>CM042690.1:149433678-150874793 GCA_023614405.1 Avena insularis
GCTCAGAAGCGCCGGTGGTTCGTGGTCTTGCATCAGCACCTCTCCAATCCCTGACGCACACGCGTCCGTCTCCACGGCGAATTTCTTGTCGAGATTTGGCAATTGGAGCACTAGTGTAGACACCATGGCCTCCTTGAGTGCCAGGAAGGCCGCCGTAGCATTGTCCGTCCATAGAAAGCTCTTCTTTTTCAAGAGGTTTGTGAGTGGCCGAGAAATAACCGTGTAATTCTTAACGAATTTGCGATAGTATCATGTCATACCAATAAATCCCCTGAGTTACTTAACCGTGGAAGGTTGTGGACATTTTGCCATTGCTTCCGTCTTGCGAGGATCTATTGCAACTCCCTATGTTGAGATTATGTGACCCATATACTTGAGATTGTTACAGGCAAAGGATCATTTGATGTCCTTGACAAATAATTTGTTCTTACGGAGAAGGAGAAGAACTTCCTTCAGATGTCGTTCATGCTCATCCACTGTAGCGCTATATACTAGGATGTTGTCCATAAACACCAATACTGACTTCCTCAAACATGGGCTCAACACTCGATTCATGACACACTGAAATGTTGGTGCATTGCACAAACCGAACGACATGACTCGGAATTGATAATGCCTCTGGTGAGTATTGAATGTCATCTTATGTTCATCAGTTGGGAGCATTCAGATCTAGTGATAGCTAGCCCGCAAATCCGATTTGGAGAATATAGTTTCACCTCCCAATTCATCCAACAGTTCATCGATTACTAGCATCGGAAAGGTGTTTTTGATTGTGGGCCCGTTGAGTCATTTGTAATCAATGCAGAAACGCCAAGACCCATCCTTCTTCTGTACTAAGAGAACCGATGAAGCGTATGGTGACACACTGGGAACAATGGTTCCTGATTCTAACATGTTCTTCACCTGCTTTTCAATCCCATCCTTGTGTGTAGGAGAGTAGCGATTACGGCAAGCATTGAAAGGTACTGCATCAGGTGTCATAGAGATTACATGGTGTATTCTTGTTCAGGAGGTTGCTCAGTTGGTGTGGCAAAGACGTCTGAGAATTCCTCCAATACCTCCTGAATCTTCTGGGGCATGTGACTTGTACAGTATCTTATGCTGAACAATTGCTAGTTCCCAAATCTCATTACCTTTGTACCACTTGACTAGTTGTTCTATAGATAGTTATCTGACCGTGTCATGAGCTGGTGCTACAATTCCTTTCAACTGAATAAATTTCCCCTTGCAGTGATTTTTCCAATCTGTTACCACAGGCTCAAATTGTTGCAGCCAATCGATGCCTAGTATAGCATCATATTCCCCTAGTCGAAGCACTCTCATGTTTGTAGTGAAATTTTCTCCTTGACACCACCATGACAAGTTTGGTACAATTTCAGAACACTGTAGAGAGGAACAATCTGCAATTTTGATAGATGCAGGGGTAGTGGGTTTCACCTCACAGTGCAACCTGGCAACTATGTTTGTATTCAAAAAACTATTGCTGCTGTCTGAATTCACTAGAATGAGCAAAATTTGATTGCCCACCATTGCTCGCAGTTTTAGTGTTTCTGCACCCTCAGTTCTAGCTAGCGCATGGAGCGACAGACTCAGCTGCTCTGCTTGTGCTACATCTTGCATTTCCATCAAGTTAATGATCTCTTCCGATAGAATTTCTGTTTGTTCATCAATTTGGGCAGCATGGAGCTCAGCATCTTGTTTCTTTGCACACTGATGACCCGGTTCATATTTGGCTCCACACCATAAACAGAGGCCATTAGTGTGATGATAGTCACGAAGCTGCTATCACGCTAGAGATCACCCCCACCCACTTTTAGGACTGGTTTGATTTGATCTAGTTTTGGAGCTAGTGGATCAGCCCTTGCCCATGCCACCTGTTTCTGTGCCTAGGGTTTAGCTTCAGCAAGCACCTCCTCTTGCACTAGAGCTAGCACAATAGCACGCTCCACTGATTTTTGGTACTTGTGCTTTGACTGTCCCTCTAATATCACTAGCAACCCTTTTATGAATTGTGTGTCAAAGAACTGCTCATCACAATGAGGATTCTGAATGGAGATTTGGTATGAGAGAGCCTCAAACTGCAACTGATAATCTGTAACCGAGCCTCGTTGTTTTAATGCCAACAATTGTTTGAGGTATCTTCGATAATCATCTGGGCCAAACTTCTCATTCACTGCCGTCGTTAGTTTAGGCCATGTGTTAATTTCGTGCCAAAGCATGTATGCCTTTAACCACAATGCTGTGTTGCCGTCCATATGCAGAGTAGCAGAAACCAACCATAATGATGGATGCACATTGAACAAGCGAAAGTAGTCCAAACATTTGTCCTTCCAAATCCTTGGCTGATCTCCGTCAATCATGGAAATGACATTTCAGACTATGTTTGATGGTAGGGTCATTCACCTGAATGTTTCTACTCTCGCCAGCACCATCGAATCCACCGCCACTAGTGCCTCAGAATCCACCGCCGCTAGCACCTCTAAGAACCCCGCCACCTGCACCACCAGTTCTACCGCCGCTTGCGCCTCCTAATCCACTGCCCCCAGCGCCGCCGCCATTCCCTGACGCTAGATTTGACCCCGATGCACCAGGTGTGTCTCTCAACCACATGGTGGTGGTCGCGTGAAGCGTGCCCTTGCCATCGGCCCGTACGTCCTCTGGATCTGGGTCGTCTTCTTCCGGCGATAGGGACAGCGGTTGACGCCGATCCAAGTGCTCGATGGTCGCAAAGAGCTTGTCGTCGAGAGCTGCGAGTTGTTGGACCGTGTCCTCTTGTGCCTTCGAGCTTTCCTGGACCGCTTCCGCGATGATCTCAAGCTGCGCGACGAGGTCCTGATGCGTGGAGTCTATGACCACGATGTGACCGTGTAGCAAATCCACTGTCTGCCGACACTCAGTGAGGGATGCTTCCGACGAAGCCGCCACCTTCCCCATTGCCGCCAGCACTAACAACGTCTGCTGTGAAGGCTAAGGAGGTGTCGTGGTGCCAACCTATCCGCTCGAAAGCTTCCCGGAATTTTACAACAACACAACACAGCTAATTGGGAAAACTCACAATCCTAGTGCCCCTTGGATTGGACCCAATCTGATACCACTGTACCACCCTTACTGGTATGATTGCTAGTGAAGGGATCATATGATCATCTAGGGGGAGAAGTAATGACAGAGAAGGGGATGGAGAGATGAGTTCCTACTTTTCTTCTCATTCAGATCATATCCTTCACGAGTACAACCATTCGTTTAATACTCAATCACGCACGAACACACCGGCTCGCAGGCCCACTCGTCAGCACAACACACCCCACTCGTGCACCACCTTACACATGTTGTCACTAGTGGCGCACCTGTCCAGCTAAGGTGCCACGTCGGACGTGACACAAGAGGACCAGGACGATGGGACCGGGGGACGCCTAGGGCTCGCCACATATCTACGAGCCCAAGATTGGGGTAACGATTGTCCCCAAAATCCACGTACGGTTATATCACACACTATATTTGAGTAAGGATGGGATTTGGTTAACCATTTATTTTTCGGACTCGAACCTATTGAACCGTTTTATGTAAATGGATAATATAGGTTAACCATTAGGTTATTAAGGTTTAAATGGTTAACCAATGGTTATTAAGGGCCGAACCACTTTTAGCATTATACAACAATGACAAATATTCACAAATCTAAAGAGAGACAACATAATCTAGGCACACATACAGAGATGGCAGCTGGAGTATTTCGTCAATGATTACTTGTAGTAGGTATTATTTTTCATCTCAATACTCGAAGGAACATACTGCTACATCACATATACTTCCTCAGATTCATCCGTTGTCAGCTTTAATTAATTTACCACCAAATATAGTACAGTACTATAATCGTCCACCTTATAGTACAGGACCAAACTAGTCATCCCTCTCGCATGGGAAACATAGAACTAATTCATATCGAGCCCTGATGATAATTCAGAGAAAGCTCTCGATATATAGCTATACCATAGCAAGCAAGAAGCAGCGATTCATCCTTCAGTATCCATCTCTGTCAGTATCTTAAAGCTTGTAATGCAGATGTACAATCGGCAGAAGTACAGCGGCAGCTGACACGCACCACACGGATCGGTCGCGGGCAGTGGCGGAGTTAGAGAGCCGGCAACCAGGGTACACGGTGGTGCCAAAGCAGTAAAAACATATTTTTTAGGGGTAGCACACATGGTGAAAAATTGCTATTTTGCAAAGAAAATAAAATTTACCCGGTATACTGTGCACCCCCATGCTTGTACTTGTATCCGCCACTGCTCGCGGGGATGGGATGCTCAGTAAGTACGCTATTTGCTGTTACGGAGGCTGCCGTCAAAGGGGTGGGCGGGAGGTTCGCCGGAGGGGCGAGTTAAACGAAACAGATTGACTGCCGTCGTTAGCCCACACGGCTGGCACTTCCTTTATATATTGATAATTACTTGTACAAGATTTACACATATATGGTTAGGATCCGGTGACCGGATATGAGTAGAACTCTAATACACCCCCTCAATCTAAACCGTCATGAACAAGGTTAAGATTAGAACTAAAACGACTAAGCAACTGACTAGACACAGGCTTAGTGAATATATCAGCAAGCTGATCACCGGATGCGATAAACCGTACGTCGAGAGTACCAAGAGCAACCTTCTCGCGTACAAAATGGAAGTCAACCTCGATATGCTTGGTGCGAGCATGAAACACCGGATTGGCAGATAAATATGTAGCCCCCAAATTATCACACCATAAGACAGGAGGTTTGGACTGATGAACATCAAGTTTCTTGAGTACCGACTGGATCCAGGATGCTTCAACAGTACCATTAGCAAGAGCCTTGTACTCGGCTTCAGTGCTGGATCGAGACACAGTGGGTTGCTTGCGAGAACTCCACGAGACTAGGTTGGGTCCAAGAAATATAGCAAAGCCACCGGTAGAGCGTCGATCATCAGAACAGCCCGCCCAATCAGCATCAGTATAAATATTCAGAAGCATAGACGAAGACCTCTGAATGAGCAGACCAGTTGAGACGGTGCCCTGAACATACCGAAGAATCCGCTTTACAGCATCATAATGAGCTGTAGTAGGCTGGGCAAGGAACTGACAAACCTTGTTGACCGCAAAGGAAATGTCAGGTCGTGTCAATGTCAGATACTGTAGACCACCAACTAAACTTCAATATCTAAAAGCATCATCCGCAGATAGGGAAACACCAACATCTCGAGAAAGCTTGGCAGACATCGACATCGGAGTGGTAACAGGACGACAACCCTCCATGTGGACACGATGAAGAAGATCCAAAGCATATTTGTGCTGAGTCAATCGCATACCCGCACAAGTATATGAGGTCTCAATGCCCAGAAAATAATTAAGATGTCCAAGATCCTTAATCGGAAATGTCTGGGCCAGTGTGTGTACAAGGCGATCCACTGCAGATGTAGAAAATCCCACAATGACAATGTCATCAACGTAAACCAGCATGTAGATAGAAACTCCACCATGGGTAAAAATAAAAAGAGATGTGTCAGCCTTGCTGGAAGTAAAACCAAGCTCATGCAGTTTGTCACTTAACCTTGCATACCACGCCCGAGGTGACTGCTTCAGTCCATAAAGAGCACGCTGAAGCTTGCAAACATGTTGAGGATACCGAGAGTCCTCAAAACCAGGAGGTTGCTGCATATACACATCTTCTTCAAGAAATCCATGAAGAAAGGCATTACTGACATCAACTTGTCGAAGACACCACCCTCGAGACACGGCAAGAGATAAAACGAGCCGAATAGTAACTGGCTTAACCACCGGACTGAAAGTGTCATGATAATCAATACCGTGTTGTTGAGTAAACCCGCGAGCAACTAGCCGTGCCTTATGTTTGTCAATAGAACCATCCGGGCGAAACTTGGTCTTGAAAATCCATTTGCTGCCAACAATATTAACACCAGGCGGTCGCGGAACAAGTCTCCATGTCTGATTTCGCTGGAGGGCATCAAACTCATCCTCCATAGCACTACACTAGGCAGGTTCGGAGAGGGCAGTGCGATGAGACGCAGGGACCGCCATAAGAGCGCGACGGCGATAAGGATCATACCGAATGGTGCCATCAGTGTAGACCTTGGGGCGATGCACATCATTGCGACGGCGGGTAACCATCTGATGGCCAACAGATTGTGGCGGTGAAGAGTCCGGTGTAGAGGCGGGTGCACTGGTACGAGCTGGTGAGGATGGCTCAGCTGATGCTGGTGTGGACGCGTCGTAGCGTGGCGAGCCTGGCGAGGGTGGCCCAGCAAGCGACTGGGCTGGAGAGGGCGGCCCAGTGTGCGGCACATCAGGAGGTGGCGCGACAGGGAGCAATACCGGCGCACTTGGTGATGCATGCATGGGCTCGCTCGACGAGGCATGCACGGGGACGTCAATTGCGGTGGGCGTAGGTGCAACAACCTGCAAGGGCAACACACAAGGAATACCAGGGAGATCAAATTGCAACAAGGACATGTCATATGTACGCATATTGGGACCCTGAATAGCTGGTTCTTGTGCAGGAAAAGACATCGGATGTAAAGCAGAAATATCGGCAACAACCCCGGGTGTCGCAAAAGGAAAGACTGTCTCGTCGAAAACAACATCACGAGAGATATAAATACGACCCGTGCTACGATCAAGACACTTATAGCCCTTATGCATTGGACTGTAGCCAAGGAAAACACACATCTTGGAGCGGAACTCTAGTTTGCGTGAATTTATTTGCGGAGACTAGGCCAACATGCACATCCAAACGTGCGAAGGAACGAATAGTCTGGAGTTGTGTTTAACAATCGAGTGATAGGTGAGACATTGTTGAGAACTGGTGATGGCATCCGATTAATGAGATAGCATGCGGTTAGAAAAACTTCATCCCAGTAGCGCAATGGGAGAGATGAGTGGGCAAGCAGCGCTAGGCCAGTTTCAACAAGATGTCGGTGTTTGCGCTCTACGATGCCATTTTGTTGGGACATGTGTGGGCATAAAACATGATGAAGGATGCCGGTGCGACGGAAAAAGGCATTAAGGCGATGATACTCGCCACCCCAATCGGACTGCATCGCACGAATCTTAGCATTAAGAAAACGCCCAACATGGGTTTGAAATAGATAGAACAGAGCCTCAACATCAGATTTGTGTTTAATAAGATAAATCCAGCAATGGCGACTATAATCATCAACAAAGCTAACATAGTATTTGTATCCTCCAGAGGAGGCTAAAGCAGGGCCCCAAACATCAGTGTGAACAAGTTCAAGAGGTGCAATAGAAATACGATAAGACTGAGTATAAGGTAATTGATGACTCTTAGCATGTTGACATGCATCACACACGGATTTCTCAAAATCTGAGGAACATGGAAGGGAATTGTTTTTGACAATATTATGAACTACATTATTTGACGGATGACCAAGCCGTTGATGCCATTGCCTAGAAGAAAGTTTGACACTAGAAGTAGCATGCTGAGAAGAGGATGAGGCTCGATGGAACGGAACTGGATAGAGACCCCCGTGGCTTTTACCTTGAAGAACGATTTTCTTCGTGGCCTTGTCCTTAACACAAAAGAAATCACGATGAAATTCAATAAAAACATTGTTATCACTTACAATTCTATGGACGGAAAGCAAGTTCTTGCTAATGTCAGGAACGTGAAGAATATTGTTTAGTACAAGGGAATGCATAGGACCAGCTAAACGAGAGTGACCAATGTGCGAAATAGACAGACCTGCACCGTTGGCGACTTGAACTTGATCCCTGCCATGGTATGGCTCATGAATGTGGAGCCTCTCCATCTCGTTGGTGAAGTGATCGGTGGCACCGGTGCCCATTATCCAATGCGGTGGTGCGTCATGATGGTTGTTGCTGGTGGAGGCTGTGTTGCCGGAACGAGAGTCATCGGCTTGATATACTTGATTGAAGCGGTTGCGACAGGCTAGGGCATCATGTCCCCAGATGCCACAAATCTGGCAGCGCGTGCGACGCCGCCCGCCACCACCGTTGTTGCGACCACCGCCCTGGCCACCGCCTCCCTGGCCACCGTTGCGTGTGCCCTGACCACCGCGTTGGTAGCCACCGCCTTGGCCGTGGTGGCCATTGTCGCCGCCCTGGTAGCCGTTGCCACCTCCTTGTCCTTGGTAGCCACCGCCTTGGTAGCCGCCGCCTCTGGGTCGGCCCCCTCCTTGCTGAGCGCCCTGGCCGCCACCAGAGCGACCACCAGCAGTGCGACCGTAGTCACTGCGACGTGCGGCGTTGGCCGAGGAGGAGAAGTCGATCTCGCGTGACGCCGCTTCCATAGCGTGCATAGCCTCATGAGACACGAGCATCGAGTAGAAGTCAGTCAGTTGGATGATGACGTTGGGATTGGTGTTGGAGTAGACGTTGAGCGATGCCTGAAGAGCAGAGAAGGCAGGGCCGAGGCCAGCGAGGATGTAGTCAATCAGCTCCTCATCGCCTAGAGGAGAACCGATAGTGGCCATGGCGTCGGCAAACCCCTTCATGAGGTGGAAGTAGTCGGCCACACCCATGTCGTTCCGCTTCGTCGTCGCCAGCTTGCAACGGTAAGCGCGGACACTCGCCCGTCCCTAGGCGGCGAACATGGTGCTGACTGTGCTCCAGACCGAACTGGCGGTCGTGCGCCCAATCATCTGGGCGAGGATATCCTCGGTCATAGATCCGAGCAGTACGCTCATGACGCGTTGGTCAGCGTGCCACCAGGAAGTGTATTCCGGGTTGATGATGGTGACGGCGTCCTTGCCGGTGCCGGTGGTGATGGTCTTCGGCGGCGCGGCAATGCTTCCATCGATGTAGCCGAGATGGTCGGATCCAACGAGGTGGGGAAAGACCTGAGTCTTCCAGAGAAGGAAGTTGTTCCGATCTAGACGAACAGTGATGGTGCTGGAGCTGGTAGGCGCAGAGAGAGAGCCGGAGGAGGAAGAGCCGGCGGCGGAAACCATGGTTAGCGCCATGACGGCGGGCGCGAGGAGGAAACCCTAGGATGACCCGCTCTGATACCAAGTTAAACGAAACAGATTGACTGCCGTGGTTAGCCCACACGGCTGGTACTTCCTTTATATATTGATAATTACTTGTACAACAAGATTTACACATATATGGTTAGGATCCGGTGACCGGATATGAGTAGAACTCTAATAGGGCGGTCAAGCGGCATCGATGGCGGCGTGCAGTGGTGCGGACGGAGGCAGCGTCCGGAGGATAGTTCGGAGGTTCCGTGGCTCGTACGTGTTAACCTTTGGGACAAAGGGATTAGGGACGTTCGGATCGGATCGCATTGGATATTGTTATTACATATCCTTTATCATATTGTTTTTACGGATTCGGATCGGAGCGAATAATAGCCGGATATGGATTTGAATGCGAATTATATCAGATTGCGGATATGGAGCGGATTCGGAGCGGACTCGGATCAGAAGAGGATAATCGAACAAATACACGTAGAATTTTTTTTAATTTAGTTTATACAAAAGAAATGACAAAAAAGTGTGCAGCACTAGATAATAGTATAAACGTGCAAGATTGATAATAGCATAGTATAATATGCATACGTAGCATGTAAAGCTAGCCGATACACTAACTAGATTGTCTAGATATTGGGTTTGTGTTAAATTTATCGGAATATTCTATTTGAATACCTCGGATAATTCGCATAAAATGTCGGATTATCCTTATCCATCTGATATCATCAATACCATATCCGCTACAATATCCGTCGGATATCCGCTCAACAAATATCCGCATCCGTATCCATATCCGCCCGATATCTAAAAATGCATGAGACTACTTTATTCTTGGCTTTCATCCCTACGCTTAAGAAAGATAAGTGATTAGATTTCATACCTTTTATTTAGAGCTCTGTCGTTCTGACTGGAAAATGTCTGTCACCTTCCACCATACGTAAATCAAACCTCTTTGCTTTCTGGCTTTTCCTTTCTAACAAGGAGGCGGGATTTGAAGTTCCTTTTTCCTTTTTGCTCTTTTTTTTTGAAAGCTTTTTCCAAATTGTATGGCAGCAAGATCATTTGCTTTTGCTAGAAAAAAGCACGCATAAAAAGCACATTTCTTCCTAGTACTTTGATTTGATCTTTCACCTTGGGTTTTGCCCATAGGAAAAATACGTAGCTCGGTCAAGACATATCCTAAAGCCATTGCCTCCAATACCATATCCTAAAAAACGGACGCCGGATACGGATTCGGAGCAGAAATTATCCGTACCATTTTATATACATCCCTAAAAAGATCGAACCATTTGTACCTAATTGCTTTTTGGGATTAATCATATGGCCCATTGGGCTCTTTTTTAGGTTAGGTTAACCTAACCAATGGTTAAGGGTAACCGAGTCCTAATTTTATATTTGAGTGTCAGTTGGGAATCGGACATGGTTATTCGTCGGATTTCTTAGTACGGATTCGTTAACCGGATTTATGTTGGCCACAGAAGACTTTGCAGGGATCCCGCTTGCCACGGACTTGGCCCGGTTTAGGGGGTACTGATTAGGCCCGTCGAGTAGAAATGTCTTCCTAGCTGGGCCTAAAACCAACCTGACTGTCAGAATAAAGCTCAGAAACTAAACTCCCCTGTCTTCTTTCACCGTTCCGCGTTCCCTGTTTTTCTCGGGAAAGGTGATTTGCCGCAGGGTGGCATCTCCCATTCGCGCCTCCATGGACGCTACTGCGATGCTCTACGCGCATCTCGCCCCAGTCCCCAGATGTCTCGCGGGTTCGAAGCAAGTCGCGATCTTGCATCGCCCGTTCCCAAACAAGATTTTTCTCTCGTTTCTTCCTGGGAAAATTTGATCCCGAGCTCCTGACTTGTCCCGGTATGGCTGTACTCACCATCACCACAAATTGGTAAAATTATTGCCATTGTTTTCCAGGCATTATTCTAAGGAAGATCTATCCCAATTGCAAATCCGCGGGATGCTGTTGCGGTCGTCAGAATCTGTACCTGCACTAGCGAAATGCCACCCTGCTTTTGCGAGGAACCTGTTCGACTGTTTGTTGAATCAGAGATTAGGGTTTCAGCCCCTCGATTGTTTTCCCCGTTTTCATTTTATTGAGCCCAAACTGAGAAATATTTCTCATACTCTGAGTTGATAGATTAAGAATTCCATCAATAATTGATGTATTACCGTAGTCTACTGCATAAGCTGTAGTGAAGTGTTGTCTGGAGTTTGGACTCTGTAGCCTTGGCAAAATATATGACCATGTGGTGGATCTAGAATTCCACTAAACCCAGGGCGAACTTCGTATTGCATGTTGTAATTAGGCTGAATACTAGAGCAAACAACCTATTTCTACTACGTAGTATATAGGTGATTCTTTCCCGGGGTGTAGATCCCACAAGTTAGAACAGGGGTTAAATTATTTTTTGAATATTGTTACTGCTTATCTCCTTTCTGGTTTCACATTTGGCTTGATCTTATCCCCTATTTTTTCCTTAGTAAAATTCTTCAGCCTGTAAGTAAGTCATATACCAGAGTAGTGACACATATGTACAAGTGTTCTGAAGTCAGCAATGAGGAGAATTATAAAAGTAGCTAAATCAGTATTGGCGATGGTCAAAAGCAGAGAAAGCTGCATTGTTGCTTCCAATGTTAGTTTTTCAAAATAACTACTACATGAGTGGTACAGTAACAATATTCTTTACCTCGATGTTAGCAATGGTTCAATTTGGAGAAACCTTGCCAAACAATTCAGCCGAATCATGCAACAATTGTAAAGATTGATGTGTACTTCCTGCCCGGGGTGATTAAAGCCAGGGTATTTTTGTTAATCCTCCACATAAGGAGAAATATTTATAGATCACCTCGCCAAGCAATTCAAAATTAAGAGGAAAGTGGGACTTGTTCCCAATATCCTGGTTAGCCTTCTTAGCAGGTCTTGCTTGTTTCCTGATATAAGTACTGTTGCATTAACTGTATTAAGTTTGTTTAGACCGGTATTATAACCTACAGTTCTTGTGTTCTTGGTCACTTATTCTGCCTTAACTTTTTTGTGATGCACATTCTCTTCCTAATTAACTTATTAACTTAAAATTCTGTCTTAACTTACTAGTTTTTATAAAATAGCGAATTAATATGTCTACCTTATGTTTAACATATTACAATGCACAACTTCCCTGAATAATATTCTACTCCCTCTTGTGGTTTTCAAATCCCAAACTTCAGAAATTTGTGCTGTTGAGCATATTCGAAGTGCTGAACAATTTTAAAGGTGGAAGATTACACAGTTTACTATCTGTCTCTTGTTCATTGTAAGCATTTCAGTTCAGTTTAGACGTCCAAACCACTAAGGCTAACTGGAAAAATCAATATAGGCCATAATAAGCTGGTTCGGCAGTGCTCTTTAGTCAGCGTATGTCTAGACATGATGTTGTCATGTCTAAGGTACTGAAAAAGGGATTCGAAGAAGAACCACGGCACACCCTTTCAATCATGTTAGGCACGGAAATCTTTATCAGGACAGAGGCAACTATGGGTGCTACTGATTACTTAGGAACATCCTAAGAAAGAACAACTTCAATGCATAAAATCCTAAAAGTTTCTTGGCACTATCTTCCTTTTGGACAACAATGCATTTCCACACAGTTCGACCAACATATTGAAGTTTATCAGTATTGAGAACACAAGGTACACAGTAATAATGTTGTGGGGAATGCCTTGGGCAAATATCATATTTACTGGCATCTTGACACTTCTTATTTAATGGTTATCCAAAAGAACTTGCTACATCTGAAGTGTGTCATTTATCATGCTACAAGTAGATCCTCTATTCCGTTTTGCAATGAATACCCTAGATGCATATATTGGCATGCTTTATTTTGGAGGACTCGACTCAATGCATCTTGAGTTAGCTCTCTCCATTATCCCCATCTCCAAAAAATTGCCCTCGCTGACCAAAATTGCATTCTTGTAGATGTCTTCTTTATTTCCAGCAATTCACCAACCAACAGGGAAGAGGACAAGGTCAGTATTGTTATATATGCAACTCAAGAAGCTGGGGATATCAATCTTCAGTACCTTAGATCTCTAATTGAATTGCTCATGTCGTTCTAGTGCATTGACACAAAATGATAGAATCATGTTGAGTTCCGCTTGCAATTAGCCCAGTACTCCGCCACTAGTTTAGCAAAGGCTGAATCTTTATCTTCCAATAGCTTGGCAGGTGTGTCATATTCTAGAAGCTTACCTGTACAAGTCCTCAGCACTCATCATCAAATATAGAAGTGTAGTTATTTACTTATAACTAGACAAGTTTTGATGTCATTTCCAGTTTATTACTACACACTCTAGGCTATGGATCAGAGATTTTATCAATTGTTACATGATCAAATTGTTTTCGGTAACATACCGTAGGAAAGTACCATGACCCTGTCACTGTCTGTCACAGTTGGGACCCTGTGAGCAATGGTTATCACGGTGCAACTAGTGAACTGCTGCCTGATGACACTTTGCAGGATTGCATCAGTTGCTGAATCGATGGACGCCGTTGCTTCATCGAGCACTAGAATTTTGTTCCTACGGAGCAGAACTCTACCAAGACAGAAGAGCTGGCGTTGTCCAACACTCCAGTTATCGCCATCATCACTCACTGCCATAGACCAGACGGAGAAATCATTTTAACCTTCTGGTAAATCAAACTTTTCGACGGTAATTTTGCTTGTTCTAAGAGAATATTAATATTTCTGTAATACCTACCTACTGTATCGAGAAGAGCAGCAGTGCTGCTAATTGACCTCTTTAATTGACACTTTTCCAAGGCCTGAAATGTTAAATATAAGTAGTCTAATAAGATTCAGATACATGAAAATTTCACTGTTCATATAGCAATCACGTAAAGTTAAACATGATCAGATGCTACGACATTTTATTTACAATTTTCTTTGTTTAAGAAAAGGTCAGATCTTCTATTGCTTATGAACTATGATAAGAGAAACTTCATTTAACATGGTTCTTTCAGGGATTATGCTGCAACTTTTTATCGCCTTTCATGAACTAGCTTATATCATTTATGCAGGAACAGTATCTATTTCTCACCTCCCATATCTCATCATCAGAATGCAGGCCAAGGGGGTCCAAGTTATTGCGCACAGTTCCTCTGAAAAGTGTAGGTTCTTGTGGGATAATACTCAGTTTAGTTCTTAGATCCTTGAGACCCACAGAGCAGATGTCCAACTTGTCAATAAGTATCCTCCCACCCACAGGATCAACCAGACGAAACAGTGAGCTGATAAGTGTTGATTTCCCGCTTCCTGTCCTCCCGACAACCCCGATTCTGTTTCCAGCTGGGAAGGTGCACGTGATTCCTTTGAGAACAAGTGGCGTGTTTGGGCGGTATTTAATCTGCTCAGAAGTGTAAATTACTGCAACCTTTTCTTATTGTTCTTAATTTCAACAATTATTTGCAAAAGAGATTCTAGTTACCTTCAAATCCTGCAGATCTATTCTTCCCTCTTGTGGCCATGAAATTGGAGGCCTATTATCTGGTATTACGGCGGGAGGCTCTGACGGAAGGTGCATATACTGCTTGATCCTCTCAACTGAAATGATATAGTTTTCTAGGTAGGAATAGAACCTTGTCAGGAAAACCTGAGCCGAAGTCAGGGTCAAAGCATAGGAGAGGCAAAGACCCGCAAAGCCTGTAAATTCATTTCAGAAGTGTTCACCAAATCTGCGGATACAGTTAAAAAGGGTGACGTTTACTGTACAGAATATGTGGATACCTGGTGAAATTACTCCTGGAGGAATCAAAATAAGGAACAAGGATGACGTGAGTATTGTCAAGCTTTGCAGTGCTTCCACTCTTATAAGCACCCACTCTTGTGCAGCGACCGTGTGGAAGAACATTGTTGCATCGTTGTCTATAAGTTGCAGATTGTTGCGGATGAACATGTCTGTCGCTGCAAAAGCCCTGATTGTCACCACACCAAGAATTGATTCTGCTGCATAGTTCATGACAGGTGCCTTTGTTGTTCCATTAATTCTGACTAGCTCTCTGGCTGAGGCCACATAGTGCCTCTTCAAAAATTTGACAAAGCAGCAGCTTGTAAGCTCACAAGATACATTTCATTTATTATTTCTCTTGGATTGATTGCCTAAGGTTAATTGCTTGCATCAAGGTACATCAAAGTAGGCTTACCTGAACATATACCATGGCGATTGCAACTGGGACTGCCACAACTAGGACCTGCCAAGTTACAGTACTTATGACCAGTACTGTTGTGACCACCTCGATACCTCCAGTCGCCACAAATGCCATGGAGTAAGGTATGTCGAAGTCAAGAATGCTTAAATCTGAAGATGCCTGCAGAGGATAAACCTTAAGTCAGAGACTCATCGGTACCTGAATGACTCTTATCATCTGAGTAGTTACAGTTGCCCTTTTGTGGCTATATTATTTGGAAACAAGACAGTAAAGAAACCATACCCTTGTCAGTATTCTTCCAACTGGTGTTGAATCAAAGAATGACATGGGGGCCTTGAATACAGAATCCATTAGACCAGTAAAGAATGCTTTGGATGCCTTGAGTCCCAGAGTAGCAGCAAATAGGCTTCTAAGGTAGGCAAAGAAGCAGCTGAAGATGGAGAGCCCTGAATACGCCCCAACCAGAAGAGCACTACTGACATTGATCTGAATAGCCACAGCCAACCAATATGTGGACATGATCTGAAGACCTGTAAAAAGCACCTGAGCTATAAACATCCCACAGAGAGGTAAAATTCCCTTAGAGACCTCTATATAGTCTATATATGGCTTCCATCCAAGGTTGCCGATCCCCTTTTCCTCCTCTTCCGTGAGTTGGGCCACTGAAGGACCCTTTGTTGAGACCTCGATATCGCTGGTCTGCCGTGTCGACAGCAATGCACTTGGCATTATACTGTCATCAAGCACCAGTTGGTCTTGCACTTGATTTCGTTGGCTAGCAGTATCCAGTGCTGTGATTGAGGACTGGTGAGCAGAAACCAGCTTCTCAAATGCTGTCCCGGATTCCAGCAGTTCTGCATATTTCCCTTGTTGTTTAACTTGACCGCCTTCCATTACCTGTTGAAACAACAATAAAGGATCACGTGATAGAAGAAACAGTGATCTATGAAATCATGAGCAGACATGTTCAGAGGATCAACTTACCAGGATCCTATCAGTTTCAGTCAGAAATTCCACTTGGTGCGTCACAAGAACAACAGTCTTCTTTGAAAGTGCTGTCATTACACAATCCTGCAAGAATATTGACATCAGAACGTACTGGGGAGAAAACAGCCTGTCATTCTTGATAGAGATTAAGTGCTAAGTTGTCAAGCGGGTCCCCACCAAAGTCCCACTTGTAGTTCATTATGTGATTTCTAGTTCAAAATCTAGGCCAAATTTTGAACTAGAAATCAGAAAATGAACTACAAGTGGGACTTTGGTGAGATCCCACTTTTGCATCTCGTACATAGAAAAGAACTGCAGCAGTGTGTGCGTCGACCGCACTGAAAGGGTCATCGAGGAGGTAGATGTCTGCATCATTGTAGACAGCTCTAGCAAGCTGAATCCTTTGCTTCTGACCACCGCTCATGTTCAGCCCTCTCTGACCGATCTCTGTCAGGTCTCCATGATTGAAATTTTCTATATCTTTGTCCAAGGCACAAGATTTGATTGCCTTCTCATACAGTTCCTTGTTGAAAGGCTTTCCGAAGAGTATATTATCGCGGACAGTCCCACTCTGTATCCAAGAGTTCTGTGACACATATGCCAGTGAGCCAAACGCCTCAACCTGCAAAATATACAATTTTATAATGTTTTCAGATATGAGCATGATTTAGTCTTTCCATCTTCATATAAAGAGCATATGTTTCTTCTGCCACTTACTGATCCTGATGTTCTAGGTATCTCCCTGAGTAATGCATAAAGGAGTGAAGATTTTCCTGAGCCAACCGCGCCACAAACAGCAACCTTCTCTCCTTGACGTATGCTAAGGTTAACATTCCTTAGCGCTAGATCGGCTGCACTTGCATTCCAGCTGAAATTCCCATCTTGGACACGGACCCTGATATCAGAATTATCGGAAGGCGCCCTCTCCACAGCTTCTTTGATCTCATCTTCTATGAGAAATTTCTCGATACGGTCTAGCGACACCTTGTACTGGATCATCATTGTCAGAATCTCAGGAAGCATCCTCACCGGCTCAGCCATGACCCTCAGGGTGGCCAAGACCGTGAAGAGAGTACTGGCATTCAGGGGTGCGCTCCCCAAGATCGCCGTTGCGGTGTACATCACCGCAGAGACGACCGTCGGGGACATCCAGTACATGACAGCCCCGTAAGCCTTCTTCATCTGGGTCTCCTTCAACCATTGAAACTCGGCGTCTCTGAGGGATTCCACCATGGTCCGGAATTTCTCCTCCCATGACTGCAGCTTGATGATCTTCATGCTGTTCAGCACCTCGGACGTGGACCGGAGCCTCTCATCCTGTGCAACCATGAACTTGGCCTGGTACCCTTGCAGAAGCTTCGCGAATGGCACGTTGAGGAAGCCAAAGATGATCAGGGGGACTAGACCCGGGAGAGCCCCAAGCCTGAGTGCCCAGAAGAGTGTACCCACTGCGATGGCCAGCTGAAGCGGCGAGCTCCACGCCATGTGCAACCAGCTGAGGGCATCGCCGAGCCGGTAGGCGTCCACCGCAATGTAGTTGACGATCTCCCCGGTGGAGTGGTTCTTCCTCCCCTGGCTGGACAGCTTGAGCTGCTTCTGAAAGATGACCGCCATGAGCGCGGACCGGATGCGCATCCCGGTCCTCCTGGAATCGAAGAACCAATGCCGCTGGGACAGCGACTCGACGAGCTTGATCAGGAGCAGGCAGCCGACGAGCGACAGGCCGACACGGTGATCCCTCTCTTCTTCTTGGTTGCTGTACCGCACGAACGCGAAGAGCAATGCGGGGGAGACGGCTATGGCCAGCGTCCTCATGAAGGCGTAGAAGCCGGCGACGGTGATCTCCCTGAGGAAGCACTTGCACAGGACGAGGGCGAGCCTGTTTGCGCGCCCGCTCTGTGTCTTGTCCTGCCGGTGCCGGCTCCACGCCTCGGAGAACTTGTGCGAGGCCTGCTGCGCGCAGTCCTCGGAGGCGATGTGCGGGATGTCGGCGAGGTCCAGCGCTTTGGTGCGGCCGAGGCGGAGTAGAGGGTTCAGCCACGAGAAGGCGAGCTGGCCGAACAGGCCGGCTCGGTACAGCTCTGAATCGTCGTGCACCGCCTTGTCGATCAGAGGCTCCGACAAGGCGTCGTCGTCTTTCTGGTGGCCGTGGTTCTGCCGGAGCAGCGATCTGAGGGCGCAGAGCAGCAGGAGCAAGTTCGTTGCCCAAGCCACCGCCTCCGCGATGTTGAGACCGAATCCCCTGGCAAGGGCCTCTGCATTGTACGCGGTGATGAGCAGCGAGAAGAGCGTCCACCAGAGAACCGCCACGGTTCTCGCCGGCCTCGTCGGCTGGACGTGCAACGAAGCCGCCAAAGCCAGCCATACCAGGCCCCTGACGACGGAAGCCGGCATCGCCGTCGCTTCGGTGAACCCGGCGACGGCGTACGCGGCCGTGACCGCCACGCAGCACGCGGAGACCACGGCCACCTCCCACCGTCGGCTTCTTCCCCGTGGAGCATCCCACTGCCCCCTGACGCAGGCCGCGAGCAGCGCGGAGACGTAGGCGACGAGGAGCACCACATTGACGCAGTCGACGAGGCTCCTCTGCACGCACGGCGACGCGAGGGTGAGCCCGGCGCCGCCCTCCTCCGCGCAAATCCAAGAGGACGACCAATCTGCCGCACATATACAGCCAAGGAAACAACGATTTTATAAGCTAATTATATAGGTCGATTGGAACACGTATGAGGAATTGAGAATCAGGAAAGGGTTTACAAGAAGAGCAAGGCGTCTTCCTCCTTACCGAGAAGGGCCATGGCCGGATCGCCCAGCTTATCGGCCATTATTCCTGCCCTGTCGCATGCAAGTCGCCGACGCGTCGCCTATTCTTGGGCAGGAGCAGGACGAGGAGGAGCCACTGATTTATACTGCCAGGCCAGCCTGACTAGCAGCGTATACGGCCAGACGGAGGCGCTAGCTAGCTATAGCGGCAGCTAGCCTGTGGCGACCCTGCAAAACTCGGATTTCTCCACCGTCGCTTTCTGCCGCTGCGTCCTGAAACCCAACTTATGGGGGAGGAGCCGGAGCTAGGATGGCGGCATCGATCGATCGATCGGCATTTTTCTTTGTGATGACTATCCTCGTTGGCGTATGGCGTGACGTGGCGGCTGGCATACGAGAGACGGCAGGTGGTTGCTGATCGATCGAGATGGCCAGCTAGCTAGCTAGCTAGCCGCCGTAACTAGACCAGCGCGGATGCCTTTTTTTACCATGATTACGTGTAAGGTGTGCCAAGCATGCCAGCTGATCTACACATCATTTGACCTGATTAACTGGCTAGCTATCCGTACGTTGTCACGAGAGAAGAGATTTTGCTTTTCGTTTAATTAAATAAACATGTGGAAAAGACTTGCTCTACTAGGAATAAACTAACAAAGGAAAGTGAACGCATGGACTTACGCTAGCTAAACATTTACACTTTGTCGACGTGTGTCAAAATCTCTAATTCTTTTCCAATGAATGGCATGTGCTTGTTACACTTTGCTGATTGTGTAAGGGACCATAAATTGACTTTTTGGCTATTTCTGAAACCGGTAGACGAGATTTCTTGGTAAGTCTTCTTAACCGCCTTTCTAGCGGCATAGACTTTACTTGGATTGCTTGTCCGCCATGTGGCAGGTCGGGGGCATCTTACTTGGAGTTGGAACAGAGTATATGGATGTTTTGCCTAGTTCGGTGGGAGATTACCATATCAAGCTCCACATCCGCAACTAGGTTGATAACTTCCCGTGCACTCTTGTTGTCGTGTATGGTGCAGTCCAGGAAGAGTTTAAGGTTGACTTTCTTCATGAGTTGGTTAATCTGACAAAGGGTAATCTGTATCCTATGGGGTAGATTTGACAAGCATTGGCCTCTCTTATTCAATGGTGTAATTGACAACCTTGATTTACAAGAGGTACCTATGATAGGAAGATAGTTCACTTGGGCGAACTTCCAGAACCGACATACAAAAAACTAGATCGTGTGCTTATGAACACAGATTGGGAATTTAAATTCCCTGTGATAACCGTGCGCGCAGTAGAACGTATTAAGGCTCTGTCAGATCATGCCCCATTCTTCTATCCATTGGATCGCCAGCACCACAGTGTAAATGCCATTTCAAGTTAGAACACCATGATGGTTCCATGAGATGGTTAAGAATGTTTTGGAGAAACCAATGAGGGATGGTACCCCAATTCAAAGATGGAATAATAAAATACGTGCTACATGCAAATTGCTCGGTGGATGGGCTAGGCACATGGCTTGGATTCTCAAGAAGGATAAGCTTCAACTTTCGGCATCATTGATGAATTAGAGGTTTACGCGGAAGTTAGGCCGCTATCTGCACAAGAAATTGAGCTCAAAAGCCAATCAAATGCAGAGATAGCACGACTTTTGCGAGAAGATAAAATCAAATGGTACCAATGATCTAAAGCTAGATTTATTCTGGAAGGAGATTCGAATACAAGATACTTTTATGGTGTAGCAAATGGTAGACACCGGAAGAAACTTATTCATTCTCTTGTACATGATGAGGGCACGACCGAAGGTCATGAGCAACTAAAGTCTTACATTACAAATTATTATAAAGGTTTGTTCGGAGCCTCAGAGGAAGGCAACTTCTCGATGGATGAGTCCCGAACTGAATATATACCCCAAGTTTTCTATCGATGAGAATAACTTTCTGACTGCTCCTTATACTGATGAGGAAGTTAAAAATGTCGTTTTTCGAATGGAACACAACAAGGTCACATGCCCGGATGGTTTCCCAACTGAGTTCTTTCAAAACTTTTGAAAAGCAATCAAATTAGACCTTCTATATCAGTTTGGATTTCTTCATCTAGACAACTAGACTTGCTTCGCCTGAACTTCGGTGAGATAATTTTATTACCTAAGGTTAACGAGGCAGAAAGGATACAACGGTACATGCTTATCTGTCTTCTTAATGTTAGTTTTAAAATTTTCACAAAAACTGCAACGATTAGGCTAAACTCGACGGCTGAAAATGTAGTTTGACCAACGCAAACTGCTTTCATCCAAGGAAGAAACATTCTAGACAATGTAGTAATCCTCCATAAAACTGTGCACGAATTACATAGTAAAAATTTGAATGCGGTGTTATTTAAAATTGATTTTGAAAAAGCCTATGAAAAAGTCAAGTGGTATTTTCTTCAGCAAACTCTCGGAATGAAAGTTTTTTCTATAGAGTGGTGTGCTCTAATCCATAGTTTCGTGTCTGGAGTTAGTGTTGCCATCAAAGTCAATGATGATGTTGGAAGATACTTCCAGATAAGAAAAGCATTTCGACAAGGTGACCCATTATCGCCTATACTATTTAATACAATGGCAGATATGTTGGCCATCCTGATTGAGCGTGCAAAAGCTGATGGACAGATTGAAGGGATAGTTTCTCATCTCGCTGATGGTGGACTTTCTATCCTTCAATACGTTGACGACACAATTCTATTTATGGAACATGATTTGGAAAAAAGCTAAAAATTTGAAATTAATATTATCAACATTCGAGAAACTTTCTAGTCTAAAAATCAATTTTCATAAGAGTGAATTGTTTTGCTTCGAAGAGGCACTAAAGACGAGGCCCACCTATATGCTGATATTTTTGGCTACGGGCAAGGCCAGTTTCCAATCAACTATTTGGGGATACCAATTTATTATTAGATACTCACAGATGCTGTCAAGGAAAGACTACAAAAAAGACTAAGCAGATGGAAATGAAAATTGCTATCTCTAGGTGGGATATTGGTGCTCATAAATTCAGTACCGAGTAATATGGTACTACTATATATGATCTCTTTCTTCCAGCTTCTTAACGGAGTCTTGCATAGATTGAATTATTTTCGACCTAGATTCTTTTGGCAAGAAGATAGCGAGAAAAAGAAACATCGAATGGCCAAATGGAGTGTGGTTTATCGTCCCAAAGATCAAGATGGATTAGGGATTCATGACCCTGACGTCAAGAATACCGCTCTATTAGGTAAATGGCTTTTCAAGCTGGTTACTGAGGATGGTGTATGGCAAACCCTCCTAAGGAGGAAATATGTTGGCTCGAAGGCGTTGTCTCAAGTGCTTTGGAAGCTAGGCGACTCGCACTTTTGGGTCGTATTGATGGCTACATATTTTCTATTAAGGATGGCTTGGAGATTCATTTTTGGGAGGATAGTGGCTTGGAAATGCCACACTCCAGAAACAATATCTAGCTCTATACAACATTGTTCGTCACAAGGGGGATACCATTGTCACGGTGCTGGAATCATCTCCCCAATCATGACGCTCAGGAGAGACCTAATTGGACCTAGACTTGCATCATGAAACCCTCTATTACAACATTTAGCTATAGTGCAACTGTCAGATGGTCCTGATGAGTTCCGGTGGAATTTACATTAGAGTGGAAAATTCTCTATAGATTCTATGTATAGAGCAATGGTC
Source organism: Avena insularis (assembly GCA_023614405.1). NCBI lineage: Eukaryota > Viridiplantae > Streptophyta > Magnoliopsida > Poales > Poaceae > Avena > Avena insularis. The sequence goes on from CM042690.1 coordinate 149,456,317, forward strand.
CAGCCTGATGTGCCAGTCGATAATAAAAAAATCTAGTAGATGAAGATACCACTAAGGACAAAAATATTCGCATGGTATTTGCATGGTGGGATTCTTACGAAATACAACCTTGTTAAAAAGAATTGGCATAGAAGTAAGCAATGTGTTTTTGCCATCATGACGAGACAATCTAGCATTTATTCTTCTAGTGCCATAGAACATGTTGGATTTTGGCCATGGACCCTGCCTGGAAGCCGCACAAGCGAAACCCTTGATCTTTTCCTCCATTTCCAATACCATCCCGCAACTTCCCTCCATATCGCCTCCAATACTTTCTCCCACTCGCCACTCCACCTTATTTCCCGACGTTCCATTTCCTGCCCCCTCCAACTCTCCCAGTGCTCGCCGTCCCTCATCTATTCCACTCATTGCCAGCATATGGCCAAAGAAGAAGTTGGTGGGGATGGTGAAGCCGGCGAAATCGACAAAGCCACGCAAGAAGACACTGAAGGAGCAGCCACCAACCATGTCCAGACAGGAGTGGGACCAGGAGGTCGCCCGGAGCAAGTACGCGACTTTGGACCGCAAGAAGTGACGACATGCGTTGATGGCAGCGAGGGCTAACGCGTCCGCAACGGCTGTGTTGCCCGGCCTCAGCCTCAACGTCTGCAAAGGCGCTCACGTGTACCAGGCCACCCCTGGCGGCATGCAATGGAGCACGAACTCGCCGACATACTTGGTGTCCTACGCAGAGTGGTACAATTCGACGCTACTCGAGACGGCCGACGATGAAGTGACAGTTGACCCGAACACCATGTACTTTCCTGTGGTGGCTCCTCGACTCTACCCTGGTACCGGCCTCGACCTCAACCGCTCCTACTCCACCTTGTTGTCCTTGCATCATTCGGCCGACCACGTGACTGACGACACAAGCCTTCCACACAACATGTTTGGCTCCGAGGGCGGCGCCGATGGCGCCAACGCGTTCGAGCAAATGACCGGTGAACCACGAGGCCATGCGCGTCGATGTGCTAAGAAGCCTATGGCAGCTGCGAGGCACCCTCGAGACGATCCATCCCTGGTATCGACGAGCCATACGATGATGAAGAGCACGATGATGAGGTGGAGAGTGATGTGGTTGACGTCCAGACCGGCGGCACCATGAAGAAGAAGAGCGTCGAGGGCCATAGCCCGAAGTGGAGGTCGTTGGAGGACGAATGCGTTGTTGAGGCATGGAACACAATGAGCCTTAACCCCATCACCTACGCTAACCAAAAAGACGTCAAGTACTACAAAAGGATCAATTCAATGAAATGATGCAATTTGGCAAGTTTGCGATGATCCACATGATTCGCACCAAGGGGGGCATGTCGCATAGGTGGAACGCAATCAAGAAGGAATGAACAAGTTCCATGGCAACTATGAGACCGTTGCTCGGAGGAAAGAGAGTGGCAAGACCATGGTCGACTACGTAAGTTGCTAATCCTCTTGTGCATATGCCAGCCGGATACACTTCATGTTTTTGCATTGATCCATGCTATCTTTGATAGTTGTGGGACGCCCTCAAGTTGTACAAGGCTGACAACAATGATAAGGACTTTGCCTACATGCATTACTTCAAGAAGCTCCAAGTTTGCAAGAAGTGGGACAACGTCCGCATCTCCCTCAAATCTGGCAAAGGGGAAGGTGAAGATGGGCCGCCCCCTCCTCGGCTGCCTTGGCCGGCTGCCCAATCAGAAATAAGAAGGGCAAAATTGGAGCGAAATGACGCCTCCTCATTGGTTAGCATTGGTCCTTCCATTGAAAGGATGATGGATTTCTTCTCCTCCAACAACAAAGAGAGGGATGATCGGAGTGATGCAATATGGAAAGCCATGCTGGGCAAGCAAGATGCCAAGTTGGAGCTTGAGAAGGAGAAGATTGAAGCCGCCAAGATGGAAGCCCAAGTCGGCATGCTCAAGGCGATGAATGAGGCGCCGCCGTTTGCATTGGCCAAGATGAAGTAGGAGGTGAAAATCTTGGCAGCGGACATGTCGATGATGGATCCGTTGGCGAGGGCATGACACGAGATGTACGGTGATCAGATCGGCAAGGAGATGATGGCCACATTGGCTACTGCGGCGACGGCGGCATCTGCACCAACACTCCCCTGGGCGAAGGCGATAGGTGCAGTTAGAGCAACACCACCACCTGCGACACTCGAGCCAGTGCCCTCGATGAGTGATGAGCCTGAGGTTGTGGAGGCGCCACTCTTCGTTTGAGATCGATGTTGTCGTATGATTTTGATAGCCGAGTTTTGATGGCTATTTGGTGGTATGTGGATGTGGCGGCCAGAACTTATTTGATGTCCTTTCAATTTCGTTCGTAATCATTTGAATTTCTACTATGTGTGAATTTGTATTTATTTTGGGTTGAATCTCTATTTGGACCGCCCATAACTGAAGAACCGGTGCAGACAGCCCCTTCCCAATTTCGTGTACCGTGTGCTGGCGCTCCCATGAAGATATGCAGGTTGTGATGTCGGCTACAATTTTGAGACGGTGGAGATGCTATAAGGGATAGTACATCACATAATTGAAGAAGCCAATCAATTCATGGAGTACGGCCTACGCCCACGCATCACCAACGACCATACAGAGCGGGCGCTCACGGAATTCAATGCAAGTAGGTTCTCGGAATTCAATGCAAGTAGGCCTGACTGGGGCTGCTTCACTGTCCTATATTCCCGTGGCGCTTGTACCATTGGATGCCGGTTCGATCGACAGCTCGTGTTTCGCGAGATGCTAAAGTTTTTCTCCCACGAGATCGACACCGCGAACTCAAATTAGTAGAGTTGATGCGAGTGCCGCCATTAAGGTCTTGATAGGTCTAGCTAGCTGCCAACAAAGTTTCTGTTGTCTGACATGCGCCTGTTGCCATTGTTTGATTACACCTTGACCCATACATTCCGCCGGACTGATTGCCCCTAAAGTATAAGCCGACTGTGACACTCGGCTTAGTTTTCAGCGAAGCTGCAGCAGTGGCATAAGCATGGACAAGCGTGCCGTTTGAACTTTTCTTTTTCGAAATTCCACCAATATATTAAAACTTATAAACAGTAGGAGAAAGAGATTTAAAATTAATAAAAAATACAAATAAGTCAATGAACCATTGAACTTTGGAATAGCCACGCAAGTATACATGAGCCATATCGTTGTCCAGGAGAGCTAATTACTCCTTCCTCGTATCCAAATTAATTGACCCGGATTTATTTAGATAGAGGCTGCATCAAAGATGATTTAATTTGTAACCACGAATAAAATATATTTTGTACAACTTCGAGCAATCTTGACCCAATTCCATAGCCGCACTTGTCCAGATGCATTTTTTATCTGCCCAAAGTCAATACCGTGCACGTCGATAGGCATGTCCTCAACAACCAGGGACTTTATTTCTTGCTCATATCCGTGACAAGCATGTGCACAAACAAATTCCAAATACGCTGTCACTGACTCACTCTAGGGTGGGGTGGGTATAAGCCAATGCCGTCTTGGCTTTGTTTACGTAAGTTGTAGGTATTGACAAATCGAGAGATCTCGTGTGGTTGCCAGCCATTCAAGATCTATCTCTATTCTTCGCCGCAGAGTCGCAGAGATATCATGTGGAGCTGCAGATCACGGCAGCATTTGTCTGCTACCGGAATCATATCATTCTTAATAACAGCTGAGATCTGCAACTGGTACGACCTTAACATTTTCAAAACAAGTCTGCACAACTGAGATCATTCTGTTTTCCTTTTCTATTCTGGGGGAGTACTAGCTAACTAGAGCAGCCATTAGTGGAGACGCACACCCCGCGAGAGGCTTTCTTAACGGTGATGACGTGTGCCAAGCACGGGAGAAGCACACATCATTTGGTTTGGTTTTGGTTACCTGCGTACAGTACAGTACAGCGAGAGGCAGCAGGTCCATTGATTCATGGAGTGTGCCCTACTACGCCCCACGCCACGCATCACCAGCGACCAAAGCGAGCGATTGCTCTCAAAATTCAATGTAAGTGAGCGTAGTTGCACTCACTGTACCTCACTGGCGCTCCCGGTTTGGAGCTAGCTGTCGATCGATCGACAACTCGCGTTTCGCGAGGTAGCAAGTTTTCCTTTTCTCAGACAAGATCCGCGTCTGATCTTATTCATAAATTAGTTACGGAGTAGTAAAGAGGTTGCTGACATCGAAACTCAGAGCAGAGTTGACGTGAACGCCTTCGTTCAGATCTAGGAGTAGCTATTTATACTAGGTACCGACGAAGTTTCTGTAGTCTGACATGCGTTGTTGCCATAGTTTGATTGGCGTCGATCCCTATGTTCTGCTCAGCTGATTGCCCATATACTTTTGAGCGAAGCTGCGGCATGTGACAGTTGCTTTACTTTTGAGCGAAGCTGCGGCATGCATGGGAAACCGTGCCCTTTGGCTACATGCGGCAGCTCGTGATCCATGAGAACTTGCTAGCAACATTTGCACATGCATCGGTATCGGTGTATAGAGTGGTAGCAGTTGACGGTGGACGATGTTATTTCATGGTTTCTTGTGGGGTTAGGGTGTCATTTTAGACCATGGGGCTTTAGCGTGTGTGTTTGACCGCGGGGGACCTGGAGCATCATTGAACGTTGAGAGTCGAGCGTAAGAGCATGTCCCCAAACACCTACTCTGGATATGTACAAATGTTTTGATATCCTCATTGGTCCGGTCTGGATTCTTGAGAGACTGGAAATTCAAACTAGCTATTTTGAATATAAATGTATTCCTCCATCCAGTAATAACTGACTTGTGTTTGTCTAGATTCGAATATATTTAGACGCATACCATTTGAGCTTAGCAACTTTATTTAGACTATTCTATGCTTCTTGGCTTGTCTATTCTTATTCTATACTATTTATCCTTCCGCTTCTCCGTCTTCAGTTTCATAGATATACCGCAGTCTACTTTTTCAATGCCTCCTGAAGATCTGACTCCTTGTAATAGATTTCACCTTCGTCTTTAGTTTTCTCAGTAATCTCGCCGTCATAACTCTCAAATTGTAAGGATTGGTTTTAAGAAGACAGATTGAGTACGAGCATCCTCAACAAAGTCTATATAGGTGGTTGTTCGATGCTCTATCTATAACCCTGGATCAAATATCCTAGGCTAATGCCTATTTTCAAAACCGTTTTTTAAAAGGTAAGTTTTAATTTCAGAAAAACTATGTCCGTTAGTCTTGACGTGTTGTTAGAACTTCGTGGAGTTCCTTTCCACGCTGTGATTGTAATCATTTCTCATGATAAGGAGTAACATGTCACATAAACACTCTACAAAGGTACGCTACTTTTCCCACAAACATCTTTCGCCTTATTGCCCTTAATAACACTTCCTTAGATATGAGGTCAGTTACCAAGTATAGCCAAGTTATGTGGAACATGAATCCACTCTGAAATCTACCCGTTGTAATGAACCCAGTCAACGACCAGTATTAATCGACATCCCTTCTGAGACACTAAAGTTGTCACCCTATAGCACAAGATGGGGATATTACGGACTCCCAACCGCTGACATTCCTTGCTAGGATTACAACCCCACCGAGCCGTACCAAGATCTCTGGTCAATTTAATTTCTAGGGCAACTTTTCCGGTACAATGGAATCTCACCACACGATTTTCATCATGTATTCTAACCATAATTCTGTTGCCCACCATTTCATAGTTCATTCGTTCAAAAAACGATATTTTACTTTTGAATGTAAGTGATAGTACTTTTAAAAAGTAGTTTGGATAAATATTTCAATGGACATGCAAGATTGAATTTCCCTAGTGACTACAAGATAATGTAGTTCGGAGGTTCTACTTGGCCCTAGATCCCGGGTTCTGAAAATAGCATCATTGTCTGATAGATACAGTGTTTAAAGATCTTATTCGTTAATATAATACATATATGAAATGATCTAAGGTGTTGGCTTAATTTCTCCCCCTTGGTTATTGGTTCTTGTTTGATTTGAACATTTTTTTTGAATTTTATGAATTTCACTTTATAATTTTCATATGATTTATATGAATTTCACTTTAGATTTTTCATATAGCTCAAGAAAATTATGTTGATTATTTCAAATTCAAATTTGTTAATTTATAAGTTGGAAATAATATTCATATAGGTCAATAAATATCATTTGGACTTAAATTATTTTTAGAGTATTTTTACTCATTTAAAAGGATTTATTTAAGCCATATAATTAACTTTTCATTTTTCTCACACAAAAGTATTTTTAATAATTTTGGAAAATAGGATTTGGAATCCTTGTATTTTTTCCTATTTGAAACTATTTTTATTTTTGTAAAAAATTTAAGACTAATTTCGGTTAAATGGCAATTTGTAGTAATTATGAAATTACTATTTTACCCCTAGACCCACAGTCAGACTTAATGGGTCAAAACCAGTTGAGTGGTTGAATCAAACCTTTTCACTCTCTCTTCCTCACCCTCTCGTGCTCGAGCTCCCGCGACTCTATGGTCGCCCTCTGAAGACAATATGCCCTGAGAGGCAATAATAAAGTTATTATTATATGTATTCCAAGTATATGATAGATGTTAATTTTGCATGCTATAATTGTATTAATATGGAAACCTTAATACATGTGTGTTTAATAAACAAATAGAAAATTCTAATTATGCCTCTTTATAAACTAGCTTGTTGTGGTATTGCCGACGAGTACGCCATGGAGGGGTCCTCACAGTGCGTGTTTAGAGACATGGGGTAAGGTGGAGAGTTGGCGGGTACAAGGTAACACAGCTTACCCAGGTTCAAGTCCCACAATGGTGGCGGAACTCTACTCCTGCTATAAATCACTATAATGGCAATACGCCGAGTTATAGAGATAGGTTCGCTGTGCGAGGTGTTGTGTGTTGTACGCAGCAATCAGAGAAGTTGTGCCCTAAAGGCTCCCGCAGGCCGGCTTATAAAGGCGCCAAGACCTAGGGTTTATAGGGAAAGGTCCTTGCCGAACAAGGTAAAGAGTCCTGCACCTACACGAACTAGTCTTCCGTGTCTTGTACTCCAAGGCTCCGAGTATGTCGGTGACTCCTGCATAGCCTTCCTTTACTTGGCATGGGTCTCCCTTCAGGATCCGTCTAACTGGGCCGTCCAACAGGCCATAGGCCTTGCTACCAACCATGGGCCACCCGGGTTAGGCGGATTGGTGGCATGCTATGAGGATACCCATATAGCATATCCCCAATAGTAGCCCCTGGAGGACTTTGAAATCTTGCGCCGTCTTGCTCGTTGATCTCTGAATATCCCGTCTAAGTGATGCTGGTAATCCGTCAAGCAATATCTCAAAGGTCTCCCAAATAACCTTGCAATCCTCTCCGGCTTCGCAATGTAACCGGAGATTCCTTGAGTCTTCATTTCCAAAGTCGGATGATCTCCGTCTTCGATGGAATCTTCGGACGTGACCCTTCACTGCAACTATCAGGAGGATGACGTAGGGTACAGCCTACGCTACCTCGAAACTCACAGAAGCAAAGAATTAATCATTAGCTATTTTCACGCATGCGAAATCTGAAACGGCGGAGCGGCAAAGACAAAGGACGTGGCGAAATTACCGCGCACGTTCACTTCCACGTCGGCAACGTTCCATCCATTAGATCTTTTTGCACGAATCTTGACGCAAGGCTTATATATTTCCACCGCGGTTAATTTGTTTCTTTTTAACCGCATTTGCTTCCCACTCTTCGTCTTCCGCCAGCCGCGCGACCGTTTGAGCTCTCTTGCGAAAACCCTAACCAGAGCCCTTTCTTCCTCCACACACTCCTCGTCGTAATGGCCTCCAGCAGCTCTACTCCTTCCACGGCGGTGACTCCCGAGGCTATGGCGGAGCCATCCTTGGGAGTGATCATTCCACCGGAGGGGGTGGTCGTCCCCGTCTCCGCCATGACGAAATCCACCGGTGATGACCAAGAACGAGCGGCACCCGAAGCCGCTGAAGAGGAAATCGACTCCCATAAGGGGGTGTGGAGAGGTTCTGATCTCTCCGCCGAAGATCTCCAAGAGCTGATCGACGAGGGGTACCTCCCTACGGCGGAGAAGTTTATCTGGCGGGCGGCATCGGCCGACGAGGTGGTCCCTTCTCCTTAAGCCAGAGAGAAGGTGTACCTCAAATCTAAGCGGGTACGCGTTGTTAGCCTGCCAGTCTCCGATTTTTTCTTGGATGTCCTCTGGCACTTTTGGGTACTTCCCCACAATCTCTCTCCCAACAGTATCCTAGTCCTTAGCAATTTTGTAGCTTTGTGCGAAGGATATCTAGGAATCAAACCTAGATTAGATCTGTTTGTATATTTCTTCACCGTCAAGAGAGAGTCAGTAGAGTCCAAGGATGAACTGTGGATCTGCGGAACCATTAGCTTTAAGATCCGGCCTAGCCGACGCTTTCCCGACGTCGTAGGGCATGAGTCTTGCAAGAACTGGCAGCGCACGTATTTCTACGGGCCAGATGTTCCTCTGCCAGACTGTCTTGAGACCTACCCTGACTTCGTTGATGGAGCTGCCACCGAAGTGTCTGCATGGTGGACCCCAGCCTCTCTTCCCTCCGACGATGAAGCCAATCGTGCCGTAAGGCAGATCGAATGGCTCGTAGACAGAGGTCTAACGGGCTTGGATCTTGCCATGTACTGGTACGTTAGGCGGATCCAGCCTCTACAGCACCGCGCCGAGCTGATGTGCAAGTATAGCCAAGACAAGAGGGATCCCATGCGAATTTCGTGAGATAACTTCTCTACTAACTCCATCAAGCTCCAGCTAAAGGACATCGTCAAGGTGAAGGACAAGAAGCGTGGCTTCAAGATCACCTTCAACATGTTCGATTGCAGCACATGCCCAGAGGAAGCTTCTGTTTCCTTTGTTGCTCGTTATATACTCTAAGGTTTTTTCGACTTGAAGTTGTGCATCTAATATTGCCATGTATCCCGGATGGTGACCTTGGTGGCAGATCAAATGGCCTCCCAGGTCTATGATCCTAAGCTGAAGGATATCCAGATGGTGTCCAATGACGATGCCTCCAAGGACCAACCAGCTTCGGCAGCGCGAAAGCGGAAGAGCTCCACCTCTAACGTTGTTGCCGAGGCCAAGAAGAAGAGATCGGAGAGTGGAGTCTCCAAACGTTCCACTGTCACCTCAGAGGCGGAGAAGAAGAAGAAGTCCACCGGCATTCCCCTCACCAAGGCTCCCGCCGTGGAGTAAGTACTTTCATTCTCCGGCTTGTATTTTTCAGCTCGCACCTTTTTTCAACTCTTGTACTTATACCTTGTACGTTTTAGGAGGAAAGATGGTGTTAGTTTGAAGCGATCCTCCAAAGATGTTGGAGGGTCAAAAAACATTCGTGACATGTTGACAAAGGGTCCGTCTGCCAAGCCCTCTCCCGCCACCGCTCCCTCTACTCCTGCCGCCATTCCTTCTGCTAGTCCGCTGGGCTGTCATCTCCCGTCATCCCTAAGACCTCCGCCATGGAGATAGATATCAATCCAAACCTTGATGTCTCAGGCTCTATCGAGGCAGACGTTGCTCCCAGTGGCCAAGCGACGCAGGAGAGTACCTCCTCTAAAGTGGCTGAAGCTCCGGCTAAGGATGCCACCGAGAAGGGGAAGGAAGTGGAAGAGGTGGAGGTGGAAGCTACGATTGAGGCGGGAGCCTCCGTGCCATCTACTGCCTTGAAGGTGCAGGAGGCAGCTAGGGCTTCATCCATGCCTCTGGCTTCGACCTCTCCATTGGTTGCGACTTCTCCGACGTTGAGCCTAGATGATCTCATCAAGCAGGCTGACGCAATCTATAAGAATGCTCGGACCTTTCATGATTCCTACGCTCATCTAGCCAACAATCTCAGGATCATTGCCATAGTAAGTTTTTTGAACTTCACTTGCTTTACTTTGGGTAGTATATCCCATTGTAGCCCCCCGAGATCTTAGGCGGATAAATCAATAGTTATTGGCCTGAGTGCTCCAGAGAACTAAGCGTAGAACTTGTCTGTGTAGCCCCCGAGCATTTAGTTGAAACTGAAAAGTTCCGACTAGATGCTCTAGAGAAACTAGCTTACTTTAAAATCGTGTACTGTAGCCCCCGAGTGTTGCTGACTCATGTATTAACGAGCTCGTTGGGGAACCCCAAGAGGGAGGTATGATGAGCACAACATTAAGTTTTCCCTCAGTTATGAAACCAAGGTTATCAATCTAGTAGGAGAAAGGAAACACCCCAAAGGTGTTACTAGCTGAACTTTGGCAGGGCGTACTACCGGTGCCAGCAGCAACGTGGAGAACTGCACAACACAACCACAGAACTCTGTCCCCAACTTGCGATGAGGTTGTCAATCTCACCGGTTTTGCTGAAAACAAAGAATTAAACGTATCGAATGGAAGAAAGTTATAATTTGCAGAAAGTAAACACAAAGCAGTAAACAGTTGATTGTAGATTGATAGTAAAAGAAAGGACCGGGTCCATAGTTCACTAGAGGTGGCTCTCCTTAAGATAGATAACATGTTGGGTGCCTAAATTACAGCGGGGCAATTGACAAACATTGAGAAAGCATACAAGCATATACTACTCATCTTGACTCCTTTGAGATTCGATTGGGCATTACAACATTATACATAGACCGCCATCCAACTACATCTATGACTAATAATCCACCTTCAGGTTATCATCCGAACCCCCTCCAGTATTAAGTTGAAAGCAACAGATAATTGCATTACGAATTGCGTGTAAAGTAAACAATTCGATTGTTCTTTGAACAAAGGATTGTTGTTTTCTCCCTAGTAGCAACATCACATATAGTACCTTAGAGATTTCTGTCACTTCCCTAGATTACCAGAGGCAGAACCCACTATCGAGCATAAATACTAACTCTTGGAGTTGCTAGCATCTACTTGGCCAAGATAGCTACTAACAACGGAAAGCATGCAAGATCGCAAATAACAAAGACATGATAGAATCAATATTCAATCTGAAATAGCATCTCAATATCCATCGGATCCCCGCAAACACAACATGCAGAATTACAAATAGATGATCTTGATCATGAACGAAGCTCACAAGATCTAAACATGATAGCACAAAGGAGGAGAACCAGCCATCTAGCTACTACATGGACCCGTAGTCCAGAGATGAACTACTCACACATCACACCGGAGGCTTGCATGATGATGAAGAAGGCCTCCAGGGTGAATTCCCTCTTCGGCAGGGTGCCGGGAAGAGCTTCAGATCACTCCCGATCTAGGGATGGAGATGACGGCGGCTACAGACTGTTTCGTAGATTTTTGATCGGGTACTTAGGGTTTCTGTATCAGAGGCAATATATAGGCGGAAGGAGAGGCCGAGGGGGTGCCTGGGCTGGCCACACCACCCCCTAGCGTGGGCCAGGCCTAGCCGCGTGTCCAGGTGGTGTGGCCGACCTCTGGCCCTTCTCCGTCTCGTATTCTGGCTCCAGGTGTCCCTCGGTGAAAAACTGACTTTGGCTTTTGTCCCGTCCAATTCCGAGAATATTCATTTTCTGACTTTCCTGGAACCAAAAACAGAAAAACAGTAGCACTGTGGCTCTTGTTAATAGGTTAGTCCAAGAAATCATATGAAAAGTACTCCAGAGTGTGGACAAAACACAAGAAAGTAGATAAAACCAAGCATGGAACATCAAAAATTATGGATACGTTTGCAACGTATCAAGCGTTTTAGTTGAAACTTGAATAGTTCCGACTAGATGCTCTAAAGAAACTTAGCATGCTTATATCATGTGCAGAATGAGAATAAATGGAGGATAGCCGCCAATGAGAGGTTTGCTACTCTTTGGAAGGAGATGGACCTTGAACAGGGTAAAACCAAATTCCTGAAGGAATAGGTCAAAAATAGCTAGAGTCTGTTTCCTACGACAGCTCCTTGCTTTCCCATTGAGTCATTTCTTCCGTCTTCTGATAGCACTTTCTGATTTCCGTCTTAAAGAAGCCATTGCTAAGGCCAAGAGCATCATCGAGCAATCCAAACATATCCAGGAGCTCTATGATGAAAACAAGATTCTGAAGAAGGACCTGGCCGAGGACGTCAAGGGCCATGAGGCAACGATGAAGGCTATGCAAGAGTCTGCGGACGTCGAGATGCAGCGCCTGAAGGATGAGATTGCACAACTCAAAGACTAGAACCAAGCTGCCAAAGAGCAAAATGCTAGTAGTCTTGAGATGTTCAAGTCAGTCTAGAAGGAGCACGATGTCTTGGTGGAGACATGCATGCAAGCAGAAATGAGCATCTTTGGTAACCTTTCTCCATATTGGTCTTTTTTTCTGTAAGTTGGATAACCATTTGACTTGTTTATACTCATGGTCCTTGTATGCTTATGCAAATCACAGCTCCCATTGGCTTAGCCAACTTGGGCGAAGGTGCTCCAAGTTCCAAGGAACCCATGATTCTTGCCGGCAACTTCGTCAGCATCGCCATTGCCCAAGCCAAGGAGATAGCTCAACCTCTGGGCATAAATATCAAGGCGGCAGACTCAGCAGCCAAGTTCGCGGAAATCCTACACCGAGCCCCCAAGAAAATCAAAGACTGGAAATCATCTTGCATCCGGGGTGGCTCTATGATGACCCTGTCCCTAGTCAAGGCTCACTATGACAATGCCGACATCGACTTGGTGACCTCCGGCATGCCCAAGCTGGACGAGGAAGGACAAGAGATCGACAATGATGCTATTTGGAACTCTCTTGCCGGCTTCGATACTAGGGTTACCAAGATGGTCAAGGTAATGTCTTCGTGCCTGCCGAGATCCTAGATGACGACATGGCCTCTTCTGAGTCTAGCCGCTCTCCTTCCGAATTTGACGAGCTCTCCCGGCCTGGCTCTCCGGATGATGCCACCACGAAGCCCCCTACAGTAGAGCCATGAAAACCAATTTATGTATTAAATGTGTCCCTACAAAAATGTATGTAGAAAAACTTATGTTTGTCTAAGGCGGAAAAACTTATATTCAAGCTTCCTGCAACTTATCTATTTCCAGCATGTGTATATATTTTTTAAGCAAGTGCTGGCTTATCCATTATTCTGGTTCGTATGATTGACCTTTCGTGAGACGGAAGACTCGCAGCACAGAAGTATGCTCTCAGGTGATGATGCTTAATAGCATCGTTAAGAACCTAAGAACAAAATCGCCGGCTTTGAGTGCCGAAAAGTCACTACTCCAAAATCCACATAAAAACTTCAGAAAACGTGTAGACCAGAAAACTTAAGCTAACGCCCGTAGGATGAATTTTCACAAGGGCAAATGCAACCTTGCACAGAAAGGGTTTATATGATCCAAAAATGAACAACTAAAGGAGGTAAAAGACTCAGAAAATATGAGTGAACCAAATGCTTTGTTTCATTGATCATATAAGAAACTTATTACATAATACAAATGTGCTAAGTGTAAAAGGGACGTAGCTGTGCTATGTTCCATGGTCGATCTGTCTCCGGGTAATCATCATTGGAGTCATGTTGCTTGCGCTTGCGATTTTTTGGCCTATCTTTCAACTCGCGAATATCGACGAGGTAATAGGAACCGTTGAGCAATGCTTTGCTTATGATGAACGGTCCTTCCCAAGGCGGGGATAATTTGTGTGATTTCTCCTACTTGAGTCTAAGCACCAGATCCCCTTCTTTAAACGAGGGATGCTTTACACGGCGACTATGGTAGCCACGCAGCTTCTGCTGGTAGACGGTAGATCTGTGGCATGCCATCACGTGCTCTTCTTCAAGTAGGTCAACAGATAGTCGTATGGATTCTTCAGTGTCATCCTCCTTGTAGGCGGAAACTCTTGGTGCATCGTGGCGGATGTCGGATGGAAGAACTGCTTCTGCTCCATAAACCATGAAGAAAGGAGTCAAGCCGGTAGATCTGTTAGGTGTTGTTCGTAAACTCCACAAAACAGATGGTAGTTCCTCCGCCCAGGCTCCTGTTGCTCTACGCAACGGTGCCTCTAAGCGTGGCTTGATTCCATGCAGAATTAGTCCATTGGCCCTTTCAACTTGTCCATTTGACTGCGGATGTGCCACAGATGCTAGGTCAAGGCAGATGCCTTTCTCATGACAGTACTCCTCAACTTCTCTGAGATATAAATTTCTGCCATTGTCAGTGATGATGCTATGTGGGAGACCAAATCTGACCACTAGATCCTGGACAAACTTGAGGGTTGTTGCCCCATCGAGCTTTCTAATGGGTTTAGCTTCAATCCATTTTGTGAATTTCCCACTGCTACTAGCAAGTGTGTGAATCCACAGGGTGCTGTCTGCAAAGGTCCCACCATGTCTAGCCTCCAAACTGCAAATGGCCAAGTTATTGGCATTGTTCACAATTCTTCAACTGGAACATTTGGTTGTCTTGCATAGAACTGACACCCAAGGCATGTTTGTACCAACTTGTCGGCATTCGCCTTGGCAGTTATCTAGTAGAATCCTTGTCAGAAGGCCTTGGCCACCAACGATCGGGGAGCAGCGTGATGCCCGCAATCTCCGAGATGTATTTCTCTAAGGATTTCAATACCTTGTTGCTAGGAGACGCACCGTAGGAAGACTCCTGTGGTACTTCTTTTGTATAGCTGGTCGTCAATGACGACGTAACCTTTTGCTCTGCATACTATTTGCCGCCTTTCGACTTTGTCGGCGGGCAAAGTTCCGTCTTGTAGATAATCCATGAACAGCTTCATCGAAGCCGGAGAGGTCACTGTTACTACGTTAACAAATGAGTCCACTCTATCCGGGTTGTCGGGGTCCGCTCCCTTCATGGATGGAGTCCGTAAATGCTCTAGGAAAACTCCTGGCGGAATTGGTCGACGAGTTGATCCAAGCTTTGACAGCAAATCTGCCGCCTCATTATCCTCCCTTTTGACGTACTTGACTTCGTAGCCGTCGAAGCACTTGGCTATTTCGTCTACTTGTCTCAGTATGCCGCCATCATAGGGTTCCGCGTGTTCCAGGTGCCAGCTACTTGCTGGGCAACCAAGTCAGAATCTCCACAGCAAACTATGCGCTTGATGCCAATATCCTTGGCTACGCGAAGTCCGTGAATGAGGGCCTCATACTCCGCCATGTTATTTGTAGTGTTGAAGTGGATCTGCAGGATGTATTGCAACTTCTCTCCTGTTGGTGATTGCAATAATACACCAGCCCCCGAGCCATTGAGTAACTTGGATCCTTCAAAGTGCATGACCCAATACTCTGGCTCTGGTACAGGAGTGTCTTCTGGCAGTTCTGTCCAATCCACCAACACTTGTGATTTGATAGCATCACGTCACTTGTAGGTGATGTCGAAGGCGGCAAGTTCAATGCCCCACTTTGCCACTCTCCCTGTAGCATCGCTGTTGTTGATGATGTCGGACAGTGGAACTTTGCTCACTACTGTGATGGGGTGCTCCTGGAAATAATGCCTTAGCTTGCGTGAAGCAAGGAAAACTCCATAAGCTATCTTCTGGTAGTGCGGGTAACGTTGCTTGGATTCCGTAAAGACCTCGCTCACATAGTAAATGGGTCGCTGAACTCCGTATTCATGCATTGGTTCCTTGCGCTCCACCATGATGACGATGTTGATTACTCGGTTGGTCGCCGCCATGTATACCAACATAGGCTCCCATGGCACCGATGCTGCAAGTATAGGTGGGGAGGAGAGTATTCTCTTCAACTCCTGAAGTGCTGCGTCAGCCTCGTCCGTCCATGTGAATTTGTCCACCTTCTTGAGCAACTTGTAGAGCGGCATAGCCTTCTCACCAAGTCAGCTGATGAACCGGCTTACTGCTGCAACGCAGCGTGTGAGCCTTTGTATGTCCTTCAGGCATGTCAGGCGTTTGATGTCGAGGATGGCCTTGATTTTCCCCAGGTTCACCTCGATTCCGCCATACGAAACGATGAAGCCCAACAGTTTGCCGGATGGTACCCAGTATACACACTTCTTTGGGTTCAGCATCATGTTATATTTCCGGAGATTTCGAAGGTTTCTTGTAAGTGAGCGATAAGATCATTTGATTTCTTTGACATTACCGCGATGTCGTCCACGTAAGCATGTACGTTGCGACCTATTTGGTCGTGTAGGCAACATTGCATCGTCCGCTGGTACGTAGCACCAGCATTTTTCAACCCAAAGGGCATCGTGATGTAGCAATACGTGTCATAGGGTGTGGTGAACGAAGTGGCCAATTGGTCCGACTTTCACATCCAGATCTGGTGGTATCCTAAATAGGCATCGAGAAAACACAGAAGTTCCGAGCTAGCCATTGAGTCAATGACTTGGTCAATGCGAGGCAAAGCAAATGGATCCTTCAGACACGCTTTGGTCAAGCCGGTGTAATCAACGCACATTCTTAATTCATTGGTTCCCTTTTTGGGGACAAGTACAGGATTTACCACCCATCGGGTGTGAATAACTTCTCGGATAAAGCCAGCCTTAAGTAACCTACTGATTTCTTTGCCTATAGCCCTTTGTCTTTCATCACCAAAGCGTCGTAGAGGTTGTTTCACTGGTTTGGCATTAGGATCAATATTCAAGTTGTGCTCGGCAAGTTCCCTAGGTACACCTTTCCTGTCAGCAGGTTGCCAGGCAAAGATGTCCCTATTCTCACGGAGGAACTCGACGAGCGTACTTTCCTATTTGGGATCCAGGTCCGTGCTAATGGCGGTGGTCTTGGAGGAATCACCTCCGACAAGATCCACCTGCTTAGTCTTGATGGCAACCTTGAAGGCGGGTTCGGCAGTAGTAATCTGCTTCTTCGAAGTCGGCACCTCCGTGGCATCGACCTGGTTATGCATCTCCTTGAACTCCTCACCGAATAGGACTGCTTCGGCGAAGGCGGCTTCGCTGAGCTTGCACTCCCGTGCCTTGGTGAAGCTTTTGTCAACGGTGATGATGCCATTTGGTCCGGGAATCTTGAGTTTGTTGTAGACAAAGCATGGCCTTGCGAGGAAGGAGTGGAAGATGTCGCATCTAAAGATGACGTGGTACACGCTCTTGAAAGGCACCACTTCAAAGGTCATGCTTTCTTGATGGTAATTGTTTACATCACCAAAAGCGACCAGAAGGGTGATGCAGCCCAAGGAATTTGCTTGTCGGCCAGGGACAACCCCATGGAACACGGTGTTGCTCTTCCTTAGCTGGGTCTCCGTCAAGTTCATCTTATGTAGTGTATATAGGTACATGATGTTGATGCTTCTTCCATTGTCCACGAGGCACTTGGTGAACTTTGTGTCGTCAATCAAAGGGTTGATGACCATGGCATACTGGTTTTCTGTTGGGATGAGTTGTGGATGATCCTTCCTATCCCAAGTAATTGGAACTTCCGACCACCTGACGTACTGGGGAACCAGAGGGAGGGTAGCCATCAGTATCCTCAGAGAGGTTTTCTAGGCTCGGACGGTTGGGGTACCAAGGAAGGTGTGGTAACATGAAGCCTTCTTTTCGAAGGGATTTTTCCCTTTATCCTCTCCCTTGTCGGAAGATTTTGGGTCCACGTCCTCGTCCATATCACTTGATTCCTTGGGTTCTTCCTCCTTCTTCCCTTTGCCCTTTCCACGGGGTCTGTTCTTCCGGCTTCGCTTGTAGCCGGGCTCAGGGTCCTCCTTGAGATCATTAACAAACTTGCACTGGCGATTGGTGTGGATGGATTTGCCATTAGCGTCGAGATGGACGAAACACGGCATGTCGTAGTACTCTTCATACGTTTGGGGAACGCGGGGCGCTGAGGGTGTAGTGTCACTCCTCTGTTGGCCACTGTTATTTCCCCGACCACGTCCACGCTGTCCGCCATTTCCTCTACCAGTGAACGTTGCGGCGACCATGTCGGCTACTTGCTTCTCTTCGGGCGGATTCTTTCGCTTGTTATTATTGTTCTTCTTGGCTTGGTTAGGGATTGCTATCACTCCCGACGTCGTCATCGCCGTCATCAATGAACTTCGCTAGCCATGTCGATCATTGCGTTGAGGTTGAGGTCATTGTTGTCTTGCCTGCGCTTCAACATATGCCGGAGCAAAGTTCCCTTCTCTAGTCCATCAATGAAGGCGGCCATAGCGGTCTATTCATGCACCCCTGCGCAGGAATTTTTCATATCCAGCCAGCGAGAGAGGTAGGCACGGGAGGTTTCATCCTTTTCTTGCACACACCGCTGTAGGTCTTCGACAGTGCAGGGATGTTTGTACGTACCCTCGAAGTTCTTGGTGAACGCTTCATGCATGTCCAACCAATTGCATATTGATTTATCCGGTAAGTCATCGATCCATTGCCGGGCGGTGCAGGTCAACATGAGTGGGAGGTACTTGACGGCAACATTGGGGTTTCCCCCTGTGATATGGATCGCTTCTCTGTAGTCCTGCAACCACATTGCTGGCCGGGCGGTGCCATTGTATGGCTTGATGGTCTTGTCTATCCGGAGGCCCTTGGGGTAGGTTGTGGCCCGTATGACTCGTCCAAAACACCGTGGTCCAAGGTATGGGAGCTCCTGAGCTTCTTGGATCTTGTCCAGCCGCAATCGTGTGTCATATGGCTCTGGCTGCTTCCCTTTTCCATCATGGGGGGGAGTTGTGGCGTGATTGGTGAGATCCACCATGCCCTCCGCCATGATGGTTGCTAGGTGGCGATGGCGGCGGTGGGTTAGCTCTCTGGCTGTGCAGCTCCTACGACTCTTCACGCCTGTCGCGGTTGCTTGCTGGACGTGGCGGTTCCTTGTGGGACCTGCTCCTGTGTCTGTCATGGCCGCTGCGCTCTCCGGCATGCCGAGGCTGTTCGCCCTGATCGCGTATGACGATACCGGGCTGTTACCACCTTGGAGGTGGCATTCTTGTGCGGTGGCACGGCGCTGGGTCCTCCTGACGTCGAGATGGTGGTGGAGGTGGCGAACGATGGGGACGAGCCTTTTTCCATGGTCGGAGGATACGGGGATAGCGTTAGTCATGTTGCGTGCCTCCCTCCGTCTTCGCTCTGTAGAGCCTGTGTGTGATCCTTCGTCACGGGGAGATTTTATCCTTCTGCGACTGTTCAGGGTTAACTAGCACAACTCCGGGTTGGACTCAAGCCTTTGCAAGGCGGCTTTTTCTTGTTGCTTACATGCCTTAGCGACGAGGTCGTACACCTGAGAAACTGCTTCTAGCGACCTGTCCTGCTCCAGGAGGGTCTTGGCGATGGTGATGTTGAGAGCGGGAGTTGGCATGACCTGCCTCCCCTCTGAATCTATGTAAGGGGTGGCCTTTGTCGGTTTAGACCCATCAAATCCAAAGCCTCACCAAACGCCGGGATCTTGGACGACGTGAGCTGGTACCTTTTTGCCTTATGCTTCAACAACAACTGCTTATATTCGGCCTCCATAGCTCTTGCCGCCTTGATGGATTGTTGTGCCTTAGCCATGTCTTCGTCCAGCTTAGCGCCTTGTTCCGTGATGCACTTGGCCTCCGCCAAGATTTCCGCACGCTTCTCATCAAGCTCCATAACGCTCCGAATATGGGCGACGGTGATTGGTTCGACGAGAAGTGCGTCGTAGATTGCTTTA
Organism: Avena insularis; assembly: GCA_023614405.1. Taxonomy (NCBI): domain Eukaryota; kingdom Viridiplantae; phylum Streptophyta; class Magnoliopsida; order Poales; family Poaceae; genus Avena; species Avena insularis. The sequence goes on from CM042690.1 coordinate 149,475,821, forward strand.
TCGGCGGGGGTGGCTAGTGGGTTGCCAGCTGCAGACGTTGACGATGGCACTGGCGGTTGATTCGATTGTTGGGCCGTATTGGGGGCCGTGGTAAGTTCCTGCGTCGGTGGCTGGCGGGTAACCGGAGGAGGCGGAGCCTTGGCCGGAGCTAGAGGCTCGGCGCCTTTTTTAGCTGCTGCTGCTCTGGTGACCACTGGCGTGGGCGGAGCTCTCTCATGTTCCCGTTCATGTCCGTCTTATTCCATCACGCTCCCAATGGCGACTAGCACCTGGTGGGAAGTGTTGGTATTCTCGGCACGCTCCTCCTTCTCGATCTCCTGCTTGATCTCCCTCATAGCAGCATCGTATTCCTCTAAGTTAACGTCTGAGCCACCGGCATCCATATTGATGTCGGCGTAGAGGGCATCGAGGACGGACTCGGAGGTTGCTTTGGTGTTGTCGATGGCGGATGTGGAGGGTGATGGAGGCGGGTCGTTGTTGTTGTTACCTCCTACAGCTCCAATGGTGATCGCCGCCTTGGCCTCTTCATTGGCGTCCGCGTATTCATTAACGATGGCAACCATCTCACCAAGGGTGAGAGGGCCTGCGGCCTGCCGCCTTCAGAGGGTATGCCAGAGGAGTGTCCCAGGCGTGATCCCTTCTACGAAGTGGTACACGAGTTCATCGGCACGGTCACCCTCTAGGGTTTCCCTCACCCTCTTCCATCTGGCAAGGTATTCACGGGGAGATTCTCCATCCCTTTGAACGCATCTGGCCAGATCGAAGATGGTGACGACACCGACAAAGTGTGACCTGCGCATCTCTAATGCTCGGGGAAGCCAAGCGGATTTACGGGGTCCTTCCACCTTTATATCCTGCATAGGGGCGGTTTGGGTGGGCCTTGAAATTTCTTGATCCGGGCCACCATACTCCAAAGAGAGGTATGGCCCAGATCCTTCCGCGAACGTGTCCTGCTCATAGGCGGTCCGTGCGGGGCTTGACGAGTTTCCGACTTCCTGGGAGCTAGGACCCGAGTCGGTTTCACCGATGAAGATGTGAATGTATCCGAAGGGGATGACGAAGCAGCGCGTGGGGTTCGTCTTTGCCGGCACCCAGAACTCATCTGGAGGGACGATCAGGATGTTGTCGGAGAAGAGAACGCGACTGATGGCTAAGGTGTCGCCGCTTCCCGCGAAGAGATTGGACCTCGCCCCATGTAGAGCTCGAAGCGCCTCTTGCCCCACGGTGGGCGCCAACTGTTGTGGTATTGCCGACGAGTATGCCATGGAGGGGTCCTCATAGTGTGTGTTTAGAGATGTGAGGTAAGGCGGAGAGTTGGCGGGTACGAGGTAACATAACTTACCCAAGTTCAAGTCCCACAACAGTGGCGGCACTCTACTCCTGCTATAAATCACTATAATGGCAATACGCCGAGTTATAGAGATAGGTTCGTTGTGCAAGGTGTTGCACGTTGTACGCAGCAATCGGAGAAGTTGTGCCCTAAAGGCTCCGGCAGGCCGGCTTATAAAGGTGCCAAGACCTAGGGTTTACAGGGAAAGGTCCTTGCTGGACAAGGTAAAGAGTCCTACACCTACACGAACTAGTCTTCTGTGTCTTGTACTCCAAGGCTCCGAGTATGTCGGTGACTCCTGCGTAGCCTTCCTTTATCTGGCATGGGCCTCCCTTCAGGATCCGTCTAACTAGGCCGCCCAGCGGGCCATAGGCCTTGCTACCAACCATGGGCCACCCGGGTTAGGCGGATTGGTGACATGCTATGAGGATACCCATATAGCATACCCCAACATAGCTCGTTGATTAACAAGATGATCAAGGTTTCCTGATCATGGACATTGGATGTTGTTAATAACGAGGTCACAACATTGGTGAATGATGTGGTGAACATTCATCCGAAGTATAGCATTATGATGAAAGTCATTGTGTTTATATTGCCATAACATCATACGAAGTAATCTTAGTCCTTAAACCATGAGATCATGTTAATTGCTAACACCAGAAGAGTGACTTGATAACATCAAATGTCACACCATAAAAGGGTAACTATAAAGGTGGGTTCAGATACTCCGAAGGTGTTATGTTGAGGCTCATGGATCAAGAGTGGAATTTGTCCATACTAATGACAAATAGATATACTCTGGGCCCTCTCGGTGATATCACATTGAGATAGCTTGCAAGCAAGTGATGTGATCACTAGAATGTTATATCACAGGAACGAGAAAAGAGTGCATGTCGGTAACAAGATCAAACTAGGTATTGAGATACCGATGATTGAATCTCGGACATGTAATATATCGCAAGACAATGGGATTAAGTTACCAGCGTTAAAGGTTCTCACGATCACAGAAGTCATCGTTGAATGTGTGGGAGTTAGTATGGATCTTCAGGTCCCGCTTCTGATTATTGATCCGAGAAGGGTCTCGATATGTCTGCATTATTCGTGAACCGTAGGGTGACACACTTAAGGTTTGCCAACACCATTTGGAGCAAATATGTTCTAGACGAAAGAATTGCAAAGCGCTAGAATTATTTCAATAGACACCGGAATTGTTCTAGGTGAAATTGCTGACATTGGTTCTGCATGTGATATTGAAATATTGCAGGGGGGTTTATGTGAATGTTTGTTAATTAAATTAATTAACAAAATTCTGAATAAAATAAATAAAAGAGTTTTATTAAATGAGAGCTTCATTAAATTTGGTGGAAATTTAATGCATTTTGAGTGGGATTTTGAGTGGAGAAAATGGAGAGGAAAATTTATGTGAGTGGAGCTTCCACCACATGAATGAGGAAGAGGTGGGGGCACCCCCCATGGGCGCCGGCCATGGGAAGGGGGCAGCCCCCCTCTCCCTCCTTCTCACTCACATCTCCTCGTGAAGGATCTCTCTCCCCCTCTAGAATTATTCCCCCATGGTCTTGGATTAGCGAAATACATGTTCCCGGTGGCATTTCATTTGGAAGGAGTTGCTGCTTCCACTGCATCGCTGGAGCGAGGAGATGGAGGTTTTTTGGTGTCCTAAACATGTGTGCGAAGATGGATGCGCTGCTGATTTGCGGCACTAGGACTTCCACACGATCTTGAGATCGGCAAGCGTTCGACTACATCATCCACAAGTTCAATCTCGTTACACTTTCTCGATCTTCGAGGGTATGTTCTCTATGGATGTATATCCACCCGTTGCTTGTATCTAGTAGATAGATCTTGGCGTATAATAGTTCCCATTGTAGGATTTTTCGTTTTCTATGCTGCGAACCCAACAGTGGTACCAGAGCCTGATCTATGCGTAGATGCTTTGCACGAGTAGTACACATATGAGTATGTGGGTGATGATTATCATGTTAGTGCATCTTATATGTATTTTGGATATTGTTGGCATAGTGGGATGAAGCGGATCGGACTAACTTTACATGTCCTCGCACATGAGACATGTTCCATGCTTGACATGCAACTAGTTTTGCATAAGTGGCTAGCGGGTGTTTGTCTCTCCTACTATAGTCAATATCTAACTTACAGAGAGTTGCTAATAATTTGGTTATCATCGTTGTGGTTCCATGTTTGTAGGTAAGACCGGTTCTATCTTCGAAAGCCCTGAGCCACATAAAACTTGAAATTGGGAAATTAGAAGTGTCTAGTTTAGATCGTTGTTGGGCTAGTGCCATGATATGGTAATGCAATAATTTGAAGTATAGTTGATACTCATGGAAATTATAACGTTCCCATCATGTAAGGTCCATTGACCTTGGCCTTACACACAAAGGAATGATAAAGATCATACCACGATGCACATGATAGTGATCAAGTGCAAGAACCATATCATTTCTCTTTACACATTTGATGTTTGCATCTTATATTGCTTGTTTGGCGTTTTTGTAGCATTATAAGATGATCCCTCATTTAGATATCAAGATAAAAGTGTGTTCTCCCTTAAGTATGCACCATTTTATGTTTTGCCCCTTCAAGACATCACGTGATGATCGGGTGTAGTTGAATCCATGATCATAAACGAGTGTAAGACATTTTTACACACACGAGTACTAAGGTTCTTACTTGGCGAGCCTAGCATGTACAGACATGGCCTCGAAACACAGACCGAAAGTTTAAGCATGAGTCATATAGTTGATATGATGCCCATATAGATGCTCGCCTTTGAAACTACACCGATTCACGTGATGATCAGACTTGGTGTAGTGGATTTGGTTCATGTAATCACCAAAAAGACACGAGGGATGTTGTTTTTGAGTGGGAGTTCATTTGTAATTTGGATTAGTTGAACTCGATCTATCATAAACTTAGTCTAAACTTTACAAATTCTATTGTAGATGGCACCACCTGCTTTTAATTTCAATGTGTTCATGGAGAAAGATAAACGTGCGGCAAATGGTAGCAACTTTACCAACTGGGCCATGAATTTGAGGATTCTCCTCACTGCTGCACAAAATAAATATGTGCTAGAAGCGCCTCTAGGCCCCCACCAGCTCCTGATGCCCCTGACGAGGAAAAGAACGTCTATTTGACTCATTAGGAGGACCACAACTTAGTGAACTGCGGCATACTGTATGGGCTAGAGCCAGAAGTCCGAAAGCGTTTTAGAAATGGCAATGCCTTTGATACCATGGGTGAATTGAAAATGATTTTCGATACTCATGCTGCCGTAGAGAGTTATAATGCTTCTGAAAAGTTCTTTAGCTGCATGATGGAAGAGAATAGCTCTGTTAGTGAGCACGTACTCAAAATGTCTGGGTACGTCGATAAGCTTGTGTCCTTGGGAATAACGATTCACATTTACTTAGGAATACATCGTGTTCTCCAATCTCTTCCACCTAGCTATAAGAGCTTTGTGATGAACTATAATATGCAGGGCATGAAGAAGTCTCTCCCCGAGCTTCTATCAATGCTTAAAACTGTAGAAGTGGAGATTAGGAAAGAACATCAAGTGTTGATGATCAATAAGACCACCATTTTCAAGAAAGACAAGAAGGGCAAACAGAAGGGAAAGAAGGGTGGCAAATCTGTTGCCGCACCTAAAAAGAAATCCCGAGCTGGCCCTAAGTCTGATACCGAGTGCTACTATTGCAAGGGGACTCTCCATTGGAAGCGCAACTACCCCAAGTATTTGGCGGACAAGAAGGCCGGCAAGGCAAATAAAGGTATATGTGATATACATGTTATTGATGTGTACTTGACTAGTACTTGCAGTAGCACCTAGGTATTTGATACTGGATCGGTTGCTAATATATGTAACTTGAATCAGGGGCTGCGGAACAAGCGACCGCTAGCAAGGGGTGAGGTCAAGATGCGTGTCGGCAATGTACCAAGAGTTGATGTGATCGCCGTCGGAACGCTACCTCTCCACCTACCATCGGGATTAGTGATAAATCTAAATAATTGTTATTTGGTGCCTGCACTGAGCATGAACATTGTATCCGGATCGTGTTTGATGTGAAGTGGTTATTCATTTAAGTCTGAAAACAATGGTTGTTCGATTTATATGAATGATATCTTTTATGGTCATGCACCTGTGATAAATGGTTTATTTCCGTTGGATCTCAATAATAGTGTTATGAATATTCATAATGTTGATGCTAAAAGGATTAAACTTGATGATGATATATCTGCATATATGTGGCACTACCGTCTAGGTCATATTGGCGTTAAACGCATGAAGAAACTTCATTCTGATGAACTTTTGGAATCATTTGATTTTGGATAATTTGATACATGTGAGCCATGCCTTATGGGCAAGATGACTAGAACACTGTTTTCCGGTTCAATGGAACGAGCGATAGATTTATTGGAAATCATACATACTGATGTATGTGGTCCAACGAGTGTGTCGGCGCGAGGTGGATATCGTTATTTTGTTACTTTCACGGATGATTTGAGTAGATACGGGTATCTCTATTTGATGAAACACAAGTCTGAAACCTTTGAAAAGTTCAAGGAATTTCAGAGTGAAGTGGAAAATCATCATAATAGAAAGATTAAATTTCTACGGTCCGACCGTGGAGGTGAGTATCTTAGTTACGAGTTTAGCACACACATGAGAGATTATGGAATAGTTTCACAACTCATGCCTACCAGAACACCACAACGTAATGGTGTGTCGGAACGTCGTAATCATACTTTATTGGATATGATTCGATCTATGATGTCTCTGACTAACTTGCCACTGTCATTTGGGGTTATGCACTGGGAACTACTGCATTCACTTCATATAGGGCACCATCTAAATCCGTTGAAATGACACCGTATGAATTGTGGTTTGGAAACAAACCTAAGCTGTCATTTCGGGGTTGTGATGTTTATGTGAAGAAACTTCAGCCTGATAAACTCGAACCCAAAGTGGAAAAATGTGTCTTCATAGGATACCCTAAAGAAACAATTGGGTATTCCTTCTATCATAGATCCGAGGGCAAGCTTTTTGTTGCCAAGAATGGATCCTTTCTAGAGAAAGAGTTTCTCGTGAAAGTCGTGTGTAGTCGGAAGGTAGAACTCGAAGAGGTTATTGAACCTTCTCTTCAAGAAACGGCAAGTGGCGCAGCACCAGAAATTGTTCCGGAGTTGACTTCACCGAATGAACAGGGAACTAATGATAATGATCATGAAACTCCGAAAGAGGACACTACCGAACCTCGCGGGTTAAGCAGGACACGTGCAATTCCTGAACTGTACGAAAATCATGTCATGAATTTTATGATTGATGAAATAGATGACCCTGCGACGTATGAAGAAGCGATGATGTGCCCGGATTCCAAGAAATGGATAGAAGCCATGAAATCTGAGATGGAATCCATGTACGAAAACCAGGTTTGGACCTTGGTGGGCTTACCTCACGACCAAAAGGCCATTGAGAATAAATGGATTTTCAAAAGAAAAACTGATACTGATGGTAATGTGACCATCTATAAAGCTCTACTTGTCGCAAAGGGGTTTCAAAAAATTCAAGGAGTTGACTACGATGAGACATTCTCTCCCGTAGTGATGCTAAAGTCGGTTAGGATTATGTTTGCAATTGCTGCATATTTCGATTATGAAATATGGCAGATGGATGTCAAAACTGCGTTCCTCAATGGTAATATTGAAGAAGAGTTGTATATGATACAACCTAAGGGTTTTTTCGATCCTAAGGATGCTGATAAGGTATGCAAGCTTCAGCGATCCATCTATGGACTAAAGCAAGCATCCTGAAGTTGGAATCTCCGCTTTGATGAGGTGATCAAAGAGTTTGGATTTTCCAAACTTATGGAGAGGCTTGTATTTACAAGAAAGTGAGTGAGAGCAATGTGGCATTCTGATATTATATGTAGATGACATATTATTGATTGGAAATGATATAGATCTTTTAAACTGTGTTAAAAGTTATCTAAACAACAAATTTACGATGAAGGACCTTGGTGAAGCATCATATATATTAGGCATTAAGATCTATAGAGATAGATCAAGGTGCCTAATTGGGCTATCGCAAAGTACATACCTTGATAAGATATTTAAAAAGTTTAATATGGACGGAAGTAAGAAGGGGTTCTTACCTATGTTGCAAGGCAAGACATTGAGTAAGACTCAAAGTTCCGCTTCTGATTATTGATCTGAGAAGGGTCTCGATCATGTCTGCATTATTCGTGAACCGTAGGGTGACACACTTAAGGGTTGCCAACACCATTTGGAGCAAATATGTTCTAGACGAAAGAATTGCAAAGCGCTGGAATTATTTCAATAGACACCGGAATTGTTCTAGGTGAAATTGCTGAAATTAGTTTTGCATGTGATATTGAAATGTTGCAGGGGGGTTTTATGTGAATGTTTGTTAATTAAAGTAATTAACAAAATTCTGAATAAAATAAATAAAAAAGTTTTATTAAATGAGAGTTGCATTAAATTTGGTGGAAATTTAATGCATTTTGAGTGGAGAAAATGGAGAGGAAAATTTATGTGAGTGGAACTTCCACCACATGAATGAGGAAGAGGTGGGGGCACCCCCATGGGCGCTGGCCATGGGAAGGGGCAGCCCCTCTCCTATAAAATGCCCCCTCTCCCTTCTTATAACTCACACCTCCTCATGAAGGATCTCTCTCCCCCTCTAGAATTATTCCCCCATGGTCTTGGATTAGCGAAATACATGTTCCCGGTGGCATTTCTTATGGAAGGAGTTGCTACTTCTGCTGCATCACTGGAGCGAGGAGGTGGAGGTTGTTCAGTGGCCTGAACGTGTGTGCGAGGATGGATGCGCTGCTGATTTGCGGCGCTAGGACTTCCACATGATCTTGAGATCGGCAAGCGTTCGACTACATCATCCACGAGTTCAATCTCGTTACACTTTGTCGGTCTTCAAGGGTATGTTCTCTATGGATATATATCCACCCGTTGCTTGTATCTAGTAGATAGATCTTGGTGTATAATAGTTCCCATCATAGGAATTTTTTTTGTTTTCTATGCTACGAACCCGACACCCTCCCATTGTCAGCCCGCTCCGGCCGTCTCCAGCCATCTCTACTGTCGTGCTCTAGCCTAAATGCCCCTTGCTCCGCTCTGTATTTCTATCTAACTAGATTTGGCTCTCGTGCTCTCTCGAGGCTAACCCTAATCCTCAGTGAGACCTAGGGATTCGTCCATGGCTTCACCGTGGGATTCTAGCGGTGCTCTAGCTTCTTCTTGGCGTTGAGTGCCTCACCGTCGTCGCCTTGCTGCTGGTGTGGCTAGTGTAGGCCGACACGCCCTCCCCTTGTTACTCCTTGTACCGACGTCATTGTGGTGCTTCTTTCTCCTCTCTGGCCATTGATTGAAGGGGTTCCGCATATGAAAACAATAATTTTTACCCTACGCCCCTGAACCCCTGATGCTGTCAGGACCTATCTATTAGTAATGCAGTAACGAGAGGGGCTTTTCATGAACTTACCCTTGAAGACCGAAAAGCGTTGCCAACGCTCAGGAGAGCGTGGTTGATGTAGACGAGCTGAAGCCGACCTCAAGCGCGTGATGAAGTCCTTGCGCTCTAACGGCTCCAACGACTTGAGTGCCTCAAGTGTGACACCTCGCAGGTATTTACACACGTATGGTGCCTGACGATGACTCCTGCTTCCCCGATCCAGTAGCAGTTGTGGAAGTAGAGCCTGAGTCAATCCCAGCTGATGGCTGGCCTCCGATGAATGTCTCTCTGCTCACAAGAGTCCGAACTTGGGACCACGGTCACAAGAGAGAGAGAGAGAGAGAGTGAGAGAGAGAGAATATCAATTGGAGGTCTCCCCAAAAGTGAGGAAACCTTTATTGAATATTGTGTGCATTTATCTGGCCAAATACCCCCACAATATATAGGGGGAGGGGAGGTACTACCTCCCTCAAAGTCCCGGGGTGGGACTAAATGAGAAGGAGGTGGGAGGAGGCGTTGCCGGCCACCCCTCTATGGCCCCCACGTGGGGGATGGCCCAATAGGGCCGGCGGCCACCCCCTTGGCCCCTCCTAGGGGTTCGGCCCCCTCTTGGGCCTTTTCCCCTCCGGGAATTGGCCCATTAAGCCCTTTAACCATTTAATTGATTTTCCCTTTTATTAAATAATTATGAATAAATGATTAAATCAATATTTAACATTCATTCACATATTATTCAATCTCCATGGTTATGGAACACCATCCATCTCCACTCCGGACATCCTCCGGACTTACCGAAACCTTTCGGTTTTCTCTCTACTATTCTTTGGTGATTCTACCGATCCTATAAACACTCTCTAAGCATCATCAAACCCTTAAGCGTGATACCCAACGGTTCGGGAACACTCCAGACATGGTCGGGACACTCCTGGACCAATGATCAACAGAGGGACCTGGATGGCCATGTGACCCCCATGCGTTCCACGAAGATCTTTCGTCATTTGAACCGGGACAGTTGTGTCTTATTCCCTTTGTCTCTTGATACTTGCATTGCCCGAGATGTGATAAATGACATCACCATGTCGTGTTCAATATCGTTACTGAACAATGCTACTTGACTCGTTCCGACAAGTGATATCCCTATGATCAAATCACACGCTGTGCAGCTATTGGATATAACTTCTCCGAGTGGGCCCTTGAGTATCTTTCCGTCACGTGGATGGACAAATCCCGCTCTTGACATATATTTCCTCTATGGTTTCCTTCGAGTACCTGAACAGACCTTTATGGCCACTGTATTACCAAGTGGTGCTTGATGCTATCTAAGCACTCTCGGGAGACAGTGATTGATATAGCCTCATGGTCTAATGAATATCTACGAGGATCCATTTCTAATCATCATAACTTGAACTTCGTGACATGATCGGGTCATGATGTTTAGGTTGGGTATTGGTTCATTATCTCATTCTTAGAATGAGTTGACTCCATTTCCAACTGGCATAAATGCCACATGATCAGGAAACTTGATCATCTGTTGACCAATGAACCAGTGACTAGAGTTTCACTGGGAACCCCTGGTTGTTTATATATCACACGTGTATTGATATTTCCACTCAATACAGTTATAGCATGATATAAAACTTAATTATAAACTTTATGAAATATGATAATAGTCCTTATTACTATTTGTCTCTAGGGCATATTTCCAACAGTCTCCCACTTGCACTAGAGCACAAATAAACTAGCTGCATTTGTTCTTAATTGTTGGCACCATATATCCGGTACCCTGAACATGCTTGCTCATGGAAGAGGTTGAGTCTTGGGTCTGTACTTTACAGTCCCAAATCCTTTGCAACTTACTAATGTCACCTTGATTGACATTAATACTTTATCATCACATGATAACATCTGTGTGTATGCATCATCGCTATAGCAGCAGAACGAGGCCGAATTCCAGGAGCCTATAGTGACTTCAGATCAACCTCGAGGGCTTTCTCATGGGCACTATGCCCTGGGACACATCATTCTACGTTAAAAGTGAACTAGCCCCGCCGTAACATTATACAACACTTTAGATGGTACCCTTATCTATTATTATAAATGTAATCATCAAAACACGAGTGCACCTTGTGCAACTTTCGATGTATTTGTTCACCTCGCTTCCTACTTGACTCTAGTCGGTATTACGGGAGTTTCCAACATATTCCCTTATAACATAACTCTTTATGCTTTAAGATATGCCATCCTTTAAGGATCTGGAAAACATGTCTACAGTTCTCTATTAGACACTGCGGACAAATTTAGCTCAACATTCTGTGATTCAAACTTAATCACTTTTAAACGTTCCTTATTGGATCATATATTATGTTTTTCTAAGATAGAACCTATGTCTCAACATAGTGGATGATGATCATCCTTTTCTTTCTTTCAACCATTGATGTTAAACTTAATACTATTCCTAACTTGTGTTATTAAGAACAAGTTCCTTAATTAAATTCTATCCTGAAACCCTTTGGAGAATCCCTTGAGAAATACTACATAATATCATAATACACTTATTATCAACTTCTACACCTTATAAATCATTATTTATCGGTACTTGCGCTTTTATACTTAACACACTTAAGAATCACTCCTATAAGCTCCCACTCGAAATTGTTTCTAACATATTTGGGTATGAGTCACTACTCTTACTCAAACTATGTTCCTACATATTTGAATTTGAGACTTATATTGCTCCCACTCAAAAATATGTCAATCACATATTGTTTTAGGAAGACTTTATAGCTCCCACTCAATTTCATGCAAATTGCATATCCACTCACTATTTTGAACAACTTCAAAATCCTTTGATTAAATATCAAACTTGGAGTTTTACTATGAGATACTAGTACTTTTACTAGTTTTAAATCCATTAGACATTAAGCACAGTTGAATCAAATTCATTTGAATTCGTCCAATACTTGACAAATTGTGCTTTTGTCATTCACCCCCTTTTTCCACTATGGCTTTGCAGTCATTTGGGAAAATTCGAAGTAACCCCTTTTACTTGTGAGATTCAACAATGAATTGCTTTCTAATCTCAAGGGAATTTTGCTTTGGGATTTCTCATAATTTTAGTTTACCATTATTTCCTTAGTAGTTCGTAGGTTTGTCATATTCCAAGAATCATGTCAAATGATTCACAAATGTCTCCATACAAGATATGGGTTACATTTTGAATCCTACTTCATGTAGTGAAAACACTAGTGGGGAAAACACAATAATCATTATCATTGATTTTTTCCTTTGTGAAGAGAATCGTTCAGGAACGTTGTCCGTTGCGCTTCTCAACACTCTGATGTAGGGTTTTGAATCCTCATCATGTTTTTCACTATCTTCCATTTGCTTCATAATCGGGAAATATCACTGAATGCGAACTTTCTCGAAAATGTACCAAAATCCAAGCAATACAAATTTTGCTTTCCTTTTGGATTCAGCTATGGATTTCGTATTCAAAGTTTCCAATGAATACTCTACATGGACTTATTCGCTATTGTTTTGGTTATATCGAATAACCCCAAAACTTTTACGACGACCCATACTAGATATGGAGCCTCTTTCACAAATTCAAATGGTTCACTATATATTCTAATTGAGTGCTAACTATTTTGAACTAATGGTCTCTACATCTACACTACAACAATTTATTTTGGCGCCATCTATTCACCCATTTTGATATCTAATATCACATTGTGATCCTTTGCATTTTGACGTTTCAAAACGCTTTGCATTTCACAATTTATTTTATGCCAATCTTATAAAGTTGAATTTCATTACTATTGATCAAATCATAGTAATTAGATTCTCTTTTATATTTAATACCCCTTGTCGATGGAATAATTTGATCATATCAAATAGTTTCATATTCGTGTTTCCTTTGGTAAACTTCTTTACACATTTAAACAATCATATAATGATAATTACCATTTTGTTAAAACACAATACATCGAATATGTATTTACTTTCAACAGATCATTAAAACACTTTGTACTCAAGTAATACACGGTGTTCAAGTTATTTTGCCGAACTTAGGTATGATTTATATGTGATAAGAAATCGAATGTCTTTCACATATTATCACATAACTTTTGAATTCAAACAGTGGTTTCATTCATTAATGAACATATCATTAAGTTGGGTATTTTTAAAGGCATTTCAATATTTTACAAATGTTCATGCATTATCAATTAGTTTCAAAACAAGGATATCACACATAATCGAACAAGATATGAACACGAATAGAAATCATTCATAAAAGTGGAACAACTGTTTGTTACAAACTCATATGAATAACCGTCTCACAAAGTGTGAGACACACTAAAGAAGTTCATAATCTTTTGATTACAATAATCATCCTAAAATATAAACTAAGTGATAAATGTTGAGGGAGAGTGTCGTTGGCCATCATCATCATGCTTGCCATCAACACGCAACGTCACCTCCTCTCCAGCAAGCACCTCTCATACAGAAGGACCTGTTTTCAGCAAAACAGAACAAGTATCAAATATACTTAACACTGCAAATGTGTTTGCAAGATTATAACATTTATAAAATTGTATATCAAATATATCCCTTTGTCATTGATGACCTCACTGGTGATTGGTTCAACCTTTACGTTCCTGAAACGTAATATGAACTCTTGCAAATCCAATGTTTCCGTATCACCACTCATGATGCTACTCCGGACATGTCCTTCATAGCTGGGAGGCAACGATCGAAGCAACACGTCTATCACAAACGGATCATCCATCCACTAGTCCACGAAGTGAACCAGTCTCATGTGTGCATCAAGCATGCGCTCCAAGTGACCCTTCAGACATGTGTGCTCCTCCATCTGTATGGAAAGGAACTCTCCAAGCAGCTCGTGCTTCCACATGCGCACATGGCTTATGAACTCTGCTCTTAGTTGATCCACCATCGAATATGGATCAAGATCACCCCATGAGCGGATGGAGTTCATCCAACATCCCATAACGCATTATTATCTGAATGTAGGTGGACATCTCTTGACGATAGTAGCGGTCTTCCAGCTCTTGCAGGGTCTCATAGTGGTCTGGCTCAGTCAAATCCATTGTGCGGCGTATGTAGTCTACCACATGATTCCTAGTAAGGAGATCATTCAGGCTCACAAGCCAACTAGGGAAGTTGGATCCATCAAGTCTAAGTTTCTCACCCATTACCCATTCCTCAATGACAAAGTAAGCTTCACGGTGAGCCATCTCTACATTTATAATTGCAAAAGGAATTTATACTAAGTTTATAATTAAATGAGTTAATAATAACTCCACTCAGAAACACCTATCCCATGAAGGGTTCCTAGTGATAACACGACCCCTTTTCCCCACATCTCCCCCGATCGTCATGGCCATCAATGTGGGTTCAAGGGTGGACGCTAAACGTCGGTCACATCATTCATGCGACTCGTGATCGATCTTTTGACCATCCGCGTTCTGAGGCCACGTCTCTCTAACGTGCTAGGATCGCCAACTGAACCTTAGTGTATTTGCTGTGCAACATGGCTTACACCCACTGTATGCGAACGTAGATATGTCTGACACCCGCTCACCACGGGTCGCCTCATACTGAAGAACTTTCTTGGTGGTGCACACTAAGGGGGAACACAATCATTGGTAATTTTAACAGGGATCATCTTATTAGGCTACCGTCGAGTATCTAATACTAGCACACAATAATATATACAAACAATAACATTGAATGTAAATGCGATGTGATATGGTCCTTCACGTCGTGATCTCCATTCTTCGTCACCGGATTCCGACGCCGTAGACACCAGGGTACCGGTGTCTTTCTGGTGTGATAGACCGTCACCTCTGTGACTATATATTACTACGTAACATAAGGTAATCACTTTACCTTTGCCACAACCATATCACAAAGCAACGCCCCCTGCAAAACAAAGTTAGACGCCTCTACTTTATCTTTGCATGGTTTACATGGCTGAATGGGCTTTCGCACAAGAACCATTCTTACCTACGAACTTTCAGCACAACGCTGATCAAGTAGTTGTCTCTACTACACCCCTTTCGGGGCCCTCCGTTGTAAATGGCATACCAACTAATGCAAGAGAGACTGACACCCCCTTAAGCCACTTTATACGGTACAAGCCTTATGTCAAGCATGGACCAGTCTCATGAATGAACGCGTAAAGTCGGTTGGGGGCCACTTCATCAAGCAATACTGCAGTATACACAAGTACACGTGGGAGGGTAATAACTAAAAGATCAACGCCCACATGCTAAATCTCGTGTGATCTACCCGTATTAGCATTACTACGCATAGATCTAGCTCTGATACCACTGAAGGGGTTCCGCGTATGAAAACAATAATTTTTACCCTATGCCCTTGAACCCCTGATGCTGCCAGGACCTATCTATTAGTAATCTAGTAACATGAGGGGATTTTCGCGAACTTACCCTTGAAGACCGAAAAGCGTTATCAACGTTCAGGAGATCGTGGTTGATGTAGACGAGCCGAAGCCGACCTCAAGGTCGTGATGAAGTCCTTGCGCTCCAGCGGCTCCAACGACTTGAGTGCCTCAAGTGTGACACCTCGCGGGAGTTACACATGTCCGGTGCCTGACGATGACTCCCGCTTCCTCGATCTAGCAGTAGTTGCGGAAGTAGAGCTCCTGAATCGGAATCCCGCAGCGCGACGGTGCTCTGCGGTGAAGATGTCTCTCATTCGCGTAGTCCAAACTTGGGAGGTCACCCCAAAAGTGAGCAAACCTTTATTGAATATTGTGTGTATTTATTTGGCCAAATACCCCCACTATATATAGGGGAGGGGAGGTACTGCCTCCCTCAAAGTCCCGGGGTGGGATTAAAGGAGAAGGAGATGGGGGAGGCGCCGCCGGCCACCCCTCCATGGGCCCCACGTGGGGGGGCTGGCCCAATAGGGCCACCGGCCACCCCCTTGGCCCCTCCTAGGGTTTCGGCCCCCTCTTAGGCCCTTTCCCCTCCGGGAATTGGCCCATTAAGCCCTTTGAACATTTAATTGATTTTCTATTTTATTAAATAATTATGAATAAATGATTAAATCAATATTTAACATTCATTCACATATTATTCAATCTCCGTGGTTATTGAACACCTTCCATCTCCACTCCGGACATCCTCCGAACTTACTGAAACCCTTCCGGTTTTCTCTCTACTATTCTTTGGCGATTCTACCGATCCTATAAACACTCTCTAAGCATCATCAAACCCTTAAGCATGATACCCTATGGTTCGGGAGCACCCCAGACATGGTCGGGACACTCCCGGACCAATGATCAACAGAGGGACCTGGATGGCCATGTGACCCCTGTGCGTTCCACGAAGATCTTTTGTTGTTTGAACCGGGATAGTCGTGTCTTATTCCCTTTATCTCTCGATACTTGCATTGCCCGAGATCTGATCAATGACATCACCATGCCATGTTCAATCTCGTTACTGAACAATGCTACTTGACTCGTTCCGACAAGTTATATCCCTGTGATCAAATCACACGCTACACAGTATTGGATATAACTTCTCCGAGTGGGCCCTTGAGTATCTTTCCATCACGTGGATGGACAAATCCCTCTCTTGACATATATTGCCTCTACGGTTTCCTCCGAGTACCTGAACACACCTTTATAACCACTATATTATCAAGTGGCGCTTGATGCTATCTAAGCACTCTCGGGAGATAGTGATTGATATAGCCTCACGGTCTAAGGAATAGTCTACGAGGGTCCATTTCTATTCATCGTAACTTGAACTTTGTGACATGATCGGGTCACGATGTTTAGGTTGGGTATTGGTTCATCATCTCGTTCTCAGAATGAGTTGACTCCATTTCCAACTAGCATAAATGCCACATGATCAGGAAATTTGATCATTTGTTTACCAATGAACCAGTGACTAGAGTTTTATTGGGAACCCCTGGTTGTTTATATATCACAAGTGTATTGATGTTTCCACTCAATATAGTTATAGCATGATATAAAACTTAATCATAAACTTTTTGAAATATGATAATAGTCCTTATTACTATTTGTCTCTAGGGCATATTTCCAACATTGATTAGCTCGTCTCCCATTTAGCCAAGGTAAGACTTATCCCTCTCTATACTATCTTCTCCATTTCTATTGTTGGCTCAACCTTTAATTCATAAGTCCTTTGTTCTACTGTTCTTACAGTACTAGATGAACTAATGGTTTTAGGTGATTATTGGAGCTAATTTGGGTGTTCTTAGTATTACTTTAGGCTTACTTAAGATCTAGATTTTTTGATTATTGTTGATGATTAGTTCCCGGTATTGTCTATCTCTGATGATAATCGATTGTTGATTTAGGGTTTATCTACCTTAGATATGTATTCTTAAGGCTAGTTTATATTTCAAAGCTTTAGTATAGCATGTTACTGAATTTCTTGTTTATCTTTCTGTTAGTACTTGACAATGATAGTTTTTACTATGTATTTCTTCAGTTTGCTTTACTCTTGTCATTAGTATGTTGGTTACTAAACTTTTATCTCAGTTCATAGTGTAATTTGGTTGCTTAATCCACTTCTATGATATTTTCTTGGATAATTTTATGCAGTAGTCATGACTCAAGCATGAGATCTACATATTGCTACCTACTTTCTCTTCCTTAGGCCATATTTCTAATGTTTCCTAGGGAAGTGGAGGTAGGTGATAATGGCATGGTTCTATTTTTCATCTTGTTCAAGTAATTCCTTAATCTAGTTAATGGTCCTAGTGCTGCTATCCATGATCTTGGCATGGTTGTGGTGTCCTTCCTCTTGGAAGATGCACTAGTTAGCCCTTGGCTAGTACCATTTCTAGTGGTACTACTCCCCCTCTCCACTACTCTAGGCTTTCTAGTCAACAACTAAAAGGATAGAGATGTCGCCTAAAGGGGGGTGAATAGGCAATTTCAAAACTATTACGGTTTGGCTTGAAAGAATGCGGGGTTAAACTAATATTTATTTCACAAGCACAAAACCTAAATACACTAGGCTCAACTAAGTGCACGAACAACAAGTTAATATAAGCAAGAAATCACAATATATATAACACAAGTGATAAGCAGGATAAAGGTACTTCAAGCTTGATGGCTATCATAAGAAAAGTAAACTCGGGTATAGAGATAACCGAGACACATGGAGACAAATATGTATTCATGTGTTCCCTTACAAGTAAGGTACGTCACGTTTGGAGAGGTGTGAGATCCCACGAAGGATTTCCCCAAACCACGAAGGGAACCCTATCTCCGAGGCTATCCCGATGAGGTAATAGCCACTTTCCTTATGGCTACCTTTTCTGCCACTCCGGAGATGGCAAGCTCCAGAACCACTTCACAAGCTCCTTGAAGGAGAAGCCTAGGCCTCTTCACAATCCTCCACAAAGAGGACACCGTGACACCAACCTCCAAGCCAACTAGGAGGTTACCCTCCAAGAGTAACAAGCTCACGTTCTCTCACTCAAACCAATTGAAATGGGGAGCTCAATCCTTATGCAAGAATGTAAAGCAAGAACACCAAGGGTGCTCAAATCCTTCACTCTCAAATCCCACCAAAGCAACAAGTGATAGGAGAAATTAGAGAGGAAGAACAATGGTGGAAATCAACCAATGACTTCAAGATCTAGATCCAATGGGTTCCCTCACTTAGAGGAGGAACTGATTGGTGGGGATTGTAGATCTAGATCTCATATTCCAAAGTCCTCAAAAAGATGCAAGAATCATAGGAGAGAAGGGAGAGGAAGCAAGCTCAAAGGGGTCAACAACGGTGGTTAACTTCATGCTAAAGAACCCCTAGAAAACCTTGGGGAAGAAGACTCTTTTATAGGAGAAAGCAAATCTACCAATTGGGGCTAAAACGTGCAGTCTAGGCAAAACCGGCGGTAAGTCCAGCGGCGCCGGAACGCACGCTGGATGGATCAGCACTAGGTCCGGCGAATTGGAGCCTAGGCTAGAAGAACCGGCACTAGGTCCAACGTACCGAAGTCTAGGATGAAAGAATCGGTGACTGCCGGAATGTTTGACAACCCACCAACCATATGATCTTGTTAAAATTCTTATATTGAACTTGCACTTCTCAACCTTGATGACCATCACTACTTGATGTCATCCCCTCATGGGCTATATGAAATCTTCACTTTTGATGCATGCCCATGGAAAGATACCTAGGCCACATATAAAACTCAAAGGCACACATATATTGGGTTAGTTCATGAAGCATAATTGACAAGGCTTACCATACCATAAGATCCATGTGCTACATTCTTTATGCTTCATGCGTTGACCAACTTGAATCCAATATTCACTCTTTGTGTTGGTCAACCATGTATCTTATCATGCTCTATATTAGTATCCTAAGCAATGTTGAGGATATCATTTATCGTTAACTTCTCGGTCAACCCAAAATTTGCGATTTTTGGGTGTATCGGACGATTTATCGAAATTTCCTGAGGTACATAAATAATTCTTCATTTTATTGCATGCTCTAAATCTTAGTCAACCATAGATCAACTCATGAGGCTATCATGACATCGACTTAGAGACATATCTTGAATTCTCCTATTGATCAAACTCCCAAGATATATCATATTCTTCTCTTTAACGCAATGTTCTTGATGCCAATATTCAAGGTATATCTTTATCTTCATGGCATCCATACTCGAATCCAACACATGAAATACAAGAATGAACTATGGTCAATTCCTACATATAAAACTCAATGAAAAAATTAGACCATAGGTATTTTCATTAATTACCAAAACAACACATAGGGATAATTACCCTTACAACAAGTTTTGAAGATTCCAAAATTTTCTTGGCGAAGATCTAGTGTTGTTCTGTGTCCCGCTCCTCCTGTTCTTGCTTATTTTCTTCTATCAGATCCATCTCTCATAGTGGGTGTGTGGTTGTTGTTTCCTACCTCTCACTCAGCCTCTGCTTGAATGTGTTTCTTATGAACTTTACTCTGAGGTTTTTGATTTGGAATTCTGGTTTTGGTCCCTATTTATAGAGTTCTAGGTCTACTATAGTAAGTATGGGTGTATAGTCAGTTTGATCATATGCCTAATGAGGAATGTTGGTTTAGGGTTAGGTTGGTAATTTCATTGGTCATTTTGGATACTAACAAGTGGAATTTCCTTCATGTTATTTCTATGAGCTTGTCCGGTCACTAGAACTCTTATTATCGGGCATCTTTACTTGTGATCTTATTATAGCATGATCAAGTGAACTGTTAGTGTGTTCACTTGATCATGTCATTTGGTTCTTTAAAAGTATCCATGGGCTAAGGTGAGTCTATCTACTGTAGTTTCTTACTTGTCATGTTTACTTCTTTGGTCTACTAAATTTGGTATCATGGTCTATTGCTACTATCTACGATTAGATTATTTATGTTCTTACTTATGGTCACTCCTAAATGAAGAACACTATCCTTTCTTGTTGTTTTCCTTGGTATGTATTGTTCATTGTCCATTGTCTTGTTGCTGCTATTGATCTTCTTATTGCCTAAAACTTCAACTACAAGGTTTAGGACTAGTTCCTCGATCTTGTGCTTGGATTCTACACTAAATGGATTCATCTTAGGGTGGATCCAACATTTTTATCATGACAAATGGTTTGTCTGTGTGTCTGTTCTGTATCTCACAAGTCAAGATGGGAAGATCAAGGTTAGATAGGTTTAGATGGGGTTTTATTTTCCTTTTCTTGTAGTTTGTATTCGGATCATATCCAAATGTATATTTCATTTATGAACCTTGTATCCACTTCTATATTAATGGAAATTCAGTTATAAACATCGTGATCTTTTCCTTGTGTTCTTCTGATTTTTCATTCAGTTAATTGTGAGTCTTTAGAATGAACTAAACTTTGATGAATACTTCAAACCTCAATTTTGAATTCAAATGTTTATCTTAGATGTATTATATTATGTATTGTGTGTTGTGAGTCTTAGACTCACTTATTTGTGTTAAAGTCAAATTTAGATCCGCAAAAAATTGAAATACACAAAAAGCATGTTGAATTTAAATTCAAATCCTAGTTTTGACCTAAGTCAAACTCAACACTAGAGTTTATTTTAAATATCCTTGTAATTTCAGAGAAAAAACTTGAAATTTCCCCACATTTTAAGATGCATGCTATGCAAATGCACATTTCTAACATCTACCCTTCCCTCGAAACTATTCTTCGGCCTATCACAGTAATCTCAAAGCCCATGTGTAGGAAGATCATGTGCATGAGGTTGGAGTGCTAAATTTAGTGTTGGGGATATGCTATATGGGTATCCTTGTAGCATGTCACCAATCCACCTAACCCGGGTGGCCCACAGTTGGTAGCAAGGCCTATGGCCTGCTGGGCGGTCTAGTTAGACGGATCCTGAAGGGAGGCCCATGCCGAATAAAGGAAGGCTATGCAGGAGTTACCGACATACTCGGAGCCTTGGAGTACAAGACATGGAAGACTAGTTCATGTAGGTGTAGGACTCTTTACCTTGTCCGGCAAGGACCTTTACCTGTAAATCCTAGGTCCTGGCGCCTTTATAAGCCGGCCTGTGGGAGCCTTTAGGGCACAACCTCATAGATTTCTGCGTACAACGCGTAACACCTCGCACAACGAACCTATCTCTGTAACTCGGTGTATTGCCATTATAGTGATTTATAGCAGGAGTAGAGTTCTGCCACCGTTGTGGGACTTGAACCTGGGTAAGCTGTGTTATCTCGTACCCACCAACTCTCCGCCTTACCCCACATCTCTAAACACGCACTGTGAGGACCCCTCCATGGCGTACTCGTCGGCAATACCACGACAATTGGCACCCACCGTGGGGCAAGAGGCACTTCAAGCTCTACATCGGACAAGGTCCAATCTCTTCGCAAGAATCGGCGATACCATAGCCATCGGTCGTGTTCTCTTCTACGACAACGTCCTGATCGTCCCGCCATATGAGTTTTGGGTGTCGACGAAGAAGAACCCCACACGCTGCTCCACCATCCCCTTCGGAGACATCCACATCTTCATCGGCGAAACTGACTCGGGTCCTAGCTCCCAGGAAGTCAGAAACTCGTCAAGTCCCACACGGACCGCCTATGAGCAGGACATGTTTGTGGAAGGATCTGGGCCATACCTCTCTTTGGAGTATGGTGGCTCTGATCAGGAAATTTCAAGGCCCACCCAAACCGCCCATGTGCAGAATACAAAGGTGGAAGGACCCCGCAAATCCGCTTGACTTCCCCGTGTGTTAGAGATGCGGAGGTCACACTTTGTCAGCGTCGTCAGCATCTTCGATCTGGCCAGATGCATTGATATATTGCAAATGTATCTATAATTTTTGAGGTTCCATGCTTGGTTTTATCCACTTTCTTGTGTTCTGTCCACACTTTGGAGTACTTTTCATATGATGTCTTGGACTAACCTATTAACAAGAGCCACAGTGCCTGATGCTTGTTTTCTGCTGTTTTTGGTTCCAGGAAAGTCAGAAAATGAATATTCTCGGAATTGGACAGGACAAAAGCCAAAGTGCCTATTTTTCCGGAAGTCATCAGATGCCAGAGTACGAGACGGAGAGGGGCCAGGGGGCCACCACACCACCTGGCCGCGTGGCCCAGCCTGGCCCACGCCAGGGGGTGGTCTGGCCGCCTCCGGCACCCCCTCGGCCTCTCCTTCCGCCTATAAGATGCCCTCAGAACAAAAACCCTAAGTACCCGATGAAAAATTCACGAAAGAGTCTGTAGCCGCCATCATCTCCATCCCTAGATCGGGAGGGATCTGAAGCTCTTCCCGGCACCCTGCCGGAGAGTGGAATTCACCCTGGAGGCCTTCTTCATCACCATGCAAGCCTCCGGTGTGATGCGTGAGTAGTTCATCCTTGGACTACGGATCCATGTAGTAGCTAGATGGCTGGTTCTCCTCCTTTGTGCTTTCATGTTTAGATCTTGTGAGCTCCATTCATGATCAAGATCATCTATTTGTAAACATACATGTTGTGTTTGCGAGGATCCGATGGATATTGAGATGCTATTTCAGATTGATTATTGATTCTATCATGTCTTTGTTATTTGTGATCCTGCATGCTTTCTGTTGTTAGTAGCTATCTTGGCCAAGTAGATGCTAGCACCTCCAAGAGTTAGTATTTATGCTCGATAGTGGGTTCATGCCTCTGGTAATCTGGGGAAGTGACAGAAATCTCTAAGGTACTAGATGTGTTGCTGCTACTAGGGAGAAAACAACAATCCTTTGTTCATAGAACAATCGTATTGTTTACATTACATAATTAAGAAGAAATAATCTGTTGCTTGCAACTTAATACTGGAGGGGGTTCGGATGATAACCTGAAGGTGGATTATTAGTCATAGATGCAGTTGGATGGCGGTATATGTATAATGTTGTAATGCCCAATCAAGTCTCAAAGGAGTCAAGATGATTAGTATATGCATGTATTGCTTTCTTGATGTTTGTCAATTGCCCCGCTGTAATTTGTTCACCCAGCATGTTATCTATCTTAAGGAGAGACACCTCTAGTGAACTATGGATCCCGGTCCTTTCTTTTACATTCAATCTACAAACTGTTTACTGCTTTGTGTTTACTTTTTGCAAACTTTTACTTCTTTCCATTCGATACATTTAATCCTTTGTTTTCAGCAAAACACGGTGAGATTGACAACCTCATCGCAAGTTGGGGACAGAGTTCTATGGTTGTGTTGTGCAGGTCTCCATGTTGCTACTAGCACCGGTAGTGCACCCTGCCAAGGCTCAACTAGCAACACCTTTGGGGTGTTTCCTTGCTCCTACTGGTTCGATTAAACCTTGGTTTCATAACTGAGGGAAACTTGCTGATGTGCTCATCATACCTTCCTCTTGGGGTTCCCAACGAGCTCTACATCAACACTGCACCAGCATCTTTCTGGCACCGTATACTGAGCCATCAAGCATTTTTTGGCGCTGTTGCCGAGGAGTCAAGGACATCTTCACAAGGGCAGTCCCTCATAACCAATCTCTTTACTTTGTTTTTTTTGTTTTGCTTAGTTTCTTTTTGCTTTGTTTGCTTGTTTCTTTATCAAAAACACACAAAAAATTAGTTCCTTTCTTAAGTTGCCACTATGTCTAGCCTTGCTCCAGTCACTATGTCACCCGAGGAAATGATTTTCACTTTTAAACAAGAAATTGAGGAAAGTTTTAAGGAAGCTTGGTCCAGAATCTCTGATCTACATGAAAAAACTGAGCCTAAAATGACTCAAAGCTTGTTCCTTAGCAGTTTTTACCTTGGAATTTCTCTTTGCTATAGATATGCTTTAGATGCTATTGTGGGAGGAGATTTCCTCCAATGTAATGAGGATGATGCTATTAATGCTATAAAGAAATTGATCCTCACTTACAACTTGCCTAGCCAAACTGATATTTCTTTTGCAAGAATATTTGCTAGATTAAACACTCTTGAGACTAGCACTTCTAGCTTAAAAGATTGCTATAATACGCTTAGGGAGAATCACAATTATGTCCCAATAAATTGTGAACCATCAAAGTGGCTCCCTACAGTAAAGACTGAGATAAACACTGAAACTTTTCAAGCTCGCTGTGATATCATGTCTGAATTTTGTCTTATGCCCAAAGATATTTATGAATCTTTGAATACTTGGGGGCTTACTGAAGGAGGAAAAGAAATATCTCTTGCTAATAATGCTACCATATTACCTATTGGAATAGTTGAAGGAGTGTTTACAAAGATCCTTGGGAAAATGATCTCTACTGATTATCTTGTTATTGAATGTGCAGGAAAAGGACAAATTATACTTGGAAGGTCCCTATTAGAACTCCTTGGAGCAATAATAGATGTGGGAAAGGGGACCATGCACCTTTATTCTCCACCAAACAATCATATTTTCCCCAAGATTAAGAATAAAAGTAAGAGAGGTAAGGGCAAGAAATTTGGTTTTAATGCTTCTTCATTTGAGAACACTTGATTCTTTCTTGCTTCTTATGCCTAACTTAAAGGCGTTAAAGAAAACTACTTATTGGGAGATAACCCAAAAGTTTTAGATGAGTCTTGGAAGTTATTACTTCAGTAATAACCGATCCTTATCCTTTTTATTTGCTTTTTGTGCCAAGAGTAACCTCTAATGAGAGAGAAGTAATGATTGGGAAAGTTGCTGTCCCGAAACAGATTTCTGTGCTTCAGCGTAAAAATTCGTGTAAAATATTTGAACGTATTTTTGAGGCGTGAATTTTTGTGCTTCTGAACCAGGTTGTTATCTAACTTTCATTAATTCAACACTTTTTGATTTTAGCAACATAAGGTCTTCGAAAAAATTCGTCTTTACCTGCTGGTCTGTTTTGACAGATTTCTGCCATTTTCTGCATTTGCTTTTTGTTGGTTCCTTTTTGAGTTCTTTTGGGGAATTGAGCTTTTTGAGGGAAGTGCTTCAATAGCTAGTGTTCTAATGGAAGTTTATTTGTTGTTAGAACTGAACCTTAAGACTTATTATCTTGAGTGCACTAATGTTGCTAATAAAGATTGTGTGAAGTTTTGTATGAAGGAAAAATTTCAGGTGTATGGAAGGAATGAGTAATGAGATGAAGGATGGACTAAAGCTTAAGCTTGGGGATGCCACGCGTGTCACCCCAAAAAATATCCAAGAAGTACAAGCGTCAAAGCTTGGGGATTCCCAAGGCATCCCCTTCTTCATCAATAAAAATCTCAGGTTTCTTCCAAACGCTTCATTTTTATTGTTTCATGCACAGTTGTGTTGTTCTTGGAGCGTCTTCTTTTTCGTTTTTGTTTTGGTTTTTCGTTTGCTTTGTTTGCTTAGTTTGCTGAATAAATTGGTTGACCCCCTCTTTCATACATTTGTTTGCAAATAGTTTGGTTTGGTTTGGAAAAGAGTAGGAAAGTTCATACTTATGTGGTAAAAAAAGCTTGTTTTTGACTGTGGCCTATGCTTTGTCATGCCATGCTTGATATTGTTTTGGCTTTATGCTTAGTATTCTTTGTTGTAGCATGAATTGTTATAAACAATTGAGATTGCTTAATGTGACTTGGATGAATCATGCGTTGTTTTAGCATATTAAAGCATAGTATAGTGGTATTCTCCTTTGATGCTTTATTTGGGTTGACTTGGCGCATGCTCACACCATGTTATGACTATCCAAAGTCACCATAGCCTTTATGATCCTTTAGTTTAATTGTAGTATCACTTTATGCTTTGATCAATGATGTTTTGTTGCTCTGCATAATTATGGCCATTATTGCTCCCTTACTTTGTCGTTCCCAGTCTTTTGCTAGCCTCCACAACCAAGTATGAGTTCCACTCATGCATCCAACTCCCTAAACCAAGTTATTAAAAAGAGTACACCATACCTACCTACTAGCTTATGCTATTCCAAGTATATTCATGCTTTTCTTTACCTTCCAAATTAAACTTGTTATGAGAAAACTAGTGATTAAAGCTCTCACGAACTTGATGACACACTTTTTTTTGCATCTAATAAACTTGAACCATTGGGTCCTTCTTTGTTGCGTATATGCTTGCGCTTTATAAGTTGAAATTAGCAGAACCATGTATCATGGGGAACTCTTTCAACATTGCACTTGCACTTTGTACCCCGTTGATATCATGTTCTTTTGCTTACGGATCCCGGCGGTGTGAAATAAAAGTGGAACTTGTAAGATCATGGAGTTTGTATGTGTGTTAGAGAAATGCCTGGGCCGCTAGTCTAAGCCATGCCTAATCATGGTGGAAACTTGCAGCATCACCATAATGAGCACTCTATGAAGCATCCTCAATAAAAACCTATGCAAATAGCAAATAAAAAGATCGCAGAGATGCTCATTGTCTGCTTGCCTTGTCATTTTGATTATGGGATAGCTCCTGTATCATGTGCAAGGGGTACCCCGTTGGCGGTTCTTTATGATACACATGTACTTACAATGACAAGAGCTTACTTGTGACTAAAGTTGAGTAGCATGAGGATCGGTCTTCGTAAGTAAGGGGCATGAGATTTCGGTTTATAACTTGTCAAGCATATCCTCTTAGTTGTGTCACTTTAACCTTAATCACCTTAAAGATGCTTATGATAGGGGCAATGAGAGCTGAAAGCTATAAGTACCATAATTTTTGGAAGCTCTTTATGAGACTTGAATCCCTACTTCCTATGAAGGCCTTTCTTCCACCATTATATTGAGTCTCCACCTTCTATCTTTATGCACCTACTTTGAGAGCATAGTGGCCATTCTTAGTTCTATGTGCATTGTCCCAAGACTAGTTGATTGATGCATAACTTGATATTGCTTGTTTTAAACTATTTGTATCTAGTCACTCTTATGAACTTTGAAGGTGTCCTATGGATTTATGTTTTGCTACTCTATGAGGGACAAGCTGAATACTATTATGATATGTTTTCTTTATGTGAAACAAACAAACGTCTTGCAAAGCATTGTTATTCATGAATCTTTTGTTTGTGCCTTTTCATGTTGCATCATAGTTTCTTTGTCTTATTGCTAGAACTTTGTCTTTCATGTTATGATTGAAGTACTATGATCCCAGCTTTGAATGTTTTGCAAATACTTTGATCAAGTCTTTGATGGTGCATGTCACCTCAAAAATTATTCTTTCTTTTTATCACTTACCTACTCAAGGACGAGCAGGAGTTAAGCTTGGGGATGTTGATACATTGCAAATGTATCTATAATTTTTAATGTTCCATGCTTGGTTTTATCCACTTTCTTGTGTTTTGTCCACACTTTGGAGTACTTTTCATATGATTTCTTGGACTAACCTATTAACAAGAGCCACGATACTGCTTTTTGTTTTACGCTGTTTTTGGTTCCAGGAAAGTCAGAAAATGAATATTCTCGGAATTGGACGGGACAAAAGCCAAAGTGCCTATTTTTCCGGAAGTCATCAGATGCCAGAGTACGAGACGGAGAGGGGCCAGGGGGCCACCACACCACCTAGCCACACGGCCTGGCCTGGCCGCGCCAGGGGGTGGTGTGGCCAGCCCAGGCACCCCCTCGGCCTCTCCTTCTGCCTATAAGATGCCCTCGGGACGAAAAACCTAAGTACCCGATCAAAAATCCACGAAAGAGTCTGTAGCCACCGTCATCTCCATCCCTAGATCGGGAGGGATCTGAAGCTCTTCCCGGCACCCTGCTGGAGAGGAGAATTCACCCTGGGGGCCTTCTTCATCACCATGCAAGCCTCCGGTGTGATGCGTGAGTAGTTCATCCTTGGACTACGGATCCATGTAGTAGCTAGATGGCTGGTTCTCCTCCTTTATGCTTTCAGGTTTAGATCTTGTGAGCTCCGTTCATGATCAAGATCATCTATTTGTAATCATACATGTTGTGTTTTCGGGGATCCGATGGATATTGAGATGCTATTTCAGATTGATTATTGATTCTACCATGTCTTTGTTATTTGTGATCCTGCATGCTTTCCGTTGTTAGTAGCTATCTTGGCCAAGTAGATGCTAGCAACTCCAAGAGTTAGTATTTATGCTCGATAGTGGGTTCATGCCTCCGTAACTGGGAAGTGATGAAATCTCTAAGGTACTAGATGTGCTGTTGCTACTAGGGAGAAAACAACAATCCTTTGTTCATAGAACAATCGTATTGTTTACATTACATGCAATTCATAAAGCAATAATCTGTTGCTTGCAACTTAATACTGGAGGGGGTTCGGATGATAACCTGAAGGTGGATTATTAGTCATAGATGTAGTTGGATGGCGGTCTATGTATAATGTTGTAATGCCCAATCAAGTCTCAAAGGAGTCAAGATGATTAGTATATGCATGTATTGCTTTCTCGATGTTTGTCAATTGCCCCGCTGTAATTTGTTCACCCAGCATGTTATCTATCTTAAGGAGAGCCACCTCTAGTGAACTATGGATCCCGGTCCTTTCTTTTACATTCAATCTACAAACTGTTTACTGCTTTGTGTTTACTTTTTGCAAACTTTTACTTCTTTCCATTCGATACGTTTAATCCTTTGTTTTCAGCAAAACACGGTGAGATTGACAACCTCATCGCAAGTTGGGGACATAGTTCTGTGGTTGTGTTGTGCAGGTCTCCACGTTGCTACTAGCACCGATAGTGCGCCCTGCCAAGCCTCAGCTAGCAACACCTTTGGGGTGTTTCCTTGCTCCTACTGGTTTGATTAAACCTTGGTTTCATAACTGAGGGAAACTTGCTGCTGTGCTCATCATACCTTCCTCTTGGGGTTCCCAATGAGATCTACATCAACACCGCACCAGCATCTTTCTGGCGTCGTATACTGAGCCATCATGCATTCAAAGTGATGGAGAACCTCCCCGCGAATACCTTGCCAGATGGATGAGGGTGAGGGAAACCCTAGAGGGCGACAGCGCCGACGAGGTCGTGTACCACTTCATGGAAGGGCTCACGCCTGGAACACTCCTCCGGCATACCCTCCGAAGACGGAAGGCCATAGGCCCTATCACCCTTGGTGAGATGGTTGCCATCGTCAATGAATATGCGGATGCCAATGAAGAGGCCATGGTGGCAATCACCATCGTAGCCGGAGAAGGAAACAACAACAATAACGGCTCGCCTCCATCACCCTCCACATCCGCCATCGCCAACACCTAGCTCAACTCTGACTCCGTCCTCGACACGGACCGAAAGTTTATTTAGACTAAGTTTATGATAGATTGATTTCAACTAATCCAAATTACTAATGAACTCCCACTCAAAAACGACATCCCTCGTGTCCTTTTGGTGATTACATGAACCAAATCCACTATACCAAGTTCGATCATCACGTGAGTTGATATAGCTTCAAAGGCGAGCATCTATATGGGAATCATATCAACCATATGACTCATGCTTAACCTTTCGGTCCGTGTTTCGAGGCCATGTCTGTACATGCTAGGCTCGCCAAGTAAGAACCTTAGTATTCGCGTGTGTAAAACTGTCTTACACCCGTTCCTATGAAAGCGTAGATTCGAGTACACCCGATCATCACGTGATGTCTCGAAACACGATCCATAGAACGGTGCATACTCAAGGAAGAACACATTTTTATCTTGATATCTAAAAGAGGGATCATCTTATAATGCTATCAAACGCGCCAAACTAGCAGTATAAGATGCTAACATCTAATGTGTAAAGTGAGATGATATGGTCCATGCATTTGATCTCTATCACTTGCATCGTGGTATGATCTCTATCATTCCTTTGTGCGTAAGG
This sequence comes from Avena insularis, assembly GCA_023614405.1. Classification (NCBI taxonomy): domain Eukaryota; kingdom Viridiplantae; phylum Streptophyta; class Magnoliopsida; order Poales; family Poaceae; genus Avena; species Avena insularis. The sequence continues at coordinate 149,505,920 of CM042690.1, forward strand.
CCAAGGTCTATGGAACTTACACGTTGAGTGTGTTGTAAGAGTATCCACCATACATCTACTTACAACAATACCATATCAACACACTAGCCCAGCAACGATCTAAACTAGACGCCTCTAATTTATCAATTGCAAGTTTTACGTGGCTTAGGGCTTTCGGAGATAGAACCGTTCTTACCTACGAACATGAACCACAACGAGGATAACTAAGTTATTAGCAACTCGTTGTAAATCAGATATTGACTATAGTAGGAGAGACAGACACCCGCCAGCCACTTATGCAAAACAAGTTGCATGTCAGTCGTGGAACCGGTCTCATGTACGATGACATGTAAGGTTGGTCCGGGCCGCTTCATCCCACTATGCCACCAATATCCAAAATACATAGAAGATGCAATAACATGATCATCATCGCCCACATATCAACCATATGTGTACTACCCGTGCTAAGCACCTACGCATAGATCAGGCTCTGATACCACTGTTGGGTCCGCAGCATAGAAAACAAAAAAAATCCTACGTTGTGAACTACAACCAAGATCTATCTACTAGGTACAAAGCAATGGGTGGACATACATCCAACGAGAACTTACCCTCGTAGACAACGAGCTTTGTTAACGAGTAGGAACTCGTGGTTGATGTAGTCGTACACTTGCCGATCTCAAGATCCTGAGGAAGTCCGAGCGCCGCAACTCAGCCGCATCCGCACTCGCACACGTTCAAGCCACCGGACAACCTCGACCTCCTCCAGCGATCCAAATGAAGTAGCAACTCCTTCGCATTTAAATGCCACCGGGAACATGTATCTCGCTAATCCGAGACCATGGGGGAATAATTCTAGAGGGGGAGAGAGATCCTTCACAAGGAGGTGTGAGGATGAAGGAGGTAATGGGTGGCCTTTTATAGGAGGAGGGGGTGCCCCCTCTCTCCATGGTCATGGGGGTGACCCCTCACCTCCCCCATTCATGTGGTGGTAACCCCTCCACATTAAAATGCCTCTTCACATTCCCTTTTAAAGTCTCCACTTTAAATGCATTAAATTTCTCCAAATTTAATGCTCTCTCATTTAATAAAACTCTTTTATTAAATTTATTCAGAATTTTGTTAATTACTTTAATTAACAAACATTCACATATAGCCCCTTGCAATATTTCAATATCACATGCAGAACCACCTTCTGCAATTTCACCCGAAACAATTTCCGGTTTCTATTGAAACAATTCCTGCGCTTTGCAATTCTTTCGTCTGAAACATATGTGCTCCAAAATGGTGTCCGGTAACTCCTAAGTGTGCCACCCTACGGTTCGCGAATAATGCAGACATGATCGAGACCCTTCTCCGATCAATAATCAGCAGCGGGACCTGGAGATCCGTACTGACTCCTACACATTCAACGATGACTCCTGTGATCGTGAGAACCTTTAAAGCTTGTAACTAAATCCCTTTGTCTCTCGATATATTACATGTCCGAGATTCGATCATCGGTATCTCCATACCTAGTTTGATCTCAAGCATCGACATGCACTCTTTTCTCGTTCCCGTGATATAACATTCTAGTGATCACATCACTTGCTTGCAAGCTATCCTAATGTGATATCACCGAGAGGGCCCAGAGTATATCTATCCGTCATTTGGATTGACAAATTCCACTCTTTATCCATGAGCCTCAACATAACACCTTCGTAGTACTGAACCCATCTTTATAGTCACCCTGTTACGGTGTGACGTTTGATGTTATCAAGATACTCTTCCGGTGTTAGCAATTAACATGATCTCATGGTCTAAGGAGAAAGATTACTTCATATGATGTTAGAGCAATATAAACATAATGACTTGATCGTAATGCTATATTTCGGATGAATGTTCATCACATCATTCCACCAATGGTGTGACCTTGTTATTAACAACATCCAATGTCCATGATCAGGAAACCTTGATCATCCTGTTTATCAACAAGCTAGTCTATAAGAGAGGCATGACTAGGAACCCTTTTTGTTTATTAAACACACATGTATTGATGTTTCCGAATCAATACATTTCTAGCATGTAAAATAAACATCTATCATATATAAGGAATATATAATAACAACTTTATTATTGCCTCTCAGGGCATATTTCCTTCAGTCTCCCACTTGCACTAGAGACAATAATCAAGTTCACATAGTGATAAATCTAACACCCTTGACATGTGTACTTTACATTCAGGTCCATGTGTACTTTACAAATCTTTATATCTCCATCCTTGACATGCTCGCGGATGGAGTGAAACCGGCGCTTAATATGTTTGGAATTCTTGTGAGACCTTGGTTCCTTTATGCTATGGCTCCATTGTTGTCACAATAGATCACCATCGGGTCCAACGCACTGGGAACCACACCCAGTTCTGTAATGAACTCTTTCGTCCAAACTGCCTCCTGCGCTGCTTCTGAAGCAGCGACATATTCTGCCTCCGTTGTTGATCCAGCCACCACAGGTTGTTTGGAACTCCTCCAACTTACTGCTGCTCCGTTCAAGAGAAATACGTATCCGGATTGAGACTTAGAGTCATCCGAATCGGTGTCAAAGCTAGCATCAACATAACACTTAGCAACTAGCTCTTCTTCACCTCCGTATATGAGAAACATATCCTTAGTTCTTCTCAAGTACTTGAGGATTCTTTACCGCAATCCAGTGTTCCGAACCTGGATCAAATTGGTACCTACTAGTCAAACTAATAGCATGTGCCACATCCGGTCTTGTACATAGCATGGCATACATAATAGAGCCTATGACTGAGGCATAGGGGATCTTATCCATCATCTCTCTTTCTTCCACCGTAGCCGGACTTTGAGTCTTACTCAATGTCTTGCCTTGCAACATAGGTAAGAACCCCTTCTTACTTTCATCCATATTAAACTTCTTTAATATCTTATCAAGGTATGTACTCTGCGATAGCCCAATTAGGCGCCTTGATCTATCTCTATAGATTGTATTGCCTAATATATATGACGCTTCACCAAGGTCTTTCATCGAAAATTTGCTGTTTAGATAACTTTTAACACTGTTTAAAAGATCTATATCATTTCCAATCAATAATATGTCATCCACATATAATATTAGAAATGCCACATTGCTCCCACTCACTTTCTTGTAAATACAAGCCTCTCCATAAGTTTGGACAAATCCAAACTCTTTGATCACCTCATCAAAGTGGAGATTCCAACTTCGTGATGCTTGCTTCAGTCCATAGATGGATCGCTGAAGTTTGCACACCTTATTAGCATCCTTAGGATCGACAAAACCCTTAGGTTGTATCATATACAACTCTTCTTCAATCTTACCATTGAGGAACGTAGTATTGACATCCATCTGCCATATTTCATAATCGAAATATGCAGCAATTGCTAACATAATCCAAACCGATTTAAGCATCGCTACGGGAGAGAATGTCTCATCGTAGTCAACTCCTTGAATTTGTCGAAACCCCTTTGCGACAAGTCGAGCCTTATAGATGGTCACATTACCATCAGCATCGGTTTTGCTTTTGAAAATCCATTTATTCTCAACGGCCTTTCGGTCATGAGGTAAGTCCACCAAGTTTCAAACTTGGTTCTTGTACATGGATTCCATCTCGGATTTCATGGCTTCTAGCCATTTGATGGAATCCAGGCTCATCATCGCTTCTTCATACATCGCAGGGTCATCCATTTCATCAACCATGAAATTCACAACAGGATTGCCGTACAGTTCAGGAGTTGCACGTGTCCTGCTTGACCTGCGAGGTTCGGTAGTGTCCTCTTTCGGAGTTTCATGATCATTATCATTAGCTCTCTCTTCATCAGGTGAAGTCAACTCCGAAACAACTTCCGGTGATGCGCCACTCGCCATTCCATGAAGAGAAGGTTCAATAACCTCTTCAAGTTCTACCTTCCGACTACTCACACCTTTCGTGAGAAACTCCTCAAGAAAGGATCCATTCTTGGCAACAAAAACCTTGCCCTCGGATCTGTGATAGAAGGTATACCCAATTGTTTCCTTAGGGTATCCTATGAAGACGCATTTTTACGCTTTGGGTTCGAGTTTATCCGGTTGAAGTTTCTTCACATAAACATCGCATCCCCAAACCTTAAGAAATGACAGCTTAGGTTTGTTTCCAAACCATAATTCATACGGTATCGTTTCAATGGATTTAGATGGTGCCCGATTTAAAGTGAATGCAGCTGTTTCTAGTGCATAACCCCAAAATGACAGAGGTAAGTCAGTCAGAGACATCATAGATCGAACCATATCCAATAAGGTACGATTACGACGTTCCGACACACCATTTCGTTATGGTGTTCCGGTAGGCGTGAGTTGTGAAACTATTCCACACTCTTTCATGTGTGTGCTAAACTCGTAACTTAGATACTCTCCTCCACTGTCAGACCGTAGAAATTTGATCTTTCTATTATGATGATTTTCCACTTCATTCTGAAATTCCTTGAACTTTTCAAAAGTTTCAGACTTGTGTTTCATCAAATAGATATACCCGTATCTACTCAAATCATCCGTGAAAGTAACAAACTAACGATATCCACCTCGCGCTGGCACACTCATTGGTCCACACACATCAGTATGTATGATTTCCAATAGATCTGTCGCCCGTTCCATTGAACCGGAAAACGGCGTTCTAGTCATCTTGCCCATAAGGCATGGCTCACATGTATCAAATGTTTCAAAATCAAGTGATTCCTACAGTCCATCTGAATGGTGTTTCTTGATGCGTTTAACGCCAATATGGCCTAGACGGCAGTGCCACATATATGTAGACATATCATCATCAAGTTTAATCTTTTTAGCATTAACATTATGAATGTGCGTAATATTACTATCGAGATCCAATAGAAATAAACCATTCAACATAGGTGCATGACCATAAAAGATATCATTCTTATAAATCGAACAACCATTGTTCTCAGATTTAAAGGAATGACCACTTTGCATCAAACATGATCCAGATACAATGTTCATGCTCGGCAGCACCAAATAACAATTATTTAGGTTTATAACTAATCCCGATGGCAAATGTAGAGGTAGCGTCCCGACAGCGATCACATCAACTCTTGATCCATTGCCGACCCGCATCCTGACCTCATCCCTTGCTAGCTGTCGCTTGTTCCGTAGCCCCTGAACCGAGTTACATATATTAGCAACCCATCCGGTATCAAATACCCAGGTGCTACTGCGAGTACTAGTCAAGTACACATCAATAACATGTATATCACATATACCTTTGTTTGCCTTGCTGGACTTCTTGTCCGCCAAATACTTAGGGGCGATTAAGCCCAATGGCGATCCCCTTGCAATAGTAGCACTTTCGATTGTCGGACTTAGGGCCAGCCCGGGGTTTCTTTTCAGGCGTGGCAACAGACTTGCCACCCTTCTTTCCCTTGTGCTTGCCTTTCTTGTCCTTCTTGAAACCGGTGGTCCTATTGATCATCAACACTTGATGTTCTTTCCTAATCTCCACTTCTGCAGTCTTAAGCATTGACAAAAGCTCGGGAAGAGACTTCTTCATGCCCTGCATATTATAGTTCATCACGAAGCTCTTGTAGCTAGGTGGCATAGATTGGAGAACACGATGTATGCCTAAGTCAATGGGAATCGTTATTCCCAAGGACACAAACTTATCGGCGTACCCTGACATTTTGAGTACGTGCTCACTAATGGAGCTGTTTTCCTCCATCATGCAGCTAAAGAACTTTTCTGTAGCATTATCACTCTCTACGGCCGCATGGGTATCAAAAATCATTTTCAATTCTCCCATGGTATCAAAGGCATTGCCATTTTCGAAATGCTTTCGAAGTTCTGGCTCTAGCCAATACAGTATGCCGCAATGAACTAAGTTGTGGTCCTCCTGACGAGTCACATAGACATTCTTTTCCTCGTCAGGGGCATCAGGAGTTGGTGGGGGGCCTAGCGGTGCATCTAGAACATATTGCTTTTGTGCAGCAGTGAGGAGAATCCTCAAATTCATAGCCCAGTTGGTGAAGTTGCTACCATTCGCAGCAAATTTCTCTTTCTCCGTGAACACATTGAAATTAAAAGTAGGTGGTGCCATCTAAAATAGAATTTGTAAAGTTTATTTAGACTAAGTTTATGATAGATTGAGTTCAACTAATCTAAATTACTAATGAACTCCCACTCAAAAACGACATCCCTCGTGTCCTTTTGGTGATTACATGAACCAAATCCACTATACCAAGTCCGATCATCACGTGAGTTGATATAGCTTCAAAGGCGAGCATCTATATGGGAATCATATCAACCATATGACTCATGCTTAACCTTTCGGTCCGTGTTCCGAGGCCATGTCTGTACATGCTAGGCTCGCCAAGTAAGAACCTTAGTATTCGCGTGTGTAAAACTGTCTTACACCCGTTCCTATGAAAGCGTAGATTCGAGTACACCCGATCATCACGTGATGTCTCAAAACACGATCCATAGAACGGTGCATACTCAAGGAAGAACACATTTTTATCTTGATATCTAAAAGAGGGATCATCTTATAATGCTATCAAACGCGCCAAACTAGCAGTATAAGATGCTAACATCTAATGTGTAAAGTGAGATGATATGGTCCATGCATTTGATCTCTATCACTTGCATCATGGTATGATCTCTATCATTCCTTTGTGTGTAAGGCCAAGGTCTATGGAACTTACACGTTGAGTGTGCTGTAAGAGTATCCACCATACATCTACTTACAACAATACCATATCAACACACTAGCCCAAAGAACGATCTAAACTAGACGCCTCTAATTTATCAATTGCAAGTTTTACGTGGCTTAGGGCTTTCGGAGATAGAACCATTCTTACCTAAGAACATGAACCACAACGAGGATAACTAAGTTATTAGCAACTCGTTGTAAATCAGATATTGACTATAGTAGGAGAGACAGACACCCGCCAGCCACTTATGCAAAACAAGTTGCATGTCAGTCGTGGAACCGGTCTCATGTACGATGACATGTAAGGTTGGTCCGGGCCGCTTCATCCCACTATGCCACCAATATCCAAAATACATAGAAGATGCAATAACATGATCATCATCGCCCACATATCAACCATATGTGTACTACCCGTGCTAAGCACCTACGCATAGATCAGGCTCTGATACCACTGTTGGGTCCGCAGCATAGAAAACAAAAAAAATCTTACGGTGTGAACTACACGCCAAGATCTATCTACTAGGTACAAAGCAACGGGTGAACATACATCCAACAAGAACTTACCCTCGTAGACAACGAGCTTTGTTAACGAGTAGGAACTCGTGGTTGATGTAGTCGTACACTTGCCAATCTCAAGATCGTGAGGAAGTCCGAGCGCCGCAACTCAGCAGCGCATCCGCACTCGCACACACGTTCAAGCCACCGGACAACCTCGACCTCCTCGCTCCAGCGATCCAGCGGAAGTAGCAACTCCTTCCAGACGAAATGCCACCGGGAACATGTATCTCGCTAATCCGAGACCATGGGGGAATATTTCTAGAGGGGGAGAGAGATCCTTCACAAGGAGGTGTGAGGATGAAGGAGGGAATGGGTGGCCTTTTATAGGAGGAGGGGGGTGCCCCCTCTCTCCATGGCCGGCACATGGGGGTGACCCCTCACCTCCCCCATTCATGTGGTGGTAACCCCTCCACATTAAAATGCCTCTTCACATTCCCTTTTAAAGTCTCCACTTTAAATGCATTAAATTTCTCCAAATTTAATGCTCTCTCATTTAATAAAACTTTTTTTATTATTCAGAATTTTGTTAATTACTTTAATTCACAAACATTCACATATAGCCCCTTGCAATATTTCAATATCACATGCAGAACCACCTTCTGCAATTTCACCCGAAACAATTTCCGGTTTCTATTGAAACAATTCCTGCGCTTTGCAATTCTTTCGTCTGAAACATATGTGATCCAAAATGGTGTCCGGTAACTCTTAAGTGTGCCACCCTACGGTTCGTGAATAATGCAGACATGATCGAGACCCTTCTCTGATCAATAATCGGCAGCGGGACCTGGAGATCCGTACTGACTCCTACACATTCAACGATGACTCCTGTGCTCGTGAGAACCTTTAACGCTTGTAACTAAATCCCTTTGTCTCTCGATATATTACATGTCCGAGATTCGATCATCGGTATCTCCATACCTAGTTTGATCTCGTTACCGACATGCACTCTTTTCTTGTTCCTGTGATATAACATTCTAGTGATCACATCACTTGCTTGCAAGCTATCCTAATATTATATCACCGAGAGGGCCCATAGTATATCTATCCGTCATCTGGATTGACAAATTCCACTCTTGATCCATGAGCCTCAACATAACACCTTCATAGTACTGAACCCATCTTTATAGTCACCCTGTTACGGTGTGACGTTTGATGTTATCAAGATACTCTTCCGGTGTTAGCAATTAACATGATCTCATGGTCTAAGGATAAAGATTACTTCGTATGATGTTATAGCAATATAAACATAATGACTTGATCGTAATGCTATACTTCAGATGAATGTTCATCACATCATTCCACCAATGGTGTGACCTTGTTATTAACAACATCCAATGTCCATGATCATGAAACCTTGATCATCATGTTAATCAACAAGCTAGTCTATAAGATAGGCATGACTAGGAACCCTTTTTGTTTATTAAACACACACGTATTGATGTTTCCGAATCAATACATTTCTAGCATGTAAAATAAACGTCTATCATATATAAGGAATATATAATAACAATTTTATTATTGCCTCTCAGGGTATATTTCCTTCAGTCGCTAAGGCATGCAAGCAATAGGAAAAGGCCGCCTCGCAGAGGCTTGAGTCCAACCCGGAGCTGTGCCAGTCAATCCTGAACAGCCGCAGAAGGCCAAAATATCCCCGTGAAGAAGGATCGTGCGCAGGCTCTACAGAGCAAAGACGAAGAGAGGCACGCAACAGGACTGACGCTATCCCCATATCCTCCGACAATGGAGAAAAGGCTCGTCCCCATCGCTCGCCACCTCCACCACCATCTTGACGTCACGAAGAACCAGAGCTGCGCCACCGCACAAGCATGCCACCTCCAAGGCGGTCCCAACCCGGTGTCATTATACGTGATCAGGGCGAACAGCCTCGGCATGCCAGAGAGCATAGCGGCCATGAAGGACACAGGAGCAGGTCCCACAAGGAACCGCCACGTCCGACCAGCAACCGCGATAGGCGTGAGGAGTTGTAGGAGGGGCACAACAATAAAGCTAACCCACCGCCTCCACCACCACCATCACCACCTAGCACCCATCATGATGGACGGCATGGCGGGTCTCGCAAATCGTGCCACAACTCCCCTCCCCATGACGGAAAAGGGAAGCAGCCAGAGCCATATGACGCACGGTCGCGGCTGGACAAGATCCAAGAGGCTCGGGAGCTCCCATACCTTGGGCCACAGTGTTTTGGACCAGTAATACGGGCCACAACTTACCCCAAGGGCCTCCAGATAGACAAGACCATCAAGCCATACAACAGCACCACCAGGCCAGCAACGTGGTTGCAGGACTACAGCGAAGCGATCCACATCACAGGGGAAACCCCAATGTCATCGTCAAGTACCTCCCCACCATGTTGACCGGCACCACTCGTCAATAGATCGACGACTTACCGGAGAAATCAATATGCAATTCATTGGACATGCATGAAGCGTTCACCAAGAATTTCGAGGGTACGTACAAACGTCCCTGCACTGTCGGAGACCTACAGTGGTGCGTGCAAGAAAAGGATGAAACCTCCCGTGCCTACCTCTCTCGCTGGCTGGATATGAAAAAATCCTACGCAGGGGTGCAAGAACAGACCGCTATGGCCGCCTTCATTGATGGTCTGGAAAAGAGAACTTTGCTCCGGCACACGTTGAAGCGTAGGCAAGACAACAATGACCTCAACCTCAACGCAATGATCGCCATGGCTAGCGAGTTCGCTGCTGCTGATGACGATGCACGTGGATCGTTGCCAACGATAGCAATCCCTACCCAGGCCAAGAAGAAGAACAATAACAAGCGGAAGAATCCGCCCGAAGAGAAGCAAGGAGCCGACATGGTCTCCGCAACGTTCACTGGCAGAGGCAATGGCGGACAACGTGGACATGGTCGGGGAGCTAGCAGTGGCCAGCAGAGGAGTGACACCACACCCTCAGTGCCCCGTGTTCCCCAAAAGTACGAAGAGTGCCGCGATATGTCGTGCTTCATCCATCTCGATGCCAATGGCAAATCCACCCACACCAATCGCCAGTGCAAGTTTGTCAATGATCTCAAGGAGGACCCTGAGTCCGGCTACAAGCAAAGTTGGAAAAACAGACCCCGCAGAAAAGGCAAAGGGAAGAAGGAGGAAGAACCCAAAGAATCAAGCGATATGGACGAGGACGTGGACCCAAAATCTTCCGACAAGGGAGAGGATAAAGGGAAAAATCCTTTCGAAAAGAAGGCTCCATGTTACCACACCTTCCTTGGCACCCCAACCGTTCGGGCCTAGAAAACCTCTCTGAGGATACTGATGGCTACCCTCCCTCCGGTTCCCCGGTACATCAGGTGGTCGGAAGTTCCAATTACTTGGGATAGGAAGGATCACCTAGAGCTCATCCCAACAGAGAACCAGTATGCCATGGTCATTAACCCTTTGATTGATGGCACGGAGTTCACCAAGTGCCTCGTGGACAGTGGAAGCAGCATCAATATCATGTACCTGGATACACTGCACAAGATGAACTTGATGGAGACCCAGCTAAGGAAGAGCAATGTCGTGTTCCATGGGGTTGTGCCTGGCCGACAAGCAAATTCCCTGGGTTGCATCACCTTCCGGTCGCTTTTGGCGATGTAAACAACTACCGCCAAGAACACATGACCTTTGAAGTGGTGCCTTTCAAGAGTGTGTACCACGTCATCTTCGGACGCGACATATTCTACTCCTTCCTTGTAAGGTCGTGCTTTGTCTACAACAAACTCAAGATTCTCGGACCAAATGGTGTCATCACTATTGACGGAAGCTTCACCAAGGCATGGGAGTGCAAGTTCAGTGAGGCCGCCTTCGCCAAAGCAGTCCTCTACGGTGAGGAGTTCAAGGAGATCCAGAACCTAGTCGATGCCTCGGAGATGCCGGCTTCGAAGAAGCAGATCACTGCTGCCGAACCCGCCTTCAAGGCCGCCAGCAAGACCAAGCAGGTGGAGCTTGTTGAAGGAGATTCCTCCAAGACCACCGCCATTGGCACGGACCTGGATCCCAAATAGGAAAGCGCGCTCGTCGAGTTCCTCCATGAGAATAGGGACATCTTTGCCTGGCAACATGCCGACATGAAAGGTGTACCTAGGGAACTTGCCGAGCACAGCTTGAATTGATCTTAATGCCAAACCGGTGAAACAACCTTTACAATGCTTTGGTGATGAAAGACGAAGGGCTATAGGCAAAGAAATAGCTAGGTTACTTAAGGCTGGCTTTATCCGAGAAGTTATTCACACCCGCTGGGTGGCAAATCCTGTACTTGTCCCCAAAAAGGAACCAATAAATTAAGAATGTGCGTTGATTACACCAGCTTGAACAAAGTGTGTCCGAAGGATCCGTTTGCTTCTCCTCGCATTGACCAAGTCACTAATTCGACGGATGGCTCAGAACTTTTGTGTTTTCTCGATGCCTATTCAGGATACCACCAGATCCGGATGTGAAAGTCGGACCAATTGGCCACTTCGTTCACCACACCCTACGACATGTATTGCTACGTCACAATGCCCTTTGGGTTGAAAAACGCTGGTGCCACGTACCAGCGGATGATGCAACATTGCCTACACGACCAAATAGGTCGCAACATACACGCCTACATGGACGACATCGGGGTAATGTCAAAGAAATCAAATGATCTTATCGCTGACTTACAGGAAACCTTCGACCATCTCCGAAAATACAACATGATGCTGAACCCAAAGAAGTGCATCTTCAGGGTACTATCCAGCAAATTGTTGGGCTTCATCGTTTTGCATCGCAGAATCGAGGTGAACCCGAGGAAAATCAAGGCCATCCTCGACATCAAACGCCCGACATGACTGAAGGACATACAAAGGCTCACAGGCTGCGTTGCAGTAGTAAGCCGGTTCATCAGCCAACTTGGTGAGAAGGCTATGTCGCTCTACAAGTTGCTCAAGAAGGCGGACAAATTCACATGGACGGACGAGGCTGACGCGGCACTTCAGGAGTTGAAGAGAATACTCTCCTCCCCACCTATACTTGCAGCACCGGTGCCAAGGGAGCCTATGTTAGTATACATGGCGGTGACCAACCGAGTAATCAGCATCGTCATCGTGGTGGAGTGCAAGGAACCAACGCATGAATACAGAGTTCAGCGACCCGTTTACTATGTAAGCAAGGTCTTGACGGAATCCAAGCAGCGTTACCCGCATTACCAGAAGATAGCTTATGTAGTTTTCCTTGCTTCCCGTAAGTTAAGGCATTATTTCCAGGAGCACCCCATCATAGTAGTGAGCAAAGCTCTACTGTCCGACATCATCAACAACAGCGACGCTACACGAAGAGTGGCAAAGTGGGAACTTGCCGCCTTCAACATCACCTACAAGCGACACGACGCTATCAAATCACAAGCATTGGCGGATTTTCTTGCGGATTGGATAGAACTGCCAGAAGACACTCTTGTACCAGAGCCAGAGTATTGGGTCATGCACTTTGACGGATCCAAGTTACTCAATGGCTCGGGGGCTAGTGTATTATTACAATTACCAACATGAGAGAAGTTGCAATACATCCTGCAGATCCACTTCAACGGTACCAATAACATGGCGGAGTATGAGGCCCTCATTCACAAACTTTGCGTAGCCAAGGATATTGGCATCAAGTGCATAGTTTGTTGTGGAGACTCCGACTTGGTTGCCCAGCAAGTAGCTAGCACCTAGAACGCACGAAACCCTATGATGGCGGCATATCGAGACGAAGTAGACGAAATAGCCAAGTGCTTCGACGGCTACAAAGTCAAGTATGTCAAAAGGGAAGATAATGAGGAAGCAGATCTGCTGTCAAAGCTTGGATCAGCTCGTCGACCAATTCCGCTAGGCGTTTTCCTGGAGCCTTTACAGACTCCATACATGAAGGGAGTGGACCCCGACAACCCGGATAGAGTGGACTCATTTGTTTACACAGTAACAGTGACCTCTTCGGCTTGGACGAAGTCGTTCATGGATTATCTACAAGATGGAACTTTGCCCACCGACAAAGTCGAAAGCCATCAAATAGTACGCAGAGAAAAAGGCTACATCATCATTGACGGCCAGATATACAAAATAAGTACCACATGAGTCTTCCTACGGTGCGTCTCCCAGCAGCAAGGTATTGAAATACTTAGAGAAATACATCTTGGAGATTGCGGGCATCATGCTGCTCCCCGATCGTTGGTGGCCAAGGCCTTCCGACAAGGATTCTACTGGATAACTGCCAAGACGAACGTCGACAAGTTGGTACAAACATGCCTCGGGTGTCAATTTTATGCAAGACAGCCAAATGTTCCAGCTAAAGAATTGCGAACAATATCAATAACTTGGATGTTTGCAGTCTAGGGGTTGGACATGGTGGGACCTTTGCAGACAGCACCCTGTGGATTCACACACTTGCTAGTAGTAGTGGACAAATTCACAAAATGGATTGAAGCTAAACCCATTAGAAAGCTTGATGGGGCAACAACCCTAAAGTTTGTCTGGGATCTAGTGGTGAGATTTGGTCTCCCACATAGCATCATCACCGACAGTGGCAGAAACTTATCTCTCAGAAAAGTTGAGGAGTACTGTCATGAGAAAGGCATCCGCTTTGACCTAGCATCTGTGGCACATCCATAGTCAAATGGGCAAGTTGAAAGGGCCAATGGACTAATTCTACACAGAATCAAGCCACACTTAGAGGCACCGCTACGTAGAGCAGCTGGATCCTGGGCGGAGGAACTACCATTTGTCTTGTGGAGTTTATGAACAACACCCAATAGATCTACCGACTTGACTCCTTTCTTCTTGGTTTATGGAGTAGAAGCAGTTCTCCCATCCGACATCCTCCACGATGCACCAAGAGTTTCCGCCTACAAGGAGGATGACGCTGAAGAATCCAGACGACTATCCGTGGACCTACTTGAAGAAGATCACGTGCTGGCATGCCAGAGATCCGTCGTCTACCAGCAGAAGTTGCACGGCTACCATAGTCGCCATGTAAAGCATCGCTCATTTAAAGAAGGGGATCTGGTGCTTAGACTCAAGCAGGAGAAATCACACAAATTATCCCCGCATTGGGAAGGACCGTTCGTCATAAGCAAAGCATTGCTCAATGGTTCCTATTACCTCATCAATATTCACGAGTTGAAAGATAGGCCAAAAAATCGCAAGCGCAAGCAATGCGACTCCGATGATGATTATCCGGAGATAGATCAGCCATGGAACATAGAACAACTACGACCCTTTTACACTTAGCACATTTATATTATGTAATAAGTTTCTTATGTGATCAATGAAACAAAGCATTTGGTTCACTCATATTCTCTGAGTCTTTTACCTCCTTTAGTTGTTCATTTTTGATCATGTAAACCCTTTATGCGCAAGATTGCATTTGCCCTTGTAAAAATTCCACCTACGGGCGTTAGCTTAAGTTTTCTAGTCTACACGTTTTTTGAAAATTTTATGTGGATTCCGGAGTAGTGAATTTTCGGCACTCAAAGCCGGCGATTTCGTTCTTAGGTTCTTGATGGTGCTATTAAGCATCATCGCCTGAGAGCATAGTTCTATGCTGCGAGTCTTCCATCTCACGAAAGGTCAAGCATATGGACCAGAATAATGGATAAGCCAGCACTTGCGTAAAATATATATACATATGTTGGAAATAGATAAGTTGCAGGAAGCTTGAATACAAGTTTTTCCGCCTTAATCAAAACATAAGTTTTTTCCGCATACAATCTGTAGAGACGCATTTAATACAAATATTGTTTTTTCATGGCTCTGCTGTAGCGGACTTCGTGGTGGCATCATGAGGAGAGCCAGGCCGGGAGAAATCATCAAACTCTGAAGGAGAGGGGCTAGACTCGGACGAATCCATGTCTTCATCAAGGATCTCGGCAGGCACAAAGACATCCGCCTTGACCATCTTGGCAACTCTGGTGTCTAAGCCGGCGAGGGAGTTCCAAATAACATCACTATCGATCTCCTGACCTTCCTCGTCTACCTTGGGCATGCCGGAGGTCACCAAGTCGATGTCGGCATTATCATAGTGCGCCTTGACCAAGGACAGGGTCATCCTTGCACCAGCCCGGACGCAAGAGGCTTTCCAGTCCTTGACTTTTTCGGGGGCTCGGCGCAGGATTTCCACGAACTTGGCCGCTGAGTCTGCCGCCTTGATATTTATGCCTAGAGGTTGAGCTATCTCCTTGGCTTGGGCGATGGCGGTGCTGGCGAAGTTGCCGGCCTGAATCATGTGTTCCTTGGGATCCGAAGCACCCTTACCCAAGTTGGCTAAGCCAATGGGAGCTGTGGTTTGCGCAAAACACAAGGACCATGAGTACACACAAGTAAAATGGTTATCCAACTTACAGAAATGACCAAGACGGAGAAAGGTTACCGAAGATGCTCGTTTCCGCTTGCTGGCATGTCTCCGCCAAGACATCGCGCTCCTTCTGGACTATCTTGAACGCCTCAAGGTTTCTAGCATTCTGCTCTTTGGTAGCTTGGTTATGTTCCTTGAGTTACGCAAGTTCGTCTTTCAGGCGCTGCATCTCGGCATCAACATACTCTTGCATATCCTTCATTGCCGCATCATGGCCCTTGATGGCATCAGGAAGGTCCCTCTTCAGAATCTTGTTCTCATCATCGAGCTCCTGGATATGCTTGGATTGCTCAACGATGCTCTTGGCCTTGGCAATGGCTTATGTATGACGGAAATCACAAAGTGCTATCAGAAGACGGAAGAGACAATTCAATGAGAAAAGCAAGGAGCTATTGTCAGAAACAGACTCTGGCTATTTTTGATCTGTTCTTCCAGGAATTTGGTTTTACCCTATTCAAGGGCCAGTTCCTTCCGAATAGCACCAAACCTCTCATTGGCAGCAATCCTCCCTTTATTCTCATTCTGCATAAAATATTAACATGCTTAGTTTCTCTAGAGCATCTAGTCGGAACTATTCAAGTTTCAACTAAACGCTCGAGGGCTATAGTACATGATTTTGAAGTAAACTAGTTTCTCTAGAGCATCTAGTCGGAACTATTTAGTTTCAACTAAACGCTCGGGGGCTACACGAACAAAGTTCTACACTTAGTTCTTTGGAGAACTCATGCCAATAACTATTGGATTATCCGCCTAAGAGCTCGGGGGCTACAATGGGATATACCACACAAAGTAAAGTAAGTGAAGTTCAAAAAACTTACGATGGCAATGATCCTGAGATTGTTGGCTAGATGAGCATAGGAATCATGGAAGGTCCGGGCATTCTTATAGATTGCGTCGGCCTGCTTGATGAGGTCATCCAAGCTCAACATCGGAGGAGTCACAGCCAATGGAGAGGTTGAAGCTAGAGGCATGGAGGAAGCCCTAGTTGCCTCCTGCACCTTCAAAGCAGTTGATGGCTCGGAGGCTCCCGCCTCGATCGACGCTTCCACGTCCACATCTTCCACTTCCTTCCCTTTCTCGGTGGCATCCTTAGCCAGAGCTTCAGCCACTTTAGAGGAGATGCTCTCTCGCGTCGCCTGGCCGCTGGGAGCGACATCCGCCTCGACCGAACCTGAGACATCAATGGTTGGATTGACAAGAGTTGAAAAAAGGTGTGGGCTGAAAAAGCACAAGTCGGAGAATGAAAATACTTACTCCACGGCAGGAGCCTTGGTGTGGGGAATGCCGGTGGACTTCGTCTTCTTCTCCGCCTCTAAGACGGCAGTGGAACGTTTGGAGACTCCACTCTCCGATTTCTTCTTCTTGGCCTCGGCAGCAGCGTTAGAGGTGGAGCTCTTCCGCTTTCACGCTGCCGGAGCTGGTTGATCCTTGGAGGCGTCGTCGTCGGACACCACCTAGATATCCTTCAGCTTAGGATCATAGACCTGGAAGGCCATTTGATCCGCTGCCAAGGTCGCCAACTGGGATACATGGGAATGTTAGACGGACACTTCAAAGTCGGAAAAACCTTAGAGCATATAACGAGCAACAAAGGAAACAGAAGCTACCTCTGGGCACTTGCCGCACTCGAACATGTCAAAGGTGATCTTGAAGCCACGCTTCTTGTCCTTCACCTTGACGATGTCCTTGAGCCGGAGCTTGATGGAGTCAGTAGAGAAGTTATCCCGCGAAATTCGCATAGGATCCCTCCTGTCTTGGTTGTACTTGCACATCAGCTCGGCACGGTGCTGCAAAGGCTGGATCTGCCTACATACCAGCACATGGCAAGGTCCAAGCCTGTCAGACCTCCGTCTATGAGCCATTCGATCCGCCTTACGGCTCGATTGGCTTCATCATCGGAAGGAAGAGAGGCTAGGGTCCGCCATGCGGGCACTTCAGTGGCAGCTCCATCGACGAAGTCGGGGTAGGTCTCAAGGCGGTCTGGCAGAGGGACATCTGGCCCGTAGAAATACGTACGCTGCCAGTTCTTGCAAGACTCGTGCCCTATGATGTCGGGGAAGCGTCGGCTAGGCCAGATCTTAAAGCTAATGGTTCCGCAGATCCGCAGTTCATCCTTGGACTCCACGGACTCTCTCTTGATGGTAAAAAAGTATACAAACAGATCTAATGTAGGCTTAATACCTAGGTATCCCTCGCACAGAGCTACGAAGTTTCTAAGGACTAGAATACTGTTGGGAGAGAGGTTGTGGGGAGTACTCGGAAGTGTCGGAGGACATCCAGGAAGAAGTCGGAGACTGGCAGGCTTACGCCGTGTACCAGTTGGGGCTTGAGGTAAACCTTCTCTCCGGCTTGGGGAGAAGGGACCACCTCGTCGGCCGGCGCCGCCCGCCAGGCAAACTTCTCCACCGCAGGGACGTACCCCTCGTCGACCAGTTCTTGGAGATCTTCGGCAAAGAGATCGGAGGCTCTCCACACCCCCTTGTGGGAGTCGCTTTCTTCTTCAGTGGCTTCGGGCGCCGCTCGTTCTTGGTCGTCGCCGGTGGAGTCCATCACAGCGGAGATAGAAAGGACCACCCCTTTCGGCGGGACGATCACTCCCTAGGATGGCTCCGTCGTAACCTCGGGAATCGCCACCATGGAGGGAGCAGAGCTGGTGGAGGCCATTACGACGGGGAGAAGGTGGAGGAAGAAAAGGCTCTGGTTAGGGTTTTCGCAGAGGAGCTCGAACGGTCGTGCGGCTGGAGGAAGATGAAGACTGGGAAGCAAATGCTGGTAAAAAGAAATAAATTGACTGCGATGAGACTATATAGGCCTCGCGTCAAGATTCGTGCAAAAGGATCTGATGGATGGAACATTGCCGACATGGAAGTGAACGTGCGCGGTAATTTCGCCACGTCCTCTGTCTTTTGCCGCTCCACCGTTTCATATTTCGCGTGCGTGAAAATAGCTGATGATTAATTCTCTGTTTCTGTGAGTTTCGAGGAAGTGTAGGTTGTACCCTACGGCATCCTCCTAACCATTGCAGTGAAGGGTCACATCCTAAGATTCCATCGAAGATGGAGACTACCCGACTCTGGAAACAAAGACTCAAGGAATCTCCGGCTACATTGCGAAGTCGGAGAGGATTGCAGGGTTCTTTGGGAGACCTTTGAGATATTGCTCGACGGATTGCCGGCATCACTTAGGCGGGACATTTAGAGATCAATGAGCAAGACGGCGCAAGATTTCAAAGTCCTCCGGGTGCTACTGTTGGGGATATGCTATTTGGGTATCCTCATAGCATATCACCAATCCGCCTAACCCGGCTGACCCTTAGTTGGTAGCAAGGCCTATGGCTGCTGGGCGGCCTAGTTAGACGAATCCTGAAGGGAGGCCCATGCCGGATAAAGGAAGCCTACACAGGAGTTACCGACATACTTGGAGCCTTGGAGTACAAGACACGAAAGACTAGTTCGTGTAGGTGTAGTACTCTTTACCTTGTCCGGCAAGGACCTTTTCCTGGCGCCTTTATAAGTCGGCCTGTGGGAGCCTTTAGGGCACAACCTCATAGATTGTTGCGTACAACGCGCAACACCTCGCACAGCGAACCTATCTCTGTAACTCGGCGTATTGTCATTATAGTGATTTATAGCAGAAGTAGAGTTCCACCACCGTTGTGGGACTTGAACCTGGGTAAGTTGTGTTACCTCGTACCCGCCAACTCTTCGCCTTACCCCACGTCTCTAAACACGCATTGTGAGGACCCCTCCATGACATACTCGTCGGCAATACCACGACATTTAGTCTCACATAGAAAGTTAGAGGAGTGCACCATCTTATAAGGTGGAGTGTTTCACCACTTGGTAAGTGAGTGAGATGAGGAGTGGTACACTCGCACTCCCCCTCCTCCACTCGCCTCGTCACGACATGTGTGCACACCATGTTGGGGCTCGGGAATGAGTCTCAAGCCAAGCTTATTTTTGCTACTTAGCAAAATTGCGCTTTTTGACGGACGTGTCATAGGACTATCTGTATCTGACCCGAACATGCGCAATGTAGTCTAACACTTCTGGACACGCCATTTGGGTTTTGCCATATCTCTGTTTGTGTCGCTACCATGTCAAGTCCACCCGAGCGCCGACGTGCATCAGCGAATGGAAGAGCAGGTTTACGAAACCGCTCACCTTTTTAATCTTGTATGGAAGAGAGCAAACAAGTTTATTGGGAAGCGCTTAGCGCGACTGTGCCGTCAAACTCTTCGCTGCAACCATGTCTGCTCAATCTGCAAACAATCCGTATGTGTCCTACTCCGGTTTACTGTTTAAAGATGTTTAGCGAGTACATATTTTACTACTACATGTCTCTCTTCATCATATTGTTAAACGCATCTAATATATTCTAGTTACATACGGTAGCATATATTTGGCTTTGTCATGCTTTATACTTTATAACTAATCATTGCCTAATTATCAAAAAAACGTCTTATATTCTGAAACCGAACGTAGGTAGTATGTTTTATAAGATCTATGTAGGTCGCATCCTGCAAAATTTAAGTACTCCTTCTGTACTTAAATAATTGACTTGAATCTGTCTAGATTCAAATGTATCTAGACATGTTTTCGTGTGTAGATACATTTGAATCTAGAAAAAACTAAGTCAGTTATTTCTAGACGGAAGGAGTACTTTCTAACTTCGTGATTTGTAACTACAAACAAGATGTTTTTTGTGGCTTCCCTCTATTATTTCCCTTCCGGACAGATGCTTCTGTGAGTAATCTCTCGTCCTAGTTCTATATCTCCACCTGTCCAGATGCAGTTTTTTATCAGCCAAAGTCAATACCATGTACGTCGACAGGCCAGTTTTCAACAACCGGGGATGTTACTTGCTCATATCCGTGATAGGTATGTGCAGAAACAATTCCAAATACACTGTCACTGACTCGAGCTCCTGGGTAGAGCCAATCTCGTCTTGGCTTTGTTTACGTGAGTTGTATATGGTGACAAACTGAGAGATCTTGTGTGGTAGGTAACCCAAAAGCTTCATGATCTTTCTCCATTATTCGCTGCAGATATCCTGTGGATCCTGCAGCTCACGGCAGCATTTGTGTGCTACCGCCTACCGGTTTCTTCTACTCGTAGATTCCATCAAAAGTTTGTTTGGCTCTGGTTGCACGTGGATACGCGTAGGTTTGTGTTCACTATTCATGGTCCAACGTTTTGTCTTTGTGCGCTGTGCTGATAACATTTCCGAATATACAACTGGTACCTGACATTTTCAAAACAAGGCTGCACAGGTCGAGCACTCTTTTCCTTGTATTCTCTGGGGGAAGAACAAACAGAACCTAATACTATCTCTGAATATACTTCTCCTAATCCAGCATGCAAATCTTTTAGGATATGACACAATATTCCAGTAGGCAACTTTTTGGGACATAATAGAGCTAAATACACTTTTAATCCCACAATTTGCACCCGGGTGCAAATTAATCCCACATCTTACAAATGGACAAAAAATAGTCTCACAACTTGCACCCCAGGTGTAAATTAGGCCAATTCGATGAAATTTGTGCAAATCTGATCTAAACCGAACGAAATTGAACGCGGTTGAGGCTGTCCCTGCCGGTGTTTTTGCAGAAAAGCCCAGAAACGGGTTAGATTCATTCGTGCCTCCTCCCACACACTGGTCCGGGGGGTGAGATTCGTTCATGACTCACCACAGTCACCACGCGCTGCTAGGGAAAAAACTGTCGATCCCCACTGGCGTCGCTGGTCCTGGAGGCGGAGGTGGTCGATCCCGGAGCTGGAGGAGGGGTCCAGGCGGCAGTTATCAAGGAACTGCAGGAGGGATCCCGGCGGCGGTCGATACAAGAGCTGCAGGAGGGCTCCCGACGGAGGTCGGTCCAGGAACTGCAGGAGGCGGAGGCGATCGATCCCGACGGCGGCGGGATGTCGGAGCAGGAGGGCTCCATGGAGGCGGTCGGTCCAGGAACTGCAGGGCTGGTACTGCCTATTCAAAGAATTTTTCGCCTCTGAAACTCCCTAAGACCGAGCTCGATCATGCGCCCACATCTGCCAGCACCATGGCACCGCCACGAGAAGATACAGAAGAGATATTATAGCAGAAAAGAGGGTACCGTAGTGCGGAGGGTCCTCCCCATGCTTGCGATAGTACATCACCGCCGAGATCCAGGTAGAACCACCGCCACGCATGGCAGATCACGCCGTTGCCGTTGCCGCGCAATTGCCTCGTCGTAACTGACGCGAGTGCTACCTTCCTGTTCCTCAAGAAACGAGGAGAAACGGGGTGAGGGGGTTATTGGAAATTGTCCAACGAGCCAACACGTGGAAGGGCCTCAGTTACACGTGTAAGTCTTTTCTGGACGGTTTTGCAACAAATCCTCGGTTGGGACAGGTCAGCTCGGTCGAAATCGTTGAAAACGGTCAAATTTGCACAAATTTCATCCAATTGGACTAATTTGCACCCGGGGTGCAAGTTGTGGGACTATTTTTACAAGATGTGGGACTAATTTGCACTCCGGGTGCAAATTGCGGACTAAAAGTGTATTTAGCTCTTCTGAATCCAAAATGTCACAAAATTTCACCATCATTTTATGTGAAAACATGTTGAATCACCTAACAAATATACGCCAAAATATATATTTATTAAATGTAGTAATATGCTATTAATATTTTTAGATGCTAGTATTATTATTTTATTAATGGTTAAATTTACAATTATTTGACCTATAAATTCTAAAAAAGACTTACTTTTTAAAGGGTAGTTATTAATGAGACTGAATTGATGTTAGTACTTGTAAGATGAGTGTATGAGCTCACTACAATTGTCTAATTACTTTGGACCTAAGATCTTTTCCTCTCTTCCTCCAAAAGGAAAAATCATATCCGACACACAAGCCTCAACCATGTCCATGCCTCTAGCAGACGGTTTCGATGCAGGGAGGCGGAGAAGACCTTGGGTGTTTCTGCGTGCGAGGAGTTTCACTAGTTTAGTAGATTTTGGTACCCTCATTTGTATGGGGCACAAGGTGGTTGGTGGCGAAGGTGTAGAGGGATAAGTACTACTAACACTATCCTAGTGGTGGTAGCATTGTTCTCGGCATGGTTGTGGGCAGCTGAGGGATATTTTTTCTATATCTGATCCACGGGGTGTGGGTGAGAGTCGTTAACCATGATGCTTCCATCTATGTTTGCAGAGATGTTGGTGGTCTAGTCAATAAGCTCTTGCGGAGGCTCTTTCAATATCGATGTTGGGTTCGTCTCCTCATTTGTTGTTTATCTTCTACTCTAGGTCGACATTTTGTGCTTCAGATTATCGTCGGCGGTGTCTCCTATCAACTTCAGGTGACTTCTTGAGCAAAGTTGCAACTGATCCCGGCGTAGCGGAACAGGTGTGACAACGAGCTAGGTTCATGGTGGGAAATATGCTTGTGCAAGTTGTAGATGGCGACACATTTTCATTGGGCTTGTTTGTGATCTTTATTTTCATCAGGGAAAATTCTCGTAAGGCTAGTGCCGACGACTGAAATCTTCGCACAACATAGGGGTGTCCTGGGTCGAGGGGTAAGGGTCAGGGGCGGACTTACCGTCCGGACACCCTGGGCACGTGCCCGGGCTCAACGGCAGCGTTTGCAAGCACTCCGGCGAGGTCCCATATTGATATATATGGCTGAAACTTCAAAATTCTGATGAAAAAATCGGTGTATCACGTTAGCTGAGCCGGCTTGGGCCTATTCACCTAATCCCTAGTAGAAGTGGTTGGCCCATTTATTTCTACGGTCCATGCTGGGCCACGTTCTCACGTTCAGGAAGCTAGACAGAACAATAATCCATCGGTTCGTTCCAGTTTGTTCGTCTGGTCGTGAGTGACGAGCCAAAACTGACGGCACGGGAGAGCGGCGAGCAAGCGATCGCGCAGGATGGCTCCGGCCGTCGCTGCCCATCGTGGTGCCACTCCTCGAGACAGCGAGCCGCAGAAGCGCAAGCGCAAAGCGGTGATAGATGGCCAAAGATCCCAACCCGCATACGGTGGTTCATCGCGCGCAGTAGGAGTAATAGGGACATCACCAACGATTCCTTGACTTGGGCACATAGAGGCAAGAAGCAATAGCAGAATGATGGGGATGGGCGATGGGCACCATGTCTGAGGCAACCAGGTGATTTTTTGTCAGTAAATTGCAGCGAATTTTCTATTTAACATCGTAGTGTCCGGTTTACACTTTGAATTGTTTAATTTTCAGAATTATGACATTTATGGTACACAATAGACCCTGTTCAAATAAAATGCTTCTAGGTAGATCAAAGTGCAGTTTTAGTTTTCTGTGTGCCCGGGCTTTAAAAAATTGCTAGGTACGCCACTGGTAAGGGTGACACATTATATATGAGGGTCAGAGTGCTCCTTTACCTCATCGTCTACTGGATGGTTAAGAGTTGACTTTGCCGGCCAAAAAGGGGGCCGGGAACCTAACGTGGTGTCCGAAGAGTAACTGGGGGATGGTGTACCACTCACGGCATGGGTGGGTAGCAACTCGTCTTCCCGGGATGACACATCTCACTTAGTGGCACGCCCTGAGCTACGTTGGGGCCAACTTGGACCCTGACCCTTCTAGGAACTAGGCATTCCTTTCTTTTTCTTGTAGGGACGGTCTGCTAGTGCTAGTAATTCTGGAAAAATAAACATGCTCCATTGTAGAGTGAAATGAAGCTCCTCTACTGTACAGGGGCATGCTCATGGAGCGATAGCGGGGAGCTAGAGAACAACTGGTCAGCTTATCTCCCATGGGCATCTCAATGTGTACCAAAATGGAGAACATCGTTTCAGTTGGACAGGGGTACTATTCTTGACGTACTCCCGGAGTGACGTCTTTCGGGGGGCGGGGGCGGTTCCTGAGTGCCTTCCTGGCTTCCCGATGTGGCATACCTAGCTAGGAGGACTAACAGACGGCCATAGGTGTCGGCGGATGTCCGACGAGCTCCAACAGACTCCGACGGGTATTTCGGGCAGCGGTTTGTTGGTGTTGTGGGCACATCAGGAAGGGACGTCGTCGGGCGTGTGGGGAGGAGATTCTCATTCTCTCTCATTTCACTTCAATATGGGGAAATGAAGTGGGGGTTGTGGTATTGCTATCTACCTTGTCTCTCCTTGATGGGCTAGGGGTCTTTATATAGTCGTTGGTGGAATTACGTGTTACAAGTTTACCCCTAATGGATAGGAGTTTTCTCTCTCTCTCTAGTGTGTGGGCAGTCTCGGTCCCTCTACTTTATCTTTTACTAAAGGCACCTCCTAACATATTGAGTATGAGGCCCTTGCTACTTCTTGCAGAGATGTCCCTAGGGACCTTATTCAATCATATCTTTCCCCTCGGGTTTTGGATTGCTGCTCCGTCTTCTCCAGCATATTGGGGGCTTCATGTACTGTCACACGAGAGTGGCAAGTCTGGGATAGCACTGTTGGACATGCATGTTGGTGGCCATTGAGACCTTCCACGGGCATGCCATGGGTGGGGCGTGTTGGACGTGCCTCATGCGTCTCATCGATGAGCGATACACCTAGAATAGTGTTTGGGCGTGCAGTTCTCCCGTGTAGGACCAACTCGTGATAGGGCATTAGGAGCTGTCAAGGGTCATTGGTGGGCCATGGTAGGAGCTTGGTGTAGCCAACACCCTTCTGGGCTATCGGGTGTGTGCTCTCGCTCCCGGTTCGCTGTAATGTGACAGGTTCCTCTTGTGATGGTGATTTCCTGAAATTCCATACTCATGAGAATATTGGAGAAGTACTAGTTAGGTGACATGACTTGCCATATATGCAAATTTAGGTTGACTTAAGGTCATCCTGAAATTTCGTGTCACGGGAGGTTAATATTTGGTTTCTAGCCATAAAAAACTACTACTTATGGTCGAAAAAATTTCAGCATCCTAGCTACTTCTAATGAAACTTGTCAAAGAAATACTTCTCCACTGTCACAAAATTGTCAAAGAACTAAAAAAAGTGCCTAAGAAGATGGCTTTACTGGATGATCATTTGCTGCGCTGTTTATGCAGATGTTTCCTAGGACAAGTAGGAGCAGCATGTGCTTCGGTGCCTATTCCGTCTCAAAATAGATGTCACGGCTTTGTTAAATTTTAGATGAATCTAGACACTATTTAGTATATAGATACATCCAAATTTTGATAAATTCCCGACATCTATTTTCAGACGGAGAGAGTACATGTGGTCACTCTGTTATTGAATACCAACCATATAGGCCATCACATAATTGACATCATGTTAAATGTTAAAACTTGGAAGGAGAGATGTCCTTCTATAGAAAAAGCACAACAAACTTGGAAGGAAACACAAATCAGATAGGCCAGGACATAAAGTGATATCATGCTAGTATTTTCAATGCTTTTGGAATATCAATTCGCGCGGGTCAAGGCATGGACAGGACCTCGCTACACAATTTTCTTCGCCTACGGTATTTCGCTTGGAGTAGTACAGATGCATAGCACAACACCAGTTTGCCCACCGGGAGTGAACACAAAAGAACAGCATTAAGCAAAACCTATCCCCCTGATGCATTTGGCATTAAGATCCCGATGCAAATAAATGCAGATCGTGATCTTCCTTCTTTTCTGAGAATCAGATCGTGATCTGATCTTTCTTTTTTTTTTTTTTTTTTTGCGGAAAGTGATCTGATCTTTCTTTGACCGTAAGTCCGAAACTAGAAAATTTCTCCACGAGGAAGATACTGTAGTTTTGCATCTCTGTGTAAAAAAATGGTTTGGTGGCCTCTTTTCTCGAAGGACCCAAAGGGCTATCACTCTACTGTTATCTGTTTTCACGTCTTTGTGGCACGTCTTTGACCACAGTCCACAGATAATAAAAAGATGCGTTGGAGAATTGCAGAAACGCATAAGCACAAGTAAAGAGGGATCTACTGTTAGCAAGGCTTATAGTTTTTTCCAGAAGTCAAACTACATAAAGTTTGGCTAAGTTTTCAGAAACAATTATGAATATGTACAATCTAAAATTAACACTCATTGAAATATTATGAAATATATTTTCCTATCCAAAAGTAATCACATATCACTAGAGAAAAAAGAGTTAAGACGGCACTAGCATGGCAGACGCTCCCCTATGATTTACCACCAGTATCGTGAGGCATAGAAACTTGGAAAGACCATCACATTATTAAAGCAGAAGTGGACATGATCATTGGTACGTCGTCTTACCTCCCCACCCCGCAAATATCCCCCCTCGCTGAATCGCCCCTCCCGTAAATCTTCCTTTCACGCTCCTCTCTCACGCAAAAAAGCAACGAAAAAACATTAAAAGGAGAAAACAGCCCACCTCTCACGCACCATGCGGCCACGACTCCCAAGTCCCACCATACGACGCTACCACCCTTAACCACCGCCAATGGCGCCTATCCACAGCCGCCTCCACCAACTGCGCTCAATCCCGTGTATACCAATATGTCAACGCTTTCGCTCTGGAACTACACAGCGTCCTCGTGATCCAAGCGCTTCGCCGATGAACGAGATGACACCCCTCCCGCTCTAACTACCCGGAACCTGTGCATCATCCTCAGGAGTGCATTGGTGCGCCGGCGAACGGGAGGACTGCGTGTCACGCTGAGCTTGCAACCAAAATTTCCATAGACCGGCACTCTCAAATGCTAGAGTTTTTGTTTCTGATCGTACAGTTCTTGCAATTCTATTCCTTGCGATGTTTTGATTGTATCACCCACTGCGTACGGAAATTGATGTGCTTCAGGATCTGGAGAAGCACGGGTACGGGATGGCGACAGTGGGGTGGCGCACGGCGTTGTTCGAGCGTGGCCCGTCGTGTGGCGGATGCTATGAGGTCATGTGCGTGGAGGTGGAGGACCTAAGAATTTCCTACCCGATACCTCCATCGTCGTCATGGCCTCCAACTTCTGCTCCCTCTTCTATGGTTTCGACGCCCGCGACACCAGTGTCTGCAACACGCTCAAACCACCATGTCCTTCTCTGCATCCAGGCCTGGGAGAAGATTGTGCTCCGGAAGGCCGGGACAATGTTGATGCTATAGGAGGGAGAAGGCAAAGTTAACATGTAGAAGGTGGTTCCCAAGTAGGGTAGGCTCGCAGCGACAGTCAATGTGGGTGCTTATTTCTCCAGACTGAGTCATCCAGATTGTAGATAGGAACACCCAACGCCAAAAAATTCCCTTGGGCACAGGTATATGAGTATATCAATTGTAAGAAACCAGCATCGAGAACACGATTTGTCATGTATCATATTCCATGGGACAAAATAGGTGGTGGCCTGGTGGGAGTGTGGAAATAAACCACAAGGCTTCTTCACAACATGTACCAACGGCCACAAAGAGGAAAGGTTAGCCACCATCACAATTCTAAAACTATTAGGGAGAGAAAAAAGAAAATGACAACCAAGAGGGACAGTCATGAGCATGGGGGAAAGATGAGCAAGGAAATAGATAGAAGGGATTTCTGAAGAGGGTGCACCAAACAATAACCAGATGATGTTTATACACAATTACTATTTATTGTGAGACATTTGGGTATGCATTATGACAAGTTTATTTAAAATACAAAGAACCATCGACTGAGTATATTTAGGTACTACAATGAAGATATATTAGTAATGATGTCTTTAAACACAATTTTGAATGTATATCTTACTATAGTTACGTGGGTCTAGCATTTGTGATCTATTTGATTTCACTTATCATGACCTACTGGTTCTAATGTTGTAGCAGAATTATTAATAAATAACATTGTTGAATACAAATAAAAACCTTGGCGGGATGTTTTGTGTTTTTGTTAGAATATCTAGCATGTCTGTTTTTCTATTGTATTGTGCTAATATTTTTATTGCAATCTATTATTTGTAATATGTAAGTTGGTATATCATTGGGTCTATCATGTCGACAAAATGATATGTTGTTATTTTATAGGAATTTCTAGTGTATTAATTTTGTGAGATGTTTTTAGTTTTAATATATAATAATCCAGGATTTAGAACATACAAACAAATATAACGGCTAATCTTGGAAAAATATCTTGCAAAAAAATATACAATAAAAATGAGGCAATGTAAAATGGAGAGAATTGTCAACCAATGTATGGTTGATATTACCCTCTTAGTACCCCCCCCCCCCCCACACACACACACACACCCATAGTAGTAGTAAATTTTACCATAGACAAACTCGAAAAATAGTGCATATGGAACATACTACCATGCCAGCAACTGGGAGTACTTCTAGACATAGGTGTGGGGAGGGGGCAATGGCCCCCTGACCACTATTGAATTTTCCCATAGGGATGCCATTTTTCATCAAGTTGGGGTGGTTTATGTTGTTATGAGTCAACAACAACTAGATAATCATGGAGTGGAATATATGGATTAGTTACCACTTTGTTCAACATTTGGTTCAAGCTAGCAACCATCATTGTGCAAGCATGCTAAAATCTGGTTATATTAACACATTACTGTCTAGTTAGTGCATACTCTGAACAAGTATTCCCGTTTCTCCAAACAAAACTAAAGTTCAGCAACTTCAAATGTTATATCATTTACTCTTGTCTACAAGAGTATGAATGTATCATTTTGCTTGAGCCACCAATAACTTAATGTGCAAGATGGTTGAAGTCGGGTGTTACACTTGATTCTCTACTTGATACTGGAATGCTAACAAGTGCATCATTTTTTCCAAAGAAAGATGGATTTTAGAAACTTCAAATGTTATGCATGCCCCTGATGAAACTGGTATGACAATCTGAAAATGTGAAAAAGGTCAAAACTATATGTCATTAACACATGATTTTTAGTCTATCGCGGATTATTTTCCTCGTAATGGCATCTGTCGTGGTGGTGGCACGGCAGATGCCATGGATAGGCTAAAGATGGGGCCAATGAGTGGTTTGCCCGCGTCACCTTGGTCGCCCCTGACCCGCTGGTCCTCTTCTTTACTTTACTTTGCTCATGCTACAGCTAATAAAGCCACCTTTTGACCAGCGGGGGATTCCTTCTCTTGGAAGCTAAGATAATCCGGCTAGCATATAGCTAATCCGGCTTACCCATTTACCTGCAAAATAGATAGACATGGCTGGCATAAATCTTATGCTGGCCGGACCATTGTCAAGGGGATGCTCCATGGGCCGGGTCACACCGTGATTTGGCCTGCCTTGAGGTGACCCGGTCAGCACTTTGCTTTGATCGCGCCATACCCCGGCTAACTCGGCCCTTATACCCCGGTGTTACCCTACCCGGGGATATTCCCCAACATTAGTCCCTGAAGTTGGTGCGGTCTTAGCAACTTTTAGTTGCTAAGGCCACAGCAGGTTCCCATATCCGGATCTTTCGCTCCTTAGGCCGAGTTACCTCGTAGCCCGGAGTTTCTCATCTTGCAACCTTTTTTCTCTTTCCAAGTTATTCCTTGTTGGCCAGGTCTTTTGCTTGCTTATCCGGGTTACGTTTCCTTCTCTTATACACTTCTCCACATCCTACGTAGAGGGTAATCATCATTTTGCCTCATTTTAAGGACCACGCGCATTTAATGCGTCGGTTACTGTCGTAATGTCAGGAATAACTGCTGTAAACGTCTCTTCACCGCAGCGCCTCATTAACCGTAACGTTGCTTCACATCATGGGGTCATCTGCTCCTGTAGCCCCTCCTGTGGCCTTGCTCTAATTGGTTGTTCTGGCCTCATACATGCTAGTTGCGCACGGCGCGTCGCCCGCAAAAGATCCCACGACGCGCGTGCTGCGCGGTTAAGTAGGAGGCCTGGGGCGATTTCAGGGGAAGTTCCCCCATTTCCTTCGCACTTCCCAGCCTCTCTCTCTTTCACAGCGACTCCACCGCCGCCAGTTTCTTTCTCCACGAGCGCCACAGGGACCGTGCTCCGACAGCATTTCGTGCCGTCGCCACCGTTCCCAGTGCTAATTTCCACCACGGGGCCTTGCGCTTCCCGCTTCCCTTCTTCCGGCTACCTCTACTCCGATTACTCCCTGGAAGATCTTGAATCCACCATGTCTGAGGCGGAGGCAGCGGTGGTGGCGCAACAAGAAGAAGGAGCGGAGGGCCACGAGCGCGGCGGTTGGGACGGCTCCATCGTCCGCGAGGAGGACCTTGATTGGCTCCGCGCCACGCGGCGCATCCCCGCCGGCGTCGCCTGCCGCCTCGCCTCCGGTGATGTCTTTCCTTCCCCCAAATCTGGGGAATATGTAGTTTTTCTATCGCATTTCCAACATGGCTTCGGCCTTCCCACTTCCGATTTCTTCTTTGATTTTGTTTCCACATACAAGTTGTAACCGCATCACCTCCCCACAAACGCCATTACTTCTCTGTCCTCCTTTGCTTGTGGCATCGAGGGGTACATTGGCCTCTGGCCAACCAAAGAACTTTGGATCATGTTCTTTGGCCTGTGGAGGAATGTGATTCTGGATAAGGAGCGCACCCTGGAGAACAAGTAGTTGACCCAGTGTGGTGCCGCCTCCAGCATCTCCAGTACCAGCACCAGCAGCACCAGCACCAGCACCAACAACATCAAGAGCCTCCAAGCCTCCCAAGGGAAAAGCTCCATCGGCTCCCTCCGGGTCTACCCCTTCTGTGGCGGACATCTTTCAGTCAATTCCTCCACCCTCATCTAGCAAAGCCAAGAAGACCTCTGGGTCAGCCAATGTAACTTCATCTGGGTCTACTGCCTCCGGATCAGAGGGCAGCCAACAACTGGTTTTGCGCACCAACCCCGCTGCAGCTCAATCCGCCAGGCGGGAGGCCCATGTGAAGGGCCTTGTGGCAGGCCATTCTCTGAGCGATGAAAGCTACAGTCCACTACTCCTTGAGTATGTGAAGAACTGGAATAACGCAGAATTCATCGACCCTCAAGACGATCTGCCAGAGAAGTTCGGCCCAGCCGAGTTCAGCGCCCAGATGAACTCCGCTACCAAGGCCATCTCCTTGGTTAGACAGATGATGGAGGTAATCCTTTTTCTCTGCTGCTGATGTTTTACACAACTGAACAGTTGTAGATATAGCCCTTAGTCCCCGAGCCTCCGAGGGAATAACTTGTTATTCGGTCAGATGCTCCTCATAGAGCTTAGCTTTTGTTCATAATGACATCAAATTTTTAGTAGATTTTGAGCCGGGTCTAGTTCCCTTAGCCCGTATCTGATGTACTTCAAATATCCACACACACACCTAGAACCGGGTTAAGTTTTACTTGGCCCGGGTCTTCTAGACTTCGAATATCCACACACCTAGAGCCGGGTTAAGTTCCACTTGGCCCGGATCTTGTAGATTTCGAATATCCACACACCTAGAGCCGGGTTAAGTTCCACTTGGCCTGGGTCTTGTAGACTTCAAATATCCACACACCTAGAGCCAGGTTAAGTTCCACTTGGCCCGGGTCTTGTAGACTTCGAATTATTTTTATCTTGCCTTTGAACTTTTGTCTTTTCCTCGCTTGTTTCAGATTACCACTAACCGCCGAACCACTGAGTTCTAGCGCCTGCTGGACTCCTATAAAGACATTCGCATGCGTTATGGTAAAGTCCTGGTGGAGTACCAGAAGAGGGGTAAATTTCCATTCTTGCTCTTCCTTGTTCCTTCAAGCTTCTTAGGACCTATATGAATTTGTTGTCCGAATCACGCAGCCAAGGTTGAAGCCGAGAATATAATCATGAGGAAAAATCTTGCGGAAATTAAAGGTAAACTTATCCCCTTCACATGATCGTTGTATTTTCCTTGCTTTATCTGGTGGACACTCATACTTTGGGTCCTCCGGATCATTGTGCTGCTGTTGTTGCTCTCGAGGATAGTGTCACCATTCCTGAAATGATGACTCACTTCCTCGAACAAGCAGGAAATCATGAGGCGGAGTTGAAAAAGAAAGACGCAGAGATAGCTCGGCTCCAACAGCAAGACTCAGAGATCACTCGGCTGAATGCCGAAACTCAAAAGCTTAAGAGATCCCATCAGTCCAAGCTGGAGAAAGCCGACCAGGAGTTTGCCGAGGAGAAAGAACGTTTAACCGCGCAAATCTCCAAGGACAAGAGCCTATTGGAGGAAGTCGACGTCAAGCTTACGTCGGTGACCACCGAATACGAGAAACTCCGGGTCCATAATGCCAATGTTGATTCCGAGCTTCAGTGACTCCTCTTCCAAATTGCGTCTAAGTTTTCTGCCTTTGCTTGATCTTCTACCATCCGAATCTGGTCCTTTTGTTCACTATTTTTCTTCTTACCCTTAGGCAAATTTCTGGAGAGTGATACGCTCGCTGCCTCTGCCGTACGCCAGTCCCACGAACAGCATGGAATTCCTGCTGCCCTTGATGCCGAGCCAATCCCTTATACCACAGAGGACCTCCTGGAGAGTCTCACCGCTCGCTTTGAGGTAGTGAAGAATCATGGTGCAAACATCATCCTGGCAGCAACATGGATGTTCAGCTGCCTCTGGCCCAGTGAACCCATTCCCAAGAAAGGTTCGGCTTTCATAGCCAAGCTAATGGAGTGTGACACGCGGCTGCATCTGTGGCGTGAATCTGCCGCACGGGCTGGGGGTGACATTGCTTTGCAATTTGCGCTCTCATGGTATGAAGGAATTGACTTGGTATTGCTTACTCGCATGTGCACTGGGTCTAAGTGGTGCGAGGATCCGGAGTGGATCGCGCGCCGCCAAGCCTATGCCAACAAGCTCATCTAGTACTCCTTCTGCCATGCTTGGAATGAGGGGCCGAGTTATCTTGATACTGCTGACGAAGAGATTGTCTCTGGAGCTGAAGAGGAAGGGAGCGAAAGCGAGGGCTCCAAACTAGGCGACGAGGCTGAAGACCCGTAGGATAATGAAGTTAACCCGGAGGACGAAGCCTAAGCTAGCGCTCCTCCCCCACACTCCAGAGTACCTCCCTCCTCGACAGATGATTCGTCTGCTGCTCCTGCCCCTTGAAAAACACTTGTCACATTTATTAGATCCCTGAAATGCTGGGCGCAGATGTATTTAAATACTTTGGTTTGTTTGTGCTACAATTTTAAGTTCTGAACTAAGTTTTATTGCCAGATTATCGTGGGCGAACTCCCCGAGTTTCATTTTCTTGTTCCCCCAATTTTTGACTCGGCTCGCGTCTACCTTGATTCGGTTTTTCGACTTACGAGTCCGAGGTTCAAAAAATTGACTTAACAATACTTGAAACCTTGAGATTAGCTCAAAATGATTAGGCATTTTAGTGAATAAAATAAACTAAGGGTTAGCCAAAAAACCAATGTCGGCCCGCTTAAGTTCTTTCCCTTGGTCGTTTTTCATGTGCCTTGCCATTCCAAACTTGTTCTCCTGCTTGCCATGAAGCCAATTCTTGTTGGATAGCGGCAAAGTCGAAGAGTTAGGTTTTTGGTGCTCACATATTACTAACCCGACTAAGATATAAGCGTCTTAACCCAGCCGACACAAAAATACGAAAACAAGAGACAAGTGTTATAGCAGTCCCCGAGTCTCTGCTCGGGGTAGCAAAGTTTTTATTGATAAGCTCATTGCCGACATACATACCGACATACGAGAAGTTCGGATACATTCACCTCTTAGGTGTAGAAAGGACGAAGCAGTGCTACATTCCATGGTCTTTTGGATTCTTCTCCAGACCTGTCCGCCCTGTTCTTTTGCTGGGGTTGTGCATCAATAAGATAGTAGGAATCATTGTGCAAAGCTTTGATCACAATGAAAGGTCCTTTCCATGGAGGGGATAACTTATGCATGCCAGCGGAGCACTGTATTAGCCTTAGCACCAAATCACCTTCCCGGAAAACTCGGGGGTTTACTTTCTGGCTATGATAGCGTCGGAGATTTTGCTGATATATGGCGGATCTGGACAAGGCCAGTTCTCTCGC
Source organism: Avena insularis (assembly GCA_023614405.1). Classification (NCBI taxonomy): domain Eukaryota; kingdom Viridiplantae; phylum Streptophyta; class Magnoliopsida; order Poales; family Poaceae; genus Avena; species Avena insularis. The sequence continues at coordinate 149,540,397 of CM042690.1, forward strand.
TTCTTCCAGCAGATCAACATCATTTTGCCGGGCTTCGCGCACTTCGGCTTCTGTGTATTGGGTGACCCATGGCGAATCATGCTCTATGTCGGCTGGTAATACAGCTTCTGCCCCATATACCAGAAAGAATGGTGTATAGCCTATTGATTGATTCGGAGTTGTTCTTAAACTCCACAGTACCGCTGGTAGTTCTTCTATCCAGCATCCCGCTGATCTTTGCAGCGGCTCTATGAGCTGGGAGTTTATCCCAGACAATACCAGTACGTTGGATCTTTCCACTTGCCCGTTCGATGCGGGGTGGGCGACTGAGGCGACATCTAACCGGATCTTCTTTTCCTGGCAGAATCTCGCAAACGCTCCTTCAGCGAAATTCGTTCCATTATCAGTTATGATGCTATGGGGGTAGTCATACCTTAGGATTATATCCTTGAGGAATCTTACTGTTGTTGCCCCATCACATTTCCAAATTGGTTTCACTTCAATCCATTTCGTGAATTTGTCAACCATGACCAGAATATGAGTCATCCCTCCTTTGGCCGGCTTAAATGGTCCTACCATGTCTAGGCACCATACAGCAAATGGCCATGTAATGGGGATAGTTTTCAGCTCTGACATTGGTAGGTGAGTTTTTGTGGCGTATCTTTGACAACCGTTGCATTTTTCACCAAGTCCTCTGCTTGCTCCAAAGCACTAGGCCAATAAAACCCATGCCGGAAAGCTTTTGCTACTAAGGCCCTTGAGGAGGCATGGTGGCCACATTCTTGTAGGTGAATATCCCAGAGTATCTCAAGTCCTTCCTCCGGATCAACACACCGTTGTAGTACTGACGTCACACTTCTTTTGTATAGTTCGGAGTTGATAATTGTATAGGCCTTTGCCCTTCTCTAAATTTGCCTTAAACTTATTTCATCATCCGGCAAGATTCCCTCTTTCAGGAAATCAAAAATTGGCTTTTCCCAAGTTGGTATAGTCCGGACGGGAAATGGTTCCTCATCAACTTCCATTGCATCCACCAACATAACTCCTGCCGGATCAAGGTGAACAGTCCACGGGTTTGCTGAGGAAGTCCCCGGGTTTGCGGAGGTGCTCCCCCATTCTATCTCCATAGGTGCAACTCCTGATCCGGGAAGTGACGGGATATAAATTGAATCTGATTCGGGTGACGGTGTGATAGATGGTTTTCTCAAGTGCTCCAAATCCATGTTTGGCGGAATTGGTTGCCGGGATGAGCCCAGCTTGGACAGCGTATCTGCTGCCTCGTTTTCAATCCGAGGTATGTGATGGAACTACATCCTTCGAAAAACCCGCTTATCTTCTGAACATGGAACTATAAAACGCCATGTTAGCATCCAGGGCATCCCAATTTCCGGATACTTGTTGTACCACCAAATCCGAGTCTCCAAAGCATTGCATCCAACGTATTCCCACTTCTTTTGCCACTTTGAGACCATGCACCAACACTTCGTACTCCGCAACATTATTCGAGGCACTGAAGTGGATTTGGAGGACATACTTCAGTTGATCCTTCTTGGGCGAGGTAAGTACCCCTCCAGCGCCCAACCCATCTTTGAGTTTTGATCCGTCGAAATGCATTCACCAATAATTGGAGTCTGGCAGGGGTGACTCGTATTGCATTTCATCCCAGTCCACAAAGAAATCCGCCACAGCTTGTGACTTGATCGCATCCCTTCTGTCGAATTGTGGTGCGTATGGAGCTAACTCGATAGCCCACTTTGTTATTCGGCCGCTTGCGTCTTTATTATTCATGATCTCTGAAATGGGTGCCTCACATATCACCTTAATGGGGTGTTCCTCAAAATAGTGTTTGAGTTTCTTGGCTGACATATATATGTTGTATGCCATCTTTATAATGAGGGTAGTTCTATTTTGAGGCTGATAATACTTCGCTCAGATAATACACCGGCCTTTGTACCGACTTTCCTTCCTCCTCTCGCTCCACTACGATCACTGCACTTACAACTCGGTTGGCCGCGGCTACGTAGAGCAACATTGGCTCTTTAGGTAGTGGTGTAGCTAGGATTGGCGCGGTAGATAACATCTTTTTCAGTTCTCGAAATGCAAGATCCGCCTGTGGCGTCCATGTGAACTTGTCTGCCTTTTTCATTAGCTGATAGAGGGGCAAGGCCTTCTCTCCCAACTGACATACGAACCGACTTAACGATGCCAGGCAACAGTGAACTTCTGCACATCGTTAAGAAACTTTGGTAGTTCCATTCTTTCTATGGCCCGGATTTTTGTCGGGTTAGCTTCAATGCCATGGCTAGATACCAAAAAGCTGAGTAACTTTCCGGCGGGTACGCCAAAAGTGCATTTCTCCAGGTTCAGTTTCATTCGGAACCTTCTCAAGTTTGCGAATGTCTGCCGGATATCCTCGAGGAGCGTATTGCTTTCCTTGGTTTTTATTACCACATCATCCACATAAACTTGCACATTCCGACCTATCTGATCATGTAAGCATTTTTGCATGCATCTCTGGTATGTTGCTCCTGCATTACGTAACCCAAACGGCATAGTTCGATAGCAATAAGCCCCGTACGGGGTAATAAATGCAGTCTTTATTTGATCATCTGGATTCAGAGGTATCTGGTGGAAACCAGAATACGCGTCAATGAATGACAGTAGCTCACATCCGGCCATTGAGTCTATGACTTGATCTATTCTAGGGAGTGGAAATGGATCTTTTGGACACGCCTTGTTCAGGTTTGTGTAGTCGATACACATGCGCCATACCATAACCACGTTTGGATCATCCTTCTTTTTCTCCACCAGCACCGGATTAGAGAGCCAATCCAGATAGAGTACCTTCATGATAAACCCGGCCACTAGTAATCTTGCTATCTCATCTCCAATAACTTTCCTTCTATCTTGTGCGAAACGTCTGAGAGGCTGATTTATCGGCTTAGCCTCGGGTCTTACATTTAATGAGTGCTCAGCCAACTCCCTCGGTACACCTTGCAGATCTTGTGTAGACCAAGCAAAGATATCCTAATTCTCACGGAGGAAGTTGACAAGCTCGCTTTCCTATTTGCTGCTTAATCCGGCACCAATGGTCACGGTGCGCTCTAGGAGCTGATCATCGATTGGCACTTTCTTCGTGTCCTTAGTTGCTTGGAACGATACGCTCCCGTGCGGGTTGGTTAAGGCCGGCATATGTTGTTGCACGGATTGAGCCAATGCCGCCACTTCTAGTATCTTCCTTTTTTCTTGAGCTATCACGAGTGACTCGGCTAAATTGGATCCGGCTGAGGCACACTCGATCGAACGCCGGGAGTCCCTTGATACAGTTATCACGCCCTTGGTCCGGGCAACTTCATCTTAAGGTAACTGATGTGGGTAGTTGCCATGAATTTGTTTAGCGCTGGCCTACCGAGTAACGCGTGATAAGCGCTCTCCAGATTTACCACTTCAAATTCCAAGTTCTCAGTGCTGCAGCTGTCTTTTGTGCCGAATAACACGTCAACCCGGACTTCACCAATTGGTTCACAAGAAATACCCGGCACAATGCCATGAAAGGTGGTCCTCGTTGCTTGCAACATGTTCTCTGTTATCCCCAACTTGTGCATGGTATCCTTGTACATAATGTTGATACTGCTGCCATTGTCAATCAATACCTTGGAAAATCTCACATTGAGATTCGGCCTGATGAATGTTGGATCCAGGACCAGAGCGTAGGTTCCTGGACTCGACATGATCTTTGGGTGATCCTTGACACTCCATGTAATCTCCTGATCCGCCCAAGGCACATACCTCACCACCGCTGGCATTACTGCGTTTACCTCCATATGCCGGTGCTGCAAGCTTTTCCGGTCATTCTCTTCCGTGGTGAACACACAGTAGCTTTGATGATGTTCCATGTACTCATTTCGACCCTCATTCTCGTTGTAACCTTGGCCTTGTTGTTGGTTATTGCCTACTTGATGTACTGCATCCCTTCTTTCCGGATTCTCGTACCTCGGAGGAGGTGGTGGTAGCATCAGTTACTGTCCATTTCCCCCTGTTAGTAACGGTGGCTGGGGCATTTCATTTCTAGGTGCTTCATTCCGAGGTGCTTGAGCATTCCACGAACTCCCCTGTTCTAATTTCCTCATCCATTCACACTATCGGGTCGTATGATTCGTCGGATGATGACCCACAAGTATAGGGGGTGTATCACAGTATTTTTGATAAGTAAGAGTGTCGAACCCAACGAGGAGCAGAAGGTGCTGGCTAGTGGTATGGATCAGGAATTCTCTGCAAATACTTAGCAAACGGATTTTTAGGGGTTTTTGATAAAGCAAGTAAACAAAGTACGAGTAAATAAAAGATAGTAGGAATAAATGCAGCAAGTGGCCCAATCCTTTATGCAGCAAAGGACAAGCTGGTTGTATTTCTTAAGATGACCAAACATTCTCGAGGACACATGGGAAGACTGTCAAGTGCTTTCGCTTCATAAAGTTGATTAATCTTCTTTAGCTTGCTAAGTGTTGTGTGGGTGAACCTGTGCAAATGTACCGCCCCATACAAGACTAATACATACTTGTGATTATACCCCTTGCAAACATCCGTAAGTACAAGAAAGTAATTAAGGTAGAAACCTAACCACAGCTTTAAACTCTAAGACCCTTACATCCCTTGTGCAATGGTTTCCTAACGGGGGTTCAGGTTTCTGTCACTCCGGCAACCCCTATGATTAGTAGCCAAATACACAATGCATTCCCCTAGGCCCATATAGGTGAAGTGTCATGTAGTCGATGTTCACATGACACCACTAGAAGAAGTACACCACAACTTAAATAACAATCTATTGAATCTTTCTCAACGCAACTCCACTACTAACAACAAGACTTCTCCCATGTCCTCAAGAACAAAACGAACTACTCACAAGACATCATATGGATCATGATCAGAGATGAAATAATGATGTATAACAATCTGAACATAAACAATAATTCAATGGTTCACTCAATAGCATCAACTACAAAGAGTAATCAACACCGGGAAAGTTTCCCCTATGAACTATGCAAGATTCAACACAATCGTTACAGCAATATGGAGATGGTGATGAGGGTGCTGATGGTGATGATGGTGATGGTGATGATGTTGATCCCGATGAAGTCCAGCTTGATGGTGGTGTTGATGGCGACGATCTCCCCTCTATGGGAAGGAATTCCCCCGGCAGAAATCTGTCTGCCGGAGAGATCTTTCTCTCTCGGTGTTTTCTGCCCCGCAGAGGCGGCGGAATCTTTCTGTGGTCACTCCTTGAGTCTTAGGGTTTCGGGAGGATGATATACGCTAGAGGGGAGAGGCTGGAGTGGGCCAGGATGGCCACACCACCTCCAGGCGCGGCCTAGGCCTGCCCGCGCCATGGGGTGGTGTGGGCCCCCTGTGGCCCACCTCCACTCCGTCTTCTGGCATCCTTAGTCTTCTAGAAAAATAGGATTTTCCATATATTTTTCTGGATTTTCTGATCTTCACGAATTTTGCCTCCAAACAGCACCTTTTCCATCAGAATCCTGACTGCAGCGGTCCATGCTCCAAAAGTCATCAACCATGCAAAAATAGATGAAATAACATAAGTATCACCTCTCAATATGAAATATATCAATGAATAGTAGTGAATTAAGACATAGAATAGTGATGCAAAATGGACGTATCAACTCCCCCCAAGCTTAGACTTCGCTTGTCCCCAAGCGAAACTGAGCTCAATAAACATGACCTCAGGTTTATGGAGCAAAGAGTCGATAAAAGAATACGGACAAGAAGCATCACATTCATCAAATACATAGATCATAATAGAAGACAACTCACTATTATATAACCCAACTTGTAATAAGTAAAGGAAACACAATAAAGATACATAAAGTGAATCATAATTGGTAATGGCAAACTTAGCTCTTGGTCGAAGAATAGTTCATAACTTGCTGGAGTTCACAAATAACTGGTTTTTCAATGAAAGCTTTCAAAGTAGTAAACATCAGGATAAGAGCAATGTGCAAAGCAAGGAACATAAGAAACATGATTGCATAAATCATCATATGCATGAATGAAACACAACAACTCAAGATACTTGCTGAGATAGAAGGGAGTAGGTTTACTGACTCAACTACAAAGTAAAAGAAAGGCCCTTCGCAGAGGGAAGCAGGGATTGCAAGTCTCATAAAGAGCTCCCAAAAATTATGATACTTACTAGCTTTCAGCTCTCATTGCCCCTATCATAGGCATCTTTAGGTGATTAAGGTTAAAGTGACACAACTAAGAGGATATGCTTGACAAGTTATAAGTTGAAATCTCATGCCCCTTACTTATGAGTACCGATCCTCATGCTACTCAACTTCAGTCATGAGCAAGCTCTTGTCATTGTAAATACATGTGTATCATTGAGAACCGCCAACGGGGTACCCCTTGCACATGACACAGGAGCTATCCCATAATCAAAATGACAAGGCAAGCAGACAGTGAGCATCTCAGCGATCTTTTTATTTGCTATTTGCATAGGTTTTTATTGAGGATGCTTCATAGAATGCTCACTATAGTTATGCTGCAAGTTTCCACCATGATTAGGCATGTGTTAGGCTAGTGGCCTAGGCGTTTCTCTAACACACATATAAACTCCATAATCTTACAAGTTTCACTTTTATTTCACACCACCGGGATCCATAAGCAAAACAACATGATATCAACTAGGTACAAAGTACCGAATGAAGTGTTGAAAGTGGTCCCCATGATACATGGTTCGGCTAACTTCAACTCATAAAGCGCAATCATATACGCAACAAAGAAGGACCCAATGGTTCAAGTTTATTAAATGCAAGAAAGTAAAGTGTGCCATCAAGTTCGTGAGAGCTTTAATCGCTAATTTTCACATAACAAGTTTAATTTGGGAGGTAGATAAAACAAGAATTTACTTGGAATAGCAATAATGTTAATATGTAGGTATGGTGGACACAAATGGCAAAGGTGTTGGTTTAAAGGAGGTGGATGCACGAGAAGAATACCCTCTCAGTACAGGTTTTTGGCTAGCAAGGCTGGGTAGCAAGTATAAGAGTTGAGGGAAACAAACAAACATACAAGTGATAAAGACAAACATGCAATCTTCCTTGGAAGCACAAAAGATCTTAACTAGAGAATACTAAACTTATGAGCAAATCAAGAAAGAAAGATGATGAAATAATTTTTCTTTAAAGGTACTTTATCTTTTTCATTCAACTCTCAAAAATAGTGTTGCTACTGACCGAGCCAGGTTTGCCAAAACCAACTAAATTAACTCAATGATCCCAGAGTGCTACCAATACTAACAACAAGATCAATCATATAACCACAAATTGAAAACTAATATAAGCTATGCAACAGAGTGAATGATAGAACTTCTCATTAATATTCCATAACGGCAACTCACACCAAGGGATACATATCTAACGAGAGAGGGGACACTTCCATAATGCAAACCATACTACATAATAACTCCTCTATTCATGATATGACTCTACTAATAACTCCTGCCATTGATTTTTCTGCTCTGGGGTCCAAGGCTTTCTCCCTTCGTTTTTCTGTTGCCAGCTCTACCCTCCAGTTTTTTGGCGTTGACTGGCTCCGTCATTGGGTTGATCCTGGTCCACTGCTACGACCTGCTGCAAGTTATACCGATAATACGGACGCTCATCCCTTCTTTTTCCTCGAAAATCATTCCTCATTGACGATCCGGGGCCATCTCGGCCCTAATACTCTTTGTTTGCTTCGCTAGACATTAACCAGGGTTGCGTTGGATCTCCCAAGGCATACGAATCCGCGATCCGGATTGTCTTAGACAAGGTAGTTGGCATATCTCGCTGTAATCTTTGCCACAACATACTTCCATATCTGCATCCCTGAGCGAACCACACAATCGCTTGTGATTCAATTACTCCTTCGCATGAGTTTCGTACATTGCACCACCGAGTCAGGAAATCTCTATCTGGCTCATTCGGTCTCTGCCGGCATAACGCAAGGGTTTGTGGTCTATTGGGTCTCTTGTAAGTGCTCGAGAAATTGCTAACGAACAACTCCTAGAAATCCAACCAACAGTTGACGCTTCCTGGTGGCAAATTGTTCAGCCAAACCCGCGCTGGTCCTTCCAACATCTGTGGTACATACCTCACCGCCCATCTCAAATTTCCTGTTGCGATCTTGACTGTTGTGGCATAGTCAATCAGCCAATCCTCTGGCCTGGTACTACCATCATAAGTTCGGGTTCCTCTAGCCAGCTGAAAGTTCGACACTGGTGGCTCATTCATGATCCGGGGCCCGAAACATGCTGGACCTGGGGGGGACCTTGTATCTCGATTTGCTCCGACCTATAAATCCTATCCAACTTCAACCTTGCATCATCTGGCTGCAAGTTCCTGCTTCCCAGCCGTGATCCGATTACATGGTGATCCGGTCTAGGGTATCCATCGTTGACCATAGCCGAGTAACCATCGTTGTACCTTTCCTGATCCGGATGTGCATGAGGCTGTTGTGCTGCTTGTCCCGCACTCCCCTCTTGCCGAGGTACGCGTTGTTGCTGTGGCCGAGGTAAATTTTGCCCTACTCCCACGGGATCGCGTTGTTCGGCATTGCCATTGGCAGCATTTCTTTGACCGGCATTGCCTTGGTCACGGTTACCTCGGGCAGCCACACCTCGGCTGGTACTGTGCCGGTCCTCATCAACTTGTACTGCTTTGCCTTTTCCAGTCCTTACCGGGTCATAAGGAACCATTTGCTTGTCTCTTCTTCAGGAGTCCAGTACCTCTTCTCTCCGGGGATTATGACCCGGAGACGACGCGGCTCCTCTGGATCTTGCCGGGTTATTTCTGGCCGAATGTACCACCTGTGAGGCCCCTGGTGGTGCCGGGTTAGCCTTGTTTATTTCTTCATTTTGTTGGCACGCAACTCTCAACAGGTGATTTACCCTCTCTTGCTGCCTTTGCCGGGCCTCTCCGGTTAAACCTTCTAACTCGGATGCGGCCGCATTTGCTGCTCTGAGGTTCTTTGCCGGGAATCAGATCGATCCAACCTCCGTTACTATCGTAGCTGTCTGACCCGGCCTAGACTCGTACTCCTTGTCAATCTCACTGATTAGGTTCCTGCCCTGGATTTTCACTCCATCAATACGGTTTGCCTTAGCATACTCTCTCAAGGTGATATTCAGCGACTGATGCAGCTCTGCTACTTTCTTTGCTCCAGCTAACATTTTCCGCCTAGTTTCCTCTAACTCAACTTGTGCCTGAGCCGTATCTGCCACAGGTGCTATTGGCATTGCTAGACTATCTATCGCTTGCTGAGAACATTTTCTGGCCTTTAGTACCCCCCCCCCACACACACACACACCCCATAGTAGTAGTAAATTTTACCATAGACAAACTCGAAAAATAGTGCATATGGAACATACTACCATGCCAGCAATTGGGAGTACTTCTAGACATAGGTGTGGGGAGGGGGCAATGGCCCCCTGACCACTATTGAATTTGCCCATAGGGATGCCATTCTTCATCAAGTTGGGGTGGTTTATGTTGTTATGAGTCAACAACAACTAGATAATCATGGAGTGGAATATATGGATTAGTTACCACTTTGTTCAGCATTTGGTTCAAGCTAGCAACCATCATTGTGCAAGCATGCTAAAATGTGGTTATATTAACACATTACTGTCTAGTTAGTGCACACTCTGAACAAGTATTCCCGTTTCTCCAAACAAAACTGAAGTTCAGCAACTTCAAATGTTATATCATTTACTCTCGTCTACAAGAGTATGAATGTATCATTTTGCTTGAGCCACCAATAACTTAATGTGCAAGATGGTTGAAGTCGGGTGTTACACTTGATTCTCTACTTGATACTGGAATGCTAACAAGTGCATCATTTTTTCCAAAGAAAGATGGATTTTAGAAACTTCAAATGTTATGCATGCCCCTGATAAAACTGGTATGACAATCTGAAAATGTGAAAAAGGTCAAAACTATATGTCATTAACACATGATTTTTAGTCTATCGCGGATTATTTTCCTCGTAATGGCATCTGTCGTGGTGGTGGCACGGCAGATGCCATGGATAGGCTAAATATGGGGCCAATGAGTGCTAGGGGAATCCAGGGAGGGAGAGTGTGGTGATTCCACACACAGAAGTTCTTGTATATTCTCTATCAATGGTGTTTACAAGTGCTCCTCAGGCTCTCAACAATAAGGAGACGATGTCTCTTACTCCTCGTCCACTAGCCCTAGAGTTCTACCTTAGACAGAGAATGATTCATCTATCGGCCGTCCCTCTCTATGGAGGCCCCGGTGCTCCTTATATAGGGGAGCCCGGGTTACAATTCTAGGGCACAGGTGGCAGCATATTCTACGAATATACTCCTTTCCTAAAGCAGATGCTTCTTTACTCCCTTTAACGGCTCGTCCGGGCTTTGGACGTAACCCATGGCGTAATCCTTGTCTTTTGGCGTCACCAGACATGGGCTACATCATCCGGCTTTGCCCGCGTCATCTTGGTCGCCCCTGACCCGCTGGTCCTCTTCTTTACTTTACTTTGCTCATGCTACAGCTAATAAAGCCACCTTTTGACCAGCAGGGGATTCCTTCTCTTGGAAGCTAAGATAATCTGGCTAGCATATAGCTAATCCGGCTTACCCATTTACCTGCAAAACAGATAGACATGGCCGGCATAAATATTATGTCGGCCGGACCATTGTCAAGGAGATGCTCCATGGGCCGGATCACACCGTGATTCGGCCTGCCTTGAGGTGACCCGGTCAGCACTTTGCTTTGACCGTGTCGTACCCCGGCTAACTCGGCCCTTATACCCCAGCATTATCCTACCCGGAGGTATCCCCCCAAGAGCATCACAAACAATTTTTGTATTACCTTGTGGGTGAAAGTGTTCATGACATCAACCAAACAACTATGTACTATCTTAAGATGTGCCATACATCATCTCTTCTAAAGAGATCTAGAATTCAACAAGCTAAATGTTATGACATGCACTATCACGACACCCAGATGACAACTTCTGAATGAAAAAAATGTTGAAATTCTATCTCACTAATGCATGATTTTCAATCTACCACACTACAAAATTGCACTTCCCCCAAGGGTGTCTCACACAGTTTGTGGGTGGGATTGTTCATGCCATGAACATTGGCTTGTGGCAGAGTGTTCGTCACGTCAACCAACAATGCAAAATATAACTTAAGTTTGTCTAGTGGAGGAAAGAGGGTATAGAATTTTGATCTGTCTGATAACCCATACCACTACTTGCATGTTGGTTGAGGAACATACAAACTTTCTCTCCCTTATTGTTTAGATTTTGCCACATCACCACAGTTTTTTACATTACATTTGTTATTAACAATAACATCAATATGGTTGAAGATATCCTAAGCATGTTACCATGTTGCTGGAGTGGCAAGCTATCCTAAACTCAATATACAATTATTACAAGTATGTTGTATCGAAAGAACACTAACACAGTAAGGTCTTGCTGACAGGAGTGGTTTTTTGGCTTGTAGGTGTAAATGCACCCATTATAAAAAATGTATAAAAATGTATTTTAAAATGTCAAAAAAAACAATCATGTGTATATCTGGACATTCTATGTTGGTACACAAAGTTTCGTAAAAAACACATTATTCGGGGCTTGTGTAAAAAAGGCAAAAAAAAATATCTTGCGAATAGTCATATTGGAGCATCAAAGATTATCTTTTTTACATAAGCCACAAAAAATGTTCTTTTGAGCCAAAACGTTGTGTGCAAACATAAAATATCCAGACATACATGGAAAATATTTTGCGGAGTTTTGTGACATTTTAAAATGTGTATTTAGACTATTGGTGCATCTGCTCCTATGAGCCAAAGTAGATTCCCCTTACTGATCCATTTTTTCCTTATGCCGAAAGTACAACTTGGAGAGACTCGAGAGAGTACGAAATCGTGTGCCAAGCATTACGAAGGATTTAGCGACAACTGCCATGTGTGAGGTACCTAGAGTATACTCCATGAAGTTGACTTGCCAGTCTACTACCTCTGTTTCTAAGACAACGCGTATAAATTTAGTCAAAAGTTAAACTTACTAAACATGACAAAATATATAGAAGAAAAATCAACAACTACAATACGTATTTGAAAATAATATCATATGGTACATGCAATTGATGTTAGCAGATGCAAGGATGTATCCAGCGGCCAACTTCCATACTGTTAACTACAATACGTATTTGAAAAATCAACAACTACAAACTTGCAATTGATGTTAGCAGATGCAAATTATACCCAACTAGTACAAGACGAGAAGCAGCAAATAATAGGCTGATAGCAGGCAGAACACAGAGATATGCAAGGATGTATCCAGCGGCCAACTTCCATACACGTACGATCTTCCGTTTGCAAGGGTCCATGTGAATAATACGAAATATCTAGGAAGAGGGGGGCGGGGACGTGACGTGATTGCAATGCCTCATCACAAGTGAAAAAACGAAGAATTCTGGAAAAAAAAGAGCTTTAAGTGGATGCTTTGATTTACTCTCAAATCCCACAAGTCAGAAAGAAACCTTCTCAGTAGCAGGTTGTCCTTTCTTCGCCTATTCACTCTATCTGAGATCGAATTCGTTGGTGCAAGTGTGCTCGATCAGTGACCTCATATGCATTGCCGGCTTTGGGCATACTAGGCTGCGATAGTGCAAAGGATTTCTCAGGAAAAAACCATAAGGGGTTCAGTCATAGAAATCAAACAATCATCGTAGACAAAATTCCTAAGAATTTATATCATGCAATGTTCCAATGCATATTCTTTAAATCAAGGAGGCTCGAAGACAAAAAATAATTAGATTGTGGCAGGCTATTGAGAATATTGAAAAATATTGAATCCTAGATTTTCATTGTTGGATTGACTGGATCCTCATGGGATATAGAGATACACATGGAGTAAAAGATGGTCTAGAATCCTAATCCATATACTAACTCGTGTCATATACGTACCCTGACATTTCCCCTTAGTCATAACAAGAGTAAACAGTTATGACTAGATCTAAAGTCTTTTGCTTGCATCTCCCCTTGGTCATAACAAGAGTTAACAGTTATGACTAGATAAGTCTTTTGCTTGCATCGTCTTCTGCAATTCATCGTCATCCACTGTGTCTCTAGTGGAGATCATCTAGGACAGCGACTGCGTCCCCTGTTATGCCTCCATTGTCCCTTCTGTCTTTGGCATCTTTGATTCAGATGATGCTAGAACACGTGAATAGGAAAAGCTTTGCTATATGACAGGAAAACTACAAAAAATTACTACAAAGAAAATTGTCTGATAAATAAGAAAAATGAATGAACTGTAAAAAGGAGAATTGAGTGCACAGAAGTTTTCTCCAAAAAACATGACATGGAGGGATCCTTGAAGAGAATCCTAAAGAAAAAATCAAATGACCTTCATAGAAAAAGATCCTTAGGATTCATATCCTAAGAAAATCTTTTGAACCAAAGGAGAACCAATCAGGTTACTTGCGAAGAGTAGAAAAACATACAAAACGATTTTCTGCACAACCTCCCCTTGAGCTGCAGATGTGGGAACATACACGGGGAAATGATAGTGGCGAACTCACTACAGCAAAATTCATGATCAGGTGGTTTTCTAAGTACACTTTGTGGAATGAATACAATGGTGTAGGTCAAACCTAAATCCTATCACGCTAATCCAATCAATTGATCAGCATACATCCTTATACTACAGAAAACCCTCATTAGAGGGATCACACTTCAGCTGCGAGCAACACAGTGCGCCAATCATCCAAGACACTGCTCTTCCAAAGCCCGCGGAACTATGTGGATTAAGTATCGGTCTCGCACACCTTGAACGCGATCTGATTTCTTTTGCCTCCACTCCCTCCCGGCCGTGCATATGTGCTATAAACTCTTAGGTACATGCTGTGAATACACTTTACAGAGCTTGTTAACTTACACCATACTAAAGGTAGCTTACAGTGTGCCAAGTATGTCATGAGTCATGCGGGCCTTGGACTACCAGATTTATGCGCTTGCCGCTATCAATGCGGAGGACATCACCTTTTAGGCCCAACTGAAAAAGAAGAACCGATGAATTGACTGGCAGCCGTTCAAGAGTAAAACAATTGATAGCTTAACTCAATTGAGATGAACGTGTACCTCCACCTGATTGCTATCAACAGAAAACCATCTCAAAAGAACACCAAGGTGGACAACTGCTGGGATCATTTTGAATAGCAGGGGTGTTGTTACCTTCAGAGTTACACACAAAGCAGTAAGTTCACCATGCATATTCATGATGACATAATGTCATCAAAGGTAGAGATTGTCAGTGAACAAAACGACTAAACAGTAAGCATGACATGTTAATCGCATATCTGACACCAATAAGCTTGCAAAGAATTAAGAGAATAGATAGGTACCAAGCTAAGTGCAGTGGTTCCAAGAAGAAGTAGATATAGCTTGCCCTGAAGAAAAGCAAGGCAGCTGTCAAACGGAGGTACACATAGCTGTGAACCGAGTAGTGTCACGTGGAATAAGCAAGACAATACAAGTAGCACCAGCAAACTACGCTGAGAAGCAAAGTAAGAGTTGAAGTAACGATGTCGTGAAGAAATGTTATCGATGACATCTTAAGTTTTGAACTTGTAATTACATCAGAAACAATACGATGAAGAAATAACCTCAATCAGATGGATGCTTGAAGCACGGCTAAGAAGAACAAAAGCAAACTCCCCAATTTGTGCAAGAGACATGCCGACCTGTAGAAAAAACACGAGATTAGTGTGCGACAAAATGAGAGCTATAGTAAACAGGCATAACGAATACTTACAAGAAGAGATGTTTTGTTGCTATAGCCAAACCCTTTTACAACAATAGATACAATAAATGTCTTTATAGTTATCACCAAAATAACAGCTGCAAGAAGTATATCCACATGGTTCCACAGGAAATGGACATTAATTAGCATCCCAATGCTGGCAAGGAAAAGAGCAGCAAAGAGGTTTCGAATAGGTTCGATCTGCAGAAAGAACAAACCTGAAATAAGAGAGCATATAATGAATTACTAACTACAAGAGTCTAGCTATGAGTATGACTAAAGCAGTAAGAGAAAGATGAAACCAGATACTCCCTCTGTCCCGAATTAGATGCCGCAGATTTTTCTAGATTCGCATGTATCTATACACTAAAACGCGTCTAGATACATGTGTATGTAGACAAATCTGCGACAAGTAATTCAGGACAGAGGGAGTACTAATTTGTAGTTTCCTTTGAACTATAAAGGTGGCAAACCTTGCGAAGCAAAAAAAGAGTATCGGATAATAGCAAGGAATTACTTGTTCAAGAGTGTATTATGCAAGATCAGTTGTTGATTTCATCGTCTAGATACATGCCAATCTAGACAAATCTGCGACAAGTAATTCGGGACAGAGGGAGTACTAATTTGTAGTTGCCCTTTGAACTATAAAGGTGGCAAACCTTGTGAAGCAAAAAAAGAGTATCAGATAATAGCAAGGAATTACTTGTTCAAGAGTGTGTTGTGCAAGATCAGTTGTTGATATCATCACTCCAGCTGCAAATGATCCTAACTCTAGACTCAGGCCCAACTTATCACTGCACTGCATCATAGAAGGAAGGGCACATATAAATAATTAGAACCATTAACATACTCCTACTGTCCTATGAGAGATGGTTTTATAAAATTGAAGATTAAAATAGTCAAATATACAAATGCATGTTATTCTTAAGGTTGGTGAAAATTGAAGAAGCATGTACAAAAAAAATGTAAAAATCTGGATTGCAATTAAGGAAACACGGGAGGCAGTGTCGGATTGAATGTCAGCTACATATCCATCAAAACCTGTGCAATAAATCAATCTAAGTATAGTTGAATAAAGTCGACTCCAGCAAAAGACTTACTTTTTTACTGCACTGTCTAGTTATGGCTAAAGTAGACATATTCAGCCCTATTTTACTGCATACATTTAGGATGCAACTTTTGGCCAGGTTTTAATACACCTTCTACATGCAAACTTTTACCGGCTGTGTTCGAAAGTATAATCAGTTTTCCATTGTTTTATTACATAATACAGTATCCTAAAAGCAGTACAGAAACTCACCCAAGCAAATAACAAGCAGAATGCAACCGCTGCCAACTGGTAAAGTTCATTTGTCTGCAATCAGAGCATTAGAATAAGGTCAGTGCAATGTTCTAGAGGAAACTAAAATTAATTTTTCAGAAAGATCCCTTCTGTTTGCCCGCAATCATACTCACCTGAGACGAAAGACTTGTCATCAGTTTCAGAAACCAAGGCACACAAGTCCGGGAGAGGATAGAGAGAATTGCAAGGAATGATATCAGCATCACAAGCCTGAGAATATTGGAAGTTTTCTGTCACAATAATTTTAATCCAATACATGATTATGTTGGTAAGAAACTTCTACATGGGTGCAGGCAAACCAAATATACACAAGAGAATATGATAGTGCTATGCCAGGTACACCCAACATTTAGACATTGAGAATTTAAGGTAACACGTCGATACCTATTTTCAACATATTTGAGTTCTATTAAAATTACATATTGATTAATAGAAGTTTCAGGGGGGAATGCACTGCACTTACGATTTTGCCATTGATGCAACACCATGAAGAAGACCCGATGCACCACTCAAAATTGGAAGAAGTGCAAAAAGAAGACCAATAGCACAATCCTGAGAGGAAGGCATATCAATACATTGCAATTGACATAACTCGGATAAATTTCGCCATTTTTAATCCAGGTTTAGTCATTCATCTATACCAAGAAGACAACAAATACATATCCTTGCAAATTCATCTGACCAATACACATTGAGATGACATCTATGTCTAGCGTACCTGCAATACGAGTGTGCCAACCGTCACTTGACCGTGAAGGGCATTAATACTATTTTTTTCCATCAGAAATTTTAGAACCTGCAGTAAAAAGAAGTTTCACTAACATTGAAAACAAGGTAATGGATATATAGCATGAACATCAGCAAATAGTAAGTGATAAAACTTTCAGAAAACCTTACTACTCTTATATTTAGGAACGGAGGTAATATTGGAACATCATGTACCAAATAAGGACCAAAGTGAAACCTGATTGTCATCTGTTATTTATAGTATAGGCACTGGTGCCACTAGAAACCAGAAAGAAAATTTTTGTTTACAACAAAGCTGGCGTGCAATCAAGAGGATACATGGCACAGCACACAGAAAATAGCATTCATATGGTAAATCGTTGTTAAAAAACCAAGGGGGTGATGTATGTGAGCCAATGTGTTGGGTGTGTATGTGCACATGTGTGGACTTCGCTGCGTGTACAAAAGCATTGATGTATCATAGGTCAGTTGCTACATATCAATTCCTAACTTAAATGAGAGGAGCAATTTCAAAGACGCAACATCAAATATTTATTAGCAATTACCACTGCTGTCGAAGACATAGAAAGAAGAACACCAACGAAAACACCTTCTTTAGTTTTGCCTCCACATAGCTGCAATTTAATATTAAAGAGAGTAAGCAGAATAGAATAGAACTGCTCAGCATGATTTCGAAGTCAGAATTAGAAAATCAAAGCACACTGTAATTGTAGGAAAAGAAGAAAAGGCTAACAGGCTAAACCACCTTAAATTTGTATAAAACAAATATTGGAGAGCCAGAAACTACAGAACTAGTATAGTGATCTGTTGTACAACTTGACTGTGTCAATGACATATCGTGATCTCTTCACTTTCAGTTAAAGAACACTCAAATGAGTCTCGACAATAAGTTCTATGAATGCACCAAACAACTGTTATGTTATCATTTTTCATCGATAAATTACTATGAATAAGCATACAATAACACATTTGAAGTCATCAATATCCATATCAACAGAAAGGTAACATACCGTCGCAGAAATGCCGCAAAGGAACATAAACAGTATAATCTGGAGCAATCCTCCAAGAACAGCAACAGCACGTACGGCTCGGAGCTGAGAACAAAGTTGAAACATAACTTATTATTATGTTAGGTGCATATGGATGCGAATACCCAGTAAATGGTTAAATGCGTTTTTAAAAATCAAAGATGGATACTTTTGCTGTAGAAAACTCAAGTCCCAGAGCAAACAGGAGAAATATAACACCAAATTGGGCAACTGTCTCAACCTGGAAGGAAAAGAAGATGTTATCTTATTAGTTGCATGAAATAAATATAAGGCATATACTCGTTACGAAATGTTCTGATAAACTTGGCAGGGTACGAAAACCAAAAAGGTAAGAGCAGAAACATGTTGAAAGTACACTTAATTCTTTGCTCAAGGCTAAATGCATGTAATGGCACATGCAACTTCCATTTGAAGTGGATTAAGCGTCAAGAAAAGAAACCAACAAAGACAAAAGAACCTTACTTGCACCATTTCACTGACAAAACTAAAACCACCAGGGCCAATTATGGATCCTGCAAGTAAATAACCTGTAATCACCTGCAATATATTTATGGAGTTTCTTTAGATCGCCTATAATAATATTATGAAGTACTAACAAATAACCGTATGAATTATGCCTTACACAGGTCATACGCATAACTGGGCACAAATGAGATCGAGACAAAAGAAGCACTCACTGGTTGCCCAAGGCAAGCAAAGGCGATCCCACCACATGTAGCGGATACAATAACAACAACAAGATCTGATATCAACCTACAGTAATTCAAAAAACCAAGTTATGATGAAGTGCAGATACTTTATCTTTGCTCACCATCTGTGATAATTAGGTAACATACGTAAGGTCCAGCTGCAGTACAGGGTACTTTGACTTCCGATTTGATATAATAAATACATTATCCTGGAATTGCAGTTGTGTCAATACAGTACACAGGTGAAACAGGGTAAAATACTAAAACACTCACAGAAGTAGCTTATAAAAAATCTGCAACCTATTATAGCACACATACCTTCCGATCAATCAATGTGGGAACATCCTCTTGCTCTGAGCGGTCCAAGAAAACTTCTTTAAATGGAAACGAGCTGGGATGAATTTACAAATTTGGGATAGTTAATAGTGATCGTGAAATCAATCCAGGTTAACTCATTAAAAGTAAAAAAAAAGACTCAAATGTAGATTAGGAACATACTTATTGTCTTTGGTCTCATTCTTCTTCGTTACTCTTCTGGCCACAGTTTCCAGGACACCCTGGCAGGGTAGTACAGAACAAGATGAGCACTATATATATTTGTGGTGTATAACCACCAATACTAGACAGTAGCAAACAAATACAAAGCGTGCTGCAACAACAGATATAAAGTACAGGTGCAACAATACAATTCATCCACATCAAACCACAATATTATCTGATGAATAAGTATTTCATTTTTTTCTTGAGCCATATGTGCATCCTTCCGATAATATGGCAAATCTGCTTATATGCTTCAAAATGGAAAAGGTGGTACATTAACAAATTGAGAATGTAACCGGATATGTTACTCGAAATTGAGAAATATGGTAGGAGAAGGGGATGTAAGTTGATGGTCATGAGTGTAAGCTGTGCAGAAGATCAAATGTCTAACTGAAAGTCAGCTGGGATACAGCACTAAGGGTTTAGTAGGTTAGTAGCTTAGGTGCAGCACAAACAAATACTAGTCGTTTTACAAAGTTTTGGTTAGGTACCATAAACAAAAAATAGTTATTAATTTACAATCTAACCTAGCATGGTAAAGACCATTCAAGGTATTGTAGTCAGCACTAGGACAATGTCAAACTTCAACTTTCACAAAGTCGGAAGGCGAGGAGGCAGAAATGTGTCAGCAGGCACAGACCCTACGGAATGACATACGGAAGCATAACTGAATACTCGGAAATCACAATACTAAGGAAGCTTGATCATGATCACTGGTGTAATCTTTGTCCAAATGTCAACTCCATTCAGTTCAGACATTCATGATATATCAAATATTTCCACACATGCAATTATGCAACACGCATCTAGTCCTATCTACACCAGTTCTATTTAGAAATTAAACAGCGCATATAATGAGTCAATCTCGAAAACCTAGAGTGAGTCAGCACGGCCTTTAGCAACACAATGCAATTTTTTTACTACTAGATTCCATGATTAATGAAAGCGAACTAAACTGTCGAGATTAATCACCTGCTTCTCTGCAACGGTGTTGTTGAAGCTGCCGGGGTCCGTCTCTGCAAAACCATAGCAGCAGAGGTCAGCGCAAAGCCAGTTCAATCGAAACACCAAGAAATCGCGATGCCCCAAATTCCAAAGCAGCGGAGTCGCCGAGGCGGAGATCTAGGCAGTCAACCACCGACACACGGCAACGTTACGCCAAAGCCAGATCCCGCGCGGCGGAATCGTCGAGGGGGGGCCGAGGGGGACCCGGGATTCAGATCCACGCACCTCCGCCGCCCTGCTCGCCCTCCGAGTCGGGGAACTCCTTCTCCAGCGCGCGGTCGATCATGTCGGCGAGGCTGCCCTCCTTGGCCGTCGCATTGCCCTGCGCCACCTCCCCGCCGGCCTCCGCCGCTCCCAGGGCCGCGGCGACGCCTTCCCCGCGCGCCACCGCCGCTGCCGCCTCGCCCACTCGCTCCTCGTCGCCCACGTCTCCGGCAGCGTGGCAGAATGCGACGGCCGAGGCCAGGAGGAGGAGGGCCAGGAGGCGGAGCGCTGGGCCCGGGCCGCGGCGACGCGTTAGCATCGCCGGCGGAGAGGGGCGAAGCGGTCGGAGTGGGGTTTAGAGCGAGCGAGCGAGCGCGCGCGCGTAGGTGCAGCCGTGTGCGGTGCCCGTGTCGGGGAAGAGAGAGAGAGAGAGAGAGAGAGAGAGAGAGGGAATGCGCGCACACACAGAGAAAGAGGGGAATGCGTGAGCGTGAGCGTGAGTCGTGCGTGACTGTGCAGGTGGTGCAGCCGGCGGAAGTGGCCATTTGTAGAGGATTTTTTCGTTAATAATGGGGTCAGTTATGGTATCACTTCCGAGCCTGTTGGGTTGGGTTGGGTTAAATCCAACTCATGTGTTTTTCTGACACATGATTACAGAAAACTCTGGTAAAATACAGTGCCCAGCATTAAGAGTCACATGGATTTGCATCGAGAGGTGTTTGGTTTCACCATTAACAACTCTGTCAATACTTAGCACCAACACTGAGTCAACGGAATCCAACCGATGGTATAACGATATTCCTCCCTTTCAAATTAGTTGTTCCCGTTTTTCCCTAAATAACTGAACCTGGATACTAAAACGTGTCTAAATAAACACGTATTTAGAACAAATCTGTGTTAATTTGGATGAAGGGAGTATATATATCCTTATTTATTTACATAGGATTACGGAATAGGCTCAACATAAATAACAATGTATGTATTTAAGCTCTCTTCCTCTTCATGTGCCCAAATATGAATAACTTCCCTCCCATCCATATCAGTACTCACTCGTTTCAAAATAGATGTCGGAAATTTATTTGAATTTAGATATATCTATATACTAAATAGTGCCTAGATACGTTCAAATATAAACAAATCTGTGATATCTATTTTGAGACGGAAAGAGTAGTTTTCTTTTGCGAGAGCTTTCGTATTAGTTGTACTACTAAATTGGCGACAACTAATATAGGACGGAGGAGGTACTTAAAAAACATAATGTGTAGTGTAGTTCTATGGTACATGGAGAAGGTGTGGTTCTCTTCTTTGAATGATTTCTTAGGCCAGAGATTCTTTTGGAGTTACAAATATGTGATTTTATTTTGACATTCGCTCCAGAAATATCTTGGTTTCAAAATTGAATTATCATCCGAGTCAAGTTATGTCGGGCGATGTGGTGGATCTTTTTTTTATTGTGAAAAAACATAGTACTACAACTTAGATGCTGGCGTCACCACAAGCGTCTCGCTTTTGACGGCCACATTACCTACAGCTGACAATGCCGATTAAATCCTAGAATAAATCTAGGTAATGGAAACACTCATGCTAGGTCTAAGACTTGAACTTGGGTGGATTGGTTCCACCACCAGATCTAATCTCAATTTGTGATGGATCTAGCCATCTAGGAGCTAACTTATGTAGGGGTTGCATTTCACAACGTAGTTTGTCTGAGAGGTGCAATCCGGTGCACATTATAGAGTTTAGAGAGCCAAACACTTTTTCAAGAATTGGAGTAATAAATAGAGTAACTTTTAAGACCATATATGCATCTTGCTCTTAGGAAATAGTTCCAAAAATCTTAGTTTTTTAATCATCTGTTTTACACATGATTATAGAAAACTCAGGTAAAATACAGTGCCAAGCATTAAGAGTGTCACGTGGATTTGCATCAAAAGGTGTTTGATTACACCATTAACAACCCTGTCAACACTTAGCACGAACAGTGAGTCAACGGAATCCAACGATGATATAACGATATTCCTCCATTTCAAAATAACTATCTCGGACCTTTTTTTCTAAAACGTGCGAACCTACCCACTAAAACATGCCTAAAGATATATATATATATATATATATATATATATATAAAATAACTGGGGCACCAATAGAGAAAGAGAGAGTGGCGCTATTTGACACCCAGGGTGTAGAATAGTTATTCTTCACCCACCCTCTATCTTTCAAACTGTATATGATTTTTATGTCACGTAAATTTTCTCTTACCTCGAAAGTCAAGAAGAACATAAGAAAATTTAGACATGTCATAAAAAAATTATTTACATGCCGTATAAAAATACGACATAAAATGCATATTTTTATGTTTTTTACACTAAAATTACTCATAAATTATACTTTTATATCGATTTTTTTTGCGTTTCTCATGAATATGAACATAATTATTAGTATACAAAATATTAGTTTCTAAATATGAGAACATAAAAATGTGAGAATATATATATATATATATGTAAAATAACTGGTGCACATTGGTGTCCAGACACCATACGTGATACGCGTATTTTTGCTATGAACCATGGTGCCCGGGCACCATATGGGGCACCATGGTGCCCAGACACCATACCTTTATTTTGTACATACCCAGGGTGTATGTACCTAAATTGTACATACCTAAGATATACATATCCAAGTTATATATACCTAAGGTATCACATACCTAATGTGTACATACCTAAGTTACATATATATACACGTATGCTGCGTACGTACACTTTACGTATGTAATATGTTAGATATATGTAACTTAGGTATGCATATCTTACGTATATACCTCAGGGTATATATGCAAAATAGTGGGCTGTCCATGATAGCCGTGGTGCATGGGCTAACCACCATCGGATAAGATAAAAGGAGCAAACGGTGTTAAGATAATAAACGGTAAAGCTGATCAGGTAGTATAACGATGTTCAAACCGAGAGCATAGGGGCTACAAAACACATACATGCACCACGGTAGCACATGCATGCATTTAGCTCGTGGCCATCACCAAACTAGTATTACGCATGCATTTGGTGCTTTCACACGGCGACAGGCGAATGCATGCCCTACTGTAGTTCTAGGAGGCATGTAGTTGCCTATGGAGAGGCCTCGTACTTCTGGCCGAACCCGCTTTATGCTTTGTTTTGTTGCTTTCCAATGACAACGGCTCAGTTTTCAAAAAAAAATTGGACATATGTGAAGATGCAGGTCAATTATGTACCGTGCACTTGAAGAACAACACGGAAAAACTCCAACTGTAGTTTGTTGAAGAAATTAACGACTGAGTTCATTGGAAAACATATCGACCCTGCCATGGTTTCTACTCTCTTCGTTTCAAAATACTCCCTCGGTCCCAAAATAAGTGACGTGAGTTTGTCTAGATTCGCTAGATACATCCGAATCTAGACAAACTCACGTCACTTATTTTGGGACGGCGGGAGTATAATATATTTTAGCTTTGTGAAAAAAGTGTATCTAGACCCCTTTTAGTGTGTAGGTTTATTTAGATTTGGAGTGAACCTACACACTAAAAAAGATCTAGATACAGTGGTTTCACAAAGCTAAAACATCTTATATTTTGAAACAGAGAGAGTACATTGCAACGCGCGATGTGCTTTCCAAATAACCTAGGCAGCCTAGTCTTGCCGCCTTGGTTTCTGGAAAATTTGTATTTCCTAATTTGTTGCTTTTTGTTTCATGGCATGTTGAACATTTACTCTGAACTATACTTTTGTAGTATCTGGTTGAACTATTATATTGAGTTCTCTCATCTAATCTTTCTGTAATATACATCACACATTCACACCCTCAACAAAATTACTGCCCCCACAAATGTCAAATACACAATCTACTATAGCGCGTGGTATACGAGATCCCTACAACATATCACTGTTTCCTTCCGTCCACAGACCATCACCCTGCGCTGGTCCACTGTGCGCGTAACAGATATTTGGCTTGCTCGGAAATTGTGGCACGTACTGCCAAGTTGAGGACACATAGGCCCCCCATCCCTGATCGGATCTTTGACATCACATTTGTATTGTCTCTGTGCGGACATGTTTGATTTTCGCAAAACCGCAGCCTGGTTGTTGGTCACAGTTGTTGTAGCCATGCACTCTCTAATATCTTCACGGGCCGTGTGAGACCGTACAATGCACCATATTTACATGTTTACGCACGGCGCCGGTATGCATGCACCGTGGACCGTGAGCATACCTAAAAAACTACAACAGCTGGAGGTTGCCCACCGTGAACGGCATGCGACGCAACGACTTCTCCATGGCTGACGGACAAGCCAACTCCGTTAACTGCACACCACATCCATGATCAACATTCACGCATCAAGGGAGCAAATACACCACAATCGGACGGCGTATAGGGTATGAGCCATGGTCACCATGGACAGGAAATCCGTGTTGATATATATATATATATATATATATATATAGTTTGAAATGAACGTAATATTCTTGTTCTTTTAGGAATAGGAAATCTTCATGAATGACATGTATTTAAGCTCACTAGAGATGTTGGCCCCGTGTTTCGTGCACCAAAATCTACAAAGAAGTTGATGAGGATTGTAAAATTCCCTTATTTTGTCCTTTGGGTTGACACGAAAGAAAAATTTCCATATGTTTCCTATGTTCCATCTTTCTTAAACCCTATGGATGAATAGTGAATAGTGTGTTCAAGGAATAGTTTGCTATTCATATATACTCCGTCCCAAAGTAAGTGATGTGGCTTTGTCAAGTTACACATGTATCTAGACATATTTTAGTATTTATTAAGATACATGCATATTTAGACAAAACTGTGTCACTTATTTTGGGACAGAGGGAGTATATCTTTCCCCAATTCCTCCTCTGAGCCAAAGAGACCCTTAGTTTTGTAAAAATGTGAAGATATAAAAGGTAACTGCATGTGATTTGGTGAACGGAGAAGCAAATAGTGCTACTACGTGACTATGTGAGCGTGTCAAGCTATCGGACATAGCAAATTGCAGCTGAGGTTCACCACCAACACCATAGGCTCCTCCAAGAACATCGAAGCTCACGTCCACTTGTACGACAAGATGAAATCCCATGTTAACGACGACTATGACGGCGACGGCCGGCCTTTCCGAAACAAAGGAGGCAGCTCGCAAATAGCAATCCGATATGATACTACCCTGTTGGTGGTGGGAGCGTACCTCACTCACCTGACCGGCCACCACCCAGCAAAGATCTGAGCATTATTTAGCCGAGATCGATCCGCGGCTAGCGCTAGATTTGTCTTCTCCAGCTCGAGTGGAGGCATCGGATCGGGTGGTGTGGTTCGGCCATCGCGCACCGCGGCGGTGGCGACCGGCCGGCCAAACGCCAAATCGGCTGCACTGCACACACCACACCACGCGGGAATGCGTTTCGCATTTTCACTTTTTCAGCCCGTTTGCTTCCGGTGGTACTGGTATCGGCCTCGGACTTGGGCTTTCCGGTCAGCGTTGCGTCACAAGGGAAACTGTCCTCGTTGATTGGGCGCTCGCCAACCTTTTCTCTCTGTTGCCGTGCTTTGGACGTGTAGCTCATTCTTTTTCAAATGAATCGACGTCGTCGTTGGTGATGCATGCCTGTTTTTTAACTGCGTCTTTGCTTGCTCGGGCGGGTTATTAGGCATCTCCACCTCCACTGGTCCGACCCAACCCGACCAACCGAACGCTGCGAGGGTGAAGTCGCGATCTCCCAGCGGCACGATCCATCCCGATCAACGTATCCGATTCGATCCATCGGCGTACCTAATCTGCGTAACCGTTGCGTCGGTCCGAATACGGGCAGGTCGTGGGCATGTCCTTCCCGCTTGCGCTACTGGCTCACCCATCAGCGTCTATAGCGAGTCAGAGGCAACCGCGGCACCGATTCATACGCAACTGCAACAACGATTCAGAGGCGTGAGCGGCAGCCTGACCGGCGGCACCCAGTCAGACGCAACCGCGACAGCCTTGCCATCAATGACGACGGAAAGAGGCGTCGCCTGAGTTCCCGCGCCGACATTGATGGCGAAGGCGCGAGAATCTGCGCGCGCTCCCACCGGCAGGGGCTACATAAGCCGGCCCCTGCGACCGTCGGTGCCGCACACCTTCCCTCCTCTCGCCATCGCCATCGCCGGAGCCTCCCAGCATCTAACCGCCACAGCCACGGCCACCACCACCGCCCCCGCCAGCGATGAAGGAGCCGAGGTGTTTCAAGAAGGCCAAGAATGACCACGAGGCCGGATCCGCTCGGCGGATCAAGCGCCGCGTCGAGCGGCATACCGCCTTCGCCGGGGTCATGCCACCGTCGCCCCGGCACAGACTTCTCGGCGCTTCCCAGCCAGAGGAGGAGGGTTCAGCCGCGATCGCCGCTATTTCAGCGTGGAGTGCGGCGGCGCGGAGGGGGAGAGGCATCGCCCACCATGATGTCTCCCTCCCCACGGGCTGGCACCTCAACCTGGAGTGGGTGCCGGTGCCACCCACGCCCAAGGAGGCATGGCGCTCGAGGAGGAGATCGCCCGCCGCATCCGCCATCTCCCGTCGGCCTTCCGCTACGACTGCGCCTACCAGAACAAGGTGTTCTGGAAAAAGTTCCTAGTGGGAGCACATGGCACGTCATCGCAGCACCTACCACGGCGAGTTCGACCCGTGGCACCCCCGCGACCTCCCCGCCTCCGAGCCCGACGACGACGGCGCCTTCAACCACTCTGATATCGACGTCGGCGATGACGACCTCGATAGTGTCGTCAAGGAGGAGGAGGAGGAGGGGTCGTCCACCGCATCCACCGCCGCGCACCTGCCCCGGAGTACCAGGAGGTCCTGGCGCGGGGCTACGACGAGAACGCCTTCCTCGAGCAGGCCAGCACGGCCAGCGCGAGGGAGGAGGACCGCATGTGGGACGGCTATAGGAGGTCATCCAGCTCACCGACCTGGCGGTGCAGGTGAACATGGGGCAGTCGCTGCCGCCGCCACCGCCCCCACCACAGCCGCTACGGGGGTGGGATGCTCCGCCCGCGCCGGAGCGGTCTGCTCCACCCGCGCCGGGGTGGTACGCTCCGCCCTCGCCGGCAGAGACGGACGCGTGGCTAGCGTGGCCAGGCTAGGTGATCGACCAGCCGACACCTACCGCACCCGCACCAGCGCCAGCTCCAGGACTGCCGCCGACCCACCTCTGGACGCCGCTTGAGTACATCGACCTCGATCCATAGATGGACGGGGCGGCGAGGAGATCGTAGTAGGTAGGGCTAGGGCCAGTATTTTTATTTTTTATGTTTTAAATGTAATATTTTGTATAATTATATACGAACTTTGTCGGTTTACGCGTGAAATATCTCGTTTTGAAATTCGAAAAATAAAGTCGGCGTGGCCCTATTGGCCTGGCACGAATAGATGGGTCGCGCCGCTGGGCGCGGATGGCCAGACAGGCTAGACCGCGACCCCAAAGCGATCGTGAGCCGACCCAAACGGACAGAATCAGACCGTTTCGGTCACCCGTTTGGGTCGGTCCGGTGGAGATACCCTTACCCAGCGGTGCAAGTTGCATGCCCGAGGACTATACACACGCATCAAGCGTTAGACCAAAATATACTCCTTATTTGGTTATCTGTATGTCACTGTGAGGAAGGCCGGCAGAAATTGTTACTCGCCTTTGGTGGAGTGTATTAGCCTTCTGAGAATCAGAACACTGTGTTTGGTTGCTGGTTGATCATGTGTTGTACTAACCTCTTTTTTGCGATGGTGAGCTTACCAGCCATATATGCATAAGTAAGCCTAAACCAGATAAACTAAAACCACAATAAGCATATGTAAGGTCAAGTTCACAACATACTACCAAGTTCAAAGCATATGTAAGATCGAGTTCAAGTACGACATAATGTAGTACCAAGTTCAAGCACAACATCACAATAAGATCAGGTTCAAAGGAAGACACAGATAACCAAGACACAATTTACTCGTCAATCATAGCCAGAGAAGGATTATGCTTCGGGGACTTATTGATCACTTCAGTCATGGTGTAGTCGAATATGGTGACCTTGAAGACATCGCACTTCAACATCTTGAAGGTCATGAAATATCATAACTTGATCTGGTGGGCGATGGCGAAGCTAGGCGAGTCTTGGTCAAGGAAAACCCTGTCATCGACATCCTTCAGCTTCCCCATCCAACTGCATCCATTGTTGGTCTTGAGGACGATCATCCTCGGGACGATGTTAATGTGGGGGTCTGAAGCCATCTAGAATTGGCAGCAAGTCCAACCCAGGCGCCATGATCGGCTTGGCAAAATGGGCTGGACCTACTTGGTCATGGAAGTTCCCAGACCTGGTAGGCCTTTCTCTTGGCCTCTTAGCGGTGCTACCTTCACCAGCATCCCTGGATTATCCTTCACCATGGTTGGGGAACGCACCTCCCATCATCGGCTTGGAGGACCGACAAAAAAACATACGTTGTTGTGATCAGACACATTTTAGTCATCACCTAATGCACAAGACACAATATGGTAACAACCTGAGACACAAAATTTAGCTCAGTATGCACACAAAAAAAACTCCATGCTAACTAGCACACAATTTGCAGAGCTAGTGCTACTGGAATCCAGAGGATATGTACAAACAATTTTGTTGTACATACCTTCGTTTCCAGTCACATCAGCTTTGTGATGAGCATGTGTTGTTTTTTGTCATTAGCTAGTTAACAATATGTTGGAGCCCCATATGTGACTCCATGCAAGACCGGGAAGATGACTCTGTACAACCAAGAACAGTGCAGGACAAAGTTTGTTCTAAACGATTCGAGGTTGTATAGAATCATCTCCCGGTCACATGGTGGTGCATGTTTAATCATCACTTAGAATTAAGCATGAAACCAGAGGATAATCACAAGCAATTTTACCACACAAGCAATTCTACCATTAGTATGTATGGTGATTCATGTAGTTCCATCTAATAACCAGAGACGCGTGTAGTTCCATCTAATAACACCATGCTGTAGCCTCATGTGCGATGCCCACACGAAGACTAGAGAGATGAATCTGTGCAACCAAGAACAATGCCGAATAATGATTGTTCTAAACGATTCAAGGTTGTATAGAATCATCCCCCGGTGGTGCAGATTTAATAATCGGCTAGAATTAAGCATCTTAAAACAGAAAGTGTGCCTCATATTTGGCATTGTGTGTCCAAGTTTAATCATAATGGGCATGTGAAAGAACAATGGATGTTGATGATGTCTACACACTTCTATTTTTGTAGACAGTTGTTGGGCCTCTAAGTGCAGAGGTTTGTAGAACAGCAGCAAGTTTTCCTTCAGTGGATTACCCAAGGTTTATCGAACTCAGGGAGGAAGTGGTCAAAGGTATCCCTCTCAAGCAACCCCGCAATCAAGATACAAGAAGTTTCTTGTGTCCCCAACACACCCAATACACTTGTCAGTTGTATAGGTGCACTAGTTCGGCGAAGAGATAGTAAAATACAAGTGGTATGGATAATTATAAGTGGTAACGGTACCAGAAAAGAGCTTGACGGGAGGAAAAGACTAAAGGCAAAAAGATGGAAGCAAGCAAACATGTAACAGATGTAGTTGCAAACGGTGTTTCAATGTTTAGAAACAAGGCCTAGGGATCATACTTTCGCTAGTGAACACTCTCATATAAATATTTTCTCTTCATGATACTACTTTGAACTACTCTCCGGTTGGACACTCTAATCCATGGTAGGGCTATAACAACACTCCTCAAAGTCCGCTTTCCCAATCTAGATAACCCCTCACTATCACCTTGAGCGCTAGATGGTTCCAACAAACACCACAATTTCATAGAGACATCCAACTCCAAATATAACTCATAACAAGTATAATCTCTAGCCTAAGTGCCACCATGGTGTGCACGCTATCACTTTCACACACGTGGGGAGAGCCAGAGATCTATTAAATCACTTGAGTAGCAAGGTAGATCTACTTGATTACAAAGCTCATGATCACAATATGATCATGCATAGAGAGAGATGAACACATAGCTACCGGTAGAACCCTTAGCCTCGAGGAAGAACTACTCCCTCACCATCATGGGAATCAGCAACGGCGATGGAGATGGTGGTGGAGATCGATGGAGATGGCTCTGGGGGCACTTCCCCATCCCGGCAGGGTGCCGAAACAGAGACGTTCTGTCCCCCGAATCTCCCTATCGGTGTCGGCGGTGTTGCGGAACTTTTCGTGGCTGGAGGCTGGATGATTTAGGGTTTTCTCATCGGGAGGCTTCTATAGGCCTATACCACATTCTAGTTTTTTCATTCTTGTGGGTGATACAATATTCTTCTTCAATTTGATTATTCTCACAAGGTCTATGTATTCCACAAAACTTAACATGCTTATAAGAAATAGTACTTTCAGAGGTTTGAGCATGTTTATTGCTATCATTAATAACAATTTCACTTTCCATGAAAGTGTCTTTAAAAGGCTCATGATACATGTCCCATTTTTCTTTAGGAGCATTAATATGAGAAGCAAAGGCTCTAAAACAATCAATAAGAATTTGAGGATCAAGACCATATTTAGCACTAAGCTCTTGAAAATCAGCAGTTTCAGCGAAAGACTTAATGCAATCATATTCATAGTTTATACCTGGTTTTTTACCTTTATTGTTATCCCAATCTTCGATATTGCTTTGAATTGTTTAAAGAAGATCCCACTTATCTTTGACCTCCTTAATTGTGAAGGATCCCTCTAAACAGGTATCTAGATAGTCCTTGTAATGTCCTAAAAGCCTTGCATAAAAATTATTAATAACAATATTACTGGGGAGCTCATGAATGGGACATTTGAGCATTAGTGACTTCAATCTCCCCCATGCTTGGGCAATACTTTCTCTATCATGTGGATGAAAATTATAAATGCAATTCCTATCTTTATGAATTTCATGAGGAGGATAAAATTTAGAGTAAAAGAGAGATTCAAGTTCCTTCCACTCCAAATGATGAGGATCATCTAGTAGCTCATACCACTCCCTTGCTTTGCCCTTAAGTGAAAAAGGGAATAGCTTCCTCTTAACTTGGTTCATTGAAATACCTGCATACTTGAACAACTCGCGTAATTCGTGTATAAAGAGTAAATGATCACCAGGATGGACAGTTCCATCTCCAAAATAATAGTTATTCATAACACGTTCAACAATTTTTATAGGTATTTTAAAAGGGATGATTTCAGTATGTGGATTTAAAATATCATAAGTATCATTAGAATTACCACATATGGGAGATAAAGTATCATCAGAGCAAATTTTCTTCTTTAAAGCTGGGGAACTAAAAAGATCTTTTTCATAAAAACTAACTTCCCCAAGCTTAGATGTTTCCATAGCATTATTCCAAAGATTCATACTAATAACATTGCTATTAGCATGCGAAGAAAGTTCCATGGGTTTTTTAATTTTCTTTTCAGACCATTCATGTTCTAACTTAGGAAAAATACTAAAGAGCTCTCTAATTTTATTATTGTTTTCCATTAAGCCTAACTAGTGAAAATAAAAACAATAAACAAAAAGATATAATTGCAGAATCTAAAGGAAATAACTTCGAGCACTCACACCGGAGGATGTGAGTACATTTTACCTTACCTCCCCGGCAACGGCGCCAGAAAATAGCTTGATGTCTACACACTTCTATTCTTGTAGACAGTTGTTAGGCCTCCAAGTGCAGAGGTTTGTAGAATAGCAGCAAGTTTCCCTTAAGTGGATTACCTAAGGTTTATCGAACTCAGGGGGGGAAGTGGTCAAAGGTATCCCTCTCAAGCAACCCTGCAACCAAGATATAAGAAGTCTCTTGTGTCCCCAACACACCCAATACACTTGTCAGGTGTATAGGTGCACTAGTTTGGCGAAGAGATAGTGAAATACAAGTGGTATGGATAATTATAAGTGGTAACGGTGCCAGAAAAGAGCTTGACAGGAGGAAAATACTAAAGGCAAAAAGATGGAAGCAAGCAAACATGTAACAGATCTAGTTGCAAACGGTGTTTCAATGTTCAGAAACAAGGCCTAGGGATCATACTTTCGCTAGTGAACACTCTCATATAAATATCTTCTCTTCATGATACTACTCTGAACTACTCTCCGGTTGGATACTCTAATCCATGGTAGGGCTATAACATCACTCCTCAAAGTCCGCTTTCCTCATCTAGATAACCCCTCACTATCACCTTGAGAGCTAGATGGTTTCAACAAACACCACAATTTTATAGAGACATCTAACTCTAAATATAACTCATAACAAGTATTTGTAATCTCTAGCCTAAGTGCCACCATGGTGTGCACGCTATCACTTTCACACACGTGGGGAGAGCCAGAGATCTATTAAATCACTTGAGTAGCAAGGTAGATATACTTGATTACAAAGCTCATGATCACAATATGATCATGCATAGAGAGAGAGATGAACACATAGCTACCGTATAACCCTTAGCCTCGAGGAAGAACTACTCCCTCATCATCATGGGAATCAGCAACGGCAATGGATATAGTGGTGGAGATCGATGGAGATGGATCCGGGGGCACTTTCCCGTCCCGTGAGGTCTTTGGACAGAGACTTTCTCCCCGAATCTCCCCTTCGTGTCGTGCGCCATGAACTTTTCGTGGCTGGAGGCTGGATGATTTAGGGTTTTCTCATTGGAAGGCTTCTTATAGGCGAAAGGGCGATGTCAGAGGGTGGACCAGGGGCCCACACCACCTGGTGGCGCGGCTAGGGGGACCCGCGCCACCACATGGTGTGGCCAGCCTTGGCCCCTCTCCGTCTCGTCTTCTGGCTCCGTGAGTCTTCCGGTAAAATATCGACTTTGGCTTTTGTCCAGTTCAATTCTGAGAATATTCATTTTCTGGCTTTTCTGGAACCAAAAACAGAATAAAACAGGCAACTGGCACTGTGGCATCTTGTTAATAGGTTAGTTCCAAAAAAGTGTAAAAATACTCCAAAGTGTGGACAAACATAAGAAAGTAGATATAAAACAAGCATGGAACATCAAAATTATAGATATGTTTGCAACGTATTAGTTGCCTAGAGGGGGTGAATAGGCGTTTAAAATAATAACGGTTTAGGATCTAATAAATGTTAAATAAAACTAACGTTTAATTTATCAAGCATAAAACCTAAATTCACTAGGTTCAACTAAATGCACCAGCAACATATGCTAAGCAAGACAAGCAACAAGGTGATACCAAGATATATTACTTCAAACATGATGACTATCACAATGTAAAGTGCACAGGTAAAGAGGTCGGATATAGAGATAATCGATGAACACAGAGACAATAATTTTATCCTGAAGTTTACTTCCAAAGAAGCTACGTCTTTGTTGGAGAGGTGTGATGACATAAGTCCAGGGACTTGATCTTGAGAAGGTTCGCATTGTTTTTGCACAAGAGGAATTAACGGGTTCCCGACCCGTCGGACGCACCAGATTCGTTATATCATAATCCCCATGACAAATTTATCAAACTTACAGTTCACTTATTCAAAATAATCTCCGGGTTCACTATATACATATGTTGTTGAAGAAGTTTTGGAGACTCAACTCGAATCTATAATTTGGGTAGAGCCTCTACTGATATGGGTATGACTTATCGGGTTCCGTGATTGGTATACCTCGTATATATCTAAACTAGACGTGGTGATCAAGACAGAAGCCCAAAGCTGTAACCGATATAGTCATAGAGTTATATTCAAATTGTAATCCGACCCATGCAGGACTCTGAGACCCAACCCCTCATATAAGGGCTAGGAGGAGCCGACGGGGAGGGTATCGTTTTCCTGCCATAGCAATCCACTCTGAGCTAGATCACATCTGGCAAATCGACGATTTTGTACTCTCCATCAATAAAGATTAGACAAGCAATAGTAGGTTCCTCTACGAGCGCCTAAACCTAGGTAGATCGTCTATCTTGTTTGTCTGATAAACCGACAAAATCATCGGTACTCTCCTTTTCCCGAAACTCAAGTCCATGACTATAGATATTGTCGAAGTTACCCCTCATCATATAACACGTATATACTTATGATGGCTTGTCACTCTCAAAAACATCAAGACGTCTCATCTTCAATTGGACTTTTCTTAAACAGATTTGCTAAGACATTTCCTAAACATATTTCTAATTCTAAGTCGACTAAGAAATAGTCAAATCTCAGTTAAAAACTTAACCATGGGATTTATGTGCCAAGATTCCTGCTGCACTTTTGTTTGTTTCTCTATGTTACTCAGGGAAGTTGTGTGTCTATCTATATGGCATTTGTTTCTTTTTCCCTTTTCGAATCCACCGACGTGGGCCTTAGGTACATACGTGGGCTTTTTCCTTTTCTTTTTGTGCAAAGTGATCGGATATTTTTGCATGTATTTTTACTATTGAGTTTTTTAATTTTTCTGTCATGTTTTTTAGTTCGTTCCTTTTCTTTTTATTACCTTTTCTTTTGTTGATTTTCCCTTTTATTTTTCCTCTTCTATGTTTTCCTTGTTCCATTGTTTACGCAAATTGATGTTACTCATGTTTTGTTAAGTTTTAGAATGCCCATTTACTATGGAATTTATGGACGCACAACGATCGACACAACAACAACTCTACACCGCGGAGGTAGCAAACTTGTTAAGTTTTTAATGTAGTTACATGTACAAATACCTTACATGCAATTGTTGAGTTCATTCAGCTCTGGTGGCACTGGAGTTGCACATGGTTTGCAACATCGATTTTTCCAACCGCACATGAGTTGCAACTAAAATTTGTTCAATTAAAACTGAGATTTTCCGGTTGCATATTGGAACCGGGATTTTTTTTCAGTTGCACAGGGGTTGCAAATGAGAATTTTCAATTTGTGTTGGTGCCAACCGATATGTTTCCAGTTGCGACCAAGATTTTTACAGTTGCACACATATTGCGAATCAGCCATTATGGTTCCTCCTGGGTTGATTTTTCCAGATACACATGGATTGTAGTTGAGATTTTTCAAGTTCAAATAGGTTGCAACTGGGATTTATTCAACCATGACCGATATTTTCCTGTTGCACATGGCCTACAAGTGAGATTTTTCGAATTGCATGTGAATTAGAACTAATCTTTTTTATTTACAACTAAGACATTTCTAATCACATGGAGTGCAACCCTAAATTTTCCACATGCCAATGGGTTGCAACGAAACTTTTCTAAGCCGCACATGGATTAAAACTGAGATTTTTCAGTTGCACATGAGTACCCGCCGAGATTTTTTTTAAATACAACGTGCATATGAGATTTTTCATTTGGCTAGAATTGTCTCTGGGTGTAAAGTTTCCTCGTTTGCCACTAAAAGAAGAAGAAATTCCACTCAACCAAACAATGCAAGGGAATAAAAAGGCACACCGATCGACACTCTCTTGGTTCTCAACCCATTAAGTTATTGTCTCTTCTTTATTGGTTTCTCATTTGTTGTTTTTCATTTTCTTTTTTCTATTTATTTTTTATTTATATTCTAAAAAATTGGACATTTCTTTATCATGAAATTTAAAATCAGAACCTTTTAAAATATCATGAAAATTTAAAAAATCATAAACCGAATTTATAAAAAATAACCAAAATTTTGTATTCGCGAACTATTTTTCAAAATGTCATGAAGTTTTTAAATCATTAATTAATTTTTAAAATCATGAAAAAAAATTCATCAACAATTTATCAAACATCATGAATAATTTCATAAAAATATATTATAATTTTTTGAAATGATGAACATTTTTTGAAAATTCTTAAACAAATTGTCAAAATCGGAACCTTTAAAAAAACGAAGAAACAAAACAAAAACAAAATATAATAAATGGAACAAAAAATAAAAAGAGAAATAAAACAGAACCGAAAAATAAGATGATTGAAGCAAAATGGTTCAACCCACTAGTGGACGCCCATGTGCCCTCGATCCCATCTTCTTCCGGCACCCTGCCTGCTGATAACCCATAAGTATAGGGGATCGTGTGTAGCCTTTTCGATAAGTAAGAGTGTCGAACCCAACGAGGAGCTAAAGGTAGGATAAATATTCTCTCAAGTTCTATCAACCACTGATACAACTCTACGAACACTAAACGTTTGCATTATTTAGGAAATAAAACTAGAGCAATAATACGAGTAATAGAGATAGCTTTGCATGATAATAAATAACAAGAAAGTAAAGCTAGTTGCTGCAGCAATAAAATATACTAAACTAACAGAACCATGAGTGTGAAATAGTGGTGATAATTATGGTGTCTTTGTCCAAGTTTAAATAGCGAATAGATCGAGTTCATTGTCTTCGATGCAGTTTTCTATGTGGGAGAGGCTAAATATGCATGCGCTTCAATACTTGGAATTATATGTACCATATGATTGGATTGTTAGCAAACATCCGTAAGTACTAATTAATGCATTAAGGTTTCTCCAACCATAGCCTTAAATTTAATGGTCCTCTTACTCCCATATGTGCAACGTTCCAGTTTGCATCCTCAGGTTTCTGTCACTCCGGCAGAACTTCCCCTTTCCTCTTACACATACTACAAACTCTATGATGTTTAATCCATGCGCGCACAAATATAATGGACACCAAAGGACTGCACCATATCAACATACAACTCTAATGAACCAAAGACATTCAACCATTCAATCTAAGAACAAAGAAACTACGCAAGCATGACATAGATCATAGGATTATAACTTATAGCATCAAACACCATGTTTACATAGGATGGTACAGAGGTGTGTGGGAGGATGAACCACTGCATACTAGGAGGATTAGGTGATGGAGATGGCAGTGAAGATGGTGTAGCATCCCATCTGTCTAACATATGTAATGCTACATGGTATAGTAATATAATTGCTACTTCCTACATATAATTGTTGCATCATAATTATATCATGCTCATGTCATCATGCCATCTTGCATTTGAGCATCATATAAAACCCTTTTCATTTGGTTCTTATCTCATATGTATTAGTAATTGTATTTGGCTCTTGATATATTGTATTTGGTTCTTGATAAATGCTTGATGCCCAAGTTGAGTTGGGGGCATATCGTTTATTCAACTCCACCTTTTCCTTGTCACCACCTTATAATTCCACCATCCTAATTATCCATAAGCGTCTACATTTTTTTCCTTTGGCATTTAATCTAGCTCATGTGGGTTGGGATGGATCCACTTCTATTTCCACATGCTCTCACACTAGCATCATGTTGTCTTCACATTATTAATATGTGGAGCCACCTTTGCATGCCTTGTGAGTGGTACCCCTTTTACTAGCTTCCATATGGATTGTTTTGGAAGAGTTGCTCATGGTGGAATATTGTTGAGGATATTAAACACCTAGTGGAATATACACACTAGCATGTCCCATTTATATTCAAATATGACCATCTCCATCTACTCCACATGGAACATCCTTTTCAATTCTTTTAGCTTGGCTTTAGCTCCATATTTTGGAATGCATGGGAATAAATGCCATGAGACCTTATTATTGTTTTAACAAAATAAACATGGCATTTATGACTTGTGCATGGGCCATGCAAGTCACCACCATCTTGTTCTCCTTTGGTTTTCTTTGTTTTGATTGGATCTATTCTTTTGTTGAGCTCTACTCACTTCTCTCTCAACCCTCACCATCTTGTTCTTTCTACCCTTGCCTTGTGCACCTCTAAGCCCTACCCTCACCTCCATCTCACCCCACCATGCACTTGATCTTGTTAGATCATATCCAAAAACCCTAAAACACCCTAACCAACCCACTCACCTTAACCTCTCTCTCTTATCCCTCTCTCAAAACCCTAGACCTCATCTTCCTCTCTCTCTTTACCTACCCGAGCCACCTCACCACCCTAACCCTAACCATGCCGTGGCACCACCCTCTTGCCATCTAACCACCCCATCTACCCCTCCAACCCTAGCTAAACCCTATCTGTGCCTCCCTCTTCCTCTTCTCTCTCTGCCACAAGGCCCCACCCGAGCCAGACCACCCCCTGTCCTTGCCCTGGCCCCAGCTGCAGCCCCTCGCCCTGCTGTGCCTGGCCGAGCACGTGAGAGAGAAGGAGAAAGGTGGCCGAGCCACCTTTTTCTTCACCCGAGCCCCACGACACCCCCTCTCTCACCCGTTCTTATCTCCACCCCTCCCGTCTCTCTGTTGTGTCCCAGATCCCCTAGGGTCTGCCCTGCGCCGCAGCTCCTTCCCCACCTCCCCTACCACCTCTCTTCTCCATCGCCGGCCATCACCTCGGCTTCGGCTTCCACCGGCAGATCAAGGAGGCGGGCGTGGTGTGTGGCTGTCGAGGAAGGTCACGGGGTCCCCTGCGTCGCCCCTGTGCTCTGCAACGAGGAGGAGGAGGAGGCCTGGTAGCTGCTACACGTCCTCGTCACCAAGACAAAACCCTAGCTCGCCGGCGTCTGCTACGTCGCCGATCTGCCACTCCCCGACCGATCCAACCCTCCAGCAGCCCCGTGGTGAGCTCCCTAACCTCCTAGACATCCCCGCAGACGCCGTCGCTGCCTGGACTTGCTGGTCGTTTACGGCGTGCTCAGGCGCCGGCGCTGCGTGCTCACTGCGGCGTCGCACGATACTCCTAGCCGCGTTCCCCTTTCCCTCCAACAACCCCTCCTAGCCGCGGTGGCTTCCGCCTCCGCCCGCGTGCCCCAGGTCGCTGGTTCGATCCCCGCGCCTCGCCGTTTCCTGTCGCGCACCGACCTGCCCTCGATTTAAATCGGAACACGCGTGAAAAGATCTGCGTGGTACATTTCTAGAACCCCCCCCCACCTTTTTTGCCAGCTCAACCCGCACTCTTTCCGACCCACCTGTCAGCGTCTCTGGGTGTTTTGCAAAAAGGGACCTGGGGTTCCAGATCCTCAACCCGCAGTCCCCCTCTGCGCCGCGTGTCCAGCCCACTCCCTGCCTCTGTCGCGTGGGCCCCGTTTGGCGCCGGACCCACCGGTCAGTCGCTGCGGCTGTCTTCCCTCGCGGTGCAAAAAGGTTTCGCCACGCCGTATCGCCCAGTCAGCGATGGGCCCAGTTGTCAGCGACTGTGGCTAGGTTTGGCTGGGTAGAAAAAGTCTTTCTGTTTTTCTGTTCAAAATAAAACAATTTCAGTAAATGATTGAAGGTGATTTAAATTCTGTTTTTAATAACTTTTAATTTGTAATTCTAAATAATACAAATAATATATGTTTTGGAATCAGAAAAATGTGAGGAATTCAAATAATGCCATTCAAAATATCTTTTGAGCATTTTAAATTTTCGAAATTGATTAAATGCAATAAAAATGCCTTTTTTAAAATAATTAATAACTTTAATTCTATAACTCCAAATTTGGCAAATAATATGTCTAAATCGATCAGCGCGACGAGCCCGTTCTATTTATGCATTTCATGTTCTGAATTGCAGCATGCATCATATAAATATTAAGTGGACAGCAAGTTATATGGGAGTAAAACATGGCTAAAACTTAATAAAATGCTTTATTCTTGTACCCCACACCTCACCCATGCCATGCTACATTATTGCCATGTAAATTGTACATCATTCATCATGGCATACTTGTTTGCTTGTCGCATTTTATTCATATGCTTGTGCACTTTATTTATGTTGGCCCTTGTTTGTTTGGTTCTTCTTTCGAGTAGACGCCGAGCAGGGAAAATACCAGGAATCCAGAGTACTACCTGGATCCGTCTCCGCTTCAATGAGCTGCCGAAAGCACTACCACATGCTTGCATACATATAGTACCTATTGCCTCTATCTTATTCTTGCATCATTGAGTCGCGATTGCATTAAATGGAATCCCAAGTACTGCATAGCCTTTACTTTTAAACCCCACCGAAGCTTGTTCCTCCATCCCATGAGCCATTACTACAGGAGTTGTTTGAGCCATGCGAGTCGTAGAACAACATGTGTAGGGTATGTGAGTGTCTGATGGATAACGAGGTACCTAAACAACTTAACCTGAGTAGTAATGGGATAACTAATGAAAGCGACACCGGTGGGCAATATCTGCTATTTGGTTTTTCATGCTCACTTGTGTCCCATAGGACACCGAGTACTTGATTCCTGTTCCTTGACTATTCGCACTATCCACATCCGGGAGGCCTTATGGACCCCCCCTGAGCCAGAGCTTGATTCATTTCTATTTCTTGGGGCCACAATTAGTTTGGGGTTTTATTACTATCCTGTACTTATGCCATGCTTTAATGCTTTATTTACGATTGTGCGTGGAGCACCTGTACTGTTTTGGATCGTGACACGTTTTCGCTGTATCGACAAGCCCAGTCACACTTTCGGGTTCCCAGTCGTTTACCGCCATCCACACAAACCTTGGGTCCGTTCCGGAGCCGGCCAACTTTGTTGCGGGTAGCTTAGTGGGGTGGCCCCCTGAAATATTTTATGAATCCTATGATCGCTTTGTCGTGAATGCCTTGTTGGGTTTTGAGTTGGTTTTTCCGAGGTTGATAGAGTGTGTGTTGCTATTTGTGCATCCCTGCAGGGTAAATCTTTCTAAAAGCCGTGTCCGTGGTTATGGACGACTTGGAGCACAGTTTCTGGATCATAGACAAGTATAACTAAAGTACCGCTTTTAATCTGACTAAATACCTGACTAGTAAATAGTGCAATACTCATGGAATGGTTAATAAAACTGCCAACAGATGGGTTGTTCGTCCGCTTTCTCGTTGGTAAGCGAGAAGGAGGATGGATCTGTTACTTTATACTGTTATAACTGTTGTTACTATATTAACGGACATCCGTCTATCATTGGTTAGGCGGATGGTTAGCGAGTATCTATAGACTTGTTAGTTATTATCTTTTGCTGCAATTGCGTCACCCCAGGTATATGTCCCTTTTAGAGGCATAAAGACTTGCTGAGTACCCCTAGGGTCTCCCACGATAAATTGTTTGATTCAGATGAACAGGTGTATTCGCAAGATGGATACTGGGTGGAGGAGACAGATGATGTTGGCAACGATCATTCGGTGTAGAGATTACGGGGATGGGGATCCGCGAGATCTGTGGGCGGGATGTGTTTATTTATGTGGCATCTTATGCCGATTTGCTTCTTATCCGTACTCGGATCTTGTTTTCCGCTTCACCGATACTCTGATGTTTGATGTATGAGGAGCTATCCTAAACTATTATCTCTATCTAGGATATTTGGATCTTGCCGTATGGCGTTGCAATATTTCTATTTCTTTTAGATGGAATGGCTCTGAGAACTTTTGTATGGTAGCTTGCATACATACTCACTTGTGTATGTATTTGATCTCTTCGCCTGTTGCCTACGCCGCTCGCTCTTGTCCTGATGTCTTGGAAGTGGTTAGGACGGCCGACGGGTCTACACGTGGGCGGTCCTCTGGGCCCCCGCTGTACTATTTTAACCACTTCCATTTCATCCAGGCTTGAACTTAGAGCGTAGGGTCCGAGGTAGTTACAATTGGTATCAGAGCCATCCCGCCCTTCAGGGTCTCAGCCAAATGGTCGTTGTCAGTCTAGCAAATATTTTGGTAGCTATGTATACTAGGGAAAAACAAAACGTGAGAGTAGGACTGCTTCCATTTTTCTTCTTACCCACCCACCCACCCTTTTCTGGTAAGGAAGTGTAACGTTTTCAATCCTCTTCTAAAATTCAAACTAGGATTCACGTGTTCTGGGTTCCGTAGTACCATAGGTTGTGTGTGTGTGTGTAATTCCTTGTCTATATGTTGCATCCAACTTGTTGTCGCCATCTGTCTTTTGGTTATCAACTGTCGGTACATTCCATATCGACAGGCTTTTGTAAACCGACGGGATCTATCTGATTCGTTGTATACCGGCGCGATCTGTCTTACTCTTTGTTATCCGACGACTATCTTGTTTGGGGTGTTCATTTCCGTAGTTACTAATATTTAGGTTCATCTTAAGAAGAAGGTGTTGGGATATGTGTTTTACTTATTCATGTGCGGAGAAATGATTTGAGTGCAGGATGGAGTCGCGACCATACCACTACTTTTATCATTCGCTCTTGTATATTGACTTGGTAGAGTTACTAATCTTGATTCATTAAGTGGTTTTGCGCATATAGTGGTATTTTAATGCCGATATTTGCGGAAAATTTTTCTTTGATAGTTTTGTGTACCACACTCCTTGTTCAGTCGTGTGCGATATGCTTAATATCTTCTAGGTGCTTCGAACTTTGTTGATATTTTAATATCATCTTAGTAATTCGTATCCTTTAATCTTGGTTAATTCCATTTTGGTACTATTTTGGATTATTATTATTCTCCATTATGGTACTGACTTGAGTTTTATATCAATCACAGGATGGCACCACCATGCCGTTCTGAGGAGGACATACCACCTGAACTGGGGGCTGCGTTGGCAAGTATTGCTAATGCCTTGGGAGCAATCTTGAGAACCAGCGATTTGAAGAAAGTGTCAGGAGGAATGAGTTTGTCCCGCTACCTCCACCTCCCAAGCGAGGAGACATCAAGAGTTTTCTGAAGTTCAACCCGCGCCACTTTGAGGTGTCTGATCAACCACTAGATGCTGATGATTGGTTGCGTGAGATGTCAAGGTTGCTGATGACTGCTGATGTTCCTGAGCAAGAATGGGTAAAATGTGCCACTCACCTGCTAAAGGGAGATGCAGCTCTATGGTGGGAGAATTACCTGAAGGCAAACCACTCTGAGTTTCAGCCTACTTGGGAGCAGTTCACTGGGGCTTTCAAAGAGCAATATCTGTCAGAAATTGTCATGGAAAGGATGAAGGAAGTGTTTCTCAACCTCAAGCAGGGCAATGACAATGTCAATACCTATATCAGGAACTTCATTAAACTTTCTCGGTATGGTGGCGATGAGATCTCTGATGACAAGAAGAAGCAAAAGAGGTTCAGGCAAGGGCTCAATGCATCTATCAAATATGCAATCACTCATGCAAGGCCGAGGTCTTTTCTGGAACTCCAACATACAGCTCCGCAGGAAGAAGCAAGTAGGCAAGTGTTTGAGGAGTCCAAGAAACACAACCGTGATGCAGCAAGCTCTTCAGCTATGACATCTCCTTCTAAGCGCCGCGTGTGGGTTCCTAACACCCCATCGTCGCTCCCGGCTCCACCAAGACCGTCAAGCTACGCGGCAAGGCCACCAAACTCCTTCACCGCGGCTCCTAGGGGCTACAACCACAACTACCCTGGAGCGCCTGGCGGAGTCCCTGGCTACGCTGCTCCACGTCCACCTGGTGCCTGTTACACCTGTGGGAACACTGGGCATCAACACTGGAATTGTCCAATGAACCACAAAGCTCTTCCACCACCACCTCCAAGACCTGCGGCAAGTTCTTCTATGGTTCGTGCACCTCCACCATGGGCTCTCAACATCAACACTAAGCCCGGGTCTACGGTTGGTCGTGCCAACTGTGTCAACGTCGCTCAAGCTGAGCATGCACCTGGAGTTGTGATGGGTATGCTTCCTGTTAACTCAGTCCCTGCATGAGTTTTGTTTGATTCTGGTGCTTCACATTCTTT
This sequence comes from Avena insularis, assembly GCA_023614405.1. Lineage (NCBI taxonomy): Eukaryota > Viridiplantae > Streptophyta > Magnoliopsida > Poales > Poaceae > Avena > Avena insularis. The sequence continues at coordinate 149,584,317 of CM042690.1, forward strand.
TGTTTCTCACAAGTTTGCGCATGAGCATGATCTGGCTATGGTTCCCTTATTACATCGTCTTGTGGTACAATCTCCTGGGTCAAACATGGGGGCTGCTCATATCAGCCATGGCAATCAAATTGAGATTGGTGGCTCTTTGTTCTCGGCTTCCTTAATTATTCTGGGCAACTCTGACATTGATGTTATCTTGGGCATGGATTGGTTAACAGCAAATGCAGCTGTGATTGATTGTCTTTGAACGCCGGTTTCTCAAAATTCATGAAGGCCATATAGTCTATTCTCCAAGTCCGACTCTGCAATTCAGCTTTTCTCTTTGGCGGCTCAATGATGATGCTATGGAAGCTATTCGAGTGTTCCGTGGTCTGTGAGTTCCAGATGTTTTTTCCTGAAGAGTTGCTGTATGCCTCGATCGAGAGGTCAAGTTTGTGATTGAGCTTGAACACGAACCGCTCCTATCTCCGGCGGCCTTATAAAATGGGTCTGCTGAGTTGGCTGAACTCAAACGCCACTTGATGAACAAGAGAAGTTGGGTTTCATTCAGCACAAGATACTTCTTCTTGGGGTAGCCCAACCATCTTTGTGAAGAAGCGAGACAAGACTGATAGACTTTGTGTTGACTATCGGGCTCTCAATGCTAAAACCATCAAGAATAAATATCCCCTTCCGCGGATTAATGATCTCTTCGATCAGCTAGCTGGAGCTGTGGTATTCTCTAAACTTGACTTGAGAAGTGAATATCATCAAATCAAGATTCGCAAAGAAGATGTTCCCAAAACAGCTTTCACCACCCGCTATGGCCTGTATGAGTACACGGTCATGTATTTCGGTCTCACCAACGCACCTGCCACCTTCTCGAGGCTTATGAACTCGGTTTTCATGGAGTATCTTGATAAGTTCGTTGTGGTCTATCTGGATGACATCCTAGTCTATTCTAAGTCAAAGGAAGAACATGAAGAACACCTTCGGTGTGTCCTAAACAAGCTTCGTGAGAACCGCCTGTATGCAAAGTTCTCCAAGTGTGAGTTCTGGCTGCCTGAAGTCACCTACCTGGGTCACGTCATCTCTGCCAAGGGCATTGCCGTCAACCCAGAAACTGTTCGGACAATTGTTGACTGGCTTCCACCCATAAATGTCAAAGAAGTCCGGAGTTTCCTTGGTTTGGCTAGTTACTGCCGTTGCTTCGTTCAGAATTTCTCGAAGATTGCGAAGCCTCTTAGCGATCTCCTCAAGAAAGGCAAGAAATACCTTTGGTCTCCTGCATGTCAAGCAAGCTTTGAAACACTCAAAGAGAAGCTCACTTCCACACCCGTCTTGATTCCTCCAGATACATCAAAGCCTTTCCAGATATTCTGTGACGCCTCCTTGCAAGGATTGGGTGCGGTCCTTATGCAAGAAAAACAAGTTGTTGCTTATGCCTCTCGACAGTTTAAGACGCATGAGCTCAACTATCCAACACATGACCTTGAACTCGCAGCAGTTGTCTTTGCTTTGAAAATATGGAGGCACTACTTGCTTGGCAACCGTTGTGAAATCTTTTCTGACCACAAGAGTCTGAAGTATATCTTCACACAACCTGATCTCAACCTTCGTCAGAGGAGGTGGATTGAAGCAATTAATGATTTCGATCTGACCATCAACTACACTCCGGGCAAAGCTAATGTGATGGCCGATGCTCTCAGCCGAAAAGCTTATGTCAACAACCTCATGGTGGAAGAACAACAACCTCTCTTGTGCGAGGAATTCCGTCAGCTCAACCTTGAAATTGTGGATCAAGGGTATCTTCTGAACCTTCTGGCAACCCCTCTCTTGGAAGAAAAAGTTCTCTCCATTCAACTTGGTGATCCTTACACTAAAAATATCATCTCCAACATTCAGCTTCCGAAGTATGAGTCCTTCCATGTCGACGACCAAGGCGCTGTTTTCTTTGAACACCGGATGTTTGTTTCGAACCACCTAGGTTTAAGAGAGCAAGTTCTTAAGGAGGCACATGATTCTGTTCTTTCTATCCACCCTGGCAGCACTAAGATGTACATGGACTTGAAAACACAGTATTGGTGGCCTGGGTTGAAACGATATTGTGCCAAGTATGTCTCGAAGTGTGATGTCTGCCATAGAGGTAGTTACAAGATGGTGAAGAGGGCGGCGGCGTCACCGAGGAGGATTAGGTGATGGAGATGGCGGTGAAGATGGTGAGGATGGTGAAGAGGGCGGCGGCGGCGCCGACGGTGGCGCGGGGGACTCCTTCCCCACCGCCGGTATCATGGGGGAGCACCGCCCCTTATCCTCCATTCCTTCATGGCTTCTTAGGAGCCCCCCATGGAGATGGGATCCATGGGGGAGGCAAAAACGTGGCTTTGGTGGCTGCAAATTCGTTGGTGGAGATGCCCTGGTCGAATTAGGTTTCCTCCCTTTATATAGCTTCTCGGATTCCCGTCACCCCATCTTGGGCTGCAGTAAATCGGGCCTAAAAGGCCTGTCCAGACTCAGCATCAGCTAAATTTTATGTCCAGAATGTTTGTCGTGAAATTTCCAACAACTTTGTAGTTGAAGAGTTTTCCGTTTGACGCCGTCTTCAACCCGCAACGTGACCATCTTCAAAAAGAGTTCTGAGACAGATTTCTGGAAAAATCCCAATTTGACTCCAACAAGGTTTCCACTTGTATTCTTGGTAATTCCTACACATCAAAGTGTAAAACAAGAACATTGTGCACTTTTGCAACTTTTAGTAGGTTAGTCCAAATAAATCATAAAGTTTATATAAAAAGGAGTGTCAAAAGCATATTATTAGTATAAAACCATCAAAAATTATAGATACATTATGGACGTATCAACATCTTCAAGCTTAGTTCCTGCTCGTCCTCGAGTAGGTAAACGATCAAAACAATATAATTTATGAGGTGACATGCAGACAACACAATCTTGATCATCATTATTGTAAAAATATTGATAGGTGAGATTAAGGTATTCTAAACATGAATCATGAAAGATAGAGTTCTAACAATAAGACATAGCAACTATGTTGTAACATGAAAAGGCACAAACAAAAGATTCATAAATAACAATGATTTGCAAGATGTTTGTTTGTTTTACATAAAGAAAGCATAATGAGAATGGTATTCAGCTTGTCCCTCATAGAGTAGCAAAACATAAATGCATATGACACTTTCAAAGTTCATAAGGGTGACTAGATACAAATAGTTTAGGAACAAGCAATATCAAAGTTATGCATCAATCAACAAGTCTTGGGACAATGCACATAGAACTAAGAATGACAACTATGCTGTCTTAATTGGTGCATAAAGATAGAAGGTGGAGACTCAATATAAAAGTGGAAAAAAGGCCTTCATAGAAGGAAGCAGGGATTCAAGTCTCATAAAGAGCTTCCAAAAATTATGGTACTTATTAACTTTCAGCTCTCATTGCCCCTATCATAAGCATCTTAAAGTGATTAAGGTTAAAGTGAACAAACTATGGAGTATATGCTTGACAAACTATAAGTTGGAAATCTCATGTCCCTTGAATACGAGGGCCGCTCTTCATGCTACTCAAGTTTAGTTACCAGTAAGTTCTTGTCATAGTAAGTACATGTGTATCATAGAGAACCGCCAACGAGGTATGATGGCTCAATGCACGGCGCCCAGAAAAATGCTTGTTGGCGGTGTTGATGTAGAGCTCGTCGGGAACCCCAAGAGGAAGGTATGATGAGCACAGCAGCAAGTTTCCCTCAGTTATGAAACCAAGGTTTAATCGAACCAATAGGAGCAAGGAAACACCCCAAAGGTGTTACTAGCTGAGCTTTGGCAGGGTGCACTACCGGTGCTAGTAGAAACGTGGAGACCTACACAACACAACCACAGAACTTTGTCCCCAACTTGCGATGAGGTTGTCACTTCCCCAGATTGTTCTATGAACAAAGGATTGTTGTTTTCTCCCTAGTAGCAATAGCACATCTAGTACCTTAGAGATTTCTGTCACTTCCCCAGATTACCAGAGGCATGAACCCACTATCGAGCATAAATACTAACTCTTGGAGTTGCTAGCATCTACTTGGCCAAGATAGATACTAACAACGGAAAGCATGCAAGATCTCAAATAACAAAGACATGATAGAATCAATAATCAATCTGAAATAGCATCTCAATATCCATCGGATCCCCGCAAACACAACATGTATGATTACAAATAGATGATCTTGATCATGAACGGAGCTCACAAGATCTAAACATGAAAGCATAAAGGAGGAGAACCAGCCATCTAGCTCCTACATGGATCCGTAGTCCAAGGATGAACTACTCACGCATCACACCAGAGGCTTGCATGGTGATGAAGAAGGCCTCCAGGGTGAATTCCCCTCTCCGGCAGGGTGCCGGGAAGAGCTTCAGATCCCTCCCGATCTAGGGATGGAGTTGACGGCGGCTATAGACTCTTTCGTGGATTTTTGATTGGGTACTTAGGGTTTTCGTCCTGAGGGAAATATATAGGCGGAAGGAGAGGCCGAGGCGGTGCCGGGAGCCACCACACCACCCCCTGGCGCGGGCCAGGGCTGGCCGCGCGGCCAGGTGGTGTGGACGGCCCCTGGCCCTTCTCCGTCTCGTATTCTGGTACTTGATCACTTCTAGAAAAATAGACACTTTGGCTTTTGTCCCGTCCAATTCCGAGAATATTCATTTTCTGACTTTCCTGGAACCAAAAACAACAGAAAACAGGCAGCTCGCACTGTGGCTCTTGTTAATAGGTTAGTCCAAGAAATCATATGAAAAGTACTCCAAAGTTGGAACAAAACACAAGAAAGTGGATAAAACCAAGCATGGAACATCAAAAATTATAGATACATTTGCAATGTATCAACATCCCCAAGCTTAACTCCTGCTCGTCCTCGAGTAGGTAAGTGATAAAAAGAAAGAATAATTTTTGAGGTGACATGCACCATCAAAGACTTGATCAAAGTATTTGCAAAACATTCAAAGCTGGGATCATAATACTTCAATCATAACATGAAAGACAAAGTTCTAGCAATAAGAAAAGAAACTATGATGCAACATGAAAAGGCACAAACAAAAGATTCATGAATAACAATGCTTTGCAAGATGTTTGTTTGTTTCACATAAAGAAAACATAGCATAATAGTATTCAGCTTGTCCCTCACTAGAGTAGCAAATATAAATGCATAGGACACCTTCAAAGTTCATAAGAGTGACTAGATACAATAGTTTAAAACAAGCAATATCAAAGTATGCATCAATCAACTAGTATTGGGACAATGCACATAGAACTAAGAATGGCCACTATGCTCTCAAAGTAGATGCATAAAGATAGAAGGTGGAGACTCAATATAATGGTGGAAGAAAGGCCTTTTGTAAAAGGAAGTAGGGATTCAAGTCTCATAAAGAGCTTCCAAAAATTATGGTACTTATAGCTTTCAGCTCTCATTGCCCCTATCATAAGCATCTTGAAGTGATTAAGGTTAAAGTGAACAAACTATGGTGTACATGCTTAACGAAGTATAAGTCAGAAATCTCATGTCCCTTGTATACGAGGGCCGCTCCTCATGCTAATCAAGTTTAGTCACCAGTAAGTTCTTGTCATTGTAAGTACATGTGTATCATTGAGAACCGCCAACGGGGTACCCCTTGCCCGATGATACGAAAGAATCCCCATATCAAAATGACAAGGCAAGCAGACAACGAGCATCTCAGCATTCTTCTTATTTACCATGGGAATATGGTGCTTTTTTCTCTCTTTCCTCTTTTCATAGTATACCTTTTTTTCTTTTCTCTTCTTTTTTCTTTTTTTTCAATATAGGACTCTTTTTTTATAAGAAGAATGCTTCATAGACAGCTCATTATGGTTACGCTGCAGGTTTCCACCATGTCAGCATGGATTAGACCAACGTCCCAAGCGTTTCGCTAATACATATACATAACTCCATGGACTTACAAGCTCCCTTTTCATTTCACACCGACGACATCCATATACAAAAGAGCATGATATCAACTAGGTACAAGTACCAAGTGCAATGTTGAAAGCGTTCCCCATGAAAGCATGGTTCTACTAATTCCCAACAAATAAGTGCAAGCATATACAACATAGATGACACAATGGTTCAAGTTTATTAAGGGCAAGTAAAGTAAAGTGTGCCATCAAGTTTGTGAGAGCTTTAATCACTAGTTTTATCATAACAAGTTTAATTTGGAAGGTAAACAAAAGCATGAATATACTTGGAATAGCATAAGCTAGTAGGTAGGTATGGTGGACTCTTTGGAATAACTTGGTTTAGGGAGTTGGATGCATGAGTGGAACTCATACTTGGTTGTGGAGGCTAGCAAAAGACTGGGAGCGACAAACTAAGAGAGCAATAATGGCCATAATCATGCAGAGCGACAAAACATCATTGATCAAAGCATAAAGTGATACTACAAGTTGAAAACTAAAGGATCATAAAGGCTATGGTGACTTGAGATAGTCATAACATGGTGTGAGCATGTGCCAAGTCAACCCAAATAAAGCATCAAAGGAGAATACCACTATACTATGCTTTAATATGCTAAAACAACGCATGATTCATCCAAGACACATTAAGCAATCTCAATTGTTTATAACAAGTCATGCTACAACAAAGAATACTAAGCATAAAGCCAAAACAATATCAAGCATGGCATGACAAAGCACAGGCCACAGTCAAAAACGAGCTCTTTTTACCACATAAGCATGAACTTTCCTACTCTTTTCCAAACCAAACCAAACCATTTGCAAACCAATGTATGAAAGAGGGGGTCCAACCAAATTATTCAGAAAACTAAGAAAACCAAAGCAAACGAAAAACCAAAACAAAAACGAAAAAGAAGACGCTCCAAGAAAAATACAACTGTGCATGAAACAATAAAAATGAAGCGCTTGGAAGAAACCTGGAATTTTTATTGATGAAGAAGGGGATGCCTTAGGCATCCCCAAGCTTTGACGCTTGTAATTCTTGGATATTTCTTGAGGTGACACGCGTGGCATACCCAAGCTTGAGCTTTAGTCCATCCTTCATCTCATTACTCATTCCTTCCATACACATGAAATTTTTCATTCATACAAAACTTCACACAATCTTTATTAGCAATATTAGTGCACTTAAGATAAATAAGTCTTAAGGTTCAGTTCTAACACCAAATAAACTTCCATTAGAACACTAGATAGTGTAGCACTTCCTTAAAAAATCTCAATTCCCCAAAAGAACTCAAAAAGGAACCCACAAGAAGCAAATGCAGAAAATGGCAGAAATCTGTCAAAACAGACCAGCAGGTAAAGACGAATTTTTTCGAAGACCTTCTGTTGCTCAAATAAAAAAGTGTTGCACTAACGAAAGTTAGATAACAACCTGGGTCAGGAGCACAAAAAATTACAGCTCAATCCAACATACAGAGCTCTCTCACGAATTTTTACGGTGAAGCACAAAAATCTGTTTCAGGACAGCAACTTTCCCAATCATTACTTCTCTCTCATTAGAGGTTACTCTTGGCACAAAAAGAAAATAAAAAGGATAAGGAGTGGTCATTACTGAAGTAATAACTTCCAAGACTCATCTAAAACTTTTGGGTTATGTCCCAATAAGTAGTTTTCTTTAACGCCTTTAAGTTAGGCATAAGAAGCAAAGAAAGAATCAAGTGTTCTCAAATGAAGAAGCATTAAGACCAAATTTTGTTTTCATAGGAGAAGCAAAAGAAATCTTTTCTCTCTTTTTAGGGAAGTGTTCTATACCTTTCTTGAGTGGGAGTTGATATTTAATGGTGCCTTCTTTCATATCAATGATGGCACCAACAGTTCTAAGAAAAGGTCTTCCCAAAGTAATAGGACAAGAAGCATTGTGTTCAACATTCAAAACATAGAAATCAACAAGGACATAGGAATTGTTAACCATAATAAGAACATCATTAAGACTCCCCATGAGTTTCTTTTTAGCATTATCATCAAGTGGGACATTCAAATAACAATCTTCAAGAGGAGGCAAATCAAGCATATCATAAATCCTTCTAGGCATAATAGAAACACTACTATCAAGATCACATAAAGCTTTGAAATCAAAGTCATTCACTTTCATATTAATGATGGGTTCCCAACCATCTTCTTGTTTTATAGGAATAGAAGCTTTATGTTTCATCTTTTCTTCATTAATCTTTATGAGAGCATCAGTAATGTGTTTTGTAAAGGCCATGTTCATAGCACTAGCATTAGGACTTTTAGCAAGCTTTTGTAGGAACTTAATAACTTCAGAGATGTTGCAACCATCAAGATCAAAATCAACTTTATCATCTAAAGTAGTAGAACTATTACTAGCCTCAACACTAGTGGTGGTAATAGTAGAAACACTAATGTTTCTAGCAATTTCATCTTCTCTTTCCCACTTAGCATGTAATTCAGCTAATAGTCTAACATTTTCATCAATTCATACTTGTATGGCATTAGTAGCTGCAAAGGGATTCTCATTAGTTTCAGGTTTAGCAGCCATTTTATTCAAAGAAGATTGAGCTTCAGCCAAAGATGCTATATTTCTTTCAGCATTAGAGAGTTTTGAAGGGAATATGCCCGAGAGGCAATAATAAAGTGGTTATTATCTTATTCCATGTTTATGATAAATGTTTATTTTACATGCTAGAATTGTATTGATTCGGAAACATCAATACATGTGTGTTTAATAAACAAAAAGGGTTCCTAGTCATGCCTCTCTTATAGACTAGCTTGTTGATTAACAAGATGATCAAGGTTTCCTGATCATGGACATTGGATGTTGTTAATAACAAGGTCACACCATTGGTGGAATGATGTGATGAACATTCATCCGAAGTATAGCATTACGATCAAGTCATTATGTTTATGCTGCTATAACATCATACGAAGTAATCTTTATCCTTAGACCATGAGATCATGTTAATTGCTAACACCGGAAGAGTATCTTGATAACATCAAACGTCACACCATAACAGGGTGACTATAAAGATGAGTTCAGTACTACGAAGGTGTTATGTTTAGGCTCATGGATCAAGAGTGGAATTTGTCAATCCAGATGACGGATAGATATTCTCTGGGCCCTCTCGGTGATATCACATTGAAATAGCTTGCAAGCAAGTGATGTGATCACTAGAATGTTATATCACGGGAACGAGAAAAGAGTGCATGTCAGTAACGAGATCAAACTAGGTATGGAGATACCGATGATCGAATCTTGGACATGTAATATATCGCGGGACAAAGGGATTTAGTTACTAGCGTTAAAGGTTCTCACGATCACAGAAGTCATCGTTAAATGTGTAGGAGTCGATGGATCTCAGTCCCATGCTGATTATTGATCGGAGAGGGGTCTCGATCATGTCTCTGCATTATTCATGAATCGTAGGGTGACACACTTAAGGGATACCGACACCATTTGGAGCAAATATGTTTCAGATAAAGATTTAAGAAAGCGCTGGAATTATTTCAATAGACACCGAAACTATTTTGGGTGAAATTGCTGAAATTGGTTCTGCATGTAATATTGAAATGTTGCAAGGGGTTTTATGTGAATGTTTGTTAATTAAAGTAATTAACAAAATTCTGAATAAAATTAATAAAAGAGTTTTATTAAATGAGAGAGCATTAAATTTGGAGAAATTTAATGCATTTAAAGTGGAGACTTTAAAAGAGAATGTGAAGGGGCAAATTTATGTGGAGGGAGTTACCACCACATGAATGGAGGAGGTGAAGGGTCACCTCCTCCATGCGCCGGCCATGAAGGAGGGGCACCCCCTCCTCCTATAAAAGGCCACTCCCTCCTCACTTCTCACACACACCTCCTTGTGAAGGATCTCTCTCCCCCTCTAGTATTATTCCCCCATGGTCTCGGATTAGCGAGATACATGTTCCCGGTGGCTTTATCTGGAAAGGAGTTGCTGCTTCTGCTGCTTTGCTAGAGCGAGGGACGGAGGTTGTCAGGGTACCGGACGTGTGTGCGATCACGGATGTACCGCTGCTTTGCGGTGCTGGACTTGGTGCTGCTGGAGCTGGATCTGCTGGACGTCTTTGGGAGCCGGACTTGGACTTCCTCACAATCTTGAGATCGGCAAGTGTACGACTACATCAACCACGAGTTCCTACTCGTTAACAAAGCTCGTTGTCTACGAGGGTAAGTTCTCATTGGATGTATGTCCACCCGTTGCTTTGTACCTAGTAGATAGATCTTGGCGTGTAGTTCACACCGTAGGAAATTTTTTGTTTTCTATGTTGCGGACCCAACAAGTTTTTCCTCAATAGTTTTGTTGAAAGCAGTTTGTTTACTAATAAACTCTTTAAGCATAACTTCAAGTTCAGAGGGAGCACTCTTATTATTGTTGTAAGAATTTCCATAAGCATTACCATTGTTGGGAGGATATGGCTTATAATTGTTGTTACCAAAATTGTTCCTGTAAGCATTATTACCATAAGCATTGTTGCCAAAATTGTTATTTCTTATGAAGTTCACATCAACTTGCTCTTCTTGAGCAACCAAAGAGGCTAAAGGAACATTATTTGGATCAATATGGGCTTTCCCATTAACAAGCATAGACATAATTATATCAATCTTATCACTCAAGGAGGAGGTTTCCTCAATAGAATTTACCTTCTTACCTTGTGGAGCTCTCTCGGTATGTCATTCAGAATAATTAACCATCATATTGTCCAGAAGTTTCGTTGCAGCACCCAAAGTAATAGTCATAAAAGTACCTCCAGCAGCAGAATCCAATAGGTTCCTTGAATAATAGTTCAATCCTGCATAAAAAGTTTGGATGATCATCCAAGCGATCGATCCATATTTGGGACAATTCTTTACCAAAGATTTCATTCTTTCCCAATTTTGAGAAACATGCTCATTATCAAGTTGTTTAAACTTCATTATTTTACTTCTCATGGATATAATCTTAGCAGGAGGATAGTATTTTCCAATAAAAGCATCTTTGCACTTAGTCCAAGAATCAATACTATTCCTAGTTAAGGAATTCAACCACTCTTTAGCTTTTCCTCTCAACGAGAAAGGAAACAATTTCAGCTTAATAATATCACCATCTATATCCCTATGCTTTTGCATCTCACAAAGTTCAACAAAGTTATTTAGATGGGAAGCAGCATCTTCATTACCAATACCAGAAAATTGTTCTCTCATAACAAGATTGAGCAAAGCAGGTTTTATCTCAAAGAAAGTATTTTCAGCCACAGGTGGAGCAATAGGTGTGCTCATAAAATCATTGTTTTTGGTGCTAGTAAAGTCACACAACTTAGTGTTTTCAAGAGTACTCATTTTTTTTGGATTTTCAAATAAGAAAGCAAACTAGTAAAACTAATTTTTTTGTGTTTTTTGAAGAACAAAACAACCCTAAAACAAAAACAACAAAGTAAAGAGATTGGTTATGAGGGACTCCCCTTGTGAAGATGTCCTTGACTCCCCGGCAACGGCGCCAGAAAAATCTTTGATGGCGTGTAGTTGACGTGGGAGTTTTTTCTTCTTTGTTCCCCGACAACGACACCAGAAAAATGCTTGATGGCTCAATGCACGGCGCCCAGAAAAATGCTTGTTGGCGGTGTTGATGTAGAGCTCGTTGGGAACCCCAAGAGGAAGGTATGGTGAGCACAGCAGCAAGTTTCCCTAAGTTATGAAACCAAGGTTTAATCGAACCAGTAGGAGAAAGGAAACACCCCAAAGGTGTTACTAGCTGAGCTTTGGCAGGGCGCACTACCGGTGCTAGTAGCAACGTGGAGACCTGCACAACACAACCACAGAACTTTGTCCCCAACTTGCGATGAGGTTGTCAATCTCACCGTGTTTTGCGGAAAACAAAGGATTAAACGTATCGAATGGAAAGAAGTAAAAGTTTGCAGAAAGTAAACACAAAACAGTAAAAGATTGTAGATTGTATGTAAAAGACAAGGATCGGGATCCATAGTTCACTAGAGGTGGCTCTCCTTGGATAGATAACATGCTGGGTGAACAAATTACAGCGGGGCAATTGACAAACACCGAGAAAGCAATACATGCATATTCTAATCATCTTGACTCCTTTGAGACTTGATTGGGCATTACAACATAATACATAGACCGCCATCCAACTGCATCTATGACTAATAATCCACCTTCAGGTTATCATCCGAACCCCTCCAAGATTAAGTTGCAAGCAACAGATTATTGCTTTATGAACTGCGTGTAAAGTAAACAATACGATTGTTCTATGAACAAAGGATTGTTGTTTTCTCCCTAGTAGCAACAACACATCTAGTACCTTAGAGATTTACATCACTTCCCAGTTACGGAGGCATGAACCCACTATCAAGCATAAATACTAACTCTTGGAGTTGCTAGCATGTACTTGGCCAAGATAGCTACTAACAACGGAAAGCATGAAAGATCTCAAATAACAAAGACATGATAGAATCAATAATCAATCTGAAATAGCATCTCAATATCCATCGGATCCCCGCAAACACAACATGTATGATTACAAATAGATGATCTTGATCATGAACGGAGCTCACAAGATCTAAACATGAAAGCACAAAGGAGGAGAACTAGCCATCTAGCTACTACATGGATCCGTAGTCCAAGGATGAACTACTCACGCATCACACTGGAGGCTTGCATGGTGATGAAGAAGGCCTCCAGGGTGAATTCCCCTCTCTAGCAGGGTGCCGAGAAGAGCTTCAGATCCCTCCCGATCTAGGGATGCAGATGACGGTGGCTACAGACTCTTTCATGGATTTTTGATTGGGTACTTAGGGTTTTCGTCTCGAGGGTAATATATAGGCGGAAGGAGAGGCCGAGGGGGTGCCGGGAGCCACCACACCACCTCGGGCGCGGGCCAGCCTGGCCTTGGCCAGGTGGTGTGGCCGGCCCCTGGCCCTTCTCCGTCTCGTATTCTGGCACTTGATCACTTCCGGAAAAATAGACACTTTGGCTTTTGTCCCGTCCAATTCCAGGAATATTCATTTTCTGACTTTCGTGGAACCAAAAATAGCAGAAAACTGGCAGCTGGCACTATGGCTCTTGTTAATAGGTTAGTCCAAGAAATCATATGAGAAGTACTCCAAAGTTGGAACAAAACACAAGAAAGTGGATAAAACCAAGCATGGAACATCAAAAATTATAGATACATTTGCAATGTATCAGGGTACCCCTTGTCCGATGATACGGAAGAATCCCTGATGACCCACAAGTATAGGGGTGTATCGCAGTATTTTTGAGGGAAGTGAAACCCAATTTATTGATTCGACACAAGGGGATCCAAAGAATATTTATAAGCCTTAACAACTGAGTTCTCAATTCAGCTGCACCTAGAAACAATCTTGCTCATAGCAGTTTATCAGTAGCAACAGTTTTGTAGTAGGAATATTAAAGTAGCAGCAGTAGTAAAGTAAAGACAGCAGTAACAATAGCAGTAAACAGTAGGATTCAAGTGCGGTAGGCATAGGGATGGATGGACGAGCGTTGCATGGACAAGACAATTCACATAGCAATCAGAACATAAGGCAATTGCAGATAAATAAGATAAAGCATCCAAGTACTAGATAATCCTAGGCATGTGTTCCATATATAGTCATACGTGCTCGCAATGAGAACTTGCACAACATCTTTTGTCCTGCCAGCCCGTTTGCAGCGGGGCCTCAAGGGAACTACTGGCAATTAAGGTGCTCCTTTTAATAGAGCACCGGAGCAAAGCATTAACACTCCGAACACATGTGATCCTCACATCAAAGCCATTCCCTCCGGTTATCCCGACTTACATCGCCGGGGCCATTGGTTCCGGACAACAACGTGTGTATACAACTTGCAGATAAGACCATAAACAATACTATCATAATGAATCAATAACATGTTCAGATCTGAAATCATGGCACTCGGTCCCTAGTGACAAGCATTAAGCATAACAAGTCGCAACAAAGTCATAAAGCACTAATAAAAGATACTAGGCACCATGCCCTAACAATCTGATGCCATTACATGAACGATCTCATCCAATCCCTACCATCCCCATAGCCTACAATGGGGGATTACTCACTCATAGATGCGGGAAACATGGATGGTCGATGGAGAAGCGATGGTGATGATGATGGTGATGATCTCCTCCAATTCCCGTCCGTGAGTGCGAACGGAGTTTCAGGTGCTTGTGAATTTGGTGGTGGCGGCGGAGCGGAACTCCTTCTGGAAAAACATCGAACCCCCTGAGTTTTTAGGTCAGAAGGCAACTTATAGGCGAAGAGAGAGACAGAGGGGGAGTCTGGGGCGCCCAGACCACCCCCTGGCGCTGCCAGGTGGTGTGGCATGGGCCCAGCCCCCCCTCCGTCTCGTATTCTGGCTCCGGGAGTCTTCTGGTGAAATAGGATTTTTGGCATATTTTCCGGAATTTTTCTTGATAGTTGATTTTCTGCACAAAAAGTAGACACCAAGGCAATTCTGCTGAAAACAGCGTCAGTCCGTGTTAGTTGTATCCAAATCACACAAGTTTAGAGGAGAAACAATAGCAAAAGTGTTCAGGAAAGTAGATACGTTTTGGACGTATCAACTCCCCCCAAGCTTAGCTTATTGCTTGTCCTCAAGCGATTCAGTGGAAAACTGAGTGCGATAAAAGAACTTTCACGAACACATTTGCTTCATATGATGTATATATTCTCAGCATGTGATCAACTACTTAGACAATTCATAATAAGGAGTATGCAACTAAGTTTACTTAATAGGCATTGCAAGCTATGAAGAGATTCCAACTCAAAAATAATAAGTAGCATGAAGCATAAACATAAGCAACATTACAATGCTCATAACATGGTATGATAGAGTGGTATCTCGCTTGCCTTTGATTATGAATGCCAAGGCACCTCTGAAGTTCAGGTGAAGACTAGAAGTAAAGATGTCAAAGATACAAGCATCAAAGTGATAACACAAATAATCAAGTAATGAGACAAGCACAAAGAATGACAACTATGCTCTCAAGAAGGTGCTCAAAGAATATGTGGAGACTCAACAAGTAAAAGAAAAGGTTTTGAATAATTTGAAAAGCTTCCAAATGCTGAAAGTATGGCACTCGTTAGCTTTGAGCTCTCATTGCCACTATCATAAGCATCTTTAATGTGGTTAAGGTGAAAGTGAGGTCCAATCTGAGTTATATGCTTGACAGACTATAAACTGAAAATCCCAAGTCCCTTGAGTACGAGGGCCGCTCCTCATGCTACTCAACTTTAGTTATCGGTAAGTTCTTGTCATCGTAAATATGTGTGTATCATAGAGAACCGCCAACGGGGTACCCCTTGCCCGATGATACGGAAGAATCCCCATATCAAAATGACAAGGCAAGCAGACAATGAGAATCTCAGCAATCTTCTTATTTACCATGGGAAAATGGTGCTTTTTTCTCTCTTTCCTCTTTTCATAAATCTCTTTTTTTCTTTTTCTCAATAGCTATATCTCTTTTTTATAAGAAGAATGCTTCATAGATATCATTATGGTTACGCTGCAGGTTTCCACCATGACAACATGGATTAGACCAACGGCCCAGGCGTTCCTCTAACACACATACATAACTCCATGGACTTACAAGCTCCCCTTTTATTTCACACCGACGACATCCGCAAACAAAAGAGCATGGTATCAACTGGGTATATATTTACAAGTGTTGAAAGCGTTCCCCGTGACAGCATGGTTCTGCTAATCCCCAACCTATAATTTGCAAGCATATAACTTTCATGGACAGTCACAATGGTTTAGGTTTATTAAGTGCAGAAAATAAAGTGTGCCATCAAGTTCGTGAGAGCTTTACTAACTAACTTTCTCATAACAAGCAAACATTTTATTCGGAAGAAAACAAGGCATATTGAATATGCACGAAAGTAGCAAATGATGCTAATAGGTAGGTATGGTGGACAGTTTGGAAATAAATGGTTTAGAGAGTTGGAAACTTGAGTAAAACATACTCAGTGTAAGTGAAGGCTAGCAATAGTAAGGGAGCGACAAACGAGAGAGAAATAGCTGTCATAATCATGCTTGCAACAAAACAGGACTAAACATGGCATGAAAGTGATTCAAGATCCTCATGGCAAAATAGTTCATCGAGGCTTAACTGATTATTTCAGTCATATGCATGCGTGAGCATGTGCCAAGTCAATTCAAATGAAACATTTAGAGGTGGATACCACGGTGTCATACCAAGTTATGAATAGAGTAATGCAAGCAAACATTCATAGAACATGCTACAAACTATTAGCAAGTTGGAACTAATCATATGAAAGCAAGAACTACTAAGCATCCAAAGATAACATACACCCTACACGAACAAGCTAAACATGCCCACAATGATGAGTATATGTACAAAAATGGAAACAAATAGAGTTCGTTACCAGCCTCTTACCACGAGTTGTCATTAATCCTCATTATTGCTCTTCACTTGTGTGGCTTGAATAATAACATGAAACCAATATCCACTGAGAACTGTTGAACCCTGTAGCAAACTCACAAAACCAAAGAAGAACGACAAATATTTTTGTTGTTTTCGATTTTTTTAAACAAGAACCAAAAGGAAAAACAAGCAAAGCAAAATCTTTTTGGGTTTTTCGAATAGTTCAAACAAAGCAAAAAGGGAAAAACAAACCAAGGCGAAAAGAAGAAGCAAACCAAAGAGAAACAACAGAAATATTTTTGGTCTTTTGTGTTTTAGAAAGCAAAAGCAAAGAAAGAACGAAAGCTAAAAAGAGAATGAAACATGAATATACAAAGTACCGACGCAACATGATAAGGAGATGAGTGCGATGCCGGCGTACCTCCCCCCAAGCTTAGGCTTTTCGCCTAAGTGGGTATCAATCCAGATACGAGTAAGGGTTCCAAGGAGGAGGATCATGATCAGAATGGTCGTAGTTGGGCCCGTGGGAAGAAGAAGAAGCTCCCCAATCATAAGCAGGCTGCTGATATGAAGACTCTCCCTCATTCAAGAGCTGGACCGAATCATCCGTGACCTCCCTTCTAGTGTCCTGCGCCTATTGGGAGAGCTCTCCCAAGTACGTGTCAAGCTCCTCCTCAGTGAGGGACCATCCTTCCCTGTTATCAAGGTTAAACAAAAGCAGTGCGAGCAAAAGAACAACACGCTCGGACTTGCTCTTTCTCCAACCAACTTTGAGAAAGGTTATTTCATAAGATAACTCATTCAAACTAGCCCACGAGGAAACAAATTTATGTTGTATCATGGAATTAAAATCAAGCCTTTCTATGGGGAACTGTAGGTCTAGATGATGAGGCACTAAACCATGCAATGCTAGTAAACGAGAAGCAATGAGGCCTCCACAAATTCCACCTTTCTCACGGTTAGCAGCAAGACGGAAAGCTATCAAAGCACCTAAGTTGTAAGACCTATCTCGTTTAAGAGCAGCAGAGATAAATGCTAGATCATATGAAGTTAACTTATTGGCAGTTTTCCTAGCAAGAACACACTTGGCAACAAAGTAGGCAAAGTAACGAATGGAGGGAAGATGAATGTTACGGATTTTTTCATTCTCCTTCAAGAAGCTGCTCCCTTGGCAAATTTCTGCGTATAAATCCATGAGTGGTTCAGGTCGCTCCTTAATCCTTCTACATGATCCCCATTGAGGTACCTTAAGAGCTGCACAAAAGTCATCTAGAGAAAGGTCGACAGCAATATTGTAAATTTTGTAGTGGACCATGGGGTTAGGCAAAGAGTGACTAAATTGAAAGTCCTGCACCATAGACATGGTTAGCTTCACAAATTGACAAGGTTCATCTTCCAAAAAGTGCTCCAACCCTGCATTAGAAACCAAAGTGTGGAAATCTTGGAGAATTCCTGCAGCTCTCATGAACTCAGAGCATGGATAAATGGAAGGAAAAACTTCCTCTTCCCGATGGACCTTCATGACCTCAGGCACCCATAGTTCATGTTGGTTTAGTTGATGCTCATTCATCTTCTATTGTGAAATTTAAACACCTATTAAACAAGTGATTGCAAAGTGAATATAATGAAGGATACTACTCATAGGGACTTGTAAGAGGCCTAAACATGCATCAAAACTATATCTCAAGCATCAAACAAGCTTACAAGCTCTCATAACCTGTCACCTATAGCAGCAAAATACTCAAGATATAATCCACTAAACACAAATCTACTTGGACAAGGGGAGGAGTCGCATACCAGGGAACAAGTGCTCCAAATTTCAGCAACAAAGATGGGCTGAGCAAGGAGATCGAAAATATCGAGAGCAAGCACAGCAAGAACACGATTTTGAGCAATGAACTGGAGCTTACTCGGGAGAGAGAAGAAAGTGGCAGGTGAGAGAGTTGGTGGAGGGCCAGGGGTGGCCCACACCATGGCATGGCGCCACCCACGGCAGGCCGCACCACCAGGTGGTGAGCCTGCCTGGTGGGTCCCCCTAGCACCTCCCAGGCACTCCTTTGCCCCTTTTTCCATGTAAAAATTGAATATGAATTTTCTGGAATTTTTCGAGACACTTTATTTTTGGGCAATTTTCAGGTATAGAAGAATGATTTTCTGATAGAAAAAGATTTTTTTGGAAATGATGCAATGACAAAACAAGGCTAGAACTACAGAAGTTCTAAGACACTCTAACATGCAAGCAACTAACAACAAAAAGAAAAACTAAATGAAAGCAAAAACTAAAATGGATAGAATAGAAGTACATGGAAATAATCATAGTGAAAACATTGTTTTGTTCAATGAAATCATTTTGTTAACAAGGTTGATCAGGTCCTGTTACCAAAACAATTCCATATGAGACAAAACTTTGTATTCCACTAATGATTATGTTACCTCAACCTTGATAGCAATGGTCCCAATCATAATAGTTTCAAATTTTTCACTTGGTATGGGACAATATATTTCTCCAACTTGAATGCCCTCAACATGTTCAATTGAATTCAAACCATAAGTCCTTTCAATCTTCTTGGGGAAATAGACAATATGTTCCTTGTCATTAACATTGAAAGTCACCTTTCCTTGATTACAATTATTAACAGCTCCTGCAGTATTAAGAAAAGGTCTCCCAAGAATGATAGACATATTATCATCTTCAGGCATTTCAAGCACAAATAAATCAGTTAATATCAAGCAATTATGATCCACTTGAACAGGTACATCCTCACATATACCAACAAGAATAGTGGTAGATTTATCAGCCATTTGCAAAGATATATCAGTTGGTATTAATTTTTCTAGTTGAAGCCTCTTATAGAGAGAGAAAGGCATAACACTAACTCCAGCTCCCAAATCACACAAAGCAGTTCTAACATAACTATTCTTAATAGAGCAAGGGATAGTTGGAATCCCTGGGTCTCCAAGTTTCTTAGGAACCTTACCATTGAAGGAATAATTAGCAAGCAAAGTAGAAATTTCTTCATTAGGGATCTTCCTTTTATTCGAGACAATATCCTTCATATACTTTGAGTAAGGAGGCAATTTAATAGCATCAGTCAAAGGAATTTGCAGGAATAAAGGTTTCATCCACTCACAAAACTTATTATAGTGTTCATCTTCCTTTGCCTTGTGTTTCTTATAAGGGAAAGGCATAGGTTTTTGGACTCAAGGCTCTCTTTCACTACCATGTTTCTTAACAACAAAATCTTCTTTAGTGTATTTAGTATTCTTAGTGTGCTTTTCAGGTTCTTCTTCAACTTTTTCTTCATTAGGGACAACATTTTCTTCATTATCACTTTCAGTTTTGGCATCAGAGATAGATATACTATTAGGATCTATAGCAGGTTCTGAGGGTTCTACAACAGTTTTATGTTTCTTTTTCCTTTTCTTACGAGTAGAGCCACTATTTTCAGGTTGTTGAGAATCCTGCTCAATTCTTTTGGGATGCCCCTCGGGATATAGAGGATCCTGGGTAGCAGCACCACTTATAGTTCTAATTTCATAAGCATGTTTTTCTTTAGCGGCATTAACTAGCAAGTCTTTTTGCACTTTAACGAGTTGATCTATTTGAGTTTGAACCATTTGAAAGTGTTTAACAATCATTTTAACATTATTAGAGGTTCTTTCCACAATATCTTTCAAGTCAACGATAGCTCTAGTGTTTTCAATTAGATGATTTTGCACCCTTTTATTAAAATTATCTTGCTTAACAATAAAGATATCGAATTCTTCTAAGCATTGATCAGGAGGATTAGAGTAAGGGATATCACCTTCATCAAAGTGTTGGAGAGAGTGTACCTCAATAGTGGATGAGTAGGGAATAGGCTTACATAATTCTTCTATAGGAGGTAAATTCTTGACATATGCAGCTTTAATTCCCTTCTCCTTAAGACATTTCTTAGCTTCCTTCATTACTTCATCATTTAATTCAATAACTCCCCTCTTCTTTGATGTTGGAATAGGTACTGGTATAGTAGGTTCAGGTACAATTACTTCAGGTATAGCTTGTTCAGGAGGAGTCCAATCTTCATAATTCTTGCTTATTTTAGCCATTAATTCCTCAGATTCCTTAGGAGTCCTATTCCTGAAAACACAATCAACACAACTATCTAGGTACGTCCTAGATTCCTCGGTTAGTCCATTATAAAATATATCAAGAAGCTCATTCTTAGGTAATGGACTTCCAGCCTGTGCATGAATCAAAGCACAAAACCTTGCCCAAGATTCAGGCAATACCTCTTTTTCTCCCTGTTTAAAATCAAAAAGTTCCTGCAAAATAGCATGTCTAGCACTAGGAGGAAAATATTTCTGTAGGAAAGTACTAATCAAGCAATCAGGGCTATCAATAGATCCATGAGGTAAATTACTAAACCAAGTTTTAGCTTCTCCTTTCAGTGAAAAGGGGAAAATCTTAGCAACAAAGTAAGTACACATCTTAATATCATCAGAAAACAAGCCACTCATGGTAGAAAGTTCATTCATATGTGCTACCGCACTTTCATTCTTAGTCCCACAAAAAGGTTCTTTCTCAACAATAGCTATGTAAGATAGATCGAGAGAGAAATCATAATATTCATCTATAATGTTTATGGGAGAAGCAACAAACTTAGCAATAGGAGACAATTTGGGTCTAATAGTACGCCTCTCAAGGAGACACTTAGCAGCGCTCCTATCATGGGTGTTTTTACATTCTTTAATAAATTCATTGGTCATCTCAACATAACCATCATCAATATCATAACTTTCACTAGACTCAGGTGAACTAACAGGTGTAGTAGTAGTGTCTTCATTAGGAGTTTCAGTATTTCCAGCTATAGTTCTAGCAATCGTACCATCTAGGAAAGGACCTAATGAACCACTTTTATCAAGCACAGTAGAAGCAGCATCATAAGCATCAGAAGTTTCAGATTCAGCAGTAGTAGCAGTGTGTGTAGCATGTGTATGTGGTGGTGTAACGAGCTTACTCATAACAGACGGTGAATCAAGAGCAATAGAGGTGTTCAGAATCGTACCTCTTCTTGTAGTGGATGGTAAAATAGGAACCTTGCCATCACGAGACTTACCCATGATCGATGGATAGCAGCGAACAATAGAGAATCCAAGTGAACTTGATAAATAAAGCTATGCTCCCTGGCAATGGTGCCACAAAATAGTCTTGATGACCCACAAGTATAGGGGGTGTATCGCAGTATTTTCGAGGGAAGTGAAACCCAATTTATTGATTCGACACAAGGGGTGCCAAAGAATATTTATAAGCCTTAACAACTGAGTTGTCAATTCAGATGCACCTGGAAACAATCTTGCTCACATCAGTTTATCGGTAGCAATAGTTTTGTAGTAGGAATATTTAAGTAGCAGCAGTAGTAAAGTAAAGACAGCAGTAACAATAGTAGTAAACAGTAGGATTCGAGTGCGGTAGGCATAGGGATGGATGGACGGGCGTTGCATGGACAAGACAATTCACATAGCAATCAAAACATAGGGCAATTGCAGATAAATAAGATAAAGCATCCAAGTACTAGATAATCCTAGGCATGTGTTCCATATATAGTCATACGTGCTCGCAATGAGAACTTGCACAACATCTTTTGTCCTGCCAGCCCGTTTGCAGCGGGGCCTCAAGGGAACTACTATCAATTAAGGTGCTCCTTTTAATAGAGCACCAGAGCAAAGCATTAACACTCCATGAACACATGTGATCCTCACATCAAAGCCATTCCCTCCGGTTATCCCGATTTCTGTCACTTCGGGGCCATTGGTTCCGGACAACAACGTGTGTATACAACTTGCAGATAAGACCATAAACAATACTATCATAATGAATCAATAACATGTTCAGATCTGAAATCATGGCACTCGGGCCCTAGTGACAAGCATTAAGCATAACAAGTCGCAACAAAGTCATAAAGCACTAATAAAAGATACTAGGCACCATGCCCTAACAATCTGATGCCATTACATGAACGATCTCATCCAATCCCTACCATCCCCGTAGCCTATAGCGGGGGATTACTCACTCATAGATGGGGGAAACATGTATGGTCGATGGAGAAGCGATGGTGATGATGGCGATGATCTCCTCCAATTCCCCGTCCCAGCAGGGTGCCAGAACGGAGTTTCTGGTGCTATTTCGTGGAATCTGGTGGTGGCGGCGGAGCGGAACTCCTTCTGGAAAAACGTCGAACCCCCTGAGTTTTTAGGTCAAAAGGCAACTTATAGGCGAAGAGAGAGACCGAGGGGGAGTCTGGGGCGCCCAGACTGCGCGGCCTAGGCTTGCCCGTGCGGCCAGGTGGTGTGGCCTGGGCCCAGCCCCCCTCCGTCTCGTATTCTGGCTCTGGGAGTCTTCTGGTGAAATAGGATTTTTGGCATATTTTCCGGGATTTTTCCTGATAGTTGATTTTCTGCACAAAAATTAGACACCAAGGCAATTCTGCTGAAAACAACATCAGTCCGCGTTAGTTGTATCCGAATCACACAAGTTTAGAGGAGAAACAATAGCAAAAGTGTTCAGGAAAGTAGATACGTTTTGGACGTATCAATCCCCATATCAAAATGACAAGGCAAGCAGACAACGAGCATCTCAGCAATCTTCTTATTTACCATGGGAAAATGGTGCCTTTTTCTATCTTTCCTCTTTTCTCATCTCTTTTTTTTCTTTTTTCTCAATCTCTATCTCTTTTTTATAAGAAGAATGCTTCATAGATTGCTCATTATGGTTACGCTGCAGGTTTCCACCATGATTAGGCATGGATTAGACCGGCGACCCAGGCGTTTCTCTAACACACATACATAACTCCATGGACTTACAAGCTCCCCTTTCATTTCACACCGACGACATCCATAGACAAAAGAGCATGATATCAACTAGGTACAATATACAAGTGCAATGTTGAAAGCGTTCCCCATGACAACATGGTTCTGCTAATCCCCAACATATAAGTGCAAGCATATACAACATAGATGACACAATGGTTCAAGTTTATTAGGGGCAAGAAAAGTAAAGTGTGCCATCAAGTTCGTGAGAGCTTTAATCACTAGTTTTCTCATAACAAGTTTAATTCGGAAGGTAGATAAAAACATGAATATACTTGGAATAGCAAATGCTAATAGGTAGGTATGGTGGACTCTTTAGGATAACTTGGTTTTATTTGGAGTTGGATGCATGAGTGGAACTCATACTTAGTTATGGAGCCTAGCAAAAGACTAGGAGCGACCAACTAAAAGAGCAATAATGGCCATAATCATGCAAAGCGACAAAATATCATTAATTAAAGCATAAAGTGATATTACAAGTCGAAAACTAAAGGATCATAAAGGCTATGGTGACTTGGGATAGTCATAACATGGTGTGAGCATGCGCCAAGTCAACCAAATAAAGCATCAAAAGAGAATACCACAATACTATGCTTTAATATGCTAAAACAACGCATGATTCTTTCAAGGCACATTAAGCAATCTCAATTGTTTATAACATGTCATGCTACAGCAAAAATCACTAAGCATAAATCCAAAACAATATCAAGCATGACATGACAAAGCATAGGCCACCGTAAAAAACGAGCTCCTTTACCACTTAAGCATGAACTTTTCCTACTCTTTTCCAATCCAAACCACACTTATTTGAAAACTAATGTATGAAAGAGGGGGTCCAACCAATTTATTCAAGCAAACTAAGCAAACCAAGCAAACGAAAACGAGAAACAAAAACGAAGATGCTCCAAGAACAACACAATTGTGCATGCAACAATAAAAATGAAGTGTTTGGAAGAACCTGAGATTTTTATTGATGAAGAAGGGGATGCCTTGGGCATCCCCAAGATTTGACGCTTGTACTTCTTGTATATTTCTTGGGGTGACACGGGGTGGCATCCCCAAGCTTGAGCTTTAGTCCATTCTTCATCTCATTACATCATTCTTTCCTTAACACCTGAAATTTTTTCCTTCATACAAAACTTCACATAATCTTCATTAGCAACATTAGTATACTCAAGATAATAAGTCTTTGGGTTCAGTTTCAACACCAATGAAACTTCCATTAAAACACAAGCTACTGTAGCACTTCCCTTAAAAAGCTCAATTCCCCAAAGAGAACCAAAAAGGAATCAACAAGAAGAAAATGCAAATAATGGCAGAAATCTGTCAAAATAGAGCAGCAGATAGAAACCATTTTTTTCGAAGACCTTCTGTTGCTCAAATCGAAAAGTGTTGAACTAATGAAAGTTGGATAACAACGTGGGCTAGAAGCACGAAACATTACAGCTCAAACCGACGAACAGAGATTTTACTCGAATTTTTACAGTGAAGCACAAAAATCTGTTTTGGGACAGCAACTTTCCCAAGTATTACTTCTCTCTCATTAGAGGTTACTCTTGGCACAAAAAGCAAATAAACAGGATAAGGAGAGGTTATTACTGAAGCAATAACTTCCAAGATTCAACTAAAACTTTTGGGTTATCTCCCAATAAGTACTTTTCTTTAATGCCTTTAAGTTAGGCATAGGATCAAGATTCAAGTATTTTCGAATGAATAAGCATTAAGATCAATACCAGAAATATCTTTATTTTTCAAGGCTTCATGCATTCCTACAAGTTTTTAACTGAAAATCTTCCATGGAAAGATTTGTTTTTGGTTTCATAGGCATGAAGACAAGTGTTCAAGGTCGACCCCCACTTAACCATTACTCATCTTTCCAATCACTTTCCTTTTTTAAAACGTTTTTAGGTAACAAGTACAAATATTTTTTTTGTAATTCGCATTCCTTATCCATACTAAGATAGAGAACAAGTTAAAACTGAAAGTAAAACCTACTTAGAGATAAAGCAAACAAGTGCACACAAGAATATTCACCCACACGCTATTGCTCCCCGGCAATGGCGCCAGAAAAAGTCTTGATAACCCACAAGTATAGGGGATCGTGTGTAGCATTTTCGATAAGTAAGAGTGTCGAACCCAACGAGGAGCTAAAGGTAGGATAAATATTCTCTCAAGTTCTATCAACCACTGATACAACTCTACGCACACTAAACGTTTGCATTATCTAGGAAATAAAACTAGAGGAACAATACGAGTAATAGAGATAACTTTGCATGATAATAAATAACAAGAAAGTAAAGCTAGTTGCTGCAGCAATAAAATACACTAAACTAACAGAACCATGAGTGTGGAATAGTGGTGGTAATTTTGGTGGCTTTGTGCAAGTTTAAATAGCGAATAGATCGAGTTCATTGTCTTCGATGCAGTTTTCTATGTGGGAGAGGCTAAATATACATGTGCTTCACTACTTGGAATTACATGTACTATATGATTGGATTGTTAGCAAACATCCGTAAGTACTAATCAATGCATTAAGGTTTCTCTAACCATAGCCTTAAGTTTAATGGTCCTCTTACTCCCATACGTGCAACGTTCCGGTTTGCGTCCTCAGGTTTCTGTCACTCCGGCAGAACTTCCCCTTCCTCTTACACATACTACAAACCCTATGATGTTTAATCCATGCGCGCACAAATATAATGGACACCAAAGGACTGCACCATATCAACATACAACTCTAATGAATCAAAGACGTTTAACCATTCAATCTAAGAACAAAGAAACTACGCAAACATGACATAGATCATATGATTATAACTTATAGCATCAAACACCATGTTTACATAGGATGGTATAGAGGTGTGTGGGAGGATGAACCACTACATACTAGGAGGATTAGGTGATGGAGATGGCGGTGAAGATGGTGAAGAGGGCGGCAGTGCCGTCGAGGAAGATTAGGTGATGGAGATGGCGGTGAAGATGGTGAAGAGGGCGGCAGTGCCGTCGAGGAAGATTAGGTGATGGAGATGGCGGTGAAGATGGTGAAGAGGGAGGCGGCGGCGCCGGCGGCGGCGCGGGGGACTCCTTCCCTGCCACCGGTATTATGGGGGAGCACCGCCCCTTAGCCCCCATTCCTTCATGGCTTCTTGGGAGCCCCCCCATGGATATGGGATCCATGGGGGAGGCAAAAACGTGGCTTTGGTGGCTGCAAATTCGTGGGTGGAGATGCCCTGGCCGAATTAGGTTTCCTCCCTTTATATAGCTTCTTGGATTCCTGTCACCCCATCTTGGTTTGCAGTAAATCTGGCCTAAAAGGACCGTCCAGACTCGAAATCAGCTAAATTTTATGTCCAGAGCGTTTGACGCGAAATTTCCAACAACTTTGTAGTTGAAGAGTTTTCCGTTTGACGCTGGCTTTGACCCACAACGTGACCATCTTCAAAAAGAGTTCTGAGATAGATTTCTGGAAAAATCCCAATTTGACTCCAACAAG
Organism: Avena insularis; assembly: GCA_023614405.1. NCBI lineage: Eukaryota > Viridiplantae > Streptophyta > Magnoliopsida > Poales > Poaceae > Avena > Avena insularis. The sequence continues at coordinate 149,611,023 of CM042690.1, forward strand.
GTTTCCACTTGTATTATTGGTAATTCCTACACATCAGAGTGTAAAACAAGAATATTGTGCACTTTTGCAACTATTAGTAGGTTAGTCCAAATAAATCATAAACTTTATACAAAAAGGAGTGTCAAAAGCATATTTGTCGTGGTGGTGGCACATCAGATGCCATGGATAGGCTAAAGATGGGGCCAATGAGTGCTAGGGGAATCCAGGGAGGGAGAACGTGGTGATTCCACGCACGGAAGTTCTTTTATATTCTCTATAAATGGTGTTTACAAGTGCTCCCGAGGCTCTCATCAAGAAGGAGACGATGTCTCTTACTCCCTGTCAACTAGCCCTAGAGTTCTACCTTAGACAGAGAATGATTGATTCATCGGCCGACCATCTCTATGGAGGCTCCAGTGCTCCTTATATAGGGAAGCCCGGATTACAATTCTAGGGCACAGGTGGCAGCATATTCTATGAATATGCTCCTTTCCTAAAGCAGATGCTTCTTTATTCCCTTTAACGGCTCGTCTTGGCTTTGGACGTAACCCATGGCGTAATCCTTGTCTTTTGGCGTCACCAGACACGGGCTACGTCATCCGGCTTTGCCCGCGTCACCTTGGTCGCCCCTGACCCGCTGGTCCTCTTCTTTACTTTACTTTGCTCATGCTACAGCTAATAAAGCCACCTTTTGACCAGCGGGGGATTCCTTCTCTTGGAAGCTAAGATAATCCGGCTAGCATATAGCTAATCCGGCTTACCCAGTTACCTGTAAAATAGATAGACATGGCCGGCATAAATCTTATTCCGGCCGAACCATTGTCAAGGAGATGCTCCATGGTCCGGGTCACACCGTGATTCGGCCTGCCTTGAGATGACCCGGTCAGCACTTGCTTTGACCGTGCCGTACCCCGGCTAACTCGACCCTTATACACCGGTGTTACCCTACCCGGGGGTATCCCCCCAACATTAGTCCCCGAACCTGGTGCGGTCTTAGCAACCTTTAGTAGTTAAGGCCACAACAGGTTCCCATATCCGGATCTTTTGCTCCTTAGGCCGAGTTACCTCGTAGCCCGGAGTTTCTCATCTTGTGACCCTTTGCTCTTTCCGAGTTATTCCTCGTTGGCCAGGTCTTTTGCTTGCTTATCCGGGTTACCTTTCCTTCTCTTGTACGCTTCTCCACATCCTACGTGGAGGGTATGTAGCATCCCAATTGTCTAACAATTGCAATGGTACTAGCCTAGTCTATATATGCTGCTTCAAATATATAATTGTTGCATCATCATTATATCATGCTCATGTCATCATGCCTCCTTGGATTTGAGTATCATATAAAACTCTTTTTGTTTTGGATCTTCTCTCATATGCATTGTAAATTGTATTTGCCTCTTGATATTGTATTTGGTTCTTGATATATTGTTTAAATGCCCAAGTTGAGTTGGGGGCATATCTTTTATTTAACTCCGCCACCTTTCTTTCACCACCTTATAATTCCACCATCCAACTAAATATGAGCTTTGCACTTTATTTGAGTTTACCTTTAGCTCATGTGGGTTGGGATGGATCCAATTCTTTTCCACATGCTCTCATCTTAGCATCATGTTGTTTTCACATTATTGATATATGAGAGCCACATGGCCACCTTTGCATGCCTTGTGAGTGGAACCCTATTTCTAGCTTCCATATGTGTTGTTTTGGGGTTATCATCATCTTGGGATATTTTGTGGGCTTATTAAATACCTAGTGGCACATACACACTAGCAAGCCCCATTTCTATTCAAATATGGTCATCTCCAGCTACTCCACATGGGGCATCCTTTCACTTCTTCCAGTTTGGCTTATTCCATATTTTTGGAATGCATATGTATAAATGCTATGGCTATTTATGTTGTTTTCACAAGATGAAACCTAGCATTAATTATTTTTGCATGGCCCATGCAAGTACCACCACATTTTGGTCTTTGGTTTTTATTTGAATTTTTGGGTGAACCACCTCATCGCTCATCTCTCTCTCCCTCCTTTTGGTTTGATCTTGTTTGCTCTTGCTTAGACCCTCACCACCTCATCTCACCCCCCTTTCTCCTTGTCTAGATCTTGATGGAGCTTGGCATGTGCTTGCTTGACTTTGTCAAAAGAGGACACTCCACCTAATCACCTCTCTAAACCACACCCCCATCTAATCTAAACCCATACCCCCTCTAAACATAACCCTAGTTCCACCCTCTCTCTCGGCCTCACTCCTCTCTCACCTAGCTCGCCCCCACCTGTCACCCTGGTCCCACCTAGCTACCCCATCCACCACACAAAAACCCTAGCCGAGCCTCCCCTCCAAACCTAGCTCTAACCCGAGCCTACCCCTCCCTCCCTCTAGCTCTCTCTCTGCCTGCAGGTCCCACCAGACCGAGCCTTCCCTCTGGCCCTACCGTCCCCACCTGGCAGCTCCCCCATCACCACCTCGCCCTGCTCCTGCCCGCCCTAGCACGTGAGGAGGAAGGAGAGAAAGGTGGCCGAGCCACCTTTTTCCATCTACCACCTCCCCACGGCATCCCCTCCCTCTCCCTCTCTGTTTTACCCCCTTCTCCACGCCTCCTCTACCCTCCCAGATCCGCTCCCGGACCCTGCCCTACCCCCTCTTCTCCATCGTCTCCGTCTACCCCATCGCCGGCCAAACCCCTCCACCGCCTCACTTTCTACCACACCAGGTGGTGGCGTCGCCTGGGTACGCGGAAGACCAAGCCTCCATCGCATCACCTTGCACGCCGCCGAGGAGCAACGAGCAGAACAAGAACATCGACGAGCCGCCCAACCCCTAGCCGGTCGCTCTGCGTCGTCGCCGATCAACCGCTCCCCTGCCCGATCCGACGCCACCGACCTAACCACGGTGAGCTACCTGACCTCCTGGACATGCTCCGCCTTGCCATCGTCGCCTAGATCCACCGGCCCTTCCGTCGAGCGCTCTCAGAGCACCGTCGCTTCGGCTTCGCCGCTTCGCTCCGCACGTAGCACCCTAACTAGGCCCGTCCACCCTCGACAACTACCCGCCCCTAGCCCAACGGTAGCCGCCCTGGCAGAAGCCCAGTCACGGGATCGAAGCCCCGTGCCAGCAGCTACCGCTGTCGGCATCAGAGAGAGAGGAAGAAAAACAGTGTCGCGGCGTCGTTTTGCAGAAAACCCCCTGCCTCTTTTTCGGCTAAACCCGCGGTACACCGAGCCCACCTGTCAGCCTCGGTGCCCTTTCGCAAGGAAACCCCCTGGAAGTTCCTGACCATCATAGACCAGTGCCCGGCGCTAGCTTGCCACGTGTTCAAAGACGCTGGCGCGCTCATGAGTGGGCCTGCAAGTGCTCTGCCCCACACTGGCATCTCGAGGCTAGCTCATTTCGGTGGCGTAAGAATTTCTATATCAGCTGTCATTGAGTCAGCCTGACCCACCTGTCATCGTCTGTGGCTAGCTGAACCTGAGTAGCAAAAGTATTTCTGCATATCTGTTTTAATTCAAATCTTTTTCAAATTAATTCAAATTCCAAATTTAATTCTGTTTTTAAATAACTTTTAAAATACAAATCCAAATAATACAAATAATATATGTTTTGAAATCAGAAAAATGTGAGGAATTCAAATTATGCCATTCAAAATATATTTTGAACACTTAAAATTTCAAGTTGATTAAAATTACAATAAAATGCCCTTTTACCTTATTTAATTAATAACTTTTGTTTTATAACTCCAAATTTAACAAATAATATGTCTAAAATGATTAGCTCGACGAGACCTTTCTGTTTATGCATTCCTTGTTCTGTTTTGCAGCATGCATCATATAAATATAAAGTATACAGCAACTAATATGAGGTTAAATTGGGGCCAAAACTCAATAAAATGATTTATTCTTGTACTCCACACCTCACCCATGCCATGCTACATTATTGCCATGCAAATTGTGCATCATTCATCATGGCATGATTGTTTGCTTGATGCATTTTATTCATATGCTTGTGCACTTTATTTATGTTGGCCCTTGTTTGTTTGGTTCTTCTTCGAATAGACGTGAAAGTGGGATATATCAAGAGAACCAGAGCACTACCAGATCCATCCTCGCTTCAATCGAGCTGCCGTGCAAGCACTACCACATGCTTGCATACATATAGTACCTATTGCCTCTATCTTATTCTTGCATCATTGAGTCGATTGCATTAAATTGAATCCCAAGTATTGCATAGCCTTTACTTTTAAACCCCAACCAAGCTTGTTCCTCCATCCCATGAGCCATTACTACAGGAGTTGTTTGAGCCATGCAGTCGAGAACAACATGTGTAGGGTATGTGAGTGTCTGATGGATAACGAGGTACCTATACAACTTAATCTGAGTAGTAATGGGATAACTAATGAAAGTGGCATCGGTGAGCCATATTCGCTATTTGGTTTTTCAGGCTCACTTGTGTCCCGTAGGACCCCGAGTACTTGATTCTTGTTCCTTGAATATTCGCGCTATCCACATCCGGGAGGCTTATGAACCCCCCTGAGCCAGAGCTTGATTCATTCTTATTTCTTGGGGCCACAAACTAGTTTGAGGTTTTATTTCCTATCTGTACTTATGCCATGCTTTATTGCTTTATTTAAATTGTGCGGTAACACAATCGCTGTTAGGAAAGCGGAGTGTTTTCAGTATCGACAAGCCCAGTACATTTTCGGGTTCCCAAATACATAGCCATTGGCAAAACCTTGAGTCCGTCTCGGAGTCGGCCAACTTCGTCGCGGGTAGCTTAATGGGGTGGCCCCCTGAAATATTTCTGAATCCTGTGATCGCTTTGTCGTGACTGCCTCGTTGGGTTTTGATTTGGTTTTTCCGAGGTTGATCGAGTGTGTGTTATTTGTGCACCTCGCAGGTAAAACTTTCTGAAAGCCGTGTCCACGGTTATGGACGACTTGGAGCACAGTTTCTCGATCATAGACAAGCATAACTAAAGTACCGCTCTTAACTTGACTAAGTACCTGACTAGTAAATAGTACAACACTCATGGAATGGTTAATAAAACTGCCAACGGATGGGGGGGTTGTTCGTCCGCTTCCTCGTCGGTAAGCGAGGAGGAGGATGGATCTGTGGACATTACCATTATAACTGTTGTTATTAATTCACGGACATCCGTCTATCTCTGGTTAGGCGGATGGTTAGCGAGTATCTATAGAACTGTTAGGGTTTGTCTTTTGCTACAATTGCGTCACCCCAGGTTGTGTCCCCTTTAGTGGCATAAAGACTTGCTGAGTAGCCCTAGGGTCTCACACGATAAATTGTTTGATTCAGATGAACAGGTAAACTCGCAAGATGGATACTGGGTGGAGGAGACGGACGATGTCGGCAACGATCATTCGGTGTAGAGATTCCGGGAACGGGGATCCGTGAGATCTGTGGGCGAGGTGTGTTTATTTATGGGGCATCTTATGCCGATTTGCTTCTTATCCGTACTTGAATCTTGTTTTCCGCTTCCGCTTGATACTCTGATGTTTGATGTATGAGGAGATATCCTAAACTATTATATCTATCTAGGATATTTGGATCTTGCCGTATGGCGTTGCTATATTTCCTTTCTTTTTAGATGGAATGGCTCTGATGTACTGTTGTATGGTGGCTTGCATACATACTCATTTGTGTATGTAGTTGATCCCTTCGCCTGCCGATTACGCCGCCCGTTCTTGTCCCGATGTTTGGAAATGGTTGGGACGGCCGAAAGGTCTACCTGTGCGTGGCATTTGGGCCCCACCGTACTATTTCAACCATTTCTGCTCATCCAGGCTTGTAACTAGGAGCGTAATTCACCGAGGTCCCCCACTAAACAAGAATCTCGCCCCGAGATTCCTAGGAAAAGAAAACAACACAAGGAGAGACGGGTGTTCGAACGAAGGTGACCCTCACGTTCCCAAGTTGATGAACAACGGAATGGTGCGACCACTACACCTTGCAAAACTTGCTAGACTTGTTGCGAGTCTTGCGTTTTGCTTGAGAAACAATGGTCAGAAGAGTTGAAGGGTTGTCGTGAGACAAGAAGGATAGGATGGACATATTCAACCAATCCGGAGTTTTTCCTTGTTGGCAAGTTATCATCAGCGTTTCGCTCAAGATTTCCTCAAGACTGCTAAATCTCTCTCAATCATTTCAAGAAGAACATGGAGTTCTTTTCACCTCTATCTCGTTAAGTAATCTCTTGAAACCCTCTCGCTCTATCGTCTATGCCCAATCCACCGGAGGCCATGAAGACCTTCCAGATCTTGTTTTCCTTTCGTTCAAGTTGGTGCTATCTTTTCTGTAGCTGTTGAATCTTGCAGTTCTTCTCCGTAATCTTCCTTCATATCTTTCTGGTGGCTTGGTACTTCAGACATGACGACAACATCATCATCTTTATCTATCTGTGAATCCGGCGAATCGTTTGCATCCATCCTTGTTTTCTAACGGAGTTCCATGAGTTATCCTTGTCAAGATCTTCAGTCTGTTTTGGTAGTTGGGTTGCTTAGTTTTCCTATTCATGTGTGGAGTAATGCTTTGAGTGCGGGATGGAGTAGCTACCATACCACTACTCTTATCATTCGCTCTTGTACATTGAATTGGGGAATTAATGTGATTCCACTCATTCCACGGAAGTTAGAAGTGGCCTTTATCCCTCGATACTTTTACTTCCGCCCTTGTTTTTCCGGAGTGCTCTCTTAAAGAAAGTAATCAATAATCTCTTGTTGGTGATCTCGTCTTTTCCTACACGGAGCAAATCTACAATTATCTGGTGGAAACAAACGCAAACTCTTTTTCTATCCTCGTCTTTTTATCGGTGCTCGACATCCACAAACAAGATGAAAGGAAACTATCTCTCTTTGCTTCATCAATCCTTTTTCTGTGGTAAAGCCAATTATGGTCGATGCCATCAGACGCAAATCTATTGCGTTAGCCTCAAGGCTAAAGAAAGTAATAAGTATCTCTACAATAAACTCCAGATCCTCCATATTCTTGCTTCTCGGGATTCCACCATGATCTGGCTTCACATCCGTCTCTGGAAGTTACATCCGCGCACCTCAATTGCGTGATCCGTTGAGTCTTACCGACGCAAGAAGAATCTAATCCGACGATGTCTAACTAAATCTTTCCATTGATATCAAGGGACTCTATTGTTTGAAGGCAATATTGTTTCCGTTTTTCATTTCTCAAATCCGAGGGAAGATACGATGCTATTGTCATAGTGGTTCAAAACCTCTCCAATCTAGCTCTTTTTCTTCCGGCGAGATAAAGATTCATCCTCTCTAGTATCGGTAAATCTTTAATCTTAACGGTGTGTCCTTTTTTTTTCATGATACATCATCTTGTCTTTTCTTTCACAAGTGGTTCTATTCTTTTATCATGTTTCTTGAGAAAACCGGAGCTATGTCCATCCTATCCTTCTTGTCTCACGACAACCCTTCAACTCTTCTGACCATTGTTTCTCAAGCAAAACGCAAGACTCGCAACAAGTCTAGCAAGTTTTGCAAGGTGTAGTGGTCGCACCATTCCGTTGTTCATCAACTTGGGAACGTGAGGGTCACCTTCGTTCGAACACCCGTCTCTCCTTGTGTTGTTTTCTTTTCCTAGGAATCTCGGGGCGAGATTCTTGTTTAGTGGGGGACCTCGGTGAATTACGCTCCTAGTTACAAGCCTGGATGAGCAGAAATGGTTGAAATAGTACGGTGGGGCCCAAATGCCACGCACAGGTAGACCTTTCGGCCGTCCCAACCATTTCCAAACATCGGGACAAGAACGCAGGCGTAGAATCGGCGAAGGATCAACTACATACACAAATGAGTATGTATGCAAGCCACCATACAACAGTACATCAGAGCCATTCCATCTAAAAAGAAAGGAAATATAGCAACGCCATACGGCAAGATCCAAATATCCTAGATAGATATAATAGTTTAGGATATCTCCTCATACATCAAACATCAGAGTATCAAGCGGAAGCGGAAAACAAGATCCGAGTACGGATAAGAAGCAAATCGGCATAAGATGCCCCATAAATAAACACACCCCGCCCACAGATCTCACGGATCCCCGTTCCCGGAATCTCTACACCGAATGATCGTTGCCGACATCGTCCGTCTCCTCCACCCAATATCCATCTTGCGAGTTTACCTGTTCATCTGAATCAAACAATTTATCCTGTGAGACCCTAGGGGTACTCAGCAAGTCTTTATGCCACTAAAGGGGACACAACCTGGGGTGACGCAATTGCAGCAAAAGACAAACCCTAACAGTTCTATAGATACTCGCTAACCATCCACCTAACCAGAGATAGACGGATGTCCGTGAATTAATAACAACAGTAATAATGGTAATGTCCACAGATCCATCCTCCTCCTCGCTTACCGACGAGGAAGCGGACGAACAACCCCTCCATCCGTTGGCAGTTTTATTAACCATTCCATGAGTGTTGTACTATTTACTAGTCAGGTACTTAGTCAAGTTAAGAGCGGTACTTTAGTTATGCTTGTCTATGATCGAGAAACTGTGCTCCAAGTCGTCCATAACCGCGGACACGGCTTTCAGAAAGTTTTACCCTGCAGGGGTGCACAAATAGCAACACACACTCGATCAACCTCGGAAAAACCAAATCAAAACCCAACGAGGTAGTCACGACAAAGCGATCACAGGATTCAGAAATATTTCAGGGGGCCACCCCATTAAGCTACCCGCGACGAAGTTGGCCGACTCCGAGACGGACTCAAGGTTTGCGCCAATGGTCAAACGATCGGGAACCCGAAAATGTGGGGGCTTGTCGACATCGAAAACACTCCGCTTTCCTAACAAGATAGTGTGCAACCTCGCACAATTTAAATAAAGCGATAAAGCATGGCATAAGTACAGGATAGTAAATAAAACCTCAAACTAGTTTGTGGCCCCAAGAAATAAGAATGAATCAAGCTCGCTCGGGGGTTCATAAGCCTCCGGATGTGGATAGCGAATATTCAAGGAACAAGAATCAAGTACTGGGTCCCACGGACACAAGTGAGCCTGAAAAACCAAATAGCGAATATGGCTCACCGATGCCACTTTCATTAGTTATCCCATTACTACTCAGATTAAGTTGTATAGGTACCTCGTTATCCATCAGACACTCACATACCCTACACATGCTGTTCTACGACTCGCATGGCTCAAACAACTCCTGTAGTAATGGCTCATGGGATGGAGGAACAAGCTTCGGTGGGGTTTAAAAGTAAAGGCTATGCAATACTTGGGATTCAATTTAATGCAATCGCGACTCAATGATGCAAGAATAAGATAGAGGCAATAGGTACTATATGTATGCAAGCATGTGGTAGTGCTTGCACAGCTCGATTGAAGCGAGGGATGGATCTGGGTAGTGCTCCTGGTTCTCTTGATATATCCCCTGCTCAGCGTCTATTCGAAGAAGAACCAAACAAACAAGGGCCAACATAAATAAAGTGCACAAGCATATGAATAAAATGCATCAAGCAAACAATCATGCCATGATGAATGATGCACAATTTGCATGGCAATAATGTAGCATGGCATGGGTGAGGTGTGGAGTACAAGAATAAATCATTTTATTGAGTTTTGGCCCCAATTTAACCTCATATTAGTTGCTGTATACTTTATATTTATATGATGCATGCTGCAAAACAGAACAAGGAATGCATAAACAGAAAGGTCTCGTCGAGCTAATCATTTTAGACATATTATTTGTTAAATTTGGAGTTATAAAACAAAAGTTATTAATTAAATAAGGTAAAAGGGCATTTTATTGTAATTTTAATCAACTTGAAATTTTAAGTGTTCAAAATATATTTTGAATGGCATAATTTGAATTCCTCACATTTTTCTGATTTCAAAACATATATTATTTGTATTATTTGGATTTGTATTTTAAAAGTTATTTAAAAACAGAATTAAATTTGGAATTTGAATTAATTTGAAAAGATTTGAATTAAAACAGATATGCGTAAATACTTTTGCTACTCAGTTCAGCTAGCCACAGACGATGACAGGTGGGTCAGAGCTGACTCAGAAGACAACAGATAGAAATTCTTCTCACACCATGAAATGAGCTAGCCTCGAGAGATGTGTGGGGCGAGCACTGCAGGCCCACTCATGCTGGCGCCAACGCGGCCGGACACGTGGGCAAGCCGAGCTGGGGACTGGTCTATGATGGTCGAACTCTGTGGGGTTTCCTGAAGGGCACAGGTCGACAGGGTCGGTGTACCGCTGGTTTAGCCAAAAGAGGCGGGGGTTTTCGCAAACGACGCCGCGACACGCTTTTTTCTTCCTCTCTCTCGACGAATCGACAATGGCGGCAAGGCACGGGGCTTCGATCCCGTGACCTGGGGCTTGCACGCAGGGGCGGCTACCGTTGGGCTAGGGCGGGGTAGTTGTCAGGAGGGTGGACGGGGCCTAGTTAGGGTGCTACGCAGGGAGCGACAGAAAGCGAGCGGTGCTCGAGAGCGCTCACGGAAGGGCTGGATCTAGGCGACGATGGCAAGGCGGAGCATGTCCAGGAGGTCAGGTAGCTCACCGTGGTTAGGTCGGTGGCGTCGGATCGGGCAGGGGAGCGGTTGATCGGCGACGACGCAGACGGACCGGCGGCTAGGGTTTGGCAGCGGGCTCGTCGATGTTCTTCGGCTCCGGTGCTCCTCCTCGGCGACGGCGCGTACAGGGTGATGCAGTGGAGGGCCCTTTGTCTTCCGCGTCACCCAGAGCGTCACGCCACCGGCTGGTGTGAGTAGGGGCGGTGGAGGCCGAGGGTTTGGCCGATGATGGGGTAGACGAAGACGGTGGAGAAGAGGGGGAAGGGCAGGGTCCGGGAGCGGATCTGGGAGGGTAGAGGAGGCGTGGAGAAGGGGGTAAAACAGAGAGGGAGAGGGAGGGGATGCCGTGGGGAGGTGGTAGATGGAAAAAGGTGGCTCGGCCACCTTTCTCTCCTTCCTCCTCACGTGCTAGGGCGGGCAGGAGCAGGGCGAGGTGGTGATGGGGGAGCTGCCAGGTGGGGACGGTAGGGCCAGAGGGAAGGCTCGGTCTGGTGGGACCTGCAGGCAGAGAGAGAGCTAGAGGGAGGGAGGGGTAGGCTCGGGTTAGAGCTAGGTTTGGAGGGGAGGCTCGGCTAGGGTTTTTGTGTGGTGGATGGGGTAGCTAGGTGGGACCAGGGTGACAGGTGGGGCCGAGCTAGGTGAGAGAGGAGTGAGGCCGAGATAGAGGGTGGAACTAAGGTTAGGTTTAGAGGGGGTATGGGTTTAGATTAGATGGGGGGTGTGGTTTAGAGAGGTGATTAGGTGGAGTGTCCTCTTTTGACAAAGTCAAGCAAGCACATGCCAAGCTCCATCAAGATCTAGACAAGGAGAAAGGAGGGTGAGATGAGGTGGTGAGGGTCTAAGCAAGAGCAAACAAGATCAAACCAAAAGGAGGGAGAGAGAGATGAGCGATGAGGTGGTTCACCCAAAAATTCAAATAAAAACCAAAGACCAAAATGTGGTGGTACTTGCATGGGCCATGCAAAAATAATTAATGCTAGGTTTCATCTTGTGAAAACAACATAAATAGCCATAGCATTTATACATATGCATTCCAAAAATATGGAATAAACCAAACTGGAAGAAGTGAAAGGATGCCCCATGTGGAGTAGTTGGAGATGACCATATTTGAATAGAAATGGGGCTTGCTAGTGTGTATGTGCCACTAGGTATTTAATAAGCCCACAAAATATCCCAACATGATGATAACCCCAAAACAACACATATGGAAGCTAGAAATAGGGTTCCACTCACAAGGCATGCAAAGGTGGCCATGTGGCTCTCATATATCAATAATGTGAAAACAACATGATGCTAAGATGAGAGCATGTGGAAAAGAATTGGATCCATCCCAACCCACATGAGCTAAAGGTAAACTCAAATAAAGTGCAAAGCTCATATTTAGTTGGATGGTGGAATTATAAGGTGGTGAAAGAAAGGTGGTGGAGTTAAATAAAAGATATGCCCCCAACTCAACTTGGGCATTTAAACAATATATCAAGAACCAAATACAATATCAAGAGGCAAATACAATTTACAATGCATATGAGAGAAGATCCAAAACAAAAAGAGTTTTATATGATGCTCAAATGCAAGGAGGCATGATGACATGAGCATGATATAATGATGATGCAACAATTATATATTTGAAGCAGCATATATAGACTAGGCTAGTACCATTGCAATTGTTAGACAATTGGGATGCTACAGGGTAATCATCATTTTGCCTCATTTTAAGGGCCACGCGCATTTAATGCGCCGGTTACTGTCGCAATGTCAGGAATAACTGTTGTAAACGTATCTTCACTGCAGCGCCTCGTTAACCGTAACCTTACATCACATCGTGGGGTTATATGCTCCTGTAGCCCTTCCTGTGGCCTTGCTCTGATTGGCTGTTCGGGCCACATACACGCTCGTTGCGCGCGGCGTGTCGCCCGCAAAGGATCCCACGACGCGCGTGTAGCGCGGTTAAGTAGGAGGCGTGGGGTGATTTCAGAGGAAGTTCCCCCATTTCCTCTACGCTTCCCAGCCTCTCTCCCTTTCACAGCAACCTCGCCGCCACGGCCAGTTTTCTGCTTCACGAGCGCCACCGTGACCGTGCTCAGGCACCCACTCGCACTTGTGCCGCCGTTCCCACTCACAGTTTCCATCACGGGGCCTTGCGCTTCCCGTTTTCCTTCCTCCGGCTATCTCTACTCCGATTACTCCCTCGAAGACCTCGAATCCACAATGTCTGAGGTGGAGGCAGCGGTGGTGGCGCAGCAGGAAGAAGGAGCGGAGGGCCACGAGCGCGGTTGTTGGGATGGCTCCATCGTCCATGAGGAGGACCTCGATTGGCTCCACGCCACGCGACGCATCCCCGCCGGCGTCGCCTGCCGCCTCGCCTCCCGTGAAGTCACTCCTTCCCCCAAATCTAGGGAATATGTTGTCTTTCTCTCGCATTTCCAGCATGGCTTCAGCCTCCCTACTTCCGATTTTTTCTTCGATTTTATTCTACATATAAGTTGCAACCGCATCACCTCCCCGCAAATGCCATTACCTCTCTGTCCTCCTTTGCTTCTAGCATCGAGGGGTACATCGGCCTCTGGCCAACCAAAGAACTTTGGATCAAGTTCTTTGGCCTCCGGAGGAACGTAGTTCCGAACAAGGAGCGTGCCCCGGAGGACAAGCACTTGACCCAGTGCGGCGCCACCTCCATTTCTCCCCGAAATCAGTCCGTGTTCCCTCGGGTCACCGGACTCGAATATTGCAAGGGCTGGGCCCGGGCTTTCTTTTATGTCCGGAACACCACTAAGGAGGACCTGATCCGGCTGCTCCCCTTCAGACTTGGCCCTCCTGACACCTCGCGTTGGGAGAGCATTCCGAAGCGGCCCACGGCCCTAGCGAATCAAGTAGAGCGCCGGATCAAGGAGATGCTCAAGGAGAAACTCCGGGGGCGAGGACATTATGATCACTTTCCTCCGCAGCCGGGTCTCCCCCCTCCAGAAGCGAGCCCACAAGATCTACTATCTTAGCGGCCCTCTCGATCCTCACCGGACTTCTTCCATCAAGCTGGATAACTCGGCGGTTTACCGCCGGGTCAATTCCATATTTAATGTGGAGAAGGAGTTCTCCGAGGATTGGGAGTGGGGACTCGAGCCCTTCACCCAGGTCAACCCTCCACCACAGGTGAGTTTTCCTGTTCTTGTTTTCCGAATCTTCTCTGTATGTCGATTCACTCTTGTAACTTGTCAATTGTTGCCTTGTTCTCAGCGATTCCTCTAGAAACCACTAGAGGATGGCGAGGTGCTAGAGAGCAAGTGGTTACCGGACCACACCGAGGAGGACGAGGAGGAGCCTGATCTGGAGGCCTTCCTGCCTACCCCCGGACGTCGTCAGACGCAGCGCTGGTAAGGCCTCTTCTCTAAGGGATTAGCCAGACGATGATGACTCGGACGTCGAGATCCTTGAGGTATTTTATCCGGTTCTCATCTCTTACTCGCACCTGGCTTATGTTCGAATGTTCAGCTAACCCGGACGATCAGGTCCACGAGGTTCCTCCCCTCGCCACTGGTGGCCCGGCCCCGACTCCATCCCAGAAGCGCGCAGCTACCTCGACCGTAGCTTCGGAGGCGCCGCCGCCCATGAAGAGGCAAAAGAAGTCCAGAGTTAAACCCTCAGCTAAGCCTGCCGCCAAGAGGACGGTTCGGAGGGTGCCCAAACCTCGGGCTCCTCCTACCGCGGATGAGTAAGTTCTTTAATACAGCCTCTTGGGATTTTTTCCTTTGCTTGCCTTTGTTTGTTATTGACTCTCTTTTTGACTTGGTGCTTTTTCTTTTTCTCAGAGCTCCTAGGGATATCCCTCAGAGCGGCTCCGGCATTGCCTCCCCACTCCGGAGCAGTCCCTCTCCCTCCTGCAAAAACGATTATCATCCACTCAGCCCTATTCAGGAGGGCTCCGTGGTTGCGCCTGACCAGAGCCCACCTCGGCAAGAGGAGGGCAACGTCGGCACGGGGGATAGTGGGGCGGATCTAGATACGGCAATGCCGGATCTCCCCGCTTCCTCGGCCTTAGTGCCAGATTCTGAGGTGCCAGCTTCATCGGTGCCGCCCCCAGCATCCCCAGCACCAGCACCAGCACCAGCACCAGCAACACCAGCACCAGTACCAGCACCAGTAGCACCAACACCAGCACCAACAACATCAACCGCAGCAAGAGCCTCCAAGCCTCCCAAGGGAAAAGCTCCATCGGCTCCCTCCGGGTCTACCCCTTCTATGGCAGACATTTTTCAATCCATTCCTCCACCTTCATCTGGCGTAGTCAAGAAAACCTCCGGGTCAGCGAAAAGAACTTCCGGGTCTACTGCCTCCGGATCAAAGGGCAGCCAACAACTTGTTTTGCACACAAGCCCCACTGCAGCTCAATCCGCTAGGCGGGAGGCCCACGTGAAGGGCCTTGTGGCGAGCTATTCTCTGAGCGGCGAAAGCTACAGTCCACTACTCCTTGAGTATGTGAAGAACTGGAATAACACCGAATTCGTCGACCCACAAGACGATCTGCCGGAGAAGTTCGGCCCAGCAGAGTTCAGCGCCTAGATGAACTCCGCTACCAAGGCTATCTCCTTAGCTGGCCGGATGATGGAGGTAATTCTTTTTCTCTATTGTTGATGTTTTACATAATTGAACACTTGTAGATATAGCCCCTAGTCCCTGAGCCTCCGAGGGAATAACTTGTTATTCGGTCGGATGCTTCTCGTAGAACTTAGCTTTTGTTCATAATGACATCAAATTTTAGTAGATTTTGAGCCGGGTCTAGTTCCCTTGGCCCGTATCTTATGTACTTCGAATATCCACACATCTAGAGCCGGTTAAGTTCCACTTGGCCCAGGTTTTTTAGACTTCGAATATCCACACACCTAGAGCCGGGTTAAGTTCCACTTGGCTCGGATCTTGTAGACTTCGAATATCCACACACCTAGAGCCGGGTTAAGTTCCACTTGGCCCGGGTTTTGTAGACTTCGAATATCCACACACCTAGAGCCGGGTTAAGTTCCACTTGGCCCGGATCTTGTAGACTTCGAATATCCACACACCTAGAGCCGGGTTAAGTTCCACTTGGCCCGGGTTTTGTAGACTTCGAATATCCACACACCTAGAGCCGGGTTAAGTTCCACTTGGCCCGGGTCTTGTAGACTTCAAATATCCACACACCTAGAGCCGGGTTAAGTTCCACTTGGCCCGGATCTTGTAGACCCCGAATTGTTTTTACTCTGCCTTTGAACTTTGTCTTTGCCTTGCTTATTTCAAATTACCACTAATCGCCAAACCGCTGAGTTCCAGCGCCTGCTGGACTCCTACAAAGACATTCACGCATGTTATGGTAAAGTCCTAGTGGAGTACCAGAAGAGGGGTAAATTTCCATTCTTGCTCTTCCTTATTCCTTCAAACTTCTTAGGACCTATATGAATTTGTTGTCCAAATCATGCAGCCGAGGTTGAAGCTGAGAACATAGTCATGAGGAAAAACCTTGTGGAAATCAAAGGTAAACTTGTCCCCTTCACATGATCGTTGTATTTTCCTTGCTTTATCTAGTGGACACTCATACTTTGGGTCCTCCGGATCATTGTGCTGTTGCAGTTGCTCTCGAGGATAGTGTCACCATGCCTGAAATGATGACTCACTTCCTCGAACAAGCAGGAAATCATGAGGCTGAACTGAAAAAGAAAGACGCAGAGATAGCTCGGCTCCAACAGCAGGACTTAGAGATCACTCGGCTGAATGCCGAAATTCAAAGGCTTAAGAGCTTCCATCAGTCCGAGTTGGAGAAGGCCGACTAGGAGTTTGCCGAGGAGAAGGAGCGTTTAACCACGCAAATCTCCAAGGATAAGAGCCTACCGGAGGAAGCCGGCGTCAAGCTTACGTCAGTGACCACCGAATATGAGAAACTCAAGGTTCATAATGCCAATGTTGATTCCGAGCTTCAGCGACTCCTCTTCCAAATTGCGCGTAAGTTTTCTGCCCTTGCTTGATCTTCTACCATCCGAGTTTGGTCCTTTTGCTTCTTATCTTTAGGCAAATTTCCAGAGAGGGATACGCTCGCTGCCTCTGCCATACACCAGTCCCATGAACAACGTGGAATTCCTGCTGCCCTTGGTGCCGAGCCAATCCCTTATACCACAGAGGATCTCCTGGCGAGTCTCACCGCTCGTCTGGAGGTAGTAAAGAATCATGGCGCGGATATCATACCGGCGGCAACACGGATGTTCAGCTGCCTCTGGCCCAGTGAAACCATTCCAAAGAAAGGCTCGGCTTTCATAGCCAAGTTAATGGAGTGTGACACGCAGCTGCATATGGCGACCGCCGCGACGGGTCCGACATTGCTCTGAAATTTGCGCTCTCGTGGTACGAAGGAATTGACTAGGCATTGCTCACTCGCATGCGCACCGGGTCTAAGTGGTGCGAGGATCCGGAGTGGATCGCGCGCCACCAGGCCTGTGCTAACAAGCTCATCCAGTACTCATTCTGCCATGCTTGGAATGAGGGGCCGAGTTATCTTGATGTAGCTGATGAAGAAACTGTCTCTGGAGCTGAAGATGAAGGGAGTGAAAGCGAATGCTCCGAACTGGACGAGGAAGCAGAAGACCCGGAGGATAGTGAGGTTAACCCAGAGGATGAAGCCGAAGCTAGCGCTCCTCCCCCACACTCCGGAGTACCTTCCTCCTCGACAGATGATTCATCTATTGCTCCTGCTCCTTGAAAAACACTTGTCATACATATCAGATCCCCGGAATGTCGGGCGTAGATGTATTTAAATACTTTGGTTTGGTTGTGCTACAATTTCATGTTCTGAACTAAGTTTTATTGCCGGATTATCATGGGTGAAGTCCCCGAGTTTCATTTTCTTGTTCCCCCAATTTTTGACTCGGCTTGCTGATACATTGCAAATGTATCTATAATTTTTGATGTTCCATGCTTGGTTTTATCCACTTTCTTGTGTTTTGTTCCAACTTTGGAGTACTTTTCATACGATTTCTTGTACTAACCTATTAACAAGATGCCACAGTGCCAGTTGCCTATTTTCTGCTATTTTTGGTTCCAGGAAAGTCAGAAAATCAATATTCTCGGAATTCGACCGGACAAAAGCCAAAGTTGCTATTTTCCCGGAAGATTCACAGAGCCAGAAGGAGACACGAAGGGGGGCCACAGGGTGGCCACACCACCCCTTGGCGCGGGCCAGCCCAGGCCGTGCCAGGGAATGGTGTGGGCCCCCTGGCCGGCCATCGACCCTGCCTCCTTCGCCTATATATTCCTCCCGAGGCAAAAACCCTAGATAGTCAATCAAATCCGAAAAGTTCAAGAATGCCGCCATCAAGGGGAGATTTGGGGACAGAAAGTCTGCTCCAAGACCTGCCAGACGGGAAGTTCCCCCGGAGCCATCTCCATCAATCTACACCGCCATCTCCATCACCATTGCTGATTCCCATGACGAGGAGGGAGTAGTTCTCTCTCGAGGCTAAGGGTTCTACCGGTAGCTATGTGTTCATCTCTCTCTATGCATGATCTTATTGAGATCATGAGCTTGTAATCTATAGATCTACCTTGCTACTCAAGTGCTTTAATAGATCTCTGCTCTCCCCATGTGTGTGAAAGTGACAGCGTGCACACCATGGTGGCACTTAGGCTAGAGATTACAAATACTTGTTATGAGTTATATTTGGAGTTGGATGTCTTTATGAAATTGTGGTGTTTGTTGGAACCATCTAGTGCTTAAGGTGACAGTGTGGGGTTATCTAGATGGGAAAGGCTTACTTTGAGGTATGCTGTTATAACCCTACCATCGATTAGAGTGTTCAACCGGAGAGTAGTTAAGAGTAGTATCATGAAGAGAAGATATTTATATGAGAGTGTTCACTAGTGAAAGTATGATCCCTAGGCCTTGTTTCTAAGCATTGAAACACCGTTTGCAACTAGATCTGTTACATGTTTTCTTGCTTCCATCTTTATTTCAGATTGCCTTTAGTCTCTTCCACACCATCAATTTATTTTCTAGCACCGTTATCTTATATCCATAACACTTGTATTTCACTATCTCTTCGCCAAACTAGTGCACCTATACACCTAACAAGTGTATTGGGTGTGTTGGGGACACAAGATACTTCTTGTATCTTGATTGCAGGGTTGCTTGAGAGGGGATACCTTTGACCACTTCCTCCCTGAGTTCGATAAACCTTGGGTGATCCACTTAAGGGAAAACTTGTTGCTGTTCTACAAACCTCTGCACTTGGAGGCCCAACAACTATCTACAAGAATAGAAGTGTGTAAACATCAAGCTATTTTCTGGCGCCGTTGCCGGGGAGGTAAGGTAAAAGGTATTGATATCGGAGGATTAAAGAAGAAGAACCTCCCACGGCAAACGCCTATTTTCCGCGCCGCTGCGGGGAGGTATAAAGGTACTCACATCCTCCGGTGTGAGTGCTCGAAGTTATTTCCTTTAGATTCTGCAATTTTGTCTTTTTGTTTCTTGTTTTCACTTGTTAGGCTTAATGGGAAACAACAACAAAAATAGAGAGCTTTATAGTATTTATCTTGAGTTAGGACATGAGGTGTTTGAAGAGAAAATTAAAAAACCTATGGAACTTTATTTGCATGCTAATAGCAATGTTATTAGTATGAATTCTTTGAACACCATTATTGCTAATGCTATGGAAAAGTCTAAGCTTGGGGAAGCTGGTTTTGATGAGCATGATATTTTTAGTCCCCCAAACACGGAGGAGAAAATTTACTTTGATGATACTATACCTCCATTATATGATGATTACAATGATGAATATGATATTTTCAGTCCACCTACTATTGAGGAGAAAATTAGTGATTACAATATGCCTCCTATATTTGATGATTATGGTGATGAGAATAATAATGATAGCTATTTTGTTGAATTTGCTCCCACTATGATTAATAAGAATGACTATTCTTATAGGGAGAGTAATAATTGTTTTATGCATGTGGCTCATGATAAGAATGTTTCATGTGATTGTTATATTGTTAATTTTATTCATGATGCTACTGAAAGTTATTATGAGAGAGGTAAACATGGTTTTATGTGTCTCAACAATATTAAGTTTCCCCTCTTTATGTTGAAATTTTTGAAGTTGCACTTGTTTTGCTTTCCTATGCTTGTTGCTTTGTGCTTTCATGACTTGTTTCTTTACAAGATTATTTTGCATAGGAAGTGGGTTAGACTTAAATGTTCTTTGAAATTGCTTCTTGATGCTCTCTTTTACTTTAATTCATATTTCCTATGTGAGCATCTTCTCAAACTATCATGCCTAACTTAAAGGCGTTAAAGAAAAGTACTTATTGGGAAATAACTCAAAAGTCTTAGATGAGTCTTGGAAGTTATTACTTCAGTAATAACCGCTCCTTATCCTTTTTATTTGCTTTTTGTGCCAAGAGTAACCTCTAATGAGAGAGAAGTAATGATTGGGAAAGTTGTTGTCCCGAAACAGATTTCTGTGCTTCACCGTAAAAATTATGTAAAATCTCTGTACGTCCTATTGAGGCGTGAATTTTTGTGCTTCTGCCCTAGGTTGTTATCTGACTTTCGTTGGTTCAACACTTTTCGATTTGAGCAACAGAAGGTCTTCGAAAAAATTCGTCGTTACCTGCTGGTCTGTTTTGACAGATTTCTGCCATTTTCTGCATTTGCTTCTTGTTGGTTCCTTTTTGAGTTCTTTTGGGGAATTGTGCTTTTTGAGGGAAGTGCTTTAATAGCTAGTGTTCTAATGGAAGTTTATTGGTGTTAGAACTGAACCTTAAGACCTATTATCTTGAGTGCACTAATGTTGCTAATAAAGATTGTGTGAAGTTTTGTATGAAGGAAAAATTTTAGGTGTATGGAAGGAATGAGTAATGAGATGAAGGATGGACTAAAGCTCAAGCTTGGGGATGCCACACGTGTCACCCCAAGAAATATCCAAGAAGTACAAGCGTCAAAGCTTGGGGATGCCCAAGGCATCCCCTTCTTCATCAATAAAAATTCCAGGTTTCTTCCAAATACTTCATTTTTATTGTTTCATGCACAGTTGTGTTGTTCTTTTTCATTTTGGTTTTTGGTTTTTGGTTTGCTTGGTTTTCTTAGTTTTCTGAATAAATTGGTTGGACCCCCTCTTTCATGCATTGGTTTTCAAATAGTTTGGTTTGGAAAAGAGTAGGGAAGTTCATGCTTAAGTGGTAAAGAGAGCTTGTTTTTTACTGTGGCCTATGCTTTGTCATGCCATGCTTGATATTGTTTTGGCTTTATGCTTAGTATTCTTTGCTGTAGCATGACTTGTTATAAACAATTGAGATTGCTTAATGTGCCTTGGATGAATCATGCATTGTTTTAGCATATTAAAGCACAGTATAGCGGTATTCTCCTTTGATGCTTTATTTGGGTTGACTTGGCACATGCTCACACCATGTTATGACTATCTCAAGTCACCATAGCCTTTATGATCCTTTATTTTTCAACTTGTAGTATCACTTTATGCTTTGATCAATGATGTTTTGTCGCTCTGCATGATTATGGCCATTATTGCTCTCTTAGTTTGTCGCTCCCAGTCTTTTGCTACCCTCCACAAACAAGTATGAGTTCCACTCATGCATCTAACTCCCTAAAACAAGTTATTCCAGAGATTCCACCATACCTACCTACTAGCTTATGCTATTCCAAGTATATTCATGCTTTGGTTTACCTTCCAAATTAAACTTGTTATGAGAAAACTAGTGATTAAAGCTCTCACAAACTTGATGGCACACTTTACTTTTTTGCATCTAATAAACTTGAACCATTGGGTCCTTCTTTGTTGCATATATGCTTGCGCTTTATAAGTTGAAATTAGCAGAACCATGTTTCATGGGGAACGCTTTCAACATTGCACTTGTACTTTGTACCCCGTTGATATCATGTTCTTTTGCTTAGGAATCCCGACGGTGTGAAATAAAAGTGGAACTTGTAAGATCATGGAGTTTGTATGTGTGTTAGAGAAACGCATGGGCCTCTAGCCTAAGCCATGCCTAATCATGGTGGAAACTTGCAGCATCACCATAATGAGCACTCTATGAAGCATCCTCAATAAAAACCTATGCAAATAGCAAATAGAAAGATCGCTGAGATGCTCATTGTCTACTTGCCTTGTCATTTTGATTATGGGAAAGCTCCCGTATCATGTGCAAGGGGTATCCTGTTGGCGGTTCTTAATGATACACATGTACTTACAATGACAAGAGCTTACTCGTGACTGAAGTTGAGTAGCATGAGGATCGGTCTTCGTAAGTAAGGGGCATGAGATTTCGGTTTATAACTTGTCAAGCATATCCTCTTAGTTGTGTCACTTTAACCTTAATCACCTTAAAGATGCTTATGATAGGGGCAATGAGCGCTGAAAGCTATAAGTACCATAATTTTTGGAAGCTCTTTATGAGACTTGACTCCCTACTTCCTTTTACAAAAGGCCTTTCTTCCACCATAATATTGAGTCTCCACCTTCTATCTTTATGCACCTAATTTGAGAGCATAGTGGCCATTCTTAGTTCTATGTGCATTGTCCCAAGCCTTGTTGATTGATGCATAACTTGTTATTGCTTGTTTTGAACTATTTGTATCTAGTCACTCTTATGAACTTTGAAGGTGTCCTATGCATTTATACTTGCTACTCTATGAGGGACAAGCTGAATATTATTATGCTATGTTTTCTTTATGTGAAACAAACAAACGTCTTGCAAAGCATTGTTATTCATGAATCTTTTGTTTGTGCCTTTTCATGTTGCATCATAGTTTATTTGCCTTATTGCTAGAACTTTGTCTTTCATGTGCCGTTCCAGGGCATGGTGTGGGCCCCCTGGCCGGCCATCGACCCTGCCTCCTTCGCCTATATATTCCTCCCGAGGCAAAAACCCTAGATAGTCAATCAGAAATCCACGAAAACTTCCGCAGTGCCGCCGCCACCGAAGGGGAGATTCGGGGGACAGAAAGTCTTTGTTCGGCAAGACCGTCGGGAAGTGCCCCCGGAGCCATCTCCATCGATCTACACCGCCATCTCCATCACCATTGCTGATTCCCATGATGAGGAGGGAGTAGTTCTCTCTCGAGGCTAAGGGTTCTACCGGTAGCTATGTGTTCATCTCTCTCTATGCATGATCTTATTGAGATCATGAGCTTGTAATCTATAGATCTACCTTGCTACTCAAGTGCTTTAATAGATCTCTGCTCTCCCCATGTGTGTGAAAGTGACAGCGTGCACACCATGGTGGCACTTAGGCTAGAGATTACAAATACTTGTTATGAGTTATATTTGGAGTTGGATGTCTTTATGAAATTGTGGTGTTTGTTGGAACCATCTAGTGCTCAAGGTGACAGTGTGGGGTTATCTAGATGGGAAAGGCTTACTTTGAGGTGTGCTATTATAGCCCTACCATCGATTAGAGTGTTCAACCGGAGAGTAGTTAAGAGTAGTATCATGAAGAGAAGATATTTATATGAGAGTGTTCACTAGTGAAAGTATGATCCCTAGGCCTTGTTTCTAAGCATTGAAACACCGTTTGCAACTAGATCTGTTACATGTTTGCTTGCTTCCATCTTTATTTCAGATTGCCTTTAGTCTCTTCCACACCATCAAGTTATTTTCTAGCACCGTTATCTTATATCCATAACACTTGTATTTCACTATCTCTTCGCCGAACTATTGCACCTATACACCTGACAAGTGTATTGGGTGTGTTGGGGATACAAGAGACTTCTTGTATCCTGATTACAGGGTTGCTTGAGAGGGGATACCTTTGACCACTTCCTCCCTGAGTTCGATAAACCTTGGGTGATCCACTTAAGGGAAAACTTGCTGCTGTTCTACAAACCTCTGCACTTGGAGGCCCAACAACTGTCTACAAGAATAGAAGTGCATAGACATCACTCGTGTCTACCTTGATTCGGTTTTTCGACTTACAAGTCCGAGGTTCAAAAAATTGACTTAACAATACTTGAAACCTTGAGATTCGCTCAAAATGATTCGGCATTTTAGTGAATATAACAAAATAAGGGTTAGTGAAAAAACCTATGTCGGCTCGCTTAAGTTCTTTCTCTTAGTCGTTTTTCATGTGCTTTGCCATTTCAAACTTGTTCTCTTGCTTGCCATGAAGCCAATTCTTGTTGGACAGCAGCAAAGTCGAAGAGTTAGGTTTTTGGTTCTCACACATTACTAATCCAACTAAGATATAAGCGTCTTAATCCAGCCGACAAAAATACGAAAACAAGAGACAAGTATTATAGCAGTCCTCGAGTCTTTGCTCGGGGTGGCAAAGTTTTTATCGATAAGCTCATCGCTGACATACATACCGACATACGAGTAGTTCAGATACATTCACCTCTTAGTTAGGTGTAGAAAGGACGAACCAATGCTACGTTCCACGGTCTTTTGGAATCTTCTCTGGACCTGTTCGCCTTGTTCTTTTCCTGGGGTTGTGCATCAATGAGATAGTAGGAGTCATTGTGCAAGGCTTTGCTTACAATTAAAGGTCCTTCCCATGGCAGGGATAACTTATGCATGCCAGCAGTGCGCTGTATCAACCGGAGTACCAAATCACCTTCCCGGAAAACTTGGGGGTTTACTTTCCAGCTATGATAGCGTCGGAGATTTTGCTGATATATGGCGGATCTAGACAAGGCTAGTTCTCTTGCTTCTTCCAGCAGATCAACATCATTCTGCCGGGCTTCGCGCACTTCGGCTTCTGTGTATTGGGTGACTCTTAGCAAATCATGCTCTATGTCGGCTTGTAATACAACTTCTTCCCCATATACCAGAAAGAATGGCGTATAGCCCGTTGATTTATTCAGAGTTGTTCTTAAACTCCACAGTACCGCTGGTAGTTCTTCTATCCAGCACCCCGCTGATCTTTGCAGCGGCTCTATGAGTCGGGGTTTTATCCCGGACAATACCGGTCCGTTGGATCTTTCCACTTGCCCATTCGATGCGGGGTGGGCGACTGAGGCGACATATAACCAGATCTTCTTTTCTCGGCAGAACCTCGCGAATGCTCCTTCGGGGAAATTGGTTCCATTATCAGTTATGATGCTATGGGGATAGCCATATCTTAGGATTATATCCTTGAGGAATTTTACTGCTGTTGCCCCATCACATTTTCGAATTGGTTTTACTTCAATGCACTTGGTAAACTTGTCAACCATAACTAGGATATGGGTCATTCCTCCTTTTGCCGGCTTAAATGGCCCTACCATGTCTAGGCACCATACAACAATTGGCCATGTAATGGGGATAGTTTTCAGCTCCGACATTGGTAGGTGAGTTTTTGTGGCGTATCTCTGACAGCCATTGCATTTTCTCACCAAGTCCTCTGGTTTCTCCAAAGCATTGGGCCAATAAAACCCATGTCGGAAATCTTTTGCTACTAAGGCCCTTGAGGAGGCATGGTGGCCACATTCCCCTTGGTGAATATCCCGGAGTATCTCAAGTCCTTCCTCCGGATCAACACACCGTTGTAGTACTGACGTCACACTTCTTTTGTATAGTTCGGAGTTGATAATTGTATAGGACTTTGCCCTTCTCTGAATTTGCCTTGAACTTAACTCATCATCCAGTAGAATTCCTTCTTTCAAGAAATTAAATATTGGCTTGGCCCAAGATGGTATAGCCCGGATGGGAAATGGTTCCTCATCAACTTCCATTGCATCCACCGACATAACTCCTGCTGGATCAAGCTGAACATTCCCCGGGTTTGCTGAGGCAGCCCCCGGGTTTGCTGAAGCAGTCCCCGAGTTTGCTGAGGTGCTTCCCCATTCTATCTCCATAGGCGAAGCTCCTGATCCGGAGAGTGCCGGGACGTAAATGGAATCTAATTCGGGTGAGGGCGCGATAGATGGTTTTCTCAGGTGCTCCAAGGCAAAATTTGGCGGGATTGGCTGCCGGGACGAGCCCAACTTGGACAGCGTATCTGCCGCCTCGTTTTCAATCCAGGGTATGTGATGGAACTCACATCCCTCAAAAAACCCACTTATCTTTTGAACATGGAACCTATATAGGGCCATGTTAGCATCCAAGGCATCCCAATTTCCAGATACTTGCTGCACCACCAAATCAGAATCTCCAAAGCATCGTATCTGACGTATCCCTATTTCCTTTGCCACTTTGAGACCATGCACCAATGCTTCGTACTCCGCCACATTATTCGAGGCACTGAAGTGGATTTGAAGGACATACTTCAGTTGATCCTTCTTGGCCGAGGTAAGCACTACTTCGGCGCCCAACCCGTCTTTTAGTTTCGATACATCGAAGTGCATTTGCCTATAATTGGAGTCTGGCAGGGGTGGCTCGTATTGCATTTCATCCTAGTCCACAAAGAAATCCGCCATAGCTTGTGACTTGATTGCATCCCTTCTCTCAAACTGTGGTGCATAGGGAGCTAACTCGATTGCCCACTTTGCTATCCGGCCACTTGCGTCTTTGTTACTCATGATCTCTGAAATGGGTGCCTCACATATCACCTTGATGGGGTGTTCCTCAAAATAGTGTTTGAGTTTCTTGGCCGACATATATACGCCGTATGCCATCTTCTGATAGTGAGGATAGTTCTGTTTCGAGGCTGATAATACCTCGCTCAGATAGTACACTGGCCTTTGCACGGATTTTCCTTCCTCTTCGCGCTCCACTACGATTCCTGCACTTACGACTCGGTTGGTCGCGGCTACGTAGAGCAACATTGGCTCATTAGGTAGTGGTGCAGCTAGGATTGGCGCGGTAGATAACATCTTTTTCAATTCTCGAAATGCAAGATCCGCCTGTGGCATCCATGTGAACTTGTCTGCCTTTTTCATTAGCTGATAGAGGGGCAAGGCCTTCTCTCCTAACCGATAGACGAACCGACTTAACGATGCCAGGCAACCAGTGAACTTCTACACATCGTTAAGACATTTTGGCAGTTCCATTCTTTCTATGGTCCGGATTTTTGTCAGGTTAGCTTCAATGCCACGGCTAGACACCAAAAAACCGAGTAACTTTCTGGCGGGTACGCCAAAGGTGCATTTCTCCGGGTTCAGTTTCATTCGGAACCTTCTTAAGTTCACGAATTTCTGCCGAATATCCTCAAGGAGTGTATTGCTTTCCTTGGTCTTTATTACCACATCATCGACATAGACTTGAACATTCCGACCTATCTGATCATGTAAGCATTTTTGCATGCATCTCTGATACGTTGCTCCTGCATTACGTAATCCAAACGGCATAGTGCGATAGCAATAAGCCCCGTACGGGGTAATAAATGCAGTCTTTATTTGATCATCCGGATTTAGGGGTATCTGGTGGAAACCGGAATACGCGTCAATGAATGGCAGTAGCTCACATTCGGCCGTTGAGTCTATGACTTGATCTATTCTAGGGAGCGGAAATGGATCTTTTGGACACACCTTATTCAGGTTCGTGTAGTCAATACACATGCGCCATACCACAGCCACGTTCGGATCATCTTTCTTCTTCTCCACTAGCACCGGATTAGAGAGCCAATCCGGATAGAGTACTTCCATGATAAATCCGGCCGCTAGGAGTCTGGCTATTTCGTCTCCAATGACTTTCCTCCTGTCCTCGGCGAAATGCCGGAGTGGTTGCTTCACCGGCTTAGCCCCGGGTCTTACATTTAATGAGTGCTCAGCCAACTCCCTCGGTACACCTTGTAGATCTTGTGTAGACTAAGCAAAGATATCCCGATTCTCACGGAGGAAGTTGACAAGCTCGCTTTCCTATTTGCTGCTTAAGTCGGCATCAATGGTCATGGTGCGCTCTAGGAACTGATCATCGATTGGCACTTTCTTCGTGTCCTTAGTTGTTTGGAACGATACGCTCCCGTGCGGGTTGGTCAGGGCCAGCATATGATGTTGCGCGGAATTAGCCAATGCCGCTACTTCTAGTATCTTCCTTTTTTCTTGAGCTATCACGAGTGACTTGGCTAAATTGGATCCGGCTGAGGCGCACTCGATCGAACGCCGGAAGTCCCCTGATACAGTTATCACGCCCCTTGGTCCAGGCAACTTCATCTTAAGGTAACTGATGTGGGTAGTTGCCATGAATTTGTTTAGTGCTGGCCTGCCGAGTAACACGTGATAAGCGCTCTCTAGATTCACCACCTCGAATTCCAAGTTCTCAGTGCGGCAGTTGTCTCTTGTGCCGAATAACACGTCAACCCGGACTTTACCAATTGGTTCACAAGAAATACCCGGCACAATGCCATGAAAGGTGGTCCTTGTTGCTTGTAACATGTTCTCTGTTATCCCCAACTTGTGCATGGTATCCTTGTACATAATGTTGATACTGCTGCCATTGTCAATCAATACCTTGGAAAATCTTACATTGAGATTCGGCCCGATGAACGTCGAATGCAGGACCAGAGCATAGGTTCCTGGGCTTGGCATGATCTTTGGGTGATCCTTGACACTCCATGTAATCTCCTGATCCGCCCAGGGCATATACCTCACCACCGCTGGCATTACTGCGTTTACCTACATATGCCGGCGCTGCAAGCTTTTCCGGTCATTCTCTTCCGTGCTGAACACACAATAGCTTTGATGATGTTCCATGTACTCATTTCGTCCCTCATTCTCGTTGTAACCTTGACCTTGTTGCTGGTTATTTCCCACTTGATGTACAACATCCCTTCTTTCCAGATTCTCGTACCTCGGAGGAGGTGGTGGCAGCATTAGTTGTTGTCCATTCCCCCTGTCAGTAACAGTGGCCGGGGTGCTTCATTTCTAGGTGCTTCGTTCCGAGGTGCCCGAGCATTCCCCGAACTTCCCTATTCTAATTTCCTCATCCATTCACACTGCCGGGTCGTATGATTCGCCGGACTCTTCGGACTTGGTGTATGAAATTTGCAAGGTTGATCCAACATAGACTCGAAAGTATACCTCGGCCTATCCTTACGTTCCTGCCATTGCTTTTTCTGCTCCGGGGTCCAAGGCTTTCTCCTTCGCTTTTTTACATTGCCTCGCCTCCAGCTTTTTGGCGTTGATCGCCTCGGCATTGATTGATCCGGTCCATCTTTGCGACCTGCTGCCAGTTATACCGATAATCTGGAGGCTCATCCCTTCTTTTTCCTCGAAAATCATTCCTCCTTGACGATCCGGGGACATCTCGGTTGTAATACTCTTTGTTTGCTTCGCTAGACATTAACCGGGGTTGCGTTGGATCTCCCAAGGCATACGAATCTGCGATCCGGATTGTCTCAGCCAAGGTAGTTGGCATATCTCACTGTAATATTTGCCACAACATACTTCCATATCTGCATCCCTGAGCGAACCACGCAATAGCTTATGATTCAATTACACCTTCGCACGAGTTACGCACGTTACACCAACGGGTTAGGAAATCTCGGTCCGGCTCATTCGGTCTTTGCCTGCACAACGCTAGAGTTTGCGGCCTATTTGGCCTCTTATAGGTGCTCGAGAAATTGCTCACGAATAACTCCTGAACATCTGACCAACAGTTAACGCTTCCTGGTGGTAAGTCGTTCAGCCAAACTCGCGCTGGTCCTTCCAACATTTGTGGTACATATCTCACTGCCCATCTTAAATTCCCTGTTGCGATCTTGACTGCTGTAGCATAGTCGATCAACCAATCCTCCGGCCTCGTACTACCATCATAAGTTCGGGTTCCTCTGGCCAGCTAAAAGTTCGGTATCGGTGGCTCGTTCATGATCCGGGGCCCAAAGCATGCTGGACCCGGTGGACCTTGTATCTCAATTTGCTCCGACCTATAGATCTTGTCCAATTTCAGCCTTGCATCATCTGGCTGCAAGTTCCTGCTTCCCAGTCGTGATCCAATTACGTGGTGATCCGGTCTGGGGTATCCATCGTTGACCATAGCCGAATAACCATCATTGTATCTTTCCTGATCCGGATGAGCATGATGCTGTTGTGCTGCTTGTCACGCACTCCCCTCTTGCCGAGGTACGCGCTATTGCTGTGTCCGAGGTAAATTTTGCCCCGCTCCCACGGGATCGCGCTGTCCGGCATTGCCGTTGGCAGCATTTCTTTGACCGGCATTGCCTTGGTCACGGTTACCTCGGGCGGCCACACCTCGGCTGGTGCTGTGTCGGTCCTCATCAACTTGCGCTTCTTTGCCTTTTCTAGCCCTTACCAGGTCATCAGGAACCATTTGCTTGTCCCTTCTTCCAGAGTCCACTGCCTCTTCTCTCCTGGGATTATGACTCGGAGACGACGCGGCTCCTCTGGATCTTGCCGGGTTATTTCTGGCTGAATGTATCACCTGTGAGGCCCCTGGTGGTGCCGGGTTAGCCTTGTTTATTTCTTCATTTTGTTGGCATGCAACTCTCAACAAGTGATTTACCCTCTCTTGATGCCTTTGTCGGGCCTCTCCGGTTAAACCTTCTAACTCAGATGCGGCCGCATTTGTAGCCCTGAGGTTCTTTGCCGGGGTACTGTATCGATCCAACCCTCCTGTTACTATCGTGGCTATCTGACCCGGCCTAGGCTCGTACTCCTTGTCAATCTCAGTGATCAGGTTCCTGCCCCGGATTTTCACTCCATCGATACGGTTTGCCTTAGCATACTCTCTCAAGGTGATGTTCAACGACTGATGCAGCTCTGCTACTTTCTTTGCTCCAGCTAACATTTTCCGCCTAGTTTCCTTTAACTCAACTTGTGCCTGAGCCGGATCTACCATAGGTGCTATTGGCGTTGCTAAGCTATCTATCGCTTGCTGGAGCACATTCTCTGACCTCTCTAGCGGGGGAAACCTAGACCTAGTCTGTTTTGCTGTTACCTCTGGCTCTGGCGCCGGATCTTTGCTTGGTCCTGCGTCTGGCGTGGTCATCAGGACCTCAACGCTGCTAGTGGGGCGAGTGATACACACTCCACGAGCTGCGCTGAGAGGTGGCTCGCCTCCCTTGACGATGTGTCGCGGGTGAATGCAGGACTCGTCCACGCTGATGTAGATCTTGTGCGCGCCAAGCTTGAGGAAGACGCCGTTGCACGGTGGAGGGTGCCTGCCGAAGCTTCCCGCGTTGTCGCTGACGTAGTCCATCGCTCCAAAGTGCTGAACCAAGCCTGAGAAGATACGCTCGCCGGTGCTTGAGAAGTTTCCCGTCTGAATTTTCACCCCTGCTAGCACCGCTAGCCCCAAGGTGGGCGCCAACTGTCGTGGTGGTGGCATGGCAGATGCCATGGATAGGCTAAAGATGGGGCCAATGAGTGCTAGGGGAATCCAGGGAGGGAGAACGTGGTGATTCCACGCACGGAAGTTCTTGTATATTCTCTATCAATGGTGTTTACAAGTGCTCCTGAGGCTCTCAGCAAGAAGGAGACGATGTCTCTTACTCCCTGTCAACTAGCCCTAGAGTTCTACCTTAGACAGAGAATGATTGATTCATCGGCCGACCCTCTCTATGGAGGCCCCGGTGCTCCTTATATAGGGAAGCTCGGGTTACAATTCTAGGGCACAGGTGGTAGCATATTCTACGAATATGCTCCTTTCCTAAAGCAGATGCTTCTTTATTCCCTTTAACGGCTCGTCCGGGCTTTGGACGTAACCCATGGCATAATCCTTGTCTTTTGGCGTCACCAGACACGGGCTACGTCATCCGGCTTTGCCCGCGTCACCTTGGTCGCCCCTGACCCGCTGGTCCTCTTCTTTACTTTACTTTGCTCATGCTACAGCTAATAAAGCCACCTTTTGACCAGCGGGGGATTCCTTCTCTTGGAAGCTAAGATAATCCGGCTAGCATATAGCTAATCCGGCTTACCTAGTTACCTGCAAAACAGATAGAGATGGCTGGCATAAATCTTATGCCGGCCGGATGTCAAGGAGATGCTCCATGGGCCGGGTCACACCGTGATTCGGCCTGCCTTGAGGTGACCCGGCCAGCACTTGCTTTGACCGCGCCGTACCCCGGCTAACTCGGCCCTTATACCCCGGTGTTACACTACCCGGGGGTATCCCCCAACAATATTATTAGCATAAAACCATCAAAAATTATAGATATGTTATGGACGTATCACCTGCCGTTGGCTGCCGCTCCCTTCCACCCACTTGATTCGAGTCCCGATGGTGCTTCCATGCGCCCACATCTGCAATCCCGTGAAGCATTTAGAGGCACTGCTCCAAACCTCTCTCCCTCGACTGCTACTTCAAAGTATCGTTGCTACAAAGAAAAGCCACCCCTGCTACCAACGGCGGATGTCGTGGCTACCAACGTTGGTCGTCAGTGGTCCAAGGGTGCAGCGCCACGGCCACTTGCTGCAAAGGAATGGGGCCGTGCCGCCAATGGTGACTGATGCTACTACCGATGTCAGACGTTGGTGTTGCAAAAGGTTCAACGCCATGTGTCACGTGATGCCAGCGAAGGCCACCGTCCGGCCTGCCTTGCTACTAACGGTGTGTGCCTATGTTACCAACGCCGGTCACGGGTGCTCCAAAGGTGCAGCGCCACATGCCGCTTGCTGCCAGTGAAGGCCATCTACTTTTGCTGCAAATGGAAGGCCGTCGGCTTTTGCTTCATGTGCCTAGGCTTTTGCAAGCCAGAGGGCTAGGGTGGGGGAGAGCTTCTCCGGCGTCAGAGCATCCCCAACAGAAGCTATATAATAGTGCGCGCTAAAATATGTTTACAACACTATTTTTTGGTTTGCAGCGCGCGCGGGCATGGGGCGCTCCACCGGAGGCTGTATTTTGCCGCGCGGCAAAAACAACGCTCCACCGGACGCTCCAAAGCACAGCGCGCGGCAAAAACAGAAATCACACATCCATCTCCAAAATAGAAGATCAAACACACACAAATAAAATCATCAATAAATAGTTCAATTATTATTACAACACAAATAACATACAATGAATAGTTCAAATAATAAATACATGTCTAACAAAAATTCAACAATCCAACAATACAAGAATGCAACAATACAACACAATAACAAATGGTAAAACAAATCTGGTTGTTCATTGTTGCCCATTCCACTTCCACCACTCCTTGAGGAGATCAATTTGAAGTTGATCATGCATTTCGGTTTGTCGAATGGCATGATATGAGGAAATAAATTGGACTATTATCTCTTCTCTCCTACGCATTTGGATGGGAACTCTCATCAGTCATAGAAGGAGTAGTCTAAAGCTTGGCCACGCTCATTCTCGGTGATCATGTTATGCATGATGACACGCGCAGTCATGATATACCGAAGGATATTTTGATCCTAAAATTTAGACAGCCCCCTAGCAATAGCAAATTGTGCTTGTAAAATCATAAATACTCTCTCCACATATTTCCTAGCAGGCGCTTGTGCATTATGAAACTGGAGTCTTTTCTAACCTTTTGGATATTTAAGTGGCTCACAAATATTTGCCATCTTGGGTAGATACCGTCCGCAAGGTAGTAGCCATAGTTATAAGTGTGGCCATTTGCTACAAACTCCACCGGTGGAGCTTCACGCTTGGCAATCCTTGTCATAATTGATGAGCGTTGGAGGACATTGATGTCATTGCAAGAACCCGGCATTCTAAAAAAACAATGCCAAAACCAAGTCTCTTGATCGTCCATGGCTTCAAGGATAATGGTGGAATCCTTTTTGTGGCCTTTGAATTGTCCATGCCAAGGCGCGGGATGGTTCTTCCAACTCTAGTGCATGCAATCAATTGAGCCAAGCATACCGGGAAACCCTCTAGCTTCATTCATCGCCAAAAGCCGAGTTGTATCTTCAGCATTGGGGGCTCTCAAGTAGGTCTCGCTGAACACTTCCACAATGGCTATTGCAAAGCGTTTGACACACTCGATTGCTTGACTCTCACCTATTGCCAAGTGGTCATCGACTAGGTCCGCTGGAATGCCGTATGCCATCATATGCAAGGCGGCTGTCACTTTTTGATAGATGCTATGCCCAAGTTCGCCACAAGCATTCCTCCTTTGCTCGAAGAATCGATCTTTCTTCTTCACCTCCCCACAAATGTGGTCGAACAAGTTGATGCTCATCCTAAATCGGCGATGAAAGTATCTCTCAGGGTAAGTTGGATTTTCGGCAAAATAGCTGTGAATCAACTTGTTGTGCCCCTCAATCCGCTCCCTCCACAATTTTTGGCGACCGAAGACGGAACCACCATGCTTCGACCGCTTCGCG
The DNA here is from genome assembly GCA_023614405.1 of Avena insularis. Lineage (NCBI taxonomy): Eukaryota > Viridiplantae > Streptophyta > Magnoliopsida > Poales > Poaceae > Avena > Avena insularis. Next base: position 149,644,674 of record CM042690.1, read on the forward strand.
AGCATAGCCAAAATCATCAACATATTTTCCTCCTCTAATAAATCCATCTCCTCATCGGATGAATCATACGCGGAACTCTTCTACAATGAAAAAACCTAATTTTAATTGGCCTCCAAATCACCTATATATAATGAAAAATCGATTTGGGTGCCACATACTTGCACGTGGCTCATGTCGCGTTGGTGGGAGCCTCAGGGGCGCAGGCGGAAGTGGAACGACAGATGTGCTCTCGGCGGGCGGTGCTTGCGGGAGCGCGACCTCTAGCAAATTATGCGGCGGCGGCGACACGGTTGGTCGCCGGTCGATTTAGCAGCGCTGATGCCTGTGGAGTACCGCCAGCTGATCTACCGCGGCGCGAAATCGCAAGAAAACTGTGTGGAATCGAGGCAACGCCGGCGCTAGTGTGGGAGGCAAAAATGGGGAAAGACGCGTGCGGGGATTTTTCAAGTGGCAGGTGGCGTTCACGCGGTCGCTATGCCTTTTACCGCGCGTTGTAGCGGAAGCGGCAAATATGGTGCACGCGATTGTGCGAAATGACGCGCGCCCTAAAAAATTCTGGAGCGGCAAAGAGGCGCCCGCAAATTTTTTTTGGATACATACCAGTTTTGGGATGATTTGTTATAAATAGATCTTTTTTTTGCTAATCGTGTTTTAACAACAAAAACTAACATAATGGATCCACAACTAAGTGATGACATGGACCTAGTGCTCACATGTCATCCCTTTCATCTTCTCCCCCCCCTCTCTATTCTCTCATATCATTCTTCTAGCAACCGCTCTTCCTATTCCTCCCGATCTTCCCGAGGTTCGTGATTAATCCGATGACCTCCGTCCTGTTGCCCTAATCGCTGCCACCGTCCATGCCATGTCTGTCGCATGGTAGCCATCGTTGACGTCGCCTCCGACCTTTCCTGATCTTACGGACCTTCCCCTTGCATTCCTGGTGAGATCCTGCTCCTCCTTATACTCTCCGTTTGCCCGCTCAAGCACCAGTCACTTGTCGTCGATCATCATCGTCTGCCGTGTGTCTGCATCACCGGCAAGGACCCGAGGGGTAGGGAGAGCGGTTGCTGAAGAAAGAAGAAGGATACGACAGAAGAGAGGGAGGAGTGTGAAGTAAATGAGAGGGATGATAGGTAGACCCTAGGTCTGACGAAGCTCGGGAAGGTCTGGAGGGGTAGGGAGGGCGGTTGCCGGAGGAAGAAGGAAGGATACAACAGAAGAGAGGGAGGAGTGGGAAGTAGATGAGAGGGATGACAAGTGTGCGCTAGGTCCATGCCATCGCTTAATTGTGGCCCATTATGTTAGTTTTGCTGTTAAAACACGATTAGCCAAAAAACGACCTATTTATAACAGCTCGTCCCAAAAGTGGTATGTATCTGCAAAAAATTGCAAAAGTTGCACTAAGTTGTTACCATAGCCAATTGTAGTATTAAAATGTAATTTAATCCACATTCTGGCAGCAAGGAATTAAATGAATTAAACCCCAGGCTCGGGATGGTCGCTACATCAATGTTCCTGAACACCGCACCCCAGCTGCCGCACCTAACGTCTTCACTCAAGCTTGCCCAATCATAGGGACATGAGACTTGCGATATTCCTTGTTAATCTAAAAATAATAATTCTTAAAACAACATATAGACATCCAATACATCATTCAATAAATTGTGCACTCTGCAAGGTTTTTAAGAACAACAAAATGATGGTACAACAATACATATCCATATAATTTGGATATTGTATCTAAGAACAAGTAAATGCGGAATTCAGCAACATCAACATGACAAAGAGTTCGATGATCCTCTACTCCAGCTAGTGCTCACCAATAACAGGCTCCCGATTTGCTGAGTCGACATTGAATACGACAATTTTTACCCACTTTTGAAAGGGATATCAACAAGATTTACATGGTCTTCGACTTTGAGAGCGCTTTCTTGCGCTGCCCAAGCATATAGGTGTACATATGTGGGCTTCCTGTATCCAAAGTTAATTTATCCACTGTAAGCCACAGAATAGGGTGCAATTCAATTGAAAAGATGTCAATAGCAAGAAGGAACATACCTGGAACGTAAATTAGGAGTACCATGATTGATGCATAGAAATAATCGAACGAATAATTCCATGTGTTTGGCAATCTAAGGGAGTACTTCCCTGACGCCTGCGTTATCGATTCAAGTGCAAAAGCATATATCAGCAACATTAACATATGCAATCAAAAGTTCTCTTAAGTGGATATGTTCAGAAAACTATAGCACCTTAATGTACTGCAAAGCAATGTATATCAGTCCAAGCTCGCTGCTGATCCCGGTTGGGTACATGATTAGGAAAGAGCTATATCTGCAAGCATCAGGTTTAATTCAATGTAAATAACCATTCTTAGAACTGATGCCCTTTTAACTTAAAATCTTCAACGTTATGCACAGTTCAGCCCGGTAGCAGCATATATACATGACCTCACCTGAGCCATAGAAGCCATGATGGGGCAGATCCGAGAAGCTCTTTAGTGCCGAAGAATGAATACCTAATGATCTGCATTACAACACCCAACACTTGAGTAATGAGGTAATTGTTTGTAGGTACATAATTGGGGTTTTGCTGATATTAATGGAGTGACCATATCATCTTGTCGGCTCATTTTAACAAAACACAAAAAATATTGCATGGACTTTTGAAGCTGATGTGAAGTATAGTGTTACTAGCCGCAATTGTTTTGTGGTAATTTTCATGTTACAACTATACTGAAAACTGAACTTGAGACAGCAACATCCTTATGCCAGAATCATATCCTTGAATAATTATTTGACCAGCATGTTTTCAGGCAGTCTAAACTGCGGTCCCCGTCTTTTATAAACTAGTGACGCTGTCAATCCATAAGTTACATCTGGTGACCATATCATCAGAATAATACTAGGATATTTATCTAAGCTACATCTGGTGACCATATCATCAGAATAATACTAGGATATTTATCTACACTTGAGTAACGAGGTAAATTGTTTGTAAGGTACATAGTTTGGGTTCTGCTGATATTAATGGAGTGACCATATCATCTGGATAATACTAGGATTAATCTGAACCCCCATCTCTTCTAAACAATCTAGTGGTGACGCTATCAAATCGATATGGTGAGAGGAAAAGCATACCTCGGTGACGGACCAGCTGATGACCAGGGAGCTCACCAGCATGTGTGTCCTGGTCTGCAAGCAAAAAAGAAAAATGAGGAGTTGGAACACACGGTGGCACTGTAACTCTTGAGTGCAAGTAATGGGGCGAGCGAGGTCACCTCTGGGAAGCTCCAGAGGATGCCCCAGGTGACGAAGAGGCGCGAGCCGATCTGCGGCAGCGTGGCCGACACCGGCGAGCGCACGAGCCCGACGAGCCCGTGGAGGATCTGAATAGGACACGACGCAGATCTTTAGAGCATATAAACAGAGCTATAAGAAAGCTGCAAGATCCGGCGGGCGGGGCGGTACCTCTAGGACTGCGGCGGTCTGCGCGAGCTGTAGCGGCCTCTCGACGGCGGCATAGACGTCCTGGTGGCCCGTCCGGAGCAGGGTGGTGACGGCGTAGTATAGCACCTGCGCCCTGCATCCACGAGTCAATTGATGAGAGATTGGATCAAGAATTGGGAAAGGGGAGGGAGGAAGCAAGCAAAGAACAAACCATCCGAAGAAGACGGCCCAGTTGTAGACGGCGAGGTAGGCGCGCTTGAGTGCCGCCGCCATGGTCGTCGCCGGTCGGACCGGGATTTGGGCTGCTGTGATGAGATGCAGGGCGAGCGGTGGCGCGGAGTTATAGCTGCGGGCGCTGAGCGTGGGCAGGTCGTAGGAGGCTTAATTGGGGCAGATGCAGATCCATGTCACACTCACTCACACCCGCCCGGAGCTGAAACCAAAGAGAGAACCCAGCTCTGCTTCACTGCTCAGCTCAGCTGCCCACCGGTACGAATTTAGTAGCGGCAGTCAATGTGCAGCGAGCGAGCGAGCGAGCGAGCAACCACCTTGCTGAAGACTGACACGGCCTACTCACTCTCGAAGAATGCTTCAGGTGGTTGCAACGCTCCAGCAGATTCCAGCAGGTTAGCTTGGCGTCAGAGAAACCTGTTCGCTCACCTGTTCTGCGTGCACAACTGCAGGGTCGGTCCCAGGAGAATGAAGTGAAGAACTTGAGAATTTACAGGAAAGAATTTCTTGTCCCAGCAGAATTTTTTTCTTTCCGCTGGAGCTAGCAGTCGATCTGATTTACTCCCTCTGTTTCAAAATAGGAATATAAGATGTTTTAGCTTTACGAAAGAAGTGTATCTAGATTCCTTTTAGTATGTAGGTTCACACATAAAATAGATCTAGATACAATTCTTTTGTAAAGCTAAAACATTTTATATTTTGAAACGGTGGGAGTACAAGGTAGTACAGCTTCTCAGTCTTGGCATAAGTAAATACACCGCCAGACAATCATACACATGGCTCGCTCCTTGTAGGACACGGGACATGACACCAATCGGACGACGGTTTCCTGGTATACTCGGGACACTAAACAACCTATCGATCAAACGGAAGCCGAGTATGACACGAAACGGGCACAACTAGTTAAGTACACGGATTCGGGTATCACGTATATTCGACCTAGTGGGTAGGGGTACGGAGGGCACGGCGGTATCTGCTAACTCAGATGTTTTGTCCATGATACGTGAAGCCCACGTGTCAAGTACACGGTTTGTTTTGCCCATTAGATCTTTCGGACACATTTAAATGTCTACCTTCCCAGTTTCAGACCTAAAGGCTCACCTAATTGTAACTTGCTAACCCAAACATGATTTGCATGAGACACCCCGCACGACCACACCCTTGGTCATATTTGGCCATCCGTTATCGCAAAGCCGCAAATAAAATAAAATCATGAATATCCAATGATACCGGAGTATCTGTCGGATTTGGATTTGCGGCGATATACAGTCCTATAGATACTTTAGTGGATGGGTTAGAGTAAGGCTAATTGATCTGATTCGCAAAATAAGGCTAATTGATCTGTATTTGGATACAGTTTGGTTTACCCACCCAAACCTGCCCCATTTCGTAGTAATAGCTTAATTCAACAGCTTACTTAATTGGACAGGTAGAACCATATATTAACTAAAGGAACCACCACGGCACAACCACTTTGAACGTGACATGCATGCTCTTGTTTCGTGCATCATGCAACCACCGTGATAGAAGAACTACACACACAATAGCTGTTTCTGAACTGAGTTCAGTTTCTCAACCCTCAAAGGCTGGGGGACCTAGAAATAAATTAGAGGGTGGGCACCATCAAAATAAATTACCAGAGCTAGAAACAATTCTTCCGTGTCCTCGATTTTCTTTCCAATATAATCTTGACGACTGCATACCGAGATGTCTAACATGCCAGGGACGAATTCAGCGTCAGCTGGCCCTATTAACGACACAAGCGTGTAAAAACGGAGAAGAAACTATCAACGAGAGGCCCAACAAGGCAGCTAGGGCCTAAGCAGTTAGGGCATCTCTACCGGGCTGACCCAAACGCGCGACCGAAACGATCCGTTTCTATCCGTTTGGGTTGGCCTGCGGCCACTTTGGGGTGGTCCGGTCTGTCCGTTGAGTCGCGGCGTTATTTTTTTAAGAGTAAAATGCACCAGAGGTCCTAAAAGTTTGGAGGAAACCGTATGAAGGTCCTAAAAGTTTCAACTTGTGTACCAGAGGTCCTATTTTTCAGATCCATGTACACTGTAGCCGGGGCTGTAGCTGGGAATTAGGACCTGTTGTGCACAACTAATTAAGAATTAGGACCTGGAGTGCACAACTAATTAAGAATTAGGGTCTCCTGTACACATGTTGAAACTTTTAGGACCTGTATACAGTTTCCTCCAAACTTTTAGGACCTCCGGTGCATTTTACTCTTTTTTTAAATTCAAACCGGCATGATTCGCGCGTAAAATAAACTGGCAAAGTTCATTCATAATTATACAAAATATATTACATTCAAAAAGATAAAAAAAGGAAAAAACCTGGCCCGGGCCCTAGCCCTAGCTACCAACAATCTCCCCGCCGCCGTCGCCGCCGCCCCATCCATCTATAGAACGAGGTCGATCTACTCATGCGGCGTCCAGAGGTGTGACATCGGCAGACCGGGAGCTGGCGCCGGCGCGGTGCGGGAGGTGCCGGGTGGTCGATCACATGGCATGGCCACGCCGGCCACACGTCCGTTTCTGCCTGCGCGAGCGGAGTGTACCACCCCGGTGCGGGTGGGATGACCACTCGACAGACGAGCAGAAGCACCGTGGCGCGCTGCGGCCAGTGGCGGCAACCTGCCCGTGTTGACCTGCGCCACCAGGGCGGTGAGCTGGACGACCTCCTGGTAGCCGTCCCACATCCGGTCCTCCTCCCTCGCGCTGGCCGCGATGGCCTGCTCGAGGAAGGCGTCCTCGTCGAAGCACCGCGCCAGGACCTCCTGGTACTCCGAGGGCAGGTGCACGGCGGCGGATACCGAGGATGACCCCACCGCCTCCTCCTCCTCCTCATCCTTGACGCGATGATGTTGTCGTCGCTGCCGAGGTCGGCATCAGAATGGTTGACGACGCTGTTGGAGGCGGCCTCGATGGCGGGGAGGTCGCGGGGACCCACAGGTCAAACTCGCCACGGTAGGTGCTGAGGCGGCACGCCGTGTGCTCCTAGTCTAGGAACTCCCTCCAGAACACCGAGTTGTGGTACACGCGGTCGTACCGGAAGGCCGGCGGGAGCTTGCGGATGCGGCATGCCATCTCCGCCTCCAGCGCCTTGTCGTCCTTTGGGGAGGATGGCACTGGCACCCGCGCCTGGTTGAGGTGCTAGCCCGTGGGGAGGGAGACATCGTGGTGGACGATGCCTCTCCCCTCCCTCCACCGCCGCCCGCACTCCGCCACGCGGAACTAGCGGCGGTCACGGGCTTGCTCCGCCGCCTCCCGGTGCACGGCGGGGACACCGACGAAGTCATGCGCCTGGGACGGCGGTGGCAGGACCCCCCGACGGAAGGTTGGCATGCTGCTCCCTTGATGGCGCCAACTGCTCGAGCCGAATCCACCGGCTTCGTGGTTGTTCTTCGACTTCTTGAACCACCCTGGCTTCTTCATCGCTGGCGGTGGCGGCTAGTTTGCCGAGTGGCTCCGGCGATGGCGATGGCGAGAGGAGGGGAGGTGTGTGACACCGACGGTGGTAGGGGCCAGCTTAAGTAGCCCCTGCCGGTGGGAGCACACGTAGGTTCTCGCGCCTTCGCCATCAATGTCGGTGCGGAAACTCAGGCGACACCCCGTCCCGTTGTCATTGATGGTGAAGGCTACCGGGGTTGCGTCTAACTCGGTGCCGCCGTTCAGTCTGCCACCCGCGCCTCTGAATCGGTGCGGCGTTTGTCTCTGACTCACTACGGATGCTGGCGGGTGGGCCAGTAGCGCGGGAGGGGGGGGGAGGGGGAGGACATGCCCGTGACCCGCCCATGTCCGTCTTTAATGAGCATTACATGGTCTTCATGTGGAGCATGACTCTCATGGTATAGAGTAGTACTACTACAAAAGATGAAAAAGGCACAGAAACTATGGTTGTGACCTTGCTTCTCTTGTTTGAAAACCTTGAATTAATGTTCATTAATTTCGACGGATGTCTATAAACTCATTAAATGCTGGAAAGCATACAGGCTTGTGGGTCTATCTGATGGGGACAACATCCCAAGTGGGAGTAGCGTACCTTAGAAGCTTCAACTTCAAAATTTCGGCAGAGCGCCGAAATATCCCGCCCACCCATTCAAACATCCCGCCCATCCATTCAAACATCGAGCCCCAAAAAAAACATTCAGCCCCAAAACTTATTTTATTAAAAAAAATTAGCCTAGAAGCTTGAAAGGGTGTTATACATTGTGTGAAAAAGGGGGCGATGGCATTTTGAGCCATCATCTTTGTAGTTGCTTCACAACAAAACACATTATTGTTACTTGGAAATTCGAAAACAAACTTCAAATTTGGAAGCAGACATATTGGTTGATTTGTAAAGTTGCACCGATCTACCAAATACGGACACGTCATCATAAACTATTTCCATGACCTTGGTCACCTTTTTTGGACGATGGTCATCTTCTCGAAAGCCTTAAATTGTTCGAAAATTTCAGCAAATGCCTAGAAACTCGTTTAAATGCTCGGAAGCAACTCTCGCTGGCGTGTGGGCCTAGACGGTGACAGCGCGTCTGAGAGGCCCCATGCCGGAGTAGAGTATGCTAGAAGCTTCGACCTCAAAATTTGGTACGGCGCCCAAACATCGCACTCATCCATTAAAATATCCCGCGCATCCATTCAAACATGCTTCACCTCTTTCTAGAATGCAAAATTCCTCTTCTATCCCTGCTTCGGAAACAAGAATCCGAGGGAGCACTGCAATAACAGAGGGATATAGGTGGTAAATTTGTGTTCTCCCAAGTGCATCACCCCATCCACGCAATCCCAGCCCTTCTTCAATATTTACCTGCCCGCCCACTCTGACCTACACCGACTTTTTGGACCCACTATGCAAGTGACCCACATATCAGTGAGCCAGAATTATGGGAAGTAGAGATTCCCATCGCTTGTTGTTCAAAATTCGGACATTTTTTACTAAACCGAGATAAAATCGTTAAAATCATCCAACCTGGCTTATACTATCATTCCACTATGTCAGAGTAAAAGCTAAAAAACAAAGCCAAAAACACGTTCGTAGCTTTATGGGCCAAAAATCAAAAGCCAGAATTTGAGCCCAACCAAACAACGCCTAAATCTCAAGGAACTCTTTCTGTTTCTCCCTTGTTTTAGAACCCGGGTACCTTCAATTTTATTTAACAAAAAATATGACCAAGCAGGATATCATCGACTTGTAGATCAATTTTTGAGATACTTTCATTAAATTGCGGTAACACCATTCTGTTCCATGAATATATATAACCATAAAGTTTGAAAATATTATTGAGAATTTACGGAATCCTAAACCATAAAATCTAAACCCCTAAACCCTGACCAAGCAGGTATCATGCAACTATAGATCAAAAATTGAGATACTTTCGTTAAATCAGGTAACGCCATTCTATTAGAAGAATATAAGCATAAATTCCCGAGCATTACCAAAAATTCTCTGAACCCTAAACCGGAAACAACCCATAAAACTAAACTATAAAACCCTAAACCCTCGACCCATAAACCCTAATCAAGCAGGTATCGTGCACTTATATATCAAAATTTGAGATACTTTCATTAAATTGCGGTAACGCCATTCTATTCCACGAATATAAGCATAAAGCTTGAACATTATTTAAAATTCCTGAAACCTTGAAATCTAAACACTAAACCCTAAATCCTTACCAAACACATAGTATGCACTTATCGATCAAAATTGATATATTTGTTGGAGATATGCCCAAGAGGCAATAATAAAGTAGGTTATTATCATATCTTCACACTTATGATAAATGTTTACATTCATGCTATAATAGTATTAACAAGGAAACCATTAATACTTGTGTGATTTGTAAACTTAATTTGAAGTCCCTAGTATAGCCTCTATACTTCACTAGCTTGTTGGTTGATTGATGATTGAGGTTTCCATATCATGAACATTGAGATGTTATCAACAACAAGATCATATCGTTAGGAGAATGATATGGTGGACATACTCCTATAGATAAGCGTAGCATAAAGATCAAGTCATTTCAATAGTTCAATTGCTATATGCTTTCTGATACATAGTAACCTAATTCCTTCGACCATGAGATCATGCATATTGCCTTTACTGGATGGATGCTTTGATGTCATCAAACACCACACCGTAACAGGGTGGCTATAAAGGTGGCATTGAGTGTTCGGAAAGTATTGGTTGAAACACATGGATCAAGAGTGGGATTTGTCCATCCACATGACGGATAGATATTCTCTGGGCCCTCTCGGTGAAATGTCATCCAATTAGCTTGCAAGCATGTGACTTGGTCACAAGGGATCACATATCACGGAACGAGAAAGAGTACTTATCGATACGAGGTTGAACTAGGTATGCGTAGATACCGATGATCATAACCTCGGATAAGTAACATATCGTGAGACAAAGGGAAATTGGTATCGTATGTAAGTGGTTCATTCGATCGCAAAGTAATCGTAGAAATATGTGGAGCCATATGAATTTCCAGATTCCTCTATTGGTTATTGTTGGAGAAGTGTCTCGATCATGTCCGCATAATTCACGAACCGTAGGGAGACACACTTAAGGATTCGGACGTTGTTTGAGTAGTTATGGTATTATGAGAAAGAGACCGAATGTTGTTCGAGTCTCGGATGGGATCCGGATATCACGAGGAGATCCGGAATGGTCCGGAGAATAAGATTCATATAAGGAAAGTCCCGTTTGAGTTGGGGAATGGTTAGGTGTTTTCATCGGGAACATTCTAGAAGGTCGGAATGTCCCACTCCGGAGGGAAGGGTACATGGATGTGTCATTGCATGTTGGAATGATTGCATCATGTACTAAGTGTTCTTGCTGTCCCAAATAAAGGATTAATTTGAATCCTAAATTGAAAAGTCAAACGCTAGTTTGAAAGTCAAACGGCAGTTTTTGGGAAGTGGGAGAGGAGGAACCGACTTGAGGGAGGAGTCCTCCTCCCAAGCCGGCGCCCACCTAGGCCGAGTTGGGGAGGACTCCACTCCCTCCCTTGGCCGCCAGCCTCCCACCTATATAAGGAGGGGGCTCCCTCCTAGGACACAAGTTCCTATCCTCTAAACTAGAAACTAGACCTAGACCCCTGCTTAGAGCTGTTTGGTTTAGAGCCTTCTAATTGGTTTAGAGCCCTCTAATTGGTGTGTCTAATTACTAGACCACTAATAGCCTCTCTCATAAGCTCCACCATACTCGCATCGGCTTAAGGCGAAGCCTCATGATCTCCCTCTATTTCCACCACGCGTTGTCTTTGCCCGGAATCGCGAGGAGAGTGCTACAACCTCATTTTCTTTGGAACAAGGGAGAGGAAGGTCTTCGTCGTACCGAACGTGTGACCATCAAGGGAGCGCTGCTGGAACGTGGCGCTGGAAGGATCGACTACGCGATCTTGAGATCGGAAAGAGTACGACTACATCACCCACGAGAATCTGCTCTCGTTAACCGCTTTGGAATCTTCGAGGGTAAGTTGTACCGTCGACTCGTTGCTACAATCTAGTAGATAGATCTTGGCTTGTTTGTTTGTATGCGATAGAAAATTTTTGTTTTCCATGCTACGAACCCCTACAGTGGTATCAGAGCCGTGTCTATATGTAGATCTGCTTGCAGTAGAACACAATGGTCATTGTGGGCGTTGATGCTTTTATTGTAGATTGCTTTTTGTGTACTTTGCATCTTGCGGTATGTTGGGATGAAGCGGCCCGGGCTAACCTTACATGACATCGTTCATGAGACTTGCTCCACGCTTGACATGCAACTCAGACAGCATAAGTGGCTTTATGGGTGCTGTTTCTCCTAGCATAGTAAAGATCCAATTTACAACGGGTGATCAACAATGCTAGTATCAATGTTGTGGTTCTTGTTCGTAAGTTAGAACGACACTTATTGAAAGCCCCAAACCACGTAAAATATGCAAAGAAAGTAGAGGCGTCTAACTTTGTTTTGCAGGGGTGCGATGATGTGATATGGCCATGATTGTGATTATATTTGATGTATGCAATGTTCCTTATTGTAAGTTGGCAACCGGCAGGAGCCTTATGGTTGTCTTTAATTTTGTTAAGACCTGCGTGTCTATTCAAAGTAGTTGTAATAGTTGAAGCTGGTGGACGACAACCATGAAGAAGCATCATTGACCTTGATGCTATGCCGGTGATGATGGAGATCATGTTCGTGCTTGAAGATGGAGATCGAAAGCACAAAGAAGAAAGGCCATATCATATCACATATTATGAATTGCATGTGATGTTAATCCTTTATGCATCTTGTATTGCTTAGTAGGCAGCGGTAGCATTATAAGATGATCCCTCATGCACATAAATTTCAAGTTCTAAAGTGTTCACCCTTAGTATGCACCGTTGCCAAAGCTTGTCGCTTCAAGCACCACGTGATGATCGGGTCTTTGATTCATGGTGAATACAACGTAAGCAAGCCAGATTTGCTTATGCGGTAGCTAAGGTTGATCTTGAGCCTAGCATGTACGACATGGCCTCGGGAACACGGATTACGAAAGGTAGAGCATGAGTCATATAGTAGATATGATGAACATGTTGATTGTTCGCCATTGAAGCTATATCAACTCTCGTGATGATCGGTTTTGATGTGGTGGATTTGGTTCGTGTGATCACTAAAACAATGTGAGGGATATTGTTTTGAGTGGGAGTTCACCTAGATTAATTTAATTATTAATTAGAACTAAATTTATCATAAACTAAATCAAAGTGAATTTGCATAGTTGTTGTAGTCATTGGCATCCGTTTACCACCTTGCGCTTAGTTATAATTGAGGTGATAGAACTATAGAATTCTGGTTAGTTACTTTCTGAGGTATCGTATTGTATTGAAGTGTTAATCTAAAGTTTAGAAGTCCTATTGCAAACTTTCAAGAAGTTCCGTTACTCCATGAAGTTTAATAATTAGTATTAAATCAAGAGTAACAATTCCAAATGTTAGTATATAAGTATCATGTTTTCTCCATGATTCTTGATATTCAAAGATTGTCTTAATATCAAGGTTATCTAGGATCTGAAAGAGTTGTTTGAAACCATGATGTGTGGAAGATATTGTGATATCTCAAACAAAGTTTTGGTTACAACATGATAGAGTATAATATGGCAAAGTTCATGTTCTCATATTTTGATGAGAATTTGCAAAAGGTTGGAGACACTAGTTGTCCTAATCCTCCAAAAGGTTTTGGATAGCAACATTATACTCATAATTCATCGTTACAAGCTAAAAGTAGCTTGATCATGGATAAATCCATGATGAGGTGAATATTTGATGTAGGTAAATTGTTTACTACACCAAGAGATTACTAAAGAAAGGAATTTGAAAGAACACCAAATATTTGATAATGGTGATCTACTTCAAAGTGCAAGTTCAAAGACATTGGTATTTAACTATACACGCTTTGGACTATGTGTCATAAGTATGACTCCACTATTGATGTTGATAGATTCTTTCAAATGTAAAAGGAAATCTTGAAAAGAATCTCATAAGTATATGGCGTAAAAGAAAAGACTAGAATTGTTCAGTTTAAAGTATATAGATGATATACATGTTATGGCTATATTCTTTGCTTATTAAAATGTGGTTCTTAAGTACTTGATACTGAATTTGTTGGTATGAATCGTCATACGAAACAACACAATTCATGAACTACAATGGCCTAAGTAACTAGCAAAAGAATATGTGATGATGTTCATCGAGAACAAATAAAGGGTTATTGTGTTGCTCGTTAAAACATCAAAGCTTGCCTTCAGGATTTGTTTTATCAGGTATTATGAGAACAAAAGGGTTGTTCAAATAATTGCGTAATCCATAAAAGATGGATGATTCACAAATCTCGTTGGATAAATCACATCCATAAAACTAGTGCTAAAATTGTCGAAAGACAAATTGATTGAAAGATCACTTAGGAAGTGACATCGCCGTTTAAATTATATTGGAAAGAAAACATGAAGAAACTCCATGTGGATGGAATTTTGGAGTCTTTTGATTTTTGATCAAATGACGTTTGTGAAACTTTCCTGGAGATAATTAAAACTTCGTTCATAGGCCAAAAGGGAACGAAAAACTAGCTTATTGGAACTTGTGCATATTGTTGTACGAACTCCATTATGTGTAGTCAAGAGCGATGGATTTCAACTTCATATGCTTTCTCCGAAAATTTGAGTGAATATGTGAATATTTACTTAATAAGGATGAAGTGTGAAATATTTGAAAAGTTCGAAAGATTTTAAGATGAAGTGCAAAATCATTGTAACAAGAATATGAATAGTTTATGATAAGATCATAAAGGAAGATATTTGAATTACAAGTTTAGCATAATACCTAAGATTTAAGGAATCGTTCTGTGGATTTGCATTTCCCGAAACACCATAAGAGTATGGAGCGTTCGAGATATGTAATTGAACCTTGTTTGACATGGTAAGATCGAAGGTATAATTCATAAAACTGCTATTATATTTTAAAGATTAAAAGCTTTAGAGACTACCGCTTTTCCACTAAAAGAGCTCCATCATAATCCGCTGAAATGACACCATATAAGGTTATGGTTTGGGATAAAACCCAAGTAGTCCTTTCTTAAACATTGGTATGCTGTGCATAAGAAAGATGTTTGCAACCAAAGTCGGATAAACCTGTCTTTGTATTACTGTTAAGTATTCCTCCATAAACACCGGAGACAAAAGTGTTTGTCGCTTAGAACGTCAAGTTTCTTTGAGAAGGAATTTTTCGTGAAAAGTTAAGTGGGAGGACAATAGAACTTTGATAAGGTTAAAAGAACCTTAGCTATATGTGCAGAGTTGCGCAGCACCGAAAAGTGTTCCGGAGGCAGCAACAATGCTCATGGCTCACGTGCCTCAAAGGTTGTGGTCACGGAGGTCTAAGTTTCTATTGAAACAAGTAGGTCGGATGAACAATCAAATACCAAGATTTGAGGGTTGAATCATTATTTGAGAATAATGAACCTACTACATGCAAAGAAACGATGATGGGCCCTGACTACCAAATGGCTTGAAGCCATAAAATCCGTGATAGTTCCATACGAGAAATCAAGTTTTGAACTTGAAGGACCCTCAAAAGGTGTAAGACCTTGCGCTTGTGTTTGGATCTATAAAGAAGTAGACATGGATGTTTCACATCTATGAAATAGTCGACATGTTGGGAAAGAGTTCACAACAATGTTCAAAGGTTGTATATGACAAGATTTGATCTTTCATAGCGATGTTTAGTCTAGACGGATTAATGTAGCAACCACTACATATAATTTGTTATGTGGTAGTAGAATAAACAAAACAAGTTCTTCTAATAGAATGGTTACCTAGGACGTGTGCATGACACAGTTCAAAGGGTTTTGTTAATTCAAAGGATGCTAAAAGCATATGCAAACTTCAATGGTTGAAGTAAGCATAGCGGAGTTGGAATCTTCACTATGATGAAACTGTTAAAAGAGTTTAATTTCATCGGAGACAATGAAGATGCTTGCATTTGCAAGAAATTAAGTGGGAGCGCTAAGACATGTTTCTAATACATTATGTGGAAGACATGTTGTTGATTGGAAATAATGTATCTTTTATTAACACATATTAAGAATTTCATCCCGATGAAAGACTTAGGCAAAACCCAAATATTTGGCATCAATAGACGCAAATATGGTTGTGCCGTATATAGACGAGATATTGAATGAATTCAATATAGAAACTACAAGAAAGGTTCTTGTTGCACGTAAAGGATTGAAAGAGTTCAATGTTGATGATATATTCAAGTGTATTGACATTTGGTAAGTGAAACAAAGATTCAAGTATAGTTTGATACTTGATGTATGAAATCACAAAGAGTATTTATATCAATCATACTGTGATATGTACAAATCCAGATATGTCCTATGCTATAAATATTATGAGCATATACCGTAATGATTCATAAGATGATCATTGGACGATAGTAAGGATATTCTTATGATCTTTTGGAAGAACTAAGAGTATATTATTTGTAAAAGTGACAAATAGATCGTTAGTTCATTGTAAAAGTACTACATTGATACTAGCTTTGTCACAAAGTACAAATTAAGTTTATCTCAATCTAAACTAAGGGTGGCACAATATAATGGAAAGTAAGTTCCATAATGGATTTGGATGAGTTCCAAAGTTAAGATATTGTGACAGATACTACAACAAAAGGCTAAGTATATGACTGCTATTATAGCAAAAAGAGGGTATTTGTGTCAAGTAGTTTGTTATCAAACTAGGTGTAGTTCACAATGATAATACTATGAAGATATATTGTGCGACAATATTATCAACATGTTTTAACCCCAAAGAACTAAAGGTCACAACCGAAGACCAAATTATACAAAGCCATCTCATTAGAGAATGAGTGATGCGAGAGACGCAAAGACATGCAATTACACACGGACTGGAAGTGTCGATCCGAGATCACTGACCACTAGCAATCGTGTACATACAACACCGTAAAGCCATAGGTGTTGAATACACAAAGGTTTGAAACTAGATTATTGACTCTAGTGCAAGTGGGAGACTGTTGGAGATATGCCCAAGAGGCAATAATAAAGTAGGTTATTATCATATCTTCACACTTATGATAAATGTTTACATTCATGCTATAATAGTATTAACAAGGAAACCATTAATACTTGTGTGATTTGTAAACTTAATTTGAAGTCCCTAGTATAGCCTCTATACTTCACTAGCTTGTTGGTTGATTGATGATTGAGGTTTCCATATCATGAACATTGAGATGTTATCAACAACAAGATCATATCGTTAGGAGAATGATATGGTGGACATACTCCTATAGATAAGCGTAGCATAAAGATCAAGTCATTTCAATAGTTCAATTGCTATATGCTTTCGATACATAGTAACCTAATTCCTTCGACCATGAGATCATGCATATTGCCTTTATCGGATGGATGCTTTGATGTCATCAAACACCACACCGTAATGTGGTGGCTATAAAGGTGGCATTGAGTGTTCGGAAAGTATTGGTTGAAACACATGGATCAAGAGTGGATTTGTCCATCCACATGACGGATAGATATTCTGGGCCCTCTCGGTGAAATGTCATCCAATTAGCTTGCAAGCATGTGACTTGGTCACAAGGGATCACATATCACGAACGAGAAAAGAGTACTTATCAAGAACGAGGTTGAACTAGGTATGCGTAGATACCGATCATAACCTCGGATAAGTAACATATCGTGAGACAAAGGGAAATTGGTATCGTATGTAAGTGGTTCATTCGATCGCAAAGTAATCGTAGAAATATGTGGGAGCCATATGAATTTCCAGATTCCTCTATTGGTTATTGTTCGGAGAAGTGTCTCGATCATGTCCGCATAATTCACGAACCGTAGGGAGACACACTTAAGGATTCGACGTTGTTTGAGTAGTTATGGTATTATGAGAAAGAGACCGAATGTTGTTCGGAGTCTCGGATGGGATCCGGGATATCACGAGGAGATCCGGAATGGTCCGGAGAATAAGATTCATATAAGGAAAGTCCTGTTTGAGTTGGGGAATGGTTCCTGTTTTCATCGGGAACATTCTAGAAGGTCCCGGAATGTCCGGCACTCCGGAGGGGGAAGGGGTACATGGATGTGTCATTGCATGTTGGAATGATTGCATCATGTACTAAGTGTTCTTGCTGTCCCAAATAAAGGATTAATTTGAATCCTAAATTGAAAAAGTCAAACGGCTAGTTTGAAAGTCAAACCAGCTTTTGGGAAGTGGGGAGAGGAGGAAACCGACTTGAGGGAGGAGTCCTCCTCCCCAAGCCGGCGCCCCACCTAGGCCGAGTTGGGGAGGGACTCCACTCCCTCCCCTTGGCCGGCCAGCCCCTCCCACCTATATAAGGAGGGGCAGGGCTCCCTCCTAGGACACACAAGTTCCTATCCTCTAAACTAGAAACTAGACCTAGACCCCGGTTTAGAGCTGTTTCGGTTTAGAGCCTTCTAATTGGTTTAGAGCCCTCTAATTGGTGTGTCTAATTACTAGACCACTAATAGCCTCTCTCATAAGCTCCACCATACTCGCACCGGCTTAAGGCGAAGCCTCATGATCTCCCTCTATTTCCCAGATTACCACAGTCAGCCGGAATCGCGAGGAGAGTGCTACAACCTCCGCCACTTTGGAACAAGGGAGAGGAAGGTCTTCACGAGTATCGAACGGTGACCGATCATGGAGCGCTGCTGGAACGTGGCGCTGGAAGGATCGACTACGCGATCTTGAGATCGGAAAGAGTACGACTACATCACCCACGAGAATCTGCTCTCGTTAACCGCTTTGGAATCTTCGAGGGTAAGTTGTACCGTCGACTCGTTGCTACAATCTAGTAGATAGATCTTGGCTTGTTTGTTTGTATGCGATAGAAAATTTTTGTTTTCCATGCTACGAACCCCTACAATATTCTCATTAAACTGGTAACTCCATTCTATTCGATGAATATAAGCATAAATCTTGAGCATTATCGAAAATACCCTAAACCCTAAACAACCCCTAATAAAACCTAAACCTAAAACCCCAAACCCTCAACCCATAAACCCTAACAGATCAGGTATCATGCACTTATAGATCAAATTTGGAGATACTTTAATGAGTTAGGTAACGCCATATATATTCTATTCGACAAATATAAGCATAAAGCTTGAGTATTATTGAAAAATCGATAAAATCCCTAAATCCTATTCAGCCAATAAAACCCAAACCGTAAAACCCTAAAACCCTAAACCCTCGACCCATATAAAAACCCTAACCAAGCAGGTATCGTGGACTTATAGATCAAAATCTGAGATTCGATATTTCATTAAATTGCGGTAACGCCATTCTATTCCATGAATATAACAATAAAGTTTGAACATTATTGAAAATTCCCGAAAACCAAAACCTATAAAACTCAAATCCTAAACCCCTAAACCCTATAACCCTAAACCCTAAACCCTCACCAAGCACGTAGCATGCACTTATAGATCAAATTTTAAGATAATTCCGTTAAATTGGGTAATGCCATTCTATTTGACGAATATAAGCATAAATCCTAGGTAATATCAAAATTTCCCTAAACCCTAAACAACCCCTAAAACTTAAACCCTAAACCCTAAAGACCTAAACCCTCAGCCATAAACCCTAACCAAGCATGTGTCATGCACACATTGATCAAAATTTGAGATACTTTCATTAAATCAGCTAACACCCATTCTGTTCTACGAGTATAAGCATAAATCTTTGAGCATTATTGAAAATTCGCTAAACCCTAAACCCTAAACAACCCATAAACTAAACCGTAAAAACCTATAACCCTAAACCCTCGACCCATAAACCCTAACCAAAGTAGGTATTGTGCATTTATACATCAAAATTTGAGATACTTTCAATAAATTGGTGTAATGCCATTCTATTCAACGAATATAAGCATAAAGAAACTTGAACATTATCGAAAATTCCTAAAACCCTAAACCCCTAAAATCCTAAACCCTAAACCCTTACCAAGCATGTAGCATGCACTTACAGATCAAAATTTGATATATTTTCGTTTAATTTGCTAATGCCATTTTATTTGATGAATATAAGCATAAATCTTGAGCATTATCGAAAATTCCCTAAACCCTAAACCCCAAACAACCCCTAAAACCTAAACCCTAAAACGTCAAACCCTCAACCCATAAACACTAACCAAGCAGGTATCACACACTTTATAAATCAAAATTTGAGATACTTTCATTAAATTAGGTAATGTCATTCTATTCGATGAATATAACAATAAAGCTTGAGCATTATTCTAAATTCGCTAAACTCTAAACCCTATACAATGATAAAACCTAAACTGTAAAACCCTAACCAAGTAGGTATCATGCACTTATAGATCAACATTTGTGATACTTTCATTAAAGCAGGTAACGCCATTCTATTCGACGAATATAAGTATAAATCTTTGAGAATTATTGAAAAATCACTAATCCCTAAACCCTAAACAACCCATAAAACCTAAACCGTGAAACCCTAAATCATCGACCCATAAACCCTAAACCAGCAGGTACCGTGCACTTATAGATCAAAATTTGAGATACTTTCGTTAAATTGTGGTAACGCCATTTTATTATATGAATATAAGCATAAAGCTTGAACATTATTGAAAATCAAAAACCCTTAACCATAAACCCTAATAACCTCCTAACCCTAGAACTCTAACTTCCTAACCCTAGAACCCTAAACCCTTACCAAGGAGGTATAATGCACTTATAGATCAAATTTTGAAATACTTTTATTAAATTCCGATAACGCCATTCTATTCCATGAATATAACCATATATATAAAGCTTGAACATTATTATTGAAAATTCCCTAAACCTTAAAACCTAAACAATCATAAACACTAAAACCTTGAACAACCCTAAACCCTAAAAGCCTAAACCCTAAAATCCTAAACCATAAACCATGAACCCTTAAACCCTCAACCCAAAATAAAACCCCGAACCCTAAACTTAATTAACCCTGGGCTATATATACTTTGAGTGAAAACCGGGGCAGTGGGATTTAAAGCCATGTTTTGTAGTAGGTTCATGACTAAAGCCATTGTTGTGCATTAGAAAATTGAAATAATTTCCAATTTGGAAGCTTCCTTTGTAAATGATATTTTAAATGCCAATACACACCATAACAAATATGGATAGGTTATTATAAACTATAGAAAATATATGGCCATGACCTTGGTCATTGTTTGAAAGCCATGCATATTCTTACATGGTACTCCATATATATTGTGATACATTTTTTCTCAGAAATTATCAAATTTCAAGATTATATTTTTCCATGGAAACTAGCTAGTGCACATAGTGAGACACAAAGAGAGAAAATAATGGATGCATTTCTTTTTATATTTTGTTTCTTTGTATTTTTTAAAATGGCCGAAATTAGGTGTCATTACCATTCATGTCAAAAAGTTGAATTTTCCGAAACTCTCGGTGGTTCTCCAATATTTGACTACTTGATATCTTTGAATTATTTTAAAAAGTCAAGAGCAAGGTATATCACACACTTTCTAGTTCGAAATTAGACATATTTGCTTCAGATTGTTGAAAAGTCATTTTATTGCATAGATTTAGCTAGAAAGTTTGGAAATTCATGAAAGTTGGGCATTGTCCATCAAATCTAGAATCTTCTTTTGAAATGCTAAGATGCAGCTATCTACCAGATATGGAAACGCTATTATAAACTATAACAGAGATATGGTCATGACCTTGGTCATCTTGTATGAAAGCCTTCAAAATATATTGTTTATCAATTTCGGCAAATGTGTGGAAACTCATTTATATGTTGGTAAGCATACTGTCGCTGCGTGTGGGTCTAGACGGGGCCAACACGTGAGAGCGGCCGCGTCGGAGTAGCGTACGTCGGAAGCTTCAACCTCAAAATTTCCGCATGGTGCCGAAACATCCCGTGCACATCTATTCAAATATCCCGCACATCTATTCCAATATCCCACCCCGCTTTTTGCAAATGCAAAATTCCTCTTCTATCCCTGCTCTGGAAACAAGGACCATGGGAGTACTGCGATAATAGAGGGGTATAGGTGGTAAATGTGCGTCATCCCACCTATATTCCCCCATCGTCTCTTCCCCGCCCACACCCCTCCAACCTCGACCTTCCTCTAGCTGCTTCACCGCCGGCCCTCTCTTCCACACTGGAGCTCTTCCACTCTAGGCGCTCTTTACCGGAACTATTTCACCGACTCCCTCGCATCACCAGAACTGCTTCACCAATGTCGTCGTCTACCCTACTGGGGCCGCTTCACTAAATCATTCATTGCTGACCCCGAAATGTCGAGCCTCCATCCCCGCCGCCCACTTGCCTGTCCCACACGTCCATACGGGTTCCGCGCATAAAAATAATAAATTTTACTCTACGCCCCTGAAACCCTGAAGCTGCCAGGACCTATCTATTAGTAATACAGTAACGGGAGAGGCTTTTCGTGAACTTACCCTTGAAGACCGAAAAGCATTGTCAACACTCAGGAGAGCGTGGTTGATGTAGACGAGCCGAAGCCGACCTCAAGGTCGTGATGAAGTCCTTGCGCTCCTTCTGGCTCCAACGACTTGAGTGCCTCAAGTGCGACACCTCGCGGGGAGTTACACACGTCCGGTTCCTGACGATGACTCCGCCCCAATCCAGGCAGCTATGAAGTAGAGCTCCGGATCAATCCCAAGGCCACGACACGCTCAGTGAAGATATCTCTCGCTCGCGTAGTCCAGACTTGGGACCACGGTCACGAGAGAGAGAGGGGGAGAGAGAAAATATCAATTGGAGGTCCTCCCAAAAGTAGGGATACCTTTATTGATTATTGGTGTATTTTTCTAGGCCAAATACCCCACTATATATAGGGGGAGGAGGGGGTACATCCTCCCTCAATGTCTCGGGGTGGTACTAAAAGAGGAGGAGGTGGGGGGAGGCGCTGCCGGCCACCCCTCCATGGGCCCCATGTGGGGGGCTGGCCAATAAGGCCGCCGGCAACCCCCTTGGCCCCTCCTAGGGGTTTGACCCCCCCTCCTTTCCCTAATGGGCCCTCTCCCCTCCGGGAATTGGCCCATTAAGCCTTTGACCATTAAATTGATTTTTCTATTTATTAAATAATTATGAATAAATGCCTAAATCAACATTTAACATTCATTCACACATTATTCAACCTCCGTGGCCATGGAACACCTTCCACCTCCACTCCGGACAACCTCCGGACTTACCGAAACCCTTCCGATTTCTCCCTTCTTTTCTTCAGCGATTCTACTGATCCTATAAATGCTCTCTAAGCATCATCAAGCCCTTAAGCGTGATACCCCACGGTTCGGGAACACTCCATACATGGTCGGGACACTCCCGCACCAATGATCAATAGAGGGACCTGGATGGCCATGTGACCCCTGTGCGTTCCACGAAGATCTTTTGTCGTTTGAACCGGGACAGTCGTGTCTTATTCCTTTTGTCACTCGATACTTGCATTGCTCGAGATCTGGTCAATGACATCACCATGTCGTGTTCAATCTCGTTACTGAACAATGCTACTTGACTCATTCCGACAAGTGATATCCCCGTGATCCAATCACATGTTGCGCAACTATTGGATATAAATTCTCCGAGTGGGCCCTTGAGTATCTTCCCGGCAGATGGATGGACAAATCCCGCTCTTGACATATATTGCCTCTACGGTTTCCTCCGAATACCTGAACACACCTTTATAACCACCGTTTTACCAGATGGCGTTTGATGCTATCTAAGTACTCTCGGGAGACAGTGATTGATATAGTCTCACGGTCTAAGGAATAGTAACTTGAACTTCGTGACTTGAACTTGAACTTTGTGACATGATCCTTTTCTAATCATCATAACTTGAACTTCGTGACATGATCCTTTTCTAATCATCGTAACTTGAACTTCATGACATGATTGAATCACGATGTTCTGAGAATGAGATGACCTCATTTCCAACTAGCATAAATGCCACATGATCAGGAAACATGATCATCCGTTGACCAATCAACCAGTGACTAGAGTTTCACTAGGAACCCCTAGTTTGTTTGTATATCACACGTGCATTGATGTTTCCACTCAATACAGTTATAGCATGATATAAAACTTAATCATAAACTATATGAAATATGATAATAGTCCTTACTACTATTTGACTCTAGGGCATATTTCCAACAGTCTCCCACTTGCACTAGTGTACAAATACACTAGCTGCATTTGTTCTTAATTATTGGTACCATATATCCGGTACGTAGAACATGCTTGCTCATGGAAGAGGTTGAGTCTTGGTTCTGTACTTTACAGTCCCAAATCCTTTGCAACTTAATAATGTCAATTTGATTGACATCAATAATTTATCATCACATGATAGCATCTGTGTGTATGCATCATCGCTATGGCAGCAGAACGAGGCCTGATTCCAGGAGCCTATAGTGACGTTAGATCAACCTCGAGGGCTTTCTCATGGGCACTGTGCCCTGGGACACATCATTCTACGTTAAAAGTGAACTAGCCCCACCATAACATTATACAACACTTTAGATGGTACCCTTATCTATTATTATAAATGTATTCACCGAAACATTGGTGCACTCTATGCAACTTTCGATGTTTTGGTTCACCTCGCTTCCTACTTGACTTTAATTGGTATATACAGGAGTTTCCAACATATTCCTTATAACATAATTCTTTATGCTTTAAGATATGTCATCCTTCATGGATTTGGAAAACATGTCTACAGTTCTCTATTAGACACTACGGACAAAACTCATCTCAACGTTCTATGTTTCGAACTTAATCACTTTTAAACATTCCTTATTGGATCATATATTATGTTAATTTATTATCATGGTTTCTAAGATAGAACCTATGTCTTAACAAAGTGGATGATGATCATCCTTTTATTTCTTTCAACCATTGATGTGAAACTTAATACTATTCCTAATTTGAGTTATTAAGGACCAGTTCCTTAATTAACTTCTATTCTGAAACACTTTTCAGAATCCCTTAAGGAATACTACATAATATCATAATATGGTTATTATCAACTTCTACATCTTATAAATCATTATTTATAAGTATTTGTGCTTTCATCCTTAACTTACTTAAGAATTACTCCTATAAGCTCCCACTCAAAATATGTTCCTACATATTTGAATTTGAGTCTTATATTGCTCCCACTTAAAAATATGTCAATCACATATTGTTTCAGGAAGACTTTCATAGCTCCCACTCAATTCTATGCAAATTGCATATCCACTCCATCTTTTGAATAACTTCAAAATCCTTTGATTAAATATCAAAGTTGGAGATTTACTATGAGATACTAGTACTTCACCAGTTTTAAATCCACTAGACATTTAGCACACATGAATCAAATTCATTTGAATTCATCCAATACTTGACAAGTTTGTGCTTCTGTCATTCACCCCCTTTTTCCTACTATGGCTTTGTAGTCATTTGGGAAAATTCCAAGTAACTCCTTTTACTTGTGAGATTCAGCAATGAATTGCTTTCTAATCTCAAGTGAATCTTGCTTTTAGGATTTCTCATAATTCTAGTTTACCATTATTTCATTTGTAGTTTGTAGGTATGTCATATTCCAAAAATCATGACAAGTGATTCGCAAATGTCTCCATACAAGATATGGATTTACATTTTGAATCCTACTTCATGTAGTGAAAAACAATAGTAGAGGGAAAAACACAATGATCAAAATCATTGATTCTTTCCTTCCGTGAAGAGAATCATTTAGGAACGTTGTCCGTTGCGCTTCTCAACACTCTGATGCAGGGTTTTGAATCCTCATTGTGTTTTACACTATTTTCCATTTGCTCCATAATTGAGAAACTTCACTAGAGGTGAGCTTTCTCAAGAATGCACCAAAATCCCAGCAATACGAATCTTGCTTTCCTTTTGGTTTGAGCTATGGGTTTTGTATTCAAAGTTTCCAATGAATACTCTACAAGGACTTATTCGCTATTGTTTTGGTTATATCGAATAACCCCAAAACTTTCACAAATTCTAATGGTTTACCAATTCTAATTGAGTGTTAACTATTTCTTAACTAATGGTCTCTACATCTACACTACAACGATTTATTTGGTGCCTTCTATTCAACCCCCTTTGATATCTGATATCACATTGTGATGCTTTGTATTTTGACGTTTCAAAACACTTTGCATTCCACAATTTCTTTCTTGCCATTCTTATAAAGTTGAATTTCATTACTATTGATCAAATCATAGTAATTAGATTCTCTTTTATATTTATACCCTTTGTTGATGAAACACTTTAATCAAATCAAATAGTTTCATATTCATGTTTCCTTTGGTAAACTTACTTTACACATTTAAACAATCAATTAATGATAATTACCATTATTCGTTAAAACACAATACATCGAATATGTATTTACTTTTAACAATTCTTTAAACACTTTGTATTCAAGTAATACACGGTGTTCAAGTTATTTCACCGAACTTAGGCATGATTTATATGTGACAAGAAATTGAATGACTTTCACATATTATCACATAACTTTGAATTTAAACAATGGTTTTTAATTCATTAATGAAATATCATTAAGTTGGGTATTTTAAACAAGGCATTTTAATGTTTTACAAATGTTCATGCATTATCAATTAGTTTCAAACAACAAGGATAATTCACATAATCAAACAAGATATGAACATGAATAGAAATCATTCATAAAAGTGGAACAACTCTTTGTTACAAACTTATATGAATAACCGTCTCACGAAGTGTGAGACACACTAAAGAAGTTCACAATCTCTTGATTACAATAATCATCCTAAACACGAACTAAATGATAAATGTTGGGGGAGAGTGTCGTTGGCCGTCATCATCATGCTCGCCATCAACACGCAACATCACCTCCTCTCCAGCAAGCACCTCTCATGCAGAAGGACCTGTTTTCAGCAAAACAGAACAAGTATCATATATACTTAACACTACAATGTGTTTGCAAGATTATAACATTTATAAAACTGTATATCAAATATATACCTTTGTCGACCTGAGCGACATCTGGTTCAACCAAAACATTCCTGAGATGTGTCATGTGTTGGAATTATGCCCTAGAGGCAATAATAAAGATGTTATTATTATAATTCTTGTTCATGATAAAGTTTATATTCCATGCTAGAATTGTATTAAGCGGAAACATTAATACTTGTGTGGTTTGTGAACAACACCGTGTCCCTAGTACGCCTCTATGGACTAGCTCATTGATCAATGATGGTTAAGGTTTCCTAACCATAGACATGAGTTGTCAATTGATAATGAGATCATATCATTAGGAGAATGATGTGGTGGACAGACCCAAACTAAGCGAAGCAATTAGATCGTGTCATTGTGTTCATCTTTGCGAAGCTTTTCCTATGTCAAATATTGTATTCCTTAGACCATGAGATAATACAACTCCCTGGTATCGGAAGAAAGCTTTGAGGTCATCAAACGTCATCCTATGAGAGGGTGATCATAAAGGTGTCTCTCGGTGATCGGAAAGTATCATTGGGTTGTATGTATCGAGATGGATTTCCCTCCCAAGTCGGAGAGATATACTTGGGCCCACTCGGTAATCGATATCAACACGCTTGCAAGCATATGGTTAAGGAGTTAATCACAAAGTGATATCGGATTACGGACGAGTAAAGTACTTCGTGAACGAGATTGA
Source organism: Avena insularis (assembly GCA_023614405.1). Lineage (NCBI taxonomy): Eukaryota > Viridiplantae > Streptophyta > Magnoliopsida > Poales > Poaceae > Avena > Avena insularis. The sequence goes on from CM042690.1 coordinate 149,671,609, forward strand.
ACTAGGTATGACGATCTCGACGATCGAATCTCGCAAGTAAAATATCGCGAGACGAAGGGAATATATATATGGGATTGATTGAATCCTGGCATCGTGGTTCATCCGATATGATCATCGATGAATGTGGAGTCAATATGGGTGCCTGCAGACCCCGCTGATTATTGATAGAAGATCATGTTCGCATATTCTCGAACCCGAGGTCACACACTTAACGTGTCTCGACGCTAGGATAGATTGGATACTTGGTTTATGAATTTTGTTCGAGTCTCGGATGGGATCCGGGACATCACGAGAGGTTCGGAATGGTCCGGAGAATAAGATTCATATAAAGGCAGTTTTGGAGTTCGAATTGTTCGGGTTAATCGGTATTGTCAAGCTTTAGAACCTTCCTAAGGGGCAACGTGGTCCCACCTTCCGGGGAGGGCATGGGCCTATGAGGGAGTGTCCTGGCCGCATTGGGGGGCACAAGGCCCCATAGGGCCCAGCCGATCCTAGAGAGTTTAAATCGTTTAAACTAGAGATAAGATAAGATAGGATTTCTAGATAAGGGAGAGTTTAAATTGTTTAAACTAGAGATAGGCTTGGAGGAGAGGCTAGGGCTGGCCGCACCCCCCCTCTATATATAGAGGGCTGGTGCGCCCCCTCTCACACACACCTACACACCTTCCTCCAAACCCAGTTGCCCTGCTGCCCTTCCTCTCTCCCTCCCGACTGTTTGTAGGCGAAGCCTCGCGTAAATTCTCCACCATATACACCACGCCGTCGTGCTGTAGATCCAATCTATCTCTCCACCATACTTGCTGGTCCGAGGAAGGAGGAGACGTCGAGGTGCCGCACGTGTGCATCTCACGGAGGCACCGCCACTTGTGGTGCTAGATCGGATCGGATCGCGAGGAGGAGAAGCGAGTACGACTACATCACCCACATTCCATTTAACGTATGCGAATCTTCAAGGGTATGAAGATCTAATCCAATCTCTCTTGTTGTTTGCATCTCCTAGATTAGATCTTGGCTTTCCTCTGCTCGCTCAGTAGAAAATTTTGATTTACTATGCGAAACCCTTCAAAGGGTATCGAGCTAGATCTATGCGTCGATGTGATTCACGAGTAGAACGCAACATGGTTGTTGCGCGCTGATGTTTTCTGTTGCAAGCCTCTTGTTTGTGCTCTTCTTATGACGCGATAGTGAGATTGAAGCGTCCAGGCCAACCTTACGCGACGCCGTCATGAGACCGCCCGCACTTGACGTGTGGCTTGTACCACATGCGGCTGGTGGATGTCGTTTCTCTCACTATAGTTGTCATGGGATTAACACGGAGTTTGGCAACCATAATATCACCGTGGCTTTCCGTAGGTAAGAATCGTTTAGCATCTACTCCCATGAGCCACGTGAAACATGCAACAACAAAGTAGAGGCGCCTAACTTGTTTTTGCAGGAGTGTTTTCTGTGATATGGTATGGCCCAAGATGTGATGTGTATATTGTATAATGATCATGTTTTGCAATGTTTCACGACTTGCATGTCGATGAGTACACAACCGGCAGGAGCCATATGGTTGTCTTTATAATTGTGTATGACCTGCGAGTCAACTTCTTATACGCCATGTAATAGCTTTACTTTATCGCTAAGTAGTTAGCAATAGTTGTAGTTGCTATTCGTGGTGGAGGCAATCATGGTGGAGTGATGGAGATCATGCCGAACGCACAAGATGGAGATCATTCGCCAAGATTGGCTATACCATGTCACATAAAGTTATATGCATGTGATGTTTATCCTTTTATGTATCTTATTATGCTTAGATCGCAGTAGCATTATAAGATGATTCCTCACTTAAAGATCAAGATAAAACTGTTCTCCCAAGTATGCACCGCTATGAAAGTTAAATCGTGTCCAAGCATCACGTGATGATCGGGTGCTATAGACTCTACGCTCACATATAACGGGTGCAAGCCAGTTTTGCACACGCGAAATACTTGGTCTAACTTGACGAGCCTAGCATGTATGACATGGCCTCGAACACAAGAACCGAAAGGTTAAGCATGAGTCATATGAATGATATGATCGACACTTCGTTGTCCACCATTGAAACCACATCTCTTCTCGTGATGATCGGATTAGGTGTGGTGAATTTGGATCGTGTTCACTAAACAACTTGAGGGATGTTGAATTTAGTGGGAGTTCATCTAGTAATTTGATTAAGTTGAACTATTTATCATGAACATAGTCTAAATTGTACTTGCAAATCAGATCACATGGCCAAGTCCAACTTCAACTTCAACGTTTTTGCTGAGAAAGAAAAGCTTAGAAACAATGGGTCTAACTTCACCAACTGGTTCCGCAATCTTAGAATCATTCTGTCTCGCGGACAAAAGGACTATGTCCTTGAGAAAGCGTTAGGTAACCCCCCTGCTGCAACTGCGCCGGCTGATGAGAAGGCTGTTTATCAGTCGCGCAAGGATGATTATGATTTGATTAAGATCGCCATGTTGTTTGCTATGGAACCGGAACTTCAAAATCGTTTTGAAAACTATCCCGACCCTTTGAGATTCTCAAGAGTTGAAAACCATGTTTCGACTCAGCCCGCTCGAGAGATATGAGATCTCCGAGAAGTTCTTTAACCGCAAGATGGAGGAAGGGAGTTCCGTTAGTGAGCACGCCATTAAGATGTCGGACTACACTCAATGCCTTGAGCAACCGGATCGCAAGATTCCAGAGGAGCTCAAGATTGACAGGTTCTGCAATCACTCCTCCCAGCTACAAAAGTTTTGTAGTGACTCATAATCAGATTGGTTCCACTGATACGATCATCGAGCTCTTCGCAAAGCTGAAGGCTGCGAGGTGGACATCAAGAAAGATAATCATGTGTTGATGGTCAACAAGCCCTCCTTTAAGAAAGGTAAAGGTGCAAAGAAGCCCTTCAAGAAAAGCGGCAAGCGCGCTTCGCCTGCTGAGAAGAAGCTCAAGTCTGGACCTAAGCCGGACATCGAGTGCTTCTATTGCAAGGACAAGGGTCATCGGAAGCGCAATCGTCCAAGTACTTAGCGGACAAGAAGGCTGGCACCATCAAAGGTATATTTGATATACATGTTATTGATGTTTTCCTTACTAGCCCTCGTTGTAGTGCTCGGTATTTGATACCGTTCGGTTGCTAATATTTGTAACTCGAAACAGAGCTACGGAATAGACGGCGGTTTGAGGGATGAGGTGACGATGCGTGTTGGCAACGGATCAAGAGTTGATGTGATGGCCGTCGACGCTCTCCTTAGTTTTACCTTCGGGATTAGTTTTAAACCTTAATAAATGTTATTATGTGCCTACGTTGAGCATGAACATTATTTCTGGATTGTGTTTATTGCAAGACGGTTATTCATTTAAATCGGAGAATAATGGTTGTTCTATTTATATGAGTAACATCTTTTATGGTCATGCACCTCTTGTGAATGGTTTATTTCTTCTAAATCTCGAAAGGGATGAAACACACATCCATAACATTGAGGCTAAGAGATGCAAAGTAGATAGTGATAATACTACTTATTTGTGGCAATCGCCATCAGGTCATATTGGTGTAAAGCGCATGAAGAAACTCCATTCTGATGGACTTTTGGAGTCTCTTGATTTTGAATCATTTGACACATGAGAACCATGCCTCATGGGCAAGATGATCAAAACCCCGCTCTCCTAGTATGATGGAGCGAGCAACGGACTTGTTGGAAATCATACATACCGATGTATGCGGACCGATGAGTGTTTCGACGCGCGGTGGATATCGCTATTTTCTCACTTTTACCGATGACTTAAGTAGATATGGGTATATCTATTTAATGAAACATAAATCTGAAACATTTGAAAAGTTCAAGGAATTTCAGAATGAAGTGGAGAACCATCGTAATGTAAAGATTAAGTTTCTACGATCCGATCGTGGGGCGAATATTTGAGTTATGATTTTCTCACGCATCTCAAAGCAAGTGGAATCGTTTCACAACTCACGCCACCCGAACACCACGCAAGAATGGTGTGTTCGAGCGCCGAATCGAACCCTATTAGATATGGTCCGATCGATGATGTCTCTTACTGAATTGCCGTTATCATTTTGGGGTTATGCATTAGAAACCGCTGCATTCACTTTAAATAGGGCTCCATCTAAACCGCTGAGACGACACCGTATGAATTGTGGTTTGGTGCTAAACCTAAGTTGTCGCTTTCTTAAAGTTTGGGGATGCGAAGCTTACGTCAAGAAGTTGATGCGGACAAGCTCGAACCCAAAGCGAGAAATGCGTCTTCATAGGATACCCTAAGGAAACTATTGGGTATACCTTCTATCACGTAACCAAAGGCAAAGTGTTTGTCGAAAGAACGGTTCCTTTCTTGAGGAGTTTCTCTCGAAAAGAAGTGAGTGGGAGGAAAGTAGAGCTAGACGAGGTTATTGAACCTTCTCTTGAATTGGAGAGCGCAAGACCTGAAATTGTTCCGATCACCGCACCAACAATAGAGGAAGCTAATGATAAGGATCATGAAGCTTTGGGATCTTGCTCTTGAACGCCGCAGTCGACAAGGTCGTGTGCCCCTCCCGAGTGGTACGGCAACCCTGTCTTGACTGTCTTGTTAGTAGAAGACAAGAACCTACGAACTATGAGGAAGCGATGATGATCCCGCACTCGAGAAATGGATAGAAGCCATGAACCGAATTGGGATCCATGAGCGAAAACCAAGTATGGACTTTGGTGGACCTCCTAGCGGCCGAAAGGCCGTTGAGTGCAAATGGATCTTCAAGAAGGAAACGGACGGATGGTAATGTTACCGTTTAAAGCACGGCTTGTCGCAAAAGGTTTTCGACAAGTTCAAGGTGTTGACTACGATGAGACTTTCTCCCGTAGCAATGTTTAAGTCCATTCGGATTTTATTAGCAATTGCTGCGTTTCATGATTATGAAATATGGCGATGGATGTCAAGATCGCTTTCCTCAATGGCAACATTGATGAAGAGTTGTATATGATGCAACCCGGTTTTGTCGATCCTAAGGATGCCGATAAAGTATGCAAACTTCAGCGTTCCATTTATGGACTAAAGCAAGCATCTCGGAGTTGGAACCTTCGTTTTGATCAAGTGATCAAGAGCTTTGGATTTGTTCCAAATTGCTACGAAGCTTGCATCTACAAGAAAGTGAGTGGGAGCTCGGTGACGTTTACGGTACTATATGTGGATGACATATTGATTATTGGAAATGACATCAACATGCTTAACGATGTGAAGAGTTATTTGAACAAGTGTTTTTCAATGAAAGACCTAGGTGAAGCTGCTTATATATTGGACATCAAAATCTATAGAGATAGACAAAGACGCCTGATAGCTTTAAGCCAGAGTACATACCTAGACAAAGTTCAAAAGGTTCAATGGATAAGGCATTGAAAGGTTCAAGGCCTATGTTGTCGTGTAAGATATTGAGCAAGGCTCAAAGGTCCACTACGGTAAATGATAGGGAAGCTATGAGCAAAGTGCCTTATGCCTCGCCATAGGTTCCATCATGTATGCCATGTCGTACTAGACCGGATGTGTCCAATGCTCTTAGTTTGACGAAAGCAGATATCAAAGTGATCCAGAGTGGAACCTTTGGACAGCCGTGAAGAACATCCTAAGGTACCTAAATAGGACTAAATAAATGTTCTTAGTCTATGGGGTGTTGAACAAATCGTCAGTAAAGGTTACGTCGATGCTAGTTTCGACAATCGACAAGGATGATTGTAAATCTCGACGGGATACGTGTATATTTTGAATGGAGGAGTGGAGTGGAGAAGCTGCAAGCAAAGCGTGATCGCGGGATCTGATGAGAAGCGGAATACATGGCTGCTGCGGAAGCGTCAAGTGAAGGAGTTTGGATCAAACTTCATCATCGAAGCTTGGCGTGGTTCCAAGTGCATTGGACCCATGGAGATATTGTGTGACAACACCGGCGCCATAGCACTCGCTAAGGAACCAAGATATCATCCAAAGACCAAGCATATCAACTTAAGTTTCATATAATCCGAGATTATATAGCGATGGAGATCTCAAGATCAGAAAGTACATACAGATCTGAATGTCGCAGATCCATTGACTAAACCTCTTCCACGTAAAACATGATCAAGACCTCAATGCCATGGGTGTGAGATTGTTGCCAAATGTAAACTAGATTATTGACTCTAGTGCAAGTGGGAGACTGTTGAATTATGCCCTAGAGGCAATAATAAAGATGTTATTATTATAATTCTTGTTCATGATAAAGTTTATATTCCATGCTAGAATTGTATTAAGCGGAAACATTAATACTTGTGTGGTTTGTGAACAACACCGTGTCCCTAGTACGCCTCTATGGACTAGCTCATTGATCAATGATGGTTAAGGTTTCCTAACCATAGACATGAGTTGTCAATTGATAATGAGATCATATCATTAGGAGAATGATATGGTGGATAGACCCAAACTAAGCGAAGCAATTAGATCGTGTCATTGTGTTCATCTTTGCAAGCTTTTCCTATGTCAAATATTGTATTCCTTAGACCATGAGATAATACAACTCCCTGGTATCGGAAGAAAGCTTTGAGGTCATCAAACGTCATCCTATGAGAGGGTGATCATAAAGGTGTCTCTCAGGTGATCGGAAAGTATCTGTTGGGTTGTATGTATCGAGATGGGATTTCTCCCAAGTCGGAGAGATATACTTGGGCCCACTTTCAATCGATATCAACACCGCTTGCAAGCATATGGTTAAGGAGTTAATCACAAAGTGATATCGGATTACGAACGAGTAAAGTACTTGCTGTGAACGAGATTGAACTAGGTATGACGATACCGACGATCAATCTCGCAAGTAAAATATCGCGAGGCGAAGGGAATATATATATGGGATTGATTGAATCCTGGCATCGTGGTTCATCCGATATGATCATCGATGAATGTGTGGAGTCAATATGGGTGCCTGCACTCCCGCTGATTATTGATAGAAGATCATGTCGCATATTCTCGAACCCGCAGGGTCACACACTTAACGTGTCTCGACGCTAGGATAGATTGGATACTTGGTTTATGAATTTTTGTTCGAAGTCTCGGATGGGATCCGGGACATCACGAGAGGTTCCGGAATGGTCCGGAGAATAAGATTCATATAAGGCAGTTTTTGGAGTTCGAATTGTTCCGGTTAATCGGTATTGTACCTAAGCTTCTAGAACCTTCCGGAAGGGGCCAACGTGGTCCTACCTTCCGGGAGGGGCATGGGCCTATGAGGGAGTGTCACGGCATTGGGCCAGGGGCACAAGGCCCCATAGGGCCCAGCCGATCCTAGAGAGTTTAAATCGTTTAAACTAGAGATAAGATAAGATAGGATTTCTAGATAAGGGAGAGTTTAAATTGTTTAAACTAGAGATAGGCTTGGAGGAGAGGCTAGGGCTGGCCGCACCCCCCCCTCTATATATAGAGGGCTGGTGCGCCCCCTCTCACACACACCTACACACCTTCCTCCAAACCCAGTTGCCCTGCTGCCCTTCCTCTCTCCCTCCCGACTGTTTGTAGGCGAAGCCCTGCGGCAGAAATTCTCCACCATATACACCACGCCGTCGTGCTGTAGATCCAATCTATCTCTCCACCATACTTGCTGGTCCGAGGAAGGAGGAGACATCGAGGTGCCGCACGTGTGCATCTCACGGAGGCACCGCCACTTGTGGTGCTAGATCGGATCGGATCGCGAGGAGGAGAAGCGAGTACGACTACATCACCCACGTTCCGACGAACGTTCCGCTGTGCGAATCTTCAAGGGTATGAAGATCTAATCCAATCTCTCTCGTTGTTTGCATCTCCTAGATTAGATCTTGGCTTTCCCTCTGTTCGCTCCGTAGAAAATTTTGATTTACTATGCTGCGAAACCCTTCATCATGAACCGGTGGAACTCCATTTCCGTGTCACCCCTCATTACGCAAGTCCTGACTTGTGCTTGGTAGCTCGGTGGCAGCAACCGCAGCATAGCAGCATTTGCAAAAGAGCCTGTAATCCAGACGTCCAGGAAGTATGCTGGCCTCATGTACACATCATGCATGTGCTGCAAGTGGCTGTCTAGTGACGAGTTCTCCTCCATCTTAATGGAGAGGAAATCTCCCATCAACTCATGCTCCCAAATGCGTGTCTAATCCACGAAATATGTCCTAAGCTGTAGCATCACCGAACGAGGGTTGACATCACCCACGAAAGGCCACAGCTCGTCCACCATTCCAAAACGCATCACAACTAAAATATAGGAGGCCATCTCCCGACGGAGATAGCGGTCTTTCCGCTCCTCTGGGGTCTCAAGGTCTATGGAAGGATCCAAATCCATCCCATCGAGTATGTAGTCGACCATGTCATTCTCGCTAAGGAGAACATGGAGACTGGCAACCCAAATGGAGAAGTTCGATCCATCTAACTTGAGCTTCTCTCCTTATAACCATTCAATTGTCAACACGAAAGAGCCCATCTACATTTATAATTGCAGAAGGAATTTAGACTAAGTTTATAATTAAATGAGTTAATAATAACTCCACACAGAAACACCTATCCCCAGTGCGGGTTCCTAGTGATAACACGACCCCTATCAGCCACATCTCCCCCGATCGTCACGGCCATCAATGTGGGTTCAAGGGTGGACGCTAAACGTCGGTCACATCATTCATGCGACTCGTGCTCGATCTTTCGACCATCCGTGTTCCGAGGCCACACTTCTCTAGCGTGCTAGGCTTGCCAACTCAACCTTAGTGTACTCGCTGTGCAACATGGCTTACACCCACTGTATGCGAACGTAGATATGTATGACACCTAGGCCTGTAACCCTGGATCGCCTCATATCGAAGAACTTTCTTGGTGGTGCATACTAAGGGGGAACACAATCGTTGGTAATTTTAACAAGGATCATCTTATTAGGCTACCGTTGAGTATCTAATACTAGCACACAATAAGACATACAAACAATAACATGGAATGTAAATGCTATGTGATATGGTCCTTCACGTCGTGATCTCCATCCGTCGTCACTGGGTTCCGGCGCCAGGGTTCCGGTGTCGTAGACACCAGGGTACCGGTGTCATTCCGGCGTGGTAGTTCGTCATTACCGTGACTATATACTACTATGTAAGAAAAGGTAATTAATTTACCTTTGCCACAACCATATCACAAAGCAACGCCCCCTGCAAAACAAAGTTAGGCGCCTCTACTTTATCTTTGCATGTTTTACGTGGCTGAATGGGCTTTCACACAAGAACCGTTCTTACCTACGAACTTTCAGCACAACGTTGATCAAGTAATTATCTCTACTACACCCCTTTCGGGGCCCTCCATTGCAAATGGCATACCAACTAATGCAAGAGAGACAGACACCCCCCTAAGCCACTTTATATGGTACAAGCCGTATGTCAAGCGTGGACCAGTCTCGCGAATGAACGCGTAAAGTCGGTTGGGGGCCGCTTCATCAAGCATTACTACGGTATGCACAAGTACACGTGGGAGGGTAACAACTAAAAGATCAACACCCACATGCTACATCTCGTGTTTTCTACCCATACTAGCATTACTACGCATAGATCTAGCTCTGATACCACTGTAGGGGTTCCGCGCATAAAAACAATAAATTTTACTCTATGCCCCTGAACCCCTAAAGCTGCCAGGACCTATCTATTAATGTCTGATGAACGGGAGGGATTTTCATGAACTTACCCTTGAAGACCAAAAGCGTTGTCAACGCCAGAGAGCGTGGTTGATGTAGACGAGAAGCCGGACCTCAAGGTCGTGATGAAGTCCTTGCGCTCCTTCTGGCTCCAACGACTTGAGTGCCTCAAGTGCGACACCTCGCGGGGAGTTACACACGTCCGGTGCCTGACGATGACTCCCGCTTCCCTGATCCAGCAGCAGTTGCGGAAGTAGAACTCCCGGATCCGAATCCCGCAGCGCGACGGCGCTCCGCGGTGAAGATGTCTCTCGCTCGCGCAGTCCAGACTTGGGACCACGGTCACGAGAGAGGGGGAGAGAGAAAATATCAATTGGAGGTCCTCCCAAAAGTGGGGAGACCTTTATTGATTATTGGTGTATTTTTCTAGGCCAAATACCCCACTATATATAGGGGAGGAGGGGGTACATCCTCCCTCAAAGTCCCGGGGTGGGACTAAAAGAGGAGGAGGTGGGGGGAGGCACCGCCGACCACCCTTTCTTGGGCCCCACGTGGGGGGCTGGCCCAATAAGGCCGCCGGCCACCCCCTTGGCCCCTCCTAGGGGTTCGGCCCCCCTCCTTTCCCTAATGGGCCCTCTCCCTCCAGGAATTGGCCCATTAAGCCTTTGACCATTAAATTGATTTTTCTCTTTATTAAATAATTATGAATAAATGACTAAATCAACATTTAACATTCATTCACACATTATTCAACCTCCGTGGCCATGGAACACCTTCCACCTCCACTCCGGACAACCTCCGGACTTACCGAAACCCTTCCGGTTTTCTCCCTTCTTTTCTTCGACGATTCTACCGATCCTATAAATGCTCTCTAAGCATCATCAAGCCCTTAAGCATGATACCCCACGGTTCAGGAACACTCCAGACATGGTCGGGACACTCCCGCACCAATGATCGACAGAGGGACCTGGATGGCCATGTGACCCCTGTGCGTTCCACGGAGATCTTTTGTCGTTTGAACCAGGACAGTCGTGTCTTATTCCTTTTGTCACTCGATACTTGCATTGCCCGAGATCTGATCAATGACATCACCATGTCGTGTTCAATCTCGTTACTGAACAATGCTACTTGACTCATTCCGACAAGTGATATCCCCGTGATCCAATCACATGCTGCGCAACTATTGGATATAACTTCTTCGAGTGGGCCCTTGAGTATCTTCCCGTCACATGGACGGACAAATCCCGCTCTTGACATATATTGCCTCTACGGTTTCCTCCGAATACCTGAACACACCTTTATAACCACCGTTTTACCAGATGGCGTTTGATGCTATCTAAGCACTCTCGGGAGACAGTGATTGATATAGTCTCACGGTCTAAGGAATAGTCTACGAGGATCCTTTCCTAATCATCATAACTTGAACTTCGTGACATGATCGAATCACGATGTTTAGGTTGGGTATTGGTTCATCATCTCATTCTCAGAATGAGATGACTACATTTCCAACTGGCATAAATGCCACATGATCAGGAAACATGATCATCTATTGACCAATGAACCAGTGACTAGAGTTTCACTGGGAACCCCTGGTTTGTTTGTATATCACACGTGTATTGATGTTTCCACTCAATACAGTTATAGCATGATATAAAACTTAATCATAAACTATATGAAATATGATAATAGTCCTTACTACTATTTGACTCTAGGGCATATTTCCAACAACGTCCTCACCGTGCAGTGGTAATTTCTCTTGCCCATTTGCTAAATTTTTGTTACTCATAAGCTACGAAATCTTTAGGATGTTGCTCAATATCCTGGATGCTATTGCCATTTTGTTTGCACCCTTCATCTTGTAGGTCCTATCCACCTCATTAGCTTCTTGCTTTTATTCCCTTTCTTTATTCTCACGCTATCAGTTTAATCCTCCAACACGAACTCATAGATTCTATTCTTTCCGAGCGCTCGCACGTCTCATGCAAACAGCTCATAGAGGATCCAACACTGACAATTTGACGCCCAACAAGGCTGAATCGTGAGGTTTCCTTGTGTTACTTAGGCCAGTTTCTTGTCATGTTAATTAGTTGTCATTCTACCTAAGAACTTGCCCTGACATTTGCATTTATGTTCAATTGTGAATATATGTGCGAATGCTTAATTCGGAAAATGTCCATCTAGTTTGGATGATATATCTGGTCATTTTTAATGCTATATGCTGGTGTTTTCACCTGCTTTCATCCTTCCAAACTAGCTATCTAGTTTGAAACATACATCTGGTAATTTTTAATGCTATGTTTTTGGTGTTTTTCAAGAGTTTTCATCCTTCCAAACCAACCAACTTGGTTTCAAATGTCATGCAGAGAGATGACAATGGAGTACAAGGACCCGAGTTCCAACTGCTCTGCTCAGATTCTTCTGGCAGATTGACCAGGAGTCGCACCCACTCGAGAAGGAGCTATTGTCAGCCTGAACGTGCTATTGTAAGTTCATACTTACTTTAAATGATCTCTACTTTATATAATACTACTTGTTTCCCTTGTTGTTTGTTTTAACCTATTTCACCATATTTTAGCAGACTCCAGTTAAAACCCAGCAGGAGTCCTTGGAAGGCAGGAATGAAAGTTGTGATCCCTCATCCCATTCATCATCCCATTGCATTGCCGAAGCAGATTTACTTAACAGTCCACCTAGAACAACTCTTGCATGTGATAAATATATAAATGTTGTATTGCATGCAGAACGAAAGGGTGTAGCTTTTCTTAGATCTATAGCTAAAATGTTGAAGAAGAGGACAGATGATACAGTGAAGCGAATCGCCATGTACCGATCTCTTATTGATGGTACTGACACGTTGTAATCTGTTAGAATTACGATCTTGTTGTATAACCTGTTGTAACAAACTTTTATTGTTGTGTAATAAGTAATTTTAATTTTTGTGTGTTTATTAATTATTGTCTTGATATTCACCTGTTCTACGAAAAGTAGGCGCTAGCAAAAAAAGTCCGAAACAGTAACAAGCTGGAGCAGTAGCATGCCAAATGTTGAAACAACATGCGCATGGACGACCCAAAGTTACTAGAATAGTAAAAGGCCAGAACAGTAAAAGGCCAGAATAGTAAAAGGCTAGAACAGTAAAAGGCCAAAGCAGTAAAAGGCCAGAATAGTAAAAGACCAGAACAGTAAAAGGCCAGAACATTAAAAGGCTAGAACAGTAAAAGGCCAGAACAGTAAAAGGCCAGAAAAGTAAAAGGCCGTAGCAGCAAAAGGCCAGAACAGTAAAAGGTCAGAACCATAAAAGGCCAGAACAGTAAAAAGGCCGGAATAGTGAAAGGTCAAAACCGTAAAAGGTATCAACAGCAAAAGGCCAGTACGGTGGCAGGCTAGTACAGTAGCATGCCAAATAGTGCCGGCCTTAATAGGCAAAATCCCAAACACTAATGGGCCTAAATAGTAACGGTTCAAAATTCCTAAACGACCGAAACAATAACAGGACTGAACAGTAAAAGGCTAAATTAGTAACAGGCCTGAACAGTGCAGGGTCGGATTTGTGCAGGCCTCAAGTGGCAGCAGAGTGCTGGACCAACATGGGCCTTCTGTAGGATGAAACAGAATCGGGCCTGAAAGTTCAAGGGCCGCATCTCTGACCAATTTCAAACAGTGCAGGACAAAACAGTAATGGGCCATCTTCTTGTTGGGCTCCCCTGATGGGCCGGCCCAGTTAGTATTTAGCAGGCCTTGGCTGGGCCTAGCTTCTGCCACGGTTTCTATGACCGTTAACGACGATAACTGACCGCTAATAGCGTCTGCCACATGGCAGTTTGCATGATGTCAGCTGTCAGCGTGGTTAGCGAACAGATCTACGACGGAACATGTTTTCGTGGCTGAAGGGTGTGATCCGCCACGGGCGAAAAAACCCGTGGTTAATTCATTTGTGATGGGGCTTTTACCACGAAGGCCATCCATCACGCAAGACTCTTTGGCCATGAAAAACGGGCCTTCAACCACGAAAATTTGTAAAAGCCAACTTTTCTTGTAGTGTCTTTTCACAAACCACATGGATCCACCAGTGTCATTACATGTGTGTTCCTTTCATTAACCACATCTAGAGTCACTGCATGTATGTTCTTTTCACAAACCACATATGGATCCACCAGTGTCATTGAAATGTGTGTTCTTTTTACAGACCACATATGGATCCACCAGTGTCATTGCATATGGATCCACCAGAGTTCATTGCATGCATGTTCTTTTCACAAACCACCTATGGATCCACCAGTGTTATTGCATGTGTGTTCTTTTCATTAACCACAGCTAGAGTCATTGCATGTCTTTTCTATTCACAAACCACATATGGATCCACCATTGTCATTGAAATGTGTATTCTTTCATTAACCACATCTAGAGTCATTGAAATGTGTGTTCTTTTCATAGACCACATATGGATCCACAAGAGTTCATTGCATGTCTGTTCTTTTCATTAACCATAGCTAGAGTCATTGCATGTCTGGTATTTTCACAAACCACATATGGATCCATCAGAGTTCATTACATGTGTGTTCCTTCAATTAACCACAGCCAGAGTCATTGCATGTGTGTTCTTTTCACAAACCACATATGGACCCATCAGAGTCATTGCATGTCTATTCTTTTCATTAACCACAGCTAGTGTCATTGCATGTATGTTCTTTTCACAGACCACATATGGATCCACCAGTTTTATTGCATGTGTGTTCTTTTCACAGACCACATATGGATCCACCAGTGTCATTTCATGTCTGTTATTTTCACAACCCACATGGATCCACCTACGTCATTGCATGCGTTTTCTTTTCATTAACCATAGCTAGAGTCACTAGATGTATGTTCTTTTCACTAACCACATATGGATCCACTAGTGTCATTGAAATGTGTGTTCTTTTCACAGACCACATATGGATCCACCAGTGTCATTGCATATGGATCCACTAGAGTTCATTGCATGTGTGTTCTTTTCACAAACCACCTATGGATCCACCAGTGTTATTGCATGTGTGTTCTTTTCACAAACCACAAGGATCCACCAGTGTCACTTCATGTGTGTTCTTTTCACAGACCACGTATGGATCCACCAGTGTCATTGCATGTGTGTTCTTTTCAAAAACCACATATGGATCCACCAGTTTCATTGCATGTGTGTTCTTTTCATTAACCACAACTAGAGTCATTGCATGTCTGTTATTTTCACAAACCACATGGATACACCAGTGTCATTGCATGTGTGTTCTTTTCATTAACCACATCTAGATTCACTAGATGTATGTTCTTTTCACAAACCACATATGGATCCACCAGTGTCATTGAAATGTGTGTTCTTCTCACATACCACATATGGATCCACCAGTGTCATTGCATATGGATCCACGAGAGTTCATTGCATGTGTGTTCGTTTCACAAACCACCTATGGATCCACCAGTGTCATTGCATGTGTGTTCTTTTCATTAACCACAACTAGAGTCATTGCATGTATGTTTTGTTCACAAACCACATATGGATCCACCATTGTCATTGAGATGTGTATTCTTTCATTAACCATAGCTAGAGTCACTGGATGTATGTTCTTTTCACAAACCACATATGAATCCACCAGTGTCATTGAAATGTGTGTTATTTTCACAGACCACATATGGATCCACCAGTGTCATTGCATATGGATCCACCAGAGTTCATTGCATGTGTGTTCTTTTCACAAACCACCTATGGATCCACCAGTGTTGTTGCATGTGTGCTCTTTTCATTAACCACAACTAGAGTCATTGCATGTCTGTTCTATTCACAAAGCACATATGGATCCACCATTGTCATTGAAATGTGTATTCTTTTATTAACCACATCTAGAGTCATTGAAATGTGTGTTCTTTTCATAGACCACATATGGATCCACCAGAGTTCATTGCATGTCTGTTCTTTTCATTAACCATAGCTAGAGTCATTGCATGTCTGTTCTTTTCACAAACCACATATGGATCCATCAGAGTTCATTGCATGTGTGTTCCTTTCATTAACCACAGCTAGAGTCATTGCATGTATGTTCTTTTCACAAACCATATATGGATCCATCAGAGTCATTGCATGTCTATTCTTTTCATTAACCACAGCTAGTGTCATTGCATGTATGTTCTTTCCACAAACCACATATGGATCCACCAGTGTCACTGGATATGTGTTCTTTTCACAAACCACAGCTAAAGTCATTGCAAGTGTGTTCTTTTCACAAACCACATATGGATCCACCAGTGTCATTGCATGTGTGTTCTTTTCATTAACTACAGCTAGAGTAATTGCATGTTTGTTGTTTCCACAAACCACATATGGATCCACTAGTGTCACTGCATGTGTGTTCTTTTCACAAACCACAACTAGAGTCATCGCATGTGTGTTCTTTTCACAAACCACATATGGATCCACTAGTGCATTGCATGTCAGTTCTTTTCATTAACCACAGCTAGTGTCATTGCATGTCTGTTCTTTCCACAAACCACACATGGATCAACCAGTGTGATTGCATGTGTGTTCTTCTCACAAACCACAACTAGAGTCATTGCTTGTGTGTTATTTTCACAAACTACATATGGATCCACTAGTGTCATTGCATGTGTATTATTTTCACAAACCACATATGGATCCACCAGTATCATTGCAGGTCTATTTTTTCATTAACCACATCTAGTGTCATTGCATGTCTTTTCTTTCCACAAACCACACATGGATCCACCAGTTCGATTGCATGTGTATTCTTCTCATAAACCATAGCTAGAGTCATTGCATGTGTGTTCCTTTCACAAACCACATATGGATCCACCAGTGTCATTGCATTTGTGTTATTTTCATTAACCACATATGGATCCACCACTGTCATTGCATGTGTGTTGTTTTCATTAACCACATATGGATCCACCAGTGTCATTGCATGTGTGTTCTTTTTATTAACCACAACTCGAGTCATTGGATGTATGTTCTTTTCACTAACCACATATGGATCCACCAGTGTCATTGAAAAGTGTGTTCTTCAGACCACATATGGATCCACCAGTGTCATTGCATATGTATCCACCAGAGTTCATTGCATGTGTGTTCTTATCACAAACCACCTATGGATCCACCAGTGTCATTGCGTGTGTGTTGTTTTCACAAACCACATGGATCCACCAGTTTCATTGCATGTGTGTTCTTTTCACAGACAACATATGGACCACCAGTGTCATTGCTTGTGTGTTCTTTTCACAAACTACATATGGATCTACTAGTGTCACTGCATGTCTGTTCTTTTCATTAACTACAGCTAGAGTCATTGCATGTTTGTTCTTTCCACAAACCACATATGGATCCACCCGTGTCATTGAAATGTGTGTTCTTTTCACAGACCACATATGGATTCGCTAGTGTCATTGCATATGGATCCAGTAGAGTTCATTGCATGTGTGTTCTTTTCACAAACCACCTATGGATCCACCATTGTTGTTGCATGTGTGTTCTTTTCATTAACCACAGCTAGAGTCATTGCATGTCTTTTCTATTCACAAACCACATATGGATCCACCATTGTCATTGAAATGTGTATTCTTTCATTAACCACATCTAGAGTCATTGAAATGTGTGTTCTTTTCACAGACCACATATGGATCCACCATAGTTCATTGCATGTCTATTCTTTTCATTACCCATAGATAGAGTCATTGCATGTCTGTTCTTTACACAAACCACATATGGATCCATCAGAGTTCATTGCATGCGTGTTCCTTTCATTAACCACAGCTAGAGTCATTGCATGTCTATTCTTTTCGCAAACCACATATGGATCCATCAGAGTCATTGCATGTCTGTTCTTTTCATTAACCATAGCTAGTATCATTGGATGTATGTTCTTTCCACAAACCACATATGGATCCACTAGTGTCACTGGATGTGTGTTCTTTTCACAAACCACAGCTAGAGTCATTGCATGTGTGTTCTTTTCACAAACCACATATGGATCCACCAGTGTCATTGCATGTCTGTTCTTTTCATTAACCACAGCTAGTGTCATTATATGTTTGTTCTTTCCACAAACAACACATGGATGCACCAGTGTGATTGCATGTGTGTTTTCTCTCAAACCACAACTAGAGTCATTGCTTGTGTGTTATTTTCACAAACCACATATGGATCGACCAGTGTCATTGCATGTGTATTATTTTCACAAACCAAATATGGATCCACCAGTGTCATTGCAGGTCTGTTTTTTCATTAACCACAGCTAGTGTCATTGTGTTCATCTCACAAACCACAACTAGAGTCATTGCATGTGTGTTCCTTTCACAAACCACATATGGATCTACGAGTGTCATTGCATTTCTGTTGTTTTCATTAACCACATATGGATCCACCAGTGTCATTGCATATGTGTTCTTTTCATTAACCACAACTCGAGTTACTGGATGTATGTTCTTTTCACTAACCACATATGGATCCACCAGTGTCATTGAAAAGTGTGTTCTTCAGACCACATATGGATCCACTAGTGTCATTGCAAATGGATCCACCAGAGTTCATTGCATATGTGTTCTTATCACAAACCACCTATGGATCCACAAGTGTCATTGCGTGTGTGTTCTTTTCACTAACCACATGGATTCACCAGTTTCATCGCATGTGTGTTCTTTTCACAGACAACATATGGATCCACCAGTGTCATTGCATGTGTGTTCTTTTCATTAACCACATATGGATCCACCAGTGTTATTGCGTGTGTGTTCTTTTCATTAACCACAACTAGAGTCAATGGATGTATGTTCTTTTCACAAACCACATATGGATCCACCAGTGTCATTGAAATGTGTGTTCTTTTCACAGACCACATATGGATCCACCGGTGTCATTGCATATGGATCCACCAGAGTTCATTGCATGTGTGTTCTTTTCACAAACCACCTATGGATCCACCAGTGTCATTGCATGTGTGTTATTTTCATTAACCACAGCTAGAGTCATTGCATGTCTGTTCTATTCACAAACCACATATGGATCCACCATTGTCATTGAAATGTGTATTCTTTCATTAACCACATCTAGAGTCATTGAAATGTGTGTTCGTTTCACAGACCACATATGGATCCACCATAGTTCATTGCATGCCTGTTCTTTTCATTAACCATAGCTAGAGCCATTGCATGTCTGTTCTTTTCACAAACGACATATGGAGCCATCAGAGTTCATTGCATGTGTGTTCCTTTCATTAACCACAACCAGAGTCATTGCATGTGTGTTCTTTTCACAAACCACATATGGATCCATCAGAGTCATTGTATGTCTGTTCTTTTTATTAACCACAGCTAGTGTCATTGCATGTATGTTCTTTCCACAAACCACATATGGATCCACTAGTGTCACTGCATGTGTGTTCTTTTCATTAACTACAGCTAGAGTCATTGCATGTTTGTTCTTTCCACAAACCACATATGGATCCACCAGTGTCATTGAAATGTGTGTTCTTTTCACAAACCACATATGGATCTGCCAGTGTCATTGCATATGGATCCACTAGAGTTCATTGCATGTGTGTTCTTTTCACAAACCACCTATAGATCCACCAGTGTCGTTGCATGTGTGTTCTTTTCATTAACCACAGCTAGAGTCATTGCATGTCTGTTCTATTCACAAACCACATATGGATCCACCATTGTCATTGAAATGTGTATTCTTTCATTAACCACATCTAGAGTCATTGAAATGTGTGTTCTTTTCATAGACCACATATGGATCCACCATAGTTCATTGCATGTCTGTTCTTTTCATTACCCACAGCTAGAGTCATTGCATGTCAGTTCTTTACACAAACCACATATGGATCCATCAGAGTTCATTGCAAGCGTGTTCCTTTCATTAACCATAGCTAGAGTCATTGCATGTGTGTTGTTTTCACAAACCACATATGGATCCATCAGAGTCATTGCATGTCTGTTCTTTTCATTAACCACAGCTAGTGTCATTGCATGTATGTTCTTTCCACAAACCACATATGGATCCACTAGTGTCACTGGATGTGTGTTCTTTTCACAAACCATAGATAGAGTCATTGCATGTGTGTTCTTTTCCCAAACCACATATGGATCCACCAGTGTCATTGCATGTCTGTTCTTTTCATTAACCACAGCTAGTGTCATTATATGTCTGTTCTTTCCACAAACCACACATGGATCCACTAGTGTGATTGCATGTGTGTTCTTCTCACAAACCACAACTAGAGTCATTGCTTGTGTGTTATTTTCACAAACCACATATGGATCGACCAGTGTTATTGCATGTGTATTATTTACACAAACCACATATGGATCCACTAGTGTCATTGTAGGTTTGTTCTTTCTACAAACCACATATGGATCCACTATCGTCATTGCATGTGTGTTCTTTTCATTAAGCACAGCTAGTGTCATTGCATGTATGTTCTTTCCTCAAACCACACATGGATCCACCAGTGTGATTGCATGTGTGTTCTTCTCACAAACCATAGCCAAAGTCATTGCATGTGTGTTCTTTTCACAAACCACATTTGGATCCACTAGTGTCATTGCATGTGCGTTCTTTTCATTAACCACATATGGATCCACCAGTGTCATTGCATGTGTGTTCTTTTCATTAACCACATATGGATCCACCAGTGTCATTGCATGTGTGTTCTTTTCATTAACCACAACTAGAGTCACTGGATGTATGTTTTTCACTAACCACATATGGATCCACTAGTGTCATTGAAACGTGTGTTCTTTTCACAGACCACATATGGATCCACCAGTGTCATTGCATTTGTGTTATTTTCATTAACCACATATGGATCCACCAGTGTCATTGCATATGTGTTATTTTCATTAACCACATATGGATCCACCAGTGTCATTGCATGTGTGTTCTTTTCATTAACCACAGCTTGAGTCACTGGATGTATGTTCTTTTCAGTAACCACATATGGATCCACTAGTGTCATTGTAATGTGTGTTCTTCAGACCACATATGGATCCACCAGTGTCATTGAATATGGATCCACCAGAGTTCATTGCATGTGTGTTCTTATCACAAACCACCTATGGATCCACCAGTGTCATTGCATGTGTGTTCTTTTCACAAACCACATGGATGCACCAGTTTCATTGCATGTGTGTTCTTTTCATAGACAACATATGGATCCACCAGTGTCATTGCATGTGTGTTCTTTTCATTGACCACATATGGATCCACCAGTGTCATTGCATGTGTGTTCTTTTCATTAACCACAACTAGAGTCACTGGATGTATGTTTTTCACTAACCACATATGGATCCACTAGTGTCATTGAAACGTGTGTTCTTTTCACAGACCACATATGGATCCACCAGTTTCATTGCATGTGTGTTCTTTTCATAGACAACATATGGATCCACCAGTGTCATTGCATGTGTGTTCTTTTCATTAACCACATATGGATCCACCAGTGTCATAGCATGTGTGTTCTTTTCATTAACCATAGCTAGAGTCATTATATGAATGTTCTTTTCACAAACCACATATGGATCCACTAGTGTCATTGAAATGTGTGTTGTTTTCACAGACCACATATGGATCCACCAGTGTCATTGCATATGGATCCACCAGAGTTCATTGCATGTGTGTTCTTATCACAAACCACCTATGGATCCACCAGTGTCATTGCATGTGTGTTCTTTTCACAAACCACATGGATGCACCAGTTTCATTGCATGTGTGTTCTTTTCATAGACAACATATGGATCCACCAGTGTCATTGCATGTGTGTTCTTTTCATTAACCACATATGGATCCACCAGTGTCATAGCATGTGTGTTCTTTTCATTAACCACAACTAGAGTCATTGGCTGAATGTTCTTTTCACAAACCACATATGGATCCACTAGTGTCATTGAAATGTGTGTTCTTTTCACAGACCACATATGGATCCACCAGTCTCATTGCATATGGATCCACCAGAGTTCATTGCATGTGTGTTCTTTTCACAAACCACCTATGGATCCACTAGTGTCATTGCATGTGTGTTCTTTTCAATAACCACAGCTAGTTTCATTGCATGTGTGTTCTTTTCAGAAACCACGTATGGATCCACCAGTGTCATTGAAATGTGTGCTTTTCACAGACCACATATGGATCCACCAGTGTCATTGCATATTGATACACCAGAGTTCATTGCATGTGAGTACTTTTCAGTAACCACAGCTAGAGTCATTGCATGTCTGTTCTTTTCACAAACCACATGGATCCACCAGTGTCATTGCATGTGTGTTCTTTTCACAAACCACATATGAATCCTCCAGTATTATTACATGTGTGTTCTTTTCATTAACCACATATGGATCCACCTGTGTCATTGCATGTGTGTTCTTTTCATTAACCGCAACTACAGTATTTGCATGTGTGTTCTTTTCACAAACCACATATGGATCCACCAGTGTCATTGAAATTTGTGTTCACACAGACCACATATAGATCCACCAGTGTCATTGCATGTGTGTTCTTTTCACAGACCACATATGGATCCACCAGTGTCATTGCATGTGTGTTCTTTTCATTAACAATATCTAGAGTCATTGCATGTGTGTTCTTTGCACTAACCACATAGATCCACTAGTGTCATTGCATGTGTGTTATTTCATTAACCACAGCTAGAGTCACTGGATGTATGTTCTTTTCACAAACCACATATGGATCCACCAGTGTCATTGAAATGTGTGTTATTTTCATAGACCACATATGGATCCACTAGTGTCATTGCATATGGATCCACCAGAGTTCATTGCATGTGTGTTCTTTTCACAAACCACATATGGATCCACCGGTGTTATTGCATGTGTGTTCTTCTCACAAACCACATGGATCCACCAGTTTCATTGCATGTGTGTTCTTTTCACAGACCACATATGGATTCACCAATGTCATTGCATGTATGTTCTTTTCACAAACCACATGGATCCACCCGTGTCATTGCATGTGTGTTCTTTACATTAACAATAGCTAGAGTCACTGGATGTACGTTCTTTTCACAAACCACATATGGATCCACCAGTGTCATTGAAATATGTGTTCTTTTCACTGACCACATATGGATCCACCAGTGTCATTGCATATGGATCCACCAGAGATCATTGCATGTGTGTTCTTTTCAGAAACCACATATGGATCCGCCAGTGTCATTGCATGTGTGTTATTTTCATTAACCACAGCTAGAGTTATTGCATGTCTGTTCTATTCACAGACCACATATGGATCCACCATTGTCATTAAAATGTGTATTCTTTCATTAACCACATGAGTCATTAAAATGTGTGTTCTTTTCACAGACCACATATGGATCCACCAGAGTTCATTGCATGTCTGTTCTTTTCGCAGACCACATATGGATCCACCAGTGTCATTGCATGTGTCTTCTTTTCATTAACCACATATGGATCCACTAGTGTCATTGCATGTGTGTTCTTTTCATCAACCACATATGGATCCACTAGTGTCATTGCATGCGTGTTCTTTTCATTAACCACAGCTAGAGTCACTGGATGTATGTTCTTTTCACTAACCACATATGGATCCACCAGTGTCATTGAAATGTGTGTTCCTTTCACAGACCATATACGGATCCACCAGTGTCATTGCATATGGATCCACCAGAGTTCATTGCATGCGTGTTCTTTTCACAAACCACCTATGGATCCACTAGTGTGATTGCATATGTGTTCTTTTCACAAACCACATGGATCCACCAGTGTCATTGCATGTGTGTTCTTTTCACAGACCACATATGGATCCACCAGTGTCATTGCATCTGTATTCTTTTCAAAAACCACATATGGATCCACCAGTTTCATTGCATGTGTGTTCCTTTCATTAACTCACAGCTAGAGTCATTGCATGTCTGTTCTTTTCACAAACCACATGGATCCACCAGTGTTATTGCATGTGTGTTCTTTGCATTAACCATATCTAGAGTCACTAGATGTATGTTCTTTTCACAAACCACATATGGATCCCCTAGTGTCATTGAAATGTGTGTTCTTTTCACATACCACATATGGATCCACTAGAGTTCATTGCATGTGTGTTCTTTTTACAAACCACATATGGATCCACCAGTGTCATCGCATGTGTGTTCTTTTCATTAACCACGGCTAGAGTCATTGCATGTCTGTTCTATTCACAAACCACATATGGATCCACCATTATCATTGAAATGTGTATTATTTCATTAACCACATCTAGAGTCATTGAAATGTGTGCTCTTTTCACAGACCACATATGGATCCACCAGAGATCATTGCATGTGTGTTCCTTTCATTAACCACAGCTAGAGTCATTGCATGTGTGTTCTTTTCACAAACTACATATGGATCCACTAGTGTCATTGCATGTATGTTCTTTTCATTAACTACAGCTAGAGTCATTACATGTTTGTTCTTTCCACAAACCACATATGGATCCACCAGTGTCACTGGATGTGTGTTCTTTTCACAAACCATAGCTAGAGTCATTGCATGTTTGTTCTGTCCACAAACCACATATGGATCCACCAGTGTCACTGGATGTGTGTTCTTTTCACAAACCACAGCTAGAGTCATTGCATGTGTGTTCTTTTCACAAACCACATATGGATCCATCAGTGTCATTGCATGTCTATTCTTTTCATTAACCATAAATAGTGTCATTGCATGTCTGTTCTTTCCACAAACCATAGATGGATCCACCACTGTGATTGCATGTGTGTTCTTCTCACAAACCACAACTAGAGTCATTGCATGCCTGTTCTTTTCAGAAACCACATATGGATCCACTAGTGTCATTTCATGTTTGTTCTTTTCACAAACCACATATGGATCCGCCAGTGTAATTGCATGTGTGTTCTTCTCACAAACCACAGCTAGAGTCATTTCATGTGTGTTCTTTTCACAAACCACATATGGATCCACCAATGTCATTGAAATGTGTGTTCTTTTCATTAACCACATATGGATCAACCAGTGTCATTGCATGTGCATTATTTTCATTAACCACATATGGATCCACTAGTGTCATTGCATGTGTGTTCTTTTCATTAACCACATATGGATCCACCAGCGTCATTGCATGTGTGTTCTTTTCATTAACCACAACTAGAGTCATTGCATATGGATCCACCAGACTTCATTGCATCTGTGTTCTTTTCACAAACCACCTATGGATCCACCAATGTCATTGCATGTGTGTTCTTTTCACAAACCACATGGATCGACCAGTTTCATTGCATGTGTGTTCTTTTCACAAACCACATATGGATCCACCAGTGTCATTGCATGTTTGTTCTTTTCACAAACCACATGGATCCACTAGTTTCATTACATGTGTGTTCTTTTCATAGACCACATATGGATCCACCAGTGTCATTGCATATGGATCCACCAGAGTTCATTGCATGTGTGTTCTTTTCATTAACCACAACTAGAGTCATTGCATGTGTGTTCTTTTCACAAACCACATGGACCCACCAGTGTCATTACATGTGTGTTGTTTTCACAAACCACATATGGATCTACCAGTGTTATTGCCTTTGTGTTCTTTTCATTAACCACATATGGATCCACTAGTGTCATTGTATGTGTGTTCTTTTCATTAACCGCAACTAGAGTCATTGCATGTGTGTTCTTTTCACAAACCACATATGGATCCACGAGTGTCATTGAAATGTGTGTTCTTTTCACAAACCACATATAGAACCACCAGTGTTATTGCATGTGTGTTCTTTTCACAGACCACATATGGATCCACCAGTGTCATTGCATGTGTGTTCTTTTCATTAACAATATCTAGAGTCATTGGATGTGTGTTCTTTTCACTAACCACATGGATCCACCAGTGTCATTGCATGTGTGTTCTTTTCATTAACCACAACAAGAGTCACTGGATGTATGTTCTTTTCACAAACCACATATGGATCCACCAGTATCATTGAAATGTGTGTTCTTTTCACAGACCACATATGGATCCACCAGTGTCATTGAAATTCGTGTTCTTTTCACAGACCACATATGAATCTACTGGTGTCATTGCATATGGATCCACCAGACTTCATTGCATGTGTGTTCTTTTCACAAACCACATATGGATCCACCAGTGTCATTGCATGTGTGTTCTTTTCACAAACCACATGGATCCACCGGTTTCATTGCATTTGTGTTCTTTTCACAGACTACATATGGATCCACTAGTGGCATTGCATGTCTGTTATTTTCGCAAACCACATGGATCCACCTGTGTCACTGCATGTCTGTTCTTTTCATTAACAACAACTAGAGTCACTGGATGTATGTTCTTTTCACAAACCACATATGGATCCAACCATGTCATTGAAATGTGTGTTCTTTTCACAGACCACATATGGATCCACCAGTGTCATTGCATATGGATCCACCAGTGTTCATTGCATGTGTGTTCTTTTCACAAACCACATATGGATCCACAAGTGTCATTGCATGTGTATTCTTTTCATTAACCACAGCCAGAGTCACTTCATGTCTGTTCTTTTCACAAACCACATATGGATCAACTATTGTCTTTGAAATGTGTATTCTTTCATTAACCACATCTAGAGTCATTAAAATGTGTGTTCTATTCACATACCACATATGGATCCACTAGAGTTCATTGCATGTCTGTTCTTTTCACAGACCACATATGGATCCACTCGTGTCATTGCATGTGTGTTCTTTTCATTAACCATAACTAGAGTCACTAGATGTATGTTTTTTCACTCACCACATATGGATCCACTAGTGTCATTGAAATGTGTGTTCTTAAGACCACATATGGATCCACCAGTGTCATTGCATATGGATCCACCACAATTCATTGCATGTGTGTTCTTTTCACAAACCACCTATGGATCCACCAGTGTCATTTCATGTGTGTTCTTTCACAAACCACATGGATCGACCAGTTTCATTGCATGTGTGTTCTTTTCACAAACCACAATGGATCCACCAGTGTCATTGCATGTGTTGTCTTTTCACAAACCACATGGATCCACTAGTTTCATTGCATGTGTGTTCTTTTCATAGACCACATATGGATCCACTAGTGTCATTGCATATGGATCTACCAGAGTTCATTGCATGTGTGTTCTTTTCATTAACCACAGCTAGAGTCATTGCATGTGTGTTCTTTTCACAAACCACATGGACCCACCAGTGTCATTACATGTGTGTTGTATTCACAAACCACATATGGATCTACCAGTGTTATTGCATGTGTGTTCTTTTCATTAACCACATATGGATCCACTAGTGTCATTGTATGTGTGTTCTTTTCATTAACCGCAACTAGAGTAATTGCATGTGTGTTCTTTTCACAAACCACATATGGATCCACCAGTGTCATTGAAATGTGTGTTCTTTTCACAAACCACATATAGATCCACCAGTGTCATTGCATGTGTGTTCTTTTCATGGACCACATATGGATCCACCAGTGTCATTGCATGTGTGTTCTTTTCATTAACAATATCTAGAGTCATTGCATGTGTGTTCTTTTCACTAACCACATGGATCCACCACTGTCATTGCATGTGTGTTCTTTTCATTAACCACAATAAGAGTCACTAGATGTATGTTCTTTTCACAAACCACATATGGATCCACCAGTGTCATTGAAATGTGTGTTCTTTTCACAGACCACATATGGATCCACCAGTGTCATTTAAATGTGTGTTCTTTTCACAGACCACATATGGATCTACAAGTGTCATTGCATATGGATCCACCAGACTTCATTGCATGTGTGTTCTTTACACAAACCACATATGGATCCACAAGTGTCATTGCATGTGTGTTCTTTTCACAAACCACATGGATCCACCGGTTTCATTACATTTGTGTTCTTTTCACAGACTACATATGGATCCACTAGTGTCATTGCATGTCCGTTATTTTCACAAACCACATGGATCCACCTGTGTCATTGCATGTGTGTTCTTTTCATTAACAACAACTAGAGTCACTGGATGTATGTTCTTTTCACAAACCACATATGGATCCAACCGTGTCACTGAAATGTGTGTTCTTTTCACAGACCACATATGGATCCACCAGTGTCATTGCATATGGATCCACCAGAGTTCATTGCATGTATGTTCTTTTCACAAACCACATATGGATCCACCAGTGTCATTGCATGTGTATTCTTTTCATTAACCACAGCCAGAGTCACTACATACTGTTCTTTTCACAAACCACATATTGATCCACCATTTTCTTTGAAATGTGTATTCTTTCAATAACCACATCTAGAGTCATTAAAATGTGTGTTCTATTCACATACCACATATGGATCCACCAGAGTTCATTGCATGTCTGTTCTTTTCACAGACCACATATGGAACCACTAGTGTCATTGCATGTGTGTTCTTTTCATTAACCACATATGGATCCACCAGTGTCATTGCATATGTGTTCTTTTCATTAACCACATATGGATCCACTAGTGTCATTGCATGTGTGTTCTTTTCATTAACCACAACTAGAGGCACTGGATGTATGTTCTTTTCACTAACCACATATGGATCCACCATTGTCATTGAAATGTGTGTTCTTTTCACAGACCACATGGATCCACCATTTTGATTGCATGTGTGTTCTTTTCACAAACCACATATGAATCCACCATTTTGATTGCATGTGTGTTCTTTTCACAGACCACATATGGATCCACTAGTGTCATTGCATGTCTGTTCTTTTCAAAAACCACATGGATCCACCAGTGTCATTGCATGTGTGTTCTTTTTATTAACAATAGCTAGAGTCACTGGATGTACGTTCTTTTCACAAACCACATATGGATCGACCAGTGTCATTGAAATATTTGTTCTTTTCACAGACCACATATGGATTCACCAATGTCATTGAATATGGATCCACCAGAGATCATTGCATGTGTGTTCTTTTCATAAACCACATATGGATCCACCAGTGTCATTGTGTCATGACCCGGACCTGTTAAGGTACATATCCCTGTGTTTATAGTGCTAGTCCCTGGATCGAATAGCTAGCACCCACAGTTTAAGATGTAATATCAAGAAACAAAGGTCATGTTATATCGTATATCCAGGAATAAAAATAGTTCATTACAACTTACATAGCTGATATGGCTATCTCATTACAAAGCAGTAGATATAACTATAAAGCATGGAGTCCTTCATCTTCATGTGCCACAGGAAAACATGTTGGGTGCAGACTTGTAATCCCTACTCATCAAACTTCACTATCATCAAATAATCCTGCAACATGATAAGTTACAGCCACAAGGGTCAATACATTTTGAATTGTATTGGCAAGTGTCACTAGTATGCGGATATAAAGTGTCACTAGGCCAGTTTCTTGTCATGTTAATTAGTTGTCATTCTACCTAAGAACTTGCCCTGACATTTGCATTTATGTTCAATTGTGAATATATGTGCGAATGCTTAATTCAGAAAATGTCCATCTAGTTTGGATGATATATCTGGTCATTTTTAATGCTATATGTTGGTGTTTTCACCTGCTTTCATCCTTCCAAACCAGCTATCTAGTTTGAAACATACATCTGGTAATTTTTAATGCTATGTTTTTGGTGTTTTTCAAGAGTTTTCATCCTTCCAAACCAACCAACTTGGTTTCAAATGTCATGCAGAGAGATGACAATGGAGTACAAGGACCCGAGTTCCAACTGCTCTGCTCAGATTCTTCTGGCAGATTGACCAGGAGTCGCACCCACTCGAGAAGGAGCTACTGTCAGCCTGAACGTGCTATTGTAAGTTCATACTTACTTTAAATGATCTCTACTTTATATAATACTACTTGTTTCCCTTGTTGTTTGTTTTAACCTATTTCACCATATTTTAGCAGACTCCAGTTAAAACCCAGCAGGAGTCCTTGGAAGGCAGGACTGAAAGTTGTGATCCCTCATCCCATTCATCATCCCATTGCATTGCCGAAGCAGATTTACTTAACAGTCCACCTAGAACAACTCTTGCATGTGATAAATATATAAATGTTGTATTGCATGCAGAACGAAAGGGTGTAGCTTCTCTTAGATCTGTAGCTAAAATGTTGAAGAAGAGGACAGATGATACAGTGAAGCGAATCGCCATGTACCGATCTCTTATTGATGGTACTGACACATTGTAATCTGTTAGAATTACGATCTTGTTGTATAACCTGTTGTAACAAACTTTTATTGTTGTGTAATAAGTAATTTTAATTTTTGTGTGTTTATTAATTGTTGTCTTGATATTCACCTGTTCTGCGAAAAGTAGGCGCTAGCAAAAAAAGTCCAAAACAGTAACAAGCTGGAGCAGTAGCATGCCAAACATTGAAACAACATGCGCATGGACGGCCCAAAGTTACCAGAATAGTAAAAGGCCAGAACAGTAAAAGGCTAGAATAGTAAAAGGCTAGAACAGTAAAAGGCCAAAGCAGTAAAAGGCCAGAATAGTAAAAGACCAGAACAGTAAAAGGCCAGAACATTAAAAGGCTAGAAACGGAAAAGCGAAAGAAAAGGCCGTAATAAAAGTCCGAAAAGTAAAAGGTCAGAAGCGGAAAAGGCCGAATAAAGAAAAGGTCGAACCATAAAAGGCGTAACGGTAAAAAGGCCGGAATAGTGAAAGGTCGAAATCGTAAAAGGTATCAACAGCAAAAGGTCCGACGGTGGCGTTAGCTGAAGAGCATGCCAAATAGTGCCGGCCTTAATAGGCAAAATCCCAAACACTAATGGTCCTAAATAGTAACGGTTCGAAATTCCTAAACGACCGAAACAATAACAGATCGAATAAAGAAAAGGCTAAATTAGTAACAGGCACGAAGGTGGTCGGATTTGTGCAGGCCTCAAGTGGCAGCAGAGTGCTGGACCAACATGGGCCTTCTGTAGGCTGAACCAGAATCGGGCCTGAAAGTTCGAGGGCCGCATCTCTGACCCATTTCAAACAGTGCAGGACAAAACAGTAATGGGCCATCTTCTTGTTGGGCTCCCCTGATGGCCCGGCCCAGTTAGTATTTAGCAGGCCTTGGCTGGGCCTAGCACGCCACGGTTTCTATGACCATTAACGATAGCGGCGCTAATAGCGTCGCCACATGGCGGTTGCATGACGTCATTTGTCGGCGTGGTTGTAACGGATCAACGGCGAACATGTTTTCGTGGTGAAAAGGTGTGATCCATCGCCGCGAAAAAAACCGTGGTTAATTCATTTGTGATGGGGCTTTTACCACGAAGGGCATCCATCACGCAAGACTCTTTGGCCATGAAAAACGGGCCTTCAACCACGAAAATTTGTAAAAGCCAACTTTTCCTGTAGTGTCTTTTCACAAACCACATGGATCCAGTAGTGTCATTGCATGTGTGTTCCTTTCATTAACCACATCTAGAGTCACTGCATGTATGTTCTTTTCACAAACCACATATGGATCCACCAGTGTCATTGAAATGTGTGTTCTTTTTACAGACCACATATGGATCCACCAGTGTCATTGCATATGGATCCACCAGAGTTCATTGCATGCATGTTCTTTTCACAAACCACCTATGGATCCACCAGTGTTATTGCATGTGTGTTCTTTTCATTAACCACAGCTAGAGTCATTGCATGTGTTTTCTATTCACAAACCACATATGGATCCACCATTGTCATTGAAATGTGTATTCTTTCATTAACCACATCTAGAGTCATTGAAATGTGTGTTCTTTTCATAGACCACATATGGATCCACCAGAGTTCATTGCATGTCTGTTCTTTTCATTAACCATAGCTAGAGTCATTGCATGTCTGGTATTTTCACAAACCACATATGGATCCATCAGAGTTCATTACATGTGTGTTCCTTCAATTAACCACAGCCAGAGTCATTGCATGTGTGTTCTTTTCACAAACCACATATGGACCCATCAGAGTCATTGCATGTCTATTCTTTTCATTAACCACAGCTAGTGTCATTGCATGTATGTTCTTTTCATAGACCACATATGGATCCACCAGTTTTATTGCATGTGTGTTCTTTTCACAGACCACATATGGATCCACCAGTGTCATTTCATGTCTGTTATTTTCACAACCCACATGGATCCACCTATGTCATTGCATGCGTTTTCTTTTCATTAACCATAGCTAGAGTCACTAGATGTATGTTCTTTTCACTAACCACATATGGATCCACTAGTGTCATTGAAATGTGTGTTCTTTTCACAGACCACATATGGATCCACCAGTGTCATTGCATATGGATCCACTAGAGTTCATTGCATGTGTGTTCTTTTCACAAACCACCTATGGATCCACCAGTGTTATTGCATGTGTGTTCTTTTCACAAACCACATGGATCCACCAGTGTCACTTCATGTGTGTTCTTTTCACAGACCACGTATGGATCCACCAGTGTCATTGCATGTGTGTTCTTTTCAAAAACCACATATGGATCCACCAGTTTCATTGCATGTGTGTTCTTTTCATTAACCACAACTAGATTCATTGCATGTCTGTTCTTTTCACAAACCACATGGATACACCAGTGTCATTGCATGTGTGTTCTTTTCATTAACCACATCTAGATTCACTAGATGTATGTTCTTTTCACAAACCACATATGGATCCACCAGTGTCATTGAAATGTGTGTTATTCTCACATACCACATATGGATCCACCAGTGTCATTGCATATGGATCCACGAGAGTTCATTGCATGTGTGTTCGTTTCACAAACCACCTATGGATCCACCAGTGTCATTGCATGTGTGTTCTTTTCATTAACCACAACTAGAGTCATTGCATGTATGTTTTGTTCACAAACCACATATGGATCCACCATTGTCATTGAGATGTGTATTCTTTCATTAACCACAGCTAGAGTCACTGGATGTATGTTCTTTTCACAAACCACATATGAATCCACCAGTGTCATTGAAATGTGTGTAATTTTCACAGACCACATATGGATCCACCAGTGTCATTGCATATGGATCCACCAGAGTTCATTGCATGTGTGTTCTTTTCACAAACCACCTACGGATCCACCAGTGTCGTTGCATGTGTGCTCTTTTCATTAACCACAACTAGAGTCATTGCATGTCTGTTCTATTCACAAACCACATATGGATGCACCATTGTCATTGAAATGTGTATTCTTTTATTAACCACATCTAGAGTCATTGAAATGTGTGTTCTTTTCATAGACCACATATGGATCCACCAGAGTTCATTGCATGTCTGTTCTTTTCATTAACCATAGCTAGAGTCATTGCATGTCCGTTCTTTTCACAAACCACATATGGATCCATCAGAGTTCATTGCATGTGTGTTCCTTTCATTAACCACAGCTAGAGTTATTGCATGTATGTTCTTTTCACAAACCATCTATGGATCCATCAGAGTCATTGCATGTCTATTCTTTTCATTAACCACAGCTAGTGGCATTGCATGTATGTTCTTTCCACAAACCACATATGGATCCACCAGTGTCACTGGATATGTGTTCTTTTCACAAACCACAGCTAAAGTCATTGCAAGTGTGTTCTTTTCACAAACCACATATGGATCCACCAGTGTCATTGCATGTGTGTTCTTTTCATTAACTACAGCTAGAGTAATTGCATGTTTGTTGTTTCCACAAACCACATATGGATCCACTAGTGTCACTGCATGTGTGTTCTTTTCACAAACCACAACTAGAGTCGTCGCATGTGTGTTCTTTTCACAAACCACAACTAGAGTCATCGCATGTGTGTTCTTTTCACAAACCACATATGGATCCACTTGTGCATTGCATGTCAGTTCTTTTCATTAACCACATCTAGTGTCATTGCATGTCTGTTCTTTCCACAAACCACACATGGATCAACCAGTGTGATTGCATGTGTGTTCTTCTCACAAACCACAACTAGAGTCATTGCTTGTGTGTTATTTTCACAAACTATATATGGATCCACTAGTGTCATTGCATGTGTATTATTTTCACAAACCACATATGGATCCACCAGTATCATTGCAGGTCTATTTTTTCATTAACCACATCTAGTGTCATTGCATGTCTTTTCTTTCCGCAAACCACACATGGATCCACCAGTTCGATTGCATGTGTGTTCTTCTCATAAACCACAGCTAGAGTCATTGCATGTGTGTTCCTTTCACAAACCACATATGGATCCACCAGTGTCATTGCATTTGTGTTATTTTCATTAACCACATATGGATCCACCCCTGTCATTGCATGTGTGTTGTTTTCATTAACCACATATGGATCCACCAGTGTCATTGCATGCATGTTCTTTTTATTAACCACAACTCGAGTTATTGGATGTATGTTCTTTTCACTAACCACATATGGATCCACCAGTGTCATTGAAAAGTGTGTTCTTCAGACCACATATGGATCCACCAGTGTCATTGCATATGTATCCACCAGAGTTCATTGCATGTGTGTTCTTATCACAAACCACCTATGGATCCACCAGTGTCATTGCGTGTGTGTGTTGTTTTCACAAACCACATGGATCCACCAGTTTCATTGCATGTGTGTTCTTTTCACAGACAACATATGGACCACCAGTGTCATTGCTTGTGTGTTCTTTTCACAAACTACATATGGATCTACTAGTGTCACTGCATGTGTGTTCTTTTCATTAACTACAGCTAGAGTCATTGCATGTTTGTTCTTTCCACAAACCACATATGGATCCACCAGTGTCATTGAAATGTGTGTTCTTCTCACAGACCACATATGGATTCGCCAGTGTCATTGCATATGGATCCACTAGAGTTCATTGCATGTGTGTTCTTTTGACAAACGACCTATGGATCCACCAGTGTTGTTGCATGTGTGTTCTTTTCATTAACCACAGCTAGAGTCATTGCATGTCTTTTCTATTCACAAACCACATATGGATCCACCATTGTCATTGAAATGTGTATTCTTTCATTAACCACATCTAGAGTCACTGAAATGTGTGTTCTTTTCACAAACCACATATGGATCCACCATAGTTCATTGCATGTCTGTTCTTTTCATTACCCATAGCTAGAGTCATTGCATGTCTGTTCTTTACACAAACCACACATGGATCCATCAGAGTTCATTGCATGCGTGTTCCTTTCATTAACCACAGCTAGAGTCATTGCATGTCTGTTCTTTTCACAAACCACATATGGATCCATCAGAGTCATTGCATGTCTGTTCTTTTCATTAACCATAGCTAGTATCATTGGATGTATGTTCTTTCCACAAACCACATATGGATCCACTAGTGTCACTGGATGTGTGTTCTTTTCACAAACCACAGCTAGAGTTATTGCATGTGTGTTCTTTTCACAAACCATATATGGATCCACCAGTGTCATTGCATGTCTATTCTTTTCATTAACCACAGCTAGTGTCATTATATGTTTGTTCTTTCCACAAACCACACATGGATGCACCAGTGTGATTGCATGTGTGTTTTCTCTCAAACCACAACTAGAGTCATTGCTTGTGTGTTATTTTCACAAACCACATATGGATCGACCAGTGTCATTGCATGTGTATTATTTTCACAAACCAAATATGGATCCACCAGTGTCATTGCAGGTCTGGTTTTTCATTAACCACAGCTAGTGTCATTGTGTTCATCTCACAAACCACAACTAGAGTCATTGCATGGGTGTTCCTTTCACAAACCACATATGGATCTACGAGTGTCATTGCATTTCTGTTGTTTTCATTAACCACATATGGATCCACCAGTGTCATTGCATATGTGTTCTTTTCATTAACCACAACTCGAGTTACTGGATGTATGTTCTTTTCACTAACCACATATGGATCCACCAGTGTCATTGAAAAGTGTGTTCTTCAGACCACATATGGATCCACTAGTGTCATTGCAAATGGATCCACCAGAGTTCATTGCATGTGTGTTCTTATCACAAACCACCTATGGATCCACAAGTGTCATTGCGTGTGTGTTCTTTTCACTAACCACATGGATTCACTAGTTTCATCGCATGTGTGTTCTTTTCACAGACAACATATGGATCCACCAGTGTCATTGCATGTGTGTTCTTTTCATTAACCACATATGGATCCACCAGTGTCATTGCGTGTGTGTTCTTTTCATTAACCACAACTAGAGTCAATGGATGTATGTTCTTTTCACAAACCACATATGGATCCACCAGTGTCATTGAAATGTGTGTTCTTTTCACAGACCACATATGGATCCACCAGTGTCATTGCATATGGATCCACCAGAGTTCATTGCATGTGTGTTCTTTTCACAAACCACCTATGGATCCACTAGTGTCATTGCATGTGTGTTCTTTTCATTAACCACAGCTAGAGTCATTGCATGTCTGTTCTATTCACAAACCACATATGGATCCACCATTGTCATTGAAATGTGTATTCTTTCATTAACCACATCTAGAGTCATTGAAATGTGTGTTCTTTTCACAGACCACATATGGATCCACCATAGTTCATTGCATGTCTATTCTTTTCATTAACCATAGCTAGAGTCATTGCATGTCTGTTCTT
The DNA here is from genome assembly GCA_023614405.1 of Avena insularis. Classification (NCBI taxonomy): domain Eukaryota; kingdom Viridiplantae; phylum Streptophyta; class Magnoliopsida; order Poales; family Poaceae; genus Avena; species Avena insularis. The sequence goes on from CM042690.1 coordinate 149,707,835, forward strand.
TTCACAAACCACATATGGAGCCATCAGAGTTCATTGCATGTGTGTTCCTTTCATTAACCACAACTAGAGTCATTGCATGCGTGTTCTTTTCACAAACCACATATGGATCCATCAGAGTCATTGTATGTCTGTTCTTTTCATTAACCACAGCTAGTGTCATTGCATGTATGTTCTTTCCACAAACCACATATGGATCCACTAGTGTACTGCATGTGTGTTCTTTTCATTAACTACAGCTAGAGTCATTGCATGTTTGTTCTTTCCACAAACCACATATGGATCAACCAGTGTCATTGAAATGTGTGTTCTTTTCACAAACCACATATGGATCTGCCAGTGTCATTGCATATGGATCCATTAGAGTTCATTGCATGTGTGTTCTTTTCACAAACCACCTATAGATCCACCAGTGTCGTTGCATGTGTGTTCTTTTCATTAACCACAGCTAGAGTCATTGCATGTCTGTTCTATTCACAAACCACATATGGATCCACCATTGTCATTGAAATGTGTATTCTTTCATTAACCACATCTAGAGTCATTGAAATGTGTGTTCTTTTCATAGACCACATATGGATCCACCATAGTTCATTGCATGTCTGTTCTTTTCATTACCCACAGCTAGAGTCATTGCATGTCTGTTCTTTACACAAACCACATATGGATCCATCAGAGTTCATTGCATGCGTTTTCCTTTCATTAACCACAGCTAGAGTCATTGCATGTGTGTTCTTTTCACAAAGCACTTATGGATCCATTAGAGTCGTTGCATGTCTGTTCTTTTCATTAACCACAGCTAGTGTCATTGCATGTATGTTCTTTCCACAAACCACATATGGATCCACTAGTGTCACTGGATGTGTGTTCTTTTCACAAACCATAGCTAGAGTCATTGCAGGTTTGTTCTTTCCACAAACCACATATGGATCCACTATCGTCATTGCATGTGTGTTCTTTTCATTAAGCACAGCTAGTGTCATTGAATGTCTGTTCTTTCCTCAAACCACACATGGATCCACTAGTGTGATTGCATGTGTGTTCTTCTCACAAACCATAGCCAGAGTCATTGCATGTGTGTTCTTTGCACAAACCACATATGGATCCACTAGTGTAATTGCATGTGCGTTATTTTCATTAACCACATATGGATCCACCAGTGTCATTGCATGTGTGTTCTTTTCATTAACTACATATGGATCCACCAGTGTCATTTCATGTGTGTTCTTTTCATTAACCACAACTAGAGTCCCTGGATGTATGTTTTTCACTAACCACATATGGATCCACTAGTGTCATTGAAACGTGTGTTCTTTTCACAGACCACATATGGATCCACCAGTGTCATTGCATTTGTGTTATTTTCATTAACCACATATGGATCCACCAGTGTCATTGCATATGTGTTGTTTTCATTAACCACATATGGATCCACCAGTGTCATTGCATGTGTGTTCTTTTCATTAACCACAGCTCGAGTCACTGGATGTATGTTCTTTTCAGTAACCACATATGGATCCACTAGTGTCATTGTAATGTGTGTTCTTCAGACCACATATGGATCCACCAGTGTCATTGAATATGGATCCACCAGAGTTCATTGCATGTGTGTTCTTATCACAAACCACCTATGGATCCACCAGTGTCATTGCATGTGTGTTCTTTTCACAAACCACATGGATGCACCAGTTTCATTGCATGTGTGTTCTTTTCATAGACAACATATGGATCCACCAGTGTCATTGCATGTGTGTTCTTTTCATTAACCACATATGGATCCACCAGTGTCATTGCATGTGTGTTCTTTTCATTAACCACAACTAGAGTCCTTTGGATGTATGTTTTTCACTAACCACATATGGATCCACTAGTGTCATTGAAACGTGTGTTCTTTTCACAGACCACATATGGATCCACCAGTGTCATTGCATTTGTGTTATTTTCATTAACCACATATGGATCCACCAGTGTCATTGCATATGTGTTGTTTTCATTAACCACATATGGATCCACCAGTGTCATTGCATGTGTGTTCTTTTCATTAACCACAGCTCGAGTCACTGGATGTATGTTCTTTTCAGTAACCACATATGGATCCACTAGTGTCATTGTAATGTGTGTTCTTCAGACCACATATGGATCCACCAGTGTCATTGAATATGGATCCACCAGAGTTCATTGCATGTGTGTTCTTATCACAAACCACCTATGGATCCACCAGTGTCATTGCATGTGTGTTCTTTTCACAAACCACATGGATGCACCAGTTTCATTGCATGTGTGTTCTTTTCATAGACAACATATGGATCCACCAGTGTCATTGCATGTGTGTTCTTTTCATTAACCACATATGGATCCACCAGTGTCATTGCATGTGTGTTCTTTTCATTAACCACAACTAGAGTCACTGGATGTATGTTTTTCACTAACCACATATGGATCCACTAGTGTCATTGAAACGTGTGTTCTTTTCACAGACCACATATGGATCCACCAGTGTCATTGCATTTGTGTTATTTTCATTAACCACATATGGATCCACCAGTGTCATTGCATATGTGTTGTTTTCATTAACCACATATGGATTCACCAGTGTCATTGCATGTGTGTTCTTTTCATTAACCACAGCTCGAGTCACTGGATGTATGTTCTTTTCAGTAACCACATATGGATCCACTAGTGTCATTGTAATGTGTGTTCTTCAGACCACATATGGATCCACCAGTGTCATTGCATATGGATCCACCAGAGTTCATTGCATGTGTGTTCTTATCACAAACCACCTATGGATCCACCAGTGTCATTGCATGTGTGTTCTTTTCACAAACCACATGGATGCACCAGTTTCATTGCATGTGTGTTCTTTTCATAGACAACATATGGATCCACCAGTGTCATTGCATGTGTGTTCTTTTCATTAACCACATATGGATCCACCAGTGTCATAGCATGTGTGTTCTTTTCATTAACCACAACTAGAGTCATTGGCTGAATGTTCTTTTCACAAACCACATATGGATCCACTAGTGTCATTGAAATGTGTGTTCTTTTCACAGACCACATATGGATCCACCAGTATCATTGCATATGGATCCACCAGAGTTCATTGCATGTGTGTTCTATTCACAAACCACCTATGGATCCACTAGTGTCATTGCATGTGTGTTCTTTTCAATAACCACAGCTAGTTTCATTGCATGTGTGTTCTTTTCAGAAACCACGTATGGATCCACCAGTGTCATTGAAATGTGTTCTTTTCACAGACCACATATGGATCCACCAGTGTCATTGCGTATTGATACACCAGAGTTCATTGCATGTGAGTACTTTTCAGTAACCACAGCTAGAGTCATTGCATGTCTGTTCTTTTCACAAACCACATGGATCCACCAGTGTCATTGCATGTGTGCTCTTTTCACAAACCACATATGAATCCTCTAGTATTATTACATGTGTGTTCTTTTCATTAACCACATATGGATCCACCTGTGTCATTGCATGTGTGTTCTTTTCATTAACCGCAACTACAGTATTTGCATGTGTGTTCTTTTCACAAACCACATATGGATCCACCAGTGTCATTGAAATGTGTGTTCTTTTCACAGACCACATATAGATCCACCAGTGTCATTGCATGTGTGTTCTTTTCACAGACCACATATGGATCCACCAGTGTCATTGCATGTGTGTTCTTTTCATTAACAATATCTAGAGTCATTGCATGTGTGTTCTTTGCACTAACCACATAGATCCACTAGTGTCATTGCATGTGTGTTCTTTTCATTAACCACAGCTAGAGTCACTGGATGTATGTTCTTTTCACAAACCACATATGGATCCACCAGTGTCATTGAAATGTGTGTTATTTTCATAGACCACATATGGATCCACTAGTGTCATTGCATATGGATCCACCAGAGTTCATTGCATGTGTGTTCTTTTCACAAACCACATATGGATCCACCAGTGTTATTGCATGTGTGTTCTTCTCACAAACCACATGGATCCACCAGTCTCATTGCATGTGTGTTCTTTTCACAGACCACATATGGATCCACCAATGTCATTGCATGTATGTTCTTTTCACAAACCACATGGATCCACCTGTGTCATTGCATGTGTGTTCTTTTCATTAACAATAGCTATAGTCACTGGATGTACGTTCTTTTCACAAACCACATATGGATCCACCAGTGTCATTGAAATATGTGTTCTTTTCACTGACCACATATGGATCCACCAGTGTTATTGCATATGGATCCACCAGAGATCATTGCATGTGTGTTCTTTTCAGAAACCACATATGGATCCGCCAGTGTCATTGCATGTGTGTTATTTTCATTAACCACAGCTAGAGTCATTGCATGTCTGTTCTATTCACAGACCACATATGGATCCACCATTGTCATTGAAATGTGTATTCTTTCATTAACCACATGAGTCATTAAAATGTGTGTTCTTTTCACGGACCACATATGGATCCACCAGAGTTCATTGCATGTCTGTTCTTTTCGCAGACCACATATGGATCCACCAGTGTCATTGCATGTGTGTTCTTTTCATTAACCACATATGGATCCACTAGTGTCATTGCATGTGTGTTCTTTTCATCAACCACATATGGATCCACTAGTGTCATTGCATGCGTGTTCTTTTCATTAACCACAGCTAGAGTCACTGGATGTATGTTCTTTTCACTAACCACATATGGATCCACCAGTGTCATTGAAATGTGTGTTCCTTTCACAGACCATATACGGATCCACCAGTGTCATTGCATATGGATCCACCAGAGTTCATTGCATGCGTGTTCTTTTCACAAACCACCTATGGATCCACTAGTGTCATTGCATATGTGTTCTTTTCACAAACCACATGGATCCACCAATGTCATTGCATGTGTGTTCTTTTCACAGACCACATATGGATCCACCAGTGTCATTGCATCTGTGTTCTTTTCAAAAACCACATATGGATCCACCAGTTTCATTGCATGTGTGTTCCTTTCATTAACTCACAGCTAGAGTCATTGCATGTCTGTTCTTTTCACAAACCACATGGATCCACCAGTGTTATTGCATGTGTGTTCTTTGCATTAACCATATCTAGAGTCACTAGATGTATGTTCTTTTCACAAACCACATATGGATCCCCTAGTGTCATTGAAATGTGTGTTCTTTTCACATACCACAAATGGATCCACTAGAGTTCATTGCATGTGTGTTCTTTTTACAAACCACATATGGATCCACCAGTGTCATCGCATGTGTGTTCTTTTCATTAACCACGGCTAGAGTCATTGCATGTCTGTTCTATTCACAAACCACATATGGATCCACCATTATCATTGAAATGTGTATTATTTCATGAACCACATCTAGAGTCATTGAAATGTGTGCTCTTTTCACAGACCACATATGGATCCACCAGAAATCATTGCATGTGTGTTCCTTTCATTAACCACAGCTAGAGTCATTGCATGTGTGTTCTTTTCACAAACTACATATGGATCCACTAGTGTCATTGCATGTGTGTTCTTTTCATTAACTACAGCTAGAGTCATTGCATGTTTGTTCTTTCCACAAACCACATATGGATCCACCAGTGTCACTGGATGTGTGTTCTTTTCACAAACCACAGCTAGAGTCATTGCATGTTTGTTCTTTCCACAAACCACATATGGATCCACCAGTGTCACTGGATGTGTGTTCTTTTCACAAACCACAGCTAGAGTCATTGCATGTGTGTTCTTTTCACAAACCACATATGGATACATCAGTGTCATTGCATGTCTATTCTTTTCATTAACCATAAATAGTGTCATTGCATGTCTGTTCTTTCCACAAACCATAGATGGATCCACCACTGTGATTGCATGTGTGTTCTTCTCACAAACCACAACTAGAGTCATTGCATGCCTGTTCTTTTCAGAAACCACATATGGATCCACTAGTGTCATTTCATGTTTGTTCTTTTCACAAACCACATATGGATCCGCCAGTGTAATTGCATGTGTGTTCTTCTCACAAACCACAGCTAGAGTCATTTCATGTGTGTTCTTTTCACAAACCACATATGGATCCACCAGTGTCATTGAAATGTGTGTTCTTTTCATTAACCACATATGGATCAACCAGTGTCATTGCATGTGCATTCTTTTCATTAACCACATATGGATCCACTAGTGTCATTGCATGTGTGTTCTTTTCATTAACCACATATGGATCCACCAGCGTCATTGCATGTGTGTTCTTTTCACAAACCACATATGGATCCACCAGTGTTATTGCATGTGTGTTCTTCTCACAAACCACATGGATCCACCAGTTTCATTGCATGTGTGTTCTTTTCACAGACCACATATGGATCCACCAATGTCATTGCATGTATGTTCTTTTCACAAACCACATGTATCCACCTGTGTCATTGCATGTGTGTTCTTTTCATTAACAATAGCTAGAGTCACTGGATGTACGTTCTTTTCACAAACCACATATGGATCCACCAGTGTCATTGAAATATGTGTTCTTTTCACTGACCACATATGGATCCACCAGTGTCATTGCATATGGATCCACCAGAGATCATTGCATGTGTGTTCTTTTTAGAAACCACATATGGATCCGCCAGTGTCATTGGATGTGTGTTATTTTCATTAACCACAGCTAGAGTCATTGCATGTCTGTTCTATTCACAGACCACATATGGATCCACCATTGTCATTGAAATGTGTATTCTTTCATTAACCACATGAGTCATTAAAATGTGTGTTCTTTTCACAGACCACATATGGATCCACCAGAGTTCATTGCATGTCTGTTCTTTTCGCAGACCACATATGGATCCACCAGTGTCATTGCATGTGTGTTCTTCTCATTAACCACATATGGATCCACTAGTGTCATTGCATGTGTGTTCTTTTCATCAACCACATATGGATCCACTAGTGTCATTGCATGCGTGTTCTTTTCATTAACCACAGCTAGAGTCACTGGATGTATGTTCTTTTCACTAACCACATATGGATCCACCAGTGTCATTGAAATGTGTGTTCCTTTCACAGACCATATACGGATCCACCAGTGTCATTGCATATGGATCCACCAGAGTTCATTGCATGCGTGTTCTTTTCACAAACCACCTATGGATCCACTAGTGTCATTGCATATGTGTTCTTTTCACAAACCACATAGATCCACCAGTGTCATTGGATGTGTGTTCTTTTCGCAGACCAAATATGGATCCACCAGTGTCATTGCATCTGTGTTCTTTTCAAAAACCACATATGGATCCACCAGTTTCATTGCATGTGTGTTCCTTTCATTAACTCACAGCTAGAGTCATTGCATGTCTGTTCTTTTCACAAACCACATGGATCCACCAGTGTTATTGCATGTGTGTTCTTTGCATTAACCATATCTAGAGTCACTAGATGTATGTTCTTTTCACAAACCACATATGGATCCCCTAGTGTCATTGAAATGTGTGGTCTTTTCACATACCACATATGGATCCACTAGAGTTCATTGCATGTGTGTTCTTTTTACAAACCACATATGGATCCACCAGTGTCATCGCATGTGTGTTCTTTTCATTAACCACGGCTAGAGTCATTGCATGTCTGTTCTATTCACAAACCACATATGGATCCACAATTATCATTGAAATGTGTATTATTTCATTAACCACATCTAGAGTCATTGAAATGTGTGCTCTTTTCACAGACCACATATGGATCCACCAGAGATCATTGCATGTGTGTTCCTTTCATTAACCACAGCTAGAGTCATTGCATGTGTGTTCTTTTCACAAACTACATATGGATCCACTAGTGTCATTGCATGTGTGTTCTTTTCATTAACCATAGCTAGAGTCATTATATGAATGTTCTTTTCACAAACCACATATGGATCCACTAGTGTCATTGAAATGTGTGTTGTTTTCACAGACCACATATGGATCCACCAGTGTCATTGCATATGGATCCACCAGAGTTCATTGCATGTGTGTTCTTATCACAAACCACCTATGGATCCACCAGTGTCATTGCATGTGTGTTCTTTTCACAAACCACATGGATGCACCAGTTTCATTGCATGTGTGTTCTTTTCATAGACAACATATGGATCCACCAGTGTCACTGGATGTGTGTTCTTTTCACAAACCACAGCTAGAGTCATTGCATGTTTGTTCTTTCCACAAACCACATATGAATCCACCAGTGTCACTGGATGTGTGTTCTTTTCACAAACCAGAGCTAGAGTCATTACATGTGTGTTCTTTTCACAAACCACATATGGATACATCAGTGTCATTGCATGTCTATTATTTTCATTAACCATAAATAGTGTCATTGCATGTCTGTTCTTTCCACAAACCATAGATGGATCCACCATTGTGATTGCATGTGTGTTCTTCTCACAAACCACAACTAGAGTCATTGCATGCCTGTTCTTTTCAGAAACCACATATGGATCCACTAGTGTCATTTCATGTTTGTTCTTTTCACAAACCACATATGGATCCGCCAGTGTAATTGCATGTGTGTTCTTCTCACAAACCACGGCTAGAGTCATTGCATGTGTGTTCTTTTCACAAACCACATATGGATCCACCAGTGTCATTGAAATGTGTGTTCTTTTCATTAACCACATATGGATCAACCAGTGTCATTGCATGTGCGTTCTTTTCATTAACCACATATGGATCCACTAGTGTCATTGCATGTGTGTTCTTTTCATTAACCACATATGGATCCACCAGCGTCACTGCATGTGTGTTCTTTTCATTAACCACAACTAGAGTCACTGGATGTATGTTTTTTCACTAACCACATATGGATCCACTAGTGTCATTGAAATGTGTGTTCTTCAGACCACATATGGATCCACCAGTGTCATTGCATATGGATCCACCAGACTTCATTGCATCTGTGTTCTTTTCACAAACCACCTATGGATCCACCAGTGTCATTGCATGTGTGTTCTTTTCACAAACCACATGGATCGACCAGTTTCATTGCATGTGTGTTCTTTTCACAAACCACATATGGATCCACCAGTGTCATTGCATGTTTGTTCTTTTCACAAACCACATGGATCCACTAGTTTCATTGCATGTGTGTTCTTTTCATAGACCACATATGGATCTACCAGTGTCATTGCATATGGATCCACCAGAGTTCATTGCATGTGTGTTCTTTTCATTAACCACAACTAGAGTCATTGCATGTGTGTTCTTTTCACAAACCACATGGACCCACCAGTGTCATTACATGTGTGTTGTTTTCACAAACCACATATGGATCTACCAGTGTTATTGCCTTTGTGTTCTTTTCATTAACCACATATGGATCCACTAGTGTCATTGTATGTGTGTTCTTTTCATTAAGCGCAACTAGAGTCATTGCATGTGTGTTCTTTTCACAAACCACATATGGATCCACGAGTGCCATTGAAATGTGTGTTCTTTTCACAAACCACATATAGAACCACCAGTGTTATTGCATGTGTGTTCTTTTCACAGACCACATATGGATCCACCAGTGTCATTGCATGTGTGTTCTTTTCATTAACAATATCTAGAGTCATTGGATGTGTGTTCTATTCACTAACCACATGGATCCACCAGTGTCATTGCATGTGTGTTCTTTTCATTAACCACAACAAGAGTCACTGGATGTATGTTCTTTTCACAAACCACATATGGATCCACCAGTGTCATTGAAATGTGTGTTCTTTTCACAGACCACATATGGATCCACCAGTGTCATTGAAATGCATGTTCTTTTCACAAACCACATATGGATCTACCGGTGTCATTGCATATGGATCCACCAGACTTCATTGCATGTGTGTTCTTTTCACAAACCACATATGGATCCACCAGTGTCATTGCATGTGTGTTCTTTTCACAAACCACATGGATCCACCGGTTTCATTGCATTTGTGTTCTTTTCACAGACTACATATGGATCCACTAGTGGCATTGCATGTCTGTTATTTTCGCAAACCACATGGATCCACCTGTGTCACTGCATGTCTGTTCTTTTCATTAACAACAACTAGAGTCACTGGATGTATGTTCTTTTCACAAACCACATATGGATCCAACCGTGTCATTGAAATGTGTGTTGTTTTCACAGACCACATATGGATCCACCAGTGTCATTGCATATGGATCCACCAGAGTTCATTGCATGTGTGTTCTTTTCACAAACCACATATGGATCCACCAGTGTCATTGCATGTGTATTCTTTTCATTAACCACTGCCAGAGTCACTTCATGTCTGTTCTTTTCACAAACCACATATGGATCCACCATTGTCTTTGAAATGTGTATTCTTTCATTAACCACATCTAGAGTCATTAAAATGTGTGTTCTATTCACATACCACATATGGATCCACCAGAGTGTTGGAGATATGCCCTAGAGGCAATAATAAATGTAGTTATTATTATATATCTTTGTGTTTATGATAAATGTTTACATTCATGCTATAATAGTATTAACAAGGAAACCATTAATACTTGTGTGAATTGTAAACTTAATTTGAAGTCCCTAGTATAGCCTCTATACTTCACTAGCTTGTTGGTTAATAGATGATTGTGGTTTCCCTATCATGAACATTGAGATGTTATCAACAACAAGATCATATCGTTAGGAGAATGATATGGTGGACATACTCCTATAGATAAGCGTAGCATAAAGATCAAAGTCATTTCAATAGTTCAATTGCTATATGCTTTCTGATACATAGTAACCTAATTCCTTCGACCATGAGATCATGCATATCACCTTTACTGGATGGATGCTTTGATGTCATCAAACACCACACCGTAACAGGGTGGCTATAAAGGTGGCATTGAGTGTTCGGAAAGTATTGGTTGAAACACATGGATCAAGAGTGGGATTTGTCCATCCACATGACGGATAGATATTCTCTGGGCCCTCTCGGTGAAATGTCATCCAATTAGCTTGCAAGCATGTGACTGGGTCACAAGGGATCACATATCATGGGAACGAGAAAAGAGTACTTATCAGTAACGAGGTTGAACTAGGTATGCAGAGATACCGACGATCATAACCTCGGATAAGTAACATATCGTGAGACAAAGGGAAATTGGTATCGTATGTAAGTGGTTCATTCGATCGCAAATTAATCGTAGAAATATGTGGGAGCCATATGAATTTCCAGATTCCTCTATTGGTTATTGTTCGGAGAAGTGTCTCGATCATGTCCGCATAATTCACGAACCGTAGGGAGACACACTTAAGGATTCGACGTTGTTTGAGTAGTTATGGTATTATGAGAAAGAGACCGAATGTTGTTCGGAGTCTCGGATGGGATCCGGGATATCACGAGGAGATCCGGAATGGTCCGGAGAATAAGATTCATATAAGGAAAGTTCCGTTTCGGAGTTGGGGAATGGTTCCGGTGTTTTCATCGGGAACATTCTAGAAGGTCCCGGAATGTCCGGCACTCCGGGGGGGAAGGGGTACATGAATGTGTCATTGCATATTGGAATGATTGCATCATGTACTAAGTGTTCTTGCTGTCCCAAATAAAGGATTTATTTAAATCCTAAATTGAAAAGTCAAACGGCCAGTTTGAAAGTCAAACGGCAATTTTGGGAAGTGGGAAAGAGGAGGAAGTGGAAACCGAGTTGGGGAGGGATTCCCTCCTCCCCAAGCCGGCGCCCCACCTCAAGGCCGAGTTGGGGAGGACTCCTCCTCCCTTGGCCGCAGCCCTCCCACCTATAAGGAGGGCAGGGCTCCCTCCTTAAACACACAAGTTTCCTATCCTCTAAACTAAACCCTAGATCTAGACCCGGTTTAGAGCTATTTGGTTTAGAGCCTTCTAATTTGTTTAGAGCTTTATAATTTGTGTGACTAATTACTAGACCACTAATAGCCTCTCTCCTAAGCTCCACCATACTCGCACGGCTTAAAGGCGAAGCCTCATGATTTCCCTCTACCTCCGGTACCACGCCCGTTGTCTTTGCCGAATCGCGAGGAGAGTGCTACAACCTCCACTGCTGGAACAAGGAGAGGAAGGTCTTCGTCGAGTGCCGAGCGTGGTGACCAAGGAACGCGGAAGGATCGCTCTACGCGATCTTGAGATCGGAAGAATGCGACTACATCACCCACGAGAATCTGCTCTCGTTAAACACTTTGGAATCTTCGAGGGTGAGTTATTCCATCGACTCGTTGCTGCAATCTAGTAGATAGATCTTGGCTTGTTTGTTTGTATGCGATAGAAAATTTTTGTTTTCCATGCTACGAACCCCTACAGAGGTATCGTAGCCGTGTCTATATGTAGATCTGACGAGTAGAACACAATGGTCATTGTGGGCGTTGATGCTTTTATTGTAGATTGCTTTTCGTGTACTTTGCATCTTGCGGTATGTTGGGATGAAGCGGCCCGGGCTAACCTTACATGACATCGTTCATGAGACTTGCTCCACGCTTGACATGCAATTTATATTGCATAAGTGGCTTTGCGGGTGCCTGTTTCTCCTAGCATAGTAAAGATCCAATTTACAACGGGTAATCAACAATGCTAGTATCAATGTTGTGGTTCTTGTTCGTAAGTTAGAACGACACTTATGAAAGCCCCAAACCACGTAAAATATGCAAAGAAAGTAGAGGCGTCTAACTTTGTTTTGCAGGGTGTCTTGATGATGTGATATGGCCATGATTGTGATTATATTTGATGTATGCAATGTTCCTTATTGTAAGTTGGCAACGGCGGAGCCATATGGTTGTCTTTAATTTACATTAAGACCTGCGTGTCTATTCAAATAGTTGTAATAGTTGAAGCTGGTGGACGACAACCATGAAGAAGCGTCATTGACCTTGATGCTATGCCGGTGATGATGGAGATCATATTCGTGCTTGAAGATGGAGATCGGAAGCACAAAGAAGAAAGGCCATATCATATCACATATTATGAATTGCATGTGATGTTAATCCTTTATGCATCTTGTATTGCTTAGTAGACGACGGTAGCATTATAAGATGATCCCTCATGCACATAAATTTCAAGTTCTAAAGTGTTCACCCTTAGTATGCACCGTTGCCAAAGCTTGTCGCTTGAAGCACCACGTGATGATCGGGTGTCTTTGATTCCGGGTGAATACAACGTAAGCAAGCCAGATTTGCTTATGCGGTAGCTAAGGTTTGATCTTGACGAGCCTAGCATGTGCAGACATGGCCTCGGGAACACGGATGGCGAAAGGTAAAGCATGAATCATATAGTAGATATGATGAACATGATGATTGTTCGCCATTGAAACTATATCAACTCTCGTGATGATCGGTGTTGATGTAGTGGATTTGGTTCGTGTGATCACTAAAACAATGTGAGGGATGTTGTTTTGAGTGGGAGTTCACCTAGTTTAATTTCATTAATTAATTTGAACTCAACTTGTCATAAACTTAGTCTAAACTATTGCAAATATGTTGTAGATCAATGGCAGCCCCTACCATCAATTTTAATGCGTTCCTAGAGAAAGAAAAGTTGAAAAACAATGGAAGCAACTTCGCGGATTGGTTCCAATTTGAGGATTGTCCTCACGGTGGTAATTTGACCTATGTCTGGATGCACGCTAGGTGACCCACCTGCTGCTGATGCTACCGATGAAGTAAAGAATGTTTACCTCGCTCGGAAGAATCAGTACTCCATAGTTCAATGTGCTATCTTGTATGGTTTAGAATCGGAGCTTCAGAAAAGGTTTGAAGAGTCAGATCCATATGATATTGTCGAGGATCTCAAATTAATCTTTGAGACTCATGCGGCAATTGAAAGTTATGAAGCTTCTGAAAAGTTCTTTAACTGCAAGATGGAAGAGGGTAGCTCCGTCAGTGAGCATGTGCTTAAGATGTGCAGGCACGCAAATAAACTTCAAAGTTTGGGTATAGTGATTCCTAATACTTTGGGGGTTTACGCATCCTCCAATCACTACCACCAAGTTACAAGAACTTTGTGATGAACTACAACATGCGTAACATGAACAAAGAGTTGCGAACTATTTGCTATGTTAAAATCTGCGAAGTGGAGATCAAGAAAGAGCACCAAGTGTTGATGGTCAATAAGACCACCAAATTCAAGAAAGGCAAGTCTAAGCAAAAGGGACACTTCAAGAAGGGTGGTAAGAAAGTTACAACGCCGACGAAGAAGACCAAGGCTGGACCCAAGCACGACATCGAGTGCTTTTCGCAAGGGAGAAGGTCCTTTGGAAGCGGAATTGCCCAAAGTACTTGGCGGATTTGAAGAACGGCAACATCAAGAAGAAAGGTATATCTGATATACATGTTATTGATGTGTATCTCACTAGTATTCAGTAGTGCTGGGTATTTGATCTTGGTTCGGTTGCTCATATTTGTAACTTCGAAGCAGAGCTGCGAATAAGCGGAAGCTAGTGAAGAACGAGGTGACGATGCGGCGTGAAGCGGATCAAAGGTTGATGTGATCGCGGTCGGCACGCTACCTCTTCATCTACCATAGGGATTAGTTTTATACTTAAATAATTGTTATTTGGTGCCTACGTTGAGCATGAACATTATATCAGGATCTTGTTTATTGCGAGACGGTTACTTGTTTAAATCCGAGAATAATGGTTGTTCGATTTATATGAGTAAAATGTTTTATGCACATGCACCTTTGATAGATGGTCTATTCATATTGAATCTCGATAGTGGAAATACACATATCAACAACATTGAGGCTAAACGTTTGAAATCAAGCGATAATTCGACCTATATGTGGCCTTTGTCGTCTTGGTCACATTGGAGTGAAGCGTATGAAGAAACTCCATTCCGATGGACTTCTTGAATCACTTGATTTTGAATCACTTGAAAGATGCGAAGCATGTCTGATGGGTAAAATGACTAAGACTCCATTTTCTGGTATGATGGAGCGAGCTACAAACTTATTGGAAATCATACATACCGATGTGTGTGGTCCAAATGAGTGTAGCATCGCGCGGTGGTTATCGTTATGTTCTTACCTTCACGGATGATTTGAGTAGATATGGGTATATCTATTTCATGAAACATAAGTCCGAAACTTTCGAGAAGTTTAAGGAGTTTCAAAGTGAGGTAGAGAATCAACCTAACAAGAAGATTAAATTTCTACGTTCTGATCGTGGAGGTGAATATCTAAGTTACGAGTTTGGCGAGCATTTGAAGAAATGTGGAATACTTTCGCAGTTGACACCGGGAACACCACAGTAATGGTGTGTCTGAACGTCGTAATCGAACTCTCTTAGATATGGTTCGTTCTATGATGTCACTTACAGATTTACCACTATCATTTTGGGGTTATGCATTAGAAACAGCCGCATTCACTTTAAATAGGGCACCGTCTAAATCCGTTGAAACGACACCGTATGAATTATGGTTTGGGAAGAAACCTAAATTGTCGTTCCTTAAAGTTTGGGGATGCGAAGCCTATGTAAAGAAGTTACAGCCGGACAAGCTTGAACCCAAAGCGGAAAAATGCGTCTTCATAGGATACCCGAAGGAAACTATTGGGTATACCTTCTATCATAGATCCGAAGGCAAAATCTTCGTTGCCAAGAATGGATCCTTTCTAGAGAAGGAATTTCTCTCGAAAGAAGTGACTGGAAGGAAAGTAGAACTCGACGAGGTTGTCGAACCTTCTCTCGAAATTGCGAGTAGCGCAGCCGGAAGAAGTTCTGTGGTGCTGCACCAATAAGAGAGGAAGCTAATGATGGTGATCATGAAACTTGGTTGAAATTGCTCTGAGCCTCGGAGGTCAGCGAAATCGTACCACTCCAGATTGGTATGATTCCGTTATGAATGTCATGTTGATGGACAACACCGATGACCCCGAGACATATGAGGAAGCGATGATGAGCCCAGATTCCAATAAATGGCAAGAAGCCATGAAATCCGAGATTGGATCCATGTACGAAAACCAAGTATGGACTTTTGTGGACTTAGGATGGCGGAAGGCTGTCGAGAACAAATGGATTTTCAAGAAGAAAAGCAGATGTGATGGTAATGTTATCGTCTATAAAGCTCGACTTGTCGCAAAGGGTTTCGACAAATTCAAGGAGTTGACTACGATGAGACTTTCTCACCGTAGCGAAGCTAAAGTCTGTGAGGATTATGTTAGCAATCGCTGCATATTATGATTATGAGATATGGCGGATGGATGTCAAACAGCATTCCTCAATGGAGACATTGATGAAGAGTTGTATATGATACAACCCAAAGGTTTTGTCGATCCTAAAGATGCTAACAAGGTATGCAAGCTTCAACGGTCCATCTATGGATTGAAGCAAGCATCCGAAGTTGGAATCAACGTTTTGATAAGGTAATCAAAAGTTTTGGTTTTATACAAACTTATGGAGAAGCTTGTATTTACAAGAAAGTGAGTGGGAGCTCAGTAGCATTCTTAATCTATGTGGATGACATATTGTTGATTGGGAATGATGTAGACCTTCTTAATAGTGTCAAGGAATATTTGAATAATAGTTTTTCAATGAAGGATCTTGGCGAAGCAGCTTACATATTAGGCATAAAGATTTATAGAGATAGATCGAACGCCAAATATCATTGTCACAAAGTACATATTTGGACAAAGTTCTAAAGAGGTTTGGAATGGAAGATAGCAAGAAAGGGTTCTTGCCCATGTTGCTAATACGACCTTGAGTAAAACTCAAAGTCCGACATCGGCAGAAGATAGAGAAAGGATGAGTAAGACTCTATGCATCAGCCATAGGATCTCTAATGTATGCCATGCTATGTACTAGACCGACATCGCATATCTTTGTTAGTCTAACTAGCAGATATCAAAGTGATCCAGAGTGGATCATTGGACAGCGATCAAAACATCCTTAAGTACTTGAGAAGAACTAAGGGTATGGTTCTTTCTTATGGAGGTGACGAACAGCTCGTTGTTAATGGTTACACCGATGCTAGTTGGAACACCGATCCGGATGATTCTAAATCACAATCTGGATCCGTATTTATTTTGAATGGTGCAGCGATTAGCTGGAGTGCAAAGCAAAGCGTTGTGGCGAGATCTTCAACTGAATCGAATACATGGCTGCTTGGAGGCTTCACAAGAAGCGATATGGATGAAAGAGTTCATTACAGAGCTGGGTGTGGTTCCAAGTGCGCTGGACCCAATGTCTATCTACTGTGATAACATGGGCGCCATAGCCAATGCGCAAGAACCAAGGTCACACAAGAAGCTGAAGCATATCAAGCTGCGTTTCCACGCTATTCGAGAACATATCCAGGATGGGGATATAAAGATTTGCAAAGTACACACAAATCTGAATGTGGCGGATCCGTTGACTAAACCTCTCCCGAGGGCAAAACATGACCAACACCAAACTGCCATGGGTGTTCGGTATATTACCATGTAATCTAGATTAGATGACTCTAGTGCAAGTGGGAGACTGTTGGAGATATGCCCTAGAGGCAATAATAAATGTAGTTATTATTATATATCTTTGTGTTTATGATAAATGTTTACATTCATGCTATAATAGTATTAACAAGGAAACCATTAATACTTGTGTGAATTGTAAACTTAATTTGAAGTCCCTAGTATAGCCTCTATACTTCACTAGCTTGTTGGTTAATAGATGATTGTGGTTTCCCTATCATGAACATTGAGATGTTATCAACAACAAGATCATATCGTTAGGAGAATGATATGGTGGACATACTCCTATAGATAAGCGTAGCATAAAGATCAAAGTCATTTCAATAGTTCAATTGCTATATGCTTTCTGATACATAGTAACCTAATTCCTTCAACCATGAGATCATGCATATCACCTTTACTGGATGGATGCTTTGATGTCATCAAACACCACACCGTAACAGGGTGGCTATAAAGGTGGCATTGAGTGTTCGAAAGTATTGGTTGAAACACATGGATCAAGAGTGTGATTTGTCCATCCACTTGACTGATATATTTTCTGTGGGCACTCTCGGTGAAATGTCATCCAATTAGCTTTCATTCATGTGACTGGGTCACAAGGGATCTCATATCACGGAGCGAGAAAAGAGTACTTATCGATGTGAGGTTGAACTAGGTATGCGGAGATCCGAGCGATCATAACCTCGGATAAGTAACATATCGTGAGACAAAGGGAAATTGGTATCGTATGTAAGTGGTTCATTCGATCGCAAAGTAATCGAGAAATATGTGGAGCCATATGAATTTCCAGATTCCTCTATTGGTTATTGTTCGGAAGTGTCTCGATCATGTCCGCATAATTCACGAACCGTAGGGAGACACACTTAAGGATTCGACGTTGTTTGAGTAGTTATGGTATTATGAGAAAGAGACCGAATGTTGTTGAGTCTCGATGGGATCCGGATATCACGAGGAGATCCGGAATGGTCCGGAGAATAAGATTCATATAAGGAAAGTCCGTTTGAGTTGGGGAATGGTTCCGTGTTTTCATCGAACATTCTAGAAGGTCCGGAATGTCCCAAGACTCCGGAGGGGGAAGGGGTACATGAATGTGTCATTGCATATTGGAATGATTGCATCATGTACTAAGTGTTCTTGCTGTCCCAAATAAAGGATTTATTTAAATCCTAAATTGAAAAGTCAAACGGCCAGTTTGAAAGTCAAACGGCAATTTTGGGAAGTGGGAAAGAGGAGGAAGTGGAAACCGAGTTGGGGAGGGATTCCCTCCTCCCCAAGCCGGCGCCCCACCTCAAGGCCGAGTTGGGGAGGGACTCCACTCCCTCCCCTTGGCCGCAGCCCTCCCACCTATATAAGGAGGGGCAGGGCTCCCCTCCTTAAACACACAAGTTTCCTATCCTCTAAACTAAACCCTAGATCTAGACCCCGGTTTAGAGCTATTTCGGTTTAGAGCCTTCTAATTGGTTTAGAGCTTTCTAATTGGTGTGTCTAATTACTAGACCACTAATAGCCTCTCTCATAAGCTCCACCATACTCGCACCGGCTTAAGGCGAAGCCTCATGATTTCCCTCTACCTCCGGTACCACGCCACAGTCTTTGCCGGAATCGCGAGGAGAGTGCTACAACCTCCATTTTCTGGAACAAGGAGAGGAAGGTCTTCGTCGAGTGCGAACGTGTGACCGATTGCAGGAGCGCCATGGAACGCGCGCCGGAAGGATCGTCTACGCGATCTTGAGATCGGAAAGAGTACGACTACATCACCCACGAGAATCTGCTCTCGTTAAACACTTTGGAATCTTCGAGGGTGAGTTATTCCATCGACTCGTTGCTGCAATCTAGTAGATAGATCTTGGCTTGTTTGTTTGTATGCGATAGAAAATTTTTGTTTTCCATGCTACGAACCCCTACACAGAGTTCATTGCATGTCTGTTCTTTTCACAGACCACATATGGATCCACTAGTGTCATTGCATGTGTGTTCTTTTCATTAACCATAACTAGAGTCACTGGATGTATGTTTTTTCACTCACCACATATGGATCCACTAGTGTCACTGAAATGTGTGTTCTTCAGACCACATATGGATCCACCAGTGTCATTGCATATGGATCCACCACAATTCATTGCATGTGTGTTCTTTTCACAAACCACCTATGGATCCACCAGTGTCATTTCATGTGTGTTCTTTCACAAACCACATGGATCGACCAGTTTCATTGCATGTGTGTTCTTTTCACAAACCACATATGGATCCACCAGTGTCATTGCATGTGTGTTCTTTTCACAAACCACATGGATCCACTAGTTTCATTGCATGTGTGTTCTTTTCATAGACCACATATGGATCCACTAGTGTCATTGCATATGGATCTACCAGAGTTCATTGCATGTGTGTTCTTTTCATTAACCACAGCTAGAGTCATTGCATGTGTGTTCTTTTCACAAACCACATGGACCCACCAGTGTCATTACATGTGTGTTGTATTCACAAACCACATATGGATCTACCAGTGTTATTGCATGTGTGTTCTTTTCATTAACCACATATGGATCCACTAGTGTCATTGTATGTGTGTTCTTTTCATTAACCGCAACTAGAGTCATTGCATGTGTGTTCTTTTCACAAACCACATATGGATCCACCAGTGTCATTGAAATGTGTGTTCTTTTCACAAACCACATATAGATCCACCAGTGTCATTGCATGTGTGTTCTTTTCATGGACCACATATGGATCCACCAGTGTCATTGCATGTGTGTTCTTTTCATTAACAATATCTAGAGTCATTGCATGTGTGTTCTTTTCACTAACCACATGGATCCACCACTGTCATTGCATGTGTGTTCTTTTCATTAACCACAACAAGAGTCACTAGATGTATGTTCTTTTTACAAACCACATATGGATCCACCAGTGTCATTGAAATGTGTGTTCTTTTCACAGACCACATATGGATCAACCAGTGTCATTGAAATGTGTGTTCTTTTCACAGACCACATATGGATATACAAGTGTCATTGCATATGGATCCACCAGACTTCATTGCATGTGTGTTCTTTACACAAACCACATATGGATCCACAAGTGTCATTGCATGTGTGTTCTTTTCACAAACCACATGGATCCACCGGTTTCATTACATTTGTGTTCTTTTCACAGACTACATATGGATCCACTAGTGTCATTGCATGTCCGTTATTTTCACAAACCACATGGATCCACCTGTGTCATTGCATGTGTGTTCTTTTCATTAACAACAACTAGAGTCACTGGATGTATGTTCTTTTCACAAACCACATATGGATCCAACCGTGTCACTGAAATGTGTGTTCTTTTCACAGACCACATATGGATCCACCAGTGTCATTGCATATGGATCCACCATAGTTCATTGCATGTATGTTCTTTTCACAAACCACATATGGATCCACCAGTGTCATTGCATGTGTATTCTTTTCATTAACCATAGCCAGAGTCACTACATATCTGTTCTTTTCACAAACCACATATTGATCCACCATTGTCTTGGAAATGTGTATTCTTTCAATAACCACATCTAGAGTCATTAAAATGTGTGTTCTATTCACATACCACATATGGATCCACCAGAGTTTATTGCATGTGTGTTCTTTTCACAGACCACCTATGGATCCACCGCTGTCATTGCATGTGTGTTCTTTTCATTAACCACATATGGATCCACCAGTGTCTTTGCATATGTGATCTTTTCATTAACCACATATGTATCCACCAGTGTCATTGCATGTGTGTTCTTTCCATTAACCACAGCTAGAGTCACTGGATGTATGTTCTTTTCAGTAACCACATATGGATCCACCATTGTCATTGAAATGTGTGTTCTTTTCACAGACCACATGGATCCACCATTTTGATTGCATGTGTGTTCTTTTCACAAACCACATATGAATCCACCATTTTGATTGCATGTGTGTTCTTTTCACAGACCACATATGGATCCACTAGTGTCATTGCATGTCTGTTCTTTTCAAAAACCACATGGATCCACCTGTGTCATTGCATGTGTGTTCTTTTTATTAACAATAGCTAGAGTCACTGGATGTACGTTCTTTTCACAAACCACATATGGATCCACCAGTGTCATTGAAATATTTGTTCTTTTCACAGACCACATATGGATTCACCAATGTCATTGCATATGGATCCACCAGAGATCATTGCATGTGTATTCTTTTCATAAACCACATATGGATCCACCAGTGTCATTGTGTCATGACCCGGACCTGTTAAGGTACATATCCCTGTGTTTATAGTGCTAGTCCCTGGATCGAATAGCTAGCACCCATAGTTTAAGATGTAATATCAAGAAACAAAGGTCATATTATATCGTATATCCAGGAATAAAAATAGTTCATTACAACTTACATAGCTGATATGGCTATCTCATTACAAAGCAGTAGATATAACTATAAAGCATGGAGTCCTTCATCTTCATGTGCCACAGGAAAACATGTTGGGTGCAGACTCGTAATCCCTACTCATCAAACTTCACTATCATCAAATAATCCTGCAACATGATAAGTTACAGCCACAAGGGTCAATACATTTTGAATTGTATTGGCAAGTGTCACTAGTATGCGGATATAAAGTGGAACCTATTACTACATGCATATCTGGCCAGGTAGAGCTTTGGCTAGTTTGCAGTAAGAAAGTTTGTCCCTATCTTTTTATAAATAGTTTACAACACTTATTATCAACTAAGTTACACTGGATACCCTCCAGGTAATATTTCCAATCACAACATAGTGGTACCACCGATAGAAATCAGTGAACCTAGGTTCCATTGATAGAAATCAATGAACCAACAACCCTTGTTCACCCATCAATTTTTAACTTAAAGAAATTAGAATGATGGGATTCTTGATTCTGCTTCATTGTCTTGAGGATCAGAAGTTGTCCGTAACCGGGGACACGGCTAAGTACTTAGTTTTACCCTCTCGAGAGGTGGTGCACTTTCCCCACAAGACTCGACATGCATCGAGACGAGACTTTTCAGAAGCAATTCCTCAGACCACCACGGACGCGTTCCATCCTATCATCACTACCACCCTCTGTCCGTCTGGCTGAGTTCTCGCAACTTAGTCGGTCAAGGCGGAGCCCATATTCCATGTGGCTGCACTGGAATCTTCGTGACAAGAACGTCTCCAATCTCTTTGTTCCTGGATGGCCGTCCACAAGTGCGATACACTAGCCGACCATAGATATGGCCCCGAGTAACCACTCAACAGAATCCAAGCAAGTCCCATTTCCACCTAGGTGTTTCATTAAGTACTTGTTTTATTATAAAAAACATATATTTTCCAATACTCCATATAATCATAATATGACATTCCACCCCGAAAACTATAGCAGGGCTAAGCATTTCTAATCTTACGATGTTTCACCTACCAAGAAGAAACTACCATTCCCTATTCTACATAGGAGATATAGCATAGCATACTAATATAGTCTATCATGCATATACTACAAAAATCCACTAAGTATAATGAAAACAGTAGGACTTGATGATAGTGCCACTTGCCTTGTTAGTAGAATAATTAGATACACTTTGCGAACTTTCAATGTCACACTCCGCAAAATCTACAACATCAAAATCAAACAATATGCAGATTCTCAATATCACAAGCAACACAAAACAATGCATATGCAAGAATGCAAAGTGGTATTTTTATCGCACAAGTTATTCTGATAGTATTATGAATCCTACAGATGTTCTGTGAACATGCATGACAATAGATGCAACTATTTTAGTGCAAGGAGATTATTTTAAACATTTTCTAACACTAAAATAGGCCTTACTTTGGAAATAATTACTGCAGAATTCTATAATAAAAACTAAAATTTGATTTAGAACCTACAGTACAAAGGGGTCGAAAAACAACCTATACTCGAAAGAATTACCCAAAAATAATTTACATAACAATTTTTATATTCAAAATACTCTACGAAAGGTTTAATATAAAAGGTTAATTTAACGTACTCAAAAGTACCAAATTATGCCTCCAGTGTGTTCTTGTCATTTTATTGAATCCATGGACATCTTATTTTCTAAATTCTGGTGGACAGAACTTAAACTATGATTTTTACATGTTATGTCTAAAATATGGCAGATTCTGTCTATTATGCGATGAGGCGCATACTGGTGTTGTACATGAGACTGTGCAGCAAGTTATTAACTTGCGGAATTATTTCCAGTTCAAAGAAAATGATCGGAGGCAGACTACCACGTTGGAGTCTAAAGCTAAATTAGTCGAACATGCAGATAGGCAGATGCAATCTTGCAAGGACGTGGGTTTTCTTTCACGATGAACCAATCAAACAAAGCGATTAGCTCAATTACGTTATGGAGAGATTTTATTGCAGCACATCAATTTAAAAAGGAAAGCAATCAAGATAGACATGAGAACCAACGCTGCTAATTTGTTTTGCTCGCTCACGTCCGCCAGAGAGGGACGATGGTACACGCACGTTTCAGTCGGTTGGTCAAAGGAAAAATAAACTTACCGATCGGAAGGAGACGAGCTCGACCGGAATATGACGACGATAGCTCGAGTGGTCGATAGTAATGTTGACGTGGAGACTCCGGACACGGGAAACTTCCCACGATGTTCCGCTCGACACGGTGAAAATGACGACTGTCTCGTCGGTCTTTGGAGGCCAGGAGGTGGCGGCAGACGGCTGAAGCGACGACGTCGTCGGATGTTCGTCAAGGTCAAGGGCGATCTTCGGCTACGAAATTGGCCATTTAAAATGGGCAGGGAGATGTTCATGGACAACAAAAAACTATTGGGAGCAGAATAGGGACCTGGTTCAGTTCGTACCAACCGTATTCGTCGACGGCGTCATGGCGTCCGGCGAGCAGATGGAACGATGGCGGCATGGTTAACAGGGACGAACTGACATACTACCATGTCCTGGAGATAGGCGCTGGTTAGGATAGACTACTGTAAAAAGGAAAGGAGAAAAGAAGTACTGCATGCATAGTAGTTGTCCGACGAACTCACCAAAAACTCAAGCACAACGTCGATAGTGCGGGCAGTAGAGAGCTCCTTTGGAAAAACTTTGTGAATAACAACGGAGGAGGAGGAAAAGAGGCACACAGTGCTATCTTCTGGTTTTGTTTGGATGTACTGAGGAGGGAGATCGAGAGGGCATCGTGGAGAGGTGGTCTGGCCGTTTCGGCAGCAATATCACGAGAGATTTAAGGCACGGACGATTTAAGACCATGTCCATCAAAGGCGATTTACCGTGCACTAAAGCAGGTTTTAATCCTCTGAACGGAACCGTAGTAGAGTGGGGAATAAATTTTATGTTTAAATCGAAGGGAAAGAGTCACTACAACGAGTGGAATTGGGAGGGGAAAAGGTATAGCCATGAATTCTGCAATTCTCTCAAGCTGTGAACACGTTATCGAAGGAGGAAGACGACCCGCTCGTGGGCTGTCATGCTGGTCAGGCTGGCAAGATGGGCTGAACTGGGCCTTCTTTGGTCGAGTTGGTCTGGCTCTATTTTTTTCTTGTCTTCCCTTTTTCTTTTAGGTTTGAAATTTCCATATAGTATCTAATCTATATCAAAATTTGAGAAAGTTTACAATAAATCAAAATACCTAATTAGGACTTTATGAACTATACTTTTGTCCAATATTTTTCTTTATCAAATCATTTCATTAAAAACCTTTATAGGCATTTTAAATTTCCTAAATTAGTTTTAGGATTTTATAAATTACTATAAAATTTGTTTAACTTCAAAAATGCATATATTATATATTTAAATCACTTCCAATCCAATAGTTTGAGGAAGTCATTTTATCCTCTTCTCTTTTATTTGATATACGGAAATGGATTTAAACGTATTTAAAATCCAAAATGTAAGTAAAATCCAATAAGTCCAAAAATGGAATATTTCCCCAACATGTTCATTATAAATTTTGGAAAGTCATATTATTCCATCTCTTAAATTTTAAACATGGTTTGGACAAATATTCAAATGCAACAAGATCAAATACCAAAGTTTGATTTGCTCAAAATCTTTCAAACCAAGATTTATAATTTGGATAGTCATATTTATCCATTCTTTAATATCTGAACCAAGGTTTGCGAAAATTTTAAGCCAGTCCATAAAACATTTTAAATTCTATAAGAAATTCATCAACTTATTTTTTTAAAAAAATTAACATGTCAAAATTTAGAAAAATTTGGGATGTTACACATTGCATGTGTGTTCTTTTCATTAACCACAGCTAGAGTCATTGCATGTGTGTTCTCTTCACAAACCACATATAGATCCACCATTGTCATTGAAATGCGTATTCTTTTATTAACCACATCTAGAGTCATTAAAATGTGTGTTCCTTTTACAGACCACATATGGATCCACCAGAGTTTATTGTATGTATGTTCTTTTCGGAGACCACATATGGATCCACCAGTGTCATTGCATATGTGTTCTTTCCATTAACCACATATGGATCCAATAGTGTCATTGCATGTGTGTTCTTTTTATCAACCACATATGGATTCACTAGCGTCATTGCATGCGTGTTCTTTTCCTTAACCACAGCTAGAGTCACTGGATGTATGTTCTTTTCACTAACCACATATGGATCCACCAGTGTCATTGAAATGTGTGTTCTTTTCATAGACCACATATGCATCAACCAGTGTCATTGCATATGGATCCACCAGAGTTCATTGCATGTGTGTTCTTTTCACAAACCACCTATGGATCCACTAGTGTCATTACATGTGTGTTATTTTCACAAACCACATGGATCCACCAGTGTCATTGCATGTGTGTTCTTTTCACAGACCACATATGGATCCACCAGTGTCATTGCATCTGTTTTCTTTTCAAAAACCACATATGGATCCACCAGTTTCATTGAATGTGTGTTCTTTTCATTAACCACAACAAAAGTCATTGCATGTCTGTTCTTTTGACAAACCACATGGATCCACCAGTGTTATTGCATGTGTCTTCTTTTCATTAAGCACATCTAGAGTCACTAGATGTATGTTCTTTTCACAAACCACATATGGATCCACAAGTGTCATTGAAATGTGTGTTCGTTTCACATACCACATATGGATCCACGAGAGTTCATTGCATGTGTGTTCTTTTCACAAACCACCTATGGATCCATCGGTGTCATTGCATGTGTGTTCTTTTCATTAACCACAGCTAGAGTCATTGCATGTTTGTTCTATTCACAAACCACATATGGATCCACCATTATCATTGAAATGTGTATTCTTCCATTAACCACATCTAGAGTGATTGAAATGCGTGTTCTTTTCATATACCACATATGGATCCACCAGAGTTCATTGCACGTGTGTTCCTTTCATTAACCACAGCTAGAGTCATTGCATGTGTGTTCTTTTCACAAACTACATATGGATCCACCAGTGTCATTGCATGTGTGTTCTTTTCAATAACTACAACTAGAGTCATTGCATGTTTGTTCTTTCCACAAACCACATATAGATCCACCAGTGTCACTGGATGTGTGTTCTTTTCACAAACCACAGGTAGAGTCATTGCATGTTTGTTCTTTCCACAAACCACATATGGATCCACCAGTGTCACTGGATGTGTGTTCTTTTCACAAACCACAGCTAGAGTCATTGCATGTGTGTTCTTTTCACAAACCACATATGGATCCATCCGTGTCATTGCATGTTTGTTCTTTTCATTAACCATAGCTAGTGTCATTGCATGTCTGTTCTTTCCACAAACCACAGATGGATCCACCAGTGTGATTGCATGTGTGTTCTTCTCACAAACCACAACTAGAGTCATTGCATGTGTTCTTTTCAGAAACCACATATGGATCCACAAGTGTCATTGCATGTGTGTTCTTTTCACAAACCAGATATGGATCCACTAGTGTCATTGCATGTCTGTTATTTTCATTAAGCACAGCTAGTGTCATTGCATGTCTGTTCTTTCCACAAACCACACATGGATCCACTAGTGTGATTACATGTGTATTCTTATCACAAACCACAGCTAGAGTCATTGAATGTTTGTTCTTTTCACAAACCACATATGGATCTACTAGTGTCATTGCATGTGCGTTCTTTTCATTAACCACACATGGATCCACCAGTGTCATTGCATGTGTGTTCTTTTCATTAACCACATATGGATCCACCAGTGTCATTGCATGTGTGTTCTTTTCATTAACCACAACTAGAGTCACTGGATGTATGTTTTTTCATTAACCACATATGGATCCACTAGTGTCATTGAAATGTGTGTTCTTTTCACATACCACATATGGATCCACCAGTGTCATTGCATTTGTGTTATTTTCATTAACCACATATGGATCCACCAGTGTCATTGCATGTGTGTTGTTTTCATTAACCACATATGGATCCACCGGTGTAATTGTATGTGTGTTCTTTTCATTAACCACAGCTCGAGTCACTGGATGTATGTTCTTTTCACTAACCACATATGGATCCACCAGTGTCATTGAAATGTGTGTTCTTCAGACCACATATGGATCCACCAGAGTTCATTGCATGTGTGTTCTTATCACAAACCACCTATGGATCCACCAGTGTCATTGCATGTGTGTTCTTTTCACAAACCACATGGATCCACCAGTTTCATTGCATGTGTGTTCTTTTCATAGACAACATATGGATCCACCAGTGTCATTGCATGTGTGTTCTTTTCATTAACCACATATGGATCCACCAGTGTCATAGCATGTGTGTTCTTTTCATTAACCATAGCTAGAGTCATTATATGAATGTTCTTTTCACAAACCACATATGGATCCACTAGTGTCATTGAAATGTGTGTTCTTTTCACAGACCACATATGGATCCACCAGTGTCATTGCATATGGATCCACCAGAGTTCATTGCATGTGTGTTCTTTTCACAAACCACCTATGGATCCACTAGTGTCATTGCATGTGTGTTCTTTTCAATAACCACAACTAGATTCATTGCATGTGTGTTGTTTTCACAAACCACGTATGGATCCACCAGTGTCATTGAAATGTGTGCTTTTCACATACCATATATGGATCCACTAGTGTCATTGCATATTGATACACCAGAGTTCATTGCATGTGAGTTCTTTTCATTAAACACAACTAGAGTCATTGCATGTGTGTTCTTTTCACAAACCACATGGATCCACCAGTGTCATTGCATGTGCGTTCTTTTCACAAACCACATATGAATCCACCAGTATTATTGCATGTGTGTTCTTTTCATTAACCACATATGGATCCACCTGTGTCATTGCATGTGTGTTCTTTTCATTAACCGCAACTACAGTCATTGCATGTGTGTTCTTTTCACTAACCACATATGGATCCACCAGTGTCATTGAAATGTGTGTTCTTTTCGCAGACCACATATAGATCCACCAGTGTCATTGCATGTGTGTTCTTTTCACAGACCACATATGGATCCACCAGTGTCATTGCATGTGTGTTCTTTTCATTAACAATATCTAGAATCATTGCATGTGTGTTCTTTGCACTAACCACATAGATCCACTAGTGTCATTGCATGTGTGTTCTTTTCATTAACCACAGCTAGAGTCACTGGATGTACGTTCTTTTCACCACATATGGATCCACCAGTGTCATTGAAATATGTGTTCTTTTCACAGACCACATATGGATCCACCAGTGCCATTGCATATGGATCCACCAGAGATCATTGCATGTGTGTTCTTTTCCCAAACCACATATGGAACCGCCAGTGTCATTGCATGTGTGTTATTTTCATTTACCACAGCTAGAGTCATTGCATGTCTATTCTTTCCACAAACCACATATGGATCCACCATTGTCATTGAAATGTGTATTCTTTCATTAACCACATCTAGAGTCATTAAAATGTGTGTTCTTTTCACAGACCACATATGGATCCACCAGAGTTCATTGCATGTACATTCTTTTTCATGAGACCACATATGGATCCACCAGTGTCATTGCATGTGTGTTCTTTTCATTAACCACATATGGATCCACTAGTGTCATTGTATGTGTGTTCTTTTCATCAACCACATATGGATCCACTAGTGTCATTGCATGCGTGTTCTTTTCATTAACCACAACTAGAGTCACTGGATGTATGTTTTTTTCACTAACCACATATGGATCCACTAGTGTCATTGAAATGTGTGTTCTTTTCACAGACCACATATGGATCCACCAGTGTCATTGCATATGGATCCACCAGAGTTCATTGCATGCGTGTTCTTTTCACAAACCACCTATGGATCCACTAGTGTCATTGCATGTGTGTTCTTTTCACAAACCACGTGGATCCACCAGTGTCATTGCATGTGTGCTCTTTTCACAGACCACATATGGATATACCAGTGTCATTGCATCTGTGTTCTTTTAGAAAACCACATATGGATCCACCAGTTTCATTGCATGTGTGTTCTTTTCATTAACCACATCTAGTGTCATTGCATGTCTGTTCTTTTCACAAACCACATGGATCCACCAGTGTTATTGCATGTGTGTTCTTTTCATTAACCACATCTAGAGTCACTAGATGTATGTTCTTTTCACAAACCACATATGGATCCCCTAGTGTCATTGAAATGTGTGTTCTTTTCACATACCACATATGGATCCACTAGAGTTCATTGCATGTGTGTTCTTTTCACAAACCACATATGGATCCACCAGTGTCATTGCATGTGTGTTCTTTTCATTAACCATGGTTAGAGTCATTACATGTCTGTTCTATTCACAAACCACATATGGATCCACCATTATCATTGAAATTTGTATTCTTTCATTAACCACATCCAGAGTCATTGAAATGTGTTTTTTTCATAGACCACATACGGATCCACCAGAGTTCATTGCATGTGTGTTCGTTTCATTAACCACAGCTAGAGTCATTGCATGTGTGTTCTTTTCACAAACTACATATGGATCCACTAGTGTCATTGCATGTGTGTTCTTTTCATTAACTACATCTAGAGTCATTGCATGTTTGTTCTTTCCACAAACCACATATGGATCCACCAGTGTCACTGGATGTGTGTTCTTTTCACAAACCACAGCTAGAGTCATTGCATGTTTGTTCTTTCCACAAACCACATATGGATCCACCAGTGTCACTGGATGTGTGTTCTTTTCACAAACCATAGCTAGAGTGATTGCATGTGTGTTCTTTTCACAAACCACATATGGATCCATCAGTGTCATTGCATGTCTGTTCTTTTCATTAACCACAGCTAGTGTCATTGCATGTCTATTCTTTCCACAAACCACAGATTGATCCACCACTGTGATTGTATGTGTGTTCTTCTCACAAACCACAACTAGAGTCATTGCATGTCTGGTCTTTTCAGAAACGACATATGGAGCCACTAGTGTCATTGCATGTTTGTTATTTTCACAAACCACATATGGATCCACCAGTGTAATTGCATGTGTGTTCTTCTCACAAACCACAACTAGAGTCATTGCATGTGTGTTCTTTTCACAAACCACATATGGATCCACCAGTGTCATTGAAATGTGTGTTCTTTTCATTAACCACATATTGTCCACCAGTGTCATTGCATGTGCGTTCGTTTCATTAACCACATATGGATCCTCCAGTGTCATTGCATGTGTGTTCTTTTTATTAACCACATATGGATCCACCAGTGTCATTGCATGTGTGTTCTTTTCATTAACCACAACTAGAGTCACTAGATGTATGTTTTTTCACTAACCACATATGGATCCACTAGTGTCATTGAAATGTGTGTTCTTCAGACCACATATGGATCCACCAGTGTCATTGCATATGGATCCACCAGAGTTCATTGCATGTGTGTTCTTTTCACAAACCACCTATGGATCCACCAGTGTCATTGCATGTGTGTTCTTTTCGCAAACCACATGGATCGACCAGTTTCATTGCATGTGTGTTCTTTTCAGAAACCACATATGGATCCACCAGTGTCATTGCATGTGTGTTCTTTTCATAAACCACAAGGATCCACTAGTTTCATTGCATGTGTGTTCTTTTCATAGACCGCATATGGATCCACCAGTGTCATTGCATATGGATCCACCAGAGTTCATTGCATGTGTTTTCTTTTCATTAACCACAACTAGAGTCATTGCATGTGTGTTCTTTTCACAAACCACATGGACCCACTAGTGTCATTACATGTGTGTTGTTTTCACAAACCACATATGGATCTACCAGTGTTATTGCATGTGTGTTCCTTTCATTAACCACATATGGATCCACTAGTGTCATTGTATGTGTGTTCTTTTCATTAACCGCAACTAGAGTCATTTCATGTGTGTTCTTTTCACAAACCACATATGGATCCACCAGGGTCATTGAAATGTGTGTTCTTTTCACAAACCACATATAGATCCACCAATGTCATTGCATGTGTGTTCTTTTCACAGACCACATATGGATCCACCAGTGTCATTGCATGTGTGTTCTTTTCATTAAAAATATCTAGAGTCATTGCATGAGTGTTCTTTTCACTAACCACATGGATCCACCAGTGTCATTGCATGTGTGTTCTTTTCATTAACCACAACAAGAGTCACTGGATGTATGTTCTTTTCACAAACCACATATGGATCCACCAGTGTCATTGAAATGTGTGTTCTTTTCACAGACCACATATGGATCCACCAGTGTCATTGAAATGTGTGTTCTTTTCACAGACCACATATGGATCTACCAGTGTCATTTCATATGGATCCACCAGAGTTCATTGCATGTGTGTTCTTTTCACAAACCACATATGGATCCACCAGTGTCATTGTATGTTTGTTCTTTTCACAAACCACATGGATCCACCGGTTTCATTGCATTTGTGTTATTTTCACAGACTACATATGGATCCACTAGTGTCATTGCATGTGTGTTCTTTTCATTAACAACAACTATAGTCAATGGATGTATGTTCTTTTCACAAACCACATATGGATCCAAAAGTGTGATTGAAATGTGTGTTCTTTTCACAGACCACATATGGTTCCACCAGAGTTCATTGCTTGTGTGTTCTTTTCAAAAACCACATATGGATCCACCATTGTCATTGAAATGTGTATTCTTTCATTAACCACATCTAGAGTCATTAAAATGTGTGTTCTATTCACATACCACATATGGATCCACCCGAATTCAATGCATGTCTGTTCTTTTCCCAGACCACATATGGACCCCCTAGTGTTATTGCGTGTGTGTTCTTTTCATTAATCACATATGGATCCACCAATGTCATTGCATATGTGTTCCTTTCGTTAACCACATATGGATCGACCTGTGTCATTGCATGTGTGTTCTTTTCATTAACCACAGCTGGAGTCACTGGATGTATGTTCTTTTCACTAACCACATATGGATCCACCATTGTCATTGAAATGTGTGTTCTTTTCACAGACCACATATGGATCCACCAGTTTCATTGCATATGGATCCACCAGAGTTCATTGCATGTGTGTTCTTTTCACAAACCACCTATGGATCCACCAATGTTATTGCATGTGTGTTCTTTTCACAAACCACATGGATCCACCAGTGTCCTTGCATGTGTGTTCTTTTCATAGACAACATATGAATCCACCCGTGTCATTGCATCTATGTTCTTTTAAAAAACCACATATGGATCCAACAGTTTCATTGCATGTGTGTTCTTTTCATTAACCACAGCTAGAGTCATTGCATGTCTGTTCTTTTCACAAACCACATGGATCCACCAGTGTTATTGCATGTGTGTTCTTTTCATTAATCACATCTAGAGTCACTAGATGTATGTTGTTTTCACAATCCACAGATGGATCCACCAATGTCATTGAAATGTGTGTTCTTTTCACAGACCACATATGGATCCACTAGAGTTCATTGCATGTGTGTTCTTTTCACAAACCACCTATGGATCTACCAGTGTCATTGCATGTGTGCTCTTTTCATTAACCACAACTAGAGTCATTGCATGTCTGTTCTATTCACAAACCACATATGGATTCACCATTGTTATTGAAATGAGTATTCTTTCGTTAACCACATCTAGAGTCATTGAAATGTGTGTTCTTTTCAAAGACCACATATGGATCCACCAGAGTTCATTGCATGTGTGTTCCTTTCATTAACCACAACTAGAGTCATTGCTTGTGTGTTCTTTTCACAAACCACATATGGATCCATTAGAGTCATTGCATGTCTGTTCTTTTCATTAACCACAGCTAGTGTCATTGCATGTATGTTCTTTCCACAAACCACATATGGATCCACTAGTGTCACTGGATGTGTGTTCTTTTCACAAACCACTGCTAGAGTCATTGCATGTGTGTTCTTTTCACAAACCTCATATGGATCCACCAGTGTCATTGCATGTGTGTCCTTTTCATTAACTACAACTAGAGTAATTGCATGTTTGTTCTTTCCACAAACCGCATATGGATCCACCAGTGTTACTGGATGTGTGTTCTTTTCACAAACCACACCTAGAGTCATTGCATGTTTGTTCTTTCCACAAACCACTTATGGATCCACTAGTGTCATTGAATGTGTGTTCTTTTCACAAACCACATATGGATCCACCAGTGTCATTGCATGTCTGTTGTTTTCATTAACCACAACTAGTGTCATTGCATGTCTGTTCTTTCCACAAACGACACATGGATCCACCAGTGTGATTGCATGTGTGTTCTTCTCACAAACCACAACTAGAGTTATTGCATGTGTGTTCTTTTTAGAAACCACATATGGATCGACTAGTGTCATTGCATGTGTGTTCTTTTCAGAAACCACATATGGATCCACCAGTATCATCGCATGTCTGTTCTTTTCATTAACCACAGCTAGTGTCATTGCATGTCTGTTCTTTCCACAAACCACACATGGATCCACCAGTGTGATTGCATGTGTGTTCTTCTCACAAACCACAACTAGAGTCATTGCATGTGTGTTCTTTTCACAAACCACATATGGATCCACTAGTGTCATTGCATGTGCATTATTTTCATTAACCACATATGGATCCACTAGTGTCATTGCATGTGTGTTCTTTTCATTAACCACATATGGATCCACTAGTATCATTGCGTGTGTGTTCTTTTCATTAACCACAACTAGAGTCACTGGATGTATGTTTTTTTCACTAACCACATATGGATCCACCAGTGTCATTGAAACGTGTGTTCTTCAGACCACATATGGATCCACTAGTGTCATTGCATATGGATCCACCAGAGTTCATTGCATGTGTGTTCTTTTCACAAACCACATGGATCCACTAGTTTCATTGCATGTGTGTTCTTTTCACAAACCACATATGGATCCACCAGTGTCATTGCATGTGTGTTCTTTTCACAAACCACATGGATCCACTAGTTTCATTTAATGTGTGTTCTTTTCACACACCACATATGGATGCACCAGTGTCATTGCATGTGTGTTCTTTTCACAAACCACATATGGATCCACCAGAGTTCTTTGCATGTCTGTTCTTTTCACAAACCACAAATGTATCCACCAGAGTTCATAGCATGTCTGTTCTTTTTATTAACCACAGCTAGAGTCATTGCATGTGTGTTCTTTTCACAAACCACATATGGATCCACCAGTGTCATTGCATGTGCGTTCTTTTCATTAACCATAGCTAGAGTCACTTCATGTGTGTAGTTTTCACAAACCACATATGGACCCACCAATGTCATTGCATGTGTGTTCTTTTCACAAACCACATCTAGAGTCACTGGATGTATGTTCTTTTCACAAACCACTTATGGATCCACCAGTGTCATTGAAATGTGTGTTATTTTCATAGACCACATATGGATCCACCAGTGTCATTGCATGTTTGTTCCTTTCATTAACCACATATGGATCCACCAGTGTCATTGCATGTGTATTCTTTTCATTAACCAAAGATAGAGTCATTGCATGTGTGTTCTTTTCACAAACCACATATGGATCCACCAGAGTTCATTGCATGTATGTTCTTTTCACAAACCACATATGGATCCACCAGAGTACATTACATGTGTGTTCTTTTCATTAACCACAGCCACAGTCATTGCAAGTGTGTTATTTTCACAAACCACATATGGATCCACCAGTGTCATTGCATGTGTGTTCTTTTCATTAACAACAGCTAGAGTCATTGCATGTGTGTTCTTTTCACTAACCACATGGATCCACCAGTGTCATTGCATGTGTGTTCTTTTCATTAACCACAGCTAGAGTCACTGGATGTATGTCCTTTTCACAAACCACATATGGATCCACCAGTGTCATTGAAATGTGTGTTCTTTTCACAGACCACATATGGATCCACCAGTGTCATTGCATATGGATCCACCAGAGTTCATTGCATGTGTGTTCTTTTCACAAACCACATATGGATCCACCAGTGTCATTGCATGTGTGTTCTTTTCACAAACCACATGGATCCACTAGTTTCATTGCATGTGTGTTCTTTTCACAGACCACATATGGATCGACTAGTGTCATTGCATATGTGTTCTTTTCATTAACCACATGTGGATCCACCAGTGTCATTGCATGTGGGTTCATTTCATTAACCAAAGCTAGAGTCACTGGATGTATGTTGTTTTCATAGACCACATATGGATCCACCAGTGTCATTGCATATGGATCCACCAGAGTTCATTGCATGTGTGTTCTTTTCACAAACCACCTATGGATCCACTAGTGTCATTGCATGTGTGTTCTTTTCATTAACAACAACTAGAGTCATTACATGTCTGTTCTTTTTACAAACCACATATGGAACCACCATTGTCATTGAAATGTGTATTCTTTCATTAACCACATCTAGAGTCATTTCATGTCTGTTCTTTTCACAGACCACATATGGATCCACCTATGTCATTGCATGTGTGTTCTTTTCACAAACCACATGGATCCACTAGTTTCATTGCATGTGTGTTCTTTTCACATACCAGATATGGATCCACCAGTGTCATTGCATGTGTGTTCTTTTCACAAACCACATATGGATCCACTAGAGTTCATTGCATGCCTGTTCTTTTCACAAACCACATATGGATCCTCCAGAGTTCATTGCATGTCTGTTATTTTCATTAACCACAACTAGAGTCATTGCATGTCTGTTCTTTTCACAAACCACATATGGATCCACCAGTTATCATTGCATGTCTGTTCTTTTCATTAACCACAACTAGAGTCATTGCATGTGTGTTCTTTTCACAAACCACATGGATCCACTAGTGTCATTGCATGTGTGTTCTCTTCATTAACCACAACTAGAGTCATTGCATGTCTATTCTTTTCACAAACCACATATGGATCCACCATTGTCATTGAAATGTGTGTTCTTTCATTAACCAAATCTAGAGACATTTCATGTGTGTTCTTTTCACAAACCACATATGGATCCACCAGTGTCATTGCATGTGCGTTCTTTTCACAAACCACATATGGATCCACCACAGTTCATTGCATGTCTGTTCTTTTCACAAGCCACATATGGATCCACCAGAGTTCATTGCATGTCTGTTCTTTTCATTAACCACATCTAGAGTCATTGCATGTCTGTTCTTTTCTCAAACCACATATGGATCCACCAGAGTTCGTTGCATGTATGTCCTTTTCATTAACTATAGCTAGAGTCATTGCATGTGTGTTCTTTTCACAAACCACATATGGATCCACCAGTGTCATTGCATGTGTGTTCTTTTCATTAACCACAGCTAGAGTCACTGCATGTGTGTTCTTTTCACAAACCACATATTGATCCACCAGTGTCATTGCATGTGTGTTCTCTTCATTAACCACAACTAGAGTCATTGCATGTCTATTCTTTTCACAAACCACATATGTATCCACCAGAGTTCATTGCATGTCTATTCTTTTTAGTAACCACAACTAGTGTCATTGCATGTTTGCAGGGCCGGCCCTTGGGGGGGACCTACGGGGCAGGCGCCCCAGGCCCAAACAAAGCAGGGGACCTCCTAGAAATATGCTGTATAGGTAAGCCTAGTATACATCGAAAAAAGATTTTTTTATTGGCTGGTGGATTAATTGGGCCTTTTTTCCGCTGTCGTAGACTCTGAGCCAAGGCGATTGATACGGGTATAGGGTGAGGCCGAGGTGGAGGCCAACCGCTCGACTCCTAGTCCTAGACGACATTGATTGCTTTGTTTCCTCCCAGGCAAACGGAACCAACAATTGATCGTACGCCTCCTGTCCGAGTCATGTCGCCTCCACTGGATCAGAATATCAGTTCGGGATACGGGAGCGGGGAGCCTAGAGGCCCTCGACGATTGACGCCAGACGCGAAGGCCAGACCATCGACAAGACGATCAATAGCCTGGCTGTTGGTCTAGTGGTCCGCTCCCGCCTATGTCTCTGCTGGTTATGCCCTAATTCTTAGTTCTTAAATCTTAATTCTAATTAGAATTCTTAGTGCAGATTTGAAGAACTCCTATCATTCAAAAGTATATTTGGGTTTTAATAACTTCGACATCCTTGAAGGCATTGGATGGTTCTCAACTGAAAGAATATTGCACTACATTTGCAAAAACTTTTACTCGGCCTGGTATAAATGGTAAACCTGATATATGTGATGTTGAGTTAAATGCACTTATTTCTGAGTTAAGTGTTATGAAATTCACTTTGCCATCAATGTCTTCTATGGAGCTTTTTGAGTTTGTCAGGGAAGCGGATCTTTATCCTAATATTTGTATCGCTTATTGAATCTTATTTACTATGTCTGTAATTGTTGCATCAGCTGAAAGAAGCTTTTCAAATTGAAATTATTAAAGAACTATTTGAGATCTATAATTGCTCAGGAGAGGTAAAATTATTTGGTGACTCTATGCATCGAGAAGAAGTTAATCGACGAGATTTATATTCATTCCATCGTCATAGACTTTGCTTCTAGGAATTTTTGGAGGAAATTTTAAGGTATCATATAAACATTGTTATTTTTATATGAATATTATAGTTGGAAGTATACTTAAACTATTTATTTTCATCATCTCATATATCCATAAAAAATTATAATAAGGGGCCCAAAATTTTAGTTTCACCCTAGGCCCCCGAAATCTCAGGACCGGCCCTGCATGTGTGTTCTTTTCACAAACCACATATGGATCCACCATTGTCATTGCATGTGTGTTATCTTCATTAACCACAGCTAGAGTCATTGCGTGTCTGTTCTTTTCACAAACCACATATGGATCCACCATTGTCATTGAAATGTGTATTCTTTCATTAACCACATCTAGAGTCATTTCATGTGTGTTCTTTTCATAGACCATATATGGATCCACCAGTGTCATTGCATGTGTGTTCTTTTCAAAAACCACATATGGATCCACCAATTTCATTGCATGTGTGTTCTTTTCATTAACCACATATGGATCCACCAGTGTCATTGCATGCGTGTTCTTTTCATTAACCAAAGCTAGAGTCATTACATGTGTGTTCTTTTCACAAACCACATATGGATCCACCAGAGTTCATTGCATGTCTATTCTTTTCACAAACCACATATGGATCCACGAGAGTTCATTGTGTTGGGTCCGCAGCATAGAAAACAAAAATTTTCCTACGATGAGAACTATACGCCAAGATCTATCTACTAGACACAGAGCAACGGGTGGACATACATCCATGGAGAACTTACCTCGAAGACAACGAGTTTTGTTAACGAGTAGGAACTCGTGGTTGATGTAGTCGTACGCTTGCTGATCTCAAGATCGTGTGGAAGTCCGAGCGCCGCAAATCAGCAGCGCATCCGTCCTCGCACACACGTTCAAGCCACCGGACAACCTCCACCTCCTCGCTCCAGCGAATCAGTGGAAGCAGCAACTCCTTCTAGACGCAAGGCCACCGGGAACATGCATCTCGCTAATCCAAGACCATGGGGGAATATCTAGAGGGGGAGAGAGATCCTTCACGAGGAGGTGTGGTTTGTGAGAGGGGAGAGGGGGGCTTTATATAGGGGTGAGGGAGACTCTCCCCTCCCATAGACGGCGCATGAGGGGGGGGGACTCCTCCCCTCCTTCATTCATGTGGTGAACCTCCACTCACATAAACATGGCCTCCACCCAAAATCCCACTCACATGTATTTAATTCCCACCAAATTAAATGCAACTCTCAATTAATAAAACTCTTTTATTTATTTTATTCAGAATTTTGTTAATTACTTTAATTAACAAACATTCACATAAAACCCCTTGCAACATTTCAATATCACATGCAGAACCACTTTCTGCAATTTCACCGAAACAATTCTGGTTTCTATCGAAACAATTCCTGTTTCTATCGAAACATTTCCTGCGCTTTGCAAACCTTTTGTCTGGAACATATGTGCTCCTAAATGGTGTCCGGTAACCCTTAAGTGTGACACCCTACGGTTCGCGAATAATGCAGACATGATTGAGACTCCTCTCAGATCAATAATCGAAGCGGGACACGAGATCCATAGACTCGCATATTCAACGATGACTTCGTGATCGTGAGAACCTTTAACGTCGCAATTTAATCCCTTTGTCTCATGATATAATACATGTCCGAGATTCGATCATCGGTATCCAAATACCTAGTTTGATCTCGCATCGACATGCACTCTTTTCTTGTTCCCGTGATATAACATTCTAGTGATCACATCACTTGCTTGCAAGCTATCTTAATGTGATATCACCGAGAGGGCCCAGAGTATATCTATCCGTCATCGGGATTGAAAAATTCCACTCTTGATCCATGAGCCTCAACATAACACCTTCATAGCACTGAACCCACCTTTATGGTCACCCTGTTACGGTGTGACGTTTGATGTTATCAAGATACTCTTCTGGTGTTAGCAATTAACATGATCTCATGGTGTAAGGACTAAGACTACTTTGTATGATGTTATAGCAATATAAACATAATGACTTGATCGTAATGCTATACTTCAGATGAATGTTCATCACATCATTTCACAAATGTTGTGACCTTGTTATTAACAATATCCAATGTCCATGATCAGGAAACTTTGATCATCTTGTTAATCAACAAGCTAGTCTATAAGAGAGGCATAACTAGGAACCCTTTTGTTTACTAAACACACATGTATTGATGTTTCCTATCAATACAATTATAGCATGCAAAATAAACATCTATCATATACAAGGAATACATAATAACAACTTTATTATTGCCTCTCAGGGCATATTTCCTTCAGTCTCCCACTTGCACTAGAGACAATAATCTAGTTTATATAGTGATAAATCTAACACCCATGGAGTTCTGGTGTTGATCATGTTTTGACCTAGGGAGTACTTTAGTCAACGGATATGCTACATTCAGGTCCATGTGCACTTTACAAATCTTTATATCTCCATCCTTGACATGCTCGCGGATGGAGTGAAACCGACGCTTAATATGCTTGGAATTCATGTGAGACCTTGGTTCCTTGGGGTTGGCTATGGCTCCATTATTGTCACAATAGATCACCATTGGGTCCAACGCACTAGGAACCACACCTAGTTCCGTTATGAACTCCTTCATCCAAACCGCTTCTTGCGCTGCTTCTGAAGTAGCAACATATTCCGCCTCCGTCATTGATCCAGCCACCACAGGTTGTTTGGAGCTCCTCCAACTAACTGCTGCTCCGTTCAAGAGAAATATGTATCCAGATTGAGACTTAGAGTCATCCGGATCAGTGTTAAAGCTAGCATCGACATAACACTTAGCGACTAGCTCTTCTTCACCTCCGTATACAAGAAACATATCCTTAGTTCTTCTCAAGTACTTAAGGATATTCTTGACCGCTATCCAGTGTTCCGAACCTGGATCAGATTGGTACCTACTAGTCAAACTAATAGCATGTGCCACATCCGGTCTTGTACATAGCATGGCATACATTATAGAGCCTATGGCTGAGGCATAGGGGATCTTATCCATTATCTCTTTCTTCCGCCATAGCGGACTTTGAGTCTTACTCAATGTCTTGCCTTGCAACATAGGTAAGTACCCTTCTTACTTCATCCATATTAAACTTCTTTAATATCTTATCAAGGTATGTACTCTGCGATATCCCAATTAGGAGTCTTGATCTATCTCTATAGATTTTAATGCCTAATATATATGAAGCTTCACCAAGGTCCTTCATCGAAAATTTGCTGTTTAGATAACTTTTAACACTGTTTAAAAGATCTATATCATTTCCAATCAATAATATGTCATCCACATATAATATCAGAAATGCCACATTTCTCCCATTCACTTTCTTGTAAATACAAGCCTCTCCATAAGTTTGGACAAATCCAAACTCTTTGATCACCTCATCAAAGCGGAGATTCCAACT
Source organism: Avena insularis (assembly GCA_023614405.1). Taxonomy (NCBI): domain Eukaryota; kingdom Viridiplantae; phylum Streptophyta; class Magnoliopsida; order Poales; family Poaceae; genus Avena; species Avena insularis. Next base: position 149,749,610 of record CM042690.1, read on the forward strand.
CCAGGATGCTTGCTTCAGTCCATAGATGGATCGCTGAAGTTTGCACACCTTATCAGCATCCTTAGGATCGAAAAAACCCTTAGGTTGTATCATATACAACTCTTCTTCAATATTACCATTGAGGAACGCAGTTTTGACATCCATCTGCCATATTTCATAATCGAAATATGCAACAATTGCTAACATAATCCTAACCGACTTAAGCATCGCTACGAGAGAGAATGTCTCATCGTAGTCAACTCCTTGAATTTGTCGAAACCCCTTTGCGACAAGTCGAGCCTTATAGATGGTTACATTACCATCAGCATCAGTTTTTATTTTGAAAATCCATTTATTCTCAACGGCCTTTCGATCGTGAGGTAAGTCCACCAAGGTCCAAACCTGGTTTTCGTACATGGATTCCATCTCGGATTTCATGGCTTCTAGCCATTTGTTGGAATCAGGGCTCATCATCGCTTCTTCATACGTCGCAGGGTCATCTATTTCGTCAATCATGAAATTCATCGGATTGCCGTACAGTTTAGGAGCTGCATGTGTCCTGCTTGACCTGCGAGGTTCGGTAGTGTCCTCTTTCGGAGTTTCATGATCAATATCATTAGCTCTCTCTTCATTAGGTGAAGTCAACTCCGAAACAACTTCCGGAGCTGCGCTACTCGCCATTTCATGAAGAGAAGGTTCAATAACCTCTTCGAGTTCTAACTTCCGACTACTCACACCTTTCGCGAGAAACTCCTTCTCAAGAAAGGATCCATTCTTGGCAACAAAGACCTTGCCCTTGGATCTGTGATAGAAGGTATACCCAAACGTTTCCTTAGGGTATCCTATGAAGACGCATTTTTCCGCTTTGGGTTTGAGTTTATCCGGTTGAAGTTTCTTCACATAAACATTGCATCCCCAAACTTTAAGAAATGATAGCTTAGGTTTGTTTCCAAACCATAATTCATACGGTGTCTTTTCAACGGATTTAGATGGTGCCCTATTGAAAGTGAATGCAGCGGTTTCCAGTGCATAACCCCAAAATGACAGTGGCAAGTCAGTCAGAGACATCATAGATCGAACCATATCCAATAAATTACGATTACGACGTTCTGACACACCATTACGTTGTGGTGTTCCGACAGGCGTGAGTTGTGAAACTATTCCACAGTCTTTCATATGTGTGCTAAACTCGTAACTAAGATACTCTCCTCCATGGTCGGACCGCAGAAATTTGATCTTTCTGTTATGATGATTTTCCACTTCATTCTGAAATTCTTTGAACCTTTCAAAGGTTTCAGACTTATGTTTCATCAAATAGATATACCCGTATCTACTCAAATCATCCGTGAAAGTAACAAAATAACGATATCCACCTCGCGCCGACACACTCATTGGTCCACACACATCAGTATGTATGATTTCTAATAAATCTGTCGCCCGTTCCATTGAACCAGAAAACGGCTTTCTAGTCATCTTGCCCATAAGGCATGGCTCACATGTATCAAATGATTCAAAATCAAGTGATTCCAAAAGTCCATCAGAATGGAGTTTCTTTATGCGTTTAACGCTAATATGACCTAGACGGCAGTGCCACATATATGCAGATATATCATTATCAAGTTTAATCCTTTTAGCATCAACATTATGAATATGCGTAATACTACTATCGAGATCCAACAGAAATAAACCATTCAACACAGTGCATGACCATAAAGATATTATTCATATAAATCGAACAACCATTGTTTTCAGACTTAAGCGAATAACCACTTTACATCAAACACGATCCGGATACAATGTTCATGCTCGGTGCACCAAATAACAATTATTCAGGTTTATAACTAATCCCGACGGCATATGGAGAGGCAGCGTTGACGGCGATCACATCAACTCTTGATCCATTGCCGACCGCATCGTGACCTCATCCCTTGCTAGTTGTCGCTTGTTCCGCAGCCCTAAACCGAAGTTACATATATTAGCAACCGATCCCAGATCAAATACCCAGGTGCTATCGAGTACTAGTCAAGTACACATCAATAACATGTATATCACATATACCTTTGTTTGCCTTGCCGCCTTCTTGTCCGCTAAATACTTGGGGCGCTTATGCCCAATGGCGATCCCTTACAATAGTAGCACTCGATTGTCAGACATAGGGCCAGCTCGGGGTTTCTTTTCAGGCGCGGCAACAGATTTGCTGCCCTTCTTTCCCTTCTGCTTGCCTTTCTTGTCCTTCTTGAAACCGGTGGTCTTATTGATCATCAACACTTGATGTTCTTTCCTAATCTCCACTTCTGCAGTCTTAAGCATTGACAGAAGCTCGGGAAGAGACTTCTTCATGCCCTGCATATTATAGTTCATCACGAAGCTCTTGTAGCTAGGTGGCAGAGATTGGAGAACACGATGTATGCCTAAGTCAATGGGAATCGTTATTCCCAAGGACACAAGCTTATCGGCATACCCAGACATTTTGAGTACGTGCTCACTAACGGAGCTGTTCTCTTCCATCATGCAGCTAAAGAACTTTTCAGAAGCATTATAACTCTCTACGGCAGCATGGGTATCGAAAATAATTTTCAATTCTCCCATGGTATCAAAGGCATTGCCATTTTCGAAACGTTTTCGAAGTTCTGGCTCTAGCCCATACAGTATGCCGCAATGAACTAAGTTGTGGTCCTCCTGACGAGTTATATAGACATTCTTTTCCTCGTCAGGGGCATCAGGAGCTGGTGGGGGGCCTAGCAGCGCCTCTAGCACATATTGCTTTTGTGCGTGAGGAGGAGAATCCTCAAATTCATAGCTCAGTTGGTGAAGTTGCTACCATTCGCAGCAAGCTTCTCTTTCTCCATGAACACATTGAAATTAAAAGCAGGTGGTGCCATCTACAACGGAATTTGTAAAATATATTTAGACTAAGTTTATGATAGATTGAGTTCAACTAATCCAAATTACTAATGAACTCCCACTCAAAAACGACATCCCTCGTGTCCTTTTGGTGATTACATGAACCAAATCCACTACACCAAGTCCGATCATCACGTGAGTCGGTGTAGCTTCAAAGGCGAGCATCTATATGGGCATCATATCAACTATATGACTCATGCTTAACCTTTCGGTCCGTGTTCCGAGGCCATGTCTGTACATGCTAGGCTCGTCAAGTAAGAACCTTAGTATTCGCGTGTGTAAAACTGTCTTACACCCGTTGTATGAAAGCGTAGAGTCAAGAACACCCGATCATCACGTGATGCCTCAAAACACGATCCACAAAATGGTGCATACTTAAGGAAGAACACATTTTATCTTGATATCTAAATGAGGGGTCATCTTATAATGCTACCAAAAGCGCCAAACTAGCAATATAAGATGCTAACATCTAATGTGTGAAGTGAGGTGATATGGTCCATTCATTTGATCTCTATCATTTGCATCGTGGTATGATCTCTATCATTCCTTTGTGTGTAAGGCCAAGGTCTATGGAACTTACACGTTAAGTGAGTTGTAAGAGTATCTATCATACATCTACTTACAACAATACCATATCAAGACACTAGCCCAGCAACGATCTAAACTAGACGCCTCTAATTTATCAATTGCAAGTTTTACGTGGCTTAGGGCTTTCAGGGATAGAACCGGTCTTACCTACGAACATGAACCATAACGAGGATAACCAAGTTATTAGCAACTCGTTGTAAATCAGATATTGACTATAGTAGGAGAGACAGACACCCGCTAGCCACTTATGCAAAACTAGTTGCATGTCAGTCGTGGAACCAGTCTCATGTACGATGACATGTAAGGTTGGTCCGGGCCGCTTCATCCCACTATGCCACCAATATCCAAAGTACATAGAAGATGCAATAACATGATCATCATCGCCCACATATAAACATATGTGTACTACCCGTGCAAAGCACCTACGCATAGATCAGGCTCTGATACCACTGTTGGGTCCACAACATAGAAAACAAAATTTTTCCTATGATGAGAACTATACGCCAAGATCTATCTACTAGATACAGAGCAACGGGTGGACATACATACATGGAGAACTTACCCTCAAAGACAACGAGTTTTGTTAACGAGTAGGAACTCGTGGTTGATGTAGTCGTACGCTTGCCGATCTCAAGATCGTGTGGAAGTCCGAGCGCCCAAATCAGCAGCGCATCCGTCCTCGCACACACGTTCAAGCCACCGGACAACCTCCACCTCCTCGCTCCAGCGAATCAGCAGAAGCAACAACTCCTTCCAAACGCAAGGCCACCGGGAACATGTATCTCGCTAATCCGAGACCATGGGGGAATATCTAGAGGGGGGGAGAGATCCTTCACGAGGAGGTGCGGTTTGTGAGAGGGGAGAGGGGGGCTTTATATAGAGGAAGGAGACCCTCCTCCCATAGCCGGGCGCATGAGGGGGGACTCCTCCCCTCCTTCATTCATGTGGTGAACCTCCACTCACATAAACATGGCCTCCACCCAAAATCCCACTCACATGTATTTAATTTCCACCAAATTAAATGCAACTCTCAATTAATAAAACTCTTTTATTTATTTTATTCAGAATTTTGTTAATTACTTTAATTAACAAACATTCACATAAAACCCCTTGCAACATTTCAATATCACATGTAACCACTTTCTCGCAATTTCACCAAAACAATTCCGTTTCTATAGAACAATTTCGTTTCTATCGAAACATTTCCGCGCTTTGCAAACCTTTGTCGAACATATGTACTCCTAAATGGTGTCCAAGAACCCTTATGTGTCACCCTACGGTTCGCATGAATAATGCGAACATGATTGAGACTCCTCTCGATCAATAATCGAAGCGGACACTGAGATCCATACCGACTCGCATATTCAACGATGACTTCTGTGATCGTGAGAACCTTTAACGTCAGCAATTTAATCCCTTTGTCTCATGATATAATACATGTCTGACATTCGATCATCGGTATCCAAATACCTAGTTTGATCTCGTTACCGACATGCCCTCTTTTCTCGTTCCCGTGATATAACATTCTAGTGATCACATCACTTGCTTGCAAGCTATCTTAATGTGATATCACCGAGAGGGCCCAAAGTATATCTATCCGTCATCGGGATTGACAAATTCCACTCTTGATCCATGAGCCTCAACATAACACCTTCATAGCACTGAACCCACCTTTATGGTCACCCTGTTACGGTGTGACGTTTGATGTTATCAAGATGCTCTTTCGGTGTTAGCAATTAACATGATCTCATGGTCTAAGGACTAAGACTACTTTCTATGATGTTATAGCAATATAAACATAATGACTTGATCGTAATGCTATACTTTGGATGAATGTTCATCACATCATTTCACAAATGTTGTGACCTTGTTATTAACAACATCCAATGTCCATGATCAGGAAACTTTGATCATCTTGTTAATCAACAAGCTAGTCTATAAGAGAGGCATAACTAGGAACCCTTTTGTTTATTAAACACACATGTATTGATGTTTCCTATCAATACAATTATAGCATGCAAAATAAACATCTAACATATACAAGGAATACGTAATAACAACTTTATTATTGCCTCTTCGGGCATATTTCCTTCACATTGCATGTCTGTTATTTTCATTAACCACAGCTAGAGTCATTGCATGTGTGTTCTTTTCACAAACCACATATGGATCCACCAGTGTCATTGCATGTGTGTTCTCTTCATTAACCACAACTAGAGTCATTGCATGTTTGTTCTTTTCGCAAACCACATATGGATCCACCATTGTCATTGAAATGTGTGTTCTTTCATTAACCACATCTAGAGTCATATCATGTGTGTTCTTTTAAGAAACCACATATGGATCCACTAGTGTCATTGAATGTGTGTTCTTTTCACAAACCACATATGGATCCACCAGAGTTCATTGCATGTTTGTTCTTTTCACAAACCACATATGGATCCACCAGAGTTCATTGCATGTCTGTTCTTTTCATTAACCACGGCTAGAGTCAATGCATGTCTGTTCTTTTCACAAACCACATATGGATCCACCAGAGTTCATTGCATGTCTGTTCTTTTCATTAACCATAGCTAGAGTCATTGCATGTGTGTTCTTTTCACAAAGCACATATGGATCCACCAGTGTCATTGCATCTGTGTTCTTTTCATTAACCACAGCTAGAGTCACTGCATGTGTGTTCTTTTCACAAACCACATATGGATCCACCAGTGTCATTGCATGTGCGTTCTCTTCATTAACCACAGCTAGAGTCATTGCATGTCTATTCTTTTCACAAACCACATATGGATCCACTAGAGTTCATTGCATGTCTGTTCTTTTCATTAACCACAACTAGAGTCATTGCATGTGTGTTCTTTTCACAAACCACATATGGATCCACCAGTGTTATTGCATGTGTGTTCTTTTCATTAACCACAACTAGAGTCACTGCATGTGTGTTCTTTTCACAAACCACATATGGATCCACCAATGTCATTGCATGTGTGTTCTTTTCACAACCACATCTAGAGTCACTGGATGTATGTTCTTTTCATAAACCACATATGGATCCACCAGTGTCATTGAAATGTGTGTTATTTTCATAGACAACATATGGATCCACTAGTGTCATTTCATGTGTGTTCATTTCATTTACCACATACGGCCCACTAGTGTCATTGCATGTGTGTTGTTTTCATTAACCGAAGCTAGAGTCATTGTATGTGTGGTATTTTCACAAACCACATATGGATCCACCAGAGTTCATTGCATGTCTGTTCTTTTCACAAACCACATATGGATCCACCCGAGTTCATTGCATGTGTGTTGTTTTCGTTAACCACAACTAGAGTCATTGCATGTGTGCTCTTTTCACAAACCACATACGGATCCACCAGTGTCATTGCATGTGTGTTCTTTTCATTAACAACAGCTAGAGTCATTGCATGTGTGTTCTTTTCACTAACCACATGGATCCACCAGAGTCATTGCATGTGTGTTCTTTTCATTAAACATAGCTAGAGTCACTGGATGTATGTTCATTTAACAAACCACATATGGATCCACCAGTGTCATTGAAATGTGTGTTCTTTTCAGAGACCACATATGGATCCACCAGTGTCATTGAAATGTGTGTTCTTTTCAGAGACCACATATGGATCCACCAGAGTTTATTGCATGTGTGTTTCTTTTCACAAACCACATATGGATCCACTAGTGTCATTGCATGTGTGTTCTTTTCACAAACCACATGGGATCCACCAGTTTCATTACATGTGTGTTCTATTCACAGACCACATATGGATCCACCAGTGTCATTGCATGTGTGTTCTTTTCATTAACCACCTATGGATCCACCAGTGTCATTGCATGTGTGTTCTTTTCATTAACCACATCTAGAGTCACTGGATGTATGTTCTTTTCACAGACCACATATGGATCCACTAGTGTCATTGCATATGTATCCACCAGAGTTCATTGCATGTGTGTTCTTTTCACAAACAACCTATGGATCCACTAGTGTCATTGCATGTGTGTTCTTTTCATTAACCACAGCTAGAGTCATTGCATGTCTGTTCTTTTTACAAACCACATATGGAACCACCATTGTCATTGAAATGTGTATTCTTTCATTAACCACATCTAGAGTCATTTCATGTATGTTCTTTTCACAGACCACATATGGATCCACCAGTGTCATTGCATGTGTGTTCTTTTCGCAAACCACATGGATCCACTAGTTTCTTTGCATGTGTGTTCTTTTCACAGACCACATATGGATCCACAAGTGTCATTGCATGTGTGTTCTTTTCACAAACCACATATGGATCCACTAGAGTTCATTGCATGTCTGTTATGTTCACAAACCACATATGTATCCTCCAGAGTTCATTGCATGTTTGTTATTTTTATTAACAATAGCTAGAGTCATTGCATGTATGTTCTTTTCACAAACCACATATGGATCTACAAGTGTTCATTGCATGTCTGTTCTTTTCTTTAACCACAGCTAGTGTCATTTCATGTGTGTTCTTTTCACAAACCACATATGGATCCACAAGTGTCATTGCATGTGTGTTCTCTTCATTACCCACAACTAGAGTCATTGCATGTCTGTTCTTTTCACAAACCACATATGGATCCACCATTGTCATTGAAATGTGTGTTCTTTCATTAACCAAATCTAGAGACATTTCATGTGTTTTATTTTCACAAACCACATATGGATCCACCAGTGTCATTGCATGTGTGTTCTTTTCACAAACCACATTTGGATCCACCAGAGTTCATTGCATGTCTATTCTTTTCACAAACCACATATGGATCCATTTAGAGTCGTGTGCATGTCATTAACCACATATGGATCCACCAGTTCATTGCATGTCCTCTTTTCATTAACCATAGCTAGAGTCTCAATATGTGTTGTTCTTTTCACAAACCACATATGGATCCACCATTGTCATTGCATATGTGTTCTCTTCATTAACCACAGCTAGAGTCATTGCATGTCTGTTCTTTTCACAAACCACATACGGATCCACCATTGTCATTGAAATGTGTATTCTTTCATTAACCACATCTAGAGTCATTTCATGTGTGTTCTTTTCATAGACCACATATGGATCCACCAGGGTCATTGCATGTGTGTTCTTTTTCAAAAACCACATATGGATCCACCAATTTCATTGCATGTGTGTTCTTTTCATTAACCACATATGGATCCACAAGTGTCATTGCATGTATGTTCTTTTCATTAACCAAAGCTAGAGTCCTTGCATCTGTGTTCTTTTCACAAACCAAATATGGATCCACCAGAGTTCATTGCATATCTGTTCTTTTCACAAACCTGATATGGATCCACCAGAGTTAATTTACATGTCTGTTCTTTTCATTAACCACAGCTAGAGTCATTGCATGTCTATTCTTTTCACAAACCACATATGGATCCACCAGAGTTCATTGCATGTCTGTTCTTTTCATTAACCACAGCTAGAGTCATTACATGTGTGTTCTCTTCATTAACCACAGCTAGAGTCATTGCATGTTTGTTCTTTTCACAAACCACATATGGATCCACCATTGTCATTGAAATGTGTATTCTTTCATTAACCACATCTAGAGTCATTTCATGTGTGTTCTTTTCATAGACCACATATGGATCCACCAGGGTTATTGCATGTGTGATCTTTTCAAAAACCACATATGGATCCACCAATTTTGATGCATGTGTGTTCTTTTCATTAACCACATATGGATCCACCTGTGTCATTGCAGGTGCGTTCTTTTCATTAACCAAAGCTAGAGTCATCACATGTGTGTTCTTTTCACAAACCAAATATGGATCCACCAGAGTTCAATACATGTCCGTTCTTTTCACAAACCACATATGGATCCACCAGAGTTCATTGCATGTCTGTTCTTTTCATTAACCACAGCTAGAGTCATTGCATGTCTATTCTTTTCACAAACCATAGATGGATCCACCAGAGTTCACTGCATGTCTGTTCTTTTCATTAACCATAGCTAGAGTCATTACATGTGTGTTCTTTTCATTAACCATAGCTAGAGTCATTACATGTGTGTTCTTTTCACAAACCACATATGGATCCACCAGTGTCATTGCATGTGTGTTCTTTTCATTAACCACAAACAGAGTCACTTCATATGTGTTCTTTTCACAAACCACATATGGATCCACAAGTGTCATTGCATGTGTGTTATTTTCACAAACCACATATGGATCCGCCGGAGTTCATTGCATGTTTATTATTTTCACAAACCACATATGGATCCACCAGAGTTCATTGCATGTCTGTTATTTTCATTAACCATAGCTAGAGTCATTGCACATCTGTTCTTTTCACAAACCACATATGGATCCACCAGAGTTCATTGCATGCCTGTTCTTTTCATTAACCACAACTAGAGTCATTGCATGTGTGTTCTTTTCAGAAACTACATATGGATCCACCAGCGTCATTGCATCTGTGTTCTTTTCATTAACCACAACTAGAGTCAGTACATGTGTGTTCTTTTCACAAACCACATATGGATCCACCAGTGTCATTGCATCTGTGTTCTTTTCACAAACCACATATGGATCCACCATTGTCACTTCATGTGTGTTCTCTTCATTAACCAAAGTTAGAGTCATTGCATGTCTGTTCTTTTCACAAACCACATATGGATCCACCATTGTCACTCATGTGTGTTCTTTTCATTCACCAAAGCTAGAGTCATTGCATGTGTGTTCTTTTCATTAACCACATCTAGAGTCATTGCATGTCTGTTCTTTTCACAAACCACATATGGATCCACCAGAGTTCATTGCATGTCTGTTCTTTTCATTAACTACAGCTAGAGTCATTGCATGTGTCTATATTTCACAAACCACATATGGATCCACCAGTGTCATTGCATGTGTGTTCTTTTCACTAACCACAACTAGAGTCACTGCATGTGTCTTTATTTCACAAACCACATATGGATCCACCAAGTTCATTCATTGCATTCTTTTCATTCACCACACCAACTAGTTACGGAGTCATTGCATGTGTGTTCTTTTCACAAACCACATATGGATCCACTGGTGTCATTTCATGTGTGTTCTCTTCATTAACAACAGCTAGAGTCATTGCATTTCTGTTCTTTTCACAAACCACATATGGATCCACCATTGTCATTGGAATGTGTATTCTTTCATTAACCACATCTAGAGAGAATATCATTTTGCGGCCCGAAAGTTGGGTCGCCCAGGCAACGCGGTACCCAAGTTGCTTACAATCAGCTGTGTTGCCCAAAGTTGGCGTGCCAAATACTCAGAGGGTCTTTTTCGGCACGAATTCAACTTTACGTTTCAATACAAAATATCAGGCTAATGGCCGTCAAGTTGGGCCCCCTGTCAGCTTTCGCCGTTATGTCGCTGCCGTCGTGGCTGCCATGTAGGCTTGCAGCATTGGCGCATGCATCCTTTACGCATCTTCTTCTTCCTCTGGGGCGGCAATCTATGGTCGTGGCCATGGCGCGGAGCTAGGAATTGGACAAACCTGCTTGGCCTGGCTCTGCTCCCCATCCCGAATCGGAGCTCGCCCTCACCATGGCCGCACCCATGGCACGACGCGGGGACGGGAATTCATTCCTGGGTGAGATCTGTCACCATGCCGACCATGCTTGGTCCTGTTGGATTCCTCCAGAATCCGAGCTCGCTGTCGCCATGGTCGCACACGCACCAGCCACGACGCCTTCCTCTCCGAACCCCAAAGCCACATCCACCCAGTTCGGCACAACGCCAACAAGGTGAAAATGTATCAAGTTTTCTTCTTGTGATTGTAGAAAAACATGTATGTACCGTGGCCGTAGCATACTCTAATAATGTACACATATCTTGTTTACTAGATTTTCATTTGAAATTAGTAGCTCCGTGATGACGAAACATTGAGAACCTAAATGGAATGACGATGACGACCATGTTCTGTACTTTGCATTGCATCAGCAAGTGCTCGCTGATGAAGCATGTTACCAAGAGAGTGGAGTTCATCAGCCATTGCCAAAAAATATGTGAACAAATCAATGAGTGATTCAATGCAAATACACGCAGAAAAGCTAGATCCATGTCATCAATCATCAATAGGTGGCACATTCTAGTGATGCATTCAAATGTGTACACCATGTATCATTTACTTGAAGTGGTTGTTATCCTGAGAAAAATGCCTAGTATGCACATTACCTTTGTATGTTCTATGCTGTAATTCTGTTGTTATGGGTGTGGAAAGAAAAGCTGGGCTTCATTGAATATTACGCAGTTAGGCCTAACTTAGTCTTACACAAATAAGCACAGCTTAGTATTTACACAAATAAGCATAACTAATGATAAAGATAAAGACAAATGGTTCATCAGATCTGCAAGTATGAGCACTAGGTCCCTAGAGCTGGTGGTATCGTCGGAACAAACCAGAATGCTGCGTTTGGCCGTCTATCATTCTCCATCAAATTGTACGACCCCACTGATGAGCCAATTGTAGGCCCCCTCCCCCCGACGTGGATTCGGCTCCATGTCAGATCTGGAGTGTAAACATGATAGGCGCGTGAGTGTGTAGCAAACACACAGTCTGCTATAAACATTGGAAGTGCTGGCACCTCAGCAACAACACCAGCATGTTCTTCCTAGACTCGGCAAGAGCCTCAAAGGGTATTTCATCACTTCACCAAGAGCAGCCTCGCAGTATTTCGTCGCCTTCACCAAAGCAAAGCATTAGCAAGTATTTCACTTCACCAAAGAACAAGATCACCAAGTATTTTGTCAGCTTCACCAGGAGCAGCAGCATCTAGTTCTTCACCAGCTCCACCACCACCACCAGCAGCAGCAGCAACATCAGGAGCCAGGGCTGCCTGAGCAATTACAGGTTCAACAGCTCTAGGGGCTCCAACAAAGAAAGGGTAGTTGATCCCAAGAAACACAGATTGTCCCTTCAGATTGTCGAATCTGCTCCAGACTTGCTCTACTGGGTCTTTGGATGGGCATGTGGACCTCGAGAAAACGTGACACCGCAGCGATGGGTATGAAGAAAGTTGTGTTCCCATATGTTCTATTATATCACCAACGTTGTTTAGTGTCCCCTGATATGAATCCACATGAGTTCAACATCCTGTTTCGTGTCGCCTCCGAGATGTGCCAGGAACCAACGACGTGTCCCAAGTTCAGCATCTGCTACTGCATCTTCGATGACCGGTGCTGGAATGATGCGCGGGGCTACGTGGGTACCTGCGTGTTACTTACAGTCAGTAAGCAGAATTTTGAATGGGATTTTACATGCTATATGACACCATGACTCACCCCAAATGGACGGCTCCCAAACACGCACGTCGCCGCTAGGTTCAGTGACCGCATAAATGCGTTGCGGTTTGTACGGACAGTAGCTGGAGGTGAAGACGGCGTCAACATACTTCTCCGGCCGCAGGAAGTCGTCGCGCAAGACTATCCATTCCTTGTCTTCTGGGCATCTAATGAATGTGATTGCCTTGTCGAACACCGCTAAGAGGCCGTACTCCCAGGTCTTCCACACCTCCCGCGGTCTATATGGGAGCTGTACCTTCAGGAGCTCAAGTTCTGCCATGTTGAACATGTAAGCAAATTCGGAAATGGGAAGCGACCACCCGTTATTGAATGCAGTAATGCCGACACCCTCCAAAGATGGCAATGTAAGTCTCAACAATCCGTAGCCATTTTTTAGAGTCCAAGTACTCCCATCTTGGGATAAAAGGACCATCCACTCGCCGTTGCCACCCACCTAGCTCTGGTCATCTCCCATTTCCGTATCTTCTTCTTCCTTGATATTCACCACTACTGATTCAGACCACTTATCTAGCAACATCAGTTTTGCATGAATATTCTGCAGAGTTTGTTGTTAGTTGGTACAATCACCTAGCATGGATTCCATTGCAAATACAATTTGACAACCGGACCTTCAGATTAAAGTACACAAAATATCACCTAAATACGAGTGTCTCCTCAGATATCGCCTAAATTGTGCCTGTGTCACTACAAAGATACCCAATATATGGAGTAGGAGCAGATCCCCCAGAACAAACTCCTAACGATGATCATAAACAGCTCAGGGAATAACAGCCTTAAATCGTCTAATCTGTTTGTTTTTATTTTAGGAAACAGAATATCACCTAGCAGCCATTCCATTGCAAATCGAAATTGACAACTCGTCTATCACCTAAAGTAAGACTATGTCACTACGAAAATACCAGCATATCAGGTATGAGTAGAGCTTCCACTATACAGAATAGTCTTAAATGGTTCAATTTGTTCGAACCACGCGTGCACACAACACGTTCGACGAAAGGAACATAGGATTCCGATGAGAGTTTAGCACATATGAATCAACGATATGACTGAACCAATAAGCAAGATACTGGAACTTACGTGGCCATCGCGGTCGTTTAGCCATTTGCTGGTATTGGGGTAAGGAAGGCCTGGCGTGCCGAATGGTTGTTCGTCCATGTCCCGCATCGTGAAGCGGTAGCCAGGGATGCAGCGAGCGAGGTGGCCGGAAGAGATGATGTCCAACCCCGTGGCGATCCTGTGCATGTTCGCGGCGCTGAGGTTCGGCCATTCCCAATCCTCGCGGTGGCGGTCGCCCTGACCATCCGCATCGTCATCGCATGCCTTTCGCTTCAGCCTGCTGCTACCCCAAGCTCTACCCATAGAGGAAAATGGAGTCTAGAATCCGGTAGATTAATGGAGGCGTTGCGATAAGGAGGCGAATGGATTCGAGAGGGGATGGAATCAGGGATGGGGGCAGTTGTTCGAGTAGGGAGTGACCCGGTGAGGAACCGCCGCCATCGCCGGTTCTTGTCCGTGTGGAAGACAAGGAAGGGGGGCATAATTATTGAGGGCGCGTACCGGAACCGTCTAGAGGAAGTGAAAAAATAAATCGTAAGAGAGATAAATGTGCGACCCGCCTATTAGTGAGTGAAGGTCGGCACGCGCAAACTTGACTACGTTTGACTTGGATCGTGCATGGCAGACCTCGATTCCACCGCATGCAAGTGGTGCAGAACAAATTTTAGGTAGCGCTAGCATTGATGTGTAAAACCGCTGTTTTTCTCTAGCTTCACCCTACTACGAACGGTCGTGCACCATTCCAGATATTAGTAAGGGCGGTTCCAATCTTGCAGTAAGCAGTTTCACTTCTCCGTCTCATTTCCTCCTCCACGACCTCATCATCTTTCTCCTCCACGGCCTCATCCATTTCCTCCGCCACGGCATCACCCTCTTCCTCCGTATCCTTTCCCTCTTGCCTGTAGTCATGGACTTTTAGTATGTCCGAAATGATGGCAGGCAAGCGACTACGTATGTCGACATAGAAGTACATGGCGGGAAGAAGATCAATGTCGTCTACACCACCGACCGTTGGACGGTGAGCAACACTCTAAGTAATTACACGAGTTGGCTGCAGTTCAAAGAAAACAGGTTCGTAGGTATCGACCTCGAGTACAGCCACGATCACCATAGGATCGCCATGGTGCAACTCTCCATGAAGGGGCACATCCTCGTATACCAGCCTTTTTGCGAGAAGGGGGCTGACGGGATCTGGTAGACTTTGCTGTCTTTTTGTTCTTGAACCGTCTGTTTGCAAAAGTTATTGCTATATTATTTGTCTGAATTCATTTTCATGCAGGTGGGGCGAAATGATTAGGGATCTGTTTCATGACTTTCTCGTGAACCAGCACATAACATTTACTAGTGTTGACATCACGAATGACACTAAACTGCTTGAAAGCCCGACTATGAACATTAGAATCCCAAAGGAGTGCAGAGTGGACATCCAGGAAATTTACTGGATCCCAGGGAAGAAGGGTGGTAGGACCAGGATGGCCGATCTTGCCTCCGAACTCATCGACCCGTGGTACGCTGACATGAAGGGAAAACTGCCGAGATGTTCGTGGAGGCGTTTAGGACACGATTATTGGGAGGATAAGCTGCTTTCTGAACCTAATCTGAAGTACGCTGCAATTGACGGGTATGTTAGCCACGAGCTGTACCGCCAGATTGTAAAATTTCGTTCCAGGCATCGCATCATTGAACCACCACCAAGGCAGGTTATTTGCCCCAAATGCCAGAGTGTAGATGAATCTACAAGCCGGGGCAAGCAACCGAAGGCATCCTGGGATCGGTTGCCTTCTCCAACATGCTGGGATGTAGACTTTTAGTGCATGATTGTTGTGTTTGTACGGGGCTTGTTATGTTTATGAAAACATGTTATTTCAGAAGTACACTATGTGAGCAATTACGAACTGCTGTGTATTACCTTTGTCGAACTATAATCTGGGTTTGGTTATGACTATGTCCTTCGCTATAATCTGGGTTTGGTTAGGACTTATGACTGTATCACACCTTATGCATGTCAGTCCTAGATTCTGCCGCATGCAAATGGCATAGACAGAATTTGTAAGAATGAATGTTGAGCATACAAAAGGGGGAAATGTAATTCATACAGGTTAGCATAGGGATCATACGATCTTGGTTCTTACACATAGAATGCTTAGAAAATACATGCGAGATAAAATACAGGCGAGATAAAACTAGGAACAAAATGCGAAACTAGTAGTGGTAAAGAGCACACTCACCCACCCGCCAGATCCTGTTGAGCATCTCATAGCAGACATACGCGTCCCTGGCTACGTACTTGATCGCATCGTAATCCAAGTGCCTCCACTCCCATCGCTCGTGCAGGTGCTTCAGGAACTCGACTTTCATGTCGGCGTAATCGCGGTCGATGATATCGGCAGCGAGTATAGCCATGCCGGCTTTCCCTGTATCGCCATCCGGGTACCTCCACAAATGTTGGAGATCGACGTGATTGATGACATGAACAAGGAGATCCCGCTCTAGCTTCGGAGTGTCATTCTTGATGTCGGCACTGGCGAAGTAGATCTCCCTCCTATGTAGGAACTCGCGAAGCTCCGGGCATATAGATTTGGCCCTACATACGTGGTGTAGGAGGCAGTGGTTGTGCATGGACAACTGCAAAAGCGTTGTCCTCTTCCTATCTCCGGTATACTCGAGGTCAAGGCCGACGATCTTGTACCTGTCCATCGGCTCCTGTAGCCACCACTCGTACATTGCGATGACCTTGGTGACCTCCACTGACGCATTTGTGTGGACGACCGTCAGCTTGGTGGTGCCATGGGCGGTGACGGTGTACTCGTCGGTGAAGTTGCTCCTGTTGCCAAACACGCCGTACTCTGCGTCCATGGCAGTAGTTAATGCGGTGGCGGTGGCCTAGGGTCGGTAGCGGTGGCTAGGACTGGGCGTGGCGGTGGAGTGATCTGTTGCGGTGGTATAACCCAGCGGAGGCGGTGCCTGCGGCAGCGTCGATGGTTCTTGCGGTGGCGGCAGAAGGAGTAAGTTGGGGATTTTTGCACAGTGATATGCTGAGGAGACAGAAGGCGATGCTTAAATTGCGTTTACCAATATTCCGGTCATACCCATGCGGAAACAAGTTTGACCGGGCGAGCACCGTTGGTTTCCAATCCTAGCGATTAAATTCGGCGTCCGTCCAGGTAGGCGATGGGACAGGTGTGCGACGTGGCTTTGGCGTGGCAGAGACCGGTCACGTAGACCACCGTCCCATTGCCGATCTGCAGCGGGTGCGCGGTGCTGACACGACGTAACGTGACAGGACAGAAGGAAGTGTACAGCTATTATTCCTAACAAGTTTAAGAAGTGTAAGCATAGACAGGGAGCTAGCATCCCTGCACCCCGAGGCAGCCGCCCAGCCAATTAGGTCTGCCGATTGCGCAAAGCTTGCAATTTCCTTTTTTTAATTTGGTGATTTTGTCCAGAATTTGCCAAATTTAAGCTCGTTTGCCCATGCTTCTATAAGTTTCTATGTAGGCCATTTGTGTAAGCATGCATGATCAAGAAACTTTGCAACACACGTGTCGGTGGAAAAGCATGAGGTTCAACACACCACATAGTTTAGGGATTTAGAATAGCTACATTGTGGAGCTCTAGCCAAATTGCATGGTAAAGCCAAATTCAACTTTTTGTCAGATTTAACTATAGCAACATTGTGTATCGTTTGTTCTCACCTTTGCCCTCCCTATATTCCGAAGCCCTCACATGCGCTCGGAGGGGGGTGCCGTCTAGTCAAAGGCTTGGCCATTACGTGCGCCCTGACGCCTAAATTGGAAGTTTTTTTTGTTATTTGGCCTTTTTAAGAGCGCCTTTTCCCCTCTCTCGCTAATAGTTGTGTTTTTTTGCCCAAAAAGGTAGGGAATCTAGAGCAGCTTCTCTCTTCATTCATTGTTCCTTTTGCCCTCGTTTTTCCCCAATTTGGTAGCAAATCTAGAGCAGCAAAACTAACCAGCAACATAAATAAATTCAGTAAACAAAGCAGATGTAGATAAAGCAGCTAATATAAGTTATATAGTAAGGTACTTAACGAGGTTTGACAATTAGGCTGCTCAGCAGCAGCTGACAGGTTCAACACAGACAAGACAAAAGAATCTGCTTTACAGCAGCAGCAACAACTGATCAATGGCCCCTCGTGGCCTCTGCCAGGAGGGCCTCCGCCTCCTCCCTCTGGCTCCTCCTCCACTTCTTGCTTCCCAGCACCTTGACCTTGGGCGCCTTGGGTTTGATCGGGGGCATGCGACTCTCCTCGATAGCCATCTTCTGGAGGTTGCGGAGGTGAAGACCGAGCGCCTGGTGCTTGGCTATGAAGCCATGGACGTTCACAGACTCGCCGCAGGTCCTCACGTCCTCGGCATGTTTCACGAGGGAGTTGAAGTCCGTGGCGTGGAGCCTCCTGGTGGGGCAGAAGGGGCATCTGTACACGTCGCCGGCGAAGAAGTTGTTGTACTGGCCAGACTTTAGCCTCCTCAACACATGACGAGTCTTGGTGTCCTTGGACTCGTTGTCGCTGTGGACGTCGCTGCGGACGTCGCTGCTATCCTCCTGTTGGAAAAAATAGTAGAGTGCAATAAGGACATGATTGATATATTTTGATTATCGGGATTGATTATTTGCATAGATTAACCAATTGAGATCTCCCGATTATTCCCCAAATCTCAAACCAAATCGAATACTGATCCCAACTACGAACAGGGGGATCCATCAAAAATCGAGATCTAACACAAGAGGATTAGCTACTGTAAAAATACGAACAACCGAGCCCTAATAACATACGATCTAGCATCCAATGATGGGAACGGGGGAAGAACAAGGGAAGGGGAGAAAACCATGGTTACCTCCAACCATGGGTCGGCAATGCTGGTGTCGTAGGGGTTCTCCGGCCTTATGTAGACAACCTCCTCGTAGGGGTTCCCGCCGAGTGGGATCTGTCCGAGACTGGCAGGGGCCTCCTCGTCGGCAGCTACGGCGGATGCGGGGACAGGGACGGGGGTCTGTACAGGGACGGGGGGATCCTCGCCGGTGGCCTTGGAGGCGCCGATGGCCACCACACCGTTCTTCTCCATCGCCGACGTGGTTGTGGTTTTGTTGGGTGTTTGTAGAAGGTGATGGGATAGTGGAGACGGTTGAGTGAGCGAGTGCATGATGAGTGGGAGTGGGGAGGCCTCTATTAAAGGAGAAGGGAAGCGACATTTTGTTGCACTACCGTGCACCGCGTCGCCATCGCACTGCACGTGCCACACGTGTGCTACCGCCCGTGCACGCACCTGCAGCGTATCGTGAGTCACGTTTTTTCCCTCGTGTCTAACCCTGGAGATTCAGTTGTACTCAGTTTTGCCCTCAAGCGTTACACTGGCGGTTTGGTTCCATTTTTAAATCATTTTCTATTTTCTATTTGAATCCCTTTGTCACTCTTGCCCTTGGTTTTTAAGTTCTACTCAGTTTTGCCCTTGGTTTTTAAGTTCTACTTAGTTTTGCCCTTGGTTCTGAAGTGCTACTCGGTTTTCCCCTCTCTTTGTATCCATCTCGCACCTATGCTCATCTTCGCTGCTACGCTCTGATTGGTCGAGACAGTTGTCACATGGATCATGCCCACCAACCGTTGATCCTCTATGATCTAGCGGACAAGATAACCCTTATATCTGTCAAGGGCACCCCTCTATCAATGCAAAATAACGAGTATGCCACCGGAACTTTAACTCCATAAACAAATGAACTTGAATATAATTTGAAGGGTACGAAAATAGAAATCCCCATAGTTTAAGGGTCTAGATACGGTAAGAGAACTAAATATTATTAGTGACCGGGCCAGCACAGTGACGGGTTGGTCGGCTAGAAGTTGTTGATTCCTAAGTAAGGGGACACTAGGCCGGTCTTGACATACTCCCTCAGGAATTTGCCATAAGCAGCGTGCTTAGCCTTGGTCACCGACTTGTGTTTACTAGCTAGGCTTTTACCGATGCCAACCGCATGCGGAATCAAGCTGGCAATCCTCGGGTTGACTCCTTTCTTACAGAAAGGGCACCTGAGCTCCCCAAGTCGAGTGCGGAAAGGGATTATCCCGCTCTTGAGCTTCTTCATGACATGGCGGCTCTTGTTGTCCCTGTTCTCCTTGTCGGAGTCCATCTCACTTGAATCCACCTGTAATGTATGGAATGCAAACCGAAATGAGCAAAATAATAAATATATATTCCTTCCACCATTCCGAGTTACTTTCGATGCAATAACATGTTTACACAGGTTCAGCAGTTCATTACGGCCGTCTCCCCAGCTCGCTCCTAAATTAATGTGGTTTGTGTTCTTGATAACTTATTAATAAATAAATAATGTAGATTCATTCAGAACAGACTAGATCTCTCCATGTATCGGTTCGTACGTTGCATCTAATCATTAGGACTAGATTTTTTTATGAAGCCATGATAGATTAAACTCGAGCAGAAAATATGAAACATGTAGAAATAGATGTACCTCCGGGTACACGAGCGGAGCGTATTCGTCGAACTCCACACCCTCATTGGGGCCTCCGAAGTCGTCAGCACCAGCGAGCACATGGTCCCCCAAGGGGTTGAACTGCACGTCCTCCTCGCCTTGTGCTATGTGATGCTCCTCTAGATCTGCCGCGTGAAGCACCACCCCGGTGGCGATGCCCGCACACTCACCCCCACATACTGGTTCCATGGAAAAGGTTCGTGCATGTACGTTCAAGATTGTGGGGTTTTGCTAGATAGGGAAGAGAGTAGTGGATGAGTGTGAATGGAGGACCCGATAGGCTAGGTTTTTAATGCGGGGACGCTTAGGCCTCCTCGAGGGCCCCGGTAGGCAGCTCTTCTAGCTGCGGCTTCCGCGTGGAAGGTTCATGTGGTGGGGGCCTATCGGAAGTGAGAGTGCAGGCGCACTGTGTAGTAAAAATAGTATAGCCCATGGGCCGTGGATGACCAGTTGCCGTGCAGTAGACTTGTAGCCTTTGCAGACTAGATTAAATGTGACATGACCACTCGACGACTTTTTCCATGGACGGTATCGTGTTCCTTCTTGTAGAAGTCTCGCTGATGTCTACGCACTTCTATTTTTGTAGACAGTTGTTGGGCCTCCAAGTGCAGCGGTTTGTAGAACAGCAGCAAGTTTTCCCTTAAGTGGATCACCCAAGGTTTATCGAACTCAGGGAGGAAGTGGTCAAAGGTATCCCCTCTCAAGCAACCCTGCAATCAAGATACAAGAAGTCTCTTGTGTCCGCAACACACCCAATACACTTGTCGGGTGTATAGGTGCACTAGTTCGGCAAAGAGATAGTGAAATACAAGTGGTATGGATAATTATAAGTGGTAACGGTGCCAGAAAATAGCTTGATGGCATGGAAGAGACTAAAGGAAAACTGAAATAAAGATGGAAACAGGCAAACATGTAACAGATCTAGTTGCAAACGGTGTTTCAATGCTTAGAAACAAGGCCTAGGGATTATACTTTCACTAGTGAACACTCTCATATAAATATATTCTCTTCATGATACTACTCTGAACTACTCTCCGGTTGGACACTCTAATCCATGGTAGGGATATAACAACACTCCTCAAAGTTCGATTTCCCCGTCTAGATAACCCCACACTATCACCTTGAGCACTAGATGGTTCCAACAAACACCACAATTTCATAGAGACATCCAACTCCAAATATAACTCATAACAAGTATTTGTAATCTCTAGCCTAAGTGCCACCATGGTGTGCACGCTGTCACTTTCACACACATGGGGAGAGCAGAGATCTATTAAAGCACTTGAGTAGCAAAGTAGATCTACTTGATTACAAAGCTCATGATCTCAATATGATCACGCATAGAGAGAGAGATGAACACATAGCTACCGGTAGAACCCTTAGCCTTGAGAGAGACTACTCCCTCCTCATCATGGGAGTCAGCAACGGTGCTGGAGATGGCGGTGGAGTCGATGGAGATGGCGGTGAAGATGGTGAAGAGGCGGCGGCAGTGCGAAGGACTCCTTCCCTGCTACCGGTATCACAGGGGAGCACCGCCCCTTAGCCCCTTCCTTCATGGATTATTGGGAGCCCTCTCCCATGGAGATGGGATCTATGGGGAGGTAAAAACGTGGCTTTGGTGGCTGCAAATTCGTGGGTGGAGGTGTCTCTCACGAATTATGTTTCCTCCTTTTATATAGCTTCTCGGATTCCCGTCACCCCATCTTGGGCTACAGTAAATCAGGCCTATCGGGCCCGTCCGGACTCGGAATCAGCTAAATTTTATGTCTAGGACGTTTGTCGCAAAATTTCCAACAACTTTGTAGTTTAAAAGTTTTCCATTTTGATGGGGATATGCCAAAGGGGGTATGCCCAGCAGGATGTTCCGATTGGGCCGAAGGGCCTGTGAGTCTTTGAAGGGCGGCGATCACCGGAGGCCGGAGCGCTGAAGCCCAGTCGGATTAGGTCAAAACCTCTGAATCCTTATCTTGTTCGGTTGTAGCGTGTAAACCCTAGCGAGGTGCCTCATATATAAACCTCCCTAGGGTATCCTAGAGACTCACGTTCCATCATACACCCCCTCAAGCGACTCGCAGCTTAGATGCCGAGCTCGCCACCCCTGTAACTCGCTCTCCAATAATCTAATCTAGCAGGAGTAGGTCTTTACCCTCCGGGGGGCCGAACCTGGGTAAACCCATGTGCATCCGCCCCATCTCGCACCGCAGATGGCCAACAACTCTTCCTCACGCTTCAATCAATCGCTGCCAGAGGCAGTGACTGTTGTGGCCATTTCCATGACAGTGGCGCCCACCGTGGGGCATAGCGGGACTGGCCTAAGTTCTGCGGCGAGACCCTACTCGCCAATCGATCGGCCGCTCGCCACTGGTCGCATGATCTCCTTCGGCGGGATCTTACAGATCCTGCCCAGCAGCTACATCCCGGCGTCACGCCCGATCACTCACGGCGCGGTGATGCCAGTCGGATCCATCAACCTCTTCGTCGGCTTCACCGACACGGTCGACCCAGCTGCAACGGTGATCGTCGGCCCTCCGCCACACCGCGATCTGCTCTCGGAGGAGCAGGTCCGCTCTATCAGGAGCCTCGTCAATGAGTACGACTCGGCCGCCAGCGACGTGGCCGAGACCAAAGCCGCCGCCAACGATGAGGCCCTAAACGATGACGCCGACTCCACGACCCCTGCCTCGGTCGACGGATCTATCACCGCCGCATCACGAGAGGACTCCATCATACGAGTCTCCAACCTAGAGGATTTCGAGGACCCCTCCATCCTCGGGATCTTCGACTCCGACTCCGGCTCAGAGTTGCCTAAAGACTTCCGTGCTAGATCTAATCGCTTCAACGCGATCTACATGGTGGGCAGCACGATTGCCCCGCCAGATCCGTTCGCCACGCCGATCCCGCCGACTGCGACAGCCACGAAGGTGGAGGAAGCCCGCGTGCGGCTCGTAGAGGCGCAACGCAACGAACTCGCCGAGAGCGAGAAATATCGCCTCGAGTGGGCAACAGCGCGGGAGCTATCGCTCTACCACCAGCGCCGCATCAGGACCTGCCTGAACCCCAACGTCCAGGGCCGCGTCCTGAACTTCAACGACGAAAGCGACCCCGCACGCGCGGCCGAGCGTGAATACTGCGAGAACACGCCGCCGGGTGGAAGCAATCCCGCGAGACCACCACCCGGCGCACCGGCGACTGGAGCCCCTCTACCACCCATCGGCCGCATGCCCCCGTCGGACCAGCCGCGGATCATCATCTCGCCTCAAGCCCGCGACGCCAACGGGCTACCACTCTACTCCACCCCGATGGACAACGTCGTCGCGGCTGATGCCATGATCGCCAACCTCGACGTCCAAGGCGACAACGCGCTACAGATCCAATACGCCAAGGCCTACTCGTTAGGGCCGTCGAACAACAAGCCGCGGGAGTCGACCCGCGGGGGCGGATGTATTCCCGCTCTTCAGCATGTAGAGCGGCGTCAAGCGGTCACCCCACCATCACCAACACATTGACTTGCCCTCCACCGCAGCCCTTGGCGAACCAGCCACAGGCCGCCAACCCCGCTCTGTCCACCAACGAGCCGCGACCGGTGAATAACACGGTCGCCGCCAACGGGCAGCCCATTGATGCCCGAACGAACATCATCAACAATCAGGCGTGGCAGGCGCGCCAACCCAACGACTTGCGGCACACCCTCACCAACCGCGGCGACCCAGAACCATGAGGCTCGCTCAGTCGAGTCGGTCCGCAATGCTTCGGACCCATGATCCGCGGGGAAAAATACCCCGCCAACTTTAAGGCTCCTAAGGAGATCGAGAAATACGACCCGACGTACAATCCTGCTGTCTGGCTGGACACATACCTCATGGCAATGGGAATCGCAGGCCACACCGACCTGCTCGCCGCTCGCTACCTCCCCCTGATGATGGAGGGCACGACTCGGCAATGGATCAACACCCTCCCCGCCGACAGCATCGACTCCTGGGAAGAAATGCGGGACGCCTTCATCAGGCACTTCGAGGGCTCCTACACCCGCGCTACCACCATAGAAGACCTGGAGCAATGCATCCAAGGACAACGCGAGTCGACTCGCCGCTGGGTTCAAAGATGGCAAGAACTATGGATCAATGCCTCCGGCATCTACCCAGACACGGCGATACATTGCTTCAAGAACGCGTGCTGGTACGAACCCCTGGTCGCCAAGATCAAGAGGGTCTACCGGATGCTCGACAACATCCGCGACCTCCTCGAGATCGCCAAACGCTACGCGGAGGAGGACCCAAACCAAGACTCCGAAGACAAGTCGGGAGGAGGACGGCGAACCAGCATCCACGATAGCGGGCGCCTACGCGACATGTGCTACAGCAACACCCGCATCACCGGCAAGCGCCGCACGGACGGGCGAGTCGACTTCGTCGCCAACACCGGCTATGGCCAGCGCGACCCCAAGAGCTACCGCCGCGACGGAGAAAATTACGCGGACATGAAAACTACGCTCAACAACCAATGAGGCGCAATTAATTCCTGCTCAACCAGCCCTGCATCTACCATAGCAAGGAGGGAAACCCCGCCACCCACACCACTGCGGATTGCCACTCTCTCAAAGAGATTGCGAAGGCAAGGCGAGCAAGGGACGACCCCAACAACAACCCACCCCGGGACAACGGGAATGCCGGCGGCTTCGGCACCGCCGTTGGCTCGCTACACACCTTCACCGGACTCGGCACCAAGCGTGAGAGAAAGGTGCTCGCCCGCGCGGTCGCTATCAATGCGGTGACACAGGTCGACATCCCACGCTTCCTCAACTGGTCTGAGCAGAGTATCACTTGGAGTCGCCAGGACCACGCCCGTAGAATCGAGTACCCAGGGTGAGTCGCCCTGGTAGTCAGGCCCAAAGTGGCCGATTACTGGCTACCCAAGACATTGATGGACGGCGGTAGCTCCATCAACATCATGTACCTAGACACGTTCAAGAGGCTACAGCTCCCAGAGTCGGCAATCCAGCCGACCCTGACAACCTTCCACGGTATCGTCCCCGGTCGGAAGGCATACCCGATCGGAAAAGTGACGCTACCCGTCACCTTCGGCATAGCGGCAAACTACCGCACCGAGCGAATCGAATTTGAGCTGGTGAACTTCTGCAGCCCCTACCACTGCGTGCTGGGACGCCAGACGTTTGCCAAATTCATGGCAACCCCCACTACGCGTACAACATGATGAAGCTCCCAGGGCCAAGCAGCATCATCACCGTCCACGGCGACCCCAACATGGCCGTGGAATGTGAGGACAAGGAATCCGAGCTCGCCGACGCCATCATTGCCGTGGAGACCAACCACGCGGAATATCCTGAAGAAACCAACCGCCGCGAACTCCACGTTCGAGGCGACCACGCACACCCGCACCGTCGAGCTCGTCCCAGGCGACTCCAACCAGACGGTCACCATCGGGGCGCACATGAGCCCCGCAAAGGAAAGCACGCTCATCGGGTTCCTCTGTGAGAACCATGACATCTTCACATGGAAGCCATCTGACATGCCAGGTGTCCCGAGGGAACTCGCTGAGCACAAACTCAACGCCGACCCCAAAGTGCGACCAGTAAAGCAGTTGGTACGACCCTTCAATGAAGAGCACCGCCAAGCGATCGCCGAAGAAGTACAGCGCCTGCTAGCCGCAGGCTTCATTCGGCCAATCGAATACTCCAAGTGGCTGGCAAACCCAGTCCTAGTTCTGAAAAAGAACAACACATGGAGAATGTGTATCAACTACACCAACCTCAACAGCGCCTGCCCGAAGGAGGAGTTCGTCCTACCGCGCATCGATCAGATCATCGACTCGACCGCGGGATCGGAGTCGCTGTGCTTCCTCGATGCTTACTCTGGTTATAACCAGATCAAGATGGCGGTCGAGGATGAGGAGAAGACGATGTTCATCACGCCATTCGGGGCCTTCTGCTACACGGCCATGACGTTCGGCCTCAAGAACGCCGGCACCACATACTAGAGATGCATGCAGGAGTGCCTAGCGAGCCAAATTGGCCGCAAAATCCACGTCTACATCGACGACGTGGTGGTAAAATCCAGTCAGGACGACCTGCTCGCCGACCTAGCCAAAACCTTCGCAAACCTGCGGAGGTACAACATCAAGCTGAACCCCGGAAAATGCACCTTCGGCGTCCCCACCGGACAGCTCCTGGGGTATGTAGTCTCCAAGCGAGGCATAAAAGCTAACCCCACCAAGATCGACACCATCGCGCGACTCGGGAAACCTGAGTGCCTGCGCGACGTCCAAAAATTGGCAGGGCGAGTCGCGGCCCTCAGTCGCTTCATCCCTCGACTAGGCGAAAAGGCAATGCGTGACTGGCGTGTTCCAGCATGCGTACAGCCAGAAGAAGGCCGCAAGATCCTCCAGGACATTCACGCCGGCGACTGCAGCCATCACGCCGACGCCAAGTCGCTAGTCGCCAAGGCCATGCGGCACGGCTTCTATTGGCTCACCACGCACGCCGACACCACCGACATCGTCCAACGATGCGTCGGGTGCCAGAAGTACGCCCACCAGACGCACCTCCCTGGTTCGGCACTCAAGACCATCCCCATCACGTGGCCATTCGCCGTATGGGGCATGGACATGGTAGGCCCGTTCAAGAAGGCCCCATCTGGCTTCACCCATCTCCTGGTCACGGTTGACAAGTTCACCAAATGGGTCGAGGCCAAGCCAATAAATAAGTGCGACGGCAAGACGGCCACCAAGTTCTTACGCGAGCTCATCTACCGATATGGCTACCCGCACAGCATCATAACAGATAATGGCACCAACTTCGCCAAGGGGGCGTGGCGGAATTTTGTGAAGAACATGGCATACGACTCGACCTCGCCTCAATCGCCCACCCGGAGTCGAATGGCCAAGCAGAACACGCCAACCAGAGCGTCCTCCACAGGCTCAAGCTGCGACTCCAAGTGCCCCTCGAGCGCACCCCAGGATGCTGGGTCGACGAGCTCCCCTCTGTCATATGGGGGATCCGCACCTCCGTCAATCGCTCCACCGGGTTCACACCCTTTTTTATGGTGTACGGCACCGAGGCCGTAATGCCAACCGACCTAGAGCACGATTCACCTCGAGTCGCCAACTATGTCGAAGCGGTCAATGAGGTCGCCTGCCAAGACAGCATCGATCAACTTGATGAGGCACGCGACCTAGCTTGCTCTCGCACCACCATATACCAGCAAGGACTCCGCCGCTACCACAGCCGCCGAGTATGAACTCGCACCTTCTAGGAAGGCGACCTGGTCCTACGACTGATCCAAGACAAGAAAGGCATGCACAAACTCTTCCCCCATGGGAGGGGCCATTCGCCATAGAACGAGTCCTCGGCAATGACGCCTACTACCTCATCGACATATGGGGTGACGGCCAGCTCGAGGTCGGGAGGCCATGGAATGTAAACCTCCTTAGAAAGTTCTATACTTAGAACCTCAAATTGTACTCAGCTGGCATATATAATGAAATTCATTCGGATCGCACAAATTGTGTCTACTCGCCATATTCTTGTGCCACTCGCACTCGTACATATTAGCAATACCCTACCCACGGAAGTCAACCTCTGGTCGAGCGACCGACACGGCTAAGTAGTGCGGCACAAGGGCACCGGAAATACTCGGGCCTTGGGTCATCCACGAAAACGCCAACCCGGAGCCACCATTGGAGTCGCCTAGCCCGACTGGCCCACCGGGCCAAGACAACCGGTACACGCTTCTCACAGCGACCTGTCCCGCCCATCCTCGCGCAGAGCGACTCGAATGGTTAAGTACCACGCACGGGGACTCCGCACAATGGGAACCCCCACGCGGCTCAGGAATACACCAAGTAAGAGAGCTGCCTTGGACTCGCCAAGCGACTAGCCCTCCAGGCCAGGGGAGGATACGCGTTACGAACAACACATTTACAAC
This sequence comes from Avena insularis, assembly GCA_023614405.1. Taxonomy (NCBI): domain Eukaryota; kingdom Viridiplantae; phylum Streptophyta; class Magnoliopsida; order Poales; family Poaceae; genus Avena; species Avena insularis. The sequence goes on from CM042690.1 coordinate 149,777,921, forward strand.
CCACAACAGGAACACGACCCGTATGGTTGAGCACCACGCTCGGGGACTCGCCTATAAATCGACCCTACTCGCGCTCGGGGACTCGCCACTTAGAAGACGCGAGAGATAAAACAACGCACAACCAAAACAAAACACAAAAAGTATACAATCGAGTTATACCCCATTAAAGGGCGGACGTGCTCATGGACTCACTGAATCAAAAATAAATACACTACACAATCTTGGTCGCAATACGAGTCGATTGACTCCCTTTTGCGTACATTACAAAATATATTACAGCAGTGGCCACTTGGCATACATCACAAACTTCCCAACTACATTGTTTATTCTACAGGTCCTGACGAAGAAGCACCGCCACCCCCTTGACACGAACAAAAGGCTGCCACGGGTTCGTTGGGTACGTCGTCAGTGACTTCGACAACACCGACCGGAAGGGCTGCTCTGACTTCATGTCATGATGCTCCGGCTCGGGGTCGCCAGGCGCCAACACCATCTCCTGGTATGGCAGCAGATCCCCCATAGCCAGGACCCGATCGGCGTAAGGGGCATCCTTTGCAGTCAGCTTCAGCACCTCGGACATCTCCACCGTGCCGGTTGCCGATGGGTAGCCACTCGTCACGTTGTCCAGGTCGAAGTCATCGGGGAAGTGGGCGAGACCCAAACTCAATGTTGTGGTGGCCCCGCGTCTGAACGCCGAGCGCGCCATCCACTCCACGACAGCAGCCACCTCCTCCAGATAGCGCCACACCTCCGTGGGCCCCCTAGAAATAACCTCGGTGGGGGACATGCCTTGGAGAACCGCCTGGACGCATAACACCGAAGCCGTGGCCGCGTTCACCACGGCAGTCACGCACTGCGAAGCGTTGAAGGTCTGGACCACCGGGTCGCTTTGACCTATCATAGATGCAAATTCAGACGTCAGTGAAACTACGGACATCCCCAATCAGGGACTCGCCGAACAAGTCAGGCGAACACGGAGACTTACCAAGGAGTTTGCGGAAGCTCTCCGTGACATGTTTCTCCAGGGCGGCTTGCTTGTTGTGCAGCCCCACGATGATCGAATCTGTGGCTTTGCATTCCTCCTCAGCCGCAGCAACGACAGCCTTTGCTCGCTCCTCTGAAGAAACTGAGGACGCTTTTGCCTCCTCCAAGTCTTGGATCAGGGAGGCTATCCGTCCATTCGCTGCGTCCAGCTCGGCGACTGGAACATACCCTTCACGGGCCTTGGAAATCGTAGCTGGGAAACCATCTGAAAGAGAAGCCATCAACACGTCACACACGAACATTTCATACTCGACAAAGGAAAGGACAGAAAAGGAGATACTCACCAATAGTTTCCTGGAGCCGCTGGTTCGCCTCCTACGCTTCGCGCAGGTCATGCTCCAAGCGCTCCCTAGCGGCCTGCCGATCGGTCGACTCCCTCTGCAAACCCTGCAAATAAACAACACACCTCAGCACATACCAAAATAGATTCCCAGTTCCCAGCTGCTGAAATTCAGCGACCAGGAACTCGGGGACTGGAGAGTAGGAAAAAAGTTCAATTCCTAGCCGCTGAAATTTAGCGACTAGGAATTCGGGGACTGGAGAGGAGAAAGAAGTTCAGTTCCCAGCCGCTGAAATTCAGCGACTAGGAACTTGGGGACTAGACATACCTGAATGGCGGCACCAAGCATCCTGTGAAGTTCTCCGGCGTCAGTCGATGGGATCGTGAAGGAAGTGCACCCACGACGGGACCCAATGTCCACATCCACAATCTCTGGACTCTGCGGAGACTGGGTGTCCACCACGCCTGGAAATCCCCTGGCCATGAAACGTGGGAACGTCGCCGACGCTCTGGCAGGAACACTGGTTGTCGGGGCCGGTGCTTCCGGTGCGGCTGCAGCCAAGGCTGGCTCTGATCGCGCCGCCACCACTTCTTCGGCGATTGCCAAAATATCAGGCTCCACAACGCCGTCCTTGGCTGTGGCGTCGTCAGCCCCCCTTCTGCTTCTTCGCGACTTCCACGGTCGCCACATCTCCAGTGGCTTTTCTCTTCTAGGGGAGATCACCCTCTCCCGTGGTGGCAGCCGGCGGAATCTTTGCCACCGACAGACGACCAATCTTCTTGGGTCCAGACCTGCCCAAACTCCCACAGTCAATACAACCACAATACAAACACAAGAGGCGAATCGGTATGAAGAACTAATACTCACTTAGCGACCGGGAGAACGTGAAGCCCGGTGCTGATGTGGGCAGGCTTGTCCAATTCTGGACCTAGCTTACGAGTGAGCCCCTCTCGAAGACGTCTGAAGCCCACGACACCACGGGCTTCCTCAATGATGAAGCCGCGGTCGCCGGAATCTCCGGCTCTGAAGACGCGGCCGCTCTCGATGGCTGTGGCGACTTAGATGTCGCCGCCCTGGCCGCTTCCTGGCTTGGATCCCCCGAGACCGTCGGTGCAATCGCCGCCAGGGGAACCTCTACCGCTGCCTCGATGTCCTTGCCCTCCAACCCCTCCGTCGGGATCATGTTCTTTGGGGCTTTGCGCGAGACTTCGGGGGTATCTTCATTGTCGGAGCCGTCGTCCGACTCAAGCACCACCACCGACTTGGACGGTGACGTTGGCTTCTTCGCTGGTGACTTGGGCTTGCGCGCGGGCTTCGACAGTGTAGCAGTACGCTGGGACGTATGCTCCTACACGACCTCATCGCCTCTGTCGTGTTCGTATAGGCTGCGGCTCGCCTCGAACTCACGTTGCTTCTGCATACGGGCCTTGCAAGCCACGGGCGCTGGGGGAGGAACCTCTTCTTCCTCCCTGTCACTGTCGGAAGAGTCTCCCTCAGAGTCCTCCTCGAGTTCCTAGGGAACCTCTTCGTCGAGCGGAGGGAGCCAGCCCTCCAACACCTGAAAAAGCTGAAAAACACCACGAGTAAACACCAGATGCAGCGACTGAGAGTTGGGGTGCGGAAACAGCGACTGAGAAGGAAAACTTACTGTGGGGGCCTCGTTCTTCACGGGAGTGTACGGGGCGAGCCCGACCGCCATGCTGGTAAACTCCGCGTCGGTGATATTTTTCAGGGCGGCCTTGTAGTCCTCGGTCTCCCATGACTCCTTGCTGGTTCGGGAGGGATCGTGCTTCCCGCTGTATTCATACATCCAATGCGGTCGAGCCGCTAGAGGAACCAGACACCGCCCGAGCCAGCAGTTGTAGAGGTTGATCGAGATCAACCCCTGGTCCTTCAGCTTCTGGATCTGGTCCATCATTTCTGCGACGGCCATCCGCTGGTCTTCGGGAAGCTTCTTCGGTGCCAACCGGCAAGGTTCACTCCTCTCGGCCACGAACTCGGGAAGTGCCACCTCACCGGAAGGAGTGGATTCCTTTACGTAAAACCAGCTCTTCTTCCACTCGCTGGTGGCTTTATTTGGCAGGAGAAGCTTGACGAAATTAGTCTTCGGCTTTAGTTGGAAAGTGACACCACCTGCGGCCAATATCAGGCCGTCAGACGCCTCACGCCCGATGCGACCGTGGAAGAGCTCCAACCATAGCGGAAAATACGGCCTGCAGTGGAGGTAGCACTCGCAGAAGGCGACAAAGATCGCCAGCTGCTCGATGCTGTGCGGGCCGAGATCCGACGGCTTGATCGCGTAGTATGCGCAGAAGCGTCGGAAGAAAAGCGAGGTGGGAAACCCCAGACCTCTCTCAAGATGACTAGAGAAGCAGATGAATTCGCCAGCTCTCAGCTTTGGCTCGGTCTCGGAGGAGGGGGGAACCCGCCAGTTCCCCTTGCGGAGGACTCCGACGTCCTTGAAGGACTTGAGTTGGGCTATGGTGCATCTGGATTTTCCCCATGAGCCTTTGGAAGGCGCCATCGGGTAGGACGTGGAATCACACAGTGCGGAAAGGACGAGTCAGAAGGCTGAAGGTGGGAAGATCGGGGACATGAAGAATTCGTGTGGGAGAATGAAGAGTGCGGGAAGGATTCGCAGAATTGGATCATCATTCCCCTTATATGGGAACGCTACTCGCCAAGATCGGGATAGCCGTTACTCATGGTAATTGCACCGAAGTTACCGTTGGAAATTCCAACGGATAGTTTGACCAGAATTGACGGTCCAACTCCTTAGTTCCACCCGCTACCCGCCAGCCTTTTCTACTCGCCGAAGCGGCGACTTCGCGGCGATAACATTCATTGGGATGGCGAATGGAAACCACTGGAAATTCTCCTTGGTTCTGATGGAGTCCATCGCCGACTCGACTGCGCGTCCAAATTGGGCTCGCCTACTCCGAACACCAATGGGACACCTGCGCCTGCATCAACGATGGCCTCGGGGACTACTGATGGGGATATGCCAAAGGGGGTATGCCCAGCAGGATGTTCCAATTGGGCCGAAGGGCCTGTGAGTGCACCTGAAGGACGGCGACTGGCGACTGGAGGCCCAGGACCGCAACAGAAGCCCAGTCGGATTAGGTCAAAACCTCTGAATCCTTATCTTGTTTGGTTGTAGCGTGTAAACCCTAGCGAGGTGCCTCATAAAACCATAAACTTTATATAAAAAGGAGTATCAAAAGCAAATTATTAGCATAAAACCATCAAAAATTATATATACGTCATGGATGTATCACTTGCTGAGGGAGACGTCCATGGTGTCTCGCGCTCTCCTGTGAAGGGCACGACGTGTGCCACGAGCCTCATTCGATCACACAGGATCAACGGTTGGTGCGCATGATCCGCGTGACAACTGTGACAACCAATCAGGGCGTAGCAGACAGAGTGGGCACAGGTTTGGGCTTCTACAAAACAGAGAGAGGGGGCAAAACTGGGTAGTATCAAAAAACCAAGGGCAAAGCTGAGTAGTATAAAAATGGAAAGTGAGTGTCTTTTACAATGAAATACATCGTGGCATACATCAAATTATACCAAGATAGATCCACTAGAGTTCATTGCATGTGCATATGTATCCACTAGAGTCATTGCATTTGTCTTCCTCTGATGAACCACATATGGATCCACTAGTGTTCACTGCATGCGTGTTCTTTCTAGAAACCACATATGTATCCACTAGAGTAATTGCATGTGTGTTCTTTTCACAAACCACACATGGATCAACCAATGTCATTACATGTGTGTTCTTTCCACTAACCACATATGGATCCACCAATGTCATTGCATGTGTTTTTTTCCACAAACCACATGGATCAACCAATGGCATTGCATGTGTGTTCTTTTCACAAACCACACATGGATCAACCAATGGCATTGCATGTGTGTTCTTTTCACAAACCACACATGGATCCACCAGTGTTCACTGCATGTGTGTTCTTTCCACAAATCACTTATGGATCCACCAATGTCATTGCATCTGTGTTCTTTTCCACAAACCACATGGATCAACCAATGGCATTGCATGTGTGTTCTTTTCACAAACCACACATGGATCAACCAATGGCATTGGATGTGTGTTATTTTCACAAACCACACATGGATCAACCAATGGCATTACATGTGTGTTCTTTTCACAAACCACACATGGATCCACCAGATTCATTGCATGTGTGTTCTTTCCACAAACCACATATGGATCAACCAGTGTTATTGCATGTGTGTTCTTTCCACAAACCACATATGGATCAACCAATGTCATTGCATGTGTATTCTTTCCACAAACCACATATGGATCCACTAGAGTCATTCCATGTGTGTTCTTATACTAAAACCAGCACTAGAGTCATTGCATGTGTGTTCTTTTCACAAACCACACATGGATCCACCAGAGTCATTGCATGTGTGTTCATTCCACAAACCACACATGGATCCACCAGAGTAATTGCATGTGTGTTGTTTTCACAAACCACATATGGATCAACAAATGTCGTTGCATGTGTGTTCTTTTCACAAACCACATATGGATCCACGAATGTCATTGCATGTGTGTTCTTTCCATGAACAACATATGGATCCACCAATGTCATTGCGTGTGTGTTCTTTCCACTAACCACACATGGATCCACTAGAGTCATTGCATGTGTGTTCTTTTCACAAACCACATATGGGCCCACCAGAGTCATTGCATTTGTGTTCTTTTCCACAAACCACATATGTATCCACTAGAGTAATTGCATGTGTCTTATTGTCACAAACCACATATGGATCAACCAATGTCATTGCATGTGTGTTCTTTCCACAAACCACATATGGATCAACCAATGTCATTGTATGTGTGTTCTTTCTACAAACAACATATGGATCCACTAGAGTCATTGCATGTGTGTTCTTTTCAGAAACCACATATGGACCCACTTGAGTCATTGCATGTGTGTTCTTTCCACAAACCACACATGGATTAACCAATGGCATTGCATGTGTGTTATTGTCACAAACCACATATGGATAAACCAATGTTATTGCATGTGTGTTCCTGTCATGAACCACATATGGATCCACCGGTGTTCATTGCATGTGTGTTCTTTCCACAAACCACATATGTATCCACTAGAGTCATTTCATGTGTGTTCTTTTCACAAACCACACATGGATCCACTAGAGTCATTGCATGTGTGTTCTTTTCACAAACCACATATGGACCCACCAGAGTCATTGCATGTGTGTTCTTTTCCACAAGCCACATATGTATCCACTAGAGTAATTGCAAGTGTGTTATTGTCACAAACCACATATGGATCAATCAATGTCATTGCATGTGTGTTCTTTCCACAAACCACATATGGATCAACCAATGTCATTGCATGTGTGTTCTTTTCACAAACCACACATGGATCAACAAATGGCATTGCATGTGTGTTATTTTCACAAACCACACATGGATATATCAGAGTCATTGCATGTGTGTTGTTTTCACAAACCACACATGGATTAACCAATGGCATTTCATGTGTGTTCTTTTCACAAACCACACATGGGTCAACCAATGTCATTGCATGTGTGTTCCTGTCATGAACCACATATGGATCCACCAATATCATTGCATGTGTGTTCTTTTCCACAAACCACATGGATCAACCAATGGCATTGCATGTGTGTTCATTTCACAAACCACACATGGATCACCAAATGGCATTGCATGTGTGTTGTTTTCAGAAACCACACATGGATCCACTAGTGTTCACTTCATGTGTGTTCTTTCCACAAACCACTTATGGATCCACCAATGTCATTGCATGTGTGTTCTTTTCCACAAACCACATGGATTAACCAATGGCATTGCAGTAATGTTCTTTTCAGAAACCACACATGGATCAACCAATGGCATTTCATGTGTGTTCTTTTCACAAACCACACATGGATCAACCAATGGCATTGCATGTGTGTTCTTTTCACAAACCACACATGGATCCACCAGAGTCATTGCATGCGTGTTCTTTCCACAAACCACATATGGATCAACCAGTGTCATTGCATTTGTGTCCTTCCCACAAACCACATATGGATCAACCAATGTCATTGCATGTGTGTTGTTTCCACAAACCACATAGGGATCAACTAGAGTCAATGCATGTGTGTTCTTTTCACAAACCACATATGGACCCACTAGAGTCATTGCATGTGTGTTCTTATACTAAAACCAGCACCAGAGTCATTGCATGTGTGTTCTTTTCACAAACCACACATGGATCCACCAGAGTCATTGCATGTTTTTTCTTTCACAAACCACATATGGATCCACCAGAGTAATTGCATGTGTGTTCTTTCCACAAACCACATATGGATCAAGAAATGTCATTGCATGTGTGTTCTTTTCACAAACCACATATGGATCCACCAATGTCATTGCATGTGTGTTCTTTTCACAAGCCACATATGGATCCACCAATGTCATTGCATGTGTGTTCTTTCCACAAACCACATATGGATCAACCAATGTCATTGCATGTGTGTTCTTTTCACAAACCACACATGGATCAACCAATGGCATTGCATGTGTGTTATTTTCACAAACCACACATGGATACATCAGAGTCATTGCATGTGTGTTGTTTTCACAAACCACACATGGATTAACCAATGGCATTGCATGTGTGTTCTTTTCACAAACCACACATGGATCAACCAATGTCATTGCATGTGTGCCTGTCATGAACCAAATATGCATCCACCAATATCATTGCATGTGTGTTCTTTTCCACAAACCACATGGATCAACCAATGGCATTGCATGTGTGTTCTTTTCACAAACCACACATGGATCAACAAATGGCATTGCATGTGTGTTGTTTTCACAAACCACACATGGATCCACCAGTGTTCACTTCATGTGTGTTCTTTCCACAAACCCCTTATGGATCCACCAATATCATTGCATGTGTGTTCTTTTCCACAAACCATATGGATTAACCAATGTCATTGCATGTATGTTCTTTTCACAAACCACACATGGATTAAGCAATGGCATTTCATTTGTGTTCTTTTCACAAACCACACATGGATCAACCAATGGCATTGGATGTGTGTTCTTTTCACAAACCACACATGGATCCACCAGAGTCATTGCATGCGTGTTCTTTCCACAAACCACATATGGATCAACTAGTGTCATTGCATGTGTGTCCTTTCCACAAACCATATATGGATCAACCAATGTCATTAGATGTGTGTTGTTTCCACAAACCACATATGGATCAACTAGAGTCATTGCATGTGTGTTCTTTTCACAAACCACATATGGACCCACTAGAGTCATTGCATGTGTGTTCTTATACTAAAACGAGCACCAAAGTCATTGCATGTGTGTTCTTTTCACAAACCACACATGGATCCACCAGATTCATTTCATGTGTGTTCTTTTCACAAACCACATATGGATCCACCAGAGTAATTGCATGTGTGTTCTTTCCACAAACCACATATGGATCAACAAATGTCATTGCATGTGTGTTCTTTTCACAAACCACATATGGATCCACCAATGTCGTTGCATGTGTGTTCTTTTCACAAGCCACATATGGATCCACCAATGTCATTGCATGTGTGTTCTTTCCATGAACCACATATGGATCCACCAATGTCATTGCGTGTGTGTTCTTTCCACTAACCACACATGGATCCACTAGAGTCATTGCATGTGTGTTCTTTTCACAAACCACATATGTATCCACTAGAGTAATTGCATGTGTGTTATTGTCACAAACCACATATGGATCAACCAATGTCATTGTATGTGTGTTCTTTCCACAAACCACATATGGATCAACCAATGGCATTGCATGTGTGTTCTTTCTACAAACCACATATGGATCCACTAGAGTCATTGCATGTGTGTTCTTTTCACAAACCACATATGGACCCACTTGAGTCATTGCTTGTGTGTTCTTTCGACAAACCACACATGGATTAACCAATGGCATTGCATGTGTGTTATTGTCACAAACCACATATGGATCAACCAATGTCATTGCATATGTGTTCCTATCATGAACCACATATGGATCCACCAGTGTTCATTACATGTGTGTTCTTTCCACAAACCACATATGTATCCACTAGAGTCATTGCATGTTTGTTTCTTTTCACAAACCACACATGGATCCACTAGAGTCATTGCATTTGTGTTCTTTTCAAAAACCACTGATGACCCACAAGTATAGGGGGTGTATCGCAGCATTTTCGAGGGAAGTGAAACCCAATTTATTAATTCGACACAAGGGGAGCCAAAGAATATTTATAAGCCTTAACAACTGAGTTGTCAATTCAGCTGCACCTGGAAACAATCTTGCTCACAGTAGTTTATCAGTAGCTACAATTTTGTAGTAGCAATAGTAAAGTAATAGAAGTAGTAAAAGTAAAGACAATACTAACAATTGCAGTAAACAGTAGGATTAAAGCGCGGTAGGCATAGGCATGGATGGACGGGCGTTGCATGGACAAGACAATTCACATGGCAATCAACACATAGGGCATTTGTAGATAATTAAGATAAAGCATCCAAGTACTAAATAAGCATAGGCATGTGTTCCATATATAGTCATACGTGCTCGCAATGAGAACTTGCACGACATCTTTTGTCCTGCCAGCCCGTTTGCAGCGGGGCCTCAAGGGAACTACTGGCAATTAAGGTGCTCCTTTTAATAGAGCACCGGAGCAAAGCATTAACACTCCGTGAACACATGTGATCCTCACATCAAAGCCATTCCCTCCGGTTATCCCAATTGCTGTCACTTCGGGGCCTTTGGTTCCAGACAACAATATGTGTATACAACTTGTAGGTAAGACCATAAACAATACTATCATAATGAATCAATAACATGTTTAGATCTGAAATCATGGCACTCGGGCCCTAGTGACAAGCATTAAGCATAACAAGTTGCAACAAAGTCAAAAAGCACTAATAATAGATACTAAGCACCATGCCCTAACAATCTGATGCCATTAGATGAATGATCTCATCCAATCCCTACCATCCCCATAGCCTATAACGGGGGATTACTCACTCATGGATGGGGGAAACATGGATGGTCGATGGAGAAGCGATGGTGATGATGATGGCAATGATCTGCTCCAATTCCTTGTCCCGGCAGGGTGCCAGAATGGAGTTTCTGGTTCTGAATCGCGGAATCTAGTAGTGGCGGTGCAGCGGAACTCTTTCTAGAAAAACGTCGAACCCCCCTTGGTTTTTAGGTCAAGAGGGGACTTATAGGCGAAGAGGGAGGCCGAGGCGACCACACCACCCAGGCGGCTCGGCCTGCCCATGGCCAGTGGTGTGGACCCCTCGTGGCCCTACTCCGTCTCGGCTTCTGGCTCCGTGAGTCTTCTGGTGAAATAGGATTTTTGGCATATTTTTCGGGATTTTTCCTGATAGTTGATTTTCTGCACAAAAACTAGACACCAAGGTAATTCTGCTGAAAACAACGTCAGTCCGTGTTAGTTGTATCCAAATCGCACAAGTTTAGAGGAAAAACAATAGCAAAAGTGTTCGGGAAAGTAGATACGTTTTGGACGTATCAACTCCCCCAAGCTTAGCTTATTGCTTGTCCTCAACCAATTCAGTTGAAAACTGAGTGCGATAAAAGAAACTTTCACGAACACATTTGCTTCATAAGATTTATATATTCTCAGCATATGGTCAACTACTCAGGAAATTCATAATAAAGAGTATGCAACTAAGTTTACTTAATAGTCATTGCAAGCCATGAAGAGATTCCAACTCAAAAATAATAAGTGGCATGAAACATAAACATAAGCAACATTGCAATGCTCATAACAAGGTATGATAGAGTGGTATCTTGCTTGCCTTTGATTGTAAAGCAAACATAAATGCCAAGGCATCTCTGAAGTTCAAGTGAAGACTAGAATTAAAGATATCAAAGATACAAGCATCAAAGTCATGACACAATTAATCTAGTTTTGAGACAAGCACATTACACTAAGGATGACAACTATGCTCTCAGGAAAGTGCTCATAGAATATGTGGAGACTCAACAAGGAAATAAAAAGGTTTTGAAAAGTTTGAAAGGCTTCCAAATGCTGAAAGTATGGTACTCATTAGTTTTGAGCTCTCATTGCCCCTATCATAAGCATCTTTAAATGGTTAAGGTTAAAATGACACAACTAAGGGGATATGCTTGACAAGTTATAAGTTAAAATATCATGTCCCTTACTTACGAGTACCGAACCTCATGCTACTCAACTTCGGTCACAAGTAAGCTCTTGTCATTGTAAGTACATATGTATCATCGAGAACCACCAACGAGGTACCCCTTGCACATGATACAGGAGCTATCCCATAAGCAAAATGACAAGGCAAGCAGACAATGAGCATCTCACCGATCTTTTTATTTGATATTTGTATAGGTTTTTATTGAGGATGCTTCATAGAATGCTCATTATGGTTATGCTACAAGTTTCCACCATGATTAGGCATGGCTTAGGCTAGCGGCCCAGGCGTTTATCTAACACATATACAAACTCCATGATCTTACAAGTTCCCCTTTTATTTCACACCACCGGGATCCATAAGCAAAAGAATCATGATATCAACGAGGTACAAAGTACCAGTGCAATGTTGAAAGTGTTCCCCATGATACATGGTTCTGCTAACTTCAACTTATAAAGTGCAAGCATATACACAACAAAGATGGACACAATGGTTCAAGATTATTAAGTGCAAGAAAGTAAAGTGTGCCATCAAGTTCGTGAGAGCTTTACTAACTAACTTTCTCATAACAAGCAAACATTTAATTCGGAAGAAAACAAGGCATACTGAATATGCACGGAATATCAAATGATGCTAATAGGTAGGTATGGTGGACACTTTTGGCAATATTGGTTTTGGGGAATTGGAAACACGAGTAGAGCTCATACTCAGTGCAAGTGAAGGCTAGCAATAGTAAGGGAGCGACAAACGAGAGAGCAATAACTGTCATAATCATGCTTACAACAAAACATGACTAATCATGGCATGAAAGTGATTCAAGACCCCTGAGGCAAAATAATTCATCGAGGCTTAACTGATTATTGTTTCAGTCATATGCACGCGTGAACATGTGCCAAGTCAATTCAAATAAAACATTCAGAGGAGGATACCAAAGTGTCATACCAAGTTATGAATAGAGCAATGCAAGCAAACATTCATACGACATGCTACAAACTATTAGCGAGCTAGAGCTAATCATAAGAAAGCAAGAACTACTAAGCATCCATAAATAACATACACCCTACATGAACAGACTAAGCATGCCCACAATGATGAGTATATGTACAAAAATGAAAACAAATAGAGTTCGTTACCAGCCTCTTACCACACCTCAAGTTGTCATTAATCCTCATTATTGCCCTTCACTTGTGTAGCTTGGATAATAACATGAAACCAAATTCCACCGAGGACTGCTGAACACTGCAACAAACTTCACAAAACCAAAGAAGAACAACAAATATTTTTGGTGTTTTCGATTTTTAAAAGCAAGAACCAAAAGGAAAAACAAGCAAAACAAAATATTTTTGGGTTTTTCGAATAGTTCAAACAAAGCAAAAAAAGGAAAAAGCAAACCAAGGCAAAAATAAGAAGAAGCAAACAAAGAGAAACAACAGAAATATTTTTGGTCTTTTTGTGTTTTTAGAAAGTGAGAGTAAAGAAAAGGCGAAAACTAAAAAGAGAATGAATTATGGATATACAAAGTACCGACTAAACATGATATGGAGATGAGTGTGATGTCGGTGTACCTCCCCCCAAGCTTAGGCTTTTGGCCTAAGTGGGTATCAATCCCAAGCTGACCAAGATGGAGCGCCTCCGTAGTATGGCGAGGAGGTCCCTCGTCCTAGTGCAAGCTCAAGGACGCCCCACCGTAGTGCACAGAGTAGTCGTAAGAGGGCACATCCTCCTGGTGTTGCCTGTGGAAACCAAGCAAGCGGAGCTGCTCGTCCACCTCCTCCTTGGAACGCGACCACAGCCTGCTGTGAACACTGAACAAAGTAGATTGCGGCAAAGGAATCTCCCTTTCATCCATGTCAGTAAAAAACATCCTGTATACTAAACTATCCATATCAGAGTTAGCAGTGACGAAGTGATGTGTTTTCGTGGCAACAAGGTCAAGCCTTTGTGGTGCCAATACGGTATCATTAGGATCCACAGAAAGGTCTAACACAGTAACCATACGTGAAGCAACAATGCCCCCATAAATAGGTCCCCTAGCAGCTAGGCGGCGAGCAATGAGAGAGCCAAGATTGTACCGGGTATCATTATTAAGTGCAGCAGCAAGGAAGGCTAAATGATAATTGGAGATATTACTTGTGTTCTCCCTACCAAGAATGCTAGTGGCAAGATAATAAGCAAAGTATCTAAGATCTAGGAGTTGGATGTTTCTTATCTTCCCGCGCCGAGCTACGCGGTCATCGTCATTTGTCACACTTCGATAGAGTTCCAGCAAATCAGAGGGTCGACCTTGGATCTTCTTCACAGTCCTTGTCATGCCTATACCTATAATGCTGCAAAATCTTTCCAATGACATGGTAATAGGCAGATTATAAATTCTGAAAGAAATAGTTGACTGATTGGGGGTGTTAGTGAAAACGAAACTCTCAACGAAAGTTTTGGTGAGCACGGCATATTGCTCACTCTCATCTTCCATGTATGAGGTCAAACCAACCCTCTGAACCAGTAGTAAGAAATCATCGAGGATCCCTGCAGCTTGCAAAAAGGTAAAACAAGGAAAAGTAGATGGGTGAGCATCCCCCTCATCTCCTTCATTGCCAAAGCATGGTGCAATGAGATCTTCATTGTATGAAGGCCTAAACTGAGAGGCTGATCTTCAGGGCCTTGACCTCCTAGGTGTGTCCCTCTCAAATATTTCTCCAAAGGTGTGGTTGTTCATCTTTGATATTCTGAAATTTAAACATCCATTATACAAGTGATTGCAAAGTGAATACATAATGAAGGGCACTACTCATAGGGACTTGTAAGAGGCCTAAACATGCATCAAAACAATATCTCTAAGCATTGAACAAGCTTACAAGCTCTCATAACCTATCACCTACAGCAGCAAAATACTCAAGATATAAACCACTAATCACAAATCTACTTGGACAAGCGGAGGGGTTACATACCGAAGAACAAATGCTCCAAATTTCAGCAGCAAAGATGGGCTGAGCAAGGAGATCGAAAAATCATGGGCAAGAACAGCAAGAACGTGATTTCAAGCACAGAACTGATGTTTTCTCGGGAGAGAGAAAGAAGTGGGAAGTGAGAGAGTGAGTGGAGGGCCAGGAGTGGCCCACACCATGGCCAGGTGCGCCCCTGGGCTGGCCGCGCCACCAGGTGGTGTGCTTGCCTGGTGGGTCCCCCTGTACTCTCCAGGCACTTCTCTTCCCCTCTTTTCACGTAAAAATTTAATATGAAATTTCTGGAATTTTTCGAGACACTTTATTTTTGAGCAATTTTCAGGTATAGATGAATGATTTTCTGACAGAAAAAAGTTTCTGGAATGATGCAATGACAAAACAAAGCTAAAACTTCAGAAGTTCTAAGACACTCTAATATGCAAGCAACTAACAAAAGAAAAGTAAACTAAACGAAAGCAAAAACTAAAATGGATAGAATGTAAGTAAGCGGTGATAATCATGGTGAAAACATTATTTTGTTCATTCAAATCCCTTTGTTAACAAGGTTGATCAGGTCTTGTTACCAAAACAATTTTATATGAAAGAAAACTTTGTATTCCACTAATGATTATGTTACCTCAACCTTGATAGCAATGGTCCCAATCATAATAGTTTCATATTTTTCTCATGGTATGGGACAATATATTTTTCCAACTTGAATGCCATCAACATGTTCAATTGAATCCAAACCATAAGTCCTATCAATCTTCTTGGGAAATAGACACTATGTTCCATGTCATTAACATTGAAAGTCACCTTTCCTTGATTACAATTAATAACAGCTCCTGTAGTGTTAAGAAAAGGTCTCGCAAGAATAATAGACATATTATCATCTTCAGGCATTTCAGGCACAACAAAATCAGTTAATATCAAGCAATTATGAGCCACTTGAACAGGTAGATCCTGACATATACCAACATGAATAGTAGTAGATTTATCAGCCATTTGCAAAGATATATTAGTTGGTATAAGTTTTTCCAGTTGAAGTCTCTTATAGAGAGAAAAAGGCATAACACTAACTCCTACTCCCAAATCACACAAAGCAGTTCTAACATAACTATTTTTAATAGAGCAAGGAATAGTTGGAATCCCTGGGTCTCCAAGTTTCTAAGGAACCTTACCATTAAAGGAATAATTAGCAAGCAAAGTAGAAATTTCTTCATTAGGGATCTTCCTTTTATTAGACAATATTTTAACATCCCAAAACTTTAATCAAGGTTAATCAAGATCAAATATACCCAATTTAGGGTTAACAAAAACTTCTTCCATTTAAAATCTTTATGCATTCAGATGTGTGAGCCTTTAAAATAGGAGTTGTTTGAAAGGCCATGATTGTTTGTTCTTATGGTTGTAAAATGGTTCTATGATGAATGTCACATCATCTAGATCATTCCCAAGCAAAAACCAAAGAAAAAGAAATAAAAAAGAATTAAATAAAGGAAATGGTCACTTTTGCCATTTTAATCACGTAGCCCACTTTGGGTGTTCCTAGCACTCAATTTCCAACAGAAACAATTGTGGATCTTTGCACCCCTTGCTAGTACAAGTACTGATGTGCCAAGGCCCACTTTGTGATATCCCAAAAACATTCAAACTCTAATTTTAAATGACAATTGAAAATGGAATCTAGTTCATATGTCTAGATCACACTTTTTCAAAAGCCATCCACATGAACTCCATTTCAAAATCCCAAGCAACCACAGATGCTTAAGCATGTGACAAACCACTCCACCAAAAATCTTTCAAAAATTCAAAAGTTTACTTCATGTGGCCATTGTGTCGAGCACCTTGTGAGAAGAATCAAACTGGCCTAACTAACACTATTTTGGATCAAAAATTGTCGAGCCATTTGAGCCACATTAATCATCTTGGTCTCCCCCAAACCCAACCAGACCAAAACCAGCCCATCTCCTAGCCCCTGGCGCCAGTGCAATGCCACACCAAGGCCATGATCACCGACCGATCATGCCCAAGCCGCAGCAGACCACAAGCCCCTCTCCGCTGCTCCAGGAAGTAAGGCGCCACTTCACCACTGCCCACGGTCCACCCCACGGCCCCTGCTAGCCCCTGGACCACCCCAGAGCCGCGCCGCACTAAGTCTCTGCGCCGCGCCAGAGCACGCCAGAGCATCCTCCCCGCCAGCACGCCATAGACCGTGCCTCGACCATAGACCGTGCACGCCGCTCCGCCTTGACCACCTCACCCCGCCAGACACGGCCGTGCACCGTCGCGCGACCCACGATCGCCGGGAACCACGTCGAGCACCACCTCTATCCCCCAGAGCGCACGACGCTCCCGACCGATTGCCACCGCCCCTAGCTGCGCCATAAAGCCGTAGAGGACCCAGGAGGCAAGCCACCGTCCACCTATCTTGCCCATGTTGGTAGCTCGCTGTATCGTCGTCACCGACAAGCTCGTCGTCGCCCCTTCGGTCCCCTCCTCGAGCCTATATAAGGAGGCCTTCCCCAGCCTCAATCTCCACACCATTCGACTCCCCTCTCTCCACCAATGCTTCCCCACCTCTCATTGGAGCAGCTCGAGCAGCCTCTCGCCGGAATTGAGCCGGAGACCGCCGTAGCAGAGGAGGAGATGTAGCCGTTGATTTCGTCCACCTCAGCCTCTGCCGCGACTTTGCCTGAGCTCGCCGCCGTCGTCTCGTTCGTTTGCCCGCCTCGCCGCACTAGTTGGAGCCCCGATACGTCCCCATTGCACCCCCATCGAGCCGCTAGGGTTCAGTCTCGCCGGCGACAAGTCCGTCGTCGATGACGACCGTGAGCCGTTGATCTAGTTCTAATCCTACGGTCCAGCTCGCCCAGTACCGCTTCGCGTGTAGCCACTGACAGGCGGACCCCCTGTCAGCAGTCCTCAGCGACATGGAGTGAATCTGGGCCGCGCCAATTAGTTTCCCGCGCGACCCAGTTAATTCAAATTAGGATTTTTCTTTTTAAACTTAAACTAGAATCTGTCCCTTAGTTTAAAAATCAACTCAGAGAGTTTTACAAATCCAAATTGAGTGATTCCAATTTTGTTGGAAAGCTAATGAAAATATCTATCCAAGCCCGTTGGATTTCAATCATTTATAGTTATAGATCTCTCCTAGCTAAAATAACAAGACAGAAGCTTTTTGCACATTCAAACATTTTTATAAAATCAACCATAATAGCTTTTGAATTGATTCCAACTATCAAAAATCACATTTAACCATACCTATATGAATATGTAATAATATTAAGGTTTGCCTACAGTGACTTTGGACTAGTACCAAAATAATGCTATATAGGCATTTCTAGTCACTTTAAATCATTAAATATTAAACTTAAACTTATTAAAATATGATCCAACCCTTAAATCACATTCCCATATGTTAGAATATGTGGTGATGACATGTGTCCACATGATCCCATATTTTAATTGGAGAATATTAAATCTTAGTTAATTTCAATGAGTAGAAATTACTTTTCTAAAATAAAAAAAATGAAGCTAGTTCATTAAACCTTGTGATGTTTGTGATGATACTAGATCATCAAATGTGTGCCTTAGTGTGCTAAGTAGACTAGTGAAGTATTGTTTGGTGATTATGTATCTCGTATGTATTTATAGACGATAGTACCGACCAAGCTTTCGAGGAGGAGGAGTTTTACCAAGAAGAGGAAGAAGAGAATTTCAACCACTGCACCAACCAAGGCAAGCTATTCTTAGCAAGTTAGAATTAAGCTAGATAACCTAAGCAAATGCATTAGGTATGCTTTGGTTATACCATTTTGAGTTATACCTACTCCAAGTTTTATTTACAAGCTTTACTTCCTTTACTTTACCAAAGTCCTTTACTTGTTTAAAGGTAGCATAAAGAATATAAAACTTGGCCTACCTAGCTAGACTTAGATGTCATTCTATGGCATGAGATTGAGATTAGCATCCCACATTAGTGAACACTCTTAACTTAGTAGTTTAGAGCTCAACCCAAAACTTGAGCACTTTAGATGGGAATACTTGGTGAAAATGACTTGTGAAAACCTTGGAATGATGAGTCATTCGTTCTATTGAGATGTTTTGACATGTGTTGAGAAACACGAATGGTTTATGATGATGATGAAAATGTTGAGGCATGAGCCTTAGCCCTTTTATAAAAATTTATGGTTGGGTTTGGATGCGATACCATTCCAATTTTACCATACAACCACAATACCTGAATTGGGTAAGGCTTAGCCGGAAGTTTATATGAATTAGTATTAGTTCCCTCGCGGGAGAGGTTTTAGCTGAGGCTACCTCTCAATGTTGTCCACCTATGCAGTGCCCAGGATGACAGATGGTCATGGCTGGGAGGCCATACTCATAGGAGAGGTGCTTATACTAGAGTGTGTAAAGGAAAGGTTATGTTTGATTATCTGCATACTAAGTATGATGATTCAGGGCTATCCTTGACAGATGTATTGAATCTTGTGGTGAAAGTGTACCACCGCTGCAGAGTGTCAAACTATTCGAATAGCCGCGTCCACGGTTATGGACAGTTGGAGTGGCCATACTATTCTGTTGTCACATGTTTTCAAGATGACTTATGAAATGAATTGTGACATGACTTGACCACAACAGAGTTGTGACTATGACAACTAAGTTCCCACTTAGGTGTTTTCAAACTTTGTTTTATCTTTCTTTGTTTTTGAACTCAACTTAGATTTCAAACTTAACTTTACAAATAGACTTGGAACTTAGCATTCCTACTAGAACTATCTTACTTGTTAGTGGTAGTTTGTGAGTACTTAAAGAGTACTCATGGCTTTGTCCCTGGCTATTCCTATGGCTAGACTATGAGGAGGACTACCCTGAAGGAGGACAGCAGGACGGATACGACAACTAGGATCATCTCCCATCGTCAGCATTGCCTGTGACACTGAAGATGGACCCCACTGCTATGCTATTTATTCTGCTACTTGATTGTACTAAGACTGGATCATGAGATCCTTTATTTGTGTAAGACCTTATTATGGTTTGTAATGGATGATGTACTATGATATCCAATCTGTTATGTCTTGCAAAAATGGTAATCCTGGGATTGCGATGTATGGCATAACAGGCATTTAGGATTAAAAATCCGGGTGTTGACAAGTTGGTATCAGAGCCATCCTGACCATAGGAGACCCTAGTTAGAATGGACGTCCGAACAAAAACTTAGTTTCAAAAACCAAAGTGACTATTTATGAAACCTATTTCCTCTCTTACCCTTGGGAATTCTTTCTCTCAAAACAATCCATGTTCCTCCAAATTCTTACATTACTACATAAAACTTTGACACACTTGATCACTTCACTAACTTTCTCATCCTAAATTCTTATAGATGGAAGCCCAATATAGCAAGTTCTACCAGTTGGGCAACGGAGGCCAACTGATCTTCGAGAGGGATCTGGATTCAATGTCTAAGTTCTTGGAGCGTCCTCATCTGGAATTCCTTGGAGCTCAACTCCTGGGTCCACCCGGAGGAGATTTACAATGGCTAGTAACTGCTGATCTTCGAGGCAAGATAGAAGCACTAGTATCTGAGAGGATTCAGTTCTCAGTGAGAGAGAACAACTAGCTAGATGGATTAGCCAGGGCAATGCATGAAGCTCTCGCACGTCTGGGTGCCCAAAGTGTCAACCTAATCCAAGGAACCCGCTTTGTTCACTATGCAAGGCGTGATTCCATGGGAATGCCGCTAGAGATGCCAAGTCACCCAATATTGAAGCGTCAAGTGGAGAACCTCGACTTCCTACTGTACGGCAAACTGAAGGAGTTGGACAATGCTAGAGAGGTCGCCAACCACAACCTAGCCCTTACCGCCCAGAAGGCCCAGACTTTCTCACTGCTCGTCAAGGATCGCTAGTCTCTTCACCGTCAACACACAAAGAAGGATCACACCATCGACCGTCTTCGCAAGAAGGTGGCTGACCTCGAGAAGACCATCAAGGAGCAAGAAGCTCATCTTACAGCAAAGGAATAAGAAGAGGAAGGTGAAGATATCCAAGGGGATATTGACTCCTACCTCAGCAATGATGATGACTATCTGGAGGAGGATGACGTGGACTTCTACACCAACGATGATGACTCCGACTTCATCGATGATAAGTAGATGCACTAGAGCACTATCATAGGAGTGATAAGTACCGGTCCCATCGTATCGTAGCTTACAGAATGGTTCTTAAAACCATCTGTTTTCCTTTGATGTTGTGGTGTGTGTGTTTGTATCGTGTGCTTTGCTTGAATGAATGAAAAGAAGTTAGTTGCAAAACCTGAGTTAAACTCAAAGATTTAGCTTTGAAATCAAAACCATGAACCTTAGAACTTTCCCTCTTACCCCTTTATCTATCTCAATCTTCAGATGACTCGTGGAAACCAAGGAGGGAGCAGCTCATCGCAAGACTCAATGCTGCAGATTCTGCAGACTCTCATTGTAGACGGTGAAGCTAGTAGGGAAAAGCGCCAAGCTAATCTAGCAACACTGTAGCAGATCACCCAGATGGCTCACAATAATCAGAACCATGGAAATCAGGATCATCATGGATCCAAACTCAAAAACTTCCAAAATATAAATCCCCCAATCTTTAGCACTTCGGAGAACCCACTAGATGCTGATGACTGGTTTCAGACAATGGAGAACAACTTAGAAATAGCAGGAGTGGATGCCAACGAGAAGGTTCTTTTTGCCACCCACTATTTGGCAGGAGATGCAAGAGCATGGTGGAACAGCACCCGCACAATGAACCATGGTCAAGTGATGACATGGGAAGCCCTCAAAATCAAGTTCAGCCGCACCCACGTGCCGTAGGGTCTAGTCACCCGAATGAGGGATGAAATCAGAGAGTTGAAGAAGGGCCGAATGACTGTAGTGGAGTACCGTGACAGATTCTTGTCCCTACCTAGGTATGCACCTGATGAGATCAACACGGAGGCCAAGAAGAAGTAGAGATTTCTAAATGGATTGCATGATGCGATGCAGACTGTCCTCGTCAACATCCGTTTCGAGGATCTCGAAGAGCTAGTCGACTCTGCCATTCAGATGGAAGGGAAGATTAATCAAGCAAATGACAACCGCAAACATCGTATGATGCACCAAGCTGGATCTAACAGTCACTAGAAGTACCATCCCAACCCGTCTGCCGGATATGCCCCGCGGAACAATCGACCCCCAATTTCTCGCCCAAGCTACCCCAACCGTAGCGGAGGAAATGTGAAGTCTGGAGGAAACAACAATCACCCCGGTAACTCCAGCAATTTCAACTATGCACCTCCCAAGCACAACAACAACAACAACAACAACAACAACAATAACCACAACACCGCACCCAGAACTGGAAGCAAGGCTGTGCCCGTGGCAGCGAAAGACAAGTCTCAGGTTACTTGTTTCGAATGTGGAGTGAAGGGTCACTATTCCAATGAGTGCCCCAAGAAGATTGCCGCCACTGCCAATGTGAATGCCCCATCTCAACAGCAGCGTCATGTTTGACTAGGAAGAAGATTCGCCCCAGGGAACCCTCACAACTGCAACGGCCGTCTCTTCCACATGAATGCCGAAGAAGCCCAAGAAGCGCCAGATGTTGTGTTGGGTATGTTTTCTGTCAACTCAGTTTTAGCAAGAGTGTTGTTTGATTCTGGAGCATCGCACTCATTTGTCACTGAAGAATTTGCATGCACTAGTAAGATTCACCCAACCAACTTGAAGCATGTCATGATAGTTCAAATCCCTGGTTCAACTACAAAAGCTAGAAAAAATTGCAAAGTTGTGCCTATCAGAATACATGGGATAGATTTTTATGCCAATCTAATAGTACTTGGAACCAAAGGTTTGGAAGTAGTACTAGGACTGGATTGGATGTCAAAGCATAAAGGATTGATTGACTGTGCCAAGAAAGCCATCACCATGACCAGTAGCTCTGGAGTATCAGTAGAGCATATATCTGAAACCTTGCCCCGTCAATTCAAGTGTAACAAGAGTCTAGCCCTACCCACCATTGACCAAGTCAGAGTAGTCTGTGAATACCCTGACGTATTCCCAGATGAATTGCCCAGTATGCCCCCGGATAGGGATATTGAGTTCATTATTGAACTAATCCCCGGAACCGGACCCATAGCCCAGAGACCCTATAGTATGAACCCCTCAGAGTTAGTGGAATTGAAGAAGCAGCTGGATGCTATGTTGGCAACAGGCTTGATTCAACCAAGCGCATCGCCATGGAGATTGCCAGTGTTATTGATCGACAAGAAAGATGGAGGCAACCGTTTGTGCACAGATTACAGGAAGCTGAATGACGTCACCGTCAAGAACAAGTATCCTTTGCCAAAGATAGAGGATCTATTTGATTAGTTGACTGGAGCAAATGTGTTCTTTAAGATCGATCTTAGGACTGGTTATCACCAACTTAAGATTCGTGCAACGGATATTCCGAAGACCGCCTTTACTACTCATTATGTATTATACGAGTATACAGTCATGTCTTTTGGATTAACCAATGCCCCTGCTTATTTCATGAATCTCATGAATAAGATCTTTATGAATTTTCTAGATAAGTTTGCCGTTGTGTTTATCGATGATATCCTTATCTACTCCAAGTCAGAAGAAGAGCATGAGCAACATCTGAGAATCATCCTTGAAACCCTTAGAGAGCATCGATTGTATGCCAAGTTCAACAAATGTGAGTTTTGGCTGAAAGAAGTAGGATTCCTAGGACATATTGTGTCTGCCGGAGGAGTCGCTGTTGATCCCGCCAAGATCAAAGATGTCAAAGAATGGGAAGCCCGAACCACTCAAACCCAAGTCCATGCATTTCTCGGATTAGCGGGATATTACCGCAAGTTCGTTGAAGGGTTTTCGAGCATCACCAGACCCATGACCCAATTGTTGAAGAAGGACAAGAAGTTTGACTGGACCGACAAATGTGAGCCAAGTTTCCAAGATCTCAAGAAGAGATTGATTTCAGCCCCAATATTGATCATGCCAGATATCAAGAAGCCGTTTGATGTGTATTGTGATGCATCCAAGATTGGTCTCGGATGTGTGTTGATGCAAGAAGGCAAAGTCATCGCGTATCTGTCTCGACAACTAAAGCAGCATGAGCAGAATACCCTACCCATGATCTTGAGTTAGCAGACATAGTTTTGGCATTGAAGACATGGCGTCATTATCTTATGGGTAATCGATGTGAGATTTACTCAGATCACAAAAGCTTGAAGTATATTTTCACTCAGAAGGAGCTGAATATGAGGCAAAGGAGATGGATAGAGTTAATCAAGGGTTGTGACCTTGACATTCACTATCACCCCGGCAAAGCCAATGTGGTAGCGGATGCTCCTAGCAGATTGCCGCGTAGGCTAAACACCATGATCAAGGAGAAGTAGCCAAGTTTGTATGAGGAGTTGGAGCAGTTTAGGACTGAGCTAGTTAGCAAAGGATTTCTAGCTAGCATTGAACTTCAACCCACTTTGATTAGCCAAATCAAGGAAGCCCAGAAGGGAAATGAAAGTATTGATGGAATCAAACGTCATATTGGTATAGGAAAGGTTCCTGGATTCACCGAAGACGAAGAAGGAGTTCTATGGTACAAAGGTCGTATCTGTGTGCCAGCGGATTCGGAGCTGAAGCAAGTTATCATGATACTCTTTATTCTATCCACCCCGAAGGAACAAAGATGTACCAGGATCTAAAAGAGCAATTTTGGTGGCACAAGATGAAGTCAGAAATCGGAAGGTACATCGCCAAGTGTGATATTTGTCAACGAGTCAAAGCGGAACATCAGAGACCCACAAGACTATTGCAACCCTTGCAGATTCCGGAATGGAAATGGGATTCTGTCGGCATGGACTTTATCACCGGTTTGCCTACTTCTAGTCGGGGAAATGACTCAATCTGGGTCATCGTTGATAGACTGTCCAAGGTAGCTCATTTTATACCTGTCAAGACAACCTACCACAGTTCGAAGCTAGCAGAGTTGTACATTGCTAGAATCATCAGTTTGCATGGAACCCCCAAGACCATAGTATCGGATCGAGGAACCCAATTTACCTCGAGATTTTGGCAGAAAGTCCAAGAAGGATTAGGAACCAAGTTGAATTTCAGCACCGCTTATCACCCGCAAACCGATGGACAGACTGAAAGAGTCAACCAAATCTTAGAAGATATGTTGAGAGATTGTGTGTTAGAGTATGGATCAAAATGGGGAAGATTGTCTGCCTTTTGCAGAATTCTCATATAACAACAGCTACCAAGCCAGTTTGCAAATGTCACCATTTGAGTTCCTATAAGGAAGAAAGTGTGGTACCCCTTTGAATTGGTCGCAAGTAGGAGAGAGTCAGATTTTTGGCCCCGACATTCTCCGAGAAGCTGATGAGAAGGTTCACAAAGTCCGTGAGCACCTCAAGACCGCACAATCCAGACAGAAGAGTTATGCTGACAAGAGAAGGAGAGACCTGACTTTCAATGTCAGAGATTTTGTGTATCTCAAGGTTTCGCCATTGAAGGGAACCTAGCGTTTTAGTCTAAAAGGAAAGTTAGCCCCCAGATATATCAGACCTTTCAAGATTTTGAATCGTCGAGGAGAAGTATCTTATCAACTGGAACTGCCAGAGGAAAGGTTGGCCATCCACAATGTGTTCCATATCTTGCTACTTCGCAAATGCTTAGAAGTGTCGGAGAAGACCGAAGTTTTCAAGAACATCGATCATCGAGCTATTGATATCAACAAGGATCTGAGGTATCGTGAAGTGCCCATCCGTATCTTGGAGGAAGCCTACAGAACCACCAGGACCCGGAGTACCAAATTTCTCAAGATTCAATGGAGCAACCATACCGAAGAAGAAGCCACTTGGGAGCGAGAAGATTACATTAGGACTGAGTTCCCAGATCTCTTTAGTTCCTAGTTTTCTTTCTTAAATCTCGGGACGAGATTTTGTTTAAGGGGGAAGGTTTGTAACATCCCAAAACTTTAATCAACGTTAATCAAGATCAAATCTACCCAATTTAGGATTAACAAAATCTTTTTCCATTTAAAATCTTTAAGCATTCATATGTGTGTGCCTTTAAAATAGGAGTTGTTTAAAAGGCCATGATTGTTTGTTCTAATGGTTGTAAAATGGTTCTATGATGAATGTCACATCATCTAGATCATTCCCAAGCAAAAACCAAAGAAAAAGAAATCAAAAAGAATTAAATAAAGGAAATGGTCACTTTTGCCATTTTAATCACCTAGCCCACTTTGGGTGTTCCTAGCACTCAATTTCCAACATAAACAATTGTGGATCTTTGCACCCCTTACTAGTACAAGTAGTGATGTGCCAAGGCCCACTTTGTGATATCCCAAAAATATTCAAACTCTAATTTTAAATGACAATTGAAAATGGAATCTAGTTCATATGTATAGATCACACTTTTTCAAAATCCATCCAAATGAACTCCATTACAAAATCCCAAGAAACCACAGATGCTTAAGCATGTGACAAACCACTCCACCAAAAATCTTTCAAAAATTTAAAAGTTTCCTTCATGTGGCCATTGTGTCGAGCACCTTGTGAGCAGAATCAAACTGGCCTAACTAATACTGTTTTGGATCAAAAATTGTCGAGCCATTTGAGCCACATTAATCATCTTGGTCCCCCCCAGACCCAACCAGACCAAAACCAGCCCATCCCCTAGCCCCTGGCGCTAGTGCAACGCCGCACCGAGGCCATGATCACCGACCGATCATGCCCAAGCCGCAGCAGACCACAAGGCCCTCTCCGCCGCTCCAGGAAGCAAGGAGCCACTTCACCGCCGCCCACGGTCCACCCCACGGCCCCTACTAGCCCCTGGACCACCCCAGAGCCGCGCCGCACTAAGTCTCTGCGCCGCGCCAGAGAACACCAGAGCGCCCTCCTGCCAGCACGCCACAGACCGCGCCTCGACCACAGACCGCGCATGCCTCTCCACCTTGACCACCTCACCCCGCCAGACACGGTCGTGCACCGCCGCGCAACCCACGATCGCCGGGAACCACGTCAAGCACCACCTCTGTCCCCTAGAGCGCACGACGCTCCCGACCGATTGCCACCGCCCCTAGCTGCGCCATAAAGCTGTAGAGGACCGCCAAGAGGCAAGCCACTGTCCACCTATCTCGCCCATGCCGGTAGCTCGCTGTGTAATCGTCACTGACGAGCTCACCGTCGCCCCTTCAGTCCCCTCCTCGAGCCTATATAAGGAGGCCTTCCCCAGCCTCAATCACCACACCATTCGACTCCCCTCTCTCCACAAGTCCTTCCCCACCTCTCGCTAGAGCAGCTCGAGCAGCCTCTCGCCTGAATTGAGCCAGAGACCGCCGCAGCAGAGGAGGAGACGTTGCCATTGATTTCATCCACCTCAGCCTCTGCCGCGACTTCGCTTGAGCTCGCCGTCGTCGTCTTGTTCGTTTTCCTGCCTCACCGCACTAGCTGGAGCCCTGGTACGTCCCCACTGCACCCCCACCGAGCCGCTCGGGTTTAGTCTCGCCGGCGACAAGTCCGTCGTCGACGATGACCGTGAGCCGTTGATCTAGTTCTAATCCTGCGGTCCAGCTCGCCCCGGACCGCTTCGCGTGTAATGAGCCAGTGACAGGCAGACCCCCCTGTCGGCAGTCCTCAGCGCCGCGGAGTGAATCTAGGCCGGCCCAATTAGTTTCCCGCACGACCCAGTTAATTCAAATTAGGATATTTCTTTTTAGACTTAAACTAGAATATGTCCCTTAGTTTAAAAATCAACTCAGAGAGTTTTACAAATCCAAATTGAGTGATTCCAATTTTGTTGGAAAGATAATGAAAATCTCTATCCAAGCCCGTTGGATTTAAATCATTTATAGTTATAGATCTCTCCTAGCTAAAATAACAAGACAGAAGCTTTTTGCACATTCAAACATTTTTATAAAATCAACCATAATAGCTTTTGAGTTGATTACAACTCGCAAAAATCACATTTAACCATACCTATATGAATATGTAATAATATAAAGGTTTGCATGCAGTGACTTTGGACTAGTACCAAAATAATACTATATAGGCATTTCTAGTCACTTTAAATCATTAAATATTAAACTTAAACTTATTAAAATATGATCCAACCCTTAAATCACATTCCCATATGTTAGAATATGTGGTGATGACATGTGTCCACATGATCCCATATTTTAATTGGAGAATATTAAATCTTAGTTAATTTCAATGAGTAGAAATTAATTTTCTCAAATAAAAAGAATGAAGCTAGTTCATTAAACCTTGTGATGTTTGTGATGATACTAGATCATCAAATGTGTGCCTTAGTGTGCTAAGTAGACTAGTTAAGTATTGTTTGGTGATTGTGTATCCCGTATGTATTTATAGACGACAGTACCGACCAAGCTTTCGAGAAGGAGGAGTTCTACCAAGAAGAGGAGGAAGAGAATTTCAACCACTACACCAACCAAGGCAAGCTATTCTTAGCAAGTTAGAATTAAGTTAGATAACCTAAGCAAATGCATTAGGTATGCTTTGGTTATACCATTTTGACTTATACCTACTCCAAGTTTTATTTACAAGCTTTACTTCCTTTACTTTACCAAAGTCCTTTACTTGTTTAAAGGTAGCATAAAGAGTATAAAACTTGGCCTACCTAGCTAGACTTAGATGTCATTCTATGGCATGAGATTGAGATTAGCATCCCACATTAGTGAACACTCTTAACTTAGTAGTTTAGAGCTCAACCCAAAACTTCAGCACTTTAGATGGGAATACTTGGTGAAAATGACTTGTGAAAACCTTGGAATGATGAGTCATTCTATTGAGATGTTTTTACATGTGTTGAGAAACACGAATGGTTTATGATGATGATGAAGATGTTGAGGCATGAGCCTTAGCCATTTTATAAAAACTAATGGTTGGGTTCGGATGCGATACCATTCCAATTTTACCGTACAACCACAATACCTGAATTGGGTAAGGCTTAGCTGGAAATTTATATGCATTAGTATTAGTTCCCTCATGGGAGAGGTTTGAGGTGAGGCTACCTATCAATGTTGTCCACCTATGCAGTGCCCAGGATGACAGATGGTCATGGCTGGGAGGCCATACTCATAAGAGAGGTGCTTATACTAGAGTGTGTAAAGGAAAGGTTTTGTTTGATTATCTGCATACTAAGTATGATGATTCAGGGCTATCCCTGACAGATGTATCGAATCTTGTGGTGAAAGTGTACCACCTATGTAGAGTGTCAAACTATTCGAATAGCCGCGTCCACGGTTATGGACAGTTGGAGTGGCCATACTGTTCCGTTGTCAGATGTTTTCAAGGTGACTTATGAAATGAATTGTGACATGACTTGACCACAACAGAGTTGTGACTATGACAACTAAGTTCCCACTTAGGTGTTTTCAAACTTTATTTTATCTTTCTTTGTTTCTGAACTCAGCTTAGGTTTCAAACTTAACTTTACAAATAGACTCGGAACTTAGCATTCCTACTAGAACTATCTTATTTGTGAGTGGTAGTTTGCGAGTACTTAAAGAGTACTCATGGCTTTGTCCCTGGCTATTCCTATGGCCAGACTATGAGGAGGACTACCCTGAAGGAGGACAACAGGACGGCTATGACAACTAGGATCATCTCCCATCGTCAGCATTGCCTGTGACACTGAAAATGGACCCCACCACTACGCTATTTATTTCGCTACTTGATTGTACTAAGACTGGATCATGAGATCCTTTATTTGTGTAAGACCTTATTATGGTTTGTAATGGATGGTGTACTGTGATATCCAATCTGTTATGTCTCGCAAAAATGGTAATCATGGGATTGTGATGTATGGCATAACAGGCATCTGGGATTAAAAATCCGGGTATTGACAAATATCCTTCATATACTTTGAATAAGGAGGCAATTTAATAGTATCAGTCAAAGGAATTTTCAAGAATAAAGGTTTCATCCACTCACAAAACTTACTATAGTGTTCATCTTCCTTTGACTTGTGTTTCTTATCAGGGAAAGGCATAGGTTTTTGGACCCAAGGCTCTCTTTCACTACCATGTTTCTTAGCAACAAAATCTTCTTTAGTGTATTTAGTATTCTTAGTGTGCTTTCGGGTTCTTCTTCCACTTTTTATTTATCAGGAGCATCATTTTCTTCATTACCACTTTCAGTTTCAGCATCAGAGACAGATATACTAGTAGTATCTTTAGCAGGTTCAGAGGGTTCTACAATAGTTTTATGTTTGTTTTTTCTTTTCTTAGGAGTAGCACCACTATTTTTAGCTTGTTGAGAATCCTGCTCAATTCTTTTAGGATGCCCCTCAGGATATAGAGGATCCTGGGTGGCAGCACCACTTCTAGTTCTAATTTCATAAGCATGTTTTTCTTTAGCAACATTAACTAGCAAGTCTTTTTGTACCTTAATAAGCTGATCAATTTGAGTTTGAACCATTTGAAAATGTTTAACAAGCATTTTAACATCATTAGAGGTTCTTTCCACAATATCTTTTAACTCAACAATAGCTCTAGAGTTTTCCATTAGATGATTTTGCACCCTTTTATTAAAATTATCTTGCTTAACAATAAAAACATCAAATTCTTCTAAGCATTGATTAGGAGGTTTAGAGTAAGGAATATCACCTTCATCAAAATGTTGGAGAGAGTATACCTCAATAGTGGATGAACGGGGAATTGGCTTACATAATTCTTCTATAGGAGGTAAATTCTTCACATCTGCAGCTTTAATTCCCTTCTCCTTAAGACATTTCTTAGCTTCCTTCGTCACTTCATCATTTAGTTCAATAACTCCCCTCTTCTTTGATGTTGGTATAGGCGCAGGAATAGCTGGTTCAGGTATAGTTGGCTCAAGTATAGCTGGTTCAGGAGGGGTCCAATCTTCATAATTCTTGCTTATTTTAGCCATTCATTCCTCAGCTTCCTTGGGAGTCCTATTCCTGAAAACACAGTCAACACAACTATCCAGGTATGTCCTAGATTCTTTAGTTAGTCCATTATAAAATATATCAAGAAGCTCATTCTTAGGTAATGAACATCCAGCCTATGCATGAATCAAAGCACAAAACCTTGCCCATGATTCAGGCAATATCTCGTTTTCTCCCTGTTTAAAATCAAAAAGTTCCTGCAAAATAGCATGTCTAGCACTAGGAGGAAAACATTTCTGTAGGAAAGTACTAATCAAGCAATCAGGGCTATCAATAGATCCAGGAGGTAAATTATTAAACCAAGTTTTAGCTTCTCCTTTCAGTGAAAAAGGGAAAAATTTAGCAACAAAGTAGGTGCGCATCTTAATATCATCAGAAAATAAGCCACTCATGGTAGAAAGCTCAGTCATATGTGCTACTGCACTTTTATTCTTAGTCCCACAAAAAGGTTCTTTCTCAACAATAGCTATGTAAGATAGATCAAGAGAGAAATCATAATCCTTATCTTTAATGTTTATGGGAGATGCAGCAAACTTAGCATTAGGAGACAATTTGGGTTTTATAGTACGCCTCTCAAGGAGACTCTTA
Source organism: Avena insularis (assembly GCA_023614405.1). NCBI lineage: Eukaryota > Viridiplantae > Streptophyta > Magnoliopsida > Poales > Poaceae > Avena > Avena insularis. Next base: position 149,809,001 of record CM042690.1, read on the forward strand.
ATAGCACTCATATCATGGGTGTTTTGACATTCTTTAATAAATTCATCGGTCATCTCTATATAAACGTCTTCAATATCATAGCTTTCTCTAGACTCAGGTGAAATGATAGGTGTAGTAGTATCTTCATTAGGAGTTTCAGTATTTCCATCTATAGTTCTAGCAATCGTAGCATCTAGGAAAGGACCTAATGAACCACTCTTATCAAGCATAGTAGAAGCAGCATCATAAGTATCAGAAGTTTCAGATTCACCAGTAGTAGTAGTGTGTGTAGCATGTGTATGTGGTGGTGTAAGGAACTTACTCATAATAGATGGTGAATCAAGAGCAGCATAGGTGTTCAGAACCGTACCTCTTCTTGTAGTGGATGGTAAAATAGGAACCTTGCCATCACGAGACTTACCCATGATGGATGGATGGCAGCGAACAATAGTGATTCAAAGTGAACTTGATAAATAAAGCTATGCTCCCCGGCAACGGTGCCAGAAAATAGTCTAGATGACCCACAATTATAGGGGGTGTATCGTAGTATTTTCGAGGGAAGTGAAACCCAATTTATTGATTCGACACAAGGGGAGACAAAGAATATTTATAAGCCTTAAAAACTGAGTTGTCAATTCAGCTGCACCTGGAAACAATCTTGCTCACAACAGTTTATCAGTAGCAACAGTTTTGTAGTAGCAATAGTAAAGTAATAGCAGTAGTAAAAGTAAAGACAGTAGTAACAATTGCAGTAAACAAGTAGGATTAAAGTGCGGTAGGCATAGGGATGGATGGACGGGCGTTGCATGGACAAGACAATTCATATGGCAATCAAGACATAGGGCATTTGCAGATAATTAAGATAAAGCATCCAAGTACTAAATAATCATAGGCATATGTTCCATATATAGTCATACATGCTCACAATGAGAACTTGCACAACATCTTTTGTCCTTCCAACCCGTTTGCAGCGGGGCCTCAAGGGAGCTACTTGCAATTGAGGTGCTCCTTTTAATAGAGCACCGGAGCAAAGCATTAACACTCCATGAACACATGTGATCCTCACATCAAAGCCATTCCCTCCGGTTATCCCGATTGCTGTCACTTTGGGGCCTTTGGTTCCGGACAACAATATGTGTATAAAACTTGCAGGTAAGACCATAAACAATACTATCATAATGAATCAATAACATGTTCAGATCTGAAATCATGGCACTCGGGCCCTAGTGACAAGCATTAAGCATAACAAGTTGCAACAAAGTCAAAAAGCACTAATAATAGATAAACACCATTCCCTAACAATCTGATGCCATTACATGAACGGTCTCATACAATCCCTACCATCCCCATAGCCTACAGTGGGGGATTACTCACTTATGGATGGGGGAAACATGCATGGTCGATGGAGAAGCAATGGTGATGATGATGGCAATGATCTCCTCCAATTCCCCGTCCCGGCAGGGTGCCAGAACGGAGTTTCTGGTTCCAAATCACGGAATCTGGTGGTGGCGGCGCAACGGAACTCTTTCTAAAAAACGTCGAACCCCCCTTGGTTTTTAGGTCAAGAGGCAACTTATAGGCGAAGAGGGAGACCGAGGGGCAGCCGAGGCAGCCACACCACCCCCAGGCAAGGCCTGGCCTGGCCCGGCGGCCAGGTGGTGTGGGCCCCTTGTGGCCCTACTCCATCTCGTCTTCTGGTTCCGTGAGTCTTCTGGTGAAATATGATTTTTGGCATATTTTCCAGGATTTTTCTTGATAGTTGATTTTCTGACACAAAAACTAGACACCAAGGCAATTCTGCTAAAAACAGCGTCAGTCCGTGTTAGTTGTATCCAAATCACACAAGTTTACAGGAAAAACAATAGCAAAAGTGTTCGGGGAAGTAGATACGTTTTGCACGTATCAACCACATATCGACCCACCAGAGTCATTGCATGTGTGTTCTTTTCCACAATCCACATATGTATCAACTAGATTAATTGCAAGTGTGTTATTGTCACAAACCACATATGGATCAACCAATGGCATTGCATGTGTGTTCCTTCCACAAACCACATATGGATCAACCAATGTCATCGCATGTGTGTTCTTTTCACAAACCACACATGGATCAACCAATGGCATTGCATGTGTGTTCCTTTCACAAACCACACATGGATACATTAGAGTCATGGCATGTGTGTTCTTTTCACAAACCACACATGTATTAACCAATGGCATTGCACGTGTGTTCTTTTCAAAAAGCACACATGGATCAACCAATATCATTGCATGTGTGTTCCTGTCATGAACCACATATGGATCCAACAATGTCATTGCATGCGTGTTCTTTTCCACAAACCACATGGATCAACCAATGGCATTGCATGTGTGTTATTTTCACAAACCACACATGGATCAACCAATGGCATTGCATCTGTGTTCTTTTCACAAACCACACATGGATCCACCAGTGTTCACTACATGTGTGTTCTTTCCACAAACCACTTATGGATCCACCAATGTCATTGCATGTATGTTCTTTTCCGCAAACCACATGGATCAACCAATGGCATTGCATGTGCGTTCTTTTCACAAACCACACATGGATCAACCAATGGCATTGCATGTGCGTTCTTTTCAGAAACCACACATGGATCAACCAATGGCATTGCATGTGTGTTCTTTTCACAAACCACACATGGATCAACCAATGGCATTGCATGTGTGTTCTTTTCACAAACCACACATGGATCCACCAGAGTCATTGCATGTGTGTTCTTTCCACAAACCACATATGGATCAACCAGTGTCATTGCATGTGTGTTCTTTCCACAAACCACATATGGATCAACCAATGTCATTGCATGTGTGTTCTTTCCACAAATGACATATGGATCCACTAGAGTCATTGCATGTGTGTTCTTTTCAAAAACCAGATATGGACCCACTAGAGTCATTGCATGTGTGTTCTTATACTAAAACAAGCACTAGAGTCATTGCATGTGTCTTCTTATCACAAACCACACATGGATCCACCAGAGTCATTGGATGTGTGTTCTTTCCACAAACCACACATGGATCCACCAGAGTAATTACATGTGTGTTCTTTTCACGAACCACATATGGATCAACAAATGTCATTGCATGTGTGTTCTTTTCACAAACCACATATGGATCCACCAATGTCATTGCATGTGAGTTCTTTCCATCAACAACATATGGATCCACCAATGTCATTGTGTTTGTGTTCTTTCCACTAACCACACATGGATCCACTAGAGTCATTGCATATGTGTTCTTTTCACAAACCACATATGGACCCACCAGAGTCATTGCATGTGTGTTCTTTTCCACAAACCAAATATGTATCCACTAGAGAAATTGCATGTGTGTTATTCTCACAAACCACACATGGATCAACCAATGGCATTGCATGTGTGTTCTTTTCACAAACCACACATGGATATATCAGAGTCAATGCATGTGTGTTCTTTTCACAAACCACACATGTATTAACCAATGGCATTGCATGTGTGTTCTTTTCACAAAGCACACATAGATCAACCAATGTCATTGCATGTGTGTTCATGTCATGAACCACATATGGATCCAACAATGTCATTGCATGTGTGTTCTTTTCCACAAACCACACATGGATCAACCAATGGCATTGCATATGTGTTCTTTTCACAAACCACACATTGATCAACCAATGGCATTGCATGTGTGTTCTTTTCACAGACCACACATGGATCCACCAGTGTTCACTACATGTGTGTTCTTTCCACAAACCACTTATGGATCCACCAATGTCATTGCATGTGTGTTCTTTTCCACAAACCACATGGATCAACCAATGGCATTGCATGTGTGTTCTTTTCACAAACCACATGTGGATCAACCAATGGCATTGCATGTGTGTTCTTTTCACAAACCACACATGGATCAACCAATGGCATTGCATGTGTGTTCTTTTCACAAACCACACATGGATCCACCAGAGTCATTGCATGTGTGTTCTTTCCACAAACCACATATGGATCAACCAGTGTCATTGCATGTGTGTTCTTTCCACAAACCACATATGGATCAACCAATGTCATTGCATGTGTGTTCTTTCCACAAACGACATATGGATCCACTAGAGTCATTGCATGTGTGTTCTTTTCAAAAACCACATATGGACCCACTAGAGTCATTGCATGTGTGTTCTTATACTAAAACCAACACTAGAGTCATTGCATGTGTCTTCCTTTCACAAACCACACATGGATCCACCAGAGTCATTGCATGTGTGTTCTTTCCACAAACCACACATGGATCCACCAGAGTAATTGCATGTGTGTTCTTTTCACAAACCACATATGGATCAACAAATGTCATTGCATGTGTGTTCTTTTCACAAACCACATATGGATCCACCAATGTCATTGGATGTGAGTTCTTTCCATGAACAACATATGGGTCCACCAATGTCGTTGTGTTTGTGTTCTTTCCACTAACCACACATGGATCCACTAGAGTCATTGCATATGTGTTCTTTTCACAAACCACATATGGACCCACCAGAGTCATTGCATGTGTGTTCTTTTCCACAAACCACATATGTATCCACTAGAGTAATTACATGTGTGTTATTGTCACAAACCACACATGGATACATCAGAGTCATTGCATGTGTGTTCTTTTCACAAACCACACATGGATTAACCAATGGAATTGCATGTGTGTTCTTTTAACAACCCACATATGGATCAACCAGTGTCATTGCATGTGTGTTCCTGTCATGAACCACATATGGATCCACCAGTGTTCATTGCATGTGTATTCTTTCCACTAACCACATATGTATCCACTAGAGTCATTGCATGTGTGTTCTTTTCACAAACCACACATGGATCAACCAATGTCATTGCATGTGTGTTCTCCATAAACCACATATGGATCCACCAATGTCATTGCATGTGTGTTCTTTTCCACAAACCACACATAGATCAACCAATGTCATTGCATGTGTGTGAAGGAAATATGCCCTGAGAGGCAATAATAAAGTTGTTATTATGTATTCCTTGTATATGATAGATGTTTATTTTGCATGCTATAATTGTATTGATAGGAAACATCAATACATGTGTGTTTAATAAACAAAAAGGTTTCCTAGTTATGCCTCTCTTATAGACTAGCTTGTTGATTAACAAGATGATCAAAGTTTCCTGATCATGGACATTGGATGTTGTTAATAACAAGGTCACATCTTTTGTGAAATGATGTGATGAACATTCATCCGAAGTATAGCATTACGATCAAGTCATTATGTTTATATTGCTATAACATCATACAAAGTAATCTTAGTCCTTAGACCATGAGATCATGTTAATTGCTAACACCGGAAGAGTATCTTGATAACATCAAACGTCACACCATAATAGGGTGACCATAAAGGTGGGTTCAGTGCTATGAAGGTGTTATGTTGAGGCTCATGGATCAAGATTGGAATTTGTCAATCCCGATGACGGATAGATATACTCTGGGCCCTCTCGGTGATATCACATTAAGATAGCTTGCAAGCAAGTGATGTGATCACTAGAATGTTATATCACGGGAACGAGAAAAGAGTGCATGTCGGTAACGAGATAAAACTAGGTATTTGGATACCGATGATCGAATCTCGGACATGTATTATATCATGAGACAAAGGGATTAAATTGCTGACGTTAAAGGTTCTCACGATCACAGAAGTCATCGTTGAATATGAGTCGATATGGATCTCCGTGTCCCGCTTCGATTATTGATCTAAGAGGAGTCTCAATCATGTCTGCATTATTCATAAACGTGGGTGACACACTTAAGGGTTTCGGACACCATTTAGGAGCACATATGTTCCGGACAAAAGGTTTGCAAAGCGCAGGAAATGTTTATAGAAACAGAATTGTTTCGGTGAAATTGCGAAAGTGGTTCTGCATGTGATATTGAAATGTTGCAAGGGGTTTTATGTGAATGTTTGTTAATTAAAGTAATTAACAAAATTCTGAATAAAATAAATAAAAGAGTTTTATTAATTGAGAGTTGCATTTAATTTGGTGGAAATTAAATACATGTGAGTGGGATTTTGGGTGGAGGCCATGTTTATGTGAGTGGAGGTTCACCACATGAATGAAGGAGGGGAGGAGTCCCCCCCTCATGCGCGGCTATGGGAGGGAGGGTCTCCTCCTCCTATATAAAGCCCTCCTCTCCTCTCACAAAACACACCTCCTCGTGAAGGATCTCTCTCCTCTAGATATTCCCCATGGTCTCGGATTAGCGAGATACATGTTCCCGTGGCCTTAAGCGTGGAAGGAGTTCTTTCCTGCTGATTCATTTGGAGGGAGGAGGTGGAGGTTGTGTGGTGGTTTGAACGTGTGTGCGAGTACGGATGCGCTGCTAATTTGTGGCGCTCGGACTTCCACACGATCTTGAGATCAGCAAGCGTACGACTACATCAACCACGAGTTCCTACTCGTTAACAAAACTCATTGTCTTCGAGGGTAAGTTCTCCATGGATGTATGTCCCCCGTTGCTCTGTATCTTGTAGATAGATATTGGCGTATAGTTCTCATGGTAGGAATTTATTTGTTTTCTATGCTGCGGACCCAACAGTGTGTTCTTTCCACAAACCACATATGGATCCACCAATGTCATTGCATGTGTGTTCTTTTCCACAAACCACATATGTATCCAGTACAGTCATTGCATGTGTGTTCCTGTCATGAACCACATATGGATCCACCAGTATTCATTGCATGTGTGTTCTTTCCACAAACCACATATGGATCCACTAGAGTCATTGCATGTGTGTTCTTTTCACAAGCCACATATGGGTCCACCAATGTCATTGCATGTGTGTTCTTTCCATGAACTACATATGGATCCACCAATGTCATTGCATGTGTGTTCTTTCCAATAACCACACATGGATCCACTAGAGTCATTGCATGTGTGTTCTTTTCACAAAGCACATATGGACCCACCAGAGTCATTTCATGTGTGTTCTTTTCCACAAACCACATAGGTATCCACTAGAGTAATTGCAAGTGTGTTATTGTCACAAACCACATATGGATCAACCAATGTCATTGCATGTGTGTTCTTTCCACAAACCACATCTGGATCAACCAATGTCATTGCATGTGTGTTATTTTCACAAACCACACATGGATCAACCAATGGCATTGCATGTGTGTTCTTTTCACAAACCACACATGGATACATCAGAGTCATTGCATGTGTGTTCTTTTCACAAACCACACATGGAATAACCAATGGCATTGCATGTGTGTTATTTTAACAACCCACATATGGATCAACCAGTGTCATTGCATGTGTGTTCCTGTCATAAACCACATATGGATCCACCAGTGTTCATTGCATATGTGTTCTTTCCACTGACCACATATGTATCCAGTAGAGTCATTGCATGTGTGTTCTTTTCATAAACAACACATGGATCAACCAATGTCAGTGCCTGTGTGTTCTTTCCATAAACCACATATGGATCCACCAATGTCATTGCATGTGTGTTCTTTTCACAAACCACACATGGATCAACCAATGGCATTGCATGTGTGTTCTTTTCACAAACCTCACATGGATCAACCAATGGCATTGCATGTGTGTTCTTTTCACAAACCACACATGGATCCACCAGAGTCATTGCATGTGTTTTATTTCCACAAACCACTTATGGATCCACCAATGTCATTGCATGTGTGTTCTTTGCACAAACCACACATGGATCCACCAGAGTAATTGCATGTGTTCTATTTCCACAAACCACACATGGATCAACCAGTGTCATTGCATGTGTGTTCTCTCCACAAACCACATATGGATCAACCATTGTAATTGCATGTGTGTTCTTTCCACAAACCACATATGGATCCACTAGATTCATTGCATGTGTGTTCTTTTCACAAACCACATATGGACCCACTAGAGTCATTGCATGTGTGTTCTTATACTAAAACCAGCACTAGAGTCATTGCATGTGTGTTCTTTTCACAAACCACACATGGATCCACCAGAGTCATTGCATGTGTGTTCTTTACACAAACCACTCATGGATCCACCAGAGTAATTGCATGTGTGTTCTTTTCACAAACCACATATGGATCAACAAATGTCATTGCATGTGTGTTCTTTTCACAAACCACATATGGATCCACCAATGTCATTGCATGTGTGTTCTTTCCTTGAACCACATATGGATCCACCAATGTCATTGCGTGTGTGTTCTTTCCACTAACCAGACATGGATCCACTAGAGTCATTGCATGTGTGTTCTTTTCACAAACCACATATGGATCAACCAATGTCATTGCATGTGTCTTCTTTCCACAAACCACATATGGATCAACGAATGTCATTGTATATGTGTTCTTTTCACAAACCACATATGGATCCACCAATGTCATTGCATGTGTGTTCTTTCCATGAACCACATATGGATCTACCAATGTCATTGTGTGTGTATTATTTCCACTAACCACACATGGATCCACTAGAGTCATTGCATGTGTGTTCTTTTCACAAACCACATATGGATCAACCAATGTCATTGCATGTGTCTTCTTTCCACAAACCACATATGGATCAACCAATGTCATTGCATGTGTGTTCTTTTCACAAACCAGACATGGATCAACCAATGGCATTGCATGTGTGTTCTTTTCACAAACCACACATGGATCAACCAATGGCATTGCATGTGTGTTCTTTTCACAAACCACACATGGATCCACCAGAGTCATTGCATGAGTGTTCTTTCCACAAACCACACATGGATCAACCAATGGAATTGCACGTGTGTTCATTGCACAAACCACACATGGATCCACCAGAGTCATTGCATGTGTTCTCTTTCCACAAACCACATATGGATCAACCAATGCCATTGCATGTGTGTTCTTTCCACAAACCACATATGGATCAACCACTGTCACTGCATGTGTGTTCTTTCCACAAACCACATATGGATCCACTAGAGTCATTGCATGTGTGTTCTTTACACAAACCACATATGGACCCACTAGAGTCATTGCATGTGTGTTCTTATAGTAAAACAAGCACTAGAGTCATTGCATGTGTGTTCTTTCCACAAACCACATATGGATCCACCAATGTCATTGCATGTGTGTTATTTTCACAAACCACATATGGATCAACAAATGTCATTGCATGTGTGTTCTTTTCACAAACCACATATGGATCCACCAATGTCATTGCATGTGGGTTCTTTCTATGAACCACATATGGATCCACCAATGTCATTGCGTGTGTGTTCTTTCCACTAACCACACATGGATCCACTAGATTCATTGCATGCGTGTTCTTTTCACAAACCACATATGGATCAACCAATGTCATTGCATGTGTCTTCTTTCCACAAACCACATATGGATCAACCAATGCCACTGCATGTGTGTTCTTTTCACAAACCACACATGGATCAACCAATGGCATTGCATGTGTGTTCTTTTCACAAACCTCACATGGATCAACCAATGGCATTGCATGTGTGTTCTTTTCACCAACCACACATGGATCCACCAGAGTCATTGTATGTGTGTTCTTTCCACAAACCACTTATGGATCCACCAATGTCATTGCATGTGTGTTCTTTGCACAAACCACACATGGATCCACCAGCGTAATTGCATGTGTTCTGTTTCCACAAACCACATATGGATCAACCAGTGTCATTGCATGTGTGTTCTCTACACAAACCACATATGGATCAACCACTGTCATTGCATGTGTGTTCTTTCCAAAAACCACATATGGATCCACTAGAGTCATTGCATGTGTGTTCTTTTCACAAACCACATATGGACCCACTAGAGTCATTGCATGTGTGTTCTTATACTAAAACCAGCACTAGAGTCATTGCATGTGTGTTCTTTTCACAAACCACACATGGATCCACCAGAGTCATTGCATGTGTGTTCTTTAAACAAACCACTCATGGATCCACCAGAGTGATTGCATGTCTGTTCTTTCACAAACCACATATGGATCCACCAGTATTCATTGCATGTGTGTTCTTTCCACAAACCACATATGGATCCACTAGAGTCCTTTCATGTGTGTTCTTTTCACAAACCACATATGGATCCACCAATGTCATTGCATGTGTGTTCTTTCCAATAACCACACATGGATCCACTAGAGTCATTGGATGTGTGTTCTTTTCACGAAGCACATATGGACCCACCAGAGTCATTTCATGTGTGTTCTTTTCCACAAACCACATAGGTATCCACTAGAGTAATTGCAAGTGTGTTATTGTCACAAACCACATATTGATCAACCAATGTCATTGCATGTGTGTTCTTTCCACAAACCACATCTGGATCAACCAATGTCATTGCATGTGTGTTATTTTCACAAACCACACATAGATCAACCAATGGCATTGCATGTGTGTTCTTTTCACAAACCACACATGTATACATCAGAGTGATTGCATGTGTGTTCTTTTCACGAACCACACATGGATTAACCAATGGCATTGCATGCGTGTTATTTTAACAACCCACATATGGATCAACCAGTGTCATTTCATGTGTGTTCCTGTCATGAACCACATATGGATCCACCAGTGTTCATTGCATATGTGTTCTTTCCACTGACCACATATGTATCCAGTAGAGTCATTGCATGTGTGTTATTTTCACAAAAAACACATGGATCAACCAATGTCAGTGCATGTGTGTTCTTTCCATAAACCACATATGGATCTACCAATGTCATTGCATGTGTGTTTTTTTCCACAAACCACACATGGATCAACCAATGTCATTGCATGTGTGTTCTTTCCACAAACCACATATGGATCCACCAATGTCATTGCATGTGTGTTCTTTACCAGAAACCACATATGTATCCACTAGAGTCATTGCATGTGTGTTCCTGTCATGAACCATATTTGGGTCCACCAGGGTTCATTACATGTGTGTTCTTTACACAAACCACATATGGATCCACTAGAGTCATTGCATGTATGTTCTTTTCACAAATCACATATGGATCCACCAATGTCATTGCATGTGTGTTCTTTCCATGAACCACATATGGATCCACCAATGTCATTGCACGTGTGTTCTTTCCCTAACCACACATGGATCCACTAGAGTCATTGCATGTGTGTTCTTTTCAAAAACCACATGTGGATCAACCCATGTCATTGCATGTGTGTTCTTTCCACAAAACACATATGGATCAACCAATGTCATTGCATGTGTGTTCTTTCTACAAACTACATATGGATTCACTTGAGTCATTGCATGTGTGTTCTTTTCACAAACCACATATGGACCCACTTGAGTCATTGCATGTGTGTTCCTTCCACAAACCATCACTAGAGTCATTGCATGTGTGTTCTTTCCACAAACCTATTATGGATCCACCAGAGTCATTGCATGTGTGTTCTTTTCACAAACCACACATGGATCCACCATAGTCATTGCATGTGTGTTCTTTCCACAAACCACACATGGATCCACCAGAGTGATTGCATGTGTGTTATTTTCATAAACCACACATGGATCAACCATATGTCATTGCATGTGTTTTCTTTTCACAAACCACACATGGATAACCAATGGCATTGCATGTGTGTTCTTTCCATAAACCACACATGGATCAACTAATGCCATTGCATGTGTGTTCTTTTCCACAAACCACATGGATCAACCAATGGCATTGCATGTGTGTTATTTTGACAAACCACACATGGATCAACCAATGGCATTGCATGTGTGTTCTTTTCACAAGCCACACATGGATCAACCAATGGCATTACATGTGTGTTCTTTGCACAAACCACACATGGATCCACCAGAGTCATTGCATGTGTTCTCTTTCCACAAACCACATATGGATTAACCAGTGTCATTGCATGTGTGTTCTTTCCACAAACCACATATGGATCAACCACTGTCATTGCATGTGTGTTCTTTCCACAAACCACATATGGATCCACTAGAGTCATTGCATGTGTGTTCTTTTCACAAACCACATATGGACCCACTAGAGTCATTGCATGTGTGTTCTTATACTAAAACCAGCACTAGAGTCATTGCATGTGTGTTCATTTCACAAACCACACATGGATCCACCAGAGTCATTGCATGTGTGTTCTTTCCACAAACCACACATGGATCCACCAGAGTAATTGCATGTGTGTTCTTTTCAGAAACCACATATGGATCAACAAATGTCATTGCATGTGTGTTCATTTCACAAACCACATATGGATCCACCAATGTCATTGCATGTGGGTTCTTTCTATGAACCACATATGGATCCACCAATGTCATTGCGTGTGTGTTCTTTCCACTAACCACACATGGATCCACTAGAGTCATTTCATGTGTGTTATTTTCACAAACCACATATGGAGGCACCAATGTCATTGCATGTGTCTTCTTTCCACAAACCACAGATGGATCAACCAATGTCATTGCATGTGTGTTCTTTTCACAAACCACACATGGATCAACCAATGGCATTGCATGTGTGTTCTTTTCACAAACCACATATGGACCCACTTGAGCCATTGCATGTGTGTTCCTTCCACAAACCATCACTAGAGTCATTGCATGTGTGTTCTTTCCACAAACCACATATGGATCCACCTGAGTCATTGCATGTGTGTTCTTTTCACAAACCACACATGGATCCACCAGAGTCATTGCATGTGTGTTCTTTCCACAAACCACACATGGATCCACCAGAGTGATTGCATGTGTGTTATTTTCACAAACCACACATGGATCAACCATATGTCATTGCATGTGTTTTCTTTTCACAAACCACACATGGATAAACCAATGTCATTGCATGTGTGTTCTTTCCATAAACCACACATGGATCAACTAATGTCATTGCATGTGTGTTCTTTTCCACAAACCACATGGATCAACCAATGGCATTGCATGTGTGTTATTTTCACAAACCACACATGGATCAACCAATGGCATTGCATGTGTGTTCTTTTCACAAGCCACACATGGATCAACCAATGGCATTACATGTGTGTTCTTTGCACAAACCACACATGGATCCACCAGAGTCATTGCATGTGTTCTCTTTCCACAAACCACATATGGATTAACCAGTGTCATTGCATGTGTGTTCTTTCCACAAAACACATATGGATCAACCACTTTCATTGCATGTGTGTTCTTTCCACAAACCACCTATGGATCCACTAGAGTCATTGCATGTGTGTTCTTGTCACAAACCACATATGGACCCACTAGAGTCATTGCATGTGTGTTCTTATACTAAACCCAGCACTAGAGTCATTGCATGTGTGTTCATTTCACAAACCACACATGGATCCACCAGAGTCATTGCATGTGTGTTCTTTCCACAAACCACACATGGATCCACCAGAGTAATTGCATGTGTGTTCTTTTCAGAAACCACATATGGATCAACAAATGTCATTGCATGTGTGTTCTTTTCACAAACCACATATGGATCCACCAATGTCATTGCATGTGGGTTCTTTCCATGAACCACATATAGATCAACCAATGTCATTGCATGTGTGTTCTTGCCACTAACCACACATGGATCCACTAGAGTCATTTCATGTGTGTTCTTTTCACAAACCACATATGGATCCACCAATGTCATTGCATGTGTCTTCTTTCCACAAACCACAGATGGATCAACCAATGTCATTGCATGTGTGTTCTTTTCACAAACCACACATGGATCAACCAATGGCATTGCATGTGTGTTCTTTTCACAAACCTCACATGGATCAACCAATGGCATTGCATGTGTGTTCTTTTCACAACCACACATGGATCCACCAGAGTCATTGCATGTGTTTTCTTTCCACAAACCACTTATGGATCCACCAATGTCATTGCATGTGTGTTCTTTGCACAAACCAGACATGGATCCACCAGAGTAATTGCATGTGTTCCGTTTCCACAAACAACATATGGATCAACCAGTGTCATTGCATGTGTGTTCTCTCCACAAACCACATATGGATCAACCATTGTCATTGCATGTGTGTTCTTTCCACAAACCACATATGGATCCACTAGAGTCACTGCATGTGTGTTCTTTTCACAAACCACATATGGACCCACTAGAGTCATTGCATGTGTGTTCTTATACTAAAACCAGCACTAGAGTCATTGCATGTGTGTTCTTTTCACAAACCACACATGGATCCACCAGAGTCATTGCATGTGTGTTCTTTACACAAACCACTCATGGATCCACCAGAGTAATTGCATGTGTGTTCTTTTCACAAACCACATATGGATCAACAAATGTCATTGCATGTGTGTTCTTTTCACAAACCACATATGGATCCACCAATGTCATTGCATGTGTGTTCTTTCCATGAACCACATATGGATCCACCAATGTCATTGCGTGTGTGTTCTTTCCACTAACCAGACATGGATCCACTAGAGTCGTTGCATGTGTGTTCTTTTCACAAACCACATATGGATCAACCAATGTCATTGCATGTGTCTTCTTTCCACAAACCACATATGGATCAACGAATGTCATTGTATGTCTGTTCTTTTCACAAACCACATATGGATCCACCAATGTCATTGCATGTGTGTTCTTTCCATGAACCACAGATGGATCTACCAATGTCATTGTGTGTGTATTCTTTCCACTAACCACACATGGATCCACTAGAGTCATTGCATGTGTGTTCTTTTCACAAACCACATATGGATCAACCAATGTCATTGCATGTGTCTTCTTTCCACAAACCACATATGGATCAACCAATGTCATTGCATGTGTGTTCTTTTCACAAACCACACATGGATCAACCAATGGCATTGCATGTTTGTTCTTTTCACAAACCACACATGGATCAACCAATGGCATTGCATGTGTGTTCTTTTCACAAACCACACATGGATCCACCAGAGTCATTGCATGAGTGTTCTTTCCACAAACCACACATGGATCAACCAATGGAATTGCATGTGTGTTCTTTGCACAAACCACACATGGATCCACCAGAGTCATTGCATGTGTTATCTTTCCACAAACACATATGGATCAACCAATGCCATTGCATGTGTGTTCTTTCCACAAACCACATATGGATCAACCACTGTCATTGCATGTGTGTTCTTTCCACAAACCACATATGGATCCACTAGAGTCATTGCATGTGTGTTCTTTACACAAACCACATATGGACCCACTAGAGTCATTGCATGTGTGTTCTTATACTAAAACAAGCACTAGAGTCATTGCATGTGTGTTCTTTCCACAAACCACATATGGATCCACCAATGTCATTGCATGTGTGTTCTTTTCACAAACCACATATGGATCAACAAATGTCATTGCATGTGTGTTCTTTTCACAAACCACATATGGATCCACCAATGTCATTGCATGTGGGTTCTTTCTATGAACCACATATGGATCCACCAATGTCATTGCGTGTGTGTTCTTTCTACTAACCACACATGGATCCACTAGAGTCATTGCATGTGTCTTCTTTTCACAAACCACATATGGATCAACCAATGTCATTGCATGTGTCTTCTTTCCACAAACCACATATGGATCAACCAATGCCATTGCATGTGTGTTCTTTTCACAAACCACACATGGATCAACCAATGGCATTGCATGTGTGTTCTTTTCACAAACCTCACATGGATCAACCAATGGCATTGCATGTGTGTTCTTTTCACAAACCACACATGGATCCACCAGAGTCATTGCATGTGTGTTCTTTCCACAAACCACTTATGGATCCACCAATGTCATTGCATGTGTGTTCTTTGCACAAACCACACATGGATCCACCAGAGTAATTGCATGTGTTCTGTTTCCACAAACCACATATGGATCAACCAGTGTCATTGCATGTGTGTTCTCTACACAAACCACATATGGATCAACCACTGTCATTGCATGTGTGTTCTTTCCAAAAACTACATATGGATCCACTAGAGTCATTGCATGTGTGTTCTTTTCACAAACCACATATGGACCCACTAGAGTCATTGCATGTGTGTTCTTATACTAAAACCAGCACTAGATTCATTGCATGTGTGTTCTTTTCACAAACCACACATGGATCCACCAGAGTCATTGCATGTGTGTTCTTTACACAAACCACTCATGGATTTACCAGAGTAATTGCATGTGTGTTCTTTTCACAAACCACATATGGATCAACAAATGTCATTGCATGTGTGTTCTTTTCACAAACCACATATGGATCCACCAATGTCATTGCATGTGTGTTCTTTCCACAAACCACAGATGGATCCACCAATGTCATTGCATGTGTGTTCTTTTCACAAACCACATATGGATCAACAAATGTCATTGCATGTGTGTTCTTTTCACAAACCACATATGGATCCACCAATGTCATTGCATGTGGGATCTTTCTATGAACCACATATGTATCCACAAATGTCATTGCGTGTGTGTTCTTTCCACTAACCACACATGGATCCACTAGAGTCATTGCATGTGTGTTCTTTTCACAAGCCACATATGGATCAACCAATGTCATTGCATGTGTATTCTTTCCACAAACCACATATGGATCAACCAATGCATTGCATGTGTGTTCTTTTCACAAACCACACATGGATCAACCAATGGCATTGCATGTGTGTTCTTTTCACAAACCACACATGGATCAACCAATGGCATTGCATGTGTGTTCTTTTCACAAACCTCACATGGATCAACCAATGGCATTGCATGTGTGTTCTTTCCACAAACCACATATGGATCAACCATTGTCATTGCATGTGTGTTCTTTCCACAAACCACTTATGGATCCACCAATGTCATTGCATGTGTGTTCTTTTCACAAACCACATACGGACCCACTAGAGTCATTGCATGTGTGTTCTTATACTAAAACCAGCACTAGAGTCATTGCATGTGTGTTCATTTCACAAACCACACATGGATCCACCAGAGTCATTGCATGTGTGTTCTTTCCACAAACCACACATGGATCCACCAGAGTAATTGCATGTGTGTTCTTTTCACAAACCACATATGGATCAACAAATGTCATTGCATGTGTGTTCTTTTCACAAACCATATATGGATCCACCAATGTCATTGCATGTGGGTTCTTTCTATTAACCACATATGGATCCACCAATGTCATTGCGTGTGTGTTCTTTCCACTAACCACACATGGATCCACTAGAGTCATTTCATGTGTGTTCTTTTCACAAACCACATATGGATCCACCAATGTCATTGCATGTGTCTTCTTTCCACAAACCACAGATGGATCAACCAATGTCATTGCATGTGTGTTCTTTTCACAAACCACACATGGATCAACCAATGGCATTGCATGTGTGTTCTTTTCACAAACCTCACATGGATCAACCAATGGCATTGCATGTGTGTTCTTTTCACAAACCACACATGGATCCACCAGAGTCATTGCATGTGTTTTCTTTCCACAAACCACTTATGGATCCACCAATGTGATTGCATGTGTGTTCTTTGCACAAACCACACATGGATCCACCAGAGTAATTGCATGTGTTCTGTTTCCACAAACCACATATGGATCAACCAGTGTCATTGCATGTGTGTTCTCTCCACAAACCACATATGGATCAACCATTGTCATTGCATGTGTGTTCTTTCCACAAACCACATATGGATCCACTAGAGTCATTGCATGTGTGTTCTTTTCACAAACCACATATGGACCCACTAGAGTCATTGCATGTGTGTTCTTATACTAAAACCAGCACTAGAGTCATTGCATGTGTGTTCTTTTCACAAACCACACATGGATCCACCAGAGTCATTGCATGTGTGTTCTTTACACAAACCACTCATGGATCCACCAGAGTAATTGCATGTGTGTTCTTTTCACAAACCACATATGGATCAACAAATGTCATTGCATGTGTGTTCTTTTCACAAACCACATACGGATCCACCAATGTCATTGCATGTGTGTTCTTTCCTTGAACCACATATGGATCCACCAATGTCATTGCGTGTGTGTTCTTTCCACTAACCAGACATGGATCCACTAGAGTCGTTGCATGTGTGTTCTTTTCACAAACCACATATGGATCAACCAATGTCATTGCATGTGTCTTCTTTCCACAAACCACATATGGATCAACGAATGTCATTGTATGTGTGTTCTTTTCACAAACCACATATGGATCCATGTTAGACCCCTCCTTTGTAAAGGAAAAGGATCCCTGTGATTGCAATGCTAGTCCCTGGATCAATGCTAGCATCCACAGTTTAAGATGAAGTACACAGATACAAAGGTTGTTTATTACATTCATTCCAGAGATAAAACATAGTCTTTTACAACTCAGGGCCATAGGCCCAATACAAGAGTTTAAGGAATAAGTAAATAAACATAAGTCTTCATCTTCATGTGCCACAGGCAAGCATGTTGAGTGTAGACTCATGACTCCTATTCATCATCGGAGTAACCTGCAACATCACAAGTTACAGCCACAGAGGGTCAATACTTTGGAATAGTATTGGCAAGTGATACCTTAGTATATTTTAAGTGGACTATACTACTATATGCATTTTGGCTAGGTGTAGCTTGGCTTGCTTTGCTCAAAATAGGTTTTCCTATTAGTAGAAATCATTAAGTTTTTCTTTGTCAAAAACTTCCCAAGAAACCACCAATAGACATTGGGGTCCTTCACCCTTGTTCACCCACAAGTTTTATTTAGAAGTTGGAGTGATGAGATTCTTGTAGCTTCCATGTCTTGATGCTCAAATTGTCCTTTACCAGGGACATGGCTAAGTACTTAGGTTTTACACTCTGCAGAGGTGGTGCACTTTCCCCACAAGACTTGGTTTCCCAAGACAAGATCCTTCAGAAGCCTTTCCTTAGTCAAATGGACGCGTTCCAACCTATCATTCCCTCTACCACCAACTGTCCAAGAGACTAAGTTCTAGCTACCTATATGATCAAGGCAGAGCCCATTTTGCCAAGTGGTTGCACTTGAAGCTTCTCAACATTTGACAACTCAAATCTCTTTGTTCCTGGGTGGCAATCCACAAGTGTGATACACAAGGTAAACCATAAAAATGGGCCTTGTGTAACCACTCAACCAAAAACCACCAAGCAAGTCCCATTCCACCCAGGTGATTCATTAACTTAGTTGTTTTATTAAACAAACACAAGTCCTCGGACTTAGAATATTTTTCCATAGTGTGAATATATATTCCACCCATGTTTTCTATTAGCTAGGCTAAGCATGGCATGGCAACTTAACTTTATGGAAAATTTCCTAGCAACTCTACCATTCTAAACTACATAGGATTCCCCATCATATCATTTGACAAAAGTAGCATGCTTGTCTTAGCAAAATATCTAATGCTAGTATAAAATATAGGAATGGAATATTCATGAAAATATCACTTGCCTTGGTAATGGGGAGAGTAGCACTCTTCACAGTCACAATCACTAGCAAAATCTACACAAAATTGTAGCATAAAATTACACACAATTCATATACAATCAAAAATAATATGAATGCATGCATGGATGAATTTACTAAGTGGTGATTTTGAAAACTCTACCAAGCATGTGCATGTTACTGAAACATAACAAGACACAAAAATTGCCAAAACAAATTTATTTGGTACTTAAACAAATTGCTAAACTAAAACCATACTCAAAATAGCCTTAAACATGTTTCTACAAACAAAGTCATTTTAATGGTTACTATTTGTTAAACACTTTGCATAAACAGAAAGGCCTTGATTCACTGAATCCAACGGT
This sequence comes from Avena insularis, assembly GCA_023614405.1. NCBI lineage: Eukaryota > Viridiplantae > Streptophyta > Magnoliopsida > Poales > Poaceae > Avena > Avena insularis. The sequence goes on from CM042690.1 coordinate 149,828,787, forward strand.
ATAAAGTTTGCAAAAATCCAACGTGGCAATCAAAAGTTATAGGCATTTGAAATTTGGATCAAATTCTGATTTGAAATCTGTTTTTAGATCTAACCGTAGTCACGCGTCGCGTTGTGATTGGCGCGTACCGGTTCGCCCGGATCGAGCTCTGCAGACCGCACGATCTAAATGAGATCTGGCGGCTCAGACGCGTGCGTACCCTTTCGTCCTCCTTCTAATCTATGCCACAGGATCTAGATCCAACGTTCCTAATCAACCTGACCATACTCGGGCGGCGCTAGCGGCGTTGACCGGCGGCGGCACGTCTGACTACGGCGGTGCCGGCGTTCTAGATCGCCCCAGGAAGCAAGAAGGTGCTTACCAGATCCGCAAGGGCGTGCTGAAGCTCGACGTGGTACTGGCTTGCAGAGGGGCGCGCTGTCACGGCGATGATTCCTCGTCGGAGTTGAGTCTGGCGACAGGTGGTTCTGTTCGAGGTCGAAGGCGACGTTGTCGATCACTAGGAGGCAAACGGAGGGTGTGGTTAGATGCAGAAGATCACGGAGAACACGCGTGTGTGAAAGACAAGGCTTGGGGCGGTATGGACTTACCACTGGAGGTCGTCGGAGTTGAAACCGAAGACGGTGGCGGCCAGTCGTCGACGTTGCTGGAGCTACGGTTCATGCGGAGGCAAATGGGGTGTCAAGATGCGCAGATTTCTTCAACAAGATAGCATGAATGAGAGATGAGAACACGAGGCTCACCGGAATTTGCCGGCGCAGTCGTCGGAACAGCGGCGGAGTCGTGCGAGTCGTGGGCGGCCTGGTGGCGTGAATGCAAAATTGACTGAGGGAAAATGGTCGTGGGGAGGTGGGGATCTTATAGCTAGAGGCTCGACAGGAAACGCTCGTCGCATCAATGCTAATTAAGCTCGGGGTATCACTGCTGCAACGCCCGGCGGCGGAGATCATGCGCGGATTCAAGGGGAAGACGAAGACGATGTGGACGGGGCTCGCTGGTCAGCGTAATAAGCAAAGGGGGTGTGGGGTATGTCTGTCAGCGGCTGAGTGAGTGCGCTCACGCGTGAGAGAAGAAAAGAAATGCCCCGGGTGGGCTTGTTGGGCTTGATTCGCTGCTGGGCTGAATTGGTGGCGCGCGACCCTTTTCATTTGTTTGCTTCTTTTCTTTTTCTATTTCTATTTTCTGAATAGGTTTTCAAAAGGTTTCAAGTTTCATTTGAATTCAAATTTTCCTGAGGTTTTGTAGTGGTGAATTGGTCTCAGAAATATGTCAAAACCCATGGGGTTGCTTTGCAAGGGCTTGGTCAAGCTTGGAGTATTGAATAAACAGGTACTTTGCAACAGATTTGCAAATGTTGATAAATAGGGTTTTGAATTTATTTCTAAGTTGAAAACTTTGGTCAAACTTTTACACCTAAACTTTCCAACAATGGAGGCAAGCAAACAAGTTCCTAAACACTCAAGTTTCAAAGGGTGATGGCCATTAAATCTGCTCACATGAAATCATAGCACCATGTTTCTGTTTTTCTGAAAAGAGTTTGATAATGAACTAAACCTATATGCATGCATGAGTGATATGCAAACTTTGAAACTTATGATTTTAGGGATGTTACAAATCTAACCCCCTTAAGGTGAATCTCGCCCTCGAGATTCGGATTGGCTAGCAAATAGGTGTGGGTGGTCTTTCCGAAGATCATCTTCTCTTTCCCATGTTGCTTCCTCTTCGGAATGATGATTCCATTGCACTTTGCAAAACTTGATAGTTTTTGTCCTTGTGACTCTTTCTGCGGTCTCAAGAATCTTGACAGGCTTTTCTTCATAGGTGAGATCACTTTCTAGTTGAACTTCTTCCAAAGGTATGGTATCCTTCAAAGAAGATTCTTCCATTTCTGGGTGACATTTCTTAAGCTGACTCACATGAAAAACATTATGGACTGCTAATAAAGATCTTTGGCAATTCGATTTCATATGCAACTTATACCTTGCGACTTAGAATGTTGAATGGCCCAATATATCTTGGTGCCAACTTTCCTTTGACTCCAAATCTTTTCACTCCACGAAGTGGTGATACTCTAAGATAAGCTCTATCCCCAACTTCGTAGGTGACTTCTCTACGCTTAGAATCCGCGTAGCTTTTCTGTCGAGACTGTGCTATCTTCAACCTGTCCTTAACCAATTTGACCTTTTCTTCGGCGTCTTTGATAAGGTCTGGTCCAAACAAACTTCTTTCTCCCACACCATTCCATAGCAATGGGGTGGTACACTTCCTTCCGTAGAGAAACTCAAATGGTGCCATCCCAATACTAGATTGATAACTGTTATTGTAAGAGAACTCTGCGTAAGGCAGACTTTCATCCCAACTCGCTCCATAATCTAGAGCACATGCCCTCAACATGTCTTCAAGAATTTGATTAGCCTTTCTGTTTGCCCATCGGTTTGAGGATGAAAAGCAGTGCTGAATTCCAACCTCGTTCCTAAAGATTCATGAAGCTGTCTCCAAAAGTGAGAAGTAAACTGAGTTCCTCTATCAGACACAATACTCTTAGGCACACCGTGAAGGCATACAATTCTGCTCATGTAGATTTTGGCTAACTTGGCACTTGTATAAGTTGTCTTCACGGGTATAAAATGAGCCACTTTAGTTAGGCGATCCACTACTACCCATATGGAATCATACCCTGACCTGGTCCTTGGTAATCCGGTAATGAAATCCATACCAATATTTTCCCACTTCCATTCAGGAATAGGCAGTGGTTGAAGCAAACCTGCTGGTTTCTGATGCTCCGCTTTCACTCTACTACACACATCACACAAAGCAATGTGTTCGGCGATGTCCCTTTTGAGATTGTTCCACCAAAATCTTTCTTTCATATCCATGTACATTTTGGTGTTTCCCGGGTGAATAGAATATGGAGAGTTATGGGCTTCTTGTAGAATCAGTTTCGTAACTTCGGATCTTGTGGAACACAAATACGTTTCCCGTGCCATAAAGTACCTTGTTCGTCTATATGGAAACTTTTAGCTTTCCCTTGGCTAATCCTTTCCTTAATCTCTTCGATTTCTTTATCTGTCTTTTGGGCTTCTTTAATCTTATCCAACAGAGTGGGTTGAACATCCAAAGACATAATATGTCCTTCTAGCACAATTTCCAATCTGAGTTCTTTGAATTGCTTACACAAGTCATCTGGCAATTCACCTTTGGTAAGGCCATTTACAAACGCCTTACGACTTAGAGCATCTGCTACTACATTTGCTTTACCGGGGTGGTATTGCAAACTCAAGTCGTAATTCTTGATAAGTTCTAGCCATCTCCTTTGTCTCATATTGATTTCCTTCTGGGTGAAGATATATTTTAGACTCTTGTGATCCGTGAATACTTCACAACGCTTTCCCAAAAGGTAGTGTCTCCATGTTTTGAGTGTATGGACAACAGCAGCTAACTCTAAATCATGAGTAGGATAATTTACTTCATGAGTTTTGAGTTGTCTCGAGGCATAAGCCACAACTTTTCTGCCTTGCATAAGTACGGCACCTAATCCTTGATGAGAAGCATCACAATACACTTGGAAATCCTTTTCCAAGTCTGGTAAGCACAGAACTGGTGCTGACACAAGCCTCTTCTTCAATTCTTGAAAGCTGAGTTCACAACTTTCAGACCAAGCAAATTTCTTATCTTTCTTTAACAATTCAGTCATGGGCTTAGCAACCTTTGAGAAATTCTCAATGAACCTTCTGTAATAACCTGCTAAGCCGAGGAAACTGCGAACTTCTTTCACATTCTTGGGAGATTCCCATTCTGTCACAGCTGAAACTTTAGCAGGATCAACTGCTACACCATCCTTTGTCATAACGTGACCAAGAAATCCAACTTCCTCTAACCAAAACTCACACTTGCTGAATTTGGCATAAAGCTTATGTTCCCTCAGTTTCTCAAGTATCAAGCGTAGATGTCTTTCATGCTCTTCCTTGCTCTTGGAGTAGACTAAGATGTCATCGACGAAAACGACAACGAACTTGTCGAGAAATTCTATGAACACTTTGTTCATCATATTCATGAAGTATGCTGGAGCGTTGGTTAAACCAAAAGGCATCACAGTGTACTCATACAATCCATACCTTGTGGTGAATGCTGTTTTAGGTATGTCTTGCTCTCTTATCTTGAGTTGAAAATAGCCTGACCGAAGATCAATCTTCGAGAACACACATGCTCCTTCTAGCTGATCAAATAAGTCGTTGATTCTTGGCAAAGGATATTTGTTCTTGATGGTTACCTCGTTGAGAGAACGGTAGTCAATACATAATCTTTGTGTTCTATCCCTCTTTTCCACGAATAAAACTGGAGCTCCCCAAGATGAAGAACTTGGCTGGATGAATCCTTTCTGCAATTTTTCTCCAAGTTGTTTCTTGAGTTCCTTAAGTTCGTCAACTAACATTTTATAAGGCCTCTTTGCTCTTGGTCCAGAACCTGGTACCAAATCTATTATAAACTCTACATCTCTATCTGGTGGCATTCCCGGTAACTCTTCCTAAACACATCCGATATTCACACACAATTACATGTGTCCATGCTAACCCCCTTAAGAGAATTCAGCTTACTTCCTTTAGATTTAAAATTGGACTTGAATTTATCCTCTTACCTTCAGGGGTTGTGAGTGCAACTGTGCGATTGGCACAATCTAGTACTCCCTCATACTTAGCCATCCAATCCATTCCCAAAATCACATCCAATCCTTGGGAATTTAGGATTATTAGGTTCACTGGAAACTTATGTTTTCCAAACTCTATGACTAAGTCATGACATCCTGAGTTTACTATCATTTCTCCACCAGGAGAACTTACTCTTATAGGACACCCAATGGTTTCTACCGGTAGTTCATTTCTTTCGACAAATGCTTTTGATATGAATGAATGAGATGCACCGGTATCAAAGAGTACAAATGCTGGAATTGAATTTAGTCTGAACTTACCAGCAGAAGATCGTGCTCTTCATAGACATCTTCCACATTGATGTGGTTAACCTGTCCTTCTGAAAAGGATTGGGCTTGTTAGGTCCTTCAACTTTATTTTCGGGCACTCATTAGCATAATGCCCCGACTTCTTGCATTTGAAGCATTCAACTTCGATGATGTCCCTTTTAGGCTGGTTTCCACTTCCACTTCCACTGTGGTGGCTCTTATGTCCACTCTTGTGATTCTTGTACTTATCATTGTCATGACTGCGATGATGCTTGTTGTCATGACGGTTGTGGTTGTGGTGCTTGTTGAATTTCCCATGCTTGTGGGATCCTGAGCTGACACTATCATCATAGTGAGATCGTTTATGAGACGATCCCGAGCTGTGCTTGTCGTAGTGTTTCCTCTTCCTACTCTCGACTTGCTTCATTTTACTCTCCACAATAGCAGCCTTGTCACACAGCGACTGATAAGTTGGAACATATGCCACAGACAGCTGCAGATTCAGCTCATCATTCAAGCCTTCCAGAAACTTTTCCTTTCTTTTGGCATCTGTGTCAACCTCATCCGGTGCATAGCGCGCCAGATTGTTGAACTCTTCTATATATTCAGCCACGCTGTGGTGGTGCTGCTTCAGGTTGTGAAACTCCTTCTTTTTCAGGCTCATCATTCCTGGTGAGATATGAGTAGTGCGAAAGCCATCTTCAAAGATAGCCCAAGTCACCTCATCAATAGGAGTGGTGATCTGGAAGTTGTCCCACCATGTGGCGGCTGGTCCTTCCAACAAATGTGCTGTGAACCTGACTTTTTCAGCATCCGTGCAGCCCACGGTCACTAAGTCTTTGTTCATAGAACGTAGCCAATCATTGGCTACCATGGGATCAGTCGTTCCCGAAAACTTAGCTGGCCTCAGACGCAGAAATCTGGTGAGCATATCAAAACCCGGAGGGTTGTTGTTGTTGTTGTTGTTATTGGGGTTGTTGTTGTTCTGGTTTTGGATGAATGTCGTCATCATTTGCATAAGCTGTGTCTGCGCATTCATCATCTGTTGCATTTCCGGGGTAATGTTGTTGGGGTTGGGGTTTGCGCGACGGGGAGGCATCTGTGGTTTATTCAAGGAAAGAATGAGATACCCATAGATGTTTATGCACAATACATCACGTAAGCAAACACATAGCATGCAACATAAGGATCAAAGTTCAACAACAAGATAACAAAAGTCCCAAACTAAAAACACACAAGTGGCAAGCCATCCACATGTCGGATGGTCCAATAATAAGTTCACAAATAACGAGTACGGTAAATAGAGATAACTGAGTAGTCAAGTCTACTCGTCAGCATCAATCTCCTCCTCGACAAAGGTAAGACATGCGTTCTCCATTGCGGTCTTGTTCTCCTCAATAGTAGTGGTCAAGGAGTCGATCTTGGCCCTGAGAGCCCTCTTCTGGGAACAAAGTCTCTCAATCACTGTCTGCTGCTGCTCTAACTCGAAGTCCTTGGACTGCAGTTCCTCGGTCATATCCCGGATCCTCTTGTTCCTTTCCTGGACACGCTTCTCCTGACTCTTGAACTTCTGGTCCTGGGTCTCGAATTTCGTCTCCATCTCCTTGACAATCTCGTCCTGCTGCGCGAAGAGCTTGTCCTTCTTCTTGGTTGCACTGAGGCTTCGTCATTACTGAGCATGACATTGGTCCTGTCAGTATCCACGTGCCTAATAAGAGTCTCTAAGTCCTGGAGGTACAGGCGTATCGGCTCTGCTGCGGCCCTCGAGTCGTCCTCAAAGTCGATGGACTCTCCGTCAACATCACGCCTTCCGAAGGCGTGGAAGTGAGTGCCTCTAACCTGTCGGGAGTGACGACCCAACAGTCGTCCTATCAGGTCCTGCATGACAACCTCCATGCCTCTCTCCCTGTCATCATGCATAAGCTTGAAGACGATGGCCTCCGTAGTAGGCTCTGTCTGGCGTCCTGGCTGGTTCACCTTGAAGCCCCAGAGGTCCTTCCTCTCAAACTTGGTGAGTGGGTGCACCGTAATGGTGGGAAGAGGGAGATCGAGCAAGGTAGTAAGCTCTACGATACGAGGACCAAAACGGGTAACCTGGAACTCCTCAACAGTGCTGATGGTAATAGGCATCTATTTATAAGATTGAAAAAGTTAGAACAACACAAGTTAAAACAAGACAAACACTCATACATATTCTTGGAACACAAAATCACACAAGTCATGCATACATGAATCCATTACATCAACCAAGGTTCAAACTTATTTAAGGTATCATTTGGAAAATAAGGTGATAGGTGGTGGTCCAACTAACGAAGTGCGTTTACAAACCTATCTCACTGGATCTGATGGCTAACACAATGTTCCTAGAGGCAATCAGCCTATCTTGTTCACATGCTTCCATCACTAAGTCTATAATATCTCCCCTTAAGGTTTGGTTGGTGACTTCCAACTCTTGGGTATGTTCCTTCTCTTTCTCTAAGTCTTTTTGGAGGTTGAGCATCCTGCACTTGACTCTAGCACTTAGTTCTTTGATGGTCCTCCAAGCTGCATCTCTGGCTGACTCAAAGAATGTGGTGTGCATCAGTTGTTGGTGTACATGCAAGCCTCTTTCTTTGTGGTTGTCTTCCTTGTTTTTGTACAAGTGAAGTTGCACCCACCAATACTCCACTCCTTCCTCCATCACTGGAAATCCCTTGTACACAAATTTGCACCATGTGCTTCCATTGCCTCCATGAGGTCCTTGAGAATCTTGGGAAACTCAGTCTCACACTCCAAGGTCATGGTCATGAGTGGTCCTTTCTTCACGGCTTCGTTGATGGAGTTCATCTACAAATAGAGATGAGAATGAGAAGATTAGAAAAGTTTACGAGAAGAATAGACAAGTGTAGAAGTAGTAAAAAAAAATTCCTTAGTGGTTTCCAATCCTAGGGTCATAATCCTCTGTGCAACACAGGTTCGATACCATCTGTTAGACCCCTCCTTTGTAAAGGAAAAGGATCCCTGTGATTGCAATGCTAGTCCCTGGATCAATGCTAGCATCCACAGTTTAAGATGAAGTACACAGATACAAAGGTTGTTTATTACATTCATTCCAGAGATAAAACATAGTCTTTTACAACTCAGGGCCATAGGCCCAATACAAGAGTTTAAGGAATAAGTAAATAAACATAAGTCTTCATCTTCATGTGCCACAGCAAGCATGTTGAGTGTAGACTCATGACTCCTATTCATCATCGAGTAACTGCAACATCACAAGTTACAGCCACAGAGGGTCAATACTTTGGAATAGTATTGGCAAGTGATACCTTAGTATATTTTAAGTGGACTATACTACTATATGCATTTTGGCTAGGTGTAGCTTGGCTTGCTTTGCTCAAAATAGGTTTTCCTATTAGTAGAAATCATTAAGTTTTTCTTTGTCAAAAACTTCCCAAGAAACCACCAATAGACATTGGGGTCCTTCACCCTTGTTCACCCACAAGTTTTATTTAGAAGTTGGAGTGATGAGATTCTTGTAGCTTCCATGTCTTGATGCTCAAATTGTCCTTTACTGGGACATGGCTAAGTACTTAGGTTTTACACTGCAGAGGTGGTGCACTTTCCCCACAAGACTTGGTTTCCCAAGACAAGATCCTTGAAGCCTTTCCTTAGTCAAATGGACGTTCCAACCTATCATTCCCTCTACCACCAACTGTCCAAGAGACTAAGTTCTAGCTACCTATATGATCAAGGCAGAGCCCATTTTGCCAAGTGGTTGCACTTGAAGCTTCTCAACATTTGACAACTCAAATCTCTTTGTTCCGGGGTGGCAATCCACAAGTGTGATACACAAGGTAAACCATAAAAATGGGCCTTGTAACCACTCAACCAAAACCACCAAGCAAGTCCCATTCCACCCAGGTGATTCATTAACTTAGTTGTTTTATTAAACAAACACAAGTCCTCAGACTTAGAATATTTTTCCATAGTGTGAATATATATTCCACCCATGTTTTCTATTAGCTAGGCTAAGCATGGCATGGCAACTTAACTTTATGGAAAATTTCCTAGCAACTCTACCATTCTAAACTACATAGGATTCCCCATCATATCATTTGACAAAAGTAGCATGCTTGTCTTAGCAAAATATCTAATGCTAGTATAAAATATAGGAATGGAATATTCATGAAAATATCACTTGCCTTGGTAATGGGGAGAGTAGCACTCTTCACAGTCACAATCACTAGCAAAATCTACACAAAATTGTAGCATAAAATTACACACAATTCATATACAATCAAAAATAATATGAATGCATGCATGGATGAATTTACTAAGTGGTGATTTTGAAAACTCTACCAAGCATGTGCATGTTACTGAAACATAACAAGACACAAAAATTGCCAAAACAAATTTATTTGGTACTTAAACAAATTGCTAAACTAAAACCATACTCAAAATAGCCTTAAACATGTTTCTACAAACAAAGTCATTTTAATGGTTACTATTTGTTAAACACTTTGCATAAACAGAAAGGCCTTGATTCACTGAATCCAACGGTATAAAGTTTGCAAAAATCCAACGTGGCAATCAAAAGTTATAGGAATTTGAAATTTGGATCAAATTCTGATTTGAAATCTGTTTTTAGATCTAACCCTAGCCACGCGTCGTGTTGTGATTGGCGCGTACCGGTTCGCCCGGATCGAGCTCTGCAGACCGCACGATCTAAATGAGATCTGGCGGCTCAGACGCTGCTGCATTCTTCCTCCTTGTAATTCACGCCACGGATCTAGATCCAACGCTCCTAATCAACGACCATACTGGCGGCGCTAGCGGCGCGTGACCCGGCGGCGTTCGACTACGGCGGTGCCGGCGTTCTAGCTCGCCCCAGGAAGCAAGAAGGTGCTTACCAGATCCGCAAGGGCGTGCTGAAGCTCGACGTGGTACTGGCATGCAGAGGGGCGCGCTGTCACGGCGATGATTCCTCGTCGGAGTTGAGTCTGGCGACAGGTGGTTCTATTCGAGGTCGAAGGCGACGTTGTCGATCACTAGGAGGCAAACGGAGGGTGTGGTTAGATGTAGAAGATCACGGAGAACACGCGTGTGTGAAAGACAAGGCTTGGGGCGGTCTGGACTTACCACTGGAGGTCGTCGGAGTTGAAACCGAAGACGGTGGTGGCCAGTCGTCGACGTTGCTGGAGCTACGGTTCATGCGGAGGCAAATGGGGTGTGTCAGAAGATGCGCAGAGATTTACTGAACAAGATAGCATGAATGAGAGACAGAGGGGAACACGAGGCTCACCGGAATTTGCCGGCGCAGTCGTCGGAACAGCGGCGGAGTCGTGCAAGTCGTGGGCGGCCTGGTGGCGTGAATGCAAAATTGACTGAGGGAAAATGGTCGTGGGGAGGTGGGGATCTTATAGCTAGAGGCTCGACAGGAAACGCTCGTCGCATCAATGCTAATTAAGCTCGGGGTATCATCACTGCCCGGGCGCGGCCGAGATCATGCTGGATTCAAGGGGAAGACGAAGACGACGTGGACGGGCCACCGTCGTAATAAGCAAAGGGGTGTGGGGTATGTACATGGAGTGAGTGAGTGCGCTCACGCGTGAGAGAAGAAAAGAAATGCCCCGGGTGGGCTTGTTGGGCTTGATTCGCTGCTGGGCTGAATTGGTGGCGCGCGGCCCTTTTCATTTGTTTGCTTCTTTTCTTTTTCTATTTCTATTTTCTGAATAGGTTTTCAAAAGGTTTCAAGTTTCATTTCAATTCAAATTTTCCTGAGGTTTTGTAGTGGTGAATTGGTCTCAGAAATATGTCAAAACCCATGGGGTTGCTTTGCAAGGGCTTGGTCAAGCTTGGAGTATTGCATAAACAGGTACTTTGCAACAGATTTGCAAATGTTGATAAATAGGGTTTTGAATTTATTTCTAAGTTGAAAACTTTGGTCAAACTTTTACACCTAAACTTTCCAACAATGGAGGCAAGCAAACAAGTTCCTAAACACTCAAGTTTCAAAGGGTGATGGCCATTAAATCTGCTCACATGAAATCATAGCACCATGCTTCTGTTTTTCTGAAAAGAGTTTGATAATGAACTAAACCTATATGCATGCATGAGTGATATGCAAACTTTGAAACTTATGATTTTAGGGATGTTACAATCCACCAATGTCATTGCATGTGTGTTATTTCCATGAACCACATATGGATCTACCAATGTCATTGTGTGTGTATTCTTTCCACTAACCACACATGGATCCACTAGAGTCATTGCATGTGTGTTCTTTTCACAAACCACATATGGATCAACCAATGTCATTGCATGTGTCTTCTTTCCACAAACCACATATGGATCAACCAATGTCATTGCATGTGTGTTCTTTTCACAAACCACACATGGATCAACCAATGGCATTGCATGTGTGTTCTTTTCACAAACCACACATGGATCAACCAATGGCATTGCATGTGTGTTCTTTTCACAAACCACACATGGATCCACCAGAGTCATTGCATGAGTGTTCTTTCCACAAACCACACATGGATCAACCAATGGAATTGCATGTGTGTTCTTTGCACAAACCACACATGGATCCACCAGAGTCATTGCATGTGTTCTCTTTCCACAAACCACATATGGATCAACCAATGCCATTGCATGTGTGTTCTTTCCACAAACCACATATGGATCAACCACTGTCACTGCATGTGTGTTCTTTCCACAAACCACATATGGATCCACTAGAGTCATTGCATGTGTGTTCTTTACACAAACCACATATGGACCCACTAGAGTCATTGCATGTGTGTTCTTATACTAAAACAAGCACTAGAGTCATTGCATGTGTCTTCTTTCCACAAACCACGTATGGATCCACCAATGTCATTGCATGTGTGTTCTTTTCACAAACCACATATGGATCAACAAATGTCATTACATGTCTGTTCTTTTCACAAACCACATATGGATCCACCAATGTCATTGCATGTGGTTTCTTTCTATGAACCACATATGGATCCACCAATGTCATTGCGTGTGTGTTCTTTCCACTAACCACACATGGATCCACTAGAGTCATTGCATGTGTGTTCTTTTCACAAACCACATATGGATCAACCAATGTCATTGCATGTGTCTTCTTTCCACAAACCACATATGGATCAACCAATGCCATTGCATGTGTGTTCTTTTCACAAACCACACATGGATCAACCAATGGCATTGCATGTGTGTTCTTTTCACAAACCTCGCATGGATAAACCAATGGCATTGCATGTGTGTTCTTTTCACAAACCACACATGGATCCACTAGAGTCATTGCATGTGTGTTCTTTCCACAAAACACTTATGGATCCACCAATGTCATTGCATGTGTGTTCTTTGCACAAACCACACATGGATCCACCAGAGTAATTGCATGTGTTCTGTTTCCACAAACAACATATGGATCAACCAGTGTCATTGCATGTGTGTTCTCTACACAAACCACATATGGATCAACCACTGTCATTGCATGTGTGTTCTTTCCAAAAACCACATATGGATCCACTAGAGTCATTGCATGTGTGTTCTTTTCACAAACCACATATGGACCCACTAGAGTCATTGCATGTGTGTTCTTATACTAAAACCAGCACTAGAGTCATTGCATGTGTGTTCTTTTCACAAACCACACATGGATCCACCAGAGTCATTGCATGTGTGTTCTTTACACAAACCACTCATGGATCCACCAGAGTAATTGCATGTGTGTTCTTTTCACAAACCACATATGGATCAACAAATGTCATTGCATGTGTGTTCTTTTCATAAACCACATATGGATCCACCAATGTCATTGCATGTGTGTTCTTTCCACAAACCACATATGGATCCACCAATGTCATTGCATGTGTGTTCTTTACACAAACCACATATGGATCAACAAATGTCATTACATGTGTGTTCTTTTCACAAACCACATATGGATCCACCAATGTCATTGCATGTGGGATCTTTCTATGAACCACATATGGATCCACAAATGTTATTGCGTGTGTGTTCTTTCCACTAACCACACATGGATCCACTAGAGTCATTGCATGTGTGTTCTTTTCACAAACCACATATGGATCAACCAATGTCATTGCATGTGTCTTCTTTCCACAAACCACATATGGATCAACCAATGCCATTGCATGTGTGTTCTTTTCACAAACCACACATGGATCAACCAATGGCATTGCATGTGTGTTCTTTTCACAAACCTCACATGGATCAACCAATGGCATTGCATGTGTGTTCTTTTCACAAACTACACATGGATCCACCAGAGTCATTGCATGTGTGTTCTTTCCACAAACCACTTATGGATCCACCAATGTCATTGCATGTGTGTTCTTTTCACAAACCACATATGGACCCACTAGAGTCATTGCATGTGTGTTCTTATACTAAAACCAGCACTAGAGTCATTGCATGTGTGTTCATTTCACAAACCACACATGGATCCACCAGAGTCATTGCATGTGTTCTTTCCACAAACCACACATGGATCCACCAGAGTAATTGCATGTGTGTTCTTTTCACAAACCACATATGGATCAACAAATGTCATTGCATGTGTGTTCTTTTCACAAACCACATATGGATCCACCAATGTCATTGCATGTGGGTTCTTTCTATGAACCACATATGGATCCACCAATGTCATTGCGTGTGTGTTCTTTCTACTAACCACACATGGATCCACTAGAGTCATTTCATGTGTGTTCTTTTCACAAACCACATATGGATCCACCAATGTCATTGCATGTGTCTTCTTTCCACAAACCACAGATGGATCAACCAATGTCATTGCATGTGTGTTCTTTTCACAAACCACACATGGATCAACCAATGGCATTGCATGTGTGTTATTTTCACAAACCTCACATGGATCAACCAATGGCATTGCATGCGTGTTCTTTTCACAAACCACACATGGATCCACCAGAGTCATTGCATGTGTTTTCTTTCCACAAACCACTTATGGATCCACCAATGTGATTGCATGTGTGTTCTTTGCACAAACCACACATGGATCCACCAGAGTAATTGCATGTGTTCTGTTTCCACAAACCACATATGGATCAACCAGTGTCATTGCATGTGTGTTCTCTCCACAAACCACATATGGATCAACCATTGTTATTGCATGTGTGTTCTTTCCACAAACCACATATGGATCCACTAGAGTCATTGCATGTGTCTTCTTTTCACAAACCACATATGGACCCACTAGAGTCATTGCATGTGTGTTCTTATACTAAAACCAGCACTAGAGTCATTGCATGTGTGTTCTTTTCACAAACCACACATGGATCCACCAGAGTCATTGGATGTGTGTTCTTTACACAAACCACTCATGGATCCACCAGAGTAATTGCATGTGTGTTCTTTTCACAAACCACATATGGATCAACAAATGTCATTGCATGTGTGTTCTTTTCACAAACCACATATGGATCCACCAATGTCATTGCATGTGTGTTCTTTCCTTGAACCACATATGGATCCACCAATGTCATTGCGTGTGTGTTCTTTCCACTAACTAGACATGGATCCACTAGAGTCGTTGCATGTGTGTTCTTTTCACAAACCACATATGGATCAACCAATGTCATTGCATGTGTCTTCTTTCCAGAAAACATATCTGGATCAACGAATGTTATTATATGTGTGTTCTTTTCACAAACCACATATGGATCCACCAATGTCATTGCATGTGTGTTCTTTCCATGAACCACATATGGATCTACCAATGTCATTGTGTGTGTATTCTTTCCACTAACCACACATGGATCCACTAGAGTCATTGCATGTGTGTTCTTTTCACAAACCACATATGGATCAACCAATGTCATTGCATGTGTCTTCTTTCCGCAAACCACATATGGATCAACCAATGTCATTGCATGTGTGTTCTTTTCACAAACCACACATGGATCAACCAATGGCATTGCATGTGTGTTCTTTTCACAAACCACACATGGATCAACCAATGGCATTGCATGTGTGTTCTTTTCACAAACCACACATGGATCCACCAGAGTCATTGCATGAGTGTTCTTTCCACAAACCACACATGGATCAACCAATGGAATTGCATGTGTGTTCTTTGCACAAACCACACATGGATCCACCAGAGTCATTGCATGTGTTCTCTTTCCACAAACCACATATGGATCAACCAATGCCATTGCATGTGTGTTCTTTCCACAAACCACATATGGATCAACCATTGTCACTGCATGTGTGTTCTTTCCACAAACCACATATGGATCCACTAGAGTCATTGCATGTGTGTTCTTTACACAAACCACATATGGACCCACTAGAGTCATTGCATGTGTGTTCTTATACTAAAACAAGCACTAGAGTCATTGCATGTGTGTTCTTTTCACAAACCACATATGGATCCACCAATGTCATTGCATGTGTGTTCTTTTCACAAACCACATATGGATCAACAAATGTCATTGCATGTGTGTTCTTTTCACAAACCACATATGTATCCACAAATGTCATTGCATGTGGGTTCTTTCTATGAACCACATATGGATCCACCAATGTCATTGCGTGTGTTCTTTCCACTAACCACACATGGATCCACTAGAGTCATTGCATGTGTGTTCTTATCACAAACCACATATGGATCAACCAATGTCATTGCATGTGTCTTCTTTCCACAAACCACATATGGATCAACCAATGCCATTGCATGTGTGTTCTTTTCACAACCACACATGGATCAACCAATGGCATTGCATGTGTGTTCTTTTCACAAACCTCACATGGATCAACCAATGGCATTGCATGTGTGTTCTTTTCACAAACCACACATGGATCCACCAGAGTCATTGCATGTGTGTTCTTTGCACAAACCACTTATGGATCCACCAATGTCATTGCATGTGTGTTCTTTGCATAAACCACACATGGATCCACCAGAGTAATTGCATGTGTTCTGTTTCCACAAACCACATATGGATCAACCAGTGTCATTGCATGTGTGTTCTCTACACAAACCACATATGGATCAACCACTGTCATTGCATGTGTGTTCTTTCCACAAACCACATATGGATCCACTAGAGTCATTGCATGTGTGTTCTTTTCACAAACCACATATGGACCCACTAGAGTCATTGCATGTGTGTTCTTATACTAAAACCAGCACTAGAGTCATTGCATGTGTGTTCTTTTCACAAACCACACATGGATCCACCAGAGTCATTGCATGTGTGTTCTTTACACAAACCACTCATGGATCCACCAGAGTAATTGCATGTGTGTTCTTTTCACAAACCACATATGGATCAACAAATGTCATTGCATGTGTGTTCTTTTCACAAACCACATATGGATCCACCAACGTCATTGCATGTGTGTTCTTTCCATAAACCACATATGGATCCACCAATGTCATTGCATGTGTTTTATTTACACAAACCACATATGGATCAACAAATGTCATTGCATGTGTGTTCTTTTCACAAACCACATATGGATCCACCAATGTGATTGCATGTGGGTTCTTTCTATGAACCACATATGGATCCACCAATGTCATTTCATGTGTGTTCTTTCCACTAACCACACATGGATCCACTAGAGTCATTGCATGCGTGTTCTTTTCACAAACCACATATGGATCAACCAATGTCATTGCATGTGTCTTCTTTCCACAAACCACATATGGATCAACCAATGCCATTGCATGTGTGTTCTTTTCACAAACCACACATGGATCAACCAATGGCATTGCATGTGTGTTCTTTTCACAAACCTCACATGGATCAACCAATGGCATTGCATGTGTGTTCTTTTCACAAACTACACATGGTTCCACCAGAGTCATTGCATGTGTGTTCTTTCCACAAACCACTTATGGATCCACCAATGTCATTGCATGTGTGTTATTTGCACAAACCACACATGGATCCACCAGAGTAATTGCATGTGTTCTATTTCCACAAACCACATATGGATCAACCAGTGTCATTGCATGTGTGTTCTCTACACAAACCACATATGGATCAACCACTGTCATTGCATGTGTGTTCTTTCCACAAACCACATATGGATCCACTAGAGTCATTGCATGTTTTTTTTCACAAACCACATATGGACCCACTAGAGTCATTGTATGTGTGTTCTTATACTAAAACCAGCACTAGAGTCATTGCATGTGTGTTCTTTTCACAAACCACACATGGATCCACCAGAGTCATTGCATGTGTGTTCTTTACACAACCCACTCACGGATCCACCAGAGTAATTCCATGTGTGTTCTTTTCCACAAACCACATATGTATCCACTAGAGTCATTGCATGTGTGTTCCTGTCATGAACCACATATGGATCCACCAGTGTTCATTGCATGTGTGTTCTTTACATAAACCACATATGGATCCACTAGAGTCATTGCATGTGTGTTCTTTTCACAAACCACATATGGATCCACCAATGTCATTGCAGGTCAGTTCTTTCCATGAACCACATATGGATCCACCAATGTCATTGCACATGTGCTCTTTCCACTAACCACACATGGATCCACCAATGTCATTGCGTGTGTGTTCTTTCCACTAGCCACACATGGATCCACTAGAGTCATTGCATGTGTGTTCTTTTCACAAACCACATATGGATCAACCAATGTCATTGCATGTGTGTTCTTTCCACAAACCACACATGGATCCACCAGAGTAATTGCATGTGTGTTCTTTTCATAAACCACATATGGATCAACAAATATCATTGCATGTGTGTTCTTTTCACAAACCACATATGGATCCACCAATGTCATTGCATGTGTGTTCTTTCCATGAACCACATATGGATCCACCAACGTCATTGTGTGTGTGTTCTTTCCACTAACCACACATGGATCCACTAGAGTCATTGCATGTGTGTTCTTTTCACAAACCACATATGGATCAACCAATGTCATTGCATGTGTCTTCTTTCCACAAACCACATATGGATCAACCAATGTAATTGCATGTGTGTTCTTTTCACAAACGACACCTGGATCAACCAATGGCATTGCATGTGTGTTCTTTTCACAAACCACACATGGATCAACCAATGGCATTGCATGTGTGTTCTTTTCACAAACCACACATGGATCCACCAGAGTCATTGCATGTGTGTTCTTTCCACAAACCACTTATCCATCCACCAATATCATTGCATGTGTGTTCTTTGCACAAACCATACATGGATCCACCAAAGTAATTGCATGTGTTCTCTTTCCACAAACAACATATGGATCAACCAGTGTCATTGCATGTGTGTTCTTTCCACAAACCACATATGGATCAACCATTGTCATTGCATGTGTGTTCTTTCCACAAACTACATATGGATCCACTAGAGTCATTGCATGTGTGTTCTTTCCACAAACCACATATGGATCCACTAGAGTCATTGCATGTGTGTTCTTTTCCACAAACCACATATGGACCCACTAGAGTCATTGTATGTGTGTTCTTATACTAAAACCAGCACTAGAGTCATTGCATGTGTGTTCCTTTCACAAACCACACATGGATCCACCAGAGTCATTGCATGTGTGTTCTTTACACAAACCACTCATGGATCCACCAGAGTAATTGCATGTGTGTTTCTTTTCACAAACCACATATGGATAAACAAATGTCATTGCATGTGTGTTCTTTTCACAAACCACATATGGATCCACCAATGTCATTGCATGTGTGTTCTTTCCACAAACCACATATGGATCCACCAATGTCGTTTCATGTGTGTTCTTTTCACAAACCACATATGGATCAACAAATGTCATTGCATGTGTGTTCTTTTCACAAACCACATATGGATCCACAAATGTCATTGCATGTGGGTTCTTTCTATGAACCACATATGGATCCACCAATGTCATTGTGTGTGTGTCCTTTCCACTAACCACACATGGATCCACTAGAGTCATTGCATGTGTGTTCTTTTCACAAACCACATATGGATCAACCAATGTCATTGCATGTGTCTTCTTTCCACAAACCACATATGGATCAACCAATGCCATTGCATGTGTGTTCTTTTCACAAACCACACATGGATCAACCAATGGCATTGCATGTGTGTTCTTTTCACAAACCTCACATGGATCAACCAATGGCATTGCATGTGTGTTCTTTTCACAAACCACACATGGATCCACCAGAGTCATTGCATGTGTGTTCTTTCCACAAACCACTTATGGATCCACCAATGTCATTGCATCTGTGTTCTTTGCACAAACCACACATGGATCCACCAGAGTAATTGCATGTGTTCTGTTTCCACAAACCACATATGGATCAACCAGTGTCATTGCATGTGTGTTCTCTACACAAACCACATATGGATCAACCACTATCATTGCATGTGTGTTCTTTCCACAAACCACATATGGATCCACTACAGTCATTGCATGTGTGTTCTTTTCACAAACCACACATGGACCCACTAGAGTCATTGCATGTGTGTTCTTATACTAAAACCAGCACTAGAGTCATTGCATGTGTGTTCTTTTCACAAACCACACACGGATCCACCAGCGTCATTGCATGTGTATTCTTTAAACAAACCACTCATGGATCCACCAGAGTAATTGCATGTGCGTTCTTTTCACAAACCACATATGGATCAACAAATGTCATTGCATGTGTGTTCTTTTCACAAACCACATATGGATCCACCAATGTCATTGCATGTGTGTTCTTTCCACAAACCACATATGGATCCACCAATGGCATTGCATGTGTGTTCTTTTCACAAACCACATATGGATCAACAAATATCATTGCATGTGTGTTCTTTTTACAAACCACATATGGATCCACCAATGTCATTGCATGTGGGTTCTTTCTATGAACCACATATGGATCCACCAATGTCATTACGTGTGTGTTCTTTCCACTAACCACACATGGATCCACTAGAGTCATTGCATGTGTGTTCTTTTCACAAACCACATATGGATCAACCAATGTCATTGCATGTGTGTTCTTTCCACAAACCACACATGGATCCACTACAGTAATTGCATGTGTGTTCTTTTCGCAAACCACATATGGATCAACAAATATCATTGCATGTGTGTTCTTTTCACAAACCACATATGGATCCACCAATGTCATTGCATGTGTGTTGTTTCCATGAACCACATATGGATCCACCAATGTCATTGCGTGTGTGTTCTTTCCACTAACCACACATGGATCCACTAGAGTCATTGCATGTGTGTTCTTTTCACAAACCACATATGGATCAACCAATGTCATTGCATGTGTCTTCTTTCCACAAACCACATATGGATCAACCAATGTTATTGCATGTGTGTTCTTTTCACAAACGACACATGGATCAACCAATGCCATTGCATGTGTGTTCTTTTCACAAACCACACATGGATCAACCAATCGCATTGCATGTGTGTTCTTTTCACAAACCACATATGGATCCACCAGAGTCATTGCATGTGTGTTCTTTCCATGAACAACATATGGATCCACCAATGTCATTGCATGTGTTTTATTTACACAAACCACATATGGATCAACAAATGTCATTGCATGTGTGTTCTTTTCACAAACCACATATGGATCCACCAATGTGATTGCATGTGGGTTCTTTCTATGAACCACATATGGATCCACCAATGTCATTGCATGTGTGTTCTTTCCACTAACCACACATGGATCCACTAGAGTCATTGCATGCGTGTTCTTTTCACAAACCACATATGGATCAACCAATGTCATTGCATGTGTCTTCTTTCCACAAACCACATATGGATCAACCAATGCCATTGCATGTGTGTTCTTTTCACAAACCACATATGGATCAACCAATGTCATTGCATGTGTGTTCTTTCCACAAACCACACATGGATCCACTAGAGTAATTGCATGTGTGTTCTTTTCGCAAACCACATATGGATCAACAAATATCATTGCATGTGTGTTCTTTTCACAAACCACATATGGATCCACCAATGTCATTGCATGTGTGTTGTTTCCATGAACCACATATGGATCCACCAATGTCATTGCGTGTGTGTTCTTTCCACTAACCACACATGGATCCACTAGAGTCATTGCATGTGTGTTCTTTTCACAAACCACATATGGATCAACCAATGTCATTGCATGTGTCTTCTTTCCACAAACCACATATGGATCAACCAATGTTATTGCATGTGTGTTCTTTTCACAAACGACACATGGATCAACCAATGCCATTGCATGTGTGTTCTTTTCACAAACCACACATGGATCAACCAATGGCATTGCATGTGTGTTCTTTTCACAAACCACATATGGATCCACCAGAGTCATTGCATGTGTGTTCTTTCCACAAACCACTTATCCATCCACCAATGTCATTGCATGTGTGTTCTTTGCACAAACCACACATGGATCCACAAGAGTAATTGCATGTGTTCTCTTTCCACAAACCACATATGGATCAACCAGTGTCATTGCATGTGTGTTCTTTCCACAAACCACATATGGATAAACCACTGTCATTGCATGTGTGTTCTTTCCACAAACCACATATGGATCCACTAGAGTCATTGCATGTGTGTTCTTTTCACAAACTACATATGGACCCACGAGAGGCATTGTATGTGTGTTGTTATACTAAAACCAGCACTAGAGTCATTGCATGTGTGTTCTTTTCACAAACCACACATGGATCCACCAGAGTCATTGCATGTGTGTTCTTTACACAAACCACTCATGGATCCACCAGAGTAATTGCATGTGTGTTCTTTTCACAAACCACATATGTATCAACAAATGTCATTGCATGTGTGTTCTTTTCACAAACCACATATGGATCCACCAATGTCATTGCATGTGTGTTCTTTCCACAAACCACATATGGATCCACCAATGTCATTGCATGTATGTTCTTTTCACAAACCACATATGGATCAACAAATGTCATTGCATGTGTGTTCTTTTCACAAACCACATATGGATCCACCAATGTCATTGCATGTGTGTTCTTTCTATGAACCACATATGGATCCACCAATGTCATTGCATGTGGGTTCTTTCTATGAACCACATATGGATCCACCAATGTCATTGCGTGTGTGTTCTTTCCACTAACCACACCTGGATCCACTAGAGTCATTGCATGTGTGTTCTTTTCATAAACCACATATGGATCAACCAATGCCATTGCATGTGTCTTCTTTCCACAAACCACATATGGATCAACCAATGCCATTGCATGTGTGTTCTTTTCACAAACCACACATGGTTCAACCAATGGCATTGCATGTGTGTTCTTTTCACACACCTCACATGGATCAACTAATGGCATTGCATGTGTGTTCTTTTCACAAACCACACATGGATCCACCAGAGTCATTGCATGTGTGTTCTTTCCACAAACCACTTATGGATCCACCAATGTCATTGCATGCGTGTTCTTTGCACAAACCACACATGGATCCACCAAAGTAATTGCATGTGTTCTGTTTCCACAAACCACATATGGATCACCCAGTGTCATTGCATGTGTGTTCTCTACACAAACCACTTATGGATCAACCATTGTCATTGCATGTGTGTTCTTTCCACAAACCACATATGGATCCACTAGAGTCATTGCATGTGTGTTCTTTTCACAAACCACATATGGACCCACTAGAGTCATTGCATGTGTATTCTTATACTAAAACCAGCACTAGAGTCATTGCATGTGTGTTATTTTCACAAACCACACATGGATCCTCTAGAGTAATTGCATGTGTGTTCTTTACACAAACCACTCATGGATCCACCAAAGTAATTGCATGTGTGTTCTTTTCACAAACCACATATGGATCAACAAATGTCATTGCATGTGTGTTCTTTCCACAAACCACATATGGATCAACCAATGTCATTGCATGTGTGTTCTTTCCACAAACCACACATGGATCCACCAGAGTAATTACATGTGTGTTCTTTTCACAAACCACATATGGATCAACAAATGGCATTGCATGTGTGTTCTTTTCACAAACCACATATGGATCCACCAATGTCATTGCATGTGAGTTCTTTCCATGAACAACATATGGATCCACCAATGTCATTGCGTGTGTTCTTTCCACTAACCACACATGGATCCACTAGAGTCGTTGCATGTGTGTTCTTATACTAAAACCAGCACTAGAGTCATTGCATGTGTGTTCTTTCCACAAACCACATATGGATCCACCAATGTCATTGCATGTGTGTTCGTTTCCTCAAACCACATATGTATCCACTAGAGTCATTGCATGTGTGTTCCTGTCATGAACCACATATGGATCCACCAGTGTTCATTACATGTGTGTTCTTTACACAAACCACATAAGGATCCACTAGAGTCATTGCATGTGTGTTCTTTTCACAAACCACAAATGGATCCACCAATGTCATTGCATGTGTGTTCTTTCCATGAACCACATATGGATCCACCATTGCCATTGCACGTGTGTTCTTTCCACTAACCACACATGGATCCACTAGAGTCTTTGCATGTGTGTTCTTTTCACAAACCACATGTGGATCAACCCATGTCATTGCATGTGTGTTCTTTCCACAAAACACATATGGATCAACCAATGTCATTGCATGTGTGTTCTTTCTACAAACCACATACGGATCCAATAGAGTCATTGCATGTGTGTTCTTTTCACAAACCACATATGGACCTACTTTAGTCATTGCATGTGTGTTCTTTCCACAAACCATCACTAGAGTCATTGCATGTATGTGCTTTCCACAAACCACATATGGATCCACCAAAGTCATTTCATGTGTGTTCTTTCCACAAACCACACATGGATCCACCAGAGTCATTGCATGTGTGTTCTTTCCACAAACCACACATGGATCCACCAGAGTGATTGCATGTGTGTTATTTTCACAAACCACACATGGATCAACCATATGTCATTGCAGGTGTGTTCTTTTCACAAACCACACATGGATTAACCAATGGCATTGCATGTGTGTTCTTTCCACAAACCACACATGGATTAACCAATGTCATTGCATGTGTGTTCTTTTCCACAAACCACATGGATCAACCAATGGCATTGCATGTGTGTTCTTTCCACAAACCACACATGGATCAACCAATGGCATTACATGTGTGTTCTTTTCACAAACCACACATGGATCAACCAATGGCATTGCATGTGTGTTCTTTGCACAAACCACACATGGATCCACCAGAGTCATT
The DNA here is from genome assembly GCA_023614405.1 of Avena insularis. Lineage (NCBI taxonomy): Eukaryota > Viridiplantae > Streptophyta > Magnoliopsida > Poales > Poaceae > Avena > Avena insularis. The sequence goes on from CM042690.1 coordinate 149,852,986, forward strand.
GCATGTGCTCTCTTTCCACAAACCACATATGGATCAACCAGTGTCATTGCATGTGTGTTCTTTCCACAAACCACATATGGATCAACCATTGTCATTGCATGTGTGTTCTTTCCACAAAACACATATGGATCCACTAGAGTCATTGCATGTGTGTTCTTTTCATAAACCACATATGGACCCACTAGAGTTATTGCATGTGTGTTCTTATACTAAAAGCAGCACTAGAGTCATTGCAGGTGTGTTCTTTTCACAAACCACACATAGATCCACCAGAGTCATTGCATGTGTGTTCTTTCCACAAACCACATATGGATCCACCAGAGTAATTGCATGTGTGTTCTTTTCACAAACCACATATGGATCAACAAATATCATTGCATGTGTGTTCTTTTCACAAACCACATATGGATCCACCAATGTCATTGCATGTGTGTTCTTTCCATGAACCACATATGGATCCACCAATGTAATTGCTTGTGTGTTCTTTCCACTAACCACACATGGATCCACTAGAGTCTTTGCATGTGTGTTCTTTTCACAAACCACATGTGGATCAACCCATGTCATTGCATGTGTGTTCTTTCCACAAAACACATATGGATCAACCAATGTCATTGCATGTGTCTTCTTTCCACAAACCACATATGGATCAACCAATGTCATTGCATGTGTGTTGTTTTCACAAACCACATATGGATCCACTAGAGTCATTGCATGTGTGTTCTTTTCACAAACCACATATGGATCAACCAATGTCATTGCATGTGTCTTCTTTCCACAAACCACATATAGATCAACAAATGTCATTGCATGTGTGTTGTTTTCACAAACCACATATGGATCCACCAATGTCATTGCATGTGTGTTCTTTCCATGAACCACATATGGATCCACCAATGTCATTGCGTGTGTGTTCTTTCCACTAACCACACATGGATCCACTAGAGTCATTGCATGCGTGTTCTTTTCACAAACCACATATGGATCAACCAATGTCATTGCATGTGTCTTCTTTCCACAAACCACATATGGATCAACCAATGTCATTGCATATGTGTTCTTTTCACAAACCACACATCGATCAGCCAAAGGCATTGCATGTGTGTTCTTTTCACAAACTACACATGGATCAACCAATGGCATTGCATGTGTGTTCTTTTCAAAAACCACACATGGATCCACCAGAGTCATTGCATGTGTGTTCTTTCCACAAACCACACATGGATCAACCAATGGCATTGCATGTGTGTTCTTTGCACAAACCACACATGGATCCACCAGAGTCATTGCATGTGTTCTCTTTCCACAAACCACATATGGATCAACCAATGCCATTGCATGTGTGTTCTTTCCACAAACCACATATGGATCAACCACTGTCACTGCATGTGTGTTCTTTCCACAAACCACATATGGATCCACTAGAGTCATTGCATGTGTGTTCTTTTCACAAACCACATATGGACCCACTAGAGTAATTGCATGTGTGTTCTTATACTAAAACCAGCACTAGAGTCATTGCATGTGTGTTCTTTCCACAAACCACATATGGATCCACCAATGTCATTGCACGTGTGTTCCTTTCCACAAACCACATATGTATCCACTAGAGTCATTTCATGTGTGTTCTTGTCATGAACCACATATGGATCCACCACTGTTCATTGCATGTGTGTTCTTTACACAAACCACATATGGATCCACTAGAGTCATTGCATGTGTGTTCTTTTCACAAACCACAAATGGATCCACCAATGTCATTGCATGTGTGTTCTTTCCATGAACCACATATGGATCCACCAATGTCATTGCACGTGTGTTCTTTCCACTAACCACCCATGGATCCACTAGAGTCTTTGCATGTGTTTTTTTTCACAAACCACATGTGGATCAACCCATGTCATTGCATGTGTGTTCTTTCCACAAAACACATATGGATCAACCAATGTCATTGCATGTGTGTTCTTTCTACAAACCACATATGGATCCACTAGAGTCATTGCATGTGTGTTCTTTTCACAAACCACATATGGACCCACTTGAGTCATTGCATGTGTGTTCTTTCCACAAACCATCACTAGAGTCAATGCATGTGTGTTCTTTCCACAAACCACATATGGATCCACTAGAGTCATTTCATGTGTGTTCTTTTCACAAACCACACATGGATCCACCAGAGTCATTGCATGTGTGTTCTTTCCACAAACCACACATGGATCCACCAGAGTGATTGCATGTGTGTTATTTTCACAAACCACACATGGATCAACCATATGTCATTGCATGTGTTTTTTTCACAAACCACACATGGATCAACCAATGGCATTGCATGTGTGTTCTTTCCACAAACCACACATGGATCAACTAATTTCATTGCATGTGTGTTCTTTTCCACAAACCACATGGATCAACAATTGGCACTACATGTATGTTCTTTTCACAAACCACACATGGATCAACCAATGGAATTGCATGTGTGTTCTTTTCACAAACCACACATGGATCAACCAATGGCATTGCATGTGTGTTATTTGCACAAACCACACATGGATCCACCAGAGTCATTGCATGTGTTCTCTTTCCAAAAACCACATATGGATCAACCAGTGTCATTGCATGTGTGTTCTTTCCACAAACCACATATGGATCAACCACTGTCATTGCATGTGTGTTCTTTCCACAAACTACATATGGATCCACTAGATTCATTGCATGTGTGTTCTTTTCATAAACCACATATGGACCCACAAGAGTCATTGCATGTGTGTTCTTATACTAAAACCAGCACTAGTGTCATTGCATGTGTGTTCTTTTCACAAACCACACATGGATCCACTAGAGTCATTGCATGTGTGTTCTTTCCACAAACCACAAATGGATCCACCAGAGTAATTGCATGTGTGTTCTTTTCACAAACCACATATGGATCAACAAATGTCATTGCATGTGTGTTCTTTTCACAAACCACATATGGATCCACCGGAGTAATTGCATGTGTGTTATTTTCACAAACCACATATGGATCAACAAATATCATTGCATGTGTGTTCTTTTCACAAACCACATATGGATCCACCAATGTCATTGCATGTGAGTTCTTTCCACGAACAACATATGGATCCACCAATGTCATTGCGTTTGTGTTCTTTCCACTAACCAAACATGGATCCACTAGAGTCATTGCATATGTGTTCTTTTCACAAACCACATATGGACCCACCAGAGTAATTGCATGTGTGTTATTTTCACAAACCACATATGGATCAACAAATGTCATTGCATGTGTGTTCTTTTCACAAACCAGATATGGATCCACCAATGTCATTGCATGTGTGTTCTTTCCATGAACCACATATGGATCCACAAATGTCATTGCACGTGTGTTCTTTCCACTAACCACACATGGATCCACTAGAGTCTTTGCATGTGTGTTCTTTTCACAAACCACATGTGGATCAACCCATGTCATTGCATGTGTGTTCTTTACACAAACCACATATGGATCCACTAGAGTCATTGCATGTGTGTTCTTTTCACAAACCACAAATGGATCCACCAATGTCATTGCATGTGTGTTCTTTCCATGAACCACATATGGATCCACCATTGTCATTGCACGTGTGTTCTTTCCACTAACCACACATGGATCCACTAGAGTCTTTGCATGTGTGTTCTTTTCACAAACCACATGTGGATCAACCCATGTCATTGCATGTGTGTTCTTTCCACAAAACACATATGGATCAACCAATGTCATTGCATGTGTGTTCTTTCTACAAACCACATACGGATCCAATAGAGTCATTGCATGTGTGTTCTTTTCACAAACCACATATGGACCTACTTTAGTCATTGCATGTGTGTTCTTTCCACAATCCATCACTAGAGTCATTGCATGTATGTGCTTTCCACAAACCACATATGGATCCACCAAAGTCATTTCATGTGTGTTCTTTCCACAAACCACACATGGATCCACCAGAGTCATTGCATGTGTGTTCTTTCCACAAACCACACATGGATCCACCAGAGTGATTGCATGTGTGTTATTTTCACAAACCACACATGGATCAACCATATGTCATTGCAGGTGTGTTCTTTTCACAAACCACACATGGATTAACCAATGGCATTGCATGTGTGTTCTTTCCACAAACCACACATGGATTAACCAATGTCATTGCATGTGTGTTCTTTTCCACAAACCACATGGATCAACCAATGGCATTGCATGTGTGTTCTTTCCACAAACCACACATGGATCAACCAATGGCATTACATGTGTGTTCTTTTCACAAACCACACATGGATCAACCAATGGCATTGCATGTGTGTTCTTTGCCCAAACCACACATGGATCCACCAGAGTCATTGCATGTGCTCTCTTTCCACAAACCACATATGGATCAACCAGTGTCATTGCATGTGTGTTCTTTCCACAAACCACATATGGATCAACCACTGTCATTGCATGTGTGTTCTTTCCACAAAACACATATGGATCCACTAGAGTCATTGCATGTGTGTTCTTTTCATAAACCACATATGGACCCACTAGAGTTATTGCATGTGTGTTCTTATACTAAAAGCAGCACTAGAGTCATTGCAGGTGTGTTCTTTTCACAAACCACACATAGATCCACCAGAGTCATTGCATGTGTGTTCTTTCCACAAACCACATATGGATCCACCAGAGTAATTGCATGTGTGTTCTTTTCACAAACCACATATGGATCAACAAATATCATTGCATGTGTGTTCTTTTCACAAACCACATATGGATCCACCAATGTCATTGCATGTGTGTTCTTTCCATGAACCATATATGGATCCACCAATGTCATTGCGTGTGTGTTCTTTCCACTAACCACACATGGATCCACTAGAGTCATTGCATGTGTGTTCTTTTCACAAACCACATATGGATCAACCAATGTCATTGCATGTGTCTTCTTTCCACAAACCACATATGGATCAACCAATGTCATTGCATGTATGTTCTTTTCACAAACCATACATGGATCAACCAATGGCATTGCATGTGTGTTCTTTTCACAAACCACACATGGATCAACCAATGGCATTGCATGTGTGTTCTTTTCACAAACCACACATGGATCCACCAGAGTCATTGCATGTGTGTTCTTTCCACAAACCACTTATCGATCCACCAATGTCATTGCATGTGTGTTCTTTGCACAAACCACACATGGATCCACCAGAGTAATTGCATGTGTTCTCTTTCCACAAACCACATATGGATCAACCAGTGTCATTGCATGTGTGTTCTTTCCACAAACCACATATGGATCAACCATTGTCATTGCATGTGTGTTCTTTCCACAAACTACATATGGATCCACTAGAGTCATTGCATGTGTGTTCTTTTCACAAACCACATATGGACCCACTAGAGTCATTGTATGTGTGTTCTTATACTAAAACCAGCACTAGAGTCATTGCATGTGTGTTCTTTTCACAAACCACACATGGATCCACCAGAGCCATTGCATGTGTGTTCTTTACACAAACCACTCATGGATCCACCAGAGTAATTGCATGTGTGTTCTTTTCACAAACCACATATGGATCAACAATTCTCATTGCATCTCTGTTCTTTTCACAAACCACATATGGATCCACCAATGTCATTGCATGTGTGTTCTTTCCATGAACCACATATGGATCCACCAATGTAATTGCTTGTGTGTTCTTTCCACTAACCACACATGGATCCACTAGAGTCTTTGCATGTGTGTTCTTTTCACAAACCACATGTGGATCAACCCATGTCATTGCATGTGTGTTCTTTCCACAAAACACATATGGATCAACCAATGTCATTGCATGTGTCTTCTTTCCACAAACCACATATGGATCAACCAATGTCATTGCATGTGTGTTGTTTTCACAAACCACATATGGATCCACTAGAGTCATTGCATGTGTGTTCTTTTCACAAACCACATATGGATCAACCAATGTCATTGCATGTGTCTTCTTTCCACAAACCACATATAGATCAACAAATGTCATTGCATGTGTGTTGTTTTCACAAACCACATATGGATCCACCAATGTCATTGCATGTGTGTTCTTTCCATGAACCACATATGGATCCACCAATGTCATTGCGTGTGTGTTCTTTCCACTAACCACACATGGATCCACTAGAGTCATTGCATGCGTGTTCTTTTCACAAACCACATATGGATCAACCAATGTCATTGCATGTGTCTTCTTTCCACAAACCACATATGGATCAACCAATGTCATTGCATATGTGTTCTTTTCACAAACCACACATCGATCAGCCAAAGGCATTGCATGTGTGTTCTTTTCACAAACTACACATGGATCAACCAATGGCATTGCATGTGTGTTCTTTTCAAAAACCACACATGGATCCACCAGAGTCATTGCATGTGTGTTCTTTCCACAAACCACACATGGATCAACCAATGGCATTGCATGTGTGTTCTTTGCACAAACCACACATGGATCCACCATCGTCATTGCATGTGTGGTCTTTCCACAAACCACATATGGATCAACCAATGCCATTGCATGTGTGTTCTTTCCACAAACCACATATGGATCAACCACTGTCACTGCATGTGTGTTCTTTCCACAAACCACATATGGATCCACTAGAGTCATTGCATGTGTGTTCTTTTCACAAACCACATATGGACCCACTAGAGTAATTGCATGTGTGTTCTTATACTAAAACCAGCACTAGAGTCATTGCATGTGTGTTCTTTCCACAAACCACATATGGATCCACCAATGTCATTGCACGTGTGTTCCTTTCCACAAACCACATATGTATCCACTAGAGTCATTTCATGTGTGTTCTTGTCATGAACCACATATGGATCCACCACTGTTCATTGCATGTGTGTTCTTTACACAAACCACATATGGATCCACTAGAGTCATTGCATGTGTGTTCTTTCACAAACCACAAATGGATCCACCAATGTCATTGCATGTGTGTTCTTTCCATGAACCACATATGGATCCACCAATGTCATTGCACGTGTGTTCTTTCCACTAACCACCCATGGATCCACTAGAGTCTTTGCATGTGTTTTTTTTCACAAACCACATGTGGATCAACCCATGTCATTGCATGTGTGTTCTTTCCACAAAACACATATGGATCAACCAATGTCATTGCATGTGTGTTCTTTCTACAAACCACATATGGATCCACTAGAGTCATTGCATGTGTGTTCTTTTCACAAACCACATATGGACCCACTTGAGTCATTGCATGTGTGTTCTTTCCACAAACCATCACTAGAGTCAATGCATGTGTGTTCTTTCCACAAACCACATATGGATCCACTAGAGTCATTTCATGTGTGTTCTTTTCACAAACCACACATGGATCCACCAGAGTCATTGCATGTGTGTTCTTTCCACAAACCACACATGGATCCACAGAGTAATTGCATGTGTGTTATTTTCACAAACCACACATGGATCAACCATATGTCATTGCATGTGTTTTTTCACAAACCACATGGATCAACCAATGGCATTGCATGTGTGTTCTTTCCACAAACCACACATGGATCAACTAATTTCATTGCATGTGTGTTCTTTTCCACAAACCACATGGATCAACAATTGGCACTACATGTATGTTCTTTTCACAAACCACACATGGATCAACCAATGGAATTGCATGTGTGTTCTTTTCACAAACCACACATGGATCAACCAATGGCATTGCATGTGTGTTATTTGCACAACCACACATGGATCCACCAGAGTCATTGCATGTGTTCTCTTCCAAAACCACATATGGATCCACCAGTGGTCATTGCATGTTTTTTCTTTCCACAAACCACATATGGATCAACCACTGTCATTGCATGTGTGTTCTTTCCACAAACTACATATGGATCCACTAGATTCATTGCATGTGTGTTCTTTTCATAAACCACATATGGACCCACAAGAGTCATTGCATGTGTGTTCTTATACTAAAACCAGCACTAGTGTCATTGCATGTGTGTTCTTTTCACAAACCACACATGGATCCACTAGAGTCATTGCATGTGTGTTCTTTCCACAAACCACAAATGGATCCACCAGAGTAATTGCATGTGTGTTCTTTTCACAAACCACATATGGATCAACAAATGTCATTGCATGTGTGTTCTTTTCACAAACCACATATGGATCCACCGGAGTAATTGCATGTGTGTTATTTTCACAAACCACATATGGATCAACAAATATCATTGCATGTGTGTTCTTTTCACAAACCACATATGGATCCACCAATGTCATTGCATGTGAGTTCTTTCCACGAACAACATATGGATCCACCAATGTCATTGCGTTTGTGTTCTTTCCACTAACCAAACATGGATCCACTAGAGTCATTGCATATGTGTTCTTTTCACAAACCACATATGGACCCACCAGAGTAATTGCATGTGTGTTATTTTCACAAACCACATATGGATCAACAAATGTCATTGCATGTGTGTTCTTTTCACAAACCAGATATGGATCCACCAATGTCATTGCATGTGTGTTCTTTCCATGAACCACATATGGATCCACAAATGTCATTGCACGTGTGTTCTTTCCACTAACCACACATGGATCCACTAGAGTCTTTGCATGTGTGTTCTTTTCACAAACCACATGTGGATCAACCCATGTCATTGCATGTGTGTTCTTTCCACAAAACACATATGGATCAACCAATGTCATTGCATGTGTGTTCTTTCTACAAACCACATATGGATCCACTAGAGTCATTGCATGTGTGTTCTTTTCACAAACCACATATGGACCCACTTGAGTCATTGCATGTGTGTTCTTTCCACAAACCATCACTAGAGTCAATGCATGTGTGTTCTTTCCACAAACCACATATGGATCCACTAGAGTCATTTCATGTGTGTTCTTTTCACAAACCACACATGGATCCACCAGAGTCATTGCATGTGTGTTCTTTCCACAAACCACACATGGATCCACCAGAGTGATTGCATGTGTGTTATTTTCACAAACCACACATGGATCAACCATATGTCATTGCATGTGTTTTTTTTCACAAACCACACATGGATCAACCAATGGCATTGCATGTGTGTTCTTTACACAAACCACACATGGATCAACTAATTTCATTGCATGTGTGTTCTTTTCCACAAACCACATGGATCAACAATTGGCACTGCATGTATGTTCTTTTCACAAACCACACATGGATCAACCAATGGAATTGCATGTGTGTTCTTTTCACAAACCACACATGGATCAACCAATGGCATTGCATGTGTGTTCTTTGCACAAACCACACATGGATCCACCAGAGTCATTGCATGTGTTCTCTTTCCACAAACCACATATGGATCAACCAGTGTAATTGCATGTGTGTTCTTTCCACAAACCACATATGGATCAACCACTGTCATTGCATGTGTGTTCTTTCCACAAACTACATATGGATCCACTAGAGTCATTGCATGTGTGTTCTTTTCATAAACCACATATGGACCCACTAGAGTCATTGCATGTGTGTTCTTATACTAAAACCAGCACTAGTGTCATTGCATGTGTGTTCTTTTCACAAACCACACATGGATCCACCAGAGTAATTGCATGTGTGTTCTTTCCACAAAACACAAATGGATCCACCAGAGTAATTGCATGTGTGTTCTTTTCACAAACCACATATGGATCAACAAATGTCATTGCATGTGTGTTCTTTTCACAAACCACATATGGATCCACCAGAGTAATTGCATGTGTGTTATTTTCACAAACCACATATGGATCAACAAATGTCATTGCACGTGTGTTCTTTTCACAAACCACATATGGATCCACCAATGTCATTGCATGTGAGTTCTTTCCACGATCAACATATGGATCCACCAATGTCATTGCGTTTGTGTTCTTTCCACTAACCAAACATGGATCCACTAGAGTCATTGCATATGTGTTCTTTTCACAAACCACATATGGACCCACCAGAGTAATTGCATGTGTGTTATTTTCACAAACCACATATGGATCAACAAATGTCATTGCATGTGTGTTCTTTTCACAAACCAGATATGGATCCACCAATGTCATTGCATGTGTGTTCTTTCCATGAACCACATATGGATCCACAAATGTCATTGCGTGTGTGTTCTTTCCACTAACCACACATGGATCCACTAGAGTCATTGCATGTGTGTTCTTTTCACAAACCACATATGGATCAACCAATGTCATTGCACGTGTCTTCTTTCCACAAACCACATATGGATCAACCAACGTCATTGCATGTGTGTTATTTTCACAAACCACATATGGATCCACCGGTGTCATTGCATGTGTGTTCCTGTCATGAACCACATATGGATCCACCAGTGTTCATTGCATATGTGTTCTTTCCACTAACCACATATGTATCCACTAGAGTCATTGCATGTGTGTTCTTTTCACAAACCACACATGGATCAACCAATGTCAGTGCATGTGTGTTCTTTCCATAAACCACATATGGATCCACCAATGTCATTGCATGTGTGTTCTTTTCCACAAACCACACATGGATCAAACAATGTCATTGCATGTGTGTTCTTTCCACAAACCACATATGGATCCAGCAATGTCATTGCATGTGTGTTCTTTTCCACAAACCACATATGTATCCACTAGAGTCATTGCATGTGTGTTCCTGTCATGAACCACATATGGATCCACCAGTGTTCATTGCATGTGTGTTCTTTACACAAACCACATATGGATCCACTATAGTCATTGCATGTGTGTTCTTTTCACAAACCACATATGGATCCACCAATGTTATTGCATGTGTGTTCTTTCCATGAACCACATATGGATCCACCAATGTCATTGCACGTGTGTTCTTTCCACTAACCACACATGGATCCACTAGTCATTGCATGTGTGTTCTTTTCACAAACCACATGTGGATCAACCCATGTCATTGCATGTGTGTTCTTTCCAGAAAACACATATGGATCAACCAATGTCATTGCATGTGTGTTCTTTGTACAAACCACATATGGATCCACTAGAGTCATTGCATGTGTGTTCTTTTCACAAACCACATATGGACCCACTTGAGTCATTCCATGTGTGTTCTTTCCACAAACCATCACTAGAGTCATTGCATGTGTGTTCTTTCCACAAACCACAGATGGATCCCCCAGAGTCGTTGCATGTGTGTTCTTTTCACAAATCACACATGGATCCACCAGAGTCATTGCATGTGTGTTCTTTCCACAAACCACACATGGATCAACCAATGGAATTGCATGTGTGTTCTTTCCACAAACCACATATGGATCCACCAGAGTCATTGCATGTGTGTTCTTTCCACAAACCACATATGGATCCACCCGAGTCATTTCATGTGTGTTCTTTTCACAAACCACACATGGATCCACCAGAGTCATTGCATGTGTGTTCTTTCCACAAACCACACATGGATCCACCAGAGTGATTGCATGTGTGTTATTTTCACAAACCACACATGGATCAACCATATGTCATTGCATGTGTGTTCTTTTCACAAACCACACATGGATCAACCAATGGCATTGCATGTGTGTTCTTTCCACAAACAACACATGGATCAACCAATGTCATTGCATGTGTGTTCTTTTCCACAAACCACATGGATCAACCAATGGCATTGCATGTGTGTTATTTTCACAAACCACGCATGGATCAACCAATGGCATTGCATGTGTGTTCTTTTCACAAACCACACATGGATCAACAAATGGCATTGCATGTGTGTTCTTTGCACAAACCACACATGGATCCACCAGAGTCATTGCATGTGTTCTCTTTCCACAAACCACATATGGATCAACCAGTGTCATTGCATGTGTGTTCTTTCCACAAACCACATATGGATCAACCACTGTCATGGCATGTGTGTTCTTTCCACAAACCACATATGGATCCACTAGAGTCATTACATGTGTGTTCTTTTCACAAACCACATATGGACCCACTAGAGTCATTGCATGTGTGTTCTTATAAATAAACCAGCACTAGAGTCATTGCATGTGTGTTCTTTTCGCAAACCACACATGGATCCACCAGAGTCATTGCAGGTGTGTTCTTTCCAGAAACCACACATGGATCCACCAGAGTAATTGCATGTGTGTTCTTTTCACAAACCACATATGGATCAACAAATGTCATTGCATGTGTGTTCTTTTCACAAACCACATATGGATCCACCAATGTCATTGCATGTGTGTTCTTTCCATGAACCACATATGGATCCACCAATGTCATTGCGTGTGTGTTCTTTCCACTAACCACACATGGATCCACTAGAGTCATTGCATGTGTGTTCTTTTCGCAAACCACATATGGATCAACCAATGTCATTGCATGTGTCTTCTTTCCACAAACCACATATGGATCAACCAATGGCATTGCATGTGTGTTCTTTTCACAAACCACACATGGATCAACCAGTGGCATTGCATGTGTGTTCTTTTGTCGTGGTGGTGTCACGGTAGATGCCATGAGTAGGCTAAAGGTGGGGACTAAATGCACTAGGGGAATCCAGGGAGGGATAGTGTGGTGATTCGACACACAGCTGCTCTGTATTCGATTCACTTCCACAGATTACAAGTGCTCCTCAAGCTGTATTGGGGAGAGGAGGAAGAAGGGACTCTCTTACTCTCACCACTAGCTAGCTCTCAAGAACACACTAGTAGAACACAACCCTCTAGAGATCAACCAGTCAAAGACCAACCCCTTCTATAGAGGCCCTAGCCCTCCTTATATAGGGGTGGCTAGGTCTCCAATTAGGGCATACGTGGAGGCCTATTACAAGGAATATGCCTCCTCCCAAAATAGTAAGCCGACCGTGTCACTTTTGCCCAGCGTCATCCATGCAGAGGCTATGTGTGCCTCTGCGGCGCCCGCGTCATCCGACACAGGCATCGTCACCTTTGTCGGCCACGCCTCGGTGGTCCTGGCCTCTGTCCGCTTCGCTCATGCTCTGCATACAGTGGTCACCCTTTGACCAGCGAGATACCTTCCTTCTCTTACAAGCTTGATATAAGCCGGATCGTACCTAGTTGATCCGGCCACACCAGTACCTGCATATAAGTTAGATTCATCTTACCGACATACGACATAAGTCGGTTGAGACCCAGTTAGGTGGACATCCCCTGGTCCGGGTTACTCTGTGATTCAACCCGCCTTGAGGTGACTCGGCCAGCACTCGCTTTGACCTTGCCGTACCTCGGCTATCTTGGCCTTTATACCCTGGTGTGACCCTACCCGGGGCTATCCCTCCAACATTAGTCCCCGAAGCTGGTGCGGTCTTAGCTGCCTTAGCCGCTAAGGCCACAGTAGGTTCAATTTTACCGAGTCTTTTGCTCCTTTTCTGAGTTATCTCATAGTCCGGCTTTCATAGGTTTACTTTCCCTTGGCACATTCCGAGTTTTCACTCGGTGGCCGGGTCACCTCATACTTATCCGGGTCATTCTTCCTTCTCTCGTACGCTTCCCCACGTGGAGGCTAATCATTACTTTGCCTCATTTTAAGGGCACCTGTGATAGAATTGCCGATTATTGTCGATATTATCAGCGCACGTTGCATCGTGCCTGCCTCCTCGTTAACTGTATCATAACGTCACATCATGGGATCTCCTACGCCCTGTGGCCCTTCCTGTGGCTCATTGCTCATTGGCTGATCCGGGTCATACACGGCCACACCGTGTGGCCTGTCCACACAGTGCGATCCCACTACCCCTTAAGGGTGTGGTTAAATATGGGAGGGGCGCGCCCCTTGGGTCTTTTCCCCACTCTCGCGCCCCTCTGCCTCTTCTTCTTCCTCTTCCTCTCCAGCGACAGCACCGCCACCACCGTATTTGCTTAGCCGCACCGCCGCTGCACTGTTTTCTCGCGCACCTGCGTTGCCGCCACCTCCGCGCATCTCCTCCGCCACGGGTCCTCGCCAGTCCAGGCCACTGCCCCCCACCGCCGCTAGCGCCAGTGAGGACAGTGACCTTGAGATGACAGAGGAGGAGCTCGCCGTCGCGGAGCAGGAAATGGAGGAGGATGCGGGGAACGCCGACCATGGCGCCTAGGCTAGGTCCTGGGTGTGCCAGGACGACCTCGATTGGTTATACCGCACCCGGCGTATCCCGGAGGGCGTCATCGCGCATCTTGCCGCTGCGGAGCTTGCCCCCTCACCCAATCCGGGTGAGTATGTGGTATTCCTCTCCCACTTCCAGCGCGGGTTAGGGATCCCAGTTAGCGATTTCTTCAACGACTGGCTCAACACCTACGAGCTTCAGCCGCACCACCTTCCGGCTAACGCCATTACCTCACTCTCTGCTTTCGCTTCCACCATCGAGGGCTACGCCGGACTGTGGCCCACAAAGGATCTCTGGATCCGGTTCTTTGGCCTTCGCCGGAACATGATTCCGAATATACAGCTTAATCCGGAGGACAAGCAGCTCATGCAGTTCGGCGCAGCTTCCATCTCTCCCCAGAAGCAGTCCATCTTCCCCCGAGTCACGGGGCTTGACTCCTGCAAGGGTTGGGCCCGAACCTTCTTTTATGTTAGAAATGGCACAACTGAAGATCTGAGCCGGCTGCGCCCCTATGCTCCGTGTCCTCCCAATCTAGATCCGTGGGACGCGGTCCCCAAGAAGCCCACCGTCCTGGCGAACCAAGTCAACAAAAGGTTCCAGGAGCTGAAGGACTTGGGATTGCACAACGAGGGCGCGATGATTATGTTCGTCCGCAACCGGATCTCCCCCCCTCCAGAAACATACACATAAAGTTTGCCACATGAGCTGGGGCCGTGACCCCAACCGGACCTCCTCATTTGAGTTGAGCAACACCGAGATCTTCCGCCGGGTTAAGGCCCTCTTCACCACTAAGAAGGACTTCTCTGCTGAGTGGACGTGGGGGATCAAACACTTCTACCGAGATAGGCTTCCCCCGCGGTAAGTCTCGTGCCCCAAACCTTCTCTGAATTATATCATATGACGGTTTCTGTTGTAGGTTTAATCCCTTTGTCTTTTCTTTCCCTTAGATGTTTCTTCAGCAAACCATTGAGGATGGCACCGAGCCTTCTCTCAAATGGGCGCCTGATCGAGACACCTCGGATGAGGAGGAGCCGGATCAGGAGATGTTCCTGCCGATGGCTGATGCGACCAAGCGGCACACATGTAAACTCTCTTCCATTAGAGATTGGCCCGACGATGAAGATGATTCGGATGTTGAGGTGATGGAGGCATTTGACGTTGTCCCCCTTTCTTATGCTTTTCCGACATCAGCTAACCCCGGTGGGCAGATCCTCCCCTTGCCACAGGTGAGCCTATCCTGGTCATGCCGAAGAAGAGGGGGGCCGCATCTGCTTCTTCCTCTGGACCTTGTCAGCCAGCTAAACAGCGAAAGAAGTCCACGGACAAAGCTGCCACCAAGGCCACGACTAAGGCCGTGGCCCGGAGAGCTCGCAAGCCCAAGGAGCCCTTGACTTCGGATGAGTAAGTCACTTCTCCCTTTGCTATTCACTTGTTCTTCCTTCGTTAAAGTTTCTCATCATTCATGATTTGATTCGGCAGAGCCGCGGTGGAGGTTCCACATAGTGGATCCGGCATAGCCTCGCCGCTCTGACATAGCCCTTCTCCCCATCGTGGCGACGATTCACGCCCGTTGAGCCCCATTCAGGAGGGTTCAGTGGCTGCTCCGGGTTCTAACCCACCTCGTCAAGAGGAGGGTAACCTCGGAGCGGGGGGAGGCGGTTCTGCCGAGGCAGCGGTTGCTCCTTCTTCGGCACAGCCGCAACCAGCCACCATCGAGGTTCCTTCAGCACCCCTGTCGAAACAGAAATCAGCACCAGCACCAACTCCAGAACCAGCAGCAACAGCGAAAGCGCCAGCAACAACACCAAGCCCCTCCGCCTCGTCCGAGTCTTCCAAGACTCGGTGAGAAGACAGCAGCAGTACCAAGGCTAGCACCAAGGCATCTCCTAAGGACAAATCCGCTGCAGCAACTTCAACTTCTCAGCAGCAGCCCAAGGGCAAAAAGGCTCTCGACGCCACCAGGGCAGCGTCAATCGAGGCTGGACAGCGTACTCTCGCGTCCATGCTTGCGAAGAAGACCCCACCGACAACTGACACCTCTGCCGGGTCAGATGATGCGCAACTCGTTTTGCACACCAGCCCTGTTGTTGCCCAGGTTGAACGAAGGGAAGCCCACGCTAAGGGTCTAGTTGCACCCCACATGCTCAGCGGCGAACGATATCCTCCGACCTTAATCGAGTTTGTAAACAACTGGAATAAGGCGGAGTTCATCCACAATGATGATCTCCCGGAGAAATTCGGGCCCACTGAGTTTGTTGCCCAGATGAATACCGTTGCCAAGGCAATTAACCTTGCAGGTCGGATGATGGAGGTACGTTACTTCGTCTTTTCCTTAACATGTAGTAGGTAATAGTGGTATAGCCATTAGTCCCCGAGCCTCCGGGGGAGTAACTTGTTACTGGGCCGGATGCTCCTTAGAGAACTAACGTAGCTCCTTAATAACTTCGAATATGCACACACCTAGAGCCGGGTTAAGTTCCACTTGGCCCGGATCTTGTACACTTCGAATATGCACACACCTAGAGCCGGGTTAAGTTCCACTTGGCCTGGATTTTGTACACTTCGAATATGCACACACCTAGAGCCGGGTTAAGTTCCACTTGGCCCGGATTTTGTACTCAATATGCACACACCTAGAGCGGGTTAAGTTCCACTTGGCCGGATTTTATACACGAATATGCACACACCTAGAGCGGGTTAAGTTCCACTTGGCCCGGATTTTGTACGAATATGCACACACCTAGAGCCGGGTTAAGTTCCACTTGGCCCGGATTTTGTACACTTCGAATATGCACACACCTAGAGCCGGGTTAAGTTCCACTTGGCCCGGATTTTGTACACTTCGAATATGCACACACCTAGAGCCGGGTTAAGTTCCACTTGGCTCGGATTTTGTACACTTCGAATATGCACAAGACTAAGCTATCTTTTTGTACTCTTTTCAGGTGACCACCAATCGTCGAAGCGCTGAGTTTCAACGTCTTTTGGACACTCACAAGATGCTGCGCGCGAAACATACTACGCTTCTCACCGAACACGAGAAAAGGGGTAAGTTTTCTCCTTGGCATTTTTCCATTTTCCTTCGTATTTTTTCACCGAACTAATCCATCATTCGGATTTCGCAGCTGGAGTGGAGGCTGAGAATATCCTCATGAGAAAAAATCTAGATCAGATAAAGGGTAAGTTATTCTTGCTCAACCTTCCTCCGCGATCTATCTCCTTTTCCCCTTGGCTCGGCAAATATTCATACCTCGGCTTTGCCGGGTCAACAATCTATTTCAGCATCTCTTGAAGATAGTGTGCCCGTGCCTGATATGATGCTGCATTTTCTCGAACAAGCAGGGCAGCACCAGGCCGAACTCAAAAAGAAAGATGATGGGCTTGCCCTCCTCTGAACTAAAGACGATGAGATTGCCAAGCTTAAGGCAAACATGAAGAAGCTCAAGGCACATCACAAGTCCGAACTAGAGAAAGCGGGCCAGGATTTTACTAAAGAGCGCGAGCGCCTCAACCTCCAAATCGCCAAGGACCAAGAATTGCTTAAGGAGGCCGCCGTCAAGCTTGAGTCGGCGAATGCTGAACTTGTGCAACTCCGGGAGAGGCATGACAACTGCACCAAGGAGCTGATCCGGGTTCACAGCCATATTTCTGGTAAGTTCTTTTCCTTCAACCGACGTTGATCTTTCCGGGTCTACTTCCTTTATTAACTCCACCTATCTTGTTTTTCAGGAAAATTCCCGGAGAGTGATGTCATTGCATCCAATGCTGTTACCAAGTTCCATAGGCAGAGAGGTACACCATCTGGTCCTAGCACCATTCCTCTTGATCTCGAGGACTTGATAGTCAGCTTGTCCTCCCGAGTCGAGATCATGAAGAACTACGGCAAGAATATCTTGGATGTAGTAGTCCGGATCTTCAATGTCTTTTGGCCTGAAGAAGATACTCCGATGAGTGCCACTGTTCTTTTTGCCAGGCTTATGGAGTGCGAGACTCAGCTCGATCTCTGGAGAGAACCTGCTGGACATGCCGGAGCTGAAATTTTTCTCCACTATGTGCTCACTTGGTACAGAAAGATAAACCTGAAGCTTCTCGAGCGCATGCGCACCGGATCAAGGTGGTCCACTGACCCGGAATGGATAGCTCGGTGCAAGGCTTGCGCCCATAACCTTATTCAATATGCCCCCATCCATCAATGGAATGAGGGACCAAGTTTCCTTGGTGTCGTCGACGACGAATATGTCGAAGAGGGTTCAGGTGATGAAGAAGAGGATGGAGCCTCGGATGTTGAAGAGGATGAAGAGGACTCTGAAGCCGAAGCTGGAGCTGCACCTGCTGGCGCCGAATTACCTCCTCCCGCTGCTCCTTGATGAGAAAAACTTTGAAGTTTATCAGATCCCTGGTATGCCGGGTGCAATTGTATTAAGTACTTAAGTGATGTTTTGCTACTAAGTTTTTGTGCCGGATTAACTTGGGCGTAGTCCCCGAGTTTCATTTTCGTGTTCCTCCAATTTCTTGGCTCGGCCCGTGTCTACTTTGGTTCGGTTTTATGACTTACGAGTCCAAGTTTCAAAAATTGACTTAACAATACTTTGAAACTTTAGGATTAGCTCAAAATAATTTAGCATAGTAAACATAAAGTGAGTATAAGGTTAGTCCAAAAAACAAAAGTCGGCTCGATTAAGTTCCTTTCCTTAGTCGTTTTTCATGTGTTACGCAATTCCAAACTTGTTCTCTTGCTTGCCATGAAGCCAAATCTTGTTGGACAGCAGCAAGTCGAAGAGTTAGGTTCTTGGTGCTCACACACTACTAATCCGGCTTACGTAGAAACAACTTACTCCAGCCGACGTATAAGTAATAAATACAGAAGACGACAAATATTACCAAGGTAGTCCCCGAGTTACTGCTCGAGGTGCCCACATTTCATTGATAAGCTCATTGCCGGCATACATACCGACATATGAGAGACTCGGATACATACATTTCTTTGCTCAGTGTAGAAAGGACGAAGTAGAGCTACATTCCATGGACGCTTAGATTCCTCGTCGGACCTGTCGGCCTTGTTCTTCTCCTGTGTTTTTGCATCGATAAGATAATAAGAATCATTATGCAACGCTTTGCTCACAATGAATGGCCCTTCCCATGGGGGGGATAACTTGTGCATGCCAGCAGTACGTTGCACCAACCGGAGTACCAGATCACCTTCCCGGAAAACTCGGGGGTTTACTTTCCGGCTATGATAGCGTCGGAGATTTTGCTGATAAATGGCGGATCTGGACAATGCCAATTCTCTCGCTTCTTCCAGCAGATCAACATCATTTTGCCGGGCTTCTTGCACTTCGGCTTCTGTGTATTGGGTGACCCTAGGCGAGTCATTCTCTATGTCGGCTGGTAATACAGCTTCTGCCCCATATACCAGAAAGAATGGCGTATAGCCTGTTGATCGATTCGGAGTTGTTCTTTGTAACACCCTCGAATCGGCCCTATGCAAGTTTTAGCCCTTTCCGCCAAACCCTATGCAAGTAAAGCGGTAGCACAGCGGCACTAAACAACCTATAGAGACTCGAAACAACTGGCGGTTATCAGAGAGGGATAAGAAAGACCTATTCGGATCCAACCTGAAGCTAACACCAAACAAACCCATCCTGGTATTTCCCCCTCGAGACCAAACGAGGAAGTCAGACCAAGGTACTCACATCGTTGGCAGTTTTATTCATTCCATTATAGTTGCAGTACTTACTAATCAGGTATAGATAGCATGAGTCATCCTGAAACATAAGTAGTGGGCAACTTTAATCACCATTCCGTTGTAGTTGGAACATTTACTAGTCAGATATAATTGTCCTGAGGAATCCCAAAACCTAGCAGTTGTTGGCACTTTTATCACATTCCATTGGAGTTGCAATACTTACTAGGCAGGTATAACATGTCACAAAACAACTCAGATCCACCAGTTGTTGGCATTTTTAATATCCATTCCGTTATAGTTGCATCTGATTACTAGTCACATATTAAGTCAAATTTATAGCACTACTTTAGTTATGCTTGTCTATGATCGAGATACTGTGCTCCAAGTCGTCTATAACCGCGGACACGGCTTTCAGAAAGTTTTACCTGCGGTGCACAAATAACACACACTCGATCAACCTCGGAAAAACCAACTCAAAACCCAACAAGGCATTCACGACCAAAGCGATCACAGATTCAGAAATATTTCAGGGCCACCCACTAAGCTACCATAGCGAAGTTGGCAGCTCGAACAGACCCAGGGTTTGTGTGGGCGGTATGTAAGACCAGGAACCGAATGTGTGGTGGGCTTGTCGATCTGACAACGTGTCACGATCCTAAGCGATCTGGTGCTCCACGCACAATCATAAATAAAGCAGTAAAGCATGGCATAAGTATAGGATAGTAATAAAGCCCCAAACTACTTTGGGGCCCCAAGAAATAGAAATGAATCAAGCTCTGGCTCAGGGGGGTCCATAAGGCCTCCCGGATGTGGATAGTGCAAAAAATCAAGGAACATGTATCAAGTACTCGGGGTCCTACGGGACACAAGTGAGCGTGGAAGAACCAAATATCATCTATTGCCCACCGATGCCTCTGCATTAGTTATATCTAGCAATTTAATAGTTGTAATTAAAGTCATGATCATCTCCACCACTAAGCATCTCCACCATTAAGCATCTGCCAACCTTCCAACAACTGTGGTACTTGACAACACGAGATCGCACCTGAGCAAGCAACTACGACTCGCAAGGCTAGCTATCTACCAAACACAGGTAATAGGAAGTGTCCAAGGCAATATAGAGGCTGCACGGGATATAACGAATGCGAAACTAAAGCATCGCGACACGGATAGCAATAGATCAACAGGAGGAAATAAAGACTATAAATGCAAAATAGGTAGAAGGGGAAGAGGTGCTCGCCTAGGAAACACCGCCGAAGGATCATATCCGGAGAACTTGTCGATACTCGCATCAACTCATCGGCCTAGTCCGCGAAGAAGCAAACACTAGAAGAAACACCGGATGCAATATTTAATACTACGGCAGAAGATCCGGCATGTTTATGATATGATGCATGGTATGGCCCAGATGCGATGCGACTAGACAAAATTAAGCAGAACCGGGGTCCCGACATTTAATTAAGTGGTTCATGTTGTTTAGATACCCCGCAATTTAAATGTTGAATTAACAAGACGAATCATGGCATCGGTTTGCTATGCAATTTAAATGGAGTCCAGAATGAGACGAAGATATCCCGCATAACACTCCATATTTAATTTAGGTGAATCGACTATTTAACCCAACCCACCAGATGACATGCATGCAAGAAAGGTGATTTAATTCTGCAACAGGTATATGTCATATCATAAAAATAGGGTCTTAGAGAAGGGGTCACACATCTGGGTTCGAGAGATCTTGGGTTCCGGGGGTTCGACGGGGTTCAGGTTTGGTCTCAGGTTCGACGGGGATCGATCTCGCATCCAGGAAGAAGGACTTGGTGCTCCGAGATGAAGCGCTTGTTGTTCCGTGTGGCGATCTTGGCGGTCATCGGGTCTGAGAAGAAGATCTTGTCGCATCTGATGGATCGGTCCTCGGGGTCGAAGGACTAGGCGCGGCGGGGTCTCGGCGATCTTGGCGTCCGGGTTCTCGGGCATCGCCTTCGGAAAGGAGGTCTTGTCGTACCGGGGTCTTGGCGTCCTCGGATTCTGAAAGGAGATCTTGGCATTTTCTGTTGACGACCATCCGGTTTTGCGATCTTTGATACCGTGCTGACGATCTTGTGGTGTTGGCTCCGCTCGCTAGCGGTGAACTCCAAACTTCGGAAGAACTTGGCGTACAAACCTCAGAAGATTATGTGGTGTCTTAGGATCGGAACATTGGAACGGTGTGAGGAGACCGTGTTCCATACGGTTATTTTCCCGAACACCTACAGGGTGCGGACAGCCACAAAACATAAGCACGTGCGGCCCCTCTGCGTGTAGCAGCGCGGGCAGAGAAATCACCCGCGCGGACGGTGGCGTTCGATGGAGGATATAGGAAGCAGCGGTGGTAGCCGGAGAAGACGAGGCCGCGCCTGCAGACGGCGGGCAAAAGGACACGCGGGGCCGGTGAACTGGCGAGGCTGGGGAAGCGGCCGGAGATGCCAAACGGGGCGGTGGCGGCAAAGGCTAGCGGCGGCAAGGAAACACAGCCTGCCGGACAGAGGCGCCATGGCGAAGCGGCAAGGCGTCGACCGGTCGGAGGTCATGGACGAGCCGTCCTTGGTGGCGGCGGCAAGGATCTCTGTGGGGAGGCGAGCAGGGAAGGGGAAGCTCCCGGGGTCGACGGGCCGGCGCCTGGCGACGTCGTTGGGCCGGCGGTTGGTGGTGCTGCGGGTACCACGACGGAGGAGAGAAGGGGCGGCCCCGGCGGCGGCGGCAGGAGTGGCGAGGAGAAGCGTCGGGCGGCGAGATGGTGAAGGCTTCGGTCGCCGCTCGGGCAAGCGGAGAGGAGAGACCAGCGGCAGACCTTGGCCGGCGGGAGTCGGCGGTGGAAGGGCAGGCGGAGGTCACCGGCAGCGGCGGCGTGAGTGCCTTGAGGCGAGGCTCGGCAGTGGCGCGGGCAGCGGAGGCGGAGGGCGGCGTCGGGAGGAGGCGACGGAGATGGTGGGGAGGGGCGGCGCCGGCATGGCGGCGCCATGGAACAGGCGAAGCGAAGAGGGAGGCGTCGGTGGGGAAGGAGGAGAGATGGGGTCGAGCAGGGTAGGTGGGGAAAAGCGGGGTGGGGCTGGGTTCCTGCGCGAGCGAGGGCGTGATTCCCGTGTCGGTCCGGATCACGACAAGGAACAGCCTGGTGGCGCAACATGGCGCGCGGGCGAAGCGGGGTCAGTCTGCAGTGCAGCGGTGGCGGGTGGTGGTGAGGTGAGGCGAGGCGGGCATGGCTCGCTCGTGCCAGGAGGTGGAGCGTGTCGGGCGGTGGCGATCAGGATTGATTCCCAGGTGGTAGCGTGCACGGGTAGAGTGTGGCGGCGACTGAGCGGTAGGTGGTGTGTGGCGGGTTGGGTCTGGGTAGATTTAGGTTAGATTAGGGTTTGGAGGTGGCCGGCCGGGCTTTCGGGCCTGGCGGGCTGCCTCCTAAAAATAATTTAAATATTTTATTTATTACAACCATTGGTAGACGAAACAAAATATTCCGGAGACCCGGGTATTGTATTAGAATAAAGACGGGGCTTAATTAGAAAAACAAAATAGGTTTTCGAAAATAGTTTCAGACAAACAGATGCATGGTGATGACGATGCTCAAATGCAAGGTGGCATGATGACATGAGCATGCGGTCATGATGATGCAATGCACAAAAACAACGCGATTTTCTAGTAGTGGTTTTTGCGGGGCGCCACAATTTGACACCACTAACAATGGATCTCGCCCTCGAGATCCGCCTCATGGTACCGGGAAGAAGGCCGACGATCTGAATCTTCTCGCTTCGTGTAGATGCTTGCGACACCACTAACAAGAGGTCGCTGTCCGTGGTCGTCGAGAGAACACTCCGGGAACAAAGGGCGAAGGTAGAGGTATCCACAATTAAAGCCACCTCTAGCTTCCGTGAAAGGAGTAAAATTGCTTGATCCACCAATTCGATGTACAAGAGAGAATGATAAGAGTAGTCGGATGGTGATCAGTCCATCGCGCACCCGAACCATTACTCTGCACACGAATAGGAGAATTATGCAACCAAATCTCGGAATTAAACTGAAGATCTCGAGAATCGAGGTTCAGAAACAAAGGAGTGATGCAGGCTCTGCATCGGATCTGGCGTAGATGATGTCATCGCGTCGGAAAATACCGGAAGGCACAACAAGGAACAAAGAATGGTACCACAGATAAAGGATCACTCAGATAGCATGAAGACCGGATGTAGAAACACCGTTACCAAAGGAGGAGGCGAAACCCTGAAGGTACGATGGATAAACCCAACCACGGGAAACCCTGGACTTGAAGAAAAGATAAGAAATCAGATTCAAAACACGCAGAGGTAAGAGGAGAACAATAGAGGGGTAAGAAGTAAAATCAGACCTAATCAGATCTATCCAACCGATTTTTGCAAAATAGTTTTGACACTCTGCATCGGCCGTTAGCTAGGTTGTCCTTCAGGCTGGACTTGTGGGGTATCGCAACTGCTGAGCTCTGATACCACTCTGTAACACCCTCGAATCGGCCCTATGCAAGTTTTAGCCCTTTCCGCCAAACCCGCATAGAAACGATTCAAGGACGCCCACCAGGCACTTTCGTGCGGGTGGAAAACGAAGTAATACCGTTACACAATAGTCCTCGATGGGACCCATAGAACAGATACATATACAACACGACTCCAAGAGTCAAGAATACAGATATACAATGCAAAGATCCAAATCACCTTGAAAACAATAGAGCGTCCGTCTACGGAAGGGATGCAAATGGGGCTAAGAGCCCTGAAGAATAACCAATGGCATCCATAACCCTGCCCAGGCCAAGCCGGAAGGGTAACCCTGCTAACGACGTCGATCTCAAACCTGCTAAAGCAAAAGGGGTGCCGACAAAGGGCAACGGAAAAAGAGGAGCGTCAGTACTGAGGCCAGTACACGGCGAGGCTAGAGTTCGGCGGCTCTTGCCTACATAGGTATGGTGGGCTAAAGCGGCAGCGCAGCGGCACTAAACAACCTATAGAGACTCGAAACAACTGGCGGTTATCAGAGAGGGATAAGAAAGACCTATTCGGATCCAACCTGAAGCTAACACCAAACAAACCCATCCTGGTATTTCCCCCTCGAGACCAAACGAGGAAGTCGGACCAAGGAACTCACACCGTTGGCAGTTTTATTCATTCCATTATAGTTGCAGTACTTACTAATCAGGTATAGATAGCATGAGTCATCCTGAAACATAAGTAGTGGGCAGTTTTAATCACCATTCCGTTGTAGTTGGAACATTTACTAGTCAGATATAATTGTCCCGAGGAATCCCAAAACCCAGCAGTTGTTGGCACTTTTATCACATTCCATTGGAGTTGCAATACTTACTAGGCAGGTATAGCATGTCACAAAACAACCCAGATCCACCAGTTGTTGGCATTTTTAATATCCATTCTGTTATAGTTGCATCTGATTACTAGTCACATATTAAGTCAAATTTATAGCACTACTTTAGTTATGCTTGTCTATGATCGAGATACTGTGCTCCAAGTCGTCCATAACCGTGGACACGGCTTACAGAAAGTTTTACCTGCGGTGCACAAATAACAACACACTCGATCAACCTCGGAAAAACCAACTCAAAACCCAGCGAGGCATTCATGACAAAGCGATCATAGGATTCAGAAATATTTCAGGGGCCACCCTACTAAGCTACCATAGCGAAGTTGGCGGCTCGAGCGGACCCGGGGTTTTGTGTGGGCGGTACAGCATTTGGGAACCGAAAGTGTGGTGGGCTTGTCGATACAGCGAACACGTGTCACGATCCTAAACAGTACAGGTGCTCCACGCAGTAATAAAGCAGTAAAGCATGGCATAAGTACAGGATAGTAATAAAGCCCCAAACTACTTTGTGGCCCCAAGAAATATAAATGAATCAAGCTCTAGCTCAGGGGGGTCCATAAGGCCTCCTGGATGTGGATAGTGCGAAAAATCAAGGAACAGGTATCAAGTACTCGGGGTCCTACGGGACACAAGTGAGCGTGGAAGAACCAAATAACATCTATTGCCCACCGATGCCTCTGCATTAGTTATATCTAGCAATTTAATAGTTGTAATTAAAGTCATGATCATCTCCACCACTAAGCATCTCCACCATTAAGCATCTGCCAACCTTCCAACAACTGTGGTACTTGACAACACGAGATCGCACCTGAGCAAGAAACTACGACTCGCAAGGCCAGCTATCTACCAAACACAGGTAATAGGAAGTGTCCAAGGCAATATAGAGGCTGCACGGGATATAACTATGGTACGGAAACAAAAGCATCATGACACGGATAGCAATAGATCAACAGGAGGAAATAAAGACTATAAATGCAAAATAGGTAGAAGGGGAAGAGGTGCTCGCCTGGGAAACACCGTCGAAGGATCATATCCGGAGAACTTGTCGATACTCGCATCAACTCATCGGCCTAGTCCACGAAGAAGCAAACACTAGAAGAAACACCGGATGCAATATTTAATACTACGGCAGAAGATCCGGCATGTTTATGATATGATGCATGGTATGGCCCAGATGTGATGCGACTAGACAAAATTAAGCAGAACGGGGGTCCCGACATTTAATTAAGTGGTTCATGTTGTTTAGATACCCCGCAATTTAAATGTTGAATTAACAAGGCGAATCATGGCATCGGTTCGCTATGCAATTTAAATGGAGCCCGGAATGAGATGAAGATATCCCTCATAACACTCCATATTTAATTTAGGTGAATCGACTATTTAACCCAACCCACCAGATGACATGCATGCAAGAAAGATGATTTAATTCTGCAACAGGTATATGTCATATTATAAAAATAGGGTCTCAGAGAAGGGGTCACACATCTGGGTTCGGGAGATCTTAGGTTCCGGGGGTTCGACGGGGTTCGGGTTCGGTCTCAGGTTTGACGGGGATCGATCTCGCATCCGGGAAGAAGGACTTGGTGCTCCGAGATGAAGCGCTTGTCGTTTCGTGTGGCGATCTTGGCGGTCATCGGGTCCGAGAAGAAGATCTTGTCGCATCTGATGGATCGGTCCTCGGGGTCGAAGGACTTGGCGCGACGGGGTCTCGGCGATCTTGGCATTCGGGTTCTCGGGCATCGCCTTCGGAAAGGAGGTCTTGTCATACCGGGGTCTTGGCGTCCTTGGATTCCGAAAGGAGATCTTGGCGTTTTCTGTCGACGACCATCCGGTTTTGCGATCTTTGATACCGTGCTGACGATCTTGTGGTGTTGGCTCCACTCGCTAGCGGTGAACTCCAAACTTCGAAAGATCTTGGCGTACAAACCTCAGAAGATTATGTGGTGTCTTAGGAACAGAACATTGGAACGGTGTGAGGAGACCGTGTTCCATACGGTTATTTTCCCGAACACCTACAGGGTGCAGACAACCACAAAACATAAGCACGTGTGGCCCCTCTACGTGTACCAGCGCGGGCAGAGAAATCACCCGCGCGGACGGTGGCGTTTGATGGAGGATAGAGGAAGCAGCGGTGGCGGCGGAGAAGGCGGCGCTGCGGCAGCGGCGAGCAAAAGGACCGCTGGGACTGGCGAGGCCGGGGAAGTGGCCGGAGATGCCAAACAGGGCGGTGGCGGCAGCGGCTAGCGGCGGCAAGGAAACACAAGACGAGCGCCGTGGCGCCGCGACGGCGTCGACCGGGTCATGGTCGTGGCGAGCCGTCCTTGGCGGCAAGGATCTCTGGGAAAGCGGCGAGGAAGAGCTCCGGTCGTGGCCGGCGCCTGGCGACGTCGTTGGGCCGGCGGTTGGTGGTGCTGCGGGTACCACGACGGAGGAGAGAAGGGGCAGCCCCGACGGCGGCCGGCGACGAGGAGGTGGCGAGGAGGGGCAGTCGGAGCGGCCGAGGATGGTGAGAGGAAGCTCGGTCGCCGCTCGGGCAAGGCGGAGGAGGAGAGGACCCGGCGACGGACGCGGCGCGGCGGGAGGTCGTGAGGTGGAGGACGCGGAGGTCCTTTGAAGGCCCGGGCGCGGTGTCGCTGGCCTTGAGGCTCGCAGGGCAGCGGGGCGGAGAAGCGGTCGGCATCGCGTGGAGGAGGCGACCGGAGATGGTGGGGGAGGGAGGTGGCAAGCGCAGGGCGTGGCGGCAGCGCCATGGAACCGGAGCGGGGGGGCGAAGAGGGAGGCGTCAGTGGGGAAGGAGGAGAGATGGGGTCGAGCGGGGTAGGTGGGGAAAAGCGGGGTGGGGTTGGGTTCCTGCGTGAGCGAGGGCGTGATTCCCGTGTCGGTCCGGATCACGACAAGGGGAACGGCCTGGGTGAGCGCAACATGGGCGCCGGGCAGAAGCGGGGTCACAGGGCTGCGCGCGGTGAGCGGCAGGTGGTGGACCAAGGTGAGGAGCGGGGCAGCATGGCTCGCGGTGCACGGGAGGTGGAGCGTGTCGGGCGGTGGCGATCAGGATTGATTCCCAGGTGGTAGCGTGCACGGTAGGTGGTGTGTGGCGGGTTGGGTCTGGGTAGATTTAGGTTAGATTAGGGTTTGGAGGTGGCCGGCCGGGCTTTCGGGTCTGGCGGGCTGCCTCCTAAAAATAATTTAAGTATTTTACTTATTACAACGAGGCTTTTGCAAACCGTTGGTAGACGAAACAAAATATTCCGGAGACCCGGGTTTTGTATTTGAATAAAGATGGGGCTTAATTAGAAAAACAAAATAGGTTTTCGAAAATAGTTTCAGACAAACAGATGCATGGTGATGACGATGCTCAAATGCAAGGTGGCATGATTACATGATCATGCGGTCATGATGATGCAACGCACAAAAACAACGCGATTTTCTAGTAGTGGTTTTTGCGGGGCGCCACATTCTTAAACTCCACAGTACCACTAGTAGTTCTTCTATCCAGCACCCCGCTGATCTCTGCAGTGGCTCAATGAGCCGGGGTTTTATCCCAGATATTACTAATCCGTTGGATCTCTCCACTTGTCCGTTCGATGCGGGGTGGGCTACCAAGGCTACATCCAGCCGGATCTTCTTATCTCAGAAAAATCCCGCAAATGCTCCTTTAGCAAAATTTGTGCCATTATCTGTTATGATACTATGAGGGTAACCGAATCTCAAGATGATATCCTTGAGGAACGTCACGGCCGTAGCTCCATCACATTTTCTTATTGGCTTTACTTCAATCCACTTTGTAAATTTATCAACCATGACCAAAATGTGAGTCATA
Source organism: Avena insularis (assembly GCA_023614405.1). Classification (NCBI taxonomy): domain Eukaryota; kingdom Viridiplantae; phylum Streptophyta; class Magnoliopsida; order Poales; family Poaceae; genus Avena; species Avena insularis. The sequence continues at coordinate 149,881,990 of CM042690.1, forward strand.
TTTCCCCTTGCTGGTTTGAACGGGCCAACCATATCCAAACACTATACAGCAAATGGCCAGGTGATTGGTATGGTCTTGAGCTCCGACATTGGCATATGTGTCTTGGTAGCATACCTCTGACAACCATTGCATTTTCTTACCAAGTCCTCTGCTTGTTCTAAAGCACTTGACCAGTAGAATCCATGCCGGAAAGCTTTTGCCACTAAGGCTCTAGACGAGGCATGATGCCCACATTCCCCCTGATGTATATCTCGGAGGATGTCCAGTCCTTCCTCCGGTCAACACATCACTGGAGGACATTAGTCACACTCCTTTTGTATAGCTCGGAATTGATGATCGTGTATGCCTTTGCTCTCCTCTGAGTTTGCCTGGACAACACTTCCTCAACGGGTAAGGTTCCATCTTTCAAGAATTGAAATATAGGCAGTGCCCAAGCTGGTACAACTCGCACTGAGAATGCATCCTCATCAATTTCCATCTGATCCACCGGCATAACCTCAACCAGATCACGCTGAGCAGTCCCCGGGTCTTGCGAAACAGTCCCCGGGTTTGCCGAGGCAGTCCCCGGGTTTCGCGTACCACCTCCCACGTCAATGTCCATGGGTATGGCTCCGGACTCCTGATCTTCCGGGACGTAGATTGAATCGGTTTCTGGGGACGGCCTGATGGATGGTTTTCTGAGGTGTTCTAATGCTACACCCGGTGGAATTGCTTGTCGGGTTGATCCGAGCTTCGACAATACGTCGGCAGCCTCATTTTCCACCCGAGGTACATGGCGAAATTTGCATCCCTCAAAGTAACCAGATATCTTCTGCACATGGAATCTGTAAAATGCCATGTTTGGATCAAGAGCGTCCCATAGCCCTGAGACTTGCTGAACTACCAAATCCGAGTCGCCAAAGCATTGGATCCGACGTATCCCAATTTCTTTTGCCACTTTGAGCCCATGCACAAGTGCCTCATATTCGGCAACATTGTTTGATCCTGCGAAATGGATCTGCAGCACATACTTTAGCTGGTCATTTTTTGGCGAGGTAAGTACTACTCCGGCGCCTAACCCGGTTTTTGTTTTTGACCCGTCAAAGTGCATCCTCCAATAATTCGGGTCTGGTAGTGGTGGTTCATATTGCACCTCAGCCCAATCCACAAAAAAGTCAGCCACAGCCTGAGACTTGATTGCTTCTCTTCTGTCATACTGTGGCGTATAAGGAGCTAGCTCAATTGCCCATTTTGCAATCCTGCCACTTGCATCTTTGTTACTCATTATCTCGGATATGGGAGCTTCACATATTACTTTGATGGGGTGCTCCTCAAAATAGTGTTTTAGCTTCTTAGCCGACATGTACACATCATATGCCACTTTCTGATAGTGCGGATAATTTTGCTTTGATGCGGATAACACCTCACTTAGGTAATATACTGGCCTTTGCACTGACTTACCCTCTTCATCATGCTCTACCACAATTACTACACTTACAACTCGGTTGGTTGTGGCTATATAGAGCAACATTGGCTCCTTTGATAGTGGAGAGGCTAACACTGGTGCAGTGGCTAACATTTTCTTTATTTGGATGAAGGCTTCATTGGCCTGCGGCGTCCAAATGAACTTGTCCGACTTTTTCATCAGTTGATAGAGAGGCAGTGCCTTTTCTCCCAACCGATATACAAACCGACTTAAGGATGCCATGCAACCAGTGAACTTCTGGACATCGTTAAGGCACTTCAGCAGTTCCATTCGCTCTATGGCCCGGATTTTAGTTGGATTGACTTCGATACCTCGGCTGGAGACGAGGAATCCGAGTAATTTTCCAGCCGGGACAACGAAGGTACATTTTTCCTGGTTAAGCTTCATCCGGAACCTCTTAGGTTCGCGAATGTCTGCCTGATATCGTCAAGGAGCGTTTTGCTTTCCTTGGTCTTGATAACAACATCATCCACATATACTTGCACATTTTGACCAATTTGGTCGTGCAAACATTTCTGCATACATCTTTGGTACGTTTCCCCTGCTTACGTAAACCAAACGGCATGGTGCGATAACAATAAGCCCCATACGGGGTGATAAATGCAGTCTTCATTTGATCACTTGGATTCAGAGGTATCTGGTGGAAACCAGAGTATGCATCAATGAATGACAATAGTTCACACCCAGCAGTGGAATCTATGACCTGGTCTATCCTTGGCAGTGGGAATGGATCTTTTGGACACGCCTTATTCAGGTTCGTGTAATCGATACACATACGCCAAACCACTGCCACATTCGGATCATCCTTCTTCTTCTCCACCAGCACCGGATTAGATAGCCAATCCGGGTAAAGTACTTCCATGATAAATCCAGCTGCTAGTAACCGAGCTATCTCATCTCCAATGACTTTTCTCCTATCTTCGGCGAAGCGGCGGAGAGGTTGCTTCACCGGCCTTGCTCCGGGTCTCACATTCAAAGAGTGCTCGGCCAACTCCCTCGGAACACCTTGCAAGTCCTGTGTGGACCAAGCAAAAGTATCCCGATTCTCACGGAGGAAGTTGACGAGCTCGCTTTCCTATTTATCATTTAACCCGGCACCAATTGTTACAGTGCACTCTGGGAACATATCATCAACAAGCACTTTCTTGGTATCTTTTGTCGCTTGGAACGAAACACTACCATGCGGGTTACTCAGCGCCGGCATATACTGCTGCGTGGACTGAGCCAATGCCGCAACTTCCTGTATCTTTCTTTTCTCTTGCGCAATCACGAGTGACTCGGCTAGGTTAGACCCGGCTGACGCACACTCAATGGAACGTCGGAAATCTCCAGCTATGGTAATTACTCCATTTGGCCCAGGCAACTTCATCTTCAGATAACTGATGTGACAACTTGCCATGAACTTGTTCAGTGCTGGCCTACCAAGTAACGCGTGATACGCACTTTCTAAGTTTACCACTTCAAACTCCAAATTCTCAGTTTGGCAGTTATCTCTTGTGCCGAACAATACGTCAACTCGTACCTTGCCTATGGGCTCACAAGAAATGCCTGGCACAATGCCATGGAAAGTTGTTCTAGTAGCCTGGAGCATGTTCTCCGAGATACCCATCTTGCGCATTGTATCCGCATACATGATATTGATGCTGCTGCCATTATCTATCAGCACCTTGGAGAATCTCACATTGATATTTGGCCCTATGAATGTTCGGTCCAGCACTAACGCATAGGAACCAGGGCTAGGCATAAGCTTGGGGTGATCCTTGATACTCCAGGTGATTTCCTGATCCGACCAAGGCATATACCTCGTCACTACGGGCATTACCGCATTCACCTCCATGTGTCGGTGCTGCAAGCTCTTTCTGTCTGTTTCCTCTATGGTAAACACACAGTAACTCTGATGATGCTCTCTATACTCATTCCTCCCCTTGTTTCCGGGGTACCTCTGATCCGGTTGATGATGGTATTCCACTTGATGCACCGCATCCCTTCTCTCATGGTTTTCATACCTCGGTGGAGGGGGAGGCAACATTAACTGTTGTGTGTTTGCTCCGGAGAGCAATTGCTGCCGGGGTAACTCCTGCCGAGGTTGATCATTCCGAGGTGCCTGAGCATTCCTCGAACCACTTTGTTCTATCTTCCTCATCCACTCACATTTCTGAGTCATGTGACCTGCCGGGTTACTCGGATTTGGCGTGTGAAATTTACACGGCTGATCCAGCATTGCCTCATAGGTGTACCTCGGACGGTCCTTCTTTTCTTGCCACTGTTTCTTCTGCCCTGGCGTCCAAGTTTTCTTGCCATCATTTCTCGGAGTCCATTGCTGCCCTCCAGTTTTATGACGTTGATTGCCCCCTTCTCCGGGTTGATCTTGATTGACAGCAGCAACTTGTTGCGAACTGTACCGGTAATCCGGTCTGTCATCTCTTCTTTTACCCCGGTAGTCATTCCTCCGGGATGATCTGGCTCCATATCTCTGGTAGTACTCCTCATTTGACTCATTTGACACAAGCGTGGGTTGAGTCGGATCACCCAATGCATATGAATCAGCAATCCGGATTGTCTCTGCCAATGTAGTTGGCATATCCCTTTGCAATCTTTGCCACAACATGCTTGCATATCTGCATCCTTGCGCAAACCATGCTATGGCATGTGACTCAATTATGCCCTCACAGGTGTTTCGCACGGTACACCACCGGGTTAGGAACTCCCGGTCCGTCTCATTCGGTCTCTGCTTGCACATTGCTAGGGTTTGTGGCCTATTCGGCCTCTGATACGTGCTCGAGAAGTTGCTTACAAACATTTCCTCAACGTCAATCCAACAGTTAATACTTCCAGGCGGCAAATTGTTTAGCCATACCCTCGATGGCCCCTCCAACATCTGGGGTACATATCTCACAGCCCATCTCAAGTTGCATATAGCAATTTTCTCTGCTGTAGCGTAGTTAATCAACCAATCCTCCAGCTTTGTGCTATCGTCATACGTTTTTGTGCCTCTAGGTAACTGGAAGTTAGGTACCGGAGATTCCTTCATGATCTGGGGCCCAAAACACGCAGGACCCGGAGGACCTTGACATTCAATTTGCTCCGACCTATACAGCCGATCCAGTTTTAATCTGGCATCATCATGCATCAAATCCTTGCTCCCCAATCTTGACCCTATCACGTGATAGTCCGACCTTGGGTATCATGCATTCACCATTTCCGAATCACCATCATTATATCTGTCTTGCTCTCGTGGAGCACCTCTCTGTTGCATACCTCGGCCGGCACTTTGCTCTTTCCTTGGTATATTCCGCTGCTGCGGTTGCCCTGCACCTACCGAATTACGTTGTCCGGCATTGCCGTTTACAGCATTTCCTTGACCGGCATTGCCTTAGTCGCGGTTACCTCGGCCAGCCTCATCTCGGCTGACACTTCGTCGACCATCATTCGCCTGTACTGCTTTTCCTTTCCCTGCCCTTGCTGGATCATATGGGACTATCTGCTTATTCCTCCTGGCCGAGGTTACTACCTCTTCTCTCCTAGGACCACCATGAGGAGACGATGCGGCTCCAGCGGATTTCTCCGGGTTGCCGACCGCCGAATGAACGATTTTGGAGGCCCCAGCTCTTTCCGGGTTAGCCCTGAGCAATTCCTCATTTTGCCTGTTCACGATCCGAACCAACTCATTGACCTTATCTTGCTGTCTCTGACGGGCTTCACCCGTCAGACCCTCTACCACCAGACGCATCTCGCTGCTACGAGGTTCTTTCACAGGTACTGTACTTGTACCCACGGACAAACATTTCTCTGATTCTTCCATCCTAGTATCACCCTCTTTGTTCATTTCACTCATGAGATTTCTCCCCTTCACTTTTACATCATCTACTTTATTTTCCTTTGCGTACTCACGCAGTGTCATGTTCAACGACTGCTGAGCCGCGGCTATCTTTTTCGCACCCTCTAGTATTTTTTTCCTAGTTTCCTCTAGCTCGGCCTGTGCCTGAGCCGGATCTACTACTGCTGCTACTGGGTTTGCCAAGCTATCCATTGCCTGCTGCAGCACATTCTCTGGCCTCTCTAGCGGAGGACTTCTACTTTTCCTCGGTGCCTTAGGCGTTACCTCCGGATCTGGTGCTGGATCCTTGCTTGCACCAGCGCCAGGCGCAGTCATCATCACCTCGGCACGGTCCGGGGAGCGAGTGATACACGCCCCGTGAACCACGCTAAGGGGTGGCTCGCCTCCTTCGACGACGTGCCGCGGGTGAACGCACGACACATCGACAGCAATGTAGATCTTGTGCGCGCCGAGCTTGACGAAGAGGCTGTTGCGCAGAAGAGGACGCTTGCCGAAGCAGCCAGCGCTGTCGCTGAAAAAGTCCAGCACTCCAAAGCGCTGAACGAGCCCAGAGACGATGCGTTCGCCGATGCCGATGAAGTTTCCCGTCCGGATCTTCACCCCTGCTAGCGCCGCTAGCCCCAAAGTGGGCGCCAACTATCATGGTGGTGTCACGGCAGATGCCATGAGTAGGCTAAAGGTGGGAACTAAATGCACTAGGGGAATCCAGGAAGGATAGTGTGCTGATTCCACACACAACTGCTCTGTATTCGATTCACTTCCACAGATTACAAGTGCTCCTCGAGCTGTATTGGGGAGAGGAGGAAGAAGGGACTCTCTTACTCTCACCACTAGCTAGCTCTCAAGAACACACTAGTAGAACACACCCTCTAGAGATCAACCAGTCAAAGACCAACCCTTCTACAGAGCCCCTAGCCCTCCTTATATAGGGGTGGCTAGGTCTCCAATTAGGGCATACGTGGAGGCATATTCCAAGGAATATGCCTCCTCCCAAAATAGTAATCCGACCGGGTCACTTTTGCCCAGCGTCATCCATGCAGAGGCTACGTGAGCCTCTACGGCGCCCGCGTCATCCGACACAGGCATCGTCACCTTTGTCGGCCACGCCTCGGTGGTCCTGGCCTCTGTCCGCTTCGCTCATGCTCTACGTACAGTGGTCACCCTTTGACCAGCGAGATACCTTCCTTCTCTTACAAGGTTGATATAACCCGGATCGTACCTAGTTGATCCGGCCACACCAGTACCTACATATAAGTTAGATTCATCTTATTGACATACGGCATAAGTCGGTTGAGACCCAGTTAGGTGGACATCCCCTGGTCCGGGTTACTCCGTGATTCGGCCTTCCTTGTGGTGACTCGGCCAGCACTCGCTTTGACCTTGCCGTACCTCGGCTATCTTGGCCTTTATACCCCGGTGTGACCCTACCCGGGGGTATCCCCCAATATCTTTTCACAAACCACACATGGATCAACAAATGGCATTGCATGTGTGTTCTTTTCACAAACCACACATGGATCCACCAGAGTCATTGCATGTGTGTTCTTTCCACAAACCACATATGGATCAACCAGTATCATTGCATGTGTGTTATTTCCAGAAACCACATATGGATCAACCAATTTCATTGCATGTGTGTTCTTTCCACAAACGACATATGGATCCACTAGAGTCATTGCATGTGTGTTCTTTTCAAAAACCACATATGGACACACTAGAGTCATTGCATGTGTGTTCTTATACTAAACACAACACTAGAGTCATTGCATGTGTCTTCTTTTCACAAACCACACATTGATCCACCAGAGTCATTGCATGTGTGTTCTTTCCACAAACCACACATGGATCCACCAGAGTAATTGCATGTGTGTTCTTTTCACAAACCATAGATGGATCAACAAATGTCATTGCATGTGTGTTCTTTTCACAAACCACATATGGATCCACCAATGTCATTGCATGTGAGTTCTTTCCATGAACAACATATGGATACACCAATTTCATTGCGTTTGTGTTCTTTCCACTAACCACACATGGATCCACTAGAGTCATTACATACTGTTCTTTTCACAAACCACATATGGACCCACCAGAGTCATTGCATGTGTGTTCTTTTCCACAAACCACATATGTATCCACTAGAGTAATTGCATGTGTGTTATTGTCACAAACCAAACATGGATCAACCAATGGCATTGCATGTGTGTTCTTTTCACAAACCACACATGGATAGATCAGATTCATTGCATGTGTGTTCTTTTTACAAACCACACATGGATTAACCAATGGAATTGCACGTGTGTTATTTTAACAACCCCCACATATGGATCAACCAGTGTCATTCCATGTGTGTTCCTGTCATGAACTACTGATACGTCCATTTTGCATCACTATTCTATGTCTTAATTCACTATTATTCATTGATATATTTCGTATTGAGAGGTGATACTTATGTTATTTCATCTATTTTTGCATGGTTGATGACTTTTGGAGCATGGACCACTGCAGTCAGGATTCTGATGGAAAAGGTGCTGTTTGAAGGCAAAATTCGCGAAGATCAGAAAATCCGGGAAAATATACGGAAAATCCTATTTTTCCAGAAGACTAAGGATGCCAGAAGACGGAGTGGAGATGGGCCATAGGGGGCCACATCACCCCCTGGCGCAGGCAGCCCTAGGTCGCGCCTGGAGGTGGTGTGGCCACCCTGGCCCACTCCAGCCTCTCCCCTCTGGCGTATATGATCCTCGCGAAACCCTAAGACTCGGGGAGTGACCATAGAAAGATTCCGCTACCTCTGTGGGGTGGAAAACACCGAGAGAGAAAGATCTCTCCGACAGACAGATTTTTGCCGGGGGAATTCCTTCTCGGAGAGGGGAGATCGTTGCCATCAACACCACCATCAAGCTAGACTTCATCGGGATCATCATCATCATCACCACCATCATCACCATCAGCACCCTCATCACCATCTCGATATTGTTGTAACAATTGCGTTGAATCTTGCATTAGTTCATAGGGGAAACTTTCCCGGTGTTGATTACTATTTGTAGTTGATGCTATTGAGTGAACCATTGAATTATTGTTTATGTTCAGATTGTTATACATCATTATTCCATCTCTGATCATGATCCATATGATGTCTTGTGAGTAGTTCGTTTTGTTCTTGAGGAGGTGGGAGAAGTCTTGTTGTTAGTAGTGGAGTTGTGTTGAGAAAGATTCAATAGATTGTTATTTAAGTTGTGGTGTACTTCTTCTAGTGGTGTCATGTGAACGTCGACTACATGACACTTCACCTATATGGGCCTAGGGGAATGCATTGTGTATTTGGCTACTAATCGTAGGGGTTGCCGGAGTGACAGAAACCTGAACCCCCGTTAGGAAACCATTGCACAAGCGACGTAAGGGTCTTAGAGTTTAAAGCTGTGGTTAGGTTTCTACCTTAATTACTTTCTTGTACTTATGGATGTTTGCAAGGGGTATAATCACAAGTATGTATTAGTCTTGGATGGGGCGGTACATTAGCACAGGTTCACCCACACAACACTTAGCAAGCTAAAGAAGATTAATCAATTATATGAAGTGAAAGCACTTGACAGTCTTCCCATGTGTCCTCGAGAACGTTTGGTCATCTTAAGTAATACAATTGGCTTGTCCTTTGCTGCATAAAGGATTGGGCCACTTGCTGCATTTATTCCCACTGTCTTTTATTTACTCGTACTTTGTTTGCTTGCTTCATCAAAAACCCCTAAAATCCGTTTGCTAAGTATTTGTAGAGAATTCCTGATCCATACCACTAGCCAGCACCTTCTGATCCTCGTTGGGTTCGACACTCTTACTTATCGAAAATACTACGATACACCCCTATACTTGTGGGTCATCAAGACTATTTTCTGGCGCCGTTGCCGGGGAGTGAAGCGCTATTGGAGAGTGGAACTGGTAAAGGAAACTTCTATTGTGAGTATTGTTTACTTCTGTTAGTTGCTTTATTTTCGTTATGGATAATTCGCTGAGTTTCTTATTTGGTAATGCTACTACCACTGCTAAGGTAGTAGATAAACCACCACCTGCTGAGAATGATGTTTTCAAAATACCTACAAGAATTATTGATCGTGTTATGGATAACTACTATGTTGGGGATGGAACTGTCCATCCCGGTGATCATTTACTCTTTATACACGAATTATGCGGGTTGTTCAAGTGTGCAGGTATTACTACAGATCAAGTTAAGAAGAAGTTATTCTCATTATCACTAAAAGGAAGAGCTGAGGAATGGTATAAGCTGTTGAAGAATGGTCAAGCTCTGGAATGGGAGGAAATAGTGCCTCTGTTTTACTCAAAGTTTTATCCTCCTAGTGAGATTCATAAAGATCGGAATCAAATATACAACTTTTGGCCTCTTGATGGAGAGAGTACAACTCAAGCTTGGGGGAGATTGAAGTTACTAATGCTCAAATGTCCCATTCATGAGCTCCCCAACAATATTATTATCAATAACTTTTATGCAAGGCTCCCTCTACATGATAAAGATTTATTGGATGCTTCTTGTCTTTGGATCATTCACTGCATGAAAGAAGAAGCTAAATGGGATCTTCGGACCATATTCAAGACAATCTTGAAGCTTGGGAGAATGACAAAGGTAGAAAGTCGTATAAATTATGATTATGAATGCATTGAATCTTTTATGGGAACCGATGACTTTCAAAATATTAGTAATATTTATGGTCTTGATTTGCAAGTTATTACGAATTGCTTTAGAGCTTTTGCTTCCTATATCGAAATTCCAAAAAGGGGATGGAACAAATACCATGCAGCTTACAAAGATATTGTTGACTATGCTCCTATTGGAAGTCTTTGAGTATTGCATTATTGACCCCATCTTACCCGAACCTTATATCGAAGATTCCTTCCCGAAAGGTAAAGGACCATCCTATGATAACTAATGTAATCACCAAAAGTGAAAAAAGAACTGTAAAACCTGATGAACAAATAAACATTGAACCTGTGGTAGCAATTGTGAAAGACCTTGTCACTAAAAGCGTAGAAGATGGGCACATAGTCTTTTGTGAGGATGCTTCTAATATTGTTTCACATCCCAATAGAACTAAAAAGGCTAGTGTTCCTGTGCTTTCTCAAGAATTGGTGATCATTGCTATTATGGTTTATGTGATATTGGTGCAAGTTCGATGTTATTCCTTATGAGCTTTCTGGAGAAATTATGCATGAAATCAGTCCTTGCGAGTTGGAAGAGATTGATGTGGTTATTCACCTTGCTAATAGAGAGACCATCTCTCCAATTGGTTACGAGACGTGGAAGTTCTTTGTGGTAAGATTAAGTACCCTGCTGATTTTCTAGTACTTGGTTCGGCTGCTAGTAAAACTTACCCTATCATTTTTGGTAGACCTTTCTTGAGTACTTGTGGAGCTATTATTGATTGCAAGAGGGAGAAAATCTTGACTAAGTTTGATGGGGAATCTTATGAGTTTAATTTTTCAAAATTTGCTAAAGAACCTTGCGAAGAGGAAACCCATAATGAGGATTTTAGGGTTGAACAACTTGCTTCTATTTCTCTTGCTCCTAACAATGCTTTGCAACAATTTATGGAAGATCATGAAAGTGAAATCTTCATGGAAGAAAGGAATGAGATTGACAGGATTCTCCGTGATCAACCTATGATACTTAAGCACGACTTGCCTATAGAAGACTTGGGTACCACGATGCCACCTAAAAAGGATCCGGTTTTCGATCTAAAACCTCTCCCTGATGATCTTAAATATGCTTATATTGATGATAAAAAGATATATCCTATTATTGTTAGCGCTAAACTTTCAGGGAAGGAAGAAGAAAGGTTATTGGAAGTTTTGAGGAAACATCGAGGAGCTATAATGTATTAATAAGGTTATTGCAAATGTATCTATAATTTTTGATGTTCCATGCTTGTTTTTATCCACCTTCTTGTGTTTTGTTCCAACTTTGGAGTACTTTTCATATGATTTCTTGGACTAACCTATTAACAAGAGCCACAGATTACCGCCTGTTTTCGCTGTTTTTGGTTCGGAAAGTCGGAAAAAGAATATTCTCTAATTGGACGGGACAAAAGCCAAAGTGCCTATTTTTAGGAAGGATCAAGTGCGAATATGAGACGGAGAGGGCAGAGCCACCACACCATCAGCGGCCAGGCCTGGCAGCTAGGGGTGGTGTGGCGCTCTGGCACCCTCGGCCTCTCCTTCCGCCTATAAGTTGCCCTCGGGACGAAAACCCTAAGTACACCGATCAAAAACCACGAAAGAGTTCAGTAGCGTCATCTCCATCCCTAGATCGGGAGGATCTGAAGCTCTTCCGGCACCTGCCGAGAGGGAATTCACCACAGGCCTTCTTCATCACCATGCAAGCCTCCTGTGATGCGTGAGTAGTTCATCCTTGGACTACGGATCCATGTAGTAGCTAGATGGTTGGTTTCTCCTCCTTTGTGCTTTCATGTTTAGATCTTGTGAGCTCCGTTCATGATCAAGATCATCTATTTGTAATTCATACATGTTGTGTTTGCGGGGATCCGATGGATATTGAGATGCTATTTCAGATTGATTATTGATTCTATCATGTCTTCGTTATTTGAGATCTTGCATGCTTTCCGTTGTTAGTAGCTATCTTGGCCAAGTAGATGCTAGCAACTCCAAGAGTATTTATGCTCGATAGTGGGTTCATGCCTCCGTAATCTGGGAAGTGGAAATCTCTAAGGTACTAGATGTGCTGTTGCTACTAGGGAGAAAACAACAATCCTTTGTTCATAGAACAATCGTATTGTTTACTTTACACGCAGTTCGTAAAGCAATAATCTGTTGCTTGCAACTTAATACTGGAGGGGGTTCGGATGATAACCTGAAGGTGGATTATTAGTCATAGATGCAGTTGGATGGCGTTCCATGTATTATGTTGTATTGCCCAATCAAGTCTCAAAGGAGTCAAGATGATTAGTATATGCATGTATTGCTTTCTCGGTGTTTGTCAACTGCCCCGCTGTAATTTGTTCACCCAAAGATGTTATCTATCTAAGGAGAGCCACCTCTAGTGAACTATGGATCCCGGTCCTTGTCTTTTACATACAATCTACAATCTTTTACTGCTTTGTGTTTACTTTCTGCAAACTATTACTTTTTTCCATTCGATACGTTTAATCCTTTGTTTTCTGCAAAACACGGTGAGATTGACAACCTCATCGCAAGTTGGGGACAAAGTTCTGTGGTTGTGTTGTGCAGGTCTCCACGTTGCTACTAGCACCGTTAGTGCGCCTCAAAGCTCACTAGTAACACCTTTGAGGTGTTTCCTTGCTCCTCTTGGTTCGATTAAACCTTGGTTTCATAACTGAGGAAACTTGTCTTTGTGCTCATCATACCTTCCTCTTGAGGTTCCCACGAGCTCTACATCAACCACGAGCCATCAACATTTTTCTGGCGCGTGCATTGAGCCATCAAGCATTTTTCTGGCGCTGCTGTGAGTCAAGGACATCTTCACAAGGGGATTCCCTCATAACTAATCTCTTTACTTTGTTGTTTTTGTTTTGCTTAGTTTCTTTTTGCCTTGTTTGCTTGTTTTGTTCTTCAAAAACACAAAAAAAATAGTTTTACTTGTTTGCTTTCTTATTTGAAAACCCCAAAAAAATGACTACTCTTGAAAACACTAAGTTGTGTGACTTCACTAGCACCAACAACAATGATTTTATGAGCACTCCCATTGCTCCACCTGTGGCTGAAAATACTTTCTTTGAGATAAAACCTGCTTTGCTCAACCTTGTTATGAGAGAACAATTTTCTGGTATTGGTAATGAAGATGCTGCTTCCCATCTAAATAACTTTGTTGAACTTTGTGAGATGCAAAAGCATAGGGATATAGATGGTGATATTATTAAGCTGAAATTGTTTCCTTTCTCTTTGAGAGGAAAAGCGAAAGAATGGTTGAATTCCTTAACTAGGAATAGTATTGATTCTTGGACTAAGTGAAAAGATGCTTTTATTGGAAAATACTATCCTCCTGCTAATATTATATCCATGAGAAGTGAAATAATGAAGTTTAAACAACTTGATAATGAGCATGTTGCTCAAGCTTGGGAAAGAATGAAATCTTTGGTAAAGAATTGTCCCACTCATGGACTGACTGCTTGGATGATCATCCAAACTTTTTATGCAGGATTGAACTATTCTTCAAGGAACCTATTGGATTCATTTCTGGAGGTACCTTTATGACCATCACTTTGGGTGCTGCAACAAAACTTCTGGACAATATGATGGTTAATTATTCTGAATGGCATACTGAGAGAGCTCCACAAGGTAAGAAGGTAAATTCTGTTGAGGAAACCTCCTCCTTGAGTGATAAGATTGATATGATTATGTCTATGCTAGTTAATAGGAAAACCCATATTGATCCAAATAATGTTCCTTTAGCCTCTTTGGTTGCTCAAGAAGAGCAAGTTGATGTGAACTTCATAAGAAATAACAACTTTGGCAACAATGCTTATAGGAACAATTTTGGTAACAACAATTATAAGCCATATCCTCCCAACAATGGTAATGCTTATGGAAATCCTTACAACAATAATAAGAGTGCTCCCTCTGAACTTGAAGTTATGCTTAAAGAGTTTATTAGTAAACAAAATGCTTTCAATAAAACTATTGAGGAAAAACTCTCTAATGCTGAAAGAAATATAGCATCTTTGGCTAAAGCTCAAAATACTTTGAATAAAATGGCTACTAAACCTGAAACTAATGAGAATCCCTTTGCAGCCACTAATGCTATACAAGTAAGAATTGATGAAAATGTTAGACTATTAGCTGAATTACATGCTAAGTGGGAAAGAGAAGATGAAATTGCTAGAAAAATTAGTGTTTCTACTATTACCACCACTAGTGTTGAGGCTAGTAATAGTTCTACTACTTTAGATGATGAAGTTGATTTTGATCTTGATGGTTGCAACATCTCTGAAGTTATTAAGTTCCTACAAAAGCTTGCTAAAAGTCCTAATGCTAGTGCTATGAATATGGCCTTTACAAAACACATTACCGATGCTCTCATAAAGATTAAGGAAGAAAAGATGAAACATAAAGCTTCTATTCCTATAAAACAAGAAGATGGTTGGGAACCCATCATTAATATGAAAGTGAATGACTTTGATTTCAAAGCTTTGTGTGATCTTGATAGTAGTGTTTCTATTATGCCTAAAAGGATTTATGATATGCTTGATTTGCCTCCTCTTGAAGATTGTTATTTGAATGTCCCACTTGATGCTAATGCTAAAAAGAAACTCATGAGGAGTTTTAATGATGTTCTTATTATGGTTAATGATTCCTATGTCCCCGTTGATTTCTATGTTTTGGATGTTGAATACAATGCTTCTTGTCCTATTACTTTGGGAAGACCTTTTCTTAGAACTGTTGGTGCCATCATTGATATGAAAGAAGGCACCATTAAATATCAACTCCCACTCAAGAAAGGTATAGAACACTTCCCTAAAAATAGAGAAAAGATTTCTTTTGCTTCTCCTATGAAAACAAAATTTGGTCTTAATGCTTCTTCATTTGAGAACACTGATTCTTTCTTTGCTTCTTATGCCTAACTTAAATGCGTTAAAGAAAAGTACTTGTTGGGAGATAACCCAAGAGTTTTATTTGAGTCTTGGAACACCTCTCCTTATCCTTTTTATTTGCTTTTTGTGCCAAGAGTAACCTCTAATGAGAGTGAAGTAATGATTGGGAAAGTTGCTGTCCCGAAACAGATTTTTGTGCTTCACCGTAAAAATTCCTCAGAGAGCTCTGTATGTCGGATTGAGCTGTAATTTTTTGTGCTTATGCCCCCGGTTGTTATCTAACTTTCGTTAGTTTAACACTTTTTGATTTGATCAACATAAGGTCTTCGAAAAAATTCGTATTTACCTGCTGGTCTGTTTTGACAGATTTCTGCCATTTTCTGCATTTGCTTCTTGTTAGTTCCTTCTTGAGTTCTTTTGGGGAATTGAGCTTTTTGAGAGAAGTGCTATAGTAGATAGTGTTCTAATGGAAGTTTATTTGGTATTAGAACTGAACCTTGAGACTTATTTATCTTAAGTGCACTAATGTTGCTAATGTGATTGTGTGAAGTTCTGTATGAAGGAAAAAATTTAGGTGTATGGAAGGAATGAGTAATGAGATGAAGGATGGACTAAAGCTCAAGCTTGGGGATGCCACGCGTGTTACCCCAAGAAATATCCAAGAAGTACAAGAGTCAAAGTTTGGGGATGCCCAAGGCATTCCCCTTCTTCATCAATAAAAATTCCAGGTTTCTTCCAAACGCTTCATTTTTATTGTTTCATGCACAATTGTGTTTTTCTTGGAGCGTCTTCTTTTTCATTTTTGTTTTGGTTTTTAGTTTGCTTCGTTTGCTTAGTTTTCTGAATAAGTTGGTTGGACCCCCTCTTTTACACTTTGGTTTGCGAATAGTTTGGTTTGGTTTGGAAAAGAGTAGGAAAGTTCATACTTATGTGGTAAAAAGAGCTCGTTTTTGACTGTGGCCTATGCTTTTTCATGCCATGCTTGATATTGTTTTGGCTTTATGCTTAGTATTCTTTACTGTATCATGACTTGTTATAAACAATTGAGATTGCTTAATGTGCCTTGGATGAATCATGCGTTGTTTTAGCATATTAAAGCATAGTATAGTGGTAGTATCCTTTGATGCTTTATTTGGGTTGACTTGGCACATGCTCACACCATGTTATGACTATCACAAGTCACCATAAGCCTTTATGATCCTTTAGTTTTCAACTTGTAGTATCACTTTATGCTTTGATCAATGATGTTTTGTCGCTCTGCATGATTATGGCCATTATTGCTCTCTTAGTTTGTCGCTCCCAGTCTTTTGCTAGCCTCCACAACCAAGTATGAGTTCCACTCATGCATCCAACTCCCTAAACCAAGTTATTTCAAAGAGTCCACCATACCTACCTACTAGCTTATGCTATTCCAAGTATATTCATGCTTTTGTTTACCTTCCACTTGTTATGAGAAAATTAGTGATTAAAGCTCTCACGAACTTGATGGCACACCTTACTTTACTTGCCCTTAATAAACTTGAACCATTGTGTCTTCTATGTTGTATATGCTTGCACTTATTTGTTGGGAATTAGCAGAACCATGCTTCCATGGGGAATGCTTTCAACATTGCACTTGGTACTTGTACCTAGTTGATATCATGCTCTTTTGTATATGGATGTCGTCGGTGTGAAATGAAAGGGGAGCTTGTAAGTCCATGGAGTTATGTATATGTGTTAGAGAAACGCCTGGGCCGCTAGTCTAATCCATCCTGACATGGTGGAAACCTGCAGCGTAACCATAATGAGCTGTCTATGAAGCATTCTTCTTATAAAAAAAGAGTCCTATATTGAGAAAAAAAAGAAAAGAAAAAAAAAGATACTATGAAAAGAGGAAAGAGAGAAAAAAGCACCATATTCCCATGGTAAATATTAAGAATGCTGAGATGCTCATTGTCTGCTTGCCTTGTCATTTTGATATGGGTATTCTTCCATATCATCGGGCAAGGGGTACCCCGTTGGCGGTTCTCAATGATACACATGTACTTACGATGAGAAGAACTTACCGGTGACTAAACTTGAGTAGCATGAGGAGCGGCCCTCGTATACAAGGGACATGAGATTTCTGACTTATACTTCGTCAAGCATGTACACCATAGTTTGTTCACTTTGACTTTAATCACTTCAAGATGCTTATGATAGGGGCAATGAGAGCTGAAAGCTATTAAGTACCATAATTTTTGGAAGCTCTTTATGAGACTTGAATCTCTACTTCCTTTTACAAAAGGCCTTTCTTCCACCATTATATTGAGTCTCCACCTTCTATCTTTATGCACCTACTTTGAGAGCGTAGTGGCCATTCTTAGTTCTATGTGCATTGTCCCAAGACTAGTTGATTGATGCATAACCTGTTATTGCTTGTTTGAAACTATTGTATCTATTCACTCTTATGAACTTTCAAGGTGTCCTATGCATTTATATTTGCTACTCTATTGAGGGACAAGCTAAATGCTATTATGCTATGTTTTCTTTATGTGAAACAAACAAACGTCTTGCAAAGCATGTTATTCATGAATCTTTTGTTTGTGCCTTTTCATGTTGCATCATAGTTTCTTTGCTTATTGCTAGAACTTTGTCTTTCATGTTATGATTGAAGTACTATGATCCCAGCTTTGAATGTTTTACAAATACTTTGATCAAGTCTTTGATGGTGCATGTCACCTCAAAAATTATTTCTTTTTATCACTTACCTACTCGAGGACAAGCAGGAGTTAAGCTTGGGGATGTTGATACATTGCAAATGTATCTATAATTTTTGATGTTCCATGCTTGGTTTTATCCACTTTCTTGTGTTTTGTTCCAACTTTGGAGTAATTTTCATATGATTTCTTGGACTAACCTATTAACAAGAGCCACAGTGCCAGCTTCCTGTTTTCTGCTATTTTTGGTTCCAGGAAATTCAGAAAATGAATATTCTCGGAATTGGACGGGACAAAAGCCAAAGTGCCTATTTTTCTGGAAGGGATCAAGTGCCAGAATACGAGATGGAGAAGGGCCAGGGAGCCACCACACCACCTGGCCGCGCGGCCAGGCCTGGCCTGCGCTAGAGGGTGGTGTGGCTGCTCCTGGCACCCCCTCGGCCTCTCCTTCCGCATAAGTATAGGATAGTAAATAAAACCCCAAACTAGTTTGTGGCCCCAAGAAATAGAAATGAATCAAGCTCTGGCTCAAGGGGGGTCCACAAGTCCTCCCGAATGTGGATAGTGTGAATATTCAAGGAACAGGAATCAAGTACTCGGGGTCCTCGGGACACAAGTGGACATAAAAACCAAATGACAGATATTGTCCACTGGTGCCTCTTTCATTAGTTATCCCATTACTACTCAGGTTAATGTAGGGGTTCGTAGCATGGAAAACAAAAATTTTCTATCGCATACAAACAAACAAGCCAAGATCTATCTACTAGATTGTAGCAACGAGTCGATGGAATAACTCACCCTCGAAGATTCCAAAGTGTTTAACGAGAGCAGATTCTCGTGGGTGATGTAGTCGTACTCTTTCCGATCTCAAGATCGCGTAGACGATCCTTCCAGCGTTCCAGCAGCGCTCCCTTGATCGATCACACGTTCGACTCGTGAAGACCTTCCTCTCCCTTGTTCCAAAGAAAGTGGAGGTTGTAGCACTCTCCTCGTGATTCCTAAGACAACGGTGGCGTACCTAAGTAGAGGAAATCCTGAGGCTTCGCTTTAAGTGCAGTATGGTGGAGCTTATGAGAGAGGCTATTAGTGGTCTAGTAATTAGACACACCAATTAGAAGGCTCTAAACCAATTAGAAGGCTCTAAACCGAAATAGCTCTAAACCGGGTTTAGGTCTAGGGTTTAGTTTAGAGGATAGGAACTTGTGTGTACTAGGAGGAGGCCCTGCCTCCTTTATAGGTGGGAGGCAGCTGCCAGGGGAGGAGTCCCTCCCAAGTCGGCCTTGGAGGCGCCGCCAAGGGGACTCCTCCCCAAGTCGGTCTCCACCTCCTCCTCTTTTCCCACTTCCCAAAATTGCCGTTTGACTTTCAAACTAGCCGTTTGACTTTTCAATTTAGGATTTAAATAAACCCTTTATTTTGGACAGCAAGAACACCTAGTACATGATGCAATCATTCCAATATGTAATGACACATTCATGTACCCTTCCCCCTCCAGTGCCGGACATTCGGGACCTTCTAGAATGTTCCCGATGAAAACACGGAACCATTCCGCTACTCAAACGGGACTTTCCTTATATGAATCTTATTCTCCGGACCATTCCGGATTACCTCGTGATATCCGGATCCCATCCGAGACTCGAACAACATTCGGTCTCTTTCTCATAATACCATAACTACTCAAACAACGTCGAATCCTTAAGTGTGTCTCCCTACGGTTCGTGAATTATGCGGACATGATCGAGACACTTCTCCGAACAATAACCAATAGAGGAATCTGGAAATTCATATGGCTCCCACATATTTCTACGATTACTTTGCGATCGAATGAACCACTTACATACGATACCAATTTCCCTTTGTCTCACGATATGTTACTTATCCGAGGTTATGATCGTCGGTATCTCTGCATACCTAGTTCAACCTCATCTCGATAAGTACTCTTTTCTCGTTCCGTGATATGTGATCCCTTGTGACCAAGTCACATGCTTGCAAGCTAATTGGATGACATTTCACCGAGAGGGCCCAGAGAATATCTATCCGTCATATGGATGGACAAATCCACTCTTGATCCATGTGTTTCAACCAATACTTTCCTAACACTCAATACCACCTTTATAGCCACCTGTTACGGTGTGGTGTTTGATGACATCAAAGCATCCATCCAGTAAAGGTGATATGCATGATCTCATGGTCGAAGGAATTAGGTTACTATGTATCAAAAAGCATATAGCAATTGAACTATTGAAATGACTTGATCTTTTATGCTACGCTTGTCTATAGGAGTATGTCCACCATATCATTCTCCTAACGATATGATCTTGTTGTTAATAACATCTCAATGTTCATGATAGGGAAACCACAATCATCAATCAACCAACAAGCTAGTGAAGTATAGAGGCTATACTAGGGACTTCAAATTAAGTTTACAATTCACACAAGTATTAATGTTTCCTTGTTAATACTATTATAGCATGAATATAAACATTTATCATAAACACAAAGATATAATAATAACTATATTTATTATTGCCTCTAGGGCATATCTCCAACAGTCTCCCACTTGCACTAGAGTCATCTAATCTAGATTACATGGTAATATACCGAACACCCATGGCAGTTTGGTGTTGGTCATGTTTTGCCCTCGGGAGAGGTTTAGTCAACGGATCCGCCACATTCAGATCTGTGTGTACTTTGCAAATCTTTATATCCCCATCCTGGATATGTTCTCGAATAGCGTGGAAACGCAATTGATATGCTTGACTTCTTGTGTGACCTTGGTTCTTGCGCATTGGCTATGGCGCCCATGTTATCACAAGAGATAGACATTGGGTCCAGCACTTGGAACCACACCCAGCTCAGAATGAACTCTTTCATCCATATCGCTTCTTGTGAAGCCTCCAACAATGCCATGTATTCCGATTCGCTTGAAGATCTCGCCACAACGCTTTGCTTTGCACTCCTCCATAATCGCCGCACCATTCAAAATAAATACGTAGCCAGATTGTGATTTAGAATCATCCGGATCGGTGTTCCAACTAGCATCGGTGTAACCATTAACAACGAGCCGTTCATCACCTCCATAAGAAAGAACCATATCCTTAGTTCTTCTCAAGTACTTAAGGATGTTTTGACCATCCAATGATCCACTCTGGATCACTTTGATATCTGCTAGTTAAACTAATAAAGATATGCAATGTCGGGTCTAGTACATAGCATGGCATACATTAGAGATCCTATGGCTGAGGCATAGGAGTCTTACTCATCCTTTCTCTATCTTCGCCGATGTCGGACTTTGAGTTTTACTCAAGGTCGTATTAGCAACATGGGCAAGAACCCTTTCTTGCTATCTTCCATTCCAAACCTCTTTAGAACTTTGTCCAAATATGTACTTTGTGACAATGATATTTGGCGCTTCGATCTATCTCTATAAATCTTTATGCCTAATATGTAAGTCGCTTCGCCAAGATCCTTCATTGAAAACTATTATTCAAATACTCTTTGACACTATTAAGAAGGTCTACATCATTCCCAATCAACAATATGTCATCCACATACGATATTAAGAATGCTCTGAGCTCCCACTCACTTTCTTGTAAATACAAGCTTCTCCATAAGTTTGTATAAAACCAAAATTTTGATTACCTTATCAAAACGTTGATTCCAACTGGATGCTTGCTTCAATCCATAGATGGACCGTTGAAGCTTGCATACCTTGTTAGCATCTTTAGGATCGACAAAACCTTTGGGTTGTATCATATACAACTCTTCATCAATGTCTCCATTGAGGAATGCCGTTTTGACATCCATCCGCCATATCTCATAATCATAATATGCAATGATTGCTAACATAATCCTCACAGACTTTAGCTTCGCTACGGTGAGAAAGTCTCATCGTAGTCAACTCCTTGAATTTGTCGAAACCCTTTATGCGACAAGTCGAGCTTTATAGATGAATATTACCATCAAGATCTGCTTTCTTCTTGAAAATCCATTTGTTCTCGACCTTCCTACCATCCTAAGTCCACCAAAGTCCATACTTGGTTTTCGTACATGGATCCAATCTCGGATTTCATGGCTTCTTGCCATTTATTGGAATCTGGGCTCATCATCGCTTCCTCATATGTCTCGGGGTCATCGGTGTTGTCCACCAACATGACATTCATAACGGAATCATACCAACTGGAGTGGTACGATTTCGTTGACCTCCGAGGCTCAGAGCAACTTCAACCAAGTTTCATGATCACTATCATTAGCTTCCTCTTATTGGTGCAGCACCACAGAACTTCTTCCGGTCTGCGCTACTCGCAATTTCGAGAGAAGGTTCGACAACCTCGTCGAGTTCTACTTTCCTTCCACCACTTCTTTCGAGAGAAATTCTTCTAGAAAGGATCCATTCTTGGCAACGAAGATTTTGCCTTCGGATCTATGATAGAAGGTATACCCAATAGTTTCCTTCGGTATCCTATGAAGACGCATTTTTCCGCTTTGGGTTCAAGCTTGTCCGTAACTTCTTTACATAGGCTTCAGATCCCCAAACTTTAAGGAACGACAATTTAGGTTTCTTCCCAAACCATAATTCATATGGTGTCGTTCAACGGATTTAGACGGTGCCCTATTTAAAGTGAATGCGGCTGTTTCTAATGCATAACCCCAAAATGATAGCGGTAAATCTGTAAGTGACATCATAGAACGAACCATATCTAAGAGAGTTCGACACGACGTTCGGACACACCATTATTACTGTGGTGTTCCCCGGTGTCAATCAAAAGTATTCCACATTTCTTCAAATGCTCGCCAAACTCGTAACTTTAGATATTCACCTCCACGATCAGAACGTAGAAATTTAATCTTCTTGTTACGTTGATTCTCTACCTCACTTTGAAACTCCTTAAACTTCTCGAAAGTTTCGGACTTATGTTTCATGAAATACATATACCCATATCTACTCAAGTCATCCGTGAAGGTAAGAACATAACGATGATAACCAATGGCGATGCTACACTCATTGGACCACACACATCGGTATGTATGATTTCCAATAAGTCCGTAGCTCGCTCCATTATACCGTAAAATGGAGTCTTCGTCATTTTACCCATCGACATGCCTCGCATCTTTCAAGTGATTCAAAATCAAGTGATTCAAGAAGTCCATCGGAATGGAGTTTCTTCATACGCTTCACTCCAATGTGACCAAGACGATTGCCACATATAGGTCGAGTTATCGCTGATTTCAATCGTTTAGCTTCAATGTTATTAATATGTGTATTTCTACTATCGAGATTCAACAAGAATAGACCATCTATCAAAGGTGCATGTGCAT
This sequence comes from Avena insularis, assembly GCA_023614405.1. Lineage (NCBI taxonomy): Eukaryota > Viridiplantae > Streptophyta > Magnoliopsida > Poales > Poaceae > Avena > Avena insularis. The sequence continues at coordinate 149,904,865 of CM042690.1, forward strand.
AAAACATATTACTCATATAAATCGAACAACCATTATTCTCGGATTTAAACAAGTAACCGCCTCGCAATAAACAAGATCCCGATATAATGTTCATGCTCAACGCAGCACCAAATAACAATTGTTTAAGTATAAAACTAATCCCGATGGTAGATGAAGAGGTAGCGTCTTAATCGATCACATCAACCTTTGATCCGCTTCCTACGCATCGTCACCTCGTTCTTCACTAGCTTCCGCTTATTCTGCAGCTCCTGCTTCGAGTTACAAATATGAGCAACCAACCAAGATCAAATACCGAGCACTACTACGAATACTAGTGAGATACACATCAATAACATGTATATCGATATACCTTTCTTCTTGATGTTGCTTCTTCAAATCCGCCAAGTACTTTGGGCAATTCCGCTCGATGACCTTTCTCCCTTAAAGAAAAGCACTCAAGATCGTGCTTAGGTCCACCTTGGTCTTCTTCGTCGTGGCGACTTTCTTACCACCCTTCTTGAAGTGTCCTTTGCTTAGACTTGCCTTTCTTGAATTTGGTGGTCTTTATCGACCATCAACACTTGGTGCTCTTTCTTGATCTCCACTTCGCAGATTTTAACATAGCAAACAGTTCGCAACTCTTTGTTCATGTTCGCATGTTGTAGTTCATCACAAAGTTCTTGTAACTTGGTGGTAGTGATTGGAGGATGCGGTAAACCCCAAAGTATTAGGAATCACTATACCCAAACTTTGAAGTTTATTTGCGTGCCGGACATTTTAAGCACATGCTCACCGACGGAGATGCCCTCTTCCATCTTGCGCTAAAGAACTTTTCAAGCTTCATAACTTTCAATTGCCGCATGAGTCTCAAAGATTAATTTGAGATCCTCGACAATATCATATGGATCGACTCTTCAAACCTTTTCTCAAGCTCCGATTCTAAACCATACAAGATAGCACATCGAACTATGGAGTACCGATTCTTCCGAGCGAGGTAAACATTCTTTACTTCATCGGTAGCATCACCGCAGTGGGTCACCTAGCGGTGCATCCAAAGACATAGGTTAAATTACGGTGTGAGGACAATCCTCAAATTATGAACCAATCCGCCAAGTTGCTTCCATTGTTTTTCAACTTTTCTTTCTCTAGGAACGCATTAAAATTGATGGTAGGGCGCCATTGATCTACAACATATTTGCAATAGTTTAGACTAAGTTTATGACAAATTGAGTTCAAATTAATTAATGAAATTAAACTAGGTGAACTCCCACTCAAAACAACATCCCTCACATTGTTTTAGTGATCACACGAACCAAATCCACTACATCAACCCCGATCATCACGAGAGTTGATCTAGTTTTAATGGCTAACAATCATCATGTTCATCATATCTACTATATGATTCATGCTTTACCTTCGGCGATCCGTGTTCCCGAGGCCATGTCCACATGCTAGGCTCGTCAAGATCAAACCTTAGCTACCGATAAGCAAATCTTGCTTACGTTGTATTCACCATGAATCAAAGACACCCGATCATCACGTGGTGCTTGAGCGACAAGCTTTGGCAACGGTGCATACTAAGGGTGAACACTTTAGAACTTGAAATTTATGCATGAGGGATCATCTTATAATGCTACCGCTCTACTAAGCAATACAAGATGCATAAAGGATTAACATCACATGCAATTCATAATATGTGATATGATATGGCCTTTCTTCTTTGTGCTTCCGATCTCCATCTTCAAGCACGAACATGATCTCCATCATCACCTAAGCATAGCATCAAGGTCAATGACGCTTCATGGTTGTCGTCCACCAGCTTCAACTATTACAACTATTTTGAATAGACACGCAGTCTTAACAGAAATTAAAGACAACCATATATTCGCCGGTTGCCAACTTACAATAAGGAACATTGCATACATCAAATATAATCACAATCATGGCCATATCACATCATCAAGACACCCCGCAAAACAAAGTTAGACGCCTCTACTTTCTTTGCATATTTTACGTGGTTTGGGGCTTTCAATAAGTGTCGTTCTAACTTACGAACAAGAACCACAACATTGATACTAGCATTGTTGATCACCCGTTGTAAATTGGATCTTTACTATGCTAGGAGAAACAGGCACCCGCAAAGCCACTTATGCAATACGAGTTGCATGTCAAGCGTGGAGCAAGTCTCATGAACGATGTCATGTAAGGTTAGCCCGGGCCGCTTCATCCCAACATACCGCAAGATGCAAAGTACACAAAAAGCAATCTACAATAAAGCATCAACGCCCACAATGACCATTGTGTTCTACTCAGGCAACAGATCTACATATAGACACGGCTCGATACCCTTTGTAGGGGTTCGAGCATGGAAAACAAAAATTTTCTATCGCATACAAACAAACAAGCCAAGATCTATCTACTAGATTGTAGCAACGAGTCGATGGAATAACTCACCCTCGAAGATTCCAAAGTGTTTAACGAGAGCAGATTCTCGTGGGTGATGTAGTCGTACTCTTTCCGATCTCAAGATCGCGTAGACGATCCTTCCAGGCCATCGTTCCAAGAAGGCTCCCAATCGGTCACATCGTTCGATTGACGAAGACCTTCCTCTCCTTGTTCCAAAGAAAATGGAGGTTGTAGCACTCTCCTCGTGATTCCAAGAAGACAACCAAGGGTAAGTAGAGAGGGAAATCTGAGGCTTCGCCTTAAGCCGGTGCGAGTATGGTGGAGCTTATGAGAGAGGCTATTAGTGGTCTAGTAATTAGACACACCAATTAGAAGGCTCTAAACCAATTAGAAGGCTCTAAACCGAAATAGCTCTAAACCGGGGTTTAGGTCTAGGGTTTAGTTTAGAGGATAGGAACTTGTGTGTACTAGGAGGAGGCCCCGCCTCCCTTTATAGGTGGGAGGGCGGCTGCCAGGGAGGAGTCCCTCCCAAGTCGGCCTTGGGAGGCCCAGCCAAGGGGACTCTCCCCAAGTCGGTCTCCACCTCCTCCTCTTTTCCCACTTCCCAAAATTGCCGTTTGACTTTCAAACTGGCCGTTTGACTTTTCAATTTTGGATTTAAATAAACCCTTTATTTTGGACAGAAAGAACACCTAGTACATGATGCAATCATTCCAATATGTAATGACACATTCATGTACCCTTCCCTCCGAGTGCCTGGACATTCCGGGACCTTCTAGAATGTTCCCGATGAAAACACCTAACCATTCCGCCATCTCAAACGGACTTTCCTTATATGAATCTTATTCTCCGGACCATTCCGGATTACCTCGTGATATCCCGGATCCCATCCGAGACTCCAACAACATTCGGTCTCTTTCTCATAATACCATAACTACTCAAACAACGTCAATCCTTATGTGTCTCCTACGGTTCGTGAATTATGCGGACATGATCGAGACACTTCTCAACAATAACCAATAGAGGAATCTGAAATTCATATGGCTCCCACATATTTCTACGATTACTTTGCGATCGAATGAACCACTTACATACGATACCAATTTCCCTTTGTCTCACGATATGTTACTTATCCGAGGTTATGATCGCTTGGATCTCCGCATACCTAGTTCAACCTCACATCGATAAGTACTCTTTTCTCGTTCCCGTGATATGTGATCCCTTGTGACCAAGTCACATGCTTGCAAGCTAATTGGATGACATTTCACCGAGAGGGCCCAGAGAATATCTATCCGTCATATGGATGGACAAATCCCACTCTTGATCCATGTGTTTCAACCAATACTTTCCGAACACTCAATACCACCTTTATAGCCACCCTGTTACGGTGTGGTGTTTGATGACATCAAAGCATCCATCCAGTAAAGGTGATATGCATGATCTCATGGTCGAAGGAATTAGGTTACTATGTATCAAAAAGCATATAGCAATTGAACTATTGAAATGACTTGATCTTTTATGCTACGCTTGTCTATAGGAGTATGTCCACCATATCATTCTCCTAACGATATGATCTTGTTGTTAATAACATCTCAATGTTCATGATAGGGAAACCACAATCATCAATCAACCAACAAGCTAGTGAAGTATAGAGGCTATACTAGGGACTTCAAATTAAGTTTACAATTCACACAAGTATTAATGTTTCCTTGTTAATACTATTATAGCATGAATATAAACATTTATCATAAACACAAAGATATAATAATAACTATATTTATTATTGCCTCTAGGGCATATCTCCAACAGTTAAGTTGTTTAGGTACCTCGTTATCCATCAGACACTCACATACCCTACACATGCTGTTCTACGACTCGCATGGCTCAAACAACTCCTGTAGTAATGGCTCATGGGATGGAGGAACAAGCTCTGGGTTTAAAAGTAAAGGCTATGCAAAGACTTGGGATTCAATTTAATGCATTCGCGACTCCATGATGCAAGAATAAGATAGAAGCAATAGGTACTATATGTATGCAAGCATGTGGTAGTGCTTGCCGGCAGTTTGAAGCGAGGATGGATCTGGTAGTACTCACAGGATTCCGATAATTCCTCCGCTTCATCCGAGAAGAACCAAACAAACAAGGCCAACATAAATATAATGCGCAAACATATAAATAAAATGTGACAAGCAAACAAGCATGCCATGATGAATGATGCACAAATTACATGGCATAACATAGCATGGCATGGGTGAGGTGTGGGGTGCAAGAATAAAAGCATTTTATTACGTTTTTAGTCATGTTTTGCTCCCATATAACTTGCTGTCCACTTAATATTTATATGATGCATGCTTCAATTCATATCATGAAATGCATAATCAGAACGGGCTCGTCGCGCTGATCGATTTAGACATATTATTTGTCAAATTTGGAGTAATATAATTAAAGTTATTAATTAATTGGGAAAAAGCCATTTTATTGCAATTAAACAATTTCGAAAATTTAAATTAGTCAAACATTATTTTGGATGGCATATTTGAAATCCTCACATTTTTCTGATCAAGAAACATATATCATTTGCAAAATTTGGATTTATGGAACTAAAGTTATGAATTGTTTCATTCCTAGTTGGAAATAGCCAAATGTTAACTGCAAAAATGTATTTAGAATAAACCGAGTAGAAACAAATTTTATATCTGCATGGTTTAGACAAAATTGAACACTTTTCTTTGTAAAAGTTTTACATACGAGCCATGGTTTAGACTTATGGATAAAAGATTCTAGGAGATGTTTTCTACAAAACCTTTCGTTGCCAGGGGCTGGATAAAAAAAGCCAAACTGAAACTTCTAAGTTTTGTCTATCGTGAACATCACACAGGGAAAAACTGCACGGGCACACCAAAAAATAAAAAGGCCCAAAACATGCAGCAAGGAATTTGAACTCATGACCTCCAGCCTGCAGATGGAGTGGGAACCATTGGGCTACATTTAGTTTGTTGAAAAAATGTGATTAACCTGAATTTGAGGAGCATCTGGGCGCCGGCCTCACTTGGTTTACTGACGAAACTGACGGGGACAAGTACTGCATACTGAATTCGTTCAGGCAAGGCGAGAGGCGTGAGCAGCGGTAGCAACCCATCCATGGCGGACTCAAATTGGGGCCGGAGGGGTCATGGGAAGGACAGGGAAGGTACGGGGGTCTCACCTCGACCGATTCCCGCGGAAATTGGGGTCGGGGAAGGGCTGGAGCTCCAGGACAGAGAGGAAGCGGATCGGCGAAGCTCCTCCTCGGCCTCGACAGGGACGGCGACAGGGAGAGAATCCTGCAGGCCCGGCTTGTTCTCCTCGGTTGTGCTCGACGCGGGAGAGGAAGGTGAGGCTGCTCCGCTACTCCCTACTGCTCGGCGTGGACTGGAACCTCGGTAGGAGGCGGTGCACGGTGGCGGCCATGGCAGCGGCGGAGGGGAAAACAGAGGCGATGCAGGATTGGCGAGCTAGGGTTCCCCTGGGGCTGCAGCGGCTTAAGAAGGAGGACGCCGCAGCTGTGGTCACTTCTGCGCCGGTCGGAGGAAAGGCAGGGCGAAGCGGCTCGGTCGATGTTCCTTCTCTGCTCGTGAGGGGAGAAAGGAAGACGCGACATGGACGTGGCTCAGCCTGGACCAAGTGGAAGCGGAAGAAGGCCGCGGGTGGTCTGGTCTTGCGCTGGAGTGGCAGTGACCACCATGCGCTGCACTGCTATAAGCTCCTCACCGAATTCTCTGAAGACAAAAAAAGCACTGTGAAGCCTGAACGTGAAAAAGGTTTTGCTGTGCACGCACGCACCGGGGACAAGAACTGGAGCTTGGATCGGCATCAAAAATACCAAGGAAAATAGTCTCGGATTTGGAGGCTAGGGTTTGGGAAGGTGGAGAAAAAAAAAGATAGAAATATTTATATAGCCCAAAGTAGACTACATGCGACTAGTTTTAGACAAAACTTTAGACGGATTTAGTGTCAACTTCTGCCTTTAGTTAAATAAGAAAACCTTTTGTAATTTTTAAACGAACCAAAGAATATATGTGACTAGATAAAAGGCTTATTATCGCAAATGATCTAGATACGGAAAGATAGAGTAAAACCGAAGGTGTTGGTTGGAAGAATTTAGAGAAGACAAAAAAAAGTATGAACACTATTAGAGGTGTAGAAAACAATTAGAGGAAAGATTTGAATACAAGCAACCTGGATACATATGGTAGAAAGAAAAAAAATTGATGTGATAGAAAGGTACGGCACAAGCATATGGGTAGATAGAATTTAAAGGATAGATAGATAGAGTTGAAGGTTAGCCTGATGGGATTACCAAAAATCAAACAAGAACAAAGCTTAAAGAATTTGAGATCAGGAAAAGAGCACATGAGGTTGCTTAAGATTTTATGTAAGCTAGCATTGCGTCAAGATCACATGGCCAAGATTTGAATTGAAGCAACACAACAAACAACAAAAGAGATTAAGGTGGAAGATAGAGGTTATTATATCAAGCGAGGGATAGAAGAGGTGTTATTATGGCATGTCCAAGGCATGTGTGCATATTTTGTGAGAACAAAATATGTCACATGTATGTGAGCCAAAAGAGGTTGCCAAGTTAGTAGGTGGACAGATAAGTAAAAGATATGCCCTCAACTCAACTTGGGCATTAAACAATTTAATGAGAATCAAATACAATATACCAAGAGGCAAATACAATTAAAGAGACAAATAAATATGAGAGAAAAACCAAATGAAAAGGGGTTTTATATGATGCTCAAATGCAATGTGGCATGATGACATGAGCATGATATAATGACGATGCAATTAATAACAAGTAGGGAGTAGCATTCTATTATTAGACCATGTAGCATTACAGATGTTAGACATATGGGATGCTACAACTCTCCCCCACTAAACAGGAATCTCGCCCCGAGATTCTAGGAAGAAGAAGAAGAAGACATGAAGAGTGTAGGATACTTGGCACGGAGCTCATCCTCGCGTTCCCAAGTGGCTTCACCAACGGAATGGTGCGACCACTGCACCTTGCAGAACTTGATAGACTTGTTGCGAGTCTTTCTTTCTGCGACTTCTAGGATTTTTGTGGGGTGTTCTTGATAAGACAGGTCTTCTTGGAGATTGATAAGCTCATGGTCCACGGTCCTGCCGGGATCCTTGAAGCACTTCTTGAGTTGAGAGATATGGAAAACATCATGCACCTTGAGTTTTTCAGGGAGCTCAAGAGCATAAGCGACTTCTCCTCTTCTTCCACGAACTTTGAAAGGACCGATGTATCTAGGAGCCAGCTTCCCTTTGATACCAAACCGGTGCGTGCCTCTCATGGGAGTGAAACGAAGGTAAACGAGATCACCAGGGACATACTCCATGTCCGTGTGCTTTCTGTCGTAGTTGCTCTTCTGGCGACTTTGAGCAACCTTCAAGTTTTCGAGAATGACGTGAACCTTCTCCTCCGCTTGAGTTACAATGTCGGGTCCAAATAATGTTCTTTCACCTGCGCCTGACCAACCAATCGGAGTTCTGCATTTGCGGCCATAGAGAACCTCAAAAGGTGCCATCTTTAGACTCTTCTGGAAGCTATTGTTGTAAGAGAACTCAGCATAAGGAAGGCATTCTTCCCACTTCATGCCGAAAGAGATGACGCAAGCACGGAGCATATCTTCCAGAATCTGATTGATCCTTTCAACTTGCCCTTGTGACTGAGGGTGGTAAGCTGTGCTGAAGTTCAACTTTGTTCCCAAAGCATTTTGGAAACTTCCCCAGAACTTGGAAGTGAAGATGCTTCCACGGTCTGAACTGATCTCGAGAGGAACCCCATACAGAGAGACAACTCTGTTGATATAGAGCTCAGCCAACTGAATTGCAGAAATTGTTTCCTTGACGGGAAAGAAGCGAGTCACTTTAGAAAGCCTGTCGATGACAACAAAGATTGCATTGTTGCCTTTCTGCGACCTTGGAAAACCAGTTATGAAGTCCATCTCTACTTTCTCCCATTTCCATTCTGGAGGCTTCAATGGCTGTAGAAGACCGGAACGTTTCTGATGGATAGCTTTAACTCTGTGGCAGACATCGCACTCGGAGACATACTTGGCGCAACATTGTTTCAACCCAGGCCACAAATATTGTGTTTTCAGGTCCATGTACATCTTTGTGCTGCCAGGATGGATAGAAAGAACAGAATCATGCGCCTCCTTAAGAACTTGCTCTCTCAAACCCGGGTAGTTCGGAACAAACATCCGGTGTTCAAAGAAAAGAGCTCCTTCATCATCGACGTGGAAGGACTCATACCTCGGCAGCTGAATGTTGGAGATGATGTTTTTGGTGTAAGCATCACCTCGCTGACTAGCACGAATCTTTTCTTCCAAGAGAGGGGTTGCCAGAAGATTCAGAAGATACCCTTGATCCATAATTTCAAGGTTGAGCTGGCGGAATTCCTCGCACAAGAGAGGTTGTTGTTCTTCCACCATGAGGTTGTTGACATAAGCTTTTCGGCTGAGAGCATCGGCCATGACATTAGCTTTGCCAGGAGTGTAGTTGATGGTCAGATCGAAATCATTAATTGCTTCAATCCACCTCCTCTGACGAAGGTTGAGATCAGGTTGTGTGAAGATATACTTCAGACTCTTGTGATCAGAAAAGATCTCACAACGGTTGCCAAGCAAGTAGTGTTCTCCATACTTTCAAAGCAAAGACAACTGCTGCGAGTTCGAGGTCATGTGTAGGATAGTTGATCTCATGCGTCTTCAACTGACGAGAGGCATAAGCAACAACTTGTTTTTCTTGCATAAGGACCGCACCCAATCCTTGCAAGGAGGCGTCATAGAATATCTGGAAAGGCTTTGATGTATCTGGAGGAATCAAGACTGGTGTGGAAGTGAGCTTCTCTTTGAGTGTTTCAAAGCTAGCTTGACATGCAGGAGACCAAATGTATTTCTTGCCTTTCTTGAGGAGATCGGTAAGAGGCTTCGCAATCTTCGATAAGTTCTGAACGAAGCGAGGGAAATAACTAGCCAAACCAAGGAAACTCCGGACTTCTTTGACATTTTTGGGTGGAAGCCACTCAACAATTGTCCGAACAGTTTCTGGGTTGATGGCAATGCCCTTAGCAGAGATGACGTGACCCAGATAGGTGACTTTAGGCAGCCAGAACTCACACTTGGAGAACTTTGCATACAGGCGATTCTCGCGAAGCTTGTTCAGGACACACCAAAGGTGTTCTTCATGTTCTTCCTTTGACTTAGAATAGACTAGAATGTCATCCAGATAGACCACGACGAACTTATCAAGATATTCCATGAAAACCGAGTTCATAAGCCTCGAGAAGGTGGCAGGTGCGTTGGTGAGACCAAAGGACATGACCGTGTACTCGTACAGGCCATAGCGGGTGGTGAAAGCTGTTTTAGGAACATCTTCCTTGCGAATCTTGATTTGATGATATCCACTTCTCAAGTCAAGCTTAGAGAATACCACAGCTCCAGCTAGTTGATCGAAGAGATCATTACTCCACGGAAGGGGATATTTCTTCTTGATGGTTTTAGCATTGAGAGCCCGATAGTCAACACAAAGCCTATCAGTGCGGTCTCGCTTCTTCACAAAGATGGTTGGGCTACCCCAAGAAGAAGTACTGTGCTGAATGAAACCCAACTTCTCTTGTTCATCAAGCTGACGTTTGAGTTCAACCAACTCTGCAGGACCCATTTTATAAGGCCGCTTGGAGATAGGAGCGGTACCAGGTTCAAGCTCAATCACAAACTCGACCTCTAGATCAGGAGGCATACCTGGTAACTCTCCGGGAAAACATCTAGGAACTCACAGACCATCGGAACACTCTGAATAGCATCCATAGCATCATCATTCAGAGCCGCCAAAGAGAAAAGCTGAATTGCATGAGTCCGACTTGGAGAATATACTATATGGCCTTCAGGAATTTTTAGCGAAACCGAGCGCTCAGCACAATCAATCACAGCTGCATTTGCTGTTAACCAATCCATGCCCAAGATAACATCAATGTCAGAATTGCCCAGAATGATTAAGGAAGCCGGGAACGAAGAGCCACCAATCTCAATTTGATTGCCATGGCCGATTTTGGAAGATGCCATTGTTGCCCCAGGAGAAAGGACCATCAAGCGCTTAGGAAGCGCATCCATTGCTAACTCATTCTCATTTGCAAACTTGTGAGAAACAAAAGAATGCGATGCACCAGAATCGAACAAAACTCGTGCAGGAACTGAGTTAACAGGGAGCATACCCATCACAACTCCAGGTGCATGCTCGTCTTGAGCGACGTTGACACAGTTGGCACGAGCAAAAGTTGACCCGGGCTTGGTGTTGATGTTGAGAGCCCGAGGTGGAGGTGCACGAACCATAGAAGGACTTGCTGCAGGTCTTGGAGGTGGTGGAGGAAGAGCCTTGTTGTTCATGGGACAACTCTAGTGTTGATGCCCAGTGTTCCCACAAGTGTAACAAGCACCAGGTGGACGTGGAGCAGCGTAGCCAGGGACTCCGCCAGGCGCTCTAGGGTAGTTGTGGTTGTAGCCCCTAGGAGCAGCGTTGAAGGAGTTTGGTGGCCTTGCTGCGTAGCTTGTTGGTCTTGGTGGAGCCGGGAGCGGCGGTGCGGTATTAGGAACCCACACGCGGCGCTTAGAAGGAGTTGTCATAGCCGAAGAGCTTGCTGCGTCACGACTGTGTTTCTTGGACTCCTCGAACACTTTCCTACTGGCTTCTTCCTGTAGAGCTGTATGTTGGAGTTCCAGAAAAGACCCTGGCCTTGCATGAACCTCTTTTGTTTCTTCTTGTCATCAGAGATCTCATCACCGCCATACCGAGAAAGATCATGAAGTTTCTGATATAGGTGTTGACATTGTCATTGCCCTACTTGAGGTTGAGAAACACCTCCTTCATCCTTTCCATGACAATTTTTGATAGGTATTGCTCTTTGAAAGCCCCAGCTAACTGCTCCCAAGTAGGCTGAAAACCAGAGTGGTTTGCCTTCCGGTAATTCTCCCACCATAGAGCCGCGTCTCCCTTCAGAAGGTGAGTGACACATTTTACCCATTCTTGCTCAGGAACATCAGCAGTTACCAGCAACCTTGACATTTCACGGAGCCAATCATCAGCATCGAGCGGCTTATCAGACACATCAAAGCTGCGCGGGGTAAACTTCAGAAAGTCCTTGATGTCTCCTTGCTTGGGAGGTGGAGGTAGCAGGGCAAACTCATTCCTCCAGACACTTTCTTCAAAGCGCTACTGGTTATGTTGCATTGTGCCCAAGGCATTAGCGATACTTGCCAACGCAGCTCCCAGTTCAGGTGGTATATCATCCTTAGTGCGGCGTGGTGGTGCCATCCTGTGATTGATATAAAACTCAAGTCAATACTATAATGGAGAATAATAATAATCCACAATAGTACCAAAATGGAATTAACCAAGATTAAAGGATACAATTTACTGAGATGATATTAAAATATCAACAAAGTTCAAAGCACCGAGAAGATAGTAAGCATATCGCACACGACTGAACAAGGAGTGTGGTACACGAAGCTATCAAAGAAAAAAATTCCGTAAATTTCGGCATTAAAATACCACTATATGCACAAAACCACTTAACGAATCAAGATTAGCAACTCTACCAATTCAATATACAAGAGCGAATGATAAAAGTAGTGGTATGGTCGTGACTCCGTCCCGCACTCAAAGCATTACTCCGCACATGAATAAGTAAAACACATATCCCAACTCTCTTCCTTCTTAGGATGAACCTAAAGATTAGTAACTACGGAAACAAACACCCCCTAACAAGATAGCGTCAGATAACAAAGAGTAAGACAGATCGCGTCAGTTTACAACGAATCAGATAGATCGCGTCGGTTTAGAAAATCCTGTCGGTATGGAATGTGCCAACAGTTGATAACCAAAAGGCAGATAGCGACAACAAGTTGGATGCAACAGATAGACAAAGAATTACCCACACACACACACACTCACACAACCTATGGTACTACGGAACCCAGAACACGTGAATCCTAGTTTGAATTTTTAGAAAAGGATTGAAAATGTTACACTTCCTTACCAGAAAAGGGTGGGTGGGTGGGTAAGAAGAAAAATGGAAGCAGTCCTACTCTCGCGTTTTGTTTTCCCCTATTATACATAGCTACCAAAATATTTGCTAGACTGACAACGACCATTTTGGCTGAGATCCTGAAGGGCGGAATGACTCTGATACCAATTGTAACAACCTCGGACCCTATGCTCTAAGTTCAAGCCTGGATGAACCAAAAGTGGTTAAGGAATTTTACAGCGGGGGCCCAGGGCCACCCACGTGTAGGCCCGTCGACTGCCCTAACCACTTCCAAGAACATCGGGACAAGAGCAAGCGGCGTAGGCAACAGGCGAAGAGATCAAATACATACACAGGTGAGTATGTATGCAAGCTACCTTACAACAGTTCTCAGAGCCATACCATCTAAAAGAAATAAAAATATTGCAACGATATACGGCAAGATCCAAATATCCTAGATAGAGATAATAGTGTAAGATAGCTCCTCATACATCAATCAACAGAGTAGCAAGCGGAAGCGGGAAACAAGATCCGAGTACGGATAAGAAGCAAATCGACATAAGATGCCACATAAATAAGCACATCCCGCCCACAGATCTCATGGATCCCTATCCCCGGAATCTCTACACTGAGTGATCGTTGCCAACATCACCTGTCTCCTTCAACCAATATCCATCTTGCGAATACACCTGTTCATCTGAATCAAACAATTTATCATGTGAGACCCTAGGGGTACTCAGCAAGTCTTTATGCCTCTAAAGGGGACATATACCTAGGGTGACGCAATTGCAGCAAAAGATAATAACTAACAAGTCTATTGATACTCGCTAACCATCCGCCTAACCAATGATAGGCGGATGTCCGTTAATTAGAAATAACAGTTATAACAGTATAAAGTAACAGATCCATCCTCCTTCTCGCTTACAAACGAGAAAGCGGACGAACAACCCATCCGTTGGCAGTTTTATTAACCATTCTATGAGTATTGCACTAATTACTAGTCAGATATTTAGTCAAATTAAAAGCGGTACTTTAGTTATGCTTGTCTATGATCGGCGTGCTCCAAGTCGTCCATAACCGCGGACACGGCTTTCAGAAAGATTTACCCTGCAGGGGTGCACAAATAGCAACACACACTCGATCAACCTCGGAAAAACCAACTCAAAACCCAACGAGACATTCACGACAAAGTGATCACAGGATTCATAAAATATTTTAGGGGGCCACCCCATTAAGCTACCCGCAACGAAGTTGGCCGACTCCGAGACAGACCCAAGGTTTGCGTCAATGGCTATAAATGACTGGGAACCCGAAAATGTGACTGGGCTTGTCGATACCACGAAAACACTCCGCATCCAAAATAGTACAGGTGCTCCATGCACAATCTTAATAAAACAGTAACATGGCATAAGTACAGGATAGTAAATAAAACCCCAAACTAGTTTGTGGCTCCAAGAAATAGAAATGAATCAAGCTCTGGCTCAGGGGGGTCCACAAGTCCTCCCGGATGTGGATAGTGCGAATAGTCAAGGAACATGAATCAAGTACTCGGGGTCCTCGGGACACAAGTGGACATAAAAACCAAATGACAGATATTGCCCACCGGTGCCTCTTTCATTAGTTATCCCATTACTACTCAGGTTAAGTTGTTTAGGTACCTCGTTATCCATCAGACACTCACATACCCTACACATGTTGTTCTACGACTCGCATGGCTCAAACAACTCCTGTAGTAATGGTTCATGGGATGGAGGAACAAGCTCGGTGGGGTTTAAAAGTAAAGGCTATGCAGTACTTGGGATTCAATTTAATGTATTCACGACTCCATGATGCAAGAATAAGATAGAAGCAATAGGTACTATATGTATGCAGGCATGTGGTAGTGCTTGCCTGGCAGCTCAGTTGAAGCGAGGGATGGATCTGGATAGTACTCACAGGATTCTGATAATTCCCACTTTCGGCGTCTATCCGAGAAGAACCAAACAAACAAGGTCAACATAAATATAATGCGCAAACATATAAATAAAATGCGACAAGCAAACAAGCATGCCATGATGAACGATGCACAAATTACATGGTATAACATAGCATGGCATGAGTGAGGTGTAGGGTGCAAGAATAAAGCATTTTATTACGTTTTTAGTCATGTTTTGCTCCCATATAACTTGCTGTCCACTTGATATTTATATGATGCATGCTTCAATTCATATCATGAAATGCATAATCAGAACGGGCTCGTCGCGCTGATCGATTTAGACATATTATTTGTCAAATTTGGAGTAATAGAATTAAAGTTATTAATTAATTGGGAAAAAGGCATTTTATTGCAATTAAACAATTTCGAAAATTTAAATTAGTCAAACATTATTTTGGATGACATACTTGAAATTCTCACATTTTTCTGATCAAGAAACATATATAATTTGCAAAATTTGGATTTATGGAATTAAAGTTATGAATTGTTTCATTCCTAGTTGGAAATAGCCAAATGTTAACTGCAAAAATGTATTTAGAATAAACCGAGTAGAAACAAATTTTATATCTGCACGGTTTAGATAAAACTGAACACTTTTCTTTGTAAAAGTTTTACATACGAGCCATGGTTTAGACTTATGGATAAAAGATTCTAGGAGATGTTTTCTACAAAACCTTTCGTTGCCAGGGGCTGGATAAAAAGAATGCCAAACTAAAACTTCTAAGTTTTGTCTATCGTGAACATCAGACAGGGGAAAAACTGCACGGGCACACCAAAAAATAAAAAGGCCCAAAACGTGCAGCAAGGGATTTGAACTCATGACCTCCAGCCTGCAGATGGAGTGGGAACCATTGGGCTACATTTAGTTTGTTGATAAAATGTGATTAACCTGAATTTGAGGAGCATCTGGGCGCCGGCCTCACTTGGTTTACTGACGAAACTGACGGGGACAAGTACTGCATACTGAATTCGTTCAGGCAAGGCGAGAGGCGTGAGCAGCGGTAGCAACCCATCCATGCCGGACTCAAATTGGGGCCGGAGGGGTCATGGGAAGGACAGGGAAGGTACGGGGGTCTCACCTCGACCGATTCCCGTGGAAAATTGGGGTCGAGGAAGGGCTGGAGCTCCGGGACAGAGAGGAAGCGGATCAGCGAAGCTCCTCCTCGGTCTCGACAGGGACGGCGACGGGGAGAGAATCCTGCAGGCCCGGCTCGTACTCCTCGGTTGTGCTCGACGCGGGAGAGGAAGGTGAGGCTGCTCCGCTACTCCCTGGTGCTCAGCGTGGACTGGAACCTCGGCAGGAGGCAGTGCATGGTGGCGGCCATGGCAGCGGCGGAGGGGAAAACAGAGGCGATGCAGGATTGGCGAGCTAGGGTTCCCCTGGGGCTGCAGCGGCTTAAGAAGGAGGACGCCGCAGCTGTGGTCGCTTCTGCACCGGTCGGAGGAAAGGCAGGGCGAAGCGGCTCGGTCGATGTTCCTTCTCTGCTCGTGAGGGGAGAAAGGAAGACGCGACGTGGACGTGGCTCAGCCTGGACCAAGTGGAAGCGGAAGAAGGCCGCGGGTGGTCTGGTCTTGCGCTGGAGTGGCAGTGACCACCATGCGCTGCACTGCTACAAGCCTGCACTCGTGCTCCTCACCGAATTCTCTGAAGATAAAAAAAAGCACTCTGAAGCCTGAACGTGAAAAAGGTTTTGCTGTGCACGCACGCACCGGGGACAAGAACTGGAGCTTGGATCGGCTTCAAAAAGACCAAGGAAAAAAGTCTCGGATTTGGAGGCTAGGGTTTGGGAAGGTGGAGAAAAAAAAGATAGAAATATTTATATAGCCCAAAGTAGCCTAGATGCAACTAGTTTTGGACAAAACTTTAGACGAATTTAGTGTCAACTTCTGCCTTTAGTTAAATAATAAAACCTTTTGTAATTTTTAAATGGACCGAAGACTATATGTGACTAGATAAAAGGCTTATTATCGCAAATGATCTAGATACGGAAAGATAGAGTAAAACCGAAGGTGTTGGTTGGAAGGATTTAGAGAAGACAAAAAAAAAGTATAAACACTATTAGAGGTGTAGAAAACAATTAGAGAAAAGATTTGAATACGAGCAACCAGGACACATATGGTAGAAAGAAAAAAAATTGATGTGGTAGAAAGGTACGGCACAAGCATATGTGTAGATAGAATTTAAAGGATAGATAGATAGAGCTGAAGGTTAGCCTGATGGGATTACCAAAAATCAAACAAGAACAAAGCTTAAAGAATTTGAGATCAGAAAAAGAGCACATGAGGTTGCTTAAGAGATTTTATGTAAGCTAGCATTGCGTCAATATCACATGGCCAAGATTTGAATTGAAGCAACACAACAAACAACAAAAGAGATTAAGGTGGAAGATAGAGGTTATTATATCAAGCGAGGGATAAAAGAGGTGTTATTATGGCATGTCCAAGGCATGTGTGCATATTTTGTGAAAACAAAATATGTCACATGTATGTGAGCCAAAAGAGGTTGCCAAGTTAGTAGGTAGAAAAAGAAGTAAAAGATATGCCCTCAACTCAACTTGGGCATTAAACAATTTAATGAGAATCAAATACAATATATCAAGAGGCAAATACAATTAAAGAGACAAATACATATGAGAGAAGAACTAAATGAAAAGGGGTTTTATATGATGCTCAAATGCAATGTGGCATGATGACATGAGCATGATATAATGATGATGCAATTAATAACAAGTAGGGAGTAGCATTCTTTTATTAGACCATGTAGCATTACAGATGTTAGACAGATGGGATGCTACATTTTCCGCAAAACACGGTGAGATTGACAACCTCATCGCAAGTTGGGGACAAAGTTCTGTGGTTGTGTTGTGCAGGTCTCCACATTGCTACTAGCACTGGTAGTGCGCCCTGCCAAAGCTCATCTAGTAACACCTTTGAGGTGTTTCCTTGCTCCTACTGGTTCGATTAAACCTTTATTTCATAATTGAGGGAAACTTGCTGCTGTGCTCATCATACCTTTCTCTTGGGGTTCCCAACGAGCTCTACATCAACCACGAGCCATCAACATTTTTCTGGGCGCCGTGCATTGAGCCATCACTTGCCTGTAGAAGACTTGGGTACCACGATGCCACCTAAAAAGGATCCGGTTTTCAATCTAAAACCTCTCCCTGATGATCTTAAATATGCTTATATTGATGATAAAAAGATATATCCTGTTATTGTTAGCGCTAAACTTTCCGGGAAGGAAGAAGAAAGGTTATTGGAAGTTTTGAGGAAACATCGAGGAGCTATGGGCTATACTCTGGATGATTTAAAAGGGAGTTCACCTACTATATGTCAGCATTCTATCAACATAGAACCAGATGCAAAGCCAGTAGTGGAGCACCAACGACGTTTAAATCCTAGGATGAAGGAAGTGGTAAGGAATGAGGTATTGAAACTCCTTGATGCTGGTATTATTTACCCTATTGCTGATAGTGAATCGGTTAGTCCTGTTCATTGTGTTCCTAAAAAGGGAGCTATTACCGTTGTCCCTAATGATAATGATAAGCTTATTCCTCAAAGAATAGTGGTAGGCTATAGGATGTGCATCGATTTTAGGAAAGTCAATAGAGTTACTAAGAAAGATCACTACCCGCTTCCTTTTATTGATCAAATGTTGGAAAGGTTGTCTAAAAAGACCCATTTTTGTTTTCTTGATGGTTATTCTGGTTTCTCTCAAATTGCTATTAAACAACAAGATCAAGAAAAATCTACTTTTACTTGCCCTTATGGAACTTATGCTTATAGACGTGTGCCTTTTGGTTTATGTAATGCTCCTGCTACTTTCCAAAGGTGCATGGCTGCTATCTTTCATGGTTTTTGTGAGGAAATTGTAGAAGTGTTCATGGATGACTTTTCTGTCTATGGAACTTCTTTTGATAATTGTCTGCACAATCTTGATAAACTTTTGCAGATATGTGAAAAACTAATCTTGTTCTTAATTGGGAGAAATGCCACTTCATGGTTAATGAAGGGATTGTTCTTGGGCATAAAGTTTCTGAAAGAGGCATAGAAGTTGATAGAGCTAAGGTTGAGGCAATTGAGAAGATGCCATGTCCAAGAGACATCAAAGGTATTCGTAGTATCCTTGGTCATGCTGGTTTCTATAGGAGGTTTATTAAAGACTTCTCTAGGATATCAAAACCTCTCACTAATCTTCTTCAAAAATATGTACCCTTCGTTTTTGATGATGATTGTAGGGAAGCTTTTGAAACTCTTAAGAAGGCTTTAACTACAGCCCCTATTGTTCAACCACCTGATTGGAGTTTACCCTTTGAAATAATGTGTGATGCTAGTGATTTTGCTGTAGGGGTTGTCCTTGGGCAACGTATTGATAAAAAGTTAAACGTTATCCATTATGCTAGTAAGACTCTAGACACTACTCAAAGAAATTATGCCACTACTAAAAGGAATTTCTAGCTGTTGTTTTTTCCTGTGATAAGTTTAGGCCCTATATTGTGGACTCAAAAGTAACCATTCATATTGCTCATGCTGCTATTAAATATCTTATGACGAAGAAGGACGCTAAGCCTAGGCTTATTAGATGGGTACTGATTTTATAAGAGTTTGATCTACATATAGTAGATAGGAAGGGTGTTGAAAACCCTGTAGCTGATAATTTATCTCATTTGGAAAACATCTCTTTTGACCCTATGCCTGTTAATGATAGTTTCCCAAATGAACATTTAGCTGCAGTAGGGATGAGCTCGCGAGGAAGCCCTTGGTATGCTGATTATGCTAACTTTATTGTCTCCAAGTATTTGCCTCCAACTTTTACAGCTCAGCAAAGAAGAAAGTTCTTCTATGATTTGAGGCATTATTTTTTGGATGACCCACACTTATACAAACAAGGAGTGGATGGTATTATGCGAAGATGTGTTCCAGAATATGAACAAAAGGAGATATTGCGTAAATGCCATGGTAGTGCCTATGGAGGACATCATGCAGGAGATAGAACTGCACAAAAAGTACTACAATCAGGTTTCTACCAGCCTACCCATTTTAAAGATGCAAGAAAATTTGTTTTATCTTGTGATAAACGTCAGCGTGTTGGTAATATTTCTACACGCAATGAAATGCCTATGAACTAGTCTCTAGTTATTGAACCTTTTGATTGTTGGGGATTTGACTTTATGGGTCCTTTCCCTCCTTCGAAAGGCTACACTCATATTCTTGTTCCCGTTGATTATGTTACTAAGTGGGTAGAAGCCATTCCTACAAAGAGTGCTGACGAGGAGACTTCTCTAAAAATGCTTAAGGATATTATCTTTCCTAGGTTTGGGGTGCCTAGGTATCTCATGACTGATGGGGGTTCTCATTTCATTCATGGTGGTTTTAGGAAGACCCTTGCTAAATATGATGTTAATCATAGAATTGCTTCAGCTTATCACCCCCAAACTAGCGGGCAAGTAGAGTTATCAAATAGAGAAATTAAATCTATCTTGCAAAAGGCATTAATAGGTCTAGAAAAAACTGGGCTAAGAAGTTGAATGATGCTTTATGGGCTTATAGAACTGCTTACAAAAATCCTATGGGAATGTCTCCTTATAAAATGGTTTATGGGAAAGCTTGCCACCTACCCTTAGAATTAGAACACAAAGCTTACTGGGCAGTGAAACAACTAAATAGAGATTGTAAGATCACTGGTGAGAAAAGATTATTTGACTTAAGTTCTTTAGATGAATGGATGAGTGAAGCCTATGAGAATGCTAGGCTCTTTAAGGAAAAAGTTAAAAGATGGCATGACAAGCGAATACTTAAGAGAGAATTTCATGTTGGTGAGAAAGTTCTATTGTATAGGTCTCGTCTCAGATTTTTTGCAGGTAAGCTACTATAAAAATGGGAAGGACCTTTCATCATTGAAGAAGTATACCGTTCAGGAGCAATAAAAATTTCTTCTCTAAAAGATAATACTACACAAGTAGTGAATGGACATCGACTCAAACACTATATTGCTGGAGATTCTTACAGTGAAGATGTTGATGCCTTTCAAGTTATAACTCTGGAGAAATTCATCGAGGACCAAATTCAGAGACCTGCAGAGTCTGTTTTCAAATAGGTAATAGTTCTGGTAAGCAAAGTTCTGCGAAAATACAATACAACTATATTTTTGCAGTTTTCAGTCGATAAGAAAGTTCTGAGCGAAAAGGATTTAATCGGAGCCAGGGTAGCCACACCACCACATGGCGCGGACCACCTGGCCAGCCACCAGGTGGTGAGGCCACCCAGACTCCGCCCAAGCTTTTCACCCAGTACCTTCCTTTTGATATGAAACTTCATAATATATAACCCCCCGGATCCCCCGAGGTCCGTATATCGTGTTTTCGTCGTGTTTTTGTTTCGATATGTTTCTGCCAGGTAAAATCTCAGATTTGTAGCCTCAATGTCTTCCACTGGATAAGTTAAGGGAGATTCCTTGGAAGATATCATCAACCCATACATGAGAGAATTGAAGATTCATCCCAAGGAGTTATTGCTCGAAGGTGGGGAGGTTCGGATTAAAGATGTTCAAGGCCCTAAAGGTGAAGGAAGTCTAGAGGACAGGATGGAAGCATTGGAACAAGAAGTATTTAGGTACAAGAAGATGGCGGAGCGCGAAGTGGATATCATGCATAAGATTTGTTCCGAACTCATCACCGAGCACCAAAAGGAGACTGCTGAACTTAAAGACGAAGTCCTCTCACTCTGCCAAACAACCAACAAACTGCAAGCATAGTTCTATGATGTTCAAAATCAAAACTGTGAGTATGAGGCTAGATTTAAACTCATAAGTGTTGCTGCAAGTTTCAGGATCTTGGAAACCATGATGTCCTTTGTTGATGGGAAGCCTTTACCTTGGAAGACGGACGAAGATGAGAGGATACCACCACCACCAAAGGAGTAATTCGTCATCAGGTTTAGCATCCCCTTGGTTTGTTCCAAGCTTGGGGGAGTGCCACGGTATCACATCACTATCTTCTATCTTTTTACCTTTTTAGTAGAGTCATATCATGGATAGAGGAGTTATTATGTAGTATGGTTTGCATTATGGAAGTGTCCCCTCTCTCGTTAGATATGTATCCCTTGGTGTGAGTTGCCGTTATGGAATATTAATGAGAAGTTCTATCATTCACTCTTTTGCATAGCTTATATTAGTTTTCAATTCGTGGTTATATGATTGATCTTGTTGTTAGTATTGGTATCACTCTGGGATCAATGAGTTAATTTAGTTGGTTTTGGCAAACCTGGCTAGGTCAGTAGCAACACTATTTTTGAGAGTTGAATGAAAAAGATAAAGGTACCTTTAAAGAAAAATAATTTCATCATCTTTCTTTCTTGATTTGCTAATAAGTTTAGTATTCTCTAGTTAAGATCTTTTGTGCTTCCAAGGAAGATTGCATGTTTGTCTTTATCACTTGTATGTTTGTTTGTTTCCTTCAACTCTTATACTTGCTACCCAGCCTTGCTAGCCAAAAACCTGTACTGAGAGGGTATTCTTCTCGTGCATCCACCTCCTTTAAACCAAAACCTTTGCCATTTGTGTCCACCATACCTACCTAGTAGCATTATTGCTATTCCAAGTAAATTCTTGTTTTATCTACCTCCCAAATTAAACTTGTTATGTGAAAATTAGTGATTAAAGCTCTCATGAACTTGATGGCACACTTTACTTTCTTGCATTTAATAAACTTGAACGATTGGGTCCTTCTTTGTTGCGTATATGCTTGCGCTTTATGAGTTGAAGTTAGCCGAACCATGTATCATGGGGACCGCTTTCAACACTTCATTTGGTACTTTGTACCTAGTTGATATCATGTTCTTTTTCTTATGGATCCCGACGGTGTGTAATAAAAGTGGAACTTGTAAGATCATGGCGTTTATATGTGTGTTAGAGAAACGCCTGGGCCGCTAGCCTAAGCCATGCCTAATCATGGTGGAAACTTGCAGCATAACTATAGTGAGCATTCTATGAAGCATCCTTACTAAAAACCTATGCAAATAGCAAATAAAAAGATCACTGAGATGCTCACTGTCTGCTTGCCTTGTCATTTTGATTATGGGATAGCACCTGTGTCATGTGCAAGGGGTACCCCGTTGGCGGTTCTCAATGATACGCATGTATTTACAATGACAAGAGCTTGCTCGTGACTAAAGTTGAGTAGCATGAGGATCACCTTATAACTTGTCAAGCATATCCTCTTAGTTGTGTCACTTTAAGGGGCATGAGATTTCAACTTATAACTTGTCAAGCATATCCTCTTAGTTGTGTCACTTTAACCTTAACCACCTAAAGATGCCTATGATAGGGGCAATGAGAGCTGAAAGCTAGTAACTACCATTATTTTTGGGAGCTCTTTATGAGACATGCAATCCCTGCTTCCCTCTTTGAAGGGCCTTTCTTTTACTTTGTAGTTGAGTCAGTAAACCTACTCCCTTCTATCTCAGCAAGTATTTTGAGTTGTTGTGTTTCATTCATTCATATGTTGATTTATTCAATCATGTTTCTTATGTTCCTTGTTTTGCACATTGCTCTTATCCTGATGTTTACTACTTTGAAAGCTATCATTGAAAAACCAGCTATTTGTGAACTCCAGCAAATTATCAACTATTCTTCGACCAAGAGCTAAGTTTGCCATTACCAATTATGATTCACTTTATGTATCTTTACTGTGTTTCCTTTACTTATTACAAGTTGAGTTATACAATAGTGAGTTGTCTTCTATTATGATCTATGTATTTGATGAATGTGATGCTTCTTGTCCATATTCTTTTATCGAATCTGCACTCCATAAACCTGAGGCCATGTTTATTGAGCTCAGTTTCGCTTGGGGACAAGCGAAGTCTGAGCTTGGGGGGAGTTGATACGTCCATTTGGCATCACTATTCTATGTCTTAATTCACTATTATTCATTGATATATTTTGTATTGAGAGGTGATACTTATGTTATTTCATCTGTTTTTGCATGGTTGATGACTTTTGGAGTATGGACCACTGCAGTCAGGATTCTGATGGAAAAGGTGTTGTTTGGAGGCAAAATTCGCGAAGATCTGAAAATCCGGGAAAATATACGGAAAATCCTATTTTTCCAAAAGACTAAGGATGCCAGAAGACGGAGTGGAGATGGGCCACAGGGGGCCCACACCATCCTGGGCTGACCCTAGGCGCACTGGAGGTGGTGTGGCCACCCTGGCCCACTCCAGCCTCTCCCCTCTGGCGTATATCATCCTCCCGAAACCCTAAGACTCAGGGAGCGACCACAGAAAGATTCCGCCGCCTCTGCACGGCAAAAAACACCGAGAGAGAAAGATCTCTCCGGCAAACAGATTTCTTCCGGGGGAATTCCTTCCCGGAGAGGGGAGATCGTCGCCATAAACACCACCATCAAGCTGGACTTCATCGGAATCATCATCATCATCATCACCACCATCATCACCATCATCACCCTCATCACTATCTCCATATTGCTGTAACAATTGCGTTGAATCTTGCATTAGTTCATAGGGGAAAATTTCTCGGTGTTGATTACTCTTTGTAGTTGATGCTATTGAGTGGACCATTGAATTATTGTTTATGTTCAGATTGTTATACATCATTATTCCATCTCTGATCATGATCCATATGATGTCTTGTGAGTAGTTCGTTTTGTTCTTCAGGACATGGGAGAAGTCTTGTTGTTAGTAGTGGAGTTGTGTTGAGAAAGATTCAATAGATTGTTATTTAAGTTGTGGTGTACTTCTTCTAGTGGTGTCATGTGAACGTCGACTACATGACACTTCACCTATATGGGCCTAGGGGAATGCATTGTGTATTTGGCTACTAATCGTAGGGGTTGACGGAGTGACAAAAACCTGAACCCCCGTTAGGAAACCATTGCACAAGGGACGTAAGGGTCTTAGAGTTTAAAGCTGTGGTTAGGTTTCGACCTTAATTACTTTCTTGTACTTACGGATGTTTGCAAGGGGTAAAATCATAAGTATGTATTATTCTTGGATGGGGCGGTACATTAGCACAGGTTCACCCACACAACACTTAGCAAGATAAAGAAGATTAATCAACTATATGATGCGAAAGCACTTGAGAGTCTTCCCATGTGTCCTCGAGAACGTTTGGTCATCTTAAGTAATACAACCGGCTTGTCCTTTGCTGCATAAAGGATTGGGCCACTTGCTGCATTTACTCCCACCGTATTTTATTTACTCGTACTTTGTTTGGTTGCTTTATCAAAAACCCCTAAAAATCCGTTTGCTAAGTATTTGTAGAGAATTCTTGATCCAAACCACTAGCCAGCACCTTCTGCTCCTCGTTGGGTTCGACACTCTTACTTATCGAAAATACTGCGATACACCCCCTATACTTGTGGGTCATCAACCACATATGGATCCACCAGTGTTCATTGCATATGTGTTCTTTCCACTAACCACATATGTATCCACTAGAGTCATTGCATGTGTGTTCTTTTCACAAACCACACATAGACCAACCAATGTCAGTGCATGTGTGTTCTTTCCATAAACCACATATGGATCCACCAATGTCATTGCATGTGTGTTCTTTTCCACAAACCACACATGGATCAACCAATGGGATTGCATGTCTGTTCTTTCCATGAACCACATATGGATCCACCAATGTCATTGCATGTGTGTTCTTTCCACTAACCACACATGGGTCCACTAGTCATTGCATGTGTGTTATTTTCACAAAGCACATATGGACCCACCAGAGTCATTGCATGTTTGTTGTTTTCCACAAACCACATATGTATCCACGAGAGTAATTGCCAGTGTGTTATTATCACAACCCACATATGGATCAACCAATGTCATTGCATGTGTGTTCTTTCCACAAACCACATATGGATCAACCAATGTCATTGCATGTGTGTTATTTTCACAAACCACACATGGATCAACCAATGGCATTGCATGTGTGTTCTTTTCACAAACCACACATGGATACATCAGAGTCATTGCATGTGTGTTCTTTTCACAAACCACACATGTATTAGCCAATGGCATTGCATGTGTGTTCTTTTCACAAAGCACACATGGATCAACCAATGTCATTGCATGTGTGTTCCTGTCATGAACCACATATGGATCCAACAATGTCCTTGCATGTGTGCTCTTTTGCACAAACCACATGGATCAACCAATGGCATTGCATGTGTGTTCTTTTCACAAACCACACATGGATCAACCAATGGCATTGCATGTGTGCTCTTTTCACAAACCACACATGGATCCACTAGTGTTCACTGCATGTGTGTTCTTTCCACAAACCACTTATGGATCCACCAATGTCATTGCATGTGTGTTCTTTTCCACAAACCACATGGATCAACCAATGGCATTGCATGTGTGTTCTTTTCACAAACCACACGTGGATCAACCAATGGCATTGCATGTGTGTTCTTTTCACAAACCACACATGGATCAACCAATGGCATTGCATGTGTGTTCTTTTCACAAACCACACATGGATCCACCAGAGTCATTGCATGTGTGTTCTTTCCACAAACCACATATGGATCAACCAGTGTGATTGCATGTGTGTTCTTTCCACAAACCACACATGGATCCACCAGAGTCATTGCATGTGTGTTCTTTCCACAAACCACACATGGATCCACCAGAGTAATTGCATGTGTGTTATTTTCACAAACCACATATGGATCAACAAATGTCATTGCATGTGTGTTCTTTTCACAAACCACAGATTGATCCACCAATGTCATTGCATGTGAGTTCTTTCCATGAACAACAGATGGATCCACCAATGTCACTGAGTTTGTGTTCTTTCCACTAACCACACATGGATCCACTAGAGTCATTGCACATGTGTTCTTTTCACAAACCACATATGGACCCACCAGGGTCATTGCATGTGTGTTCTTTTCCACAAACCACATATGTATCCACTAGAGTAATTACATGTGTGTTATTTTCACAAACCACACATGGATCAACCAATGGCATTGCATGTGTGTTCTTTTCACAAACCACACATGGATACATCAGTGTCATTGCATGTGTGTTCTTTTCACAAACCACACATGGATTAACCAATGGAATTGCATGTGTGTTCTTTTAACAACCCACATATGGATCAACCAGTGTCATTGCATGTGTGTTCCTGTCATGAACCACATATGGATCCACCAGTCTTCATTGCATGTGTGTTCTTTCCACTAACCACATATGTATCCACTAGAGTCATTGCATGTGTGTTCTTTTCACAAACCACACATGGATCAACCAATGTCATTGCATGTGTGTTCTCCACAAACCGCATATGGATCCACCAATGTTATTGCATGTGTGTTCTTTTCCACAAACCACACATGGATCAACCATTGTCATTGCATGTGTGTTCTTGCCACAAACCACATATGGATCCACCAATGTCATTGCATGTGTGTTCTTTTCCACAAACCACATATGTATCCACTAGAGTCATTGCATGTGTGTTCCTGTCATGAACCACATATGGATCCACTAGTATTCATTGCATGTGTGTTCTTTCCACAAACCACATATGGATCCACTAGAGTCATTGCATGTGTGTTCTTTTCACAAACCACATATGGATCCACCAATGTCATTGCATGTGTGTTCTTTCCATTAACCACATATGGATCCACCAATGTCATTGCATGTGTGTTCTTTCCACTAACCACACATGGATCCACTAGAGTCATTGCATGTGGTATCTTTTCACAAAGCACATATGGACCCACCAGAGTCATTGCATGTGTGTTATTTTCCACAAACCAAATATGTATCCACTAGAGTAATTGCAAGTGTGTTATTGTCACAAACCACATATGGATCAACCAATGTCATTGCATGTGTGTTCTTTCCACAAACCACATATGGATCAACCAATGTCATTGCATGTGTGTTCTTTCCACAAACCACACATGGATCAACCAATTACATTGCATGTGTGTTCTTTTCACAAACCACACATGGATACATCAGAGTTATTGCATGTTTGTTCTTTTCACAAACCACACATAGATTAACCAATGGCATTGCACGTGTGTTATTTTAACAACCCCCACATATGGATAAACTAGTGTCATTGCATGTGTGTTCCTGTCATGAACCACTGATACGTCCATTTTGCATCACTATTCTATGTCTTAATTCACTATTATTCATTGATATATTTCGTATTGAGAGGTGATACTTATGTTATTTCATCTGTTTTTGCATGGTTGGTGACTTTTGGAGCATGGACCACTACAGTCAGGATTCTGATGGAAAAGGTGTTGTTTGGAGGCAAAATTCGTGAAGATCAGAAAATCCGGGAAAATATACGGAAAATCCTATTTTTCCAGAAGACTAAGGATGCCAGAAGACGGAATGGAGATGGGCCACAGGGGGCCCACACCACCCCCTGGCGCGGGCATCCCTAGGCCACGCCTAGAGGTGGTGTGGCCACCCTGGCCCACTCCAGCCTCTCCCCTCTGGCGTATATCATCCTCCCGAAACCCTAAGACTTGGGGAGCGACCACAGAAAGATTTCGCCGCCTCTGCGGGGTGGAAAACACCGAGAGAGAAAGATCTCTCCCGTGAGATTTACGGGGAATTCCTTCCCGGAGAGGGGAGTTCGTCGCCATCAACACCACCGTCAAGCTGGACTTCATCGGGATCATCATCATCATCACCACCATCATCACCATCAACACCCTCATCACCATCTCCATATTGTTGTAACAATTGCGTTGAATCTTGCATTATTTCATAGGGGAAACTCTCCCGGTGTTGATTACTCTTTGTAGTTGATGCTATTGAGTGAACCATTGAATCATTGTTTATGTTTAGATTGTTATACATCATTATTCCACCTCTGATCATGATCCATATGATGTCTTGTGAGTAGTTCGTTTTGTTCTTGAGGACATGTGAGAAGTCTTGTTGTTAGTAGTGGAGTTGTGTTGAGAAAGATTCAATAGATTGTTATTTAAGTTGTGGTGTACTTCTTCTAGTGGTGTCATGTGAACGTCGACTACATGACACTTCACCTATATGGGCCTAGGGGAATGCATTGTGTATTTGGCTACTAATCGTAGGGGTTGCCGGAGTGACAGAAACCTGAACCACCGTTAGGAAACCATTGCACAAGGGACGTAAGGGTCTTAGAGTTTAAAGCTATGGTTATGTTTCTACCTTAATTACTTTCTTGTACTTACGTATGTTTGCAAGGGGTATAATCACAAGTATGTATTAGTCTTGGATGGGGCGGTACATTAGCACAGGTTCACCCACACAACACTTAGCAAGCTAAAGAAGATTAATCAACTATATGAAGCGAAAGCACTTGACAGTCTTCCCATGTGTCCTCGAGAACGTTTGGTCATCTTAAGTAATACAACCGGCTTGTCCTTTGCTGTATAAAGGATTGGGCCACTTGCTACATTTATTCCCACTGTCTTTTATTTACTCGTATTTTGTTTGCTTGCTTTATCAAAAACCCCTAAATATCCGTTTGCTAAGTATTTGCAGAGAATTCCTGATCCATACCACTAGCCATCACCTGCTGCTCCTCGTTGGGTTCGACACTCTTACTTATCGAAAATACTGCGATACACCCCTATACTTGTGGGTCATCAAGACTATTTTCTGACGCTGTTGCCGGGGAGTGAAGCGCTATTGGAGAGTGGAACTGGTAAAGGAAACTTCTATTGTGAGTATTGTTTACTTCTGTTAGTTGCTTTATTTTTGTTATGGATAATTCACTGAGTTTCTTATTTGTTAATGCTACTACCACTGCTAAGGTAGTAGATAAACCACCACCTGCTGAGAATGATGTTTTCAAAATACCTACAAGAATTATTGATCGTGTTATGGATAACTACTATGTTGGGGATGGAACTATCCATCCTGGTGATCATTTACTCTTTATACATGAATTATGCGGGTTGTTCAAGTGTGCAGGTATTACTACAAATCAAGTTAAGAAGAAGTTATTCTCATTGTCACTGAAAGGAAGAGCTGAGGAATGGTATAAGATGCTGAAGAATGGTCAATCTCTGGAATGGGAGGAAATAGTGCCTCTCTTTTACTCAAAGTTTTATCCTCCTAGTGAGATTCATAAAGATCGAAATCAAATATACAACTTTTGGCCTCTTGATGGAGAGAGTACAGCTCAAGCTTGGGGGAGATTGAAGTTACTAATGCTCAAATGTCCCATTCATGAGCTCCCCAACAGTATTATTATCAATAACTTTTATGCAAGGCTCCCTCTACATGATAAAGATTTATTGGATGCTTCTTGTGCTGGATCATTCACTCGCATGAAAGAAGAAGCTAAATGGGATCTTCTAGACCGTATTCAAGACAATGTTGAAGCTTGGGAGAATGACAAAGGTAGAAAGTTAGGTATAAATTATGATTATGAATGCATTGAATCTTTTATGGGAACCGATGACTTTCAAAATATTAGTAATATTTATGGTCATGATTTGCAAGTTATTACGAATTGCTTTAGAGATTTTGCTTCCTATATCGAAATTCCAAAAAGGGGATGGAACAAATACCATGCACCTTACAAAGATATTATTGACTATGCTCCTATTGGAAGTGCTGAGTATTGCATTATTGACCCCATCTTACCTGAACCTTATATCGAGAAGATTCCCTTCCCCGAAAAGGTAAAGGACCATCCAATGATAACTAATGTAATCATCAAAAGTGAAAAAAGAACTGTAAAACCTGATGAACAAATAAACATTGAACCTGTGGTAGCAATTGTGAAAGACCTTGTCACTAAAAGCGTAGAAGATGGGCACATAGTCTTTTGTGAGGATGCTTCTAATATTGTTTCACATCCCAATAGAACTAAAAAGGCTAGTGTTCCTGTGCTTTCTGTTAGAATTGGTGGTCATTGCTATTATGGTTTATGTGATATTGGTGCAAGCTCCAGTGCTATTCCTTATGAGCTTTGCAGAGAAATTATGCATGAAATCAGTCCTTGCGAGTTGGAAGAGATTGATGTGGTTATTCACCTTGCTAATAGAGAGACCATCTCTCCAATTGGTTACGAGACGTGGAAGTTCTTTGTGGTAAGATTAAGTACCCTGCTGATTTTCTAGTACTTGGTTCGGCTGCTAGTAAAACCTACCATATCATTTTTGGTAGACCTTTCTTGAGTACTTGTGGAGCTATTATTGATTGCCAGAGGGAGAAAATCTTGACTAAGTTTGATGGGGAATCTTATGAGTTTAATTTTTCGAAATTTGCTAAAGAACCTTGCGAAGAGGAAACCCATAATGA
Organism: Avena insularis; assembly: GCA_023614405.1. Taxonomy (NCBI): domain Eukaryota; kingdom Viridiplantae; phylum Streptophyta; class Magnoliopsida; order Poales; family Poaceae; genus Avena; species Avena insularis. The sequence goes on from CM042690.1 coordinate 149,935,605, forward strand.
GCAATAAAAATTTCTTCTCTAAAAGATAATACTACACAAGTAGTGAATGGATAGCGACTTAAACACTATATTGCTGGAGATTCTTACAATGAAGATGTTGATGCCTTTCAAGTTATAACTCTGGAGAAATTCATCGAGGACCAAATTCAGAGACCTGCAGAGTCTGTTTTCAAATAGGTAATAGTTCTAGTAAGCAAAGTTCTGCGAAAATACAATACAACTATATTTTTGCAGTTTCAGTCGATAAGGAAAGTTACGAAGCGAAAAAGGGACGGAACCGGAGCCAGGGTAGCCCACACCACCCTATGGCGGGCCCACCCCTGGCCGCGCCACCAGGTGGTGAGGCCACCCCAGACTCCGCCTCCGACCCGTTTTCACCCATAACCTTCCTTTTGATATGAAACTTCGTAATATATAACCCCCTGGATCCCCCGAGGTCCGTATATCGTGTTTTCGTCATGTTTTTGTTTTGATCTGTTTCTGCTAGGTAAAATCTTAGATTTGTAGCCTCAATATCTTCCACTGGATTAGTTAAGGGAGATACCTTGGAAGATATCATCAACCCATACATGAGAGAGTTGAAGATTCATCCCAAGGAGTTATTGCTCGAAGGTGGGGAGGTTCGGATTAAAGAGGTTCAAGGCCCTAAAGGTGAAGTCTGGAGGACAGGATGGAAGCATTGGAACAAGAAGTCTTTAGGTACAAGAAGATGGCGGAGCGCGAAGTGGATATTATCCATAAAATTTGTTCCAAACTCATCACCGAGCACCGAAAGGAGACTGCTGAACTCAAAGACAAAGTCCTCTCACTCCGCCAAACAACCAACAAACTGCAAGCACAGTTCTATGACGTTCAAAATCAAAAATGTGAGTATGAGGCTAGATTTAAACTCATAAGTGCTGCTGCAAGTTTCAGGATGTTGGAAACCACGATGTCCTTTGTTGATGGGAAGCCTTTACCTTGGAAGACAGACAAAGATGAGAGGATACCACCACCACCAAAGGAGTAATTCGTCATCAGGTTTGGCATCCCCTTGGTTTGTTCCAAGTTTGGGGGAGTGCCGCGGTATCACATCACTATCTTCTATCTTTTTACCTTTTTAGTAGAGTCATATCATGCATAGAGGAGTTATTATGTAGTATGGTTTGCATTATGGAAGTGTCCCCTCTCTCGTTAGATATGTATCCCTTGGTGTGAGTTGCCGTTATGGAATATTAATGAGAAGTTCTATCATTCACTCTTTTGCATAGCTTATATTAGTTTTCAATTCATGGTTATATGATTAATCTTGTTGTTAGTATTGGTATCACTCTGGGATTATTGATTTAATTTAGTTGGTTTTGGTAAGCCTGGCTCGGTCAGTAGCAACACTATTTTTGAGAGTTGAATGAAAAAGATAAAGGTACCTTTAAAGAAAAATAATTTCATCATCTTTCTTTCTTGATTTGCTAATAAGTTTAGTATTCTCTAGTTAAGATCTTTTGTGCTTCCAAGGAAGATTGCATGTTTGTCTTTATCACTTGTATGTTTGTTTGTTTCCTTCAACTCTTATACTTGCTACCCAGCCTTGCTAGCCAAAAACCTGTACTGAGAGGGTATTCTTCTCGTGCATCCACCTCCTTTAAACCAAAACCTTTGCCATTTGTGTCCACCATACCTACCTAGTAGCATTATTGCTATTCCAAGTAAATTCTTGTTTTATCTACCTCCCAAATTAAACTTGTTATGTGAAAATTAGTGATTAAAGCTCTCACGAACTTGATGGCACACTTTACTTTCTTGCATTCAATAAACTTGAACCATTGGGTCCTTCTTTGTTGCGTATATGCTTGCGCTTTATGAGTTGAAGTTAGCCAAACCATGTATCATGGGGACCGCTTTCAACACTTCATTTGGTACTTTGTACCTAGTTGATATCATGTTCTTTTGCTTATGGATCCCAATTGTGAAATAAAAGTGGAACTTGTAAGATCATGGAGTTTATATGTGTGTCAGAGAAACGCCTGGGCCGCTAGCCTAAGCCATGCCTAATCATGGTGGAAACTTGCAGCATAACTATAGTGAGCATTCTATGAAGCATCCTTAATAAAAAACTATGCAAATAGCAAATAAAAAGATTGCTGAGATGCTCACTGTCTGCTTGCCTTGTCATTTTGATTATGGGATAGCTCATGTGTCATGTGCAAGGGGTACCCCGTTGGCGGTTCCCAATGATACGCATGTATTTACAATGACAAGAGCTTGCTCGTGACTGAAGTTGAGTAGCATGAGGATCGGTACTCATAAGTAAGGGGCATGAGATTTCAACTTATAACTTGTCAAGCATATCCTCTTAGTCGTGTCACTTTAACCTTAATCACCTAAAGATGCCTATGATAGGGGCAATGAGAGCTGAAAGGTAGTAAGTATCATAATTTTTGGGAGCTCTTTATGAGACTTGCAATCCCTGCTTCCCTCTTTGAAAGGCCTTTCTTTTACTTTGTAGTTGAGTCAGTAAACCTACTCCCTTCTATCTCAGCAAGTATTTTGTGTTGTTGTGTTTCATTCATTCATATGTTGATTTATTCAATCATGTTTCTTATGTTCCTTGTTTTGCACATTGCTCTTATCCTGATGTTTACTACTTTGAAAGCTATCATTGAAAAACCAGCTATTTGTGAACTCCAGCAAATTATCAACTATTCTTTGACCAAGAGCTAAGTTTGCCATTACCAATTATGATTCACTTTATGTATCTTTATTGTGTTTCCTTTACTTATTACAAGTTGAGTTATATAATAGTGAGTTGTCTTCTATTATGATCTATGTATTAGATGAATGTGATGCTTCTTGTCCGTATTCTTTTATCGAATCTTCACTCCATAAACCTGAGGCCATGTTTATTGAGCTCAGTTTCGCTTGGGGACAAGCGAAGTCTAAGCTTGGGGGAGTTGATACATCCATTTTGCATCACTATTCTATGTCTTAATTCACTATTATTCATTGATATATTTCGTATTGAGAGGTGATACTTATGTTATTTCATCTGTTTTTGCATGGTTGATGACTTTTGGAGCATGGACCACTGCAGTCAGGATTCTGATGGAAAAGGTGCTGTTTGGAGGCAAAATTGCCAAGATCGAAAATCCGGAAAATATCGAAAATCCTAATTTTCCGTAAGACTAAGGATGCCGAAGACGGAGTGGAGATGGGCCATAGGGGCCCACCACCCCAGCGTGGGTAGCCCTAGGCACGCTGGAGGTGGTGGCCACCTGGCCCACTCCACCTCTCCTGGCGTATATCATCCTCCCGAAACCCTAAGACTCGGGGAGCGACCACAGAAAGATTCCGCCACCTCTGCAGGGCGGAAAACACCGAGAGAGAAAGATCTCTCCGGCAGACAGATTTCTACCAGGGGAATTCCTTCCCGGAGAGGGGAGATCTTCACCATCAACACCACCATCAAGCTGGACTTCATCGGGATCATCATCATCATCACCACCATCATCACCATCAGCACCCTCATCACCATCTCCATATTGCTGTAATAATTGCGTTGAATCTTGCATTAGTTCATAGGGGAAACTTTCCCGGTGTTGATTACTCTTTATAGTTGATGCTATTGAGTGAACCATTGAATTATTGTTTATGTTCAGATTGTACATCATTATTCCATCTCTGATCATGATCCATATGATGTCTTATGAATAGTTCGTTTTGTTCTTGAGGAGATGGGAGAAGTCTTGTTGTTAGTAGTGGAGTTGTGTTGAGAAAGATTCAATAGATTGTTATTTAAGTTGTGGTGTACTTCTTCTAGTGGTGTCATGTGAACGTCGACTACATGGCACTTCACGTATATGGGCCTAGGGGAATGCATTATGTATTTGGCTACTAATCGTAGGGGTTTGGTGTAAAACCTGAACCCCTGTTAGGAAACCATTGCACAAGGGACGTAAGGGTCTTAGAGTTTAAAGCTGTGGTTAGGTTTCTACCTTAATTACTTTCTTGTACTTACGGATGTTTGCAAGGGGTATAATCACAAGTATGTATTAGTCTTGGATGGGGCGGTACATTAGCACAGGTTCACCCACAAAACACTTAGCAAGCTAAAGAAGATTAATCAACTATATGAAGCGAAAGCACTTGACAGTCTTCCCATGTGTCCCCGAGAACGTTTGGTAATCTTAAGTAATACAACCGGCTTGTCCTTTGCTGCATAAAGGATTGGGCCACTTGCTGCATTTATTCCCACTGTCTTTTATTTACTCGTACTTTGTTTGCTTGCTTTATCAAAAACCCCTAAAAATCCGTTTGCTAAGTATTTGCAGAGAATTCCTGATCCATACCACTAGCCAGCACCTTCTTCTCCTCGTTGGGTTCGACACTCTTACTTATCGAAAATACTGCGATACACCCCCTATACTTGTGGGTCATAAACCACATATGGATCCACCAGTGTTCATTGCATATGTGTTCTTTCCACTAACCACATATGTATCCACTAGAGTCATTGCATGTGTGTTCTTTTCACAAACCACACATGGATCAACCAATGTGAGTGCATGTGTGTTCTTTCCATAAACCACATATGGATCCACCAATGTCATTGCATGTGTGTTCTTTTCCACAAACCACATATGTATCCACTAGAGTCATTGCATGTGTGTTCTTTTCACAAACCACATATGGATCAACCAATCTCATTGCATGTGTGTTCTTTCGATAAACCACATATGGATCCACCAATGTCATTGCATGTGTGTTCTTTTCCACAAACCACATATGTATCCACTAGAGTCATTGCATGTGTGTTCCTGTCATGAACCACATATGGATCCACCAGGGTTCATTGCATGTGTGTTCTTTACACAAACGACATATGGATCCACTAGAGTCATTACATGTGTGTTCTTTTCACAAACCACATATGGATCCACCAATGTCATTGCATGTGTGTTCTTTTCGTGAACCACATATGGATCCACCAATGTCATTACACGTGTGTTCTTTCCACTAACCACACATGGATCCACTAGAATCATTGCATGTGTGTTCTTTTCACCAACCACATGTGGATCAACCCATGTCATTGCATGTGTGTTCTTTCCACAAAACACATATGGATCAACCAATGTCATTGCATGTGTGTTCTTTCTACAAACCACATATGGATCCACTAGATTCATTGCATGTGTGTTCTTTTCACAAACCACATATGGACCCACTTGAGTCATTGCATGTGTGTTCTTTCCACAAACCATCACTAGAGTTATACATGTGTGTTCTTTCCACAAACCACATATGGATCCACTAGAGTCATTGCATGTGTGTTCTTTCCACAAACCACACATGGATCCACCAGAGTCATTGCATGTGTGTTCATTCCACAAACCACACAGGATCCACCAGAGTGATTGCATGTGTGTTATTTTCACAAACCACACATGGATCAACCATATGTCATTGCATGTGTGTTCTTTTCACAAACCACACATGGATCAACCAATGGCATTTCATGTGTGTTGTTTCCACAAACCACACATGGATCAACCAATGTCATTGCATGTGTGTTCTTTTTCACAAACCACATGGATCAACCAATGGCATTGCATGTGTGTTATTTTCACAAACCACACATGGATCAACCAATTTCATTGCATGTGTGTTCTTTTCCACAAACCACATGGATCAACCAATGGCATTGCATGTGTGTTATTTTCACAAACCACACATGGATCAACCAATGGCATTGCATGTGTGTTCTTTTCACAAACCACACATGGATCAACCAATGGCATTGCATGTGTGTTCTTTTCACAAACCACACATGGATCCACTAGAGTCATTGCATGTGTTCTCTTTCCACAAACCACATTTGGATCAACCACTTTCATTGCATGTGTGTTCTTTCCACAAACCACATATGGATCAACCACTGTCATTGCATGTGTGTTCTTTCCACAAACCACATATGGATCCACTAGAGTCATTGCATGTGTGTTCTTTTCACAAACCACATATGGACCCACTAGAGTCATTGCATGTGTGTTCTTATACTAAAACCAACACTAGAGTCATTGCACGTGTGTTCTTTTCACAAACCACACATGGATCCACCGGAGTAATTGCATGTGTGTTCTTTTCACAAACCACATATGGATCAACAAATGTCATTGCATGTGTGTTCTTTTCACAAACCACATATGGATCCACCAATGTCATTGCATGTGAGTTCTTTCCATGAACAACATATGGATCCACCAATGTCATTGTGTTTGTGTTCTTTCCACTAACCACACATGGATCCACTAGAGTCATTGCATATGTATTCTTTTCACAAACCACATATGGACCCACCAGAGTCATTGCATGTGTGTTCTTTTCCACAAACCACATATGTATCCACTAGAGTAATTGCATGTGTGTTATTGTCACAAACCACACATGGATCAAACAATGGCATTGCATGTGTGTTCTTTTCACAAACCACACATGGATATATCAGAGTCATTGCATGTGTGTTCTTTTCACAAACCACACATTGATTAACCAATGGAATTGCATGTGTGTTCTTTCAACAACCCACATATGGATCAACCAGTGTCATTGCATGTGTGTTCCTGTCATGAACCACATATGGATCCACCAGTGTTCATTGCATGTGTGTTCTTTCCACTAACCACATATGTATCCACTAGAGTCATTGCATGTGTGTTCTTCTCAGAAACCACACATGGATCAACCAATGTCAGTGCATGTGTGTTCTCCACAAACCGCATATGGATCCACCAATGTCATTGCATGTGTGTTCTTTTCCACAAACCACACATGGATCAACCAATGTAATTGAATGTGTGTTCTTTCCACAAACCACATATGGATCCACCAATGTCATTGCATGTGTGTTCTTTTCCACAAACCACATATGTATCCACTAGAGTCATTGCATTTGTGTTCCTGTCATGAACCACATATGGATCCACCAGTATTCATTGCATGTATGTTCTTTCCACAAACCACATATGGATCCACTAGAGTCATTGCATGTGTGTTCTTTTCACAAACCACATATGGATCCACCAATGTCATTGCATGTGTGTTCTTTCCATGAACCACATATGGATCCACCAATGTCATTGCATGTGTGTTCTTTCCACTAACCACACATGGATCCACGAGAGTCATTGCATGTGTGTTCTTTTCACAAAGCACATATGGACCCACCAGAGTCATTGCATGTTTGTTCTTTTCCACAAACAACATATGCATCCACCAGAGTAATTGCAAGTGTGTTATTGTCATAAACCACATATGGATCAACCAATGTCATTGCATGTGTGATCTTTCCACAAACCACATGTGGATCAACCAATGTCATTGCATGTATGTTATTTTCACAAACCACACATGGATCAACCAATGGTATTGCATGTGTGTTCTTTTCACAAACCACACATGGATACATCAGACTCATTGCATGTGTGTTCTTTTCACAAAACACACATGGATTAACCAATGGCATTGCATGTGTGTTCTTTTAACAACCCACATATGGATCAACCAGTGTCATTGCATGTGTGTTCATGTCATGAACCACATATGGATCCACCAGTGTTCATTGCATATGTGTTCTTTCCACTAACCACATATGTATCCACTAGAGTCGTTGCATGTGTGTTATTTTCACAAACCACACATGGATCAACCAATGTCAGTGCATGTGTGTTCTTTCGATAAACCACATATGGATCCACCAATGTCATTGCATGTGTGTTCTTCTCCACAAACCACACATGGATCAAACAATGTCATTGCATGTGTGTTCTTTCCACAAACCACATATGGATCCACCATTGTCATTGCATGTGTGTTCTTTTCCACAAACCACATATGTATCCACTAGAGTCATTGCATGTGTGTTCCTGTCATGAAACCACGTATGGATCCACCAGTGTTCATTGCATGTGTGTTCTTTACACAAACCACATATGGATCCACTAGATTCATTGCATGTGTGTTCATTTCACAAACCACATATGGATCCACCAATGCCATTGCATGTGTGTTCTTTCCATGAACCACATATGGATCCACCAATGTCATTGCACGTGTGTTCTTTCCACTAACCACACATGGATCCACTAGAGTGATTACATGTGTGTTCTTTTCACAAACCACATGTGGATCAACACATGTCATTGCATGTGTGTTCTTTCCACAAAACACATATGGATCAACCAATGGTATTGCATGTGTGTTTTTCCTACAAACCACATATGGATCCACTAGGATCATTGCATGTGTGTTCTTTTCACAAACCACATATGGACCCACTTGAGTCATTGCATGTGTGTTCTTTCCACAAACCATCACTAGACTCATTGCATGTGTGTTCTTTCCACAAACCACATATGGATCCACCAGAGTCATTGCATGTGTGTTCTTTTCACAAACCACACATGGATCCACCAGAGTCATTGTGTGTGTGTTCTTTCCACAAACCACACATGGATCCACTAGAGTGATTGCATGTGTGTTATATTAACAAACCACACATGGATCAACCATATGTCATTGCATGTGTGTTCTTTTCACAAACCACACATGGATAAACCAATGGCATTGCATGTGTGTTCTTTCCACAAACCAAACATGGATCAACTAATGTCATTGCATGTGTGTTCTTTTCCACAAACTACATGGATCAACCAATGGCATTGCATGTGTGTTCTTTTCACAAACCACACATGGATCAACCAATGGCATTGCATGTGTGTTCATTTCACAAACCACACATGGATCAACCAATGGCATTGCACGTGTGTTCTTTTCACAAACCACACATGGATCAACCAATGGCATTGCATGTGTGTTCTTTTCACAAACCACACATGGATCCACCAGAGTCATTGCATGTGTTCTCTTTCCACAAACCAAATATGGATCAACCAGTGTCATTGCATGTTTGTTCTTTCCACAAACCACATATGGATCAACCACTATCATTGCATGTGTGTTCTTTCCAAAAACCACATATGGATCCACTAGAGTCATTGCATGTGTGTTCTTTTCACAAACCACATATGGACCCACTAGAGTCATTGCATGTGTGTTCTTATACTAAAACCAGCACTAGAGTCATTGCATGTGTGTTCTTTCCACAAACCACACATGGATCCACCAGAGTAATTAGATGTGTGTTCTTTTCACAAACCACATATGGATCAACAAATGTCATTGCATGTGTGTTCTTTTCACAAACCACATATGGATCCACCAATGTCATTGCATGTGTGTTTTTTCCATGAACCACATATGGATCCACCAATGTCATTGCGTGTGTGTTCTTTCCACTAACCACACATGGATCCACTAGAGTCATTGTATGTGTGTTCTTTTCACAAACCACATATGGATCAACCAATGTCATTGCATGTGTCTTCTTTCCACAAACCACATATGGATCAACCAATGGCATTGATGTGTGTTATTTTCACAAACCACACATGGATACATCAGAGTCATTGCATGTGTGTTCTTTTCACAAACCACACATGGATTAACCAATGGAATTGCATGTGTGTTCTTTTAACAACCCACATATGGATCAACCAGTGTCATTGCATGTGTGTTCCTATCATGAACCACATATGGATCCAACAGTGTTCATTGCATGTGTGTTCTTTCCACTAACCACATATGTATCCACTAGAGTCATTGCATGTGTGTTCTTTTCACAAACCACACATGGATCACCCAATGTCATTGCATGTGTGTCCTTTCCACAAACCACATATGGATCCACCAAGGTCATTGCATGTGTGTTCTTTTCCACAAACCACAGATGGATCAACCAATGTCATTGCATGTGTGTTCTTTCCACAAACCATGATGGATCCACCAATATTATTGCATGTGTGTTCTTTTCCACAAACCACATATGTATCCACTAGAGTCATTGCATGTGTGTTCTTTCCACAAACCACACATGGATCCACCAGAGTAATTGGATGTGTGTTCTTTTCACAAACCACATATGGATCAACAAATGTCATTGCATGTGTGTTCTTTTCACAAACCACATATGGATCCACCAATGTCATTGCATGTGTGTTTTTTCCATGAACCACATATGGATCCACCAATGTCATTGCGTGTGTGTTCTTTCCACTAACCACACATGGATCCACTAGAGTCATTGTATGTGTGTTCTTTTCACAAACCACATATGGATCAACCAATGTCATTGCATGTGTCTTCTTTCCACAAACCACATATGGATCAACCAATGGCATTGATGTGTGTTATTTTCACAAACCACACATGGATACATCAGAGTCATTGCATGTGTGTTCTTTTCACAAACCACACATGGATTAACCAATGGAATTGCATGTGTGTTCTTTTAACAACCCACATATGGATCAACCAGTGTCATTGCATGTGTGTTCCTATCATGAACCACATATGGATCCAACAGTGTTCATTGCATGTGTGTTCTTTCCACTAACCACATATGTATCCACTAGAGTCATTGCATGTGTGTTCTTTTCACAAACCACACATGGATCACCCAATGTCATTGCATGTGTGTCCTTTCCACAAACCACATATGGATCCACCATGGTCATTGCATGTGTGTTCTTTTCCACAAACCACAGATGGATCAACCAATGTCATTGCATGTGTGTTCTTTCCACAAACCATGATGGATCCACCAATATTATTGCATGTGTGTTCTTTTCCACAAACCACATATGTATCCACTAGAGTCATTGCATGTGTGTTCCTGTCATGAACCACATATGGATCCACCAGTGTTCATTGCATGTGTGTTCTTTCCACAAACCACATATGTATCCACTAGAGTTATTACATGTGTGTTCTTTTCACAAACCACATATGGATCCACCAGAGTCATTGCATGTGTGTTCTTTCCACAAACCACATATGTATCCACTAGAGTAATTGCAAGTGTGTTATTGTCACAAACCACATATGGATCAACCAATGTCATGGCATGTGTGTTCTTTCCACTAACCACACATGGATCCACTAGAGTCATTGCATGTGTGTTCTTTTCACAAAGCACATATGGACCCACCAGAGTCATTGCATGTGTGTTCTTTTCACAAACCACAGATGGATTAACCAATGGCATTGCATGTGTGGTCTTTTAACAACCCACATATGGATCAACCAGTGTTATTGCATGTGTATTCCTATCATGAACCACATATGGATCCACCAGTGTTCATTGCATGTGTGTTCATTCCACTAACCACATATGTATCCACTAGAGTCATTGCATGTGTGTTCTTTTCACAAACCACACATGGATCAACCAATGTCAGTGCATGTGTGTTCTCCACAAACCGCATATGGATCCACCAATGTCATTGCATGTGTGTTCTTTTCCACAAACCACACATTGATCAACCAATGTAATTGCAAGTGTGTTCTTTCCACAAACCACATATGGATCCACCAATGTCATTGCATGTTTGTTCTTTTCCACAAACCACATATGTATCCACTAGAGTCATTGCATGTGTGTTCCTGTCATGAACCACATATGGATCCACCAGTATTCATTGCATGTATGTTCTTTCCACAAACCACATATGGATCAACTAGAGTCATTGCATGTGTGTTCTTTTCACAAACCACATATGGATCCACCAATGTCATTGCATGTGTGTTTTTTCCATGAACCACATATGGATCCACCAATGTCATTATATGTGTGTTCTTTCCACTAACCACACATGAATCCACTAGAGTCATTGCATCTGTGTTCTTTTCACAAACCACACATGGATCAACCAATGTCATTGCATGTGTGTTCTTTTCCACAAACCACACATGGATCAACCATTGTCATTGGATGTGTGTTCTTTCCACAAATCACATATGGATCCATCAATGTCATTGCATGAGTCTTCTTTTCCGCAAACCACATATGTATCCGCTAGAGTCATTGCATGTGTGTTCCTGTCATGAACCACATATGGATCCACCAGTGTTCATTGCATGTGTGTTCTTTCCAGAAACCAGATATGGATCCACTAGAGTCATTGTATGTGTGTTATTTTCACGAACCACATATGGATCCACCAATGTAATTGCACGTGTGTTCTTTCCATGAACCACATATGGATCCACCAATGTCATTGTATGTGTGTTCTTTCCACTAACCACACATGAATCCACTAGAGTCATTGCATGTGTGTTCTTTTCACAAACCACACATGGATCGACCAATGTCATTGCGTGTGTGTTCTTTCCACAAACCACATATGGATCAACCAATGTCATTGCATGTGTGTTCTTTCTACAAACCACATATGGATCCACTAGAGTCATTGCATGTGTGTTCTTTTCACAAACGACATTTGGACCCACTTGAGTCATTGCATGTGTGTTCTTTCCACAAACCAGCACTAGAGTCATTGCATGTGTGTTCTTTCCACAAACCAACACTAGAGTCATTGCATGTGTGTTCTTTCCACAAACCACATATGGATCCACCTGAGTCATTGCATCTTTGTTCTTTTCACAAACCACACATGGATCCTCCAGAGTCATTCCATGTGTGTTCTTTCCACAAACCACACATGGATCCACCAGAGTGATTGCATGTATGTTATTTTCAGAAACTAAACTTGGATCAACCATATGTCATTGCATGTGTGTTCTTTTCACAAACCACACATGGATCAACCAATGGCATTGCATGTGTATTCTTTCCACAAACTACACATGGATCAACCAATGTCATTGCTTTTGTGTTCTTTTCACAAACCACACATGAATTAACCAATGGCATTGCATGTGTGTTCTTTTAACAACCCACATATGGATAAACTAGTGTCATTGCATGTGTGTTCTTTCCACAAACCACATCTGGATCAACCAATCGCATTGCATGTGTGTTATTGTCACAAACCACATATGGATCAACTAATGTCATTGCATGTGTGTTCTTTCTACAAACCACTTATGGATCCACTAGATTAATAGTATGTGTGTTTCTTTTACAAACCACACATGGATCAACCAATGGTGCATGTGTCTTCTTTTCCACAAACCACATATGTATCCACTAGAGTAATTGTATCTGTGTTCTTTTCACAAACCACACATGGATCAAGCAATGGCATTGCATGTGTGTTCTTTTCACAAGCCACACATGGATCCACCAGAGTCATTGCATGTGTGTTATTTCCACAAACCACATATGGATCAACCAGTGTCTTTGGATGTGTGTTCTTTCCATAAACCACATATGGATTAACCAATGTCATTGCATGTGTGTTCTTTCCATAAACCACATATGGATCCACTAGAGTCATTGCATGTGTGTTCTTTTCACAAACCACATATGGACCCACTAGAGTCATTGCATGTGTGTTCTTATACTAAAACCAGCACTAGAGTCATTGCATGTGTGTTCTTTTCACAAACCACATATGGACCCACCAGAGTCATTGCATGTGTGTTCTTTTCCACAAACCACATATGTATCCACTAGAATAATTGTATGTGTGTTATTGTCATAAAACCACATATGGATCAACCAATGTCATTGCATGTGTGTTCTTTCCACAAACCACATTTGGATCAACCAATGTCTTTGCATGTGTGTTCTTTTCACAAACCACACATGGATCAACCAATGGCATTGCATGTGTGTTCTTTTCACAAACCACACATGGATCAACCAATGTCATTGCATGTGTGTTCTTTTCCACAAACCACATGGATCAAACAATGTCATTGCATGTGTGTTCCTATCAAGAACCACATATGGATCCACCAGTGTTCATTGCATGTGTGTTCTTTCCAAAAACCACATATGTATCCACTAGAGTCATTGCATGTGTGTTCTTTTTACAAACCACTCATGGATCCACTAGAGTCATTGCATGTGTGTTCTTTTCACAAACCACATATGGACCCACCAGAGTAATTGCATGTGTGTTCTTTTCCACAAACCACATATGTATCCACTAGAGTCATTGCATGTGTGTTCCTGTCATGAACCACATATGGATCCACTAGTGTTCATTGCATGTGTGTTCTTTCCACAAACGACATATGGATCCACTAGAGTCATTGCATGTGTGTTCTTTTCCACAAACTACATGGATCAACCAATGGCATTGCATGTGTGTTCTTTTCACAAACCACACATGGATCAACCAATGGCATTGCATGTGTGTTCTTTTCACAAACCACACATGGATCAACCAATGGCATTGCATGTGTGTTCTTTCACAAACCACACATGGATCAACCAATGGCATTGCATGTATGTTCTTTTCACAAACCACACATGGATCCACCAGAGTCATTGCATGTGTTCTCTTTCCACAAACCAAATATGGATCAACCAGTGTCATTGCATGTTTGTTCTTTCCACAAACCACACATGGATCCACTAGTCGTTGCATGTGTGTTCTTTCCACAAACCACATATGGATCCACCAATGTCATTGCATGTGTGTTCTTTTCCACAAACCACATATGTACCCACTAGAGTAATTGCACGTGTCTTATTTCACAAATCACATATCGATCCACCAATGTCATTGCATGTATGTCCTTTCCACTAAACCACGTAAGATCGTGTCTTCTAGAAGCCCCCCCTGAAGAACTAGTTGTCTGATCCGATTGTCGCAGACCGTTCGATTGGGGCGCATGGATGAATAAGATGGTTCTTCGTAAGAGCGATCCGCGAGTAGGCTGTTCCGCGAGATGATTGGCCGCGCTTACATTTTCACTTATATTACTATTATTTCTACGCCCCTATAGCCTACTAGTAATATCATAGAGCTCGAGAGTGAGCACGTCTACTCCGTAGTCCCCTCTCCCCTCATCCACCACACGTCACTTTGCCCGGACGACGCCACCGGCTTTTGTGCGCCGTGCCCGGATGACATCTGCCAATTCTCGGGTCGCTACCTTCATGCTAAGAAATCATTTTACAAGCTTTTGAACTTATCCTACATATTCCTACTATTCGCCGATCTTACTGCTGATCTTTTTTCCGATTTCTCGACGAACTTCAGATGTGGCAGATGCTGTAGCCCAAGAATCTGGAGATCCTCGCGCGCAAATTCGCAGCGACGTTCCCGCTCATGTGCTCCCACCTAGGATGCTTTCTCCGTTACTCGTACCACGAGCTCCCGCTCCACGAGCTCGCGTGCCTGCATGGCGCGTGCTCCTGCATGGAGCCGGGCTGCAACTATACCGGCCTGCCGGCAGAGCTCATCGTCCACCTTGTAGAGGAGCACTTGATCGAAGTGATTAGGATCTCGTACGGGCAAGCCCAACTTCTTCAAGAGCAGGTGTCGTTCACTGACTCGGCACGCCGCCGGCTAATTTTCCAGGTTGGACGGTTGTGTTTTCGTCCTGACCATCACCGCCGGTGTTCTAGGAACCAGAGCTGGGCCCACCTTTATGTGTGTGGTATGCGTCAGGTCGGTCTCGTGCGCCTGGCCCGTATACACAATGCGCATGTGGGCGAATGCCCAGCCGCCATTGTCCGGTAGCATTCTTGTGCTAGCCGAGGCGCCGTGCTGCCCGACGCTGCGGGAGGTGGAGTATGCTGACCTAAGGTCGATCCTATATTTTCCATCTCAGTACCTTGACGGTGCTGGACCGAACAGGCAGATGCATTTCTACATTTGTATCGAGAAGACCGGGAGGGAAATGTAGTACTTATGCCGTCGTTACTGTTAGACTTAAGCGATGCTTCTCAAGTGCGTAGAGCATACCTGTTGTGTGAATGTACCCTAGTTGTAGTTTTTTAGTACTCCTTAATAATTCGACGAGTTATTGGTCCAATCAGCTTGTTGTTGTCACGTTGCAAAGTCCGCTTGCTTTGGACAGACTGGCAATACCGTGTGCTCCTGCCCCCGCATGTCAGTATCACGTGTTCCGTGGGCCCACCTGCCAGTGTCACGCCCCCTTCTCTTCCTTCCCCTCGAAGCCACTGTCCCAACTTCTCTTCCATCCTGCCACTCCCGTCTAATGGTGGTAATCTGATTTTCGTTGGATTGTTTACATGTAATCTATGTTGATAATGCAACATGCAAATGGCACAGACACAATTTCTAAAGTGGAAGCACTCACACGCTACTATTGCACATATTTCTCAATATAGCTTGACAAACCCATTACAATAATTGTACTCGCACTAAACACAATCGAAATTGCAACCATCCTAAACAACATCTAAACCCACATCACAGCGCTGTCGTCGGAGTCCACCTCGATTGGTGACACCGTCGTGCCCTTCCCAGCAACATCCACTCCCGCCCGTGGCTTGCACTTAGCCAAGGAGGCAACAATGGCGTTCTGCACAGCTTCGTCCCCGTCGTCCTCCACATCAGAATCGACAATGATGAAGGTGACGGGGTTGGCGTGGACCGAGCACCGTCGTGCCTGGCGGCTCCTGCTCGAGCTCGACGCCGCATCAGTCCTTCTACAGGTAGGAGGGGCCGAGCTCGGATACATAGCATCGTCGCTCCTCTCAAGAAACCATGGCCATTTGATACTGCGACGGTAGGATCTTGGGGTGGATCCGCCATTGCGAGCCCTACCGGAAGCGTGGAGCGGATGGATCTTCCGGCGCGAGCCATGACAAGTTCCTAGGAGGGAGTAAGATTGTGGGCCAGGCGTGTCTGGTTCCTGAGCAAGGCCTCCCAGTGATATGTACGCGGGCAAGGTGCCAAAATTTTTCGTCCAATGTGCGCGAGAGGGCCTTTGAACCACGAAGGGCAAGGTTTGGTTGACAAGTCCGCATGCCAGGTCCCCCACTTGTCAGCCGAATGTGGACGGTAGGATTCTGCCCAAGTTATTAAGTGGGGATAAATCACGCTTCACCACTACCCTGACATCCAAAGGATCCTCTTTCCTCTGCCCTCGCTCCCCTCACTCATGGCTTGTAGCTCATGCAGTTCGTCTCGGGCGGAATCAGGGTCGGCTCAACACTGTCAGGCGGGTGCCCCCATCAGTGGGAGGCGCCCTCGATTACTACCCGATATCTTTGTGTTTGTGCGGTAAGAAGATGCGAGATGGATTTCATGGACCAACGAAAATACTACAGGAAAATTCAGCAACTCTGACATCGGAGGCGGTAAGTTAAATGTAGGTACAATGGTAACCCGGATCCGGAAAGCGTAATGTAATTATTATTTTTGTTTCCTTCGATCTACTTCACAGGAAGGGAAGGGGACTGGCTGTGACAAGTTTGTGTGGATCGAAAAGCCACTGATATGTTTTCACAAAGAGCTTGTTCAGGATCTGCGTGATGCTGTGTGGGACAAGAAAGAGGAGATTCATGCGATGGAGCGAGAGATCCGGGAGCTTCGCCAGTGAGGGGGCGAGGCGGGGAGGTGGTGAGACAGACGGGCTCAAGATTAGGCCAGATAGTGGAAACAATTTCCTCATTATTTGGGCATTATCTGTTGCATTCGCAGTTTATGTTGCCATGTCGTTGTCCAGCAACTGAAATAAGTTGCTGCTTCATGGAGTGTAGCAGCCAACTTAGAAATTGTTTTTTAGCCTAGAAACTTATCATAAGTGTAATGGCAATAGTAGGGATTTATTAAGCGCCTATAAATAATTTATGTATGTGCCATTAACACCCATCGATTTTGGAGACCCCTTAACCGCTCAGCTATCACGATTGTTCAGATAGTAATGGCATAGTCACAATTTCGGATTCAACTAGTGGCCTCGGCCGTATCCAATCCTAAAGTCGTGATACCTTTTACTCCGAGTACAGGAGGCAGATTGTTTCGCCCAACAAGTTCCACGCACACAGCTCCAGAGTTTAACCGAACTACATATATAGGTTCAAGTTCAATACATCATTAGGCTTCTACACTGCTAGCCTTCTTTATCTGCTTGGGTGCCAACTTTCTTCCTCTTGCCTTCACGTCCACTGGCTTCTTCATCTCCTGCCTTCTTCCTCTTCCTGGGTGCCAATTTTCTTACCTTCACGTACCCTGCATCTCTGGGTCAAGGGAAGTCAGGCCAATCAGCACCAGAATCTTGTCCAACATCATCACTCCACACGTTTTGGTTTTCTTCCCACAGCAAAATCACTGAGTCGACTGTCTTGTTTCTTACCTTGCACTCCCTATAAAAAATAGTACATGGATTACTACCTTATATCTACAGACTATAAACAATTTTTTGTGTGAATGTACCATCTCATACCTAGGTTTGGGAGCATTAAGGGGACAACCTGCTGCTCTATGGCCTATAAGATGGCATGTCTTGCATCTGTTTTTGCCCTTCTTGGTAGCACAGAAAGTCAAACCCTTCTTCTCGAGAAAATTCTTTAACCTATTCACCTGAGGTCTTCCTCTGCCCCTTTTTTGTAACTGGCTGGCAAAGCTCGAAAGACAGTTGGACTTGAGGCCACTGAGATGGGTCTGTACATGGCTTGACGGATCTAGCATACGCAGCTCTGAACTTTTCCATAGAGTAGTAGTCTGACAAATACTGATCCAAATGTGGTAGAGTTATTTTCTTCACCAAGAAGGCCAAGGCATGGTCACAAGGTTTCCCGGTATGCTACCACTCTAAGCAAGTGCATTCTCGCAACTGGATGTTCACAACATCCCTTTTGCCACTCTTGGACATATCGACCACCTCACAACTGCTGCTGGTTGACGGGAGAACCTTAAGATGAACAAGTCCTCGGCTTCTCTTGTGCGATTCTTTGTTGGCATAAGCGGTAGCATATGTCCTCTAAGTCTCCTACCGATCTCTATCCTTATATTTAACAGCTTCATGATCATACCATGTATGTTGTCCATCAAGATATGAACATGATGCACTTTTATGTCCTTCACCCAGTTATTCAGGCATTCTGCAAGGTTATTGTTTATGTAATCAACTTTGATGTCAGGGTTGAATTAACTCCTCTTCCATAGCTACGAATGATGGATATCTAAGTACTCTGGAAGTTCAGGGGCTTCCGCAAAAATCTTGCTCATGAAATATTCGCTCCTACTAGGTTTGTAAACTCTAGCAGCAGGAAACATGTAACGAAATACGCTGCCTGCATAGTGTGAGTACAAGTTGAGCATCATATGGGCATGACATTCTCTAC
The DNA here is from genome assembly GCA_023614405.1 of Avena insularis. Taxonomy (NCBI): domain Eukaryota; kingdom Viridiplantae; phylum Streptophyta; class Magnoliopsida; order Poales; family Poaceae; genus Avena; species Avena insularis. The sequence goes on from CM042690.1 coordinate 149,954,719, forward strand.
CTTCAGCTCGCGGGAACACCTCCTTCACTGCATTCGTCAGCCCTTTGCATGCATACATGGATATAGCCAATGGATCCATGTGGCCTATTGATCTCCTGAGCTGCCTCATAAACCAGACCAAGTTTTCCTCTGTTTCTATTTCAAACAGCCTCGAATGCCACTAGGAACATCCAGTTGTGACCATCAAGTGCTGTGGCAGATGGCAGATAGCCTTTCCATTTGCCAGTTAGGATAGTGCTGTCTACACTCAGATACGACCTACAACTGTCCTTGAATCCCTAGATGCAAGGTTTAAGCACCATGAAAAATCTTTTGAAATATATTTTACCACGTACTGATTCGGTGTCAATCTCCACAACACTGCCTGGACACGTAGCTTGTACCTCTGCCTTGAAGTTGTACAACATCCTGAAGCTATTGCTCCAATCCCCGTGCAAGACCCACAGAGCTTTCTCTTTACCTTTCCAAACCGTGTAATATGGTAGGACAATGTTGTATTTAGAATCGAGGCTAGTCTGAATATTCTTCGCGGTATCCTTAGGGTTATCCTTTAGTATGGACATAGATTGCATAGCCACCCACTCCATATCAGCCATTGAGGATTTTAGTTTGCTGCCTGTTTGACACATGTGTGGAGGGCCAATTTTGTTCACCTGCAACACAGATTCATTTAAAAGATAAGCAGAGTCGACTAGTTGCCAGAAAGATATCGCACATCAATTGTAGTTATAGAGTGAAAAGAGAGAAAGTTCTAATGGTTTGCTGCATTCATTGCCCAAGTACCCTAATTGCCTTCGACGCAGGTAAGGCTCTTGCTGTGATCCCCCATGGACAATGTACCTCGGCCCACCCATTCATCCACGTTAACTTGCAAACAGCCTCATACCTCCAGGCAGTGTTCTTCAATCGATAAACGTCGAACTCCCCCTTGATACAAAAATGCCGGAATGACATCCTGAACTCATGCATGCTCCTGAACTCGGTGCCGATCAAAATTATAGGATACTCGTGGTCATGTTTCATTTCTTCTACTTCAACACCCAAATCATCGACTAGAATACCAGCCTCATCGTTAAGTTCCTCGTCTATTTCATCATCACCAGATTCTTGATCCTCTATAGTGCCTTCTTCTTCATGTGATTCAGAATCCTTGCCATCGTCTCTAATGCCTAGTACTGCACACATCATATTGACTCCCATGGGTGGGGCTGCACCATCGTCTCCACCCGGATGGACCAGAACATTGCCCCAATCCACCTCACCGGCAACTCTATTTTCTCCAAGACACTCGGTTGGTTCTGCTGCAACCACATGGGGTGGTCTTACGTTTGCACGCATCCCAGGTACTTCAGTAGACAAACAACAGTCAGAATCAATTTCATCTTGACTGTACAGAACCCTCTTGCTCTTCCTATGTACATCCTCCTTCCTGATGTAATCTTTCCTGATGGTATCAGTAGGGCTTGACATCTGCGTTCCATTCCCCATCGAACTAGGGTTTTTGCTTCCGCTCTTGGGTGTGATCTCCTTACTGCCTCTCCTCACGGGTGTTGGCTCCAGGCTGCTGGCATTATTGCCTGACCTCTACGGCGTGTTCTTCTTCAAATTAGCCCTTTTGCTGCTACTATTAGGCGTGTTCTCCTTCGTGCTGGCATTATTGCTTGACCTCAGCGGTGTGTTCTGCTCCAAATTAGCCATTTTGCTGCTACTATTGGGCGTGTTCTCCTTCGTGCTGGCATTATTGCCTGTCCTCAGCGGCGTGTTCCTCTCCAAATTAGTATTTTTTTCTGCTCCCACTGGGTGTGGTAGCCTCCGTGCTGGCCATCTTCGCCTCTTTGCTACCACTCCTGGGAGTGTTCACCACCATGCTAGCCCTCTTAGCGTTTTTGCTGCTACCGTTCGGTGTGGCATTTTGACTGGATATCAGGGGTGTACTTTGCGGCGTGGTGCCTTTTTTCGTGCGACTCTTGGGCGTCCTCTTCTCTGGCGTGGTCTCCTTGGTGACATTCTTCTTTGGGGTGCCCTTTCTGGGGATGCTCAACATGCTCCTCTTTATGACGCTCCTTTGTAAGACTCTCCTCTATTGGAAACTACCCTCAGTCGCACCAGCCCCAGTGATGCCATGGATCAGGTCACACATGCCTTCTAAAAGTCCATCATCTCTATTGTCGAGTTCCAATTCCTCTCCAACCATTTGCACTATCAAGTGTAAGTAAACTTCACCTCTATAATGTTTCCTTGTAAACGGTACAACTAAATCCCTGGTATCTTTCACTTCGATAGCTTTTTTGCTCCTGTAACCAAAATATAACAAACATGCTTCCTGGGAGGACCCCCACAACACCTTTACACGTAATGATGCCATCAGGTCAGATAACTCTACCACTTCAGGATAGTATCTGCCAAGGATTACATCAAACTCATCATAGAAATTTTCTTTGCCATCATCTAATTTTGCAGTATAATCCGCGACACCGATACAAACGATTACTTTGCCATCATCAAGTTCTTCAGGATAGAAACCGCCGAGAGGACCGAGAGGTGGAGTGGAATAGACCCAGCCCCAATGCCACCGTCACCATCACCAGCGTCATCGTTAGCTGGATCAACCTCGGTGGAAGTACCAGGACCAGGAACAAGGCGAGGTCCCTTAGCAGCGGGAGATACATTACATGGTGGACAGGCAGGGCCCCTTCTAACGGCAGCCACAATAGGATCAGCTGCTGCCATGCCACATCGATGATCAGGAGCAGTTCCCACAATAGCAGTGTTTCGAGTGCTAGCAGAGTCCAGACCATGAGCTAGCTCCAAACCAGCAGCTCGCTGAACCTGAGCACAGGTTCGAGGAGGACACAAGGCATTAGTCTTTGCAACAATAGTGGGGTAGCCTTTGGAAGCCTTAGTTTGCTCAACAGCACCAGGGATTGGGTCAACAGTGGCTAGATCAACAACAACACGAGGACGACCAGTACCAGCAGATTCTAGAGCACGGGTTCGCACGACTTGAGGATGGTTTTAAGGAGGAGCAGCACACAAGGCAGTGGTCTTGGCAACAACAGCGGGGCAGCCTCCGGAAGCCTTAGTTTGCTCAACAGCGGCATGGATTGGGTCAGCAGCAGCCGGAGCAACAACACATCGGGGACGACAAGTACCAATAGATTCCAGAGCAGTGTTTTCCACAATGGCAATACGGGGACTCCTACGAGGAGGTTGCCTGACAGAAGCATGTCGTGGACGAGGAACCACATTTTGCTCAACAACAGTAGGGGTTCGAGTTAGACCTCCCTGTCCAATAATAGCTGGGCGACTCCTAGTAGCAGGAGCTTCCTCATCAAATATGTTACAAATCAGCATAACCACGCGAAGCCCAGCATACTGTTTCATCAACCCAATTAGCTGACTATCACACGCTATAGGAACCTTGAAGCCTCGTTCATCAACGATGCTGAAACGTGCAGTCTGCTCCGGCCTCATTTCAGCAAGTTCACGCACAACAGCAACCAAACTAGGGATAGTGCATAACTGCACATGCGCTACTTCTATCTTCAGATTGTGAGCTTGATTCCACGTGCTCTTCCCATCTGCTAATTTAATGTGGTAGCCGCAGATGGTGACAAGAACCGTGTATTTGGGTTCAGCGGAGATCCTACTTGATAGAAAATTGGGGACAAAAGATAAGAATTGTTTGTCAGTGTCATGCTAGCAAACAATTCTATGTTCGATATATCGCTGTAATGCCAATAGCCAGCTAGCAGTTATAGGTAGTGCGAATAGCAAAGAGAAGAGTAGCTCACTCGCTATTAGCTAGAAGTACTTCTTCCTCGACAAATGGATCTGCCATCCTTCATGCTGCTTAGCTCGTCGGCGGTAGAGGCGGCTAGATCGTCGCAACGGCTAGCACGACATTCGGCATTAGAGCTCGGTAGCAGCGAGTAGGTGCATCAACTTGGCGCCAGAAGTCAAATGCCCGAAGAGATCATTCTGGTTGGAGAGGGAATTTTGATGCCGCCGGTGCTAGGGTTCATGCGAAAGGAGGGAGATAGTGGATTTGTGAATTTGGTCAACGCACCATGCTCCTTTAGTCTCTCGTTTCTCCTATGTGGTTGCCGTGTTGGCGCTCGTGTCACAGAAATATTACTGACATGAGGGTCCCGATCGTCTACTTCACGGGGCAGTTTCATGGAATGTTTGGATTTGGTAGGGGTGAGATGAGTTTGCATCGAAATGGCCCCTCTCGGTAGTTGGCGGCCCAACATTTCGAAACGCAGTAATTTTAGGCAACTTAGGTACCGCGGTGCACTTGCCCGAGAACTTTGGTACTGCAGACGAACATGCCCCATCTAGAGTCATTTCATGTGTGTTCTTTTCATAGACCACATATGGATCCACCAGTGTCATTGCATGTGTGTTCTTTTCAAAAAACCACATATGGATCCGCTAGTTTCATTGCATGTGTGTTCTTTTCATTAACCACATATGGATCCACCAGTGTCATTGCATGGGTGTTCTTTTCATTAACCAAAGCTAGAGTCATTGCATGTGTGTTCTTTTCACAAACCACATATGGATCCACCAGAGTTCATTGCATGTCTGTTCTTTTCACAAACCACATATGGATCCACCAGAGTTCATTGCATGTTTGTTCTTTTCACAAACCACATATGGATCCACCAGAGTTCATTGCATGTGTGTTCTTTTCATTAACCACAGCTAGAGTCACTACATGTGTGTTCTTTTTACCAACCACATATGGATCCACTAGTGTCATTGCATGTGTGTTCTCTTCATTAACCACAGCTAGAGTCATTGCATGTGTGTTCGTTTCACTAACTATATGGATCCACCAGTGTCATTGCATGTGTGTTGTTTTCATTAACCACAACTAGAGTCACTAGATGTATGTTCTTTTCACAAACCACATATGGATCCACCAGTGTCATTGCATGTGTGTTCTTTTCATTAACCACATCTAGAGTCATTGCATGTGTGTTATTTTCACAAACCACATATGGATCCACCAGAGTCATTTGCACGTGTGTTATTTTCAATGACAGCCATTGGACGCAAACAATCGGGACGCAGAGCTAACCAGCAACCGCTCCAGGCTTCTAGAAGACCCGATCCCTGATTGTTAGGCACCGTTGGATCAGGGTGCATGGACGGTAAGGATGTCCTCCGTGAGGGCGATCCGCGAGAAGTCTGTTCTGCAAACTGATTGGCTGTGGCATCCACGACTGGGCCTACGTCCTTGCCCTTATCCCCTTAACCTAGGGCCGAATCTCAGATCGTGTTCCTTCATCGCCATGGAGAGGGAGAGGCCCAAACTCAGCTTGCACGAGGCTCAGATGTTCGCCCACTATGACATACTCGCGCCACCGTTCGCGAGGCTTCCGGTCGGCTTCGAGCTCAGCTACACCGGGGTTCCTGTCGTGCCGCTCTTGCGTGACAACGTGTTGGCAAGATCGAGGAGCACTGCCGCTAGCTGTCGGAGCGGAAGAGGGCACTGGCACGGTACTCACGCACGAGTGCATACTAGGGAAAGTTGTTCCAGAAGGAGCGAGTTGTGTTGATTGAGCTGTGTGGAACCCACCGGCGGGAGATCCACCCGCATCTGCACAACCCCGAAGGGAGGCAGCACTTCTGGGCAGTGCCTGGGCGTACGACCTCCACCATTATTGATGCAATGCGCCATGAAGAATCCATGAGGAAGAGGAACGCTGACGGGAATGTCGACATCGATTCTAACACGGAGGAGGTTGACGGCGACGCGGACAACATCGTTGAAGATGGAGACTACGGGAGCATCATAGTCGATTAGGGCCACTTAAGCATAAATTAAATCTATGTACAGTATCTTAATGCCTCTTTGGATCTGGGTCACTTGAGTCATAGTAGATTATCGTCATAATCTATATATGTTGGCCATGTTTTAGGTGTCTTTATCTTTGAAACTAGTCGAAACTCGTCCGATCCTCAAAATAAAATTCGCGTGTTCCTAGCATATCGGATGGGACAATACGCTGACTCAGCTCCCAGCACTTGGTGGCACAACCATAATTTGGAGTGCGCCAGAGGAGAAGGGGTTGAGCGTGTTGTAATAGTGTAATACTCCTGTCCAGATATAACTGACTTATCTTTTTTTACATATTTAAATGTATCTATACACAAAACATGTCTAGATACATACAAATCTACACAAATTAAAGTCTCTCAGTTCTAGACGGAGGGAGTAATAATATTATTTGAGGAATAGTTTCTGATGGCATATATTGGCCATGTTTTAGGTTTCTCTGTCTTTCAAACTAATAAAAAGTCGTCAAATTCCAAACAAACAAAGTCATTGCGTTCACATCTAATGGGACAATATGATGACTCTGCTACTTGATGGCACAACCATAATTCTGGAGTGCGCTAGTGGAGATGGGAATCCAAGGGAGATAGGAACTAGTATCTGCATCCATACACAAGTAAAAAATTAATGTAATAATATTTAACAAATTGTAATCTGGTCCACATGACCCCATCACAGACACGTTGCACGAGCCAGATATAAATAAAGATGACATGACTAGTTTAGTTTCAGTGATATAATTCAACATACGACATTACTGTGCTCGCATCTTTCTGCTCCTCTTATTAGTCTGCTAGCCCATGCTGCATTAAGCAATAGTTGATGAGGATGAAAAAATGATAAAATGGCAAATAAAATAGTTTTTAAGCTTACCTTTCATCTGGAGAATCGTACAAAGATGAAATTAGCAGGGATTTATTATTTCTCCTGGAGTTAGCCGAAAGATCCTCAAGAACATCCTCAATCACCCCTGCAACTTATTCATATTCTAATACACCTCCATTATTTGCCCTTTCCTCCCTGTTCCGCTTACCCTTTTGTTTCTTTTCACACCCTTTTCTCGCTGGCACCTCCACTTCTTCATAAATTGGCTGCTTACCTACGTTTTCCTCCGATTTCTCATCACCATTTTCCTCCACCTGCTGCACTTCCTCAAGTTATTCGTCTTCGCGCTGCTCTTCCTCCGATTAAGCTGAGAAGCCTCATTTTCGCCACCGCATGTGAAGCGAGGACAAGATCATGTATCGGGTTTTTGCACAACCTCTTGATATGGCCGAATCGGCCACAACGTTTGCATTTCCTTTTCCTTGCTCCCAGCCTTGAACCTTTATCGGTGGAGGCTTCGATCCTTAGCTTTCTAGGCCTCCTAGATGGCCTCCTAAGAACTGGTGGTTGAAGTTTGAACCCTAGATCGACAATCTCCCAATCATTTTCATCAGCCATAGGTGGTACGTTTTTTTGCATAAGTTGCAGCAAACTTGTCCATAGAGAAATAGTTGTCGACATAGTTCTCTATTTCAGCTCTGCTACCTCTAAGCTTTAAGATGAAGTACATTGCATGGTGACATGGCGACGATGTCTGCCCTTTGCCGCATGAACAAGTCTTGTTTCCAATGTCTACAGTGTACCTCTGTTCACTTCCATGCTTGTATTCTGCATAAACCTAACCAATGTTTGGGAACGTCTGACCATCCTCATCTTTATCGTTCTCATTCCCCTGGTTCTTGCATTCAGTAACGTAACCACCTTTGGAACTATTTTAGAGCCTAAAAAGTTTCTTGCACAAATTCTTTGCCTTAAATCTATCTTCATCATTATGCACTGTCTTATTGCATCCAACAAAATAACAATTCCAAGTGTCTTCATGCCCGAAATCTTATCATTGAAACTCTCTGCCAAATTATTGCAAACAAAATCCACCTTTCTTAACTCACCAAACTTGCTTCTGGCCCATAGCTTGGTGTGATGTTCTTCAACGTATTTTTTCACCTTTGGCACTACATACATGTTCTACAAGTAAGTAGCATGCATGCTTGGGGTGTATGTGTATGCTGATCACCACAAGTCCTCTTCAAAGATCTTTCCTTTGAACTTCCGCGAGAAGTTAGTAGCGAGGTGCCGCATGCATTCCCTATGCTCAACCCCAGGAAACACAACATCAACATCATTCTCAAGACCCTTGCATGCACCAGTGTGTATCACCAAGCCTTCAGGGTGACCAATTACTGCCCATAGTCTCTGCATGAACCATGTCCAACTTTCATTTGATTCACCCTCAAGAACAGCATAAGCTACGGGTAGAAGCCAATTATGCGCGTCCAAAGCACATGTAGAAGCAACATGTCCCCTAAACTTCCATGTTAAATAAGTTGCGCCTATTCCCAAGTATGGCCTGCAGCCGTCTAGGAACCCCTTCTACCATGCCTTCAGGCAGACAAAACATCTCTTGAAGCATTTCTTATCTGCCTGCTTATACCTAACCCCCCTCGAGACCTTTTCTCTTCCTTTCACAACCTCGTAATCGATGTCAACAACACTTCCAGGTGATGTTTTCTCTACCCGAGCTTTGAAACTATACAACATGTGAAAACTGTCATTCCACTTTCCTTGAATGAAGTCTAGAGCCATCTCCTTCCCATCAAAGACTCTATGGTAAGGAATCAAAATGTTAAACTTTTTTGCTAATCTTTGCTCTAAGTTCAGTAGGTCCAATGTTATGATCCTGCCTCACCTAGTCAAGTACAGTAGGAGCAATCCACTTGGTAGTCACCGGTCTAATTTTATCACTTAAAGAAGTATTAGGGCAGTTGTGTTTCTTCGTGTTTACTTTGATCTACATTCGATAAGAATCCAAATAATTCAGAGCTAATTATCAGCAGAATAAATATGAGAAAGACTGAAACTAAATGTAGCTATTGCAACCTGAAATGTGTGTCCACCACGCATTGAAGATGCATGTAATCTCCATTTACACACATTACTTTCCCTACAATGCACCCTAAATCTCTTTTGGTCGCTCTTTTCAATGATAAATTCGAACCCAACTCTGATTGCATAGGTTGCAACTTCATATCTGCAGTCCTCCACATTCTCAAAGATAGTCCCCTCATCAATTGTAGGATTGTCCCTATCAAATTGTATCACTAGCATGTCCTCGTCTTTGTCGTCGTATCTACATCCCATTTCCACATCTTCATATTCCTCTTCCTCATCAGTCCCATAGTCAGGCTCAAAGTTCGAATCAACCAAATATTCCCTACTCTCCATCCTATCAGGGCCAGCAACCATGTCTGGATATGTTTTCTCATCATCATCCGCACCGCCACACATTTTAGTGTCTTCATGCTCGCTTGACAAAGCATCATGCTCAAGGAAAAGCTGTACAGACGTCCTATGGTTACGAACACATATCCTTGCCATCACCACGGGACTAGAAACGCTAATTGGGGTATGCAGAAAAGGAATCACAGTTCTTACCCTTCAATATGGACGCACGACACCTTCTCCGGGCTCCATACCTCCAAAGCTCTACACCCCACTTCCTCTTCCCCTGTTTTGTTCTCCTCTGTGCTCTCCAGACTTGAAGGAGATTCCGTGCTCTCTAGCCGCGCAGGACCCATCTCCGTGTTCTCAAGCCTCGCAGGATCCATATCCAGGCGGGATCCGGATCAATAGCATCATTGGGCACCTAACCGAACGGCCAGCTCTTGGCTTTTGTTTCTAGACGTGCCTGGGCGGTGGACGGCGGCAAGCAGACATGGTAGGGAGGGGAGGGGAGGGGACGTGAGGGGATGGCAGGGACGGCAGGGCAGGATGACGACGACCCAAGGGGAGGACGAGAGAGGTGCACGACTGAACGGAGTGGTGGCGACAGGAGCAGAGGAGCAGAGCGGAGTGGAGCTGGTTGCGACAAAACATGGAAAATTGCACAATACACTACAGGAAAAGTTGGCTTTTACAACAGACAATTTTCATGGTTGAAGGCCCGTTTTTCATGGCTAAAAAGTCTTCTACGACGGATGGCCATCATGGTCAAAGCCCCATCACAAAAGAATCTACAACGGTTTTTTCCTGACCATGGCAGATCGCAACCTTCAGCCACGAAAACTTGTTCCGTCGTAGATTTGTTTGCCAGCCGCGTTGACTGCTGACGTCATGCAAACTGCCATGTGGCAGCCGCCGTTAACAGCCATAGAAACTGTGGCAGAAGCCAAGGCCTAGTAAATTCTAACTGGGTCGGCCCATTAGCGGAGCCCAATAAGAAGATGGCCTGTTACTGTTTTGTCCTGCACTGTTTGAAATGGGCCCAAAGTTGCAGCCAACAGCAGCCCACGAACTTTCAGGCCCAATACCGTTTCGGCCTAAAGAAGGCCCATGATGGTCCAACACTCTGCGGCCCATTAGCAGCCTGCGCCAAGTCGCTCCTGTACATTTAAGGCCTGCGGGCGGCCCATCACTGTTTATCGCAGCCCATCATGGGCGGCCTACTGACGGCCCTTGTCTGAGATGGCCCGTTACTGTCCTGTCCTTTCACTATTCCGGGCTTTATGTGTTCAGGCCCACAAGCAACCCTTTACTGTTCTAGTATGGTAAATGTGTTGGCATTCTTGCTCTCGCTTGAAATTTCTCGGCCGCATTCTTGCTTGTCACTATTCTGGCCTTTCACTGTTGCGACCCTTTACTATTGCGGCCGGCTACTATTTTGGCCTGTTACTATACTAGGATTTCACGGTTTCTTGCCTGTTACTACGATGGGCTGTTTCTGTTACGGCCTGCTACTATTAAGGTCTGTTACTATTATGGCATGTTACAGTTATGACATGTTACTCTTACGGCCTGTTACCATTACGGCCTGTTACTGTTATGTCTAGTTACAACTTGTAGGTCAGCCCATTACGTTTACGGCCTTTTATAGTTTCGGCCTTTTCTGAAGTCCATGCCAATATCATAAAACATTTATATAATCCAGCATTTTTTATTGTTCATCGTCGGCCGAATACACAACGGTCCAATAAGAAAGCACGATATTGTTCCCTAATCGACCTGCCTGGCATAGTTACCGTAACGACTACCGCATATGTGGACGGCGTCAACTAAATGCATACATGGCCTACGCGAGTTATCTAGATATTACATCAGTTGCAAACTTCTTAAAATTATTACATATTATCAAATCAAGGGAAAGAAAAATCAGCATTTCAGTTGACAATCAAGTTGATAGCAGAGTCCTCAATTGATCACCTGCATCTTCCTTTGAGTGTGACAGCTACATTGGAGGAGACATGATCTTGTAGCCCCCTCTTTGGTGGCGATAGCAATAATTGCACCCTAAAACTAAGTAATAACAAGCTAATACATCAAACAAGATAAACTACTCATTTGACTGATATGATATGAGCTATGATCTAGAGTTTACAACTGGTCAATGGTTCAATTATTGACCAACACGTGAAACAAACAGGACAAGCAAGCATGCATTAAACAAGTGTGCCTACCGTGAAACGAGCAATCAAAAAATGTGTGTGTGGCTTAGAATTTCAGCAAAAATAAACTAGCCAGGTCATTTCAACAAATATATATATGGAAGTAGTTCTATACCCTAAAATGCAAGAGACGTCGGGTGACTCAGAATTTGCGCTGAGACACAAAATGGCATGCAGTTACTGTCATATCAAAGAATGAACCAGATAAAAATTATAACCGTATCATACGAGAACTTGTAGAGCAGGAATGCAAACCACGAATGAACTATATATTGTAGAGGATAGTTATGTCGTGACTTAGGACAAACCAGACCCAGAACCAGATGCAAGATATAATGGCGTCGCTCGTGAACCTGTAGAGTAGGACAAACAAGCATTAGACAAGTGTGCCTAGAATGAAATGAGCAATCAAACAAAGTGTTTCTTAGAATTTCAGCAAATATAAACAAGTGAGGTCATTTCAGCAAATATATATGGAAGCAGTGGCATCTCCTAGAATGCATAGTCGTTGGGTGACTCAGAATTTGCGGTGAGCTACACAATGGCATGTAGTTACTGTTCATAGCTAAGAATCAACCAGATAGAAATTATAATGGCATCATAAGAGAACGTCTAGAGTAGGAACGCAAACCACGAGTGAACTACATAGTAGAGGACAGTTATGCTATTGTCAGGATGAACCAACACCAGATAAGGAATTAATGGCATCCCGTGTGAACCTGTAGAATAAGCTATGCAAACCAACATGTTCATTGTTCCATTTTGAGCTATATGCAAGAAAAATGAAATAGTTAGTGATGCAGCTTTTGAAGAAGCACATGGCAACAACAAAATTATAATTGAATTAGTACGAAGAGTTTAAATGGCTACTACAGGATAGCAGAACGATGCCAAGGAGGAAATAATAGTAGAAACTGATCTCAGGACGAACTAGATAGATTCAACAACTATAGAGCAAGGAATCCACACTAATATTTTCGCTGACTTTACATTTTGCAAGAATTACATGGTAGAAGGCAATTACTGTTGTATGGAGTAGCTAAGAACATGTGTATGACAAAATAATAGACATGTCCATGACTTGAAATTTGTAGAGCAGCGCATGCAAACCAACATGTCTAATGACCTTGTATGTACTAGCACGAAGAACATGCATGCCCACTGACTTGTATGTACAAGCACGATGACAAAAATGCAGTTCACTACGACAGGCTTGAACCTGCTATACTGCTGAAAAAACAAAAATGGGTTGCAGATTTGTTTAACCTTGGTCGGAGAGGCGTCTAAGCATCATCGGTACCGTGCGGGTGACGTCCAGGTCACGGAGAGTGCTGCGGTTGCGGTGGCTGTTGGCGTCAGGAAAGTAGATCTTGGGCGGTCGATGCCATCTTGAGCGCGGTGAACGAGAGCGTCGCTGAGGCAGATCCAGTGCAGTGAACAACAACGACCGAGTAGCTGGTCTAGAGCGGTGGACATGGAACTCCTTGAACTAGATCACGTTCCGTGTACACCGCTGAAGCGGATCCGGTACGGTTGGGTAGCTTTCAGTGGCTGGGAAGCAAAGCTTGGGCGGTCGATGATGCCATCAGCATGGTGAATGACACTGCAGCTCCGGTGCAGTGGCAAAGAGACTCAGTGAACCAGATCTGGTGCGTGAGCATCGGTGAAGCGGCTCCGCGGCGGTGCACGAGACCGCGGCTCAAGCGTGTCCAGACGCCGTGGAATTGCCGCCGGCCGGTGCGCGTCGTGGTCGTGGAGGTGAGGGCATGGGAGAGAGGGGCTGGGATTTTTGGAAGGACCAGCAGGAAAATCTGGGCAAATCCGGACTAAGGAGGTGAACAGAAACATAAATTACAATCGTGCCCCCAAGCTACCAACTTTAGCTCGCCCATAGGGCGTCAGAACAATGGGTAGAATCCGAATTTTGAAGTCAAAAGTTTTTGAAACTGAGGGGCGGGAAATGCTAAAAGATCAGTGTGTGATTTTGCTGCTTGATTGAGATATTGATTTTTGCGACTGTCCATCTAATAATAATATAAAAATGGTACTGCCCTGGTGGGATATTTTGCCTCAAAGTTTTTGAAACTGAGGGACGGGAAATGCTTCAAAGTCAGTGTATGGTTTAGCCGCTCGATTGAGATTTTGAATTTGACAAGCGCCCATATGATAATAATACAAAAATGGTACAACCCCGGTGGGAGATTTTGCCTAAAATTTAATGAAACGGAGGGTCGGGAAATGCTTCAAAGTCGGTGTGCGGTTTTGCTGCTCGATTGAGATTTTGTATTTGACAAGCGCCCATCTGATAATAATAATAATATAAAAATGGTACTTTCTAGGTGGGAGATTTTAGCTCAAAGTTTTTGAAACGGTTAGGCGAGAAATGCTTCGAAGTCGGTGTGTGTGATTTTGCCACTCGATTGAGATTTTGAATTTTGCCAGCATCCATGTACTAGTAGTAGTAGTAGTAAAAAAGGTGGTAGAACATACGGCTATATGGTCAGGAATTCATGGCCGAGAGTCACATCAACTAATCATCCATATAACCACACTTGAGGTACTCCCTGTGTTCGGTATTACTAGGCTGGAGTAGTACTAGTTCGGAGAATTAACTTCACCTACTCGCTTTAAAGCTAGTTATTACATGCAGTAGTAATCCGAAAATTCAGCCAATGCATGTGGCCATCGCATCTAATTGAAAACATGCAAGCCAATGGATGCACTCCCGTTTTAGCAACATGATCGGCCAGGAGCATTACACGATGTGGTGGTTCATATTTTACGATCAACTAGAGGAGTAATTGAGCAAAACTAGGAGCATTAATTGGTCCTCCGGCCTAGCAATTGAGGCTGTAAAATAATTAAGAGGTATATACACCTTTATTCCCACATCTTACACCGCGAGAACGTTTTAGTTCCACACATATTGAAAAATGTGCAATACTAGTCCCTCAACTTATATCTCGAGAGCATTTTAGTCCAATTTAATGAAATTTCAGTGAATTTGACTTAATTTGTCCACAAATGACATTGATTTTTTAAAAATGACCCCTCTATATTTTTATGTCATTTGTGTCCCTATGCGGACTGATAAGTGGGCCACCTATTAGTAGACGTACAAATAAAATAGTTAAATCTCTAAGAGGATAATGGATTCGAACTTAACAATTTTGTACAACTACACACACACCGACAAGCCACTATGCCGGTAGATGCCCACGACTACTCATGTGAGACGAGGAGTACTTGAGAGGACGTAATTATGCCAGACGAGGAGTACTTGGAGGGAACTAATTATTTATACAATAAAAAAGCACATACGAACGCAAAAAATGCTTACGTCAATGTTGGCACGGTCCATAATATCAATTGTATAGCTTTGTCGTTAACCTAGTAACTAGCTGTAGTGTCTAGAATAAACTTGAGTTTTTTATTATTTGCAAAAATGAAAAGGAATAAAGTTGAGTTGTTATTGTACTCCAGAACACATATTTTTTAATATCCAAAATAAAGAACACATCAGCCAGAGCGCTCTTTAGTTAATCACTTCTGTGTGCATGTTGTAGTGGCAAGGTTGATTTCTTCAGTAGCGCAGATAATCAGTTCGATACCCTACAATGCATTGGTAGTTTTTCTTATTCGTTTTCTTATTCATATCCTCCTATCAAGTCGTACCAAGGTCACAACTGGCAGGCAGAAAATACATAGGGGTCATTTTGCAAAAATTATAATGCCACATGTCACTTCCAGAATTAGTTACGACGAATTCGGACAAAATCACAGAAATTTGATTGAATTGGACTAAAATGTTCCTGGTTACAAGTTGTGGGGCTAGTGTTGCTCACTTTGCAAGATGTGGGACTAAAACGCTCCCACGGTGCTAGTTGTGGGACTAAAAATGTATATACCTCAATAATTAATGATCGTGCTATTGAGAGAACATGAGGTTTTTAGCTCCACGGTGCATACACCCCATCCGACCACATGGTGAGCATCCAAGGGCACAGCCAAAAAGCGAAATTGAAAAATGGAAAATGCCATGCAAAAAATCAAAAATGCCCTGTGTTTGCGTGTGCCCTGAGGGACCAGGGAGCACAGGTTTTCTTCTTAGATTTTGGGATAATTAAATACAATGAGGTTATGATACTACTACTACTAGTATGATCCTACACCTACACACTCGCGTTCTCCCAGGAGTCGTAAGCTGGTGTGCGCATGACTGTTGTACCATAATTAGTACGCGTGCGCATGCGCGTGCCTGTCCCAGTTTGATGAAACGCGCTTGCGGTTGCTGTGTGCATGCCGTCGTCTCGTTTCCACATGATTCACTTGGCTTTCCAGGCCTTTGTTTAAATGTGTGTCTCTGGAACCTCTTCATGTGCTAGTCGGTGGGACCGAGACCACACGAACGCCATCATCCATGGTCGGCAAGAAGCAGGAGGACTCGCCATGGGCTGGTCTCCTTGAGAGACTCGTCCAGAAGATAGGTGACATCTTCCTTTCGACGGACGACTTCGACTACTATGCCGCAATTCGGGCAGTCTGCAATGCCTGGCGCGGCTTCACGGAGGAGCACTTTATGCTAGCCAACTGGATTGTTCTAGAGCACCAGTTGTCGGAGGAGTATCGGGTATAAGACGCCGCCATCATGTTGCTGAACATGAGAACTGGCTGCCACCTTGAGAAGATGATTAGCCAGGTTATTTGCAGGTGCTTTCTTTATATTCATCTGTATATATGCGATCCATTTTTTTGCATTCACATCCTATACTATCTACTTTTCAAGTTCTATTTCTTCGTCCACTTGTTGCCCAGGGTTTTGCTCCATGTTTTACCTTGATTGAATTTCAGTCTGTTTACCTTGACTGAAGCTCTGTTTCTCCTTCCTCTATCTCTAGAAGGTACTTTTATGTCGGTAGCACAACCGGCGGCCTCCTTGTGCTTAGACAGAGGGTGCAGCCGTACAAGACCCGGTTGTACAACCCCTTCTCGGGCGCTATCAAGCGCCTGAGGGAGGAGATACTGACCTAGCGGGTGGCTTCTATCGCTATGACGATCTTCCCGTCATTGATGGTGTTTACATCAAACCATCAGAACACCACCATTCGATGGGCGGATTAGAGCACAGAGGAAGGGAGTCGCCCGGTCTTTGGTGAAGGGTCGTACCCGCCGTATGACTTCGTAGAACTCTGGAGCATGACTTCTTACGCTGGTGATGTTTTTGGCATAAATAGATACGGGTCTGTCCTCTCAACTATGTGTGATGCTGCTCATGGAGATGTGCAGCTGCAGCGCTCCGCACGAACCCTGGAGATGCATCCCACCATTGTAGGCCCTGTTCCGGGCTGCCAGTTCCTAGAGAATCGTTTTTACCTCGTCGAGTCCGATGGGGAGTTGCTATTCGTTGTGAGTGGACCGGTCTACGGCGGCAAGCCGATTTTTTACCGGGTTGATACCTAGAACCGTGTCCTTTAGCCGGTCAGAGGCATCGGAAGTCGTGCTCTCTTCGTTGCTGACAATCGGTGCGTCTGCGTCGATAGCGCCAGGGTACCCACGGTGCAGGCTAGCAGTATATACTATGCGGACCTATCTGAGATTAGATCTTACAACTTTGAGGCTCTTGCGTGGGAAGAGGAGCCAAGCGTTGTATATGGGTATGGAGTAGGAGGATTATGGATCAATGACCGTCCTGTCGAACTCGATCGATTGCTGGCGGAGTATTCCAGAATCGTCGAGCATTCTGAGCTGCAGATGGTGCCGCCATATGGCGAGGATGGTACCACCCACTACGATTACTACGACGGTTATCCATCAAATTGATGGATTGTGTGGGTCTGCTCCTGATGTATTCTCTGCAGGTCAGCTCTTTATGTGTTCACTTTGTTGAGTGAATGTCTATGAATTTTGCAAGTTCTATGGTGCCCGTGTAATACAATGGACGTTCTCCCTGTTCCAGTAGATCGTGTGTTGTACCTCTTATAATTTCACTATTTTTTCATGTGTGTGTAGTAATTCTAATAGATGCTTAGTTTGTAACAATCCTCAAACAACTTACAATTGCAAATTATAGTAGATTATTACAATCCTCAGTAAACTTGATAGTAATAAAATGAAGCATAAAAGTTGCATCAGAGTCCAGACAACTAAAAAAACACCATAACTGGTGTTACAGAAAAGGTCTCTATGGAGCTTGCATCCCGAGACATGTAACAACTAGCTTTCCATGAGAGCTGCAGATGAGATTATTAAGTATGTTCTGCGTTAAATCTTGCCTGTTTTTCAATTCATATAAGTCTTTGCATGCTATGGTGATTACTGAATCTGTTTTGTTGGCTTCTTGCTCAACAATATCAAGGGCATCTTGGAGGGCATCCTCAAATAATTTTTCGGCTGAAAAATGAGGATCAGTCGAAGCGGTGTGCCATGAGCAATAGGTATTGTCACTGCTGCTGTGTGAAACAAAATCTAAACTTGGACAAGTGGGTCTTTGTTTGGCATTCAGAGGGTCATTTGCAGCCTGAAACAAACACAAAACAAGTTATAACAGCATTACCATGCAATCACACCACCATGAATTTTAAATCTGTCAATGCGGTAATATATAAGGAAGGAAGCAATTAACAGTGGTGGCTCATACATCTATTTCTTCTTGAATAAGTAGACCAGCTGGTGCCATGGAGCATTGCGAGCATGTGCTACTCTGTGAAATGACTGCTCTACTTAAAGATGGCTGAGACCAAGACAAAACAAGTTACTTAAACAATAGACTTGGGAAACAAACTACAAGTTCATTTTGAATAACAATGCGAGCAATCAACCAAAGTACCAGATGTAGACTACTCAAACTAGAATGTGCAGAACATGAATAAAACGAATATTAAAACTAAGTCATTATGTTTATCATATATAAACTAGCCAAGAACTACACAACAAAATCTGGCACTGATTTAATCATAGAAAAAGAGTAACTCAGCCAATAAAAACACATCAATTGTGAACCTCAAATATGCTAGCTAGATAATTTTAGACAAACAATGAATCAAGCAATCATACATTGAATTATTCATGAATAGCCAGATAATTTCAATGCTTCGGCGGACTGAGAACAACAAACTGAACCATCAAGTGTCTCGTATTAAAATAGCCAGTTCATTTAACTATGATACACAATAGATACAAGAGTGAGATGAATACACAGAGTTCCTTATGATACATGTGTGGATCTTATCGCTAGTGTGGCCTTGTTCTTATTATTAGACAACTCAGATGCAATACACCCGGCCTCTCCATATCTAGGAAATTGAACTAAGCATATGGAACAAAAGCAGACCATAGTGGGGCTAAAATGTTTGACGCTAATTTTTGGCCAAAAAATATGAAAACAAGAAAGACAAATGGTAAATTTAAGCAAAAAAATGTGGCAAGGACCAAACTTCGGGTGGGGGGCCTTACGGTAGGTGTTACACAAGATCTACGGCGGCTTGTGTGAATGGGCAGAGTTTGTACTCCATTGTTGCTCCTCTGCATAAAGGTAAGGACAACTGTCAATACAAACAGGTTCCAACATGATATACATTGACATGAGTGAAACAAAAGTGATGGGGTCTTACGAGATTATAGGAGCCATTCACTCTATGATATTGTATGCAAACTAAGGCTTCTCCTTGCATAATAATAGCAAATAGTTTGAGCTGCAGGTTAAGAGGGATCAAATCGATAGTACATAATGGTCAAATAGTATAGCATGTGTAAACTTGTAGTATAGGATAGTAGGACAATATCACGATGGAAGTACTAGAGCTTTTCCGTAAAACTTTCAAAGCAACCTACACAGTTTACTTGTAGTAGTTCAAATTTTACCTATTATATTTTTTCCGCTTTGCCTATTATAATTTTATATAGTGATGATATGGCATATGTCTATTATGTGAGTCTCACGTGCAAGGCACGTGCAATTTACTAGTATTTGTAGTTTCAAATTTGACCTAATTTCGATAATCGACATAAAGTCATTCTAATGGGCAGAGTTAGCTGGGAAGTTTGAAAACTCATAAAACATGGGAATCGTTGGTACAACATGTTGGTACAATATATATGTATGTAAACTTGGCTAGTGGCATTCAGATCCAATATTCTTCGGACTTTTCTTTAGGAAAAAGAACAACCTCGCTCGTATTTTTCACTCAGAAAATGTAGAATTGAATGTTATTTCTTGATAGTTGGAAACTCACACCGACGACATTGTTTACTACAAGAAGATGCACCGATGATCTACCTATGAAAAGACATTTAATTCAAGAGCAATCTATGGCGTTTACTTGTAGCTACCTCAAGTCTAACCTAATTTCGTTAAATTACCAATATGCACAGTCTTAGCAAGAAGTTGAACCTATCATCGAAACTCTCGCTGGTTTCTGGTATATTAATTTTGAACCCTTGATGGGTATGTCCAAAAGCTTTTTCGTAAATCTATCGAAGAAAAACCTACAATTTACTTGTAGTTTCAAATTTGACCTAATTCCGACATATCGACATAAAGTTATTCAAATGTACGGGGTTAGCTATAGGAAGCTTCAAAACCCATAAAACATGGGAATCACAAGTAAACATGTTGTCGATCCACTATATATATATATGTCTGTCAACTTGGCTTGTGGCATCCATATCCAATATTCTTTGGACTTCTCTTTACGGAAAAGAACAACTAACCTCGTTCGTCTTCACTCGGAAAACGTAGAATTCAATGTTCTTTCCTGGTAGTTGGACACTCACACCCATGGCACTGATTACTACTAGAAAATGCACCCATCTACCTCTGAAATGACATTTAATTCAAGATCTATCTATCATGCTTAATTATAGGTCAAGTTTGACCTAATTAATTTTGTTAAATTGTCAAGATGCAAAATCTTAGCAAGAAATTGAACCTATCATCAAAACTTTCTTTGTTTTCAGATATATTAATTGTGACCCCTCGATGGGTACCTCCAAAAGATTTTTTAAAACTTTCAAAGCAATCTACAATTTACTTGTAGTTTCAAATTTGACCTAATTTCGATAAATCGACATATAGTCATTCGGTCAAATGGGCATAGTTAGCTAGGAAGTTTAAAAACTCATAAATAAAACATGGGAATCGTTGGTACAACATGTTGGTCCACTATATATGTCTATAAACTTGGCGTGGCATTCACATCCAATATTCTCTAGACTTCTTACGAAAAAGAACAACCTCGCGACATATAGTCAAATTTGACCTAATTTCGATAAATCGACATATAGTAATTCGGTCAAATGGGCAAAGTTAGCTAGGAAGTTTGAAAACTCATAAATAAAACATGGGAATCGTTGGTACAACATGTTGGTCCACTATATATGTCTGAAAACTTGGCGTGGCATTCACATCCAATATTCTCTAGACTTCTTATGAAAAAGAGCTATCTATCACGCTTACTTGTAGCTGAAGTTTGACCTAATTAATTTCATTAAATTGTCAAGATGCAAAATCTTAGCAGGAAGTTGAACCTATTGTCAAAACTCTTGTTGTTTTTAGATATATTAATTGTGACCCCTCGATGGGTACCTCAAAATTAAAAGCTTTTTCGTAAAAATTACAAAGCAAAACCTACAATTTACTTGTAGTTTCAAATTTGACCGAATTTCGAAAAATCGACTTAAAGTCATTAAAATGGGCAGAGTTAGCTAGGAAGTTTGAAAGCTCATTAAATATGGGAATCGCAAGTACAACATATTGTCGATCGACTATATATGTCTGTCAACTTGGCTTGTGGCATCCACATCCAATATTCTTTGGACTTCTCTTTACGGAAAATAACAACTAGTAGCCTCGCTCGTCTTCACTTGGAAAATGTAGAATTGAATGTTCTTTCCTGATAGTTAGAAACTCAAATTGATGGCCTTGTTTACTACAACAAGATACACCGATCAACCTCTAAAAATACATTTAATTTCAATAGCAATGTATCACGCTTAATTACTTGTAGCTCAGGTTTGACCTAATTTCATTAAATTGTTAAGATGCAAAATCTTAGCAAGAAGTTGAACCTATCGTCAAAACTCTCGGTGTTTTATGATATATTAATTGTGACCAGTTGATGGGTACCTCCAAAAGTTTTTTTGTAAAACTACCAAAGCAACCTATAATGTACTTGAAGTTTCAAATTTGACCTAATTTTGATAAATCGACATAAAGCCATTCGATCAAATGGGCAGAGTTAGCTATGAAGTTTGAAAACTCATAAAACATGGGAATCGTTGGTACAACATGTTGGTCCACTATATATGTTAGTAAACTTGGCTTCTGGCATCAGATCCAATATTCTTCGTACATTTCTTTACGGAAAAGAACAACCTCGCTCGTCATCACTCGAAAAATTGAGAATTGAATGTTCTTTCCTGACAGTTGGAAAATCACACCGACGACATTATTTACTACAGGAAAATACACTCATCTACCTCTAAAAAGTCATATATTTCAAGAGCAATCTATCACGCTTACTTTGTAGCTCAAGTTTGACCCAATTTCGTTAAATAGTGTCATGATGCAAAATCTTAGCATAAAGTGAAACCAGTTGTCAAAACTCTTAGTTGTTTCTCATATATTGATTGTGACCCCCCGATGGGTACCTCCAAAAGCTTTTTCATATAACTTTCAGAGCAACCTACAAAACTTGTAGTATATAGTTCAAATTTGAATTAATTTTGATTAATCGACATATAAAGTCATTCGAGTGGGCAGAGCGATAAGCTATAGGAAGTTTGAGAACTCATAAAACATGGGACATCATAAGTACAATATGTTGGTCCACTATATATGTGTGAAAAATTGGCTTGTGGCATTTAGATCCTTATTCTTCGGACTTCCTTTATAGGAGAGAATAATCTCGATATCACTCGAAAAATTGAGAATGTTCTTTCTCGATAGTTGGAAACTCACACTGACAACATTGTTTACTACAAGAAGATGCACCCATCTATCCTAGAAAAGACATTTAATTCAAGAGAAATCTATCGCGCTTACTTGCTTGTAGCTCAAGTTTGACCTAATTTCGTTAAATAGTTAGGATGCAAAATCTTAGCAAAAAGTTGAAACTATCGTCAAAACTCTCGGTGGTTTCTAACATATTGATTGTGACCCCTCGATGAGTGCCCCCCAAAAGCTTTTTCATAGAATTTTCAAAGCAATCTACAATTTACTTGTAGTTTCAAATTTGACCCAATTTCGATAAATCGATATAAAGTCATTTCAAATGGGCAGAGTTAGCTAGGAAGTCATTCAAATATTGACAAATATTTAATTCAAGAGCGATCTTTTGCACTTACTTATAGCTCAAGTTTGACCTAATTTTGTTAAACTGTCAATATGCAAAATATTAGCATGAAGTTGAACGCGTCGTCAAAACTCTCGGTGGTTTATGATATATTAATTGTCCCCTGAATAGGTACCTCCAGAAGAGTTTTCATAAAACTTTCAAACAACCTACAATTTACTTGTAGTTCAAATTTGACCTAAATTCGATAAATAATTGGTATAAAGTCATTCAAGTTGGCGGAGTTAGCTTGGAAGTTTGAAAGCTCATAAAACATGAGTATCGTTAGCACAACATGTTGGTCCACTCTTTATGTCTAAAAACTTGTCTTGTGGTATTCAGATCCATATTTTTGGAGTTTCTTTACGTAAAAGAACAATCTCGTCATCACTCGAAAAATTGAGAATTAAATGTTCTTTTGTGATAGTTGGAGACTAACACCAATGACATTGTTTACTACATCACCCATCTACCTCTAAAAATACATATAATTCAATAGCAATCAATTGCCCTTACTTGTGTAGCAAATGTTTGACCTAATTTCGTTAAATCGGCAAAAAGTCACTAAAGTGTGCAAAGTTAGCTAGGAAGCTTGAAACATCCTATTTCTAAAAACTTTGGAATTATAAGAAACCATGTTCCACTTTGTCTGATAATCGGGGCAGTGTAATTTTTTTTTAATTATGGTAGGTCCCGTAGGAGCGAGGTGCTTTATTAGTTAACACGCGGTCGGTAGAAGTACAAGTTACATCAAGGATCTCATAAAAATGATGAGTCCATGCATTTAGCACAAGATCCCTGAAACTAAGCAATGAAGTGTCTTGAGGTTTACGCGTATGCTAGATATTGTAGAGCCAAAATTTGTTCTGAAACAATATATATTCTAGCTTTTACTACTAGTACGTATAGTAAACAAGAATCCATAAAACAGAGTGATCATACTCTCTATTGGAGTAGTAACTTGGATTGGTTTTTCATATATCTAAGTACTACTAGTAATTATAATTTTTCAAAAAAAGTACCACTAATAAATGCAGTACTGGTTTGTTTGATTTGTTCTAAGATGTAGTACTACTACTATTACTAGTACTCCCTCGTATAGGATTATTAAGGCCATTTAAATTTGATAAGACCAAAAAAGTTAATTACAGGTTGGTGTCGAAGACATGCATGCAGTCCTCGGTCTCTCCACTATAGCACTGTACACCCTGCAGCAGGCCGCAAGATTTTCGTCTCTCTCCAGGAGTATATCTTCTTGCCTCTCACGCACCTGGATCTTCTTGCCTCGGTCTATCCCTCTGTCTGTACTGTACTGTCTGGTACAATACATCGTGACACCTGCTTTATTACTCACCTGTCAACTTTCTGCAGCCTTTTTGTTTTGACGAAGCATGTACAGTGTGTGGACACTATCTAAGAAAAAAGTGGCCAAGTGCAGCTGCCGCCGGTGCACCCATGCCTAGTGTATTCCTGTACAATCGTACCAGTATAATACAAAAATCAATCAGTATACTCTTCAGTATACCCATCCAATCCGGGTTTCTGGCCGGCGGGCACTACGTCGGTGAGCCGATCTTCCCTCCATAACCACTCCCACAAGTTCGTGTAACGCGTTGGCGGATTCGACCGAGAGCCGGATGCTATGGACGCCGTCCAGTCTGAGGCGATGATTGAGTGCCCCTACGACGGCTGCTTTAGCTTGGTCGCCTTCGACAAGCTTGACGAGCACAAGATCGCGTGCTCGCACGGCCCGTGCTCCTTCATTGATTCCGCCTGTGATTTCATTGCCTTGTTGGCAGGGCTCCTTCCCCACATGAAGGAGGCCCACAGGGTCATAGTAACCAGGGCCATCTACGGCAGCACTTTCTTTTGCCTCATCCCGACTCCACCACCAACAAGCACGAGGGGATTCACACGCTTCCTCTACAGGGATGACGATGCCGTGTTCGGCCTGACCATCAGCACGCTCGGCCCAGCCGCCGTCGTGTCCTTGGTGTGCATCAGGCAGGACAGGTGCTTGTGACCGCGGTACACGGTGAAACTGTGTGTGCCTAGCCCACCGGGGTCGGCGGACTTGTCGATGGTCGAGAGACTTAATGCGGTAATCGAGCTGACGAGCAGCTCGTCGCCGGCCAACCTCCCGTCCGACATGCTCAGGACATACCTCGGGGTGCCGCTGTGATTCCTGATGAAGGTCGGACAGTCCACTCATGTATCTTTCTAGATTTGCATCAACAGGAAAAAAATGATCTTAAACTACGGCTGATGATCAAGACTGTAATAGTGTATTAGCAGATAAACAGTACCACTAGTAGTACTATTTTACTACTCCAGTTTACTAGTAGTAGTCGCATGTAGGTTCTCTTTTGGTACTAGGAAGGATGCATTTTGGATGTAAACTAAGTTTGCTGCTAATGTTATTACTGAGTATTTAGGGGTTTAGTACGACTTTTATGTAACTGTTCACTTCTACGATATAGACCAGAGATAAACACACTAACCGTTCTTATGGTGCTTCGATTTTAGACATCTAACTCAGTGATTACGGAATTTTATGCCCAAACTTGTCGATTCGACTTGATTTAAGTCTTGAACCAAGATTGTCGTCGAAATTGCGCTGGTGTGGACAACGCATCGACGTGGGTCCAGCGTGCAAGATAGGCTGCCCTAGAAATTTAGCCTAAATATCTAGTAAATAGTATGGACATCTACGACATCAACTCAATGATATCAGAATCATCATGAACCATGTTTTCATATTATTTGCGTTTGACATTATGTAAGTTAGTATGTTTGTACATATAGTTGGTCAAACTTTATAAATATTGACTTCGACAAAACCTAGTATGCTTCCTAATTTGGAAATGAGGGAGCATCTAAGTACTAAAATGCGTACATGTGTATCTAGATAAAGCTAAGTCAGTAACTACTATTTTAGAATGGAGGGAGTAATTATTTATGAGTAATCTATTTTTCACAATTTTTTTACTGTTACGGCACGTGCCCACGACTAGAGCATGGACCAATGCATAATAATCACGCGACCATGCGGTAGCGATCTACTCCGTATTGGATTACCCTACGTGTGGAGGCGCACTAGTGGAGCACACGCTCGTGCCATTCCTGAGTACGTAGTAGTACAACTAGTATACACAAATAGGAGTACAAAAATAGATAGATCTTGTTGCTCATTGTACTATTTTTTCCCTGTAAGGCAACCTGGACGTGACTACTACAGTACTATATTGCACAACTTCTGCTTTTGACGCTACAAGATGAATGTGGAACTCTTTGTGTCCGTTCAAAAAAACTCTCTGTATAACATTAGTGTACTAGTACTTCTTGTACTCTCTACTTTTTTGGACGCGCAGTAAAGTAGTGCAGTAAGTCTATTTGGTCAAGCTGCATGCAACGAGCATTGGTTTGATAGGACAATTTAGGTTTTTAGATATCCAAATTTCTACTCTAACTTGATGGCTCAATACACGAAGCAGCTAGTACTCCTCTATCCTCCGGCTGTCGCCCAGATCAAAATGAACAAGCAAAAGATTGTGTATCTTGGAAATTGCCATGGACATTTATTACCTGCAGAGCTTTATTTTATTTCTTTCGAGGCACCTGCAAAGACTGATACTGTACTGTACTAGTAGTACTACTTGTAAATGATGTGCTACGGTTGGTACCTACAGCTAGTACTAGACATAGACTTTAGTAGCTACTCTCGTCACAGTGAATTGTCCAAGAGGTGGAGTTCCTTTTTTTTCTCCAAGAGGTGGAGTTCCTTTTTTTCCTGAGAGAGGAAACCTTTTTTTGTTCCTTCTTTGATTCAAAGAAAATTCAAAGGTTTTGTGAAGGATCTTGTCCCTTAGGAAATAATCCTACGATGTTTTGTTTGATTCATAGGATTCTAATATGTAGGAATTATGTCATGTTTGGAACACATGATAGGAAAAATATAGGAATAGGAAAAACACGGGAATTGAGATTCCTTCAAAGTATTCCTTTTCCCTCTATTTTTAGGAAAATTTCCGTCCACTCCAACCTCATGGTATAATTGCTTTGCTTTCCCTGTGATTCAAACACATACTTGATCCAAATTCCCATAGTTTCCTCTTCTTATGTTTTGAGAATCCTACAAATCAAACGAGCCCTGAGAGATGGTCTTTTTTTTTTGTCTTTGATCATTTTTTTGAACATAGGGTCATAGAGCTTCCTCGGAACACGAGGAGGGTGGAAATTGCACAAACCTCCAACAATTGGATTCAAAATTGTAGGGAACTCCAGATAATCAGGATAGTCTAGTTGCAAGAAACTAATGTACTACAATTACTTTTGGGTACAAATGCTGCACATAGCACAAAATTCTCGATTATCACTCTTAGCATTATTTCTTACATACCCGGGGCTCAATAGTGGGAGCTCTTTGCAACTACGGCTCTAATTGTTGGAGGTTTATGCAACTATCCTCAATTGGAGCCCCACCCCCACTCGCCCACCTTCTGCAGTACTACTAGTAGTAGAGTACTAGTACTACACACCATCAGCCTTTGTCTTCTCCATCGCACCCCGGCCGCCAGCTGACGCCAACGATCTTCCCTCCCTCCCCCACCCCACCCCACCCCAAAGAAAGCCCCCAAAACACCATCCACAGCCTTCTTCCATGGTGAGATCGAGCAAGGTTTGTAAAGATCCTGAGCAGTTTTGGAAGGTGTTCACCGAAGGCCTGATGGCCCAAAATATATTGAGCTCGTTGGGGAACCCCAAGAGGAAGGTATGATGAGCACAGCAGCAAGTTTTCCCTCAGTTATGAAACCAAGGTTATCAATCCAGTAGGAGCAAGGAAACACCCCAAAGGTGTTGCTAGCTGAACTTTGGCAGGGCGCACTACCGGTGCCAGCAACAATGTGGGGACGTGCACAACACAATCACAGAACTCTGTCCCCAACTTGCGATGAGGTTGTCAATCTCACCGGTTTTGCTGAAAACAAAGGATTAAATGTATCGAGTGGAAGAAAGTAATAGTTTGTAGAAAGTAAACACAAAGTAGTAAATAGTTGATTGTAGATTGATGGTTAAAGGAAGGACTGGGGTCCATAGTTCACTAGTGGTGGCTCTCCTTAAGATAGATGACATGCTGGGTGAACAATATAGCGGGGCAATTGACAAACATCGAGAAAGCATACAAGCATATACTACTCATCTTGACTCCTTTGAGATTCAATTGTGCATTACAACATGATACATGGACCGCCATCGAACTGCATCTATGACTAATAATCCACCTTCAGGTTATCATCCGAACCCCCTCCAGTATTAAGTTGCAAGCAACGGATAATTGCATTACGAATTGCATGTAAAGTAAACAATACGATTGTTCTATGAACAAAGGATTGTTGTTTTCTCCCTAGTAGCAACAACACATCTAATACCTTCGAGATTTCTGTCACTTCCCTAGATTACTAGAGGCATGAACCCACTATCGAGCATAAATACTAACTCTTGGAGTTGGTCGCATCTACTTGGCCAAGATAGCTACTAACAACAGAAAGCATGCAAGATCACAAATAACAAAGACATGATAGAATCAATAATCAATCTGAAATAGCATCTAAATATCCCCCGCAAACACAACATGTAGGAATTACAAATAGATGATCTTGATCATGAACGGAGCTCACAAGATCTAAACATGATAGCACAAAGGAGAAGAACCAACCATCTAGCTACTACATGGACCCATAGTCCAAGGATGAACTACTCACACATCACACCGGAGGCTTGCATGGTGATGAAGAAGGCCTCCAGGGTGAATTCCCCTCTCCAGCAGGGTGCCAGGAAGAGCTTCAGATCCCTCCTGATCTAGGGATGGAGATGACGGTGGCTAAAGATCTTTCATGGAATTTTGATCGGGTACTTAGGGTTTCTGTATCGGAGGCAATATATAGGCAAAAGGAGAGGCCGAGGGTGCACAGGCGGCGGACCACCCCACAGGCCAAGCCTGGCCATGCGGCCAGGTGGTGTGGCCGGGCCCCAGCCCCTCTCCGTCTCGTATTCTGGCTCCTGGTGTCCCTCGGTGAAAAACTGACTTTGGCTTTTGTCCCATCCAATTCCGAGAATATTCATTTTCTGACTTTCCTGGAACCAAAAACAGCAGAAAACAGGCAACTGGCACTGTGGCTCTTGTTAATAGGTTAATCCAAGAAATCATATGAAAAGTACTCCAAAGTGTGGACAAAACATAAGAAAGTAGATAAAACCAAGCATGGAACATGAAAAATTATGGATACGTTAGCAACGTATCAACATCCCCAAGCTTAACTCCTGCTCGTCCTCGAGTAGGTAAGTGATAAAAAGAAAGAATAATTTTTGAGGTGACATGCACCATCATAAACTTGATCAAAGTATTTGTAAAACATTGATAGCTGGGATCATAGTACTTCAATCATAACATGAAAGACAAATTTCTAACAATAAGGCAAAGCAACTATGTTGCAACATGAAAAGGCATAAACAAAAGATTCATGAATAACAATGCTTTGCAAGACGTTTGTTTGTTTCACATAAAGAAAACATAGCATACTGGCATTCAGTTTGTTCCTCATAGAGTAGCAAACATAAATGCATATGACACCTTCAAAGTTCATAAGAGTGACTAGATACAAATAGTTTAAAACAAGCAATATCAAAGCTATGCATCAATCAACAAGTCTCGGGACAATGCACATAGAACTAAGAATGGCCACTATGCTCTCAAATTAGGTGCATAAAGATAGAAGGTGGAGACTCAACATAAAACTAAAAGAAAGGCCTTCATAGAAGGAAGTAGGGATTCAAGTCTCATAAAGAGCTTCCAAAAATTATGGTACTAATTAGCTTTCAGCTCACATTGCCCCTATCATAAGCATCTTGAAGGTGATTAAGGTTAAAGTGACACAACTAAGAGGATATGATTGACAAGCTATAAGTCAAAATCTCATGCCCCTTACTTACGAAGACCAAACCTCATGCTACTAAACTTTAGTCACAAGTAAGCTCTTGTCATTGTAAGTACATATGTATCATAAAGAACATGCAGGGTACCCTTGCACATGATCGTGAGCTATCCCATAATCAAAATGACAAGGCAAGCAGACAATGAGCATCTCAGCGATATTTTTATTTGCTATTTGCATAGGTTTTTATTGAGGATGCTTCATAGAGTGCTCATTATGGTTATGGTGCAAGTTTCCACCACGATTAGGCATGGCTTAGGATAGCGGCCCAGGCGTTTCTCTAACACACATACAAACTCCATGATCTTACAAGTTTCCCTTTTATTTCACACCGCTAGGATCCATAAGCAAAAGAACATGATATCAACAGGGTACAAAGTATAGGTGCAATGTTGAAAGCGTTCCCCATGATACATGGTTCTGCTAACTTCAACTTATAAAGCGCAAGCATATACGCAACAAAGATGGACGCAATGGTTCGAGTTTATTAAATGCAAAGAAGTAAAGTGTGCCATCAAGTTCGTGAGAGATTTAATCGCTAGTTTTCTCATAACAAGTTTAATTCGGAAGGTAGACAAAAACATGAATATACTTGGAATAGCATATGCTAATAGGTAGGTATGGTGGACTCTTTGGAAAAACTTGGTTTTAGGAGTTGGATGCATGAGTGGAACTTACACTTGGTTGCGGAGGCTAGCAAAAGACTAGGAGCGACCAAACAAGAGAGCAATAATGGCCATAATCATGCAGAGCGACAAAACATCATTGATCAAAGCATAAAGTGATACTAAAAGTTGAAAACTAAAGGATAATCAAGGTTTATGGTGACTTGGGATAGTCATAACATGGCGTGAGCATGTGCCAAGTCAACCCAAATAAAGCGTCAAAGGAGAATACCACAATACTATGCTTTAATATGCTAAAACAACGCATGATTCTTTCAAGGAACATTAAGCATTCTCAATTGTTTATAACAAGTCATGCTACAACAAAGAATACTAAGCCTAAAGCCAAAACAATATCAAGAATGGCATGACAAAGCATGGGCCACAGTTAAAAACAAGCTCTCTTTACCACTTAAGCATGAACTTTCCTACTCTTTTCCAATCCAAACCAAACTATTTGAAAACCAATGTATGAAAGAGGGGGTCCAACCAATTTATTCAGCAAACTAAGAAAACCAAGCAAACGAAAACCAAAACAAAAACAAAAAAGAAGATGCTCCAAGAACAACACAACTGTGCATGAAATAATAAAAATGAAGTGTTTGGAAGAAACCTGGAATTTTTATTGATGAAGAAGGGGATACCTTGGGCATCCCCAAGCTTTTACGCTTGTACTTCTTAAATATTTCTTGGGGTGACACGCGTGGCATCCCCAAGCTTTTACGCTTATACTTCTTAAATATTTCTTGGGGTGACACGCGTGGCATCCCCAAGCTTGAGCTTTAGTCCATCCTTCATCTCATTACTCATTCCTTCCATACACCTGAAAATTTTTCTTCATACAAAACTTCACACAATTTTTATTAGCAACATTAGTACACTCAACATAATAGATCTTTAGGTTCAGTTCCAACACCAATAAAACTTCCATTAAAACACAAGATACTGTAGCACTTCCCTCAAAAATCTCAATTCCCCAAAAGAACTCAAAAAGGAACCAACAAGAAGCAAATGCAAATAAAGGCAGAAATCTGTCAAAACAGACCAGCAGGTAAAGACGAATTTTTTCGAAGACCTTCTGTTGCTCAAATCGAAAAGTGTTGAACTAACGAAAGTTAGATAACAACATGGGGCAGAATCACAAAAATTCACGCCTCAAAAGTACGTACAGAGATTTTACACGAATTTTTACGGTGAAGCACAGAAATCTGTTTTGGGACAGCAACTTTCCCAATCATTACTTCTCTCTCATTAGAGGTTACTCTTGGCACAAAAAGCAAGTAAAAAGGATAAGGAGCGGTTATTACTGAAGTAATTACTTCCAAGACTCATCTAAGACTTTTGTGTTATCTCCCAATAAGTACTTTTCTTTAACGCCTTTAAGTTAGGCATAAGAAGCAAGAAAAAGAATCAAGTGTTCTCCAATGAAGAAACATTAAGAGCAAATTTTGTTTTCATAGGAGAGGCAAACGAAATCTTCTCTCTTTTCTTAGGGAAGTGTTCTATACCTTTCTTGAGTGGGATTTGATATTTAATGGTGCCTTCTTTCATATCAATAATGGCACCAACAGTTCTAAGAAAAGGTCTTCCCAAAGTAATAGGACAAGAAGCATTGTATTCAACATCCAAAACATAGAAATCAACAGGGACATAGACATTGTTAACCATAATAAGAACACCATTAATACTCCCCATGAGTTTCTTTCTAGCATTATCATCAAGTGGGACATTCAAATAACAATCTTCAAGTGGTGACAAATCAAGCATATCATAAATCTTTCTAGGCATAATGGAAACACTACTATCAAGATCACATAAAGCTTCGAAATCAAAATCATTTACTTTCATATTAATGATGGGTTCCCGACCATATTCTTGTTTCATAGGAATAGAAGCTTTATGTTTCATCTTTTCTTCTTTAATTTTTATGAGAGCATCAATAATGTGTTTTGTAAAGGCCATATTCATAGCACTAGCATTAGGACTTTTAGCAAGCTTTTGTAGGAACTTAATCACTTCAGAAATGTTGCAACCATCAAGATCAAAACCATAATTATCATCTAAAGTAGTAGAGCTATTACTAGCCTCAACACTAGTGGTAGTGATAGTAGAAACACTAATGTTTCTAGCAATTTCATCCTCTCTTTCCCACTTAGCATGCAATTCAGCTAATAGTCTAACATTTTCATCAATTCTTACTTGTATGACATTAGTAATAGCAAAGGGATTATCATTAGTTTCATGTTTAGCAGCCATTTTATTCAAAAAAGATTGAGCTTCAGCCAATGATGCTATATTTCTTTCAGCATTAGAGAGTTTTTCCTCAATAGTTTTATTGAAAGCAGTTTGTTTACTAATAAAGTCTTTAAGCATAACTTCAAGTTCAGAGGGGGCACTCCTATTATTGTTGTAGGAATTTCCATAAGCATTACCATTTTTGGGAGGATATGTATTATAATTCTTGTTACCAAAATTATTCCTATAGGCATTGTTGCTAAAATTGTTATTTCTTATAAAGTTCACATCAACTTGCTCTTCTTGAGCAACCAAAGAGGTTAAAGGAACATTATTTGGATCAATATGGGATTTCCCATTAACAAGCATATACATAATAACATCAATTTTATCACTCAAGGAGGAGGTTTCTTCAACATAATTTACCTTCTTACCTTGTGGATCTCTCTCAGTATGCCATTCAGAATAGTTAACCATCATATTATCCAGAAGCTTTGTTGCAGCACCCAAAGTAATGGTCATAAAGGTACCTCCAGCAGCAGAATCCAATAGATTTCTTGAGGAATAGTTCAATCCTGCATAAAAGGTTTGGATAGTCATCCAAGCAGTCAGTCCATGAGTGGGACAATTCTTTACCAAAGATTTCATTCTTTCCCAAGCTTGAGCAACATGTTCATTATCATATTGTTTAAACTTCATTATTTCACTTCAAATAGATATAATCTTAGCAGGAGGATAGTATTTTCCAATGAAATAATCTTTGCATTTAGTCCAAGAATCTATACTATTCCTAGTTAAGGAATTCAACCATTCTTTAGCTTTTCCTCTCAAACAGAAATGAAACAATTTAAGCTTAATAGTATCTCCATCTATATCCCTATGCTTTTGCATCTCAGAAAGTTCAACAAAGTTATTTAAATGAGCAACAACATCTTCATTACCAATACCAGAAAATTGTTCTCTCATAACAAGATTGAGTAAAGCGGGTTTAATTTCAAAGAAAGTAGCTTCAGGAACAGGTGGAGCAATAGGTCTGCACATGAAATCATTGTTGTTGGTGCTAGTGAAGTCACACAACTTAGTGTTTTCAATAGTAGTCATTTTTTTGTGTTTTTAATAAAGAAAGAAAACCTATAAAAGTAATTTTTTGTGTGTTTTTTATTAAGAAACAAGCAAACAAAACAAAAGTAAACTAAGCAAAACAAAAATAACAAAGTAAAGAGATTGGTTATGAGGGACTCCCCTTGTGAAGATGTCCTTGACTCCCCGGCAAGGGTGCCAGAAAAAGAGCTTGATGGCCCAAAATATATCGAGCTTGTTGGGGAACCCCAAGAGGAAGGTATGATGAGCACAACATCAAGTTTTCCCTCAGTTATGAAACCAAGGTTATCAATCCAGTAGGAGCAAGGAAACACCCCAAAGGTGTTGCTAGCTGAACTTTGGCAGGGCACACTACCGGTGCCAGAAGCAACGTGGAGACCTGCACAACACAACCACAGAACTCTGCCCCCAACTTGCGATGAGGTTGTCAATCTCACCGGTTTTGCTGAAAACAAAGGATTAAACGTATTGAGTGGAAGAAAGTAATAGTTTGCAGAAAGTAAACACAAAATAGTAAACATTTGATTATAGATTGATGGTAAAAGAAAGGACCAGGGTCGATAGATCACTAGTGGTGGCTCTCCTTAAGATAGATGACATGTTGGGTGAACAAATTATAGCGGGGGATTTGACAAACATCGAGAAAGCATACAAGCATATACTACTCATCTTGACTCCTTTGAGATTCGATTGGGCATTACAACATTATACATAGACCGCCATCCAACTGCATCTACAACTAATAATCCACCTTCAGGTTATCATCCGAACCCCCTCTAGTATTAAGTTGCAAGCAACGGATAATTACATTACAAATTGCGTGTAAAGTAAACAATATGGTAGTTCTATGAACAAAGGATTGTTGTTTTATCCCTAGTAGCAACATCACATCTAGTAC
Source organism: Avena insularis (assembly GCA_023614405.1). Taxonomy (NCBI): domain Eukaryota; kingdom Viridiplantae; phylum Streptophyta; class Magnoliopsida; order Poales; family Poaceae; genus Avena; species Avena insularis. The sequence goes on from CM042690.1 coordinate 149,989,274, forward strand.
CTTAGAGATTTCTATCACTTCCCCAGATTACTAGAGGCATGAACCCATTATCGAGCATAAATACTAACTCTTGGAGTTGCTAGCATCTACTTGGCCAAGATAGGTACTAACAATGGAAAGCATGCAAGATCACAAATAACAAAGACATGATAGAATCAATAATCAATCTGAAATAGCATCTCAATATCCATCAGATTGCCGCAAACACAACATGCAGGAATTACAAATAGATGATCTTGATCATGAACGGAGCTCACAAGATCTAAACATAATAGCACAAAGGAGAAGAACCAACCATCTAGCTACTACATGGACCCGTAGTCCAAGGATGAACTACTCACGCATCACACCGGAGGCTTGCATGTTGATGAAGAAGGCCTCCAGGGTGAATTCCCCTCTCTGGCAGGGTACCGGGAAGAGCTTCAGATCCCTCCTGGTCTAGGGATGGAGATGACGGTGGCTACAGATTCTTTCGTGGAATTTTGATCGGGTACTTAGGGTTTCTGTATCGGAGGCAATATATAGGTGAAAGGAGAGGTCGAGGGGGTGCCTGGGGTGGCCAGACCACCCCCTAGTGCGGGCCAAGCCTGGCCGCACGACCAGGTGGTGTGGTCGGGCCCTAGCCCCTCTCTGTCTCGTATTCTGGCTCCTGGTGTCCCTCGGTGAAAAACTGACTTTGGCTTTTGTCCCGTCCAATTTCGAGAATATTAATTTTCCGACTTTCCTGGAACCAAAAACAGCAGAAAATAGGCAGCTGGCACTGTGGCTCTTGTTAATAGTTTAGTCCAAGAAATCATATGAAAAGTACTCCAAAGTGTGGACAAAACATAAGAAAGTAGATAAAACCAAGTATGGAACATCAAAAATTATGGATACGTTAGCAACGTATGAAGGCCCTCTTCACGTACTCATAAAACCATTGTGACGCCACCACCGCCGCGAGCCTCGTCAGTTCGTCCAAACATATTCTTCAATCAGCAAAAGAGAGCAGAACTACGCCTTCTTCTCATCCGTTTGGCCTCCCATGTGTTCTTCATTCTCACCCAACGATGAGACCGTGGGAATCCAAAGACTACTTCGAAGTGGCGAGCAGCCCGTGCAAGATGACGCTGCTGGACAGGTTCTCCTCCGATTTTGTGATGCCAAATGGTTTTGATGAGCAGCGAGCAGGCGGCAATGGAGATTGGATCATCACATATGGGCCCGATTTCATGTGGGACCTTGTCAACATGTACACTGATCGCAAGATTGTTATTCCGCAAGTGTCGGGGTTTGAACCGACCGAAGGTACTGCACTTACATTTCAGGATGATGCTGATGAAGGTCGACATAGTAAACTGCAGAAGATAGTCATTTGCCAAGTTTTGACAGCTGCTGGGGGATATAAAGATTTCTCTCTAGTCGCCATTTTTGAATTCAAGATTGCTGTCATCAACGGGAATGATAGTCATGGATGGTTAGTTTGTGTTAACGAGTTCTAGGGCTACTTCAGATACTGTGATGCTATTATCCAACACGATCGTGTGTTCGCCGTGACCGAGAACGGCTGTGTTTATGCATAGAAGTCTCTGAAACTTGGTAAATTCTTCTCCCTACGTATTTTATTAGCTTTGTTCCTGAATCGATGCAAGCTATTTTTTCTGAACTTTCATTTGTTAGTAGGAATTCCATTAAAATTTTAGTTTCTTTGGTTCGAAGAAATTCCCTAGGAATTTTAGAGCAATGCAATCTTTAGGAGGTTTTCTTACATATAAGTAGTTTGTTTCATATGATTGAGTTCTACTGATAGTATTGCTTCGTCTTCTAGTACATCCCATGGAAAATATGGTATCTACTACGTAGTAGTAAGTACTTATGTGAGACCTAGATATTATTTCTAAATCAATGTAAGTTATTTTTTCTGAAGTTTCTTTGGTTGGTAGGAATTTCATAGGAATTTTAGCCTCTTTGATCCGTACGAATTCCCTAGGAATTTCAGAGGAATGCAATCCTTACTAAGTTTTCTTACATATAAGTAATTTTATTCATAGGATTGAGTTCTGCTGATAGCATTGCCTTGTCTCCTAGTACTAGTACATCCATGGAAAATATGGTATCTACTAGTAGTATTTACGTGAGACTCAGATACTAGACATATGACATATCATAACTATATAGAATTATAATACTAGGTAAAGCTCAAAAAAATTAGAAATTTGATCGACATCTATAAAGTATGGGCGCATATTTAGTTCTTGTATTTTCTATCATGTAGAAGTCGATGTTTATTAGGTACTAGTACTTGTAAATTTTGTTAACATGGTCTTGAGAAATGAAGGAGAAGATTCTAGAATGATGGAGAAGTGTGTTTTAAGGATTGTGCAAAGCGTTCATTGTGCTAAAGACTATCAATAGAATCTTCAAGTAGATGCTAGAATGGAAAAGAAGATCCAACTGCTGGCAATGTTGGGATTCGCAAGATCTGATCCAACAGTGAATATTCAAAGTTATGTGTACACTACATAGTGGTAAGATAAGATAAGATACGATAAGATATTAAACCTCCTAGAAATAATCCTTCTTGGTTTTCCTTTGGTATATAAGACACCAAAATCTTGTAGGATCCAACCTTGGTTTTTTCCCTATGAACTTTACATTCAAGATCCTATAGGATTATTTCCTATTTCATTTGATCCCATGAATCAAACCGTGTCTCTAGGAGAATTTCCATAGCATATCCCCGTTTTGAAAAGAATTAGAATTTCCATAGCATCTCCCTAGGTTGGCATTTTTTTACGCAATCAAACATCTTAAGTATAATCAAGATTTTTGAAAATAGTACTGTATATCAACTTCTACAATGTCAGATCAATATTATTTCCATGTTACATTTACTTTACCTTTGAAGGTCCTATTCTTATCCTGTCACCACGTGATGTGCTGTACCTGACACATCGGTTTGTTGAGGACGATGAGGAGAATGATTCAGGTAGGTGGTGGTTAGCAAGATCTACCGATGGTTCAAGACTTCTTCTAGTCTATACATATGGTGTCTCAGGCAATGCAATTGCTGATGATACTAGTATTGTTCACTATGGTCGCACCGTTCACACCTATCCTTCTGGGTTTGAGTGCATGGTGTTCTCAATGGACACAAGCTAGTTACCTGCAGCTAACCGATAGAAAAGGGTAACTGACCATGGATCATATTCTCTTTTCCTTCTCGTGAACTATCCGATTATCATTGCAGCAGGCGATGCAAATGATCCGCCAGGACATCTGACGAGAAGGAACTGGGTTTACACAACACACCAAGAAATTGGCTATGAGTACATGCCGCGTCCTGAAATTTGCCGCTTCAGTCTGAATGGTGATGCAGCTGTTGGTTTCCACACCAACACTCGCTGGACATGGTCGGAGACTCCATTTTGGTTCATCCCAAGCTTCTCAAATGCCTTGGAGTGGAACGAGCCTGTTCAAGGATAGCTCATTTGGTCTCGGCCTTCTGTTGAACTCTTACTTTTGGCTAGTTTTTAGGTGATGTACGAGTACTCAGCATTTAGTTTCGCACCCAGTCTGGCTTGTAAAATACTCCGTATGACCAAAACCCCTTTTGTACACTTGGTAGTTTCTGTAGTATGTATATTTCACCAAGCTTGTAAAAGAACCTTATTAGGAGTACAGTTGTACTCTACTACTACTATTCCGTACATAATTTATTTCAGAATGTTGTATAATAGTAGTACTGTTAGTATTACTCCTTGCAGGTCCGTAGTTTTGTTTCTTTTTCACTGCAGTTTGGGTCCTGTAAGCCTAAGTTGGACATGTTGGTAAGTACTTCCCTCAAAAACTGCATGCGGTCGAAGGAACACGATGTTTCCAGGTTTACCAGGAAAAACATGTCGCTCATCATGGCATCACCAGTGATTTGACAAGGCAATACTGTACGAGTGGGTGTGCTAGTCTAGTTTTTTCTTCTTCTGAACAAGTACTCCTTGTCTACCCTAGTAGTAGTAGTAAAGGTCTACTAGCAGGAGTACCAGAGAACTCGATGAAGCTAGCTAGAGTACTACTGTCAGTAGCTGCCGCAGAAGAGAGAGGAAGGGAGTTTTGCACACGCCGGTGCACGTGGCAGCGCGTTCCTCCCGAGACAAGCTAGATTTAACTCCCTCACCGGCCTCCCCCCATGCACACATAGCCTATTTTACTCAGTCCCTTCTTCCCATCCACTACTTCCCCTGGCCTCTCGCTCCATATTGTTGCCGACCAACTCCTCGGCTCCATCCTCTACAGGTTGCGGCGAGATCGGCGCGACAACCTTCTATAGGGCGGTGGAGCATCCGTCATCTCTATCCCGCGGCAGCAATGGCGGTTTGTGAAATACTAGAACACTTGTACCTATTCCCTCCATTTCATAATATAAGATGTTTTAGCTTATGTGAAACGAGTGTATCTAGATTCACTCCGAACATACATGATAGAGTTGATGATGCGGTTAAATTTTTATTGTCGATTGCGCAACATTGTCATGTGTAGAGTAGTTCTTATCCCGGGTATGCATCCTTTTTTTGTAGACTAGGATTCCATAGAAGCTTGTTTTCTGGGCTAGACCCCATAACTAAGAATAGTGGGGATCCGTTCAAAGTTGGTAGTTCGACAGCGCAAACTTCTGAACATTTGCATATTTTTGTCAATCAACATCATGTAATCAATATTACAACTTGCTGCAGAAGGAGATAGGGGAAGGAGTGAAAAAGAGGATTCTTGATGAAATAGGTTCCAATCCTGTGACTTCTGCTATCCCAGATGACAAGGTAAATCAATAGAATGACATATGTTCTTGTCGTTGCGTGTAGATGCTTTCGCTGTAATCTCTACTTATCTTGTAACCGCAGAAGCACAAAGTTGAAGAAGACTCTCAGTTTCCTAATGACGGAGTAGAAAATGGATGTCAGATCGCTACACCTAAGGCGCCTCCTTGTTTACCTTCTGTGGAGACTGATGCAGTTACAGCTGCAGCTGGTACTGATGAGCCTGCACCTGCCATCGTCGTGCCAGATGATGGAGGTGGTGGATTGGTTTGACCATCCGTGGAGACTTGTGCGGCTGGAGCTGGCAGTGAAGAGCCTTTAGAGGACATTGTGGTGCTCGATAGTTCACCTATTGTGGAGACTCATGCTACAGGTGTTGGCGCTGCTGTTGGTGCTGGTGATCCCGCTCCCAAAATTGTCGTGCCACCTGAAGGAGGCGGTGATTTGGGTTTACAATCTATAGAAACTGTTGCACCTGAAGGTGGTGAACTGTGATGTGGATCTTTCTTTCTTATGATTTGTATGCTTTTCTCTGGAACCTATATTATGGAGCTACCTTACGCATTTCTTACACTTTTTCCTGTTGAACTGTAGTGTGGAACTGGAACTACTCCTAGTATGTAATCATAATATTCGGATGCTTGAGTAGTATCGATGATAAACCAATGCTAGCTGAGCTACACGATAATTGGCCTCTGCCACTTGCAGGCGTGGTTCCTGGCTCATCTCGTTTACACAAGCATGGTGAAAATATGGTTATGTTCCTTTTCTTGCAATGCCATTATGCTTGTGTTATTGATCTGGCAATTTTATGCTGATTTTGTCACCCAGTACGCATTTATGTCTCTACATACAAACATATTTGTTCACATGACTTGAACAGAAAACTGTATCTTCTTTGCATCAACTAACACAAGGAGACATGCAAATATTTATTTATTTTTGAAACAAGGCAAACGATATGCCATTTTTATTGATAGAGAGGGACATGCAATTCATAAATCATCACCTCCAGCATCTTGTTCTATAGAAGGAGTTATTACTAGATCCACAACCTTCTTTTCCTTGGGACTACAATGTCAAGTGCAGGATTTCGAATCTAAACACAATCCAGTTCAGGTTCATCAGGACAACCTCCAGTTGCGTCAGTCTCCACAGAAGGTACATCAGCGCTATGGTAGACACCGTTGGAAATGCAAGCTGAAGCTTTTGTTATACTCCTATCAGGACCACAGATAAGGGCCAGAAAATCAAGCTCCGAAATCTAGCGTTACAAAATAGACAAGAGGTTACGCCATCTGGACAATTCATAGTGCAATTTGAGAGGCTTACATGATCCTTAGATCTTAGTCCATCTGGTCTTTTTACTGGTGGAACAAAATTTGGTGGTACTTTTATTTCTGCGAAGAACCTACAAAACATAGCCAAGTCAGACATTTGAATATATATAACTTTTCTATAGTATTATATGTGAAGATATCTTTGCATACCACCCACTTATCAAACTGTCTACGGATATCTTCCCGCTCCTTGGAAATGCGAAGTCGACGTTCTATAGGGTACATCCATCTATACTGTACTGTACCTCTAAGTACTTCCTCGTCAGGTACATCAATAGCCAAATGCTCCATCATATCAAAGAAGGATGGGGAATATATCAGGTAAAAAGCTTGCACAGGATCTCTGCCAAGTCCTTTTTAAGATGTTTTCGAACTCTTCTATAGAGAGCTTTACTATAGATTTACCTAAAGAATGTACCTACCCAAATCTGCAAGCACCTTGTAAATCTAGATGGTCACAAGGTTTAACTATTTCTAGGAGAGGTGGAGAACAAACCAAAGCCAAGAAGAATGTCCAATGCCTGAATCTAATAGGCGAAGCATGGGGATCGCCCAACTGACCGCTGACCGGTGCGTCTCGTGAAGAACGGAGCGACCAATGGTGGTAGGCCGGCACTGTTGATAGAAAGGCATCGAGAAGTTTTTTTAAGGCGTGTAGCAGTTTGCGGCCTAGTTCTAATCCGGTGCATCTCCCATAAGAACGGCGCAAAATTTGAAGAAACAGGGGTTGGTCGCTTGATTGAGGGCGGGCTTAGGAAAGTTTGGGGTCTCGGTGGAAAGTTTTGGCGGGCACGGGGTGTTTGTCCAGAATTTTCACAGAAATATCTGTGAATATTTTATCGGATTCGCCAGTTCTCAAGAGTCACCTCTGTCGCCATTGGATTTACCTCGCGATTGGTGCAACGTGAGGGTTACACATTTGTTGCAACAACTTGTAACTGGGAATTTAATGAGTTGCAACTACTAGGTTACAACTGAGTATTAGCACAGTTAGTAGGGTGGTGTCAGCTCCTTAACATAACAAGTTCTCAGGCGCCTGGGATCTAGGCGCTCATATTTTATACCTTTTTCCCTTGTTGACGGCTTTGTTTCGAATCCAGCCGAGTCCCAGCACGTACCTTGGGATTTTAACTATCGAGCCCAAGAAATTAGCCCATCCGGCCTCATTATAGCCCAAGACCTTCTAACTCGGCCATGTTTTGGGTCATTCGGCCGCGCAAATAGCCTAGTTAAATTGGGCGAGAGTCCATGAAAAATAGCCCATCAATCCCTGCTTGGCCCATTTTTCTTTAATTCGGCCTTTTTGGGCACCGTCCACCCACCCCTAAAAAAACTCCGCCCATGTTTTTAAGTACTACCTACTACATTATTTATACTTAACATTTTTTAGTTGAGCTGCTAGCAATCACGCGTAGCAGATGGACAAGCAATTTTTTAAGAAGAAAAATAAATAAGTTATATACGATGTTAGTATACATTTTTTACGTTTTATAAAAGGATAACAATTTTCTTGTGTAGTGGCAAGACATGCAGTTTATCTGTAGTAATACTTTTGTACTGAGAGGCTGACATGGCCGACCCACCTGCCTGCACAGCTAGCACCCATCAACCTTACCATACAAGAGACCAAGTTTAACGAGCGCGTTTAAAAGTACTTGTACAACAGTCTCGACCGGAAAAATTAAGACCAAGATTGACACGTTTCTTGTCGAGAGAGGCTGACACGCGGGCCCCAACAGCAAGACCATACACGCCTGCCACATGGAACAATGTTACCAAGGTTAAATCGGCGGACACGACCAAAAAAAATGTCTAACATACAGACGTTTCCTCTACATAGGCAGCTGACATGTGGACCCAGCAGGGAGACATTATACGTGTGCTGTATTGAGCAACATTGTCAAGTTCCAAAAGGGGAGGTGCGAGAGAATAAAAAAAGTCTAGCATGCACATGTTTCCTGCACAGAGGAGGCTTACATAAGGGACCCACCAGCCTGAATAAACGGCTAATGCAGCAAGCAAAGTGTAGCATCCCAATTGTCTAACAATTGTAATGCTACTTGGTCTAGTAATATATTGGCTACTTCAAATATATAATTGTTGCATCATCATTATATCATGCTCATGTCATCATGCCTCCTTGCATTTGAGCATCATATAAAACCCACTTTGTTTTGGTTCTTATCTCATATGCATTGTTAATTGTATTTGCCTCTTGATATTGTATTTGGTTCTTGATATATTGTTTAATGCCCAAGTGGAGTTGGGGGCATATCTCTTATTAACTCCACCACCTTTCTTTCACCACCTTATAATTCCACCATCCAACTAAATATGAGCTGGGCATTTACTGGTTTTACTTCTAGCTCATGTGAGTTGGGATGGATCCAATTCTTTGCCACATGCTCTCATCTTGGCATCATGTTGTTTTCACAATATTGACATATGAGAGCCACATGGCCACCTTTGCATGCCTTGTGAGTGGAACCTTTTTCCTAGCTTCCATATGTGTGGTTTTGGGGTTATCATCATGTTGGGATATTGAGTGAGCTTATTAAATACCTAGTGGCATATACACACTAGCAAGTTCCAAATATAATCCAATATGATCATCTCCATATACTCCACTTGGAATTCTTCTAAATTCCTTTGCTTGGGCCTTACTCCATATTTTGGGATGCATAATAATAATGCCATGAATTAATGATGTTTTCACAAGTATCAACATGGCATTAAATGTTTTGCATGGCCCATGCAAGTACCATCTTTATGCTTGTCATTTGGATTTTTATTTGGATTTTGAGTGGATTTAAACCACATCTCTCTCTCTATCCTCTTAGCTTGCTCTTGTTTGATCTTGCTTAAGACCATCAACACCACATCCCCTCTTTTCTTGCCTTGTTTTGTTAGAGCTTGGCTTAGCTTGTCTTGATCTTAACAAAAACTAAACCTAGCTCTCACCTCCCTCTCATCTAATCTACCCTACCCCTCTCTAACCCCAAACCCTAGACCACCTAGCTCGGCCCCACCTGGCCCACCCTTCCCCTGGCCATCTACTCCAGCCCTAAGACAAACCCTAGCCCGAGCCACACCCTCCTACCCGAGCCCATCTACCCCCCCGAGCCTCCTCTCTCTCTAGCTCTCTCTCCCGCCAAGAGGACCCCCACACCGAGCCTCTCCCGCCTCCTTGCCTCCTACCCCACCGCCACCCCCCAGCTACCCCCCCTGCTCCTGCCGAGCCCCAGCCCGAGCACGTGCTCGAGGAGAGAAAGGTTTCACCGAGCCACCTTTTTCCTACATCTACCCCTCCCCCACGGCGTCTCCCTCTCCCTATCCACCCCACCTCTCAGCCTCGGCCTCCCCAGATCCACCCCGAACGCCCGCCTCTTCCTCGTTTCCTCCTCCGACGCCACCAACGACCGACGCCGGCCACCGTCTGCCCACCACCGATCCACCGTACCAGGCGTCTTGCGCGACGTGGGGGTGGACGAGGAGTACGAGAAGACCCCCTGCAGCAGCCCCGTACCCAGCGCCGCGCAGAGGAAGCCCCGGAGCCGCCAGTACCAGCGCCGCCGAGCCGAAACCCTAGGTCTCCTGGCCGTCTGCATCGCCGTCGACCTGCTGCTCCCCTGCACGATCCAGGCCCTCCAACGACCCCGCGGTGAGCCACGCTACCTCCCAGACACCTCCCTTTTCTTGTTCGTTTCCTGGACGGGCGGGACACGGCGACGAGCGCCCTCGGTGCACGGCGTGAACGTCGACGTCGTCTCGCTCCCGCGCGCGCAGAAACCCTATCTAGGCCCGTCCGCCCTCCCTGACAACCACGCCAGCCCACCGCAGCGGTAGCCGCCAACGCGCGCGTGCGTGAGGTCGCCAGATCGATTCCCCCGCCCGCGCTGTCGCCCACCGATCGGTCACATGAGATGTAGAAGAAAAACAGGCGCGATGGTCGCTTTTGCCGATACCCCTCTGCTTTGTCTCGCTCAACCTGCATGTACCCACTGCAGACAGCCACCAGTGCAAACTTGCAAAGAGCCCCAGCTTCTCATCCTCAACTCAACCCTCCTCGTCATTCCACAGGCAGCCACCCGCGCGGCATGACGCTGGGCCCGAAGCCATGGCTCCACTGGCCCTGTCTCACTTGCTAGCAAAGAACAAGGTGTAAAACATTTTTCAGTGCTATATTTACCAACAAGAACGGCCCCACTCGTCAGTGTCTGGGTCTGAGTCTGCCTGGGTATAAAAAGTAATTCTGCGAATCTGTTTTAAATTAAAATCTTTTTCTAATTATTTAAATCCAAATTAAATTCTGTTTTTAAATAACTTTTCAAATATTAATCCAAATAATACAAATAATATATGTTTTCAAATCAGAAAAATGTGAGGATTTCAAATATGCAAACCAAAACATATTTTGAACCCTTAAATTTCCAAGTTTATTTAAATTACAATAAATGCCCCTTTTCCTTAAATAATTAATAACTTTTGATTTATAAGTCCAAATTCAACAAATGATATGTCTAAAATGATTAGCTCGACGAGACCTTTCTGTTTATGCATTCCATGGTTTGAATTGAAGCATGCATCATATAAATATAAAGTATACAGCAACTAATATGAGAATAAAATGAGCTCAAAACTAAATAAAATGCTTTAATCGTATTCCACACCTCACCCATGCCATGCTACTTAATTGCCATGCGAATTGTGCATCATTCATCATGGCATGATTGTTTGCTTGATGTATTTATTCATATGATTGTACACCTTATTTATGTCGGCCCTTGTTTGTTTGGTTCTTCTTCGAATAGACGCTGAGCAGGGGATATATCAAGAGAACCAGGAGCACTACCCAGATCCATTCCTTGCTTCAACTGAGCTGCCAGGCAAGCACTACCACATGCTTGCATACATATAGTACCTATTGCCTCTTTCTTATTCTTGCATCATTGAGTCGTGATTGCATTAAATCGAATCCCAAGTATTGCATAGCCTTTATTTTTTTTTTAAACCCCACCGAAGCTTGTTCCTCCATCCCATGAGCCATTACTACAGGAGTTGTTTGAGCCATGCGAGTCGTAGAACAACATGAGTAGGGTATGTGAGTGTCTGTTGGATAACGAGGTACCTAAACAACTTAACCTGAGTAGTAATGGGATAACTAATGAAAGTGGCATCGGTGAGCCACATCCGCTATTTGGTTTTTCAGGCTCACTTGTGTCCCGTAAGACCCCGAGTACTTGATTCCTGTTCCAAGATTATTCGCGCTATCCACATCCGGGAGGCTTATGGGCCCCCCTGAGCCAGAGCTTGATTCATTCTTATTTCTTGGGGACACAACTAGTTTGAGGTTTTATTTACTATCCTGTACTTATGCCATGCTTTACTGCTTTATTTACGATTGTGTGAGGAGCATCAGATCGCTTAGGATTGGTCTGATTTCATTGTATCGACAAGCCCACCACACTTTCGGGTTCCTATCGCCATACCGCCTCCACAACCTTAAGTGCTTTGAGCCGGCGGCCGATCGGGATCTACTTAAAGGTGGCCCTCAAATATTTCTGAACCTCGTAATTGCTTTGTCGGACTGTCTCGTTGGGTTTTGATTTGGTTTTCCGAGGCATATCGAGTGTGTGTTGCTATTTGTGCACCCTCGCAGGTAAAACTTTCAAAGCCGTGTCCATGTTATGGACGCACTTGGAGCACAGTTTCTCGATCACGCACAAGAACAACTAAAGTACCGCTTTTAATCTGCCTAGACTAGGTACCGCCTAGTAAATAGTGCAACACTCATGGAATGGTTAATAAACTGCCAACGGATGGGGTGTTCGTCCGCTTCCTCGCCGTAAGCGAGGAGGAGGATGGATCGTTAAGATTACCTTTATAACTGTTATAACTGTTGATATTAATTCACGGACATCCGCTTCATCTCTGGTTAGGCGGATGGTTAGCAGTATCTGTAGAATTGTTAGGGTTTATCTTTTGCTGCAATTGCGCTACCCTGTGTTGTGTCCCTTTAGAGGCATAAAGACTTGGTGAGTACCCTAGGGTCTCACACGATAAATTATTGGTTCGGATGAACAGTACACTCACAAGATGGATACTGGGTGGAAGAGACGGACGATGTGGGCAACGATCATTCGGTGTAGAGATTCCGGAACGGGATCCGTGAGATCTGTATGGATCTGCTTATTTATGGGCATCTTATGCCGATTTGCTTCTTATCCGTACTGGATTTTGTCTTCCGCCCGCTTGATACTGCTGATTGATGTATGAGGAGATATCCTAAACTATTATATCTATCTAGGACATTTGGATCTTGCCGTATGGCTGCTATATATTTCCTTTCTTTTTAGATGGAATGGCTCGATGTACTCTTGTATGGTGGCTTGCATACATACTCATTTGTGTATGTAGTTGATCCTTCGCTTACGCCGCCTGCTTCTTGCCCCGATGTGTGGAAATGGTTGGGACGGCCGAGAGGTCTACCGTGAGTGGCATTTGGGCCCCACCGCATTATTTCAACCATTTCGCTCATCCGGGCTTGTAACTAGGAGCGTAATTCACCGAGGTAGTTACAATTGGTATCAGAGCCATCCCGACCTTCAGGGTCTCAGCCAAATGGTCGTTGTCTGTCTAGCAAATATTTTTGGTAGTTATGTATACTAGGGAAAAACAAAACGTGAGAGTAAGACTGCTTCCACTTTTCTTCTTACCCACCCACCCACCCCTTTTCTCGTAAGGAAGTGTAACGCTTTCAATCCTCGCCTTAAATTCAAACTAGGATTCACGTGTTCGGTTTCAGAGTACCATAGGTTGTGTATCTGTGTGTGTGTGTGTGTGTGTAATTCTTTGTCTATCTGTTGCATCCAAGTTGTTATCTTATCGGCCTTTTGGTTATCAACTGTTGGTACATTCCATACCGATAGGCTTTTGCAAACCGACGCGATCTATCTGATTCGTTGTATACCGACGCGATCTATCTTACTCTTTGTTATCCGACGTTATCTTCTTTTGTGTGTCCGTTTCCGTAGTTACCAATCTTTAGGTTCATCGTGAGAAGAAGGTGTTGGGATATGTGTTTTACTTGTTCAGGTGCGGAGTAATGATTTAAAAGGGATGGAGTCGCGACCATACCACTACTCTTATCATTCGCTCTTGTATATTGGATTGGTAGAGTCACTAATCTTGATTCGTTAAGTAATTTTGCGCATATATTGGTATTTTAATGCCGAAATTTGTGGAAATTTTTTTCTTTGATATATATGTGTACCACACTCCTTTTCAGTCGTGTGCGATATGCTTAACACCCTCAAAATCGGACCTATGCAAGTTTTAGCGAAACCCGCCAAACCCGCATAGAAACGATTCAAAGGTGCCCACCAGGCACTTTCGTGCGGGTGGAAAACGAAGTAATAACATTACACAACAGCCCTCGATGGGACCCACAGAACAGATATATATACAACGACAACTCAACGAGTCAAGAATACAGATATTCAGTACAAAGATCCAAATCACCTTGAAAAACGATAGAGCGTCCGACTACGGACAAGATGCAAATGGGGCTAAGAGCCCTGAAGAATAACCAATGGCGTCCATAACCCTGCCCAGGCCAAGCCGGAAGGGTAACCCTGCTAACGACGTCGATCTCAAAACCTGCTTAAACAAAAGGGGTGCCGACAAAGGGCAAAGGAAAAAGAGAGAGCGGTCGATCGAGGCCAAGACACCATGAGACTAGAATTGGCGGTCCTCGCCTACATAGGTATGGTGGATCAAGCGGCAGCGGCAGATGCACTAGACAACCTATAGAGACTCGTCTGACTAGCGACTATCAGAGAGGGGAAAGAAAGACCTATTCGGAACCAACCTGGTAATAACACCAAGAAATCCCATCCTGGTATTCCCCCTCGAGAACCAAACGAGGAAGTCAACCGAGGAACTCACACCGTTGGCAATTTTACTCATTCCGTTATAGTTGCGGCAATTACTAGTCAAATATAGATAATCGTCCTGATAAAATAAGCAGTGGGCACTTTTAATTAACCATTCCGTTGTGGTGGTAATACTTACTAGTCAGATACAGATAGCATGAGATATCCCAAAACCCCGCAGTTGTTGGTACTTTTATTTAGCCATTCCGTTGTAGTTGCAATACTTACTAGTCAGGTACAAGGGTCGCAAGCGACCTCACAAAACAAGCAATTGTTGGCAGTTTTATTTAGCCATTCCATTGTAGTGAAGCTAATTACTAGTCATTATAGAGTCAAATTTATAGCACTACTTTAGTTATAGTTGTCTATGATCGAGATATCAGGCTCTAAGTTGTCCATAACCATGACACGGCTTTGAAAGTTTTAACCTAGGGTGCACAAATAGCAACACACACTCGATATGCCTCGGAAAACCAAAACAAAACCCAACGATCACGACAAAGCAATTACAGGATTCAGAAATATTTCAGGGGCCACCCTTTAAGTAGATCCCGAAGCCGGCCGGTTCAAACGGGCTTAAGGTTGTGGGCGGTCAGAACGATCGGGAACCCGAAAGTGTGGCTGGGCTTGTCGTCATAAATCGGGCCACGATCCTAAAAAGATGCAGGTGCAAGACCTCGCACAATTTAAATAAAGCGAAGAAAGCATGGCATAAAATAGGATAGTAAATAAAACCTCAAACTAGTTTGTGGCCCCAAGAAATAAGAATGAATCAAGCTCGCTCAGGGGGTCCATAAGCCTCCGGATGTGGATAGCGAATATTCAAGGAACAGTATCAAGTACTGGGTCCCACGGGACACAAGTGGACGGTTAACAACCAAATAACATCTATTGCCCACCTGTGCCTCTGCTTACCTACTTCAATTTTAGTTATTAAACAGTAATTAAAGTTAACGATAAATAAAGCCAAGATCATCTCCAACATCGAACAAAGGCAATACTCCAACAACTGTGGTACTTGACGACACGCAACAGCACTTGAGCAAGCGACTACGACGCGCAGGTCCAACTATCTACCAAACAACAGGTAATAGGATGTGTCCAAGGCAATATGAGTCTGCAAGGGATATCACGGGCACGAAAACTAGAGCATCGCAACACAGATAGCAATAGATCAACAGGAGGGAATAAATACTATAAAAGTAAGATAGGTAGAAAGGAGGGAGGTGCTCGCCTGAAAACATTGCCGAGGGTTCATCCGAAGATCGGGGCGAGGCTCACATCAACTCAACGGCCTTATCCGCGAAGAAGCAAAACAATTGAGGGGTCTCGACGATCTTGGGGTTCCGGGGTTCGGGGTCGGTCTCAGGGTCCAGGGTTCGACGGAACGGCCTCGCGGGAACGTTCTCGACGGTCGGAAGTAGTTCTTGGCGTCGGGCAGATCTTGCCGGGTCCCACGGGGTCGATCTTGTCGTTGCGAGGGTCTTGTCGGGTCCGCGCCATCGCGTCGGTCTTGTCGTCCGGGGTGAAGTACTTGTTGTTCCGGTGGCGATCCTGGCGCTCGGTGTCCGGGCAGGCGTACTTGTCGGCACGGGGTTCGGTCTTCGAATTTCCGGGAGGGAGAGCTCGACGGACATCGGATCCATGAAAAGGGTACTCGTTGACTCCACTTCCGATGACGATCTTGCTTTGATTGTTGGGGCCTTCGGAAGATCTTGTCGTAGGGGAACTTGGAGTCACATGGGTCCTCGACTCCGGACTTGGGTAGCATCATTACTAGGAGCGAGACAGCGACACGAATCAACGCCATGAGGCAACATGGTATCCCAGAGATCTCGGTGTGGCCCAAGGGAACAACAACCGTCTGAGGGAACCTCACAACAAACAAGGCAGAGGCCGACGTGGAACCGACATGGTCGCGCAGGACGATTGTGCTGAACGCTCGGTTTCTCTGAAGATTCCTGAAGGCCATATAGTCTATTCTCCAAGTCTGACTCCTGCTATCCAGCTTTTCTCTTTGGCGGCTCTGAATGTTGATGCTATGGAAGCTATTCAGAGTGTTCCGTGGTCCGTGAGTTCCAGATGTCTTTCCAAGAGTTGCTGTATGCCTCCGAATCGTGAGGTTGAGTTTGTTATTGAGCTTGAACCTGGTACCGCTCCTATCTCCAAGCGGCCTTATAAAATGGGTCCTGCTGAGTTGGCTGAACTCAAACGTCAACTTGATGAACAAGAGAAGTTGGGTTTCATTCAGCATAGTACTTCTTCTTGGGGTAGCCCAACTCTCTTTGTGAAGAAGCGAGACCAGACTGATAGACTTTGTGTTGACTATCGGGCTCTCAATGCTAAAACCATCAAGAATAAATATCCTCTTCCGCGGATTAATGATCTCTTTGATCGCCTAGTGGAGCTGTGGTTTTCTAAGCTGGACTTGAGGAGTGGTTATCACCAAATCAAGATTCGCAAGGAAGATGTTCAAGACAGCTTTCACCACCCGCTATGGCCTGTATGAGTACACGGTCATGTCTTTCGGTCTCACCAACGCACCGCCACCTTCTCGAGGCTCATGAACTCGGTTTTCATGGAGTATCTTGACAAGTTCGTTGTGGTCTATCCGGATGACATCCTAGTCTATTCTAAGTCACGAGAAGAGCATGAAGAACACCTTCTTGTGTCCTTAGCAAGCTTCGTGAGAACCGCTTGTATGCAAAGTTCTCCAAGTGTGAGTTTTGGCTGCCTCAAGTAACCTATCTTGGTCACGTCATCTCTGCCAAGGGCATTGCAGTCAACCCGGAAACTGTGAAGACAATTGTTGAATGGCTCCCTCCTGTTAATGTCAAAGAAGTGCGGAGTTTCCTTGGTTTGGCTAGTTATTGCCGCCGCTTGCTCAGAACTTTTCAAGATAGCGAAGCCTCTTACCGATCTTCTCAAGAAAGGCAAGAGATACCTTTGGACTCCTGCATGTCAAGCAAGCTTTGAGACACTCAAAGAAAAGCTCACTTCCACACCAGTCTTGGTTCCTCCGGATACATCCAAGCCGTTCTAGATCTTCTGGACGCCTCTTTGCATGGATTGGAGTGCGGTCCTTATGCAAGAAAAACAAGTTGTTGCTTATGCCTCTCGTCACTTGAAGACGCATGAGATCAACTATCCTACACATGACCTCGAGCTCACAGCAGCTTGTCTTTGCTTTGAAAGTATGGAGGCACTACTTGCTTGGCAACCGCTAGAGATCTTTTTGATCACAAGAGTCCAAGTATATCTTTACTCAGCCTGATCTCAACCTTAGGCAAAGGAGATGGATTGAAGCAATCAATGACTTGATTTGACCATCAACTACACCGGGAAAAGCTAATGTCATGGCAGATGCTCTCACCGCAAAGCCTGCGTCAACAACCTCATGATGGAAGAACAATGCCTCTTGTGCGAGGACTTCCGTCAGCTCAACCTGGAAATTGTGGAACCAGCAAATCTCCTGAACCTTATAGCAACACCTATCTTGGAAGAAAAGGTTCGCTCTTCTCAGCTTGGTGATCCGCACACAAGAAAGATCATCTCTAGGCTTCAGCTTCCGAAGTATGAGTCCTTTCACGTCGATGATCAAGGCACGCTCTTCTTTGAACACCGGATGTTTGTACCGAACTACCCGGGTTTGAGAGAGCAAGTTCTCAAGGAGGCGCATGATTCTGTTCTTTCTATCCACCCTGGCAGCACAAAGATGTACATGGACTTGAAAACACAATATTGGTGGCCTGGTTTGAAAAGGTATTGTGCCAAGTATGTCTCGGAGTGTGATGTCTGCCGCAGAGTGAAAGCTGTTCATCAAAAACCTTCCGGTCTTCTACAGCCATTGAAGCCCCCGGAATGGAAATGGGAGAAAGTAGAGATGGACTTCATCACTGGTTTTCCGAGGTCGCAGAAGGGCAACAATGCAATCTTTGTTGTCATTGACAGACTTTCTAAAGTGGCTCACTTCTTCCCCGTCAAGGAAACCATTTCTGCAATTCAGTTAGCGGAGCTCTATATCAACAGAATTGTATCTCTGTATGGGGTTCCGCTTGAGATCAGTTCAGACCGTGGAAGCATATTCACTTCCAAGTTCTGGGAGAGATTCCAAAATGCTTTGGGAACAAAGTTGAACTTCAGCACAGCTTACCACCCTCAACAAGAAGGACAAGTTGAAAGGATCAATCAGATTCTGGAGGATATGCTTCGTGCTTATGCCATCTCTTTGGCATGAAGTGGGAAGAATGCCTTCCTTATGCTGAATTCTCATTACAACAATAGCTTCCAGAAAAGTCTAAAGATGGCACCATTTGAGGCTCTCTATGGTCGCAAATGCAGAACTCCGATTGGTTGGTCGGGTGCAGGTGAAAGGATCTTGTTTGGCCCTGACATTGTGACTCAAGCGGAGGAGAAGGTTCACATCATTCTTGAGAATCTGAGGATTGCTCAAAGTCGCGGAAGAGCAATTATGACAGAAGCACACGGACATGGAGTATGTCCTGGTGATCTCGTTTACCTTCGTGTCACTCCCATGAGAGGCACGCACTTTTGGTATCAAAGGAAAGCTGGCTCCTAGATACATCGGTCCTTCAAAGTTCGTGGAAGAAGAGGAGAAGTTGCTTACGCCTTGAGCTTCCGGAAAAACTCAAAGTCCATGATGTTTTCCACATCTCTCAGCTCAAGAAGTGCTTCAAGGATCCCGGCAGGACCGTGGATCATGAGCTTATCAACCTCCAAGAAGACCTGTCTTATCAAGAACACCCCACAAAAATCCTTGAAGTCGCAGAAAGAAGGACTCGCAACAAGTCCATCAAGTTCTGCAAGGTGCAGTGGTCGCACCATTCCGTTGATGAAGCCACTTGGGAACGTGAAGATGAGCCGTGCCAAGTACCCTACCCTCTTTGTGTCTTCTTCTTCCTAGAATCTCGGGGCGAGATTCCTGTTTAGTGGGGGAGAGTTGTAGCATCCCAATTGTCTAACAATTGTAATGCTACTTGGTCTAGTAATATATTGGCTACTTCAAATATATAATTGTTGCATCATCATTATATCATGCTCATGTCATCATTCCTCCTTGCATTTGAGCATCATATAAAACCCACTTTGTTTTGGTTCTTATCTCATATGCATTGTTAATTGTATTTGCCTCTTGATATTGTATTTGGTTCTTGATATATTGTTTAATGCCCAAGTGGAGTTGGGGGCATATCTCTTATTAACTCCACCACCTTTCTTTCACCACCTTATAATTCCACCATCCAACTAAATATGAGCTGGGCATTTCTGGTTTTACTTCTAGCTCATGTGAGTTGGGATGGATCAATTCTTTTACATGCTCTCATCTTGGCATCATGTTGTTTTCACAATATTGACATATGAGAGCCACATGGCCACCTTTGCATGCCTTGTGAGTGGAACCTTTTTCCTAGCTTCCATATGTGTGGTTTTGGGGTTATCATCATGTTGGGATATTGAGTGAGCTTATTAAATACCTAGTGGCATATACACACTAGCAAGTTCCAAATATAATCCAATATGATCATCTCCATATACTCCACTTGGAATTCTTCTAAATTCCTTTGCTTGGGCCTTACTCCATATTTTGGGATGCATAATAATAATGCCATGAATTAATGATGTTTTCACAAGTATCAACATGGCATTAAATGTTTTGCATGGCCCATGCAAGTACCATCTTTATGCTTGTCATTTGGATTTTTATTTGGATTTTGAGTGGATTTAAACCACATCTCTCTCTCTCTCTCTCCTCTTAGCTTGATCTTGTTTGATCTTGCTTAAGACCATCAACACCACATCCCCTCTTTTCTTGCCTTGTTTTGTTAGAGCTTGGCTTAGCTTGTCTTGATCTTAACAAAAACTAAACCTAGCTCTCACCTCCCTCTCATCTAATCTACCCTACCCCTCTCTAACCCCAAACCCTAGACCACCTAGCTCGGCCCCACCTGGCCCACCCTTCCCCTGGCCATCTACTCCAGCCCTAAGACAAACCCTAGCCCGAGCCACACCCTCCTACCCGAGCCTATCTACCCCCGAGCCTCCTCTCTCTCTAGCTCTCTCTCTCCCTGCCAAGAGGACCCCCCCCACACCGAGCCTCTCCCTGCCTCCTTGCTTCGCCCTACCCCACCTGCCAGTCCCCCAGCTACCCCCCTGCTCCTGCCGAGCCCCAGCCCGAGCACGTGCTCGAGGAGAGAAAGGTGGCACCGAGCCACCTTTTTCCTCCATCTACCCCTCCCCCACGGCGTCTCCCTCTCCCTATCCACCCCACCTCTCTGCCTCGCCTCTCTGGCCTCCCCCAGATCCACCCCGAACGCCTGCCTCTTCCCTCGTTTCCTCCTCCGACGCCACCAACGACCGACGCCGGCCACCGTCTGCCCACCACCGATCCACCGTACCAGGCGCCTTGCGACGTGGGTGGACGAGAATCTGAAGACCCCTGCAGCAGCCCGTACCCAGCGCCACAGAGAAGCCCCGGAGCCGCCAGTACCAGCGCCGCCGAGCCGAAACCCTAGGTCTCCTGGCCGTCTGCATCGCCGTCGACCTGCTGCTCCCCTGCACGATCCAGGCCCTCCAACGACCCCGCGGTGAGCCACGCTACCTCCCAGACACCTCCCTTTTCTTGTTCGTTTCCTGGACGGGCGGGACACGGCGACGAGCGCCCTCGGTGCACGGCGTGAACGTCGACGTCGTCTCGCTCCCGCGCGCGCAGAAACCCTATCTAGGCCCGTCCGCCCTCCCTGACAACCACGCCAGCCCACCGCAGCGGTAGCCGCCAACGCGCGCGTGCGTGAGGTCGCCAGATCGATTCCCCCGCCCGCGCTGTCGCCCACCGATCGGTCGCGCGAGACAGAGAAGAAAAACAGTGCGCGCATGGTCGTTTTGCCGATACCCCCCTCTGTTTTGTCTCTGCTCAACCACGGTACCCAGCCCGCAGACCACCAGGCAAACTTGCAAAAGAGCCCCCAGCTTCTCTGTCCTCAACCCGCGCTCCCTCGCTCGTCCACCTGGCAGCCCCGCGCGGCCGTTCGCTGACGTCTGGGCCCAAGTTGGCTTCACCTGTCATCTCACGCTAGCAAAGCATTGCGGTGTAAAACATTTTTCACGTTATACGGCCCGACGACCACAAGCCCTGGCCCCACGTCTCTGGGTGCAGTCTGCTGGGTATAAAAAAAAACGAATCATTTTAAATTAAAATCTTTTTCTAATTATTTAAATCCAAATTAAATTCTGTTTTTAAATAACTTTTCAAATATTAATCCAAATAATACAAATAATATATGTTTTCAAATCAGAAAAATGTGAGGATTTCAAATATGCAAACCAAAACATATTTTGAACCCTTAAATTTCCAAGTTTATTTAAATTACAATAAATGCCCCTTTTCCTTAAATAATTAATAACTTTTGATTTATAAGTCCAAATTCAACAAATGATATGTCTAAAATGATTAGCTCGTGAGACCTTTCTGTTTATGCATTCCATGGTTTGAATTGAAGCATGCATCATATAAATATAAAGTATACAGCAACTAATATGAGAATAAAATGAGCTCAAAACTAAATAAAATGCTTTTTTTGTGTATTCCACACCTCACCCATGCCATGCTACTTAATTGCCATGCGAATTGTGCATCATTCATCATGGCATGATTGTTTGCTTGATGTATTTATTCATATGATTGTACACCTTATTTATGTCGGCCCTTGTTTGTTTGGTTCTTCTTCGAATAGACGCCGAAAGGTGGATATATCAAGAGAACCAGGAGCACTACCCAGATCCATTCCTTGCTTCAACTGAGCTGCCAGGCAAGTACTACCACATGCTTGCATACATATAGTACCTATTGCCTCTTTCTTATTCTTGCATCATTGAGTCGCGATTGCATTAAATCGAATCCCAAGTATTGCATAGCCTTTATTTTTTTTTAAACCCCACCGAAGCTTGTTCCTCCATCCCATGAGCCATTACTACAGGAGTTGTTTGAGCCATGCGAGTCGTAGAACAGCATGAGTAGGGTATGTGAGTGTCTGTTGGATAACGAGGTACCTAAACAACTTAACCTGAGTAGTAATGGGATAACTAATGAAAGTGGCATCGGTGAGCCACATCCGCTATTTGGTTTTTCAGGCTCACTTGTGTCCCGTAAGACCCCGAGTACTTGATTCCTGTTCCAAGATTATTCGCGCTATCCACATCCGGGAGGCTTATGGGCCCCCCTGAGCCAGAGCTTGATTCATTCTTATTTCTTGGGGCCACAACTAGTTTGAGGTTTTATTTACTATCCTGTACTTATGCCATGCTTTACTGCTTTATTTACGATTGTGTGAGGAGCACGCTGTACTGTTTAGGATCGTGGCCCGATTTCGCTGTATCGACAAGCCCAGTCACACTTTCGGGTTCCCGATCGTTCTGACCGCCTCCACCTTAAGCCCGTTTGAGCCGGCCGGCTTCGATGGATCTATAAAGGTGGCCCCTGAAATATTTCTGAACCCTGTAATTGCTTTGTCGTGGATCTCGTTGGGTTTTGATTTGGTTTTCCGAGGCATATCGGTGTGTGTTGCTATTTGTGCACCCTGCGTAAAACTTTCTGAAAGCCGTGTCCGCGGTTATGGACGACTTGGAGCACAGTTTCTCGATCACAGACAAGAACAACTAAAGTACCGCTTTTAATCTGTCTAGACTAGGTACCTGCCTAGTAAATAGTGCAACACTCATGGAATGGTTAATAAAACTGCCAACGGATGGGGTGTTCGTCCGCTTCCTCGTCGGTAAGCGAGGAGGAGGATGGATCGGTTAAGATTACCTTTATAACTGTTATAACTGTTGATATTAATTCACGGACATCCGTCTATCTCTGGTTAGGCGGATGGTTAGCGAGTATCTGTAGAATTGTTAGGGTTTATCTTTTGCTGCAATTGCGTCACCCCAGGTTGTGTCCCCTTTAGAGGCATAAAGACTTGCTGAGTACCCCTAGGGTCTCACACGATAAATTATTGGTTCAGATGAACAGGTACACTCACAAGATGGATACTGGGTGGAAGAGACGGACGATGTGGGCAACGATCATTCGGTGTAGAGATTCCGGGAACGGGGATCCGTGAGATCTGTGGGCGGGATCTGCTTATTTATGGGCATCTTATGCCGATTTGCTTCTTATCCGTACTCGGATTTTGTCTTCCGCTTCCGCTTGATACTCTGTTGATTGATGTATGAGGAGATATCCTAAACTATTATATCTATCTAGGACATTTGGATCTTGCCGTATGGCGTTGCTATATTTCCTTTCTTTTTAGATGGAATGGCTCTGATGTACTTTTGTATGGTGGCTTGCATACATACTCATTTGTGTATGTAGTTGATCCTTCGCTTTGCCGATTCGCCCGTTCTTGCCCCGATGTGTGGAAATGGTTGGGACGGCCGAGAGGTCTACCTGTGAGTGGCATTTGGGCCCCACCGTACTATTTCAACCATTTCTGCTCATCCAGGCTTGTAACTAGGAGCGTAATTCACCGAGGTAGTTACACAAAGCTATCAAGTTCGGAACACGAAGGCATGACAGAGGGTAAAAAATCCATCATACACATGTTTCTTCTAATGAGAGGATGACATGTGGGGCCCAGCAGCGTGATTATGGTAGATGCATCGAATAGCGCTATCAAGTTCGAAACAGGGTAGCACGAGCGAAGGAAAAAAATTCATCATACACACGTTTCTTCTAATGAGAGGATGAGATGTGGAGCTCAGGAGGTTGGTTAAACGGTAGATGCGTCGAGAAGCACTATCAACTCGGAACGGGGTAGCGCCAACGTAGGAAAAAATTCCATCATACACACGTTTCTTCTAATGAGAGGATGACATGTGCGTCCCAGGAGGTTGATTAGACGGTATATGCATCGAACAATGCTATCAAGTTCGGAACAGGGTAGCGCAAGCGAAGGAAAAATCCATCATACACACGCTTCTTGTAATGAGAGGATGACATGTGGGGCTTAGGAGGTTGGCTAAACGGTAGATGCCTCGAGCAACGCTATCAACTCGGAACGGGGTAGCGCCAGCGAAGGAAAAAATTCCATCATACACACGTTTCTTCTAATGAGAGGATGGAATGTGGGTCCCAGGAGGTTGATTAGACGGTAGATGCATCAAACATCGCTATCAAGTTCGGAACAGGGTAGCGCGAGTGAAGGAAAAAAATCCATCATACACACGATCCTTCTAATGAGAGGCTGACATGTGGGACCTAGCAGCCTGACTAAATGGCAGACGCCTCAAGCAACGTTATCGAGTTCAAATCAGGGAGGCACGACCGAAAAGTATGGTCTGCTAGATACACTGACGCCCGGGACCCACATGCCTCAAAAGACTTTGGCGAGTCAACATCGCGCGAGGAAACGAAAATCTTGCGTCTACCATGTGCCAGCCGAGCTTCCTCCATGTTTTTAGTAGATCCGCCATAGTAGAGGGCTGCCGAGCCGAGAATTTTGTCGCGAAAGACGCGCCTTCTACGATGACCGTCGGGCCAATTTGTTGCGGAAGGAAACTTTTCTTGTAGTGATAATGTGTTGGTGGGCGGCACTAGCCCTCGAACCTGGGATGCGCGCCGTCGAAGGTGGAGGAGGCGGGCCCACCATTCAGAAAACATGCCACGTTGTCATCCCCTATTTCTGATGCCCTTTAAAAAAGAAAACATGCCACGTCGTCATCCCCTGTTTCTGATGGTGTTGCTACAATTCGACGGTACATAGTGGCATAGAAATAACATCGTATAAACATAAGGGCACAGTCGTAAACTTTTCTAAAATGAAACCCGGTCACCTACCTGTCCTAGTACATTGCCCGATGAGGTGGATAACCACGACCGATCTTTTTAATATGTTCGCACTCTTATGCTGAGTAGGGAAATAAAGATTGAGCGGTTAATGCAACAAGTGTCGAATTATTACCCTCTAAGGAAATGGGAGATGATTATTTTGACGCGTGCCCATAGTACAAACCTACTGTCAGTCTATCACTCCCCTTCTCTGACAAACCATAGTTCACCTTGCGCAGCTCCTCCATGCTGCACCACCTAGGGTAACATGGCCCTGCCTAAGCAGTCATCGCCGCCGCGACAGCCGCCGGGTATTTAGCCCCTCTAAGACAGGCCATGAAGCTCTACTTAAGGCCGGTCTCCCATTGCCCTGCCAGGCGGATGATTTCATCGAATGTGTCGAATCGGCCGCGGCGGCAGCACCGGCATCGTCGGCGCCGGATGCGGCAAGAAGGGCCAAGAGAGCGATGTGGAGAAATCGCGCGGTGGCATTATGGCATGGTCTAGGTAGTGGGAACAAGGTACGTATCAAATAGTTCATGAGAGCATGCCGCCGAGGGTACACACCCTCGAACAGGGCAGCTCCAAGGTCTAGGAACTCTCGCGTCCATGCTTCGGTGCAGGTTACCTTACCAAAGTGAGGGAGGCTGGGAACACGCTGTCTGCGGCAAAGACGCTCCATCCAACACACCATCGGAGGCCATACCGCGGTGGCGACCAAGCGTCTACACTCAGCATGTTAGATTATTCGACAACTGGAGCTAGCGGCGGGCATCATCTCAGTGCCGGAATTTAGGTTCCAGTTCACACGGACCTATGATCCCAAAAAGAAGATGCCGAAGTTCAGTTTCGAAAAAATTGTTGCGACGGCGTGAATATTCCTACCGAACCGGCACTAGCGCACGTAGAGCAATCGTGCATGAACGATGGAGATTTCTTATAGTTTGGCAGGAAGGCAATAGATCAGTTTGGGTTAAATGATCAAAGAACTTACATCCTCTCAAGGCAATTGGCCAGCCAACTTTTCTAATGGAGATCTGAAGTTTCTTCAGTCTAGAATAGTTAAGTTCAGACTGAAGAATGGCTTTTGTAGATGAAATGCTGACGAATTGTTCTATAAACTAGTAGGAAGTTTAACCCACTTTTGTGCAGGTATGACACCCTTTTGTATGGAAGTACTACTGTTGTAAGCAAATACTATCAAGTATCTATTTCCTTCAATTACTAGTTGTGGTTAAATCCAGTTAACTGACATTTTTTTATCCCAGACAGATAAAATTCAGACAACAGTTTATGTACAGATTTAGCATCTACTGTCTGTGTTGTAAACCATTTTTCCTTCGTCTTGTGTTATCTACAAAATGGTCCTACAGTTCAACGTGTTACAAATCTAGCTACCTTGTACTTGAAGAGGAGATGGACTACATTTTCATGGCATCCACAGAATTGACATTGCTCATTGCCAGACCACCCTCTTTTCATGAGGTTGTCCTTGGTTATTCACAAAAATTATAAAGCATGGTGTTCAACTACATCGATTCAAACTATTACACACACACACTACATCAAATTCATTACCCACACATACTACATCGATTCAAACTATTACACACACATACCACTTCAAATTCATTACCCACACATACTACATCGATTCAAACTATTACACATTTTTAGTCGATGCTACCTTCCTACTATGCTCTCCATACTACAAATTCATTAGCCACACATACCACGGCAATTCACTAGAGCTCTGTCTTCACTCGAGGGAAATCAAAACCACCAGCTTGTCCAAGCCCAGTTCCCCCATCGAAACTGTGTGCGCCATCACAAAACGGTGGTGGTCCTGTGCCATCGATCCTTCCAGGACAACACTTCAGGTGACGAGGATGCTTTCTGGCAGCCTCTTTGGGGCCCTGAATGCCATGTATCGATTCCAGAACCTCCTCCAGGTGGATGATGACCGGGTGCTTCCAACAAAGCTGTCGCCCTGCCCTGCTTGGAATCTGCACCTCGTCCATCTTAGGAACGGCATCAGGATCTTTCAGCCATGCCTTTACCTCGATGACCCATCTGTCACTCGGTGGCACGATTTCCACCCGCTCACCGCCAAGGCTTTTGACGACCTGCTTGAGGGCCTTCGGCTCCCAAGCATCCAGTGGGAGGCCATCAAAGCCGAGTTTGGAGAAGAAACAAAGCTGCCCCAAGCAATTGTCCCACCCACAGGCGCGATGCCAACGCATGAAGCTCATTTTCTCCCCGCGGCACTCGAAAGAATGGTAAGAATGCATAACACGCTAGGTGTCTGAGTTGTGCTCGAACCGGACGAAAAAATCGAATGGCAGCGCACATACCTCAATCTTGACCTCATTTCGTCTGATCCCAAAATGAGACCTGAAAGCCGACAGCAACTCTGCCGGCGACACGGCGGGATGGACGCCCAACACGGTGGCCATGAGAGTGTGGTCGTCGAACTGCTGTGCCAGGGCTACCATGCCTAGGGTGCACGCGTCGACGCAATCGCCCGAGGCGATGCGGGGCCGCCGATCGCCCGACGGGACGCGCTCCACCGTGCGAGAAGGACTAGCCAGAGGTGAGATATTAGTTCGGGGACGTGAAGCGCCGATACGGCGGACAATGCGACAGTGACGAATGTGAGCTTCGATTAGAGGCGTGGGAGGTTGACCGGACATGGCGGGGATGCAAATTAGAGCAAGTGCGAGCTCCGATCTGAGACGAGAAACCAAAGCTGAGCAAAGGTTATGGGGAGAGGAGCAGGGGAGAAGAGCAGAGCAGAGCAAAGAAATAGATCTGGTACACTCAAGGATCTCGTCCACACAGGGGTAAACTAGTCCACGACCGCAAAAGAAAACGGGGAATACTGATAGGGCGGGCCAAGAAGAGTTGACCTAACAGTGGTATTTGAGTTCAACCATTTTTCTTCTGGTTCAAATGACTGTTTGGCCGTTAGATTTGTATTTACCCCCATTTGGCCCTTCTGGATAATTGACGATTCTACTACGGCCCCTCCACGAGATTCATGACAACTCGGGTACCGCAAACCAACAATCCCGATGAAGATGCAACAATTGATGGTGAAGGGGATGATGCGTTGTCCTCCAATGATCCACGAAGCAGCTGGGGTTTTGCCCCAGCCAAGTTCCTCCTTCAGATCCCTTTCGGATGTGGTGTTTTGTGGTTTCTGGTGGCTGTGAATGTCGGATCTCTCTCTCGTCTTGGCCCGGAGAAACTATTTGATGAGGCGGTCCTGATGGCGCCTGGTATGGGCAGACGGTACGGGCGGGCTCTGCCCATACCAGTGGTCGTTATCGGTACTGATGCCTCCTCCTTGTTTGTTATTCTTCCAGGTGTGAAGGTAAATTCATAAAATGGCTTTTATCACTTAGAAATATCATATAATTACACAATATGATAGCTCTAATTGATATGTTCATCTATGACTCCATGATTTGGGATCCTGTTGAAACAAGAACAATAGCGCGTGTAGGCACTGTGAAATACAAAAATCCCTACTCTATTTATGCAAAAACAAGAGGTAAATATGCTCCAAACTGGCTTGTAAAATACTCCATATGACCAAACCTCATTTGTACATATGGTAGTTTCTCTAGAATGTATGTTTTACCAAGCTCGTAAAAAACCTTATTAGGAGTACAGTTGTACTCTACTACTCCTACACAATTTCTTCTAGAATGTTGTATACTAGTACTAGTAGTAGTACTCCTAGGTCCGTATTTTTGTTTCTTCTCACTATAGTTTGGGTCCTGTACCAAGATAGTGTAGATAAGTTGGACGTGTTGGTACTACGCTCGGAAACTGCATGCGGTGGAACTCAAAGTTTCTAGGTTTACTAGTACTGCCGTAAGATTGTCTAGGCTACCATACAATACTAGTCAGTAAAAACATGTCGCTCATCATGGCATTGCCATCCATTTGACAAGGCAATACTATACAACTGTGTGTTAGTCTAGTTAAGGTCTACTATGTACTCTAGTACTACTAGTGGAGTAGTACTAGTACTGATAGTAGCTGCCGCACAAGAGAGAGGGAGGGAGTGTTGCACACGTCGGTGCACGTGGCAACGCGCTCCTTCCGAGACAAGATGGATTAAACTCCCTCACCGGCCTCCACCTGTGCACACAATCTCTTTACTTAGTCCCTTCTTCCATCCACTACCACTCGCTGGCCTCTCGCTCCATATTGTTGTCGACCACCTCCTCGGCCTCGGCCTCGGCTCCGTCCTCTATGGTGGCGATTAGATCGGCGTGAAAACCTTCTATCGAGTGGTGGGGCATCCGTCCTCCATATCCCGCGTCGGCAATGGCAGTTTGTGAAATACCCAAACACTCGTACAATATATGATAGAGTTGATGATGCGATTAAACTTTTATTGTTGATTGCCCAACATTGTCATGTGTAGAGTAGTTCTTATCTCGGGTATGTATCCTTTTTTGTGGACTACGATTGCATAGAAGCTTAGTTTTTGGGCTAGATCCCAACACTGAGAACAATGGGGATCCTTTCAAAGTTTGTTGTTCGATTCATGTCCCATGATTTTTCTCTAGTAGGGCACTTACATGGCTCGGTTGTTTTGCTTGGGTGCTAAGTAGGCCTATGATTATTTTTTGTTGTTTGCTTGGTTGATCTGTGGTTGTTCCATTGCTGCCGCTAATTGTGAGCCTTAGTGATGAGTCCAAAATTGAAGTATATTTAAGTATACAAATTATTCATATTGTCACTCATTACATGATATATCTAGCTACAGCTATGCCTATTATGTATGATTATTAGTTCTCATTCATTTTCACATGGAGTTTGCACAACTAGTAGTTTTAGTTGGATTTTATTTCTTTTTCTTATCTTTGACTGGTGTTTAGGTGTTGTGATGGATTATGGATAAACAAAGACAAAAGGAATCAAGAGGATGCAATATGGAGGAGTTGCAGGCACCAAACTCAGCCATTCGAGGGATGGAGAAAATGGATTTTTTCATGAACTCAAAATAAAGATTCAAGGCTATAGTGTTGTAGCCCTTTTCCATACGAATCCAACAAGATGAAGAGCACTCAAATCAGAGTTTGTATGAAGAAATGGCGGTCAAAATATGAAAGCATACTGCATCGTTAACGACCACGGTACTGCACGGTAGATGCAGTCGTTACGCCATGCGAAAACTATGTTTCTGGACACGTTTCTTCACAGAATTTGTCCTAGTTTGTTCCTAGACTTTCCTTAGGTCACAAGCAACATATTGGGCACTATTGGGGGCTCCCCTAGTCCTATATAAAGAGGTGAGGAGCCAAGGGAGGAGGGTACCTCTCCATAGACATCCACGATAGAGCCCTGTCGCCGTGCCATCTCTATAGTCGCCACACCTTCAAGATCCAGATCTCCATCTACACCCCCACACCATTCAAGCAAGAGGAAGAAGATAAGGAGGCCATCACCACCACCACGCATCGAGCGCCAACTCAATCACCATCTCCATATCCATCAACGCCTCCATCTCCATGTCTCTTGTATTTAGTATTTCTAAGATTAAACATGACGATGATCTCCATGAATTCTTCTTTTGTGTTATTGTTCATGTATGATTGAGTAATTGATTTGGTTCTAGTTTGAGGTATGATCTAGTATGTAACCCTAGAATTTATGGGTTTGATCTATTATATTACTCTCTCCCCTAGTGACAAGGAGGAGACATATTAGTTCATGTGATCCTTTGGTCTAGAGTGTATTATTGACTTGCACGAGTGACAACGACGTGAGGATCTATGTAGTACACATGTGTGACAACTCAGAATCATTGGAGATCATTTATTTATCTAAAGATGTATCTTGTGTAATTCCAATAAATGTCTACATAGTTACCCCTCTAGTACTAGTGAAACCAAAAGCCTAGACACCGCCTTACTCCAGTAAATTCTACATCTACAACCCCCTTGTTTACTTTTAGTATTGCTTTACATTATTCTAATATAGTTCCTTATTGTTAGTTACTTTAATCCTCTCTCAATTATCATCATCCTAGCAACTTATAGTGTAGACTATTTCCAAACACCGTTTTGGGTGCGAACGTGGCCGCATTGACAATGTGGCTGCGGGGTTGTGTTGTTGCTATTTGCAAAGCTTCCAAGGGACAAACTTTATAAATAATATTTTCTGCTACAAGTACTGCAATAACCCTGTTATTGATCACAGGAAATCTAGGCATCAATTACTAGTACGAGTATGTGATGTTTGCTTAACGAATTATCAGAAGTGCTTGCACTGTTCTGAAGAGCACCGGTGGTGGCCGACGATTAGTCTTGAATGGTGAAGTAGATCTTTATCAAGTGGGAGAATCAAGCGGGATTAATGCATATGTGAAGTCATCCTATGCACTCAGCCATGGTTATAGATTAGATCTTTTCCTGGTCTATAGTCATGCTTTGCTCATTTCATCCAGGTTTGCTAAAATTTATTAGTGCTCTCAACCCTGTGAATCCATTAGTTATGTTGGAACATAACTGTTTGGTCACGAGACCTCCTGTTCTGTCTAGGACCATGGAGAAGTAGCTGATGTGATTTTTTTGGGGGTGCCAGAAAGCAGCTGATGGAGAATCAAGCATTTTTTATGCGCTCGGCAATATATATGCCCATGGAGTACGTTCAAATATAACTATCATTTTTCATTTAAGATTCGATGCATGATGAGCATCCCCTATCCTAAGGTTCACGATTAGATTGTCATAATCAAACTATTGATCGACTCACATGAATACTGTATAATTTTTTATCAACTGAGGTGGAAAACAGTCCATATGCTTCTAGATCCTCATCGACACTATTGCTAAATTAGTATGGTTATGTATAACGTTTTTAAATTTGGATTCAGAGAAGAAACAAGCACCTTGTAATTAATAGACAACAAAAAATTATAGTTTCATCAATGACTTGGTAATATAATTTTTTCATAGATTGTTGCTGCTATTATTTCATTAGTTTTATTCTTTCGAAATGGACGCATAGCCCCGTCCTCTGCACATGGCCTCTTTATTACTTCTATTTTATTAGCTGGCACTATTCTTATCTTCATAGATTCCCAAAATAGGATCCACAATGTGTTGTGCAAACTTTTCTACATTTGCATATATTTGACAATCAACATCATGTAATCAATATTAGAACTTACTATAGAAGGAGATAGGGAAAGGAGCAAAAAATAGGATGCTTGATGAAGTCGGTTCTAATTCTGTGACTTTTGCTATCCGAGATGACAAGGTAAATCAATAGAATGGTGTATGTTCTTATCATCCACATAGATGCTTTGGCTATAATCTATGTTTATCTCGTAACTACAGAAGCATAAAGTTGAAGAAGACTCTTAGTTTCCTGATGACAGAGTTGAAAATAGATGTTAGATTGATACACCTGAGATGCCACCTTGTTTACCTTCTATGGAGACTGATGTAGTTGCGGCTGGTACTGATCAGACTGCACCTTCCATCGGCATGCCACATGAAAGAGATGGTGGATTAGTTTTACCATCAGTAGAGACTGGTGTGCCTGGAGCTGGCAGTGAAGATCCTCTAGCGGACATTGTTGTGCTCGATGGTTCACCTATTATAGAGACTCATGCCACCGGTGCTGGCGCTGCTGTTGGTGTTGCTGATCCTGCTCACGAAATCATCATGCCACCTGAAGGAGGTGGTGAATTGGGTTTATAGTCTGTAGAGGCTGTTTCACCTAGAGGTGGTTGGGGATATCGTAAACTACCTTCTGCAGATTCACTTGGAGATGCTAGTGATGATTTTGCTGAATCTAAGGAAGATGATAACATGTGGAAATCACATATATGTGACCTGCAATTACCAAAGATGTCTGAAATTGGGCGTGCTGCGATTGAACAACTAAAGATCTATATTATCCTTCAGATCGAGGTACTTGAAGCCGTTGTCACTCATAACGACCAGCCATCAGGTTTAGTCGTTGCTACCATACTATATTACAAGCTAAAGCACTACAACTGTGCACTATCGATTCCCATTGGCATGAAGGAAGCATATATGTTTATGTCAAGATGAGTCATGCTGATTTGGTGAGATTCCATGCGAAGAAGTATGGGTGGGGTGAGGCACGAGCCACATTCAACAGTGTTCACTATGTTTTGCGTCTTAAGCAGGAACCCATGGATGCTCACCAGGTGTAGCTGATCTCCTGACTTCTACTATCTATTTTATCTTTTATGGTTTGTATGCTGGTAGTCATAATGTGGTGAACTGTAATGTGGAGCTGTATTTCTTATCACTACAAGAAATGTGGTAATTTTTGACCCTCCATATAGGTCACTAGATGGTCATTGTTCTCCATTTCTGACCTTCTTGTGACCAAAAACAGATGGTCACAGGCTGAGAGTCACTGGCGGACAATAAAGACCTTTCTATACATTGGTCATAGACTACTATGCATGACCAATATAGATGGTTTGGTCACCGTCTATCTAGCATGTTCACGTAAGCCTTCACGTAAGCCAATCCTACATGGCAATGCTTATAGATCGAATTCAGCCCAGTCCAACGAGGTGCTCTGCATGGGCCAAGCCCAACAATTCCAGTATTTTTATTTTACAAAAAATTGGCATTTACGGTGTAGTTATTTAGTAGGCCAAGTCCAAAAATTCAGCCCATATATTTTTCGGCTATGGCATTTTTTGGCCCAATATTTTGTCCATTTTTTATATTTTAAAAGCTGGTCCCACCAATCAGACGTTCCATGCAGTAAATAATCAATAATTCATAAAATGAGACCAAGTCACATTCGAATTCACATTGGCAACCAAGATTAGGACATATCTTACAATCAGGACATTGTTTACATCACTCAGTAATATAAATAGCTACAAAAGTATAACCTACAATATTCTTGGTTTATGAATCAGGACATGGTTCACAATACAATAAGGACATAGTTCACAACTTGTCCAGAGAACACTGAACATCCAGCAACATATCCTAGCTAACTTGTAACATCCAGGAAACAACTAAAAAAAGGTAAATCATCTTGCAAGGAGACATTCCCTATAACATTAACACATTGATTAACATATTCACTAAACATTCCGTACACCAGCTTTCCAATTCAAGTGTGATCACAACTATGTACACCAACATGAGAAGTGTTAAAAGATGAAGCATAAAGTTTAATTATAGCGAGAAGCCGTAGATCCAAATAACATAGTAATTTACTTCAAGATACTAAAACAACCAAGAATCATCTCACGCATGAACAATAATAACAATGATAATGTATCCACCAAACAGAAGGACACGCCGTTCCAGTAATATACACAAGTTTTTTCCCTGAGGAAGCCATTGTAGGATGAAAAGCTAAATAACCAAGCAAATAATACTAGCAGGAACCAAAGCTCTCACATACAGCAAGTGTCGAGAGAAGATGCACAAGAGAATTGTTGCATCAACATTTGATCTATATGTAAACGATAACTACAAAAGGGAGGAACCAAACCTCACATCTTCTTTTTGGTTGATCCATCCACCTGAGACTTTTGCTGCCTGCGCCTACAAGCAATTTACAGAATTTTGGAATCAGCATAGTCCACAAAATCGTGTTGCATAGACCTACTATACCAAAGATTCTTCATCATGAAGAATAGCAGCAGCAAGAAATTTTTGCAAAATCTAATAACCATAAGATCATTACACCAAAATGCATACATGTTTAGGACAAATTTAAGAGTGGCTAGACATAGTGCTTGCTATATAAAGAATAGGATGAACAGCTTACAAATGTTTTAGGATTAAGAAGGTTGTAGGTCAGGATTAAAAAGGCCATTTCTTTTAGTAATTTATACAGTGCAAGCATAGGAAGATGCTGATAAATAAATGTCCACAAGATTAGTTAGGCGTGATCATGAACAATGGTAACCTGCTACCACAACCAGGCATAACAAACATTACTGATAGGGGGCCCTTACCGATGTGATAAATCTCGCATACTAGCATTGATTAATGGGTACAAAAACATAAATGCCCTCGTGATCGATCATCGCTAAGTAAAATAACATGACTTCACAAAGGAGATCTCGGTCTCATCTAATAAATAGGGAATATTGAGTTTTGACTATTTCAAAGTACATGTAACTAATGTTCCCCAAGTGTACCTTGATATAGATAAGGAGCTACTTGTTGAGCTTGATCTTCTCCAAGTTCTCCCTTGTCTTGTCCTTGACATTCTCCAGCTCCAGGTTGTTCCACTACCGCTCGTCCTAAAAAACACACAAACAATATAAGGCACATGCACTAGTAGTGAAGCTACTAAGATGTTCTTATTTTTTGCTAAAGGTATAGGTGCTAACAGAAACATGTAGAAGGTGAAAACTTGGGAATATGGCAGAATGGAGAGAGGTCATAGGACGCACTATGGCAATGTGCTACATTGATTCTTGATGAGTGCATATTTGCATCATGTTTTATATGGTTATTTTGCATTGTAGATGTAGGATCTTGGTATTTTACGGTGCTCCCGCACATATTTTATGTCTGTTTTCACCAGGATTTGGACAGATGATGGATACAATGGACACAATTCTTGAAGTAGTTGTACTGAGGAGAAAAGGAGTCAAAAATAGTGTAAATCGCTTATTTGGGAAATATTAATAATACCAGAAGAAAACCCGAAGCAATTAAGGGAGACAGACGGTTTAACGACCAACTATATGGCGGGAATAAATTTTCCGGCCGTATAGTTCTTGTCGTATAGTTGGCGCTGCCACCGCCTCCTCAAATAGTTTCACCATGTGCAACTAGATCGGAGAGACGACATACAGAACACCTAGAAATCGCAGAAACCTCACCTCCGGAAGGCATCTTGAGGGGGAACTCGTCCACCGGGATCCATCTTCGCCCTGCGCACATCCGGGAGGCTAAGGCATCGATCTTCATCATCCACCGCTGCATCACCACCATCTCCATCCATCTCATCTACCTCTTGTCTAGATCTTGTTGTAATTTCCATACTCGTTGTGGATTTATACAAGTACTATTCATTTATGATAGATCCCATTATTATTGCCATGATGTTGATTGCCTCCATGTCTGAGTAGATCATTAGTTCTTGGGGAGATGGAGAAACCCTAGTATGAGAATGAAATAAGATAAAGTTTATTATGATATTCATCGCTATGACCATGTGTTATATTGTCTTCGTCTTGATGTTGAGAGAAGTTGACCTCTCAATATTTGCCTCTCATGGGGACTTGATGGAGGGAACTACATGTTGGTAGACAGAGGTGTGTTAGCACTTATAGTGACTCTAAAGATGTTGGCACTCCTTACGTATCAACTTGGAAAACCGAGGAAACTCACGGAACACTATTCATGCCATGGGATACGTCCTACGGGATTAGTTTCTTAATAGCGCAGTAATTTGATTGATGTCGATTGCTGACTGCTGTGGTTATGAGGATGATATGAGCAGCGGTTGCTGCCTATTTGTCCAAATACGGAGTTCCTCCCACACATACATAGTTGAGAATGTTCATGATAATAATCTTTATCTTAGCTCCTTATAACGCTAGTGGTGAATCCGCTACTCCCTGAGAATGCCTTTTTCCCTATTGCAGTTCCAATCTCTCTTAAATACGCGATACTTACTTTCTGTATTCAGTTGTTTTACTTTACTTATTGTTGCTCTTGTACCCAAAACCCAAAAACACATTTTTACGCAATACTCGCATTTTATCTTGTCACTTAGAACTTTATTAAGCATTACTAGTGTAATATTTATTTCAAGAATTATTAGACTTTCGACTCCTGCTCCCTGTGGAATCGATATCTTTATTTTGAAACTTACTACAAACGATCTATGCCCTTGCAGTCATCAAGCTATTTTCTGGCGTTGTTGCCGGGGAGCTATCCACTTTAGGTCTTTTAGTTTTTGCTTATTTATTTTTGTCTTGCTAAGTTTTGTTTTGAGTTACAGGTTTCCACCAACATGATGGAGTTTGAGCATATGACTAGTGCTAACCCACTCAACCATTTTGGGAAGCCCTATGATATTTATAGAAGAGACAACTCCAATGAGAATACAAGGGTGTTTGAAACAAATCCTCTATTACTTGGTATTCTACACAAGAAACAATTTACTAGAGATGAAGAAGATCCTGATCCATATGAGCATATTGCATGTTTTAAAGATATATGTGGCACTTTTCAATTGACGAGATATACTTCTGATGAGGTAAGGGTGAAACTTTTTAGTCAGACTTTGACTAGTATAGCTCTCTCATGGTATAGATCTCTACCCCTAGAAGCCACTACTACTTGGGATGATCTAGCTTGTGAATTTCTCGCAAAATATTATCCATTATCAAAATCTTTTGGAATTGGGCGTCTTATTATGACTTGGAAGAACCATTCTAATGAAGGACTAGTAAGAGCTTATGTCAGATTTAAATATTTACTTTGCCTATGTCCTCATCATGATTTTCCTGAATGGTATTTATTGCATATCTTTTATGGCGGTTTTATTGAAGATAATAAAATTGAACTAGACTCTTTCGTGGAAGGAGCCTTTATGAATCTTCCTATAGCTAAAGCTTGGGATTTACTTAATAGAATTCGCGATCATAGAGTTTCATGGAATTTTGGTCTAGGAAGTGAAGGAGGCGTAGAAATAGAACATGATTGTATTCATGACTATAATAAAAAAAGGACATGTTAAAGAATTATCTAAAGAACTTTATTTGGATTCAGATCTTGTGTTGCAAGTTGTTAAAGCTTTTAGAGAACATATCAAAGCTCCAAATGAGGGTTTGGTCAAGTAAGATCCACCACCCGAACCTGAGAAGAAGAGAGAAGTTAAAGCAACACTGGCCTCCCTAGAGCCAACATATGAGATACCTTTCCCTAACACTACACAAAAGCGTATTATTGAATATGAACAGATCAAAGCGGCACAAGAAAAGAAGGAAGAGGAAATTATACTAGAAGTTGTAGAACATCTAGAAGAAACCAAAGATGAAGAGGTAACCAAGGAAGCAATTATGGCTATGTACGCGCATTGTAACATACTTGAACTTGATGAAGAGACTTCCGTATTGGTTGAAGGTAAAACAAAGGTAAAAGATGTGGGTAAGCCTATTCTTCCTTCCATATTTAAAGAAACCTCGCATTATGGTTTATGTGATCTTGGCACCAAAGTTAATGTTATATATTATGATTTCTATCTAGAAATAAAAGAAATAGAACTGGCTACAATTGAAAATACTGACATGACAATCATGTTAGCTAATAAAAATCTTAGAATTTCGATGGGAGTAGTTGAAGATGCAACTGTCACAATTGGCAACAAAAACTTTCCCATTGATTTTGTAGTTGTTAATATGCCAGCTGACACTCTTTTCCCAATTATATTTGGAAGAAACTTTTTGAGTGACGTAGGTGCCTATGTTGATTTCAAAAAGGAGATTGTGTCTCTTAAGCTTGGGGGAGCAGAAAAGGAATTCCACTTTTCCAAAGTTAAAGACAGGCCTCCACAAATACAAGAAGAAGAGAAAGAGAAAACTATCGAGGAAATGGCAGCTCTTTTCTTTAGTAATCGAGAATAAGAAATAAATGAAGACTCAAATTATGAAGAAATAGTTATGGAGGACAAGTCCCTAGAAGAACTAGAAGATGAACTCGATTCACTTCCCATTATAGGGCCTCTAACTGATGAGGCTTTTGAAGAGCCAGAAAAGAGAGGGGGCGAGGAATTACCACCCCCGGAGTTGAAGACTCTACCAGATAATCTTAAATATAGGTTTTTAGATGATACAAATAAATTTCCTGTTATTATTAGTGCTAAACTTTCAAGAGAAGAAGAATAAGAACGTATGAAAATACTCAAGGAGCATCGCAAGGCCTTTGGGTACTCAATGGATGATTTGAAGGGCATTAGTCCCATGATAACTATCCATCGAATATTCATGGAAGAAGGTGCTAAACTAGTTGCGGAATTTAATAGAAGATTGAAGCCTGAAATGAAAGAAGTGGTAAGGAAAGAAATTGTACGCCTACTAGATGCAGGTATAATCTATCATGTTAAAGAAAGTGAATGGGTAAGTCCTGTTCATTATGTCCCTAAGAAAGGCGATTTTACTATTGTTCCTAATGAAAACAATGAATTGATACCTATTAGAACTATTGTTGGGCATAGGATGTGCATATATATTAGGAAATTGAATAAAGAAACTAGGAAAGATCACTATCCTTTACCGTTCATAGACCAAACTTTAGAAAGGTTAGCAAACCACACTCATTTTTGCTACTTGGACAGATACTCTGGTTTTTCTCAAATAGTTGTTCATCCGGATGACCAACTTAAAACAACTTTCATTAGTTCTTATGGTTTACATGCTTACCGACGGATGCCTTTTGGTTTATGTAATGCTCCAGCTACTTTTCAAAGATGCATGATTGCTATTTTTGCGGATTTTATAGAACTGATAATGGAAGTATTTATGGATGACTTTTCTGTCTATGGAACTTCGTTTACTAGTTGCTTGGATAATCTCAAAAGAGTTTTGCAGCGTTGTGATGAAACCAATCTTGTTCTAAACTAGGAGAAGTCCCATTTTATGGTCAAATAAGGTATAGTCGTCGGACACAAGGTATCAGGTAAGGGAATTGAAGTGGATAGAGCTAAGGTTGAGGCCATAGAGAGAATGCCACAACCTAGAGATATTAAGGGTATAAGAAGTTTCCTTAGTCATGTGGTTTTTTATAGAAGGTTCATTAGAAATTTCTCTAGAATATCTAAACCTTTGACTAACCTCCTACAAAAGGGAGTAAGATTTAATTTTGATGATAAATGTATTATAGCCTTTAATAAACTCAAGAATGCTTTATCCCGTGCTCCTATTATTAAACCTCCTATCTAGGATATGAATTTTGACTTAATATGTGAAGCTAGTGATGATGCTGTAGGAGTAACTCTGGGACACCACATTGGTCGCAGATTGAATATTATACATCATGCTAGTAGAACTCTTAATGGTGCTCAAAAGAATTATCCTAGGGAAGGAAAGGAACATTTTGTTGTATTTTTCTCTTGTGATAAATTTTGCTCTTATTTAGTTGATGCAAAAGTAAGAGTTTTTCATACGGATCGTGATGGCTTAAAAGAACTCCTTGAAAGGAAAGACCATAAGCCAAGACTGATCTGTTGGATTCTTTCACTTCAAGAATTTGAGTTGTAGATTATGCAGAGGCAAGAAATAAAAACGTTGAATGCAGTGTCCATGTTTGCCTAGCAGGACACCAATCTTATTGAGAGGAACTTTAGTCCTGGTGATTTTCATTTACAATAATTATTCACTGAACTAAGGTCAATTCCTTCAAAAGAGAAGAATCCTTTTTTGTTGGAGGAGTTTTTCATCCCCGAATAAGTAAACGGTAAGATCAAGGTAAGTGTTCTTACTCCAATAAGTGATTTATTTTCATAGATTTTACTCCTCAAAATTCTGCCTTTGAATTCCTTGTGTTTTTTTGAAGTTTTTGTGGGTTTTTACCAACTATACGGGCAGAACTATACAACCAGAGAGGAAGCTCCCATCGTATAGTTGGTCGTTAAACTCTCTGTATCTTCTTTATGAAATTGTTTTCGATGCCTAGAACTATACGGGCACAACTATACGACCGGATGAAATAATTCTGGCTGTATAGTTGGTCGTTAAACTCTCAGGAACTTTTGATTTTGATGTCTGTATCTATACGGTCGCAACTATACGACCGGAGCCAATATTCCGGCCGTATAGTTGGTCGTTAAAGTCTCAGGCACTTTTTATTTTGATGTCTATATCTATACGGTCGCAACTACATGATCGGAGCCAATATTCTGGCCGTATAGTTGGTCGTTAAACTACTAGACGTTTTTCGTTTGCCTTTTTGTTATTCTAAAAAAAGTTATTGTCGGTTTTGAGTCATTACTTAACCGACCTGGACTTGAGATATTTGGAAATATCTGCCCGGAACCAACTATACGGTTGGAGCTATACGGGCCACGCCCGTATAGTTGGTCGTTACGCGGCAGGACTCTTTCAAATCCGTGATTTCTTTCCCTGTTTCATTGAGATTCTTTTCTTGGGCGACAATTTGGTGTTTCTCGCGAGTTTTACCGACCTCTGACCCCCCTTATATACTGCCATTGTCTCTCTCTCTAATCATAATCTCTAGGAACCAATATATCTCTTCTTCATACTCGAGAACACGCAAACCAAGTGACAGAAGTCAAGGATACAAGTTCCTATGGAGATCGGGAGCAATAGCAAGCAAGGCAAGGAGATGAAGTCTATCCCTTTGGAGTTTCTCCATGCCGACCATGGCTGTCAGAAGAGGGATTTGAAGGCCTCGAGCTGAAGATTGAGGAGATGGATAGGGAGATGCCAGGGACACCCAAACATCTTTGGTTGCTGCGACTTTATCTTGACAAACTTGATGAAGATATCAAGCAGACAACCGAAGCAGGTTTTTCTATGAGTGTTAAGGCGTTGCAAACCCTTCAGGATAACAATGAGTTCATTAAAGAACAAGTGAAAGTGCTGGAGAGGAAATCTTTTCTACAATCTGCGTGTTAAAGAATTAGAAGCAGTCAATCAATCCCTTTGTCTCAGGATGGCCCGTGAAGAGAAGGTACCACGCGCCATGGCGCCATAGTGATCTACAATAATCATGGTATCAAATAATTGCAAGGGATTATTTGATCCTACCTAGCTTGATTCCAATCTAGGGGAGATATTTAAGACCTTGTAATCTATGTCATAAGTTTTTATTACTATTTCGCATTAGTTTAAACTAGAAATAAGTTTGCATCATTAGAATTCCCTTTAGGAATAGTGATACATTGCAAATGTATCTATAATTTTTGATGTTCCATGCTTGGTTTTATCCACTTTCTTGTGTTTTGTCCACACTTTGGAGTACTTTTCATATGATTTCTTGGAATAACCTATTAACAAGAGTCATAGTGCCAACTGCCTTTTTCTGCTGTTTTTGGTTCCAGGAAAGTCAGAAAATGAATATTCTCGGAATTGGATGGGACACAAGCCAATGTGCCTATTTTCCGGAAGACTTACGGAGCCAGAATACGAGACGGAGGAGGGCCAGGGGCTGGCCAACCCCCCCCAGACGCGGGTGCCCCTAGGCCGCGCCAGGGCATGGTGTGGGCACCCCAGGCACCCCCTCGGTCTCCCTCTTCGCCTATAAGAAGCCTTCTGACCTAAAAACTCCGGGGGGTTCGACGTTTTTCCAGAAGGAATTCCGCTCCGCCGCCACCACCAGATTCCACGAAACAGCACCAGAAACTCCGTTCTGGAACCCTGCCGGGATGGGGAATTGGAGGAGATCATCGCCATCATCATCACC
This sequence comes from Avena insularis, assembly GCA_023614405.1. NCBI lineage: Eukaryota > Viridiplantae > Streptophyta > Magnoliopsida > Poales > Poaceae > Avena > Avena insularis. The sequence goes on from CM042690.1 coordinate 150,031,595, forward strand.
ATCGCTTCTCCATCGACCATCCATGTTTCCCCATCTATGAGTGAGTAATCCCCTGCTGTAGGCCATGGGGATGGTAGGGATTGGATGAGATCGTTCATGTAATGGCATCAGATTGTTAGGGCATGGTGCCTAGTATCTTCTATTAGTGCTTTATGACTTTGTTGCGACTTGTTGTGCTTAATGCTTGTCACTAGGGCCCGAGTGCCATGATTTCAGATCTGAACTTGTTATTGATTCATTATGATAGTATTGTTTATGGTCTTATCTGCAAGTTGTATACACACGTTGTTGTCCGGAACCAATGGCCCCGAAGTGACAGAAATCGGAATAACCGGAGGGAATGGCTTTGATGTGAGGATCACTTGTGTTCATGGAGTGTTAATGCTTTGCTCCGGTGCTCTATTAAAAGGAGCACCTTAATTGCCAGTAGTTCCCTTGAGGCCCCGCTGCAAACGGGGTGGCAGGACAAAAGATGTTGTGCAAGTTCTCATTGCGAGCACGTATGACTATATATGGAACACATGCCTAGGATTATCTAGTACTTGGATGCTTATCTTATTTATCTGCAATTGCCCTATGTTATGATTGCTATGTGAATTGTCTTGTCCATGCAACGCCCGTCCATCCATCCCTATGCCTACCTTTCGAATCCTTGTTTACTTCTATTATTCTTGTTGTCTTTACTTTACTCTACATTACTTTGCTATTCCTACTACAAAACTGTTGCTACTGATAAACTGCTGTGAGCAAGATTGTTTCCAGGTGCAGCTGAATTGACAACTCAGTTGTTAAGGCTTATAGATATTCTTTGGCTCCCCTTGTGTCGAATCAATAAATTGGGTTTCACTTCCCTCGAAAATACTGCGATGCACCCCCTATACTTGTGGGTCATCAAGACTATTTTCTGGCGCCGTTGCCGGGGAGCATAGCTTTATTTATCAAGTGCACTTGGATTCTCTATTGTTCGCTGTTATCCATCCATCATGGGTAAGTCTCGTGATGGCAAGTTTCCTATTTTACCATCCACTACAAGAAGAGGTACGGTACTGAACACCTCTGCTGCTCTTGATTCACCATTTGTTATAAGTAAGCTCGTTACACCACCACATACACATGCTACACACACTGCTACTACTGCTGAATCTGAAACTTCTGATGCTTATGATGTTTCTTCTACTGTGCTTGATAAGAGTGGCTCATTAGGTCATTTCCTAGATGCTACGATTGCTAGAACTATAGCTGGAAATACCGAAACTCCTAATGAATACACTACCACACCTGTTAGTTCACCTGAGTCTAGTGAAAGTTATGATATTGAAGATGGTTATGTTGAGATGACTGATGAATTTATTAAAAAATTAAAAACACTCATGATAGGAGCGCTGCTAAGAGTCTCCTTGAGAGGCGTACTATTAGACCCAAATTGTCTCCTATTGCTAAGTTTGCTGCTTCTCCCATAAACATTATAGATGAAGATTATGATTTCTCTCTCGATCTATCTTACATAGCTATTGTCGAGAAAGAACCTTTTTGTGGGACTAAGAATGAAAGTGCGGTAGCACATATGAATGAACTTTCTACCATGAGTGGCTTGTTTTCTGATGATATTAAGATGCGTACTTACTTTGTTGCCAAGATTTTCCCTTTTCCTTTGAAAGGAGAAGCTAAAACTTGGTTTAGTAATTTACCTCCTGGATCTATTGATAGCCCTGAGTGCTTGATTAGTACTTTCCTACAGAAATATTTTCCTCCTAGTGCTAGACATGCTATTTTGCAGGAACTTTTTGATTTTAAACAGGGAGAAAAAGAGGTATTGCCTGAATCTTGGGCAAGGTTTTATGCTTTGATTCATGCACAAGATGGAAGTCCATTACCTAAGAATGAGCTTCTTGATATATTTTATAATGGACTAACCGAAGAATCTAGGACATACCTAGATAGTTGTGCTGATTGTGTTTTCAGGAATAGGACTCCTAAGGAAGCTGAGGAATTAATGGCTAAAATAAGTAAGAATTATGAAGATTGGATTCCTCATAAACAAGCTATACCTGAAGTAATTGTACCTGAACCGTCTATTCTGGTGCCTATTCCAATATCAAAGAAGAGGGGAGTTATTGAATTAAATGATGAAGTGATGAAGGAAGCTAAGAAATGTCTTAAGGAGAAGGGAATTAAAGCTGCAGATGTCAAGAATTTACCTCCTATAGAAGAATTATGTAAGCATATTCCCTACTCACCCACTATCGAGGTACACTCTCTCCAACACTTTGATGAAGGTGATATCCTTTACTCTAAACCTCCTGATCAATGCTTAGAAGAATTCGATATCTTTATTGTTAAGAAAGATAATTTTAATAAAAGGGGGCAAAATCATCTAATGGAAAACACTAGAGCTATTGTTGAGTTGAAATATATTGTGGAAAGAACCTCTAATGATGTTAAAATGATTGTTAAACACTTTCAAATGGTTCAAACTCAAATAGATCAACTCGTTAAAGTGCAAAACGACTTACTAGTTAATGCTGCTAAAGAAAAACATGCTTATGAAATTAGAACTAGAAGTGGAGTTGCTACCCAGGATCCTCTATATCCTGAGGGGCATCCCAAAAGAATTGAGCAGGATTCTCAACAAGCTGAAAATAGTGGTTCTACTCGTAAGAAAAGGAAAAAGAAACATAAAACTGTTGTAGAACCCTTTGAACCTGCTTTAGATCCTAATAGTATATCTATCTCTGATGCTAAAACTGAAAGTGGTAATGAAGAAAATGAAGCTCCTAATGAAGAGAAAGTTGAGGAAGAACCTAAAAACCACACTAAGAATACTAAATATACTAAAGAAGATTTTATTGCTAAGAAACATGGTAGTGAAAGAGAGCCTTGGGTCCAAAAACCTATGCCTTTCCCTGATAAGAAACACAAGTCAAAGGAATATGAACACTATAATAAGTTTTGCGAGTGGATGAAACCTTTATTCCTGCAAATTCCTTTGACTAATGCTATTAAGTTTCCTCCTTACTCAAAGTATATGAAGGATATTGTCTCGAATAAAAGGAAGATCCCTAATGAAGAAATCTCTACTTTGCTTGCTAATTACTCCTTTAATGGTAAGGTTCCTAAGAAACTTGGATACCCAGGGATTCCAACTATCCTTTGCTCTATTAAGAACAGTTATGGTAGAACTGCTTTGTGTGATTTGGGTGCTGGAGTTAGTGTTATGCCTTTCTCTCTCTATAAGAGGCTTCAACTAGAAAAATTAATACCAACTGATATATCTTTGCAAATGGCTGATAAATCTACCACTATTCCTGTCGGTATATGTGAGGATGTACCTGTTCAAGTGGCTCATAATTGCTTGATATTAACTGATTTTGTTGTGCTTGAAATGCCTTAAGATGATAATATGTCTATTATTCTTGGGAGACCTTTTCTTAATACTACAGGAGCTGTTATTAATTGTAATCAAGGAAAGGTGACTTTAAATGTGAATGACAAGGAACATACTGTCTATTTCCCCAAAAAGGTTGAAAGAACTTATGGTTTGAATTCAATTGAACATGTTGAGGGCATTCAAGTTGGAGAAATATATTGTCCCATACCAAGAGAGAAATTTGAAACTATTATGATTGGGACCATTGCTATCAAGGTTGAGGTAACATAATCATTAGTGGAATACAAAGTTTTGTCTCATATGAAATTGTTTTGGTAACAAGACCTGATCAACCTTGTGAACAAAAGGATTTCACTGAACAAAACAATGTTTTCACCATGATTATCTCCGCTTACTTCTATTCTATCCATTTTAGTTTTTGCTTATGCCTAACTTAAAGGTGTTAAAGAAAAGTACTTATTGGGAGATAACCCAAAAGTTTTAGATGAGTCTTGGAAGTTATTACTTCAGTAATAACCGCTCCTTATCATTTTTATTTGCTTTTTGTGCCAAGAGTAACCTCTAATGAGAGAGAAGTAATGATTGGGAAAGTTGCTGTCCCGAAACAGATTTCTATGCTTCACCGTAAAAATTCGTGTAAAATCTCTGAACGTCTTTTTGAGGCGTGAATTTTTGTGCTTCTGCCCCAGGTTGTTATCTAACTTTCGTTAGTTCATCACTTTTTGATTTGAGAAATTTAAGGTCTTCGAAAAAATTCGTCTTTACCTACTGGTCTGTTTTGACAGATTTCTGCCATTTTCTGCATTTGCTTCTTGTTGGTTCCTTTTTGAGTTCTTTTAGGAAATTGACCTTTTTAAGGGAAGTGCTACAGTATCTAGTGTTTTAATGGAAGTTTATTTGGTGGTAGAACTGAACCTTAAGACTTATTTATCTTGAGTGCACTAATGTTGCTAATAAAGATTGTGTGAAGTTTTGTATGAAGAAAACATTTCAGGTGTATGGAAGGAATGAGTAATGAGATGAAGGATGGACTAAATCTTAAGCTTGCGGATGCCACGCGTGTCACCCCAAGAAATATCCAAGAAGTACAGGCGTCAAAGCTTGGGGATTCCCAAGGCATCCCCTTCTTCATCAATAAAAATCCCAAGTTTCTTCCAAACGCTTCATTTTTATTGTTTCATGCACAGTTGTGTTGTTCTTGGAGCGTCTTCTTTTTCATTTTTTTTGGTTTTTCGTTTGCTTAGTTTGCTGAATAAATTGGTTGGACCCCCTCTTTCGTACATTGGTTTTCAAATAGTTTGGTTTGGTTTAGAAAAGAGTAGGAAAGCTCATGCTTAGGTGGTAAAAAGAGCTCGTTTTTGACTGTGGCCTATGCTCTGTCATGCCATGCTTGATATTGTTTTAGCTTTATGCTTAGTATTCTTTGCTGTAGCATGACTTGTTATAAACAATTGAGATTGCTTAATGTGCCTTGGATGAATCATGCGTTGTTTTAGCATATTAAAGCTTAGTATTGTGGTATTCTCCTTTGATGCTTTATTTGGGTTGACTGGGCGCATGCTCACACCATGTTATGACTATCTCAAGTCACCATAGCCTTTATGATCCTTTAGTTTTCAACTTGTAGTATCACTTTATGCTTTGATCAATGATTTTTTGTCGCTCAGCATGATTATGGCCATTATTGCTCTCTTAGTTTGTCGCTCCCAGTCTTTTGCTAGCCTCCACAACCAAGTATGAGTTCCACTCATGCATCCAACTCCCTAAACCAAGTTATTCAAAAGATTCCACCATACCTACCTACTAGCATATGCTATTCCATGTATATTCATGTTTTTGTTTACCTTCCAAATTAAACTTGTTATGAGAAAACTAGTGAATAAATCTCTCATGAACTTGATGGCACACTTTACTTTTCTTGCCCTTAATAAACTTGAACCATTGTGTCGTCTATGTTGTATATGCTTGCACTTATTTGTTGGGAATTAGCAGAACCATGCTGTCATGGGGAACGCTTTCAACATTGCACTTGGTACTTGTACCTAGTTGATATCATGCTCTTTTGTGTATGGATGTCGTCGGTGTGAAATGAAAGGGGAGCTTGTAAGTCCATGGAGTTATGTATATGTGTTAGAGAAACGCCTGGGCCACTGGTCTAATCCATGCTGACATGGTGGAAACCTGCAGCGAACCATAATGAGCTGTCTATGAAGCATTCTTCTTATAAAAAAAGAGTCCTATATTGAGAAAAAAAAGAGAAAAAGAAAAAAAGAGGTATTATGAAAAGAGGAAAGAGAGAAAAAAGCACCATATTCCCATGGTAAATAAGAAGATTGCTGAGATGCTCATTGTCTGCTTGCCTTGTCATTTTGATATGGGGATTTTTCCGTATCATCGGGCAAGGGGTACCCCGTTGGCGGTTCTCTATGATACACATGTTCTTACAATGACAAGAACTTACCGGTGACTAAACTTGAGTAGCATGAGGAGCGGCCCTCATATACAAGGGACATGAGATTTCTGACTTATACTTCGTCAAGCATGTACACCATAGTTTGTTCACTTTAACCTTAATCACTTCAAGATGCTTATGATAGGGGCAATGAGAGCTGGAAGCTATAAGTACCATGATTTTTGGAAGGTCTTCATGAGACTTGAATCCCTACTTCCTTCTATGAAGGCCTTTCTTCCACCATTATATTGAGTCACCACCTTCTACCTTTATGCACCTACTTTGAGAGCATAGTGGCCATTCTTAGTTCTATGTGCATTGTCCCAAGACTAGCTGATTGATGCATAACTTGATATTGCTTGTTTTAAACTATTTGTATATAGTCACTCTTATGAACTTTGAAGGTGTCCTATGCATTTATATTTGCTACTCTATGAGGGACAAGCTGAATGCCATTATGCCATGTTTTCTTTATGTGAAACAAACAAACGTCTTGCAAAGCATTGTTATTCATGAATCTTTTGTTTGTGCATTTTCATGTTGCATCATAGTTTCTTTGTCCTATTGCTAGAACTTTGTATTTCATGTTATGATTGAAGTACTATGATCCCAGCTTTGAATGTTTTACAAATACTTTGATCAAGTCTTTGATGGTGCATGTCACCTCAAAAATTATTCTTTCTTTTTATCACTTACCTACTGACCGAGCAGGAGTTAAGCTTGGGGATGTTGATACATTGCAAATGTATCTATAATTTTTGATGTTCCATGCTTGGTTTTATCCACTTTCTTGTGTTTTGTCCACACTTTGGAGTACTTTTCATATGATTTCTTGGACTTACCTATTAATAAGAGCCACAGTGCCAGCTGCCTGTTTTCTGCTGTTTTTGGTTCCAGGAAAGTCAGAAAATGAATATTCTCGGAATTGGACGGGACAAAAGCCAAAGTGCCTATTTTTCTGAAAGACTCACGGAGCCAGAATACGAGACGGAGGAGGGCCAGGGGCTGGCCACACCCTCCTAGGCGCGGGTGCCCCCAGGCCGCGCCAGGGCATGGTGTGGGCCTCCCAGGCACCCCCTCGGTCTCCCTCTTTGCATATAAGAAGACTTCTGACCTAAAAACTCCGGGGGGTTCGACGTTTTTCTAGAAGGAGTTCCGCTCCGTCGCCACCACCAGATTCCACGAAACAGCACCAGAAACTCCGTTCTGGCACCCTGCCGGGACGGGGAATTGGAGGATATCATTGCCATCATCATCACCATCGCTTCTCCATCGACCATCCATGTTTCCCCCATCTATGAGTGAGTAATCCCCCGCTGTAGGCCATGGGGATGGTAGGGATTGGATGAGATCGTTCATGTAATGGCATCAGATTGTTAGGGCATGGTGCCTAGTATCTTCTATTAGTGCTTTATGACTTTGTTGCGACTTGTTGTGCTTAATGCTTGTCACTAGGGCCCGAGTGGCATGATTTCAGATCTTAACTTGTTATTGATTCATTATGATAGTATTGTTTATGGTCTTATCTGCAAGTTATATACACACGTTGTTGTCCGGAACCAATGGCCCCGAAGTGACAGAAATCGGAATAACCGGAGGGAATGGCTTTGATGTGAGGATCACTTGTGTTCATGGAGTGTTAATCCTTTGCTCCGGTGCTCTATTAAAAGGACCACCTTAATTACCAGTAGTTCCCTTAAGGCCCCGCTGCAAACAGGGTGGCAGGACAAAAGATGTTGTGCAAGTTCTCATTGCGAGCACGTATGACTATATATGGAACACATTCCTAGGATTATCTAGTACTTGGATGCTTTATCTTATTTATCTGCAATTGCCCTATGTTATGATTGCTATGTGAATTGTCTTGTCCATGCAACGCCCGTCCATCCATCCCTATGCCTACCGCACTCGAATCCCACTTTATCGCTATTGTTATCTGTTGTCTTTACTACTGCTGTTACTTTGCTATTCATACTACAAAACTGTTGCTACTGATAAACTGTAGTGAGCAAGATTGTTTCCAGGTGCAGCTGAATTGACAACTCGGTTGTTAAGGCTTATAGATATCCTTTGTCTCCCCTTGTGTCGAATCAATAAATTGGGTTTCACTTCCCTCAAAAATACTGCGATACACCCCCTATACTTGTGGGTCATCAAGTAGTCGATCCCTTTTATGAAATTCTGAGTTTATTATTATATATGGAGCAATTTTGAGTTTGTGTTTGTCTTATTTGATATATGAATGGATTGAGTTTAATTTTACTTGCACTTGATGATAGCAATAGGAGTCTTCCACACCAATGGAATTAATGGAACATACAAAGATAATTTGGTAAATATGTTGTAAGTACATGGTTTGATTTACAAAGAAAGAAAAATTATCTAATCTATTGAGTTGAAAAATAAAACCTTGAAAAAATAAAAATAAAGAGTGTTATCAAAAATAGAGTGAAAACAAGTCGAGGTAGAATATTCAAGTCATAAAGATGCTTCATATACAATTGGAACTTTATAATTGAGATCGTTAAACTTTGAATTCCTACATGAAGTGGAATGTATGGCTAGCTCCTTTGCACAACACTTAAACAAAAGTGTGAGCATATAAACAAAAGAGAAGAAAAGAAAGAAGAAAACAGAGCGAATGTGCAAAGAGAAAATAGGCATACACCACTATATTGTAGTATGACAAAGAGACACTTTCGAGATTTTGAATCCCAAGTGAATATGTTAATCCTAAAACACTTGGGACTACCTTGCTAACTCATTCGGTTGAACTAGATACTTTTACATTATGTTGAGATTCATCTTTCGTGAACTATTGATCACTAAGGTGTGGAATCCTGCTAATACTATTCAGATGGTTCGAGTAAGGTACTATTCATGAACTTATTCCTATGTATCGTATATGATAAACACATGCTGCAACCGCCTCATTTATTTTATCGACTCAGCTTCATGAATATGAGGATCACATCCATTAAGCTAAAACTTGCTCGGGATGAGCAAGAGTCTAAGCTTGGGGAAGTTGATGAGTGCATATTTGCATCATGTTTTTATTGTTATTTTGCATTGTAGATGTAGGATCTTGGTATTTTACGGTGCTCCCGTGTACATTTTATGTCTGTTTTCACCAGGATTAGGACAAATGATGGATACAATGGACACAATTCATGAAGCAGTTGGACTGAGGAGAAAAGGAGTCAAAAACAGCGTAAATCGCTTATTTGGGAAATATTAATAATACCAGAAGAAAACCCGAAACAATCAAGGGAGACAGACGGTTTAACGACCAACTATACGACAGGAATAAATTTTTCGGCCGTATAGTTCCCGCCATATAGTTGGCACCGCCACCACCTCCTCAAATAGTTTCACCCCGTGCAACTGGATCGGAGAGACGACATACAGAACACCCAGAAATCGCAGAAACCTCACCTCCAGAAGGCATCTGGAGGGGGAACTCGTCCACCAGAGATCCATCTTCACCCTACACAGATCCGGGAGGCTAAGGCATCGATCTTCATCATCCACCGCCGCATCACCACCATCTCTATCCATCCCATCTACCTCTTGTCTAGATCTTGTTGTAATTTCCGTACTCGTTGTGGATTTATACAAGTACTATTCATCTATGATAGATCCGATTGTTATTGCCATGATGTTGATTGCCTCCATGTCTGAGTAGATCATTAGTTCTTGGGGATATGGAGAAACCCTAGTATGAGATTGAAATAAGATAAATTTATTATGATATTCATCGCTATGATCATGTGTTATATTGTCTTCATCTTGATGTTGAGAGAAGTCAACCTCTCAATATTTGCCTCTCATGGGGACTTGATGGAGGGAACTACTTGTTGGTAGACGGAGGTGTGTTAGCACTTATAGTGACTATAAAGCTGTTGGCACTCCTTACGTATCAACTTGGGAAACCGAGGAAACTCACGGAACACTATCCATGCCATGGGATACGTCCTACGGGATTACGTTCCTTAATAACGCAGTAATTCGATTGATGTCGATTGCTGACTGTATTGGTTATGAGGATGATGTGAGCAACGGTTGCTAACTATTTGTCCAAATATGGAGTTCCTCCCACACATACATAGTTGAGAATGTTCATGATAATAATCTTTACCTTAGCTCCTTATAATGCTAGTGGTGAATCCGCTACTCCTTGAGAACGCCTTTTTTCCTATTGCAATTCCAATCACTCTTACATACGAGATACTTACTTTCTGTATTCGGTTGTTTTACTTTACTTATTGTTGCTCTTATACCCAAAACCCAAAAACACCTTTTTACGCAATACACGCATTTTATCTTGTCACTTAGGACTTTATTAAGCATTACTAGTGTAATATTTATTTCAAGAATTATTAGACTTCACACTCCTACTCCATGTGGGATCGATATCTTTATTTCGAAACTAGCTACAAACAATCTGTGCACTTGCAGTCATCAATTCTGCTGGTGGTATTTGTCCGCTAAGAAGACAGTCACTTCACACTAGTCAATTTCCCCCTCTCGTATCGGCATTAGCGCTCTGGCTGGTGCAGTTGATGATTCTGAAAGGAGGAGGCCGAGAATAGTTAAAAGTAAGAAATAGGGTCCTCCAAGCCGCAACTATCAACAATTTGACTATGTACTTTGAGGGAAGAATTAATTAACCAGCAATTAAGAATACCAAACATCAGCACCAAGAGTTGCAACACCTCATATATCGACAATAGACAACCTGGGTATTCAAAAAAACTGTAGCAACATGACTGAACCAATCTAGCTCATCCAAGAATCCAACAACCTATAGCTAATTCATGGAGAACCAATCGGCTGATTGTTATAAGCTGGCCAACCTACTGGAAACCTGACCAAATCATAGATACTTCTGGACAGCCAGGGAGAATGCTTAACCATTCAAACATTACTATTACCGAATTGCAATCAGATAATGATATATTAGAAAACTGCCCATACTTAACAGGTCCATGACCACTACAAGTCTACAAGTACAACATTACTTACAACACTCGATTATTTTTGTAGGAACAGCAGTACGCATTTCTCTAGGAAACAAACAAAAAAGGGGCATACAAGCACAGGAGTAATAAGTAGGATAGGAGTACTCACTCGAATCCCTAATTGTAGATGTAGATGGAGAAGGTCGAGGATACTTACGCGAGGATCCACTTGCCACTTAGGAGGGTGAGCGCCTCGGTGTGCGTCGGGCTAGGGTTGCATGCCTCGAGCTACGTGATGAGCTCGACCACCTGCGTCTCGTTGGAGGCGTGTGGGCCGTGCTTTGTCCCATACAACGCCGCCTTGAGCCCCGCCACCGCCGTCAACCCTTCACCCGGCTCCTTCCCCCACTCGTCGTCGACCTCTAGGATTCACGCGTGGAGGAAGGCAACGTGGGCCTCCGAGAGGCACTCGTATAGCGGGTGGGCCGTGATGGCCTCCTTCTCTCGCTCCCCGCTGCCACCGGGGGAGAATCTAGGATTCGGCAAGGAGGCGGTGGACTATGGGAGATAGGTGAGGGCGGTGGTGGCCGAGGAGATCTGGAGGGAGGCGACAGGGATGGGAAGAGAGGCGGCAGGGTCTCGCGAGTGAGGGGTTAGGGTTTGGGGCGCGGATCCCTCTCAATGCCGATCTGGATGACTGGATGGGTGGCATGGGGCTTTTACGAAACTACCTCTACACACTTGTGGCACAAGAATGGGAATTGTAGGGCGTTTTCATCAATTCACGTCCAAGTGTGAGGGACGGGTCGGTGATAGAAACTGGCGCTGTCACTTTGGACCGTTGGATGGAGGTCATCTGAATGGTTGAGAGCTCCTTTGATAGGATGATCTGTAGTTAGCTGGTTCTCTTTTCTGATTGGCTAACTTCATTTTCCATTTTTCGAGTTTCAAAATGGGGTGTTTTGTGAAGCAACCACCAAATTCATAATTCAAAATGGTACCACCCCATTTTACATAAATACTAGACCATGTTACATGGACAATGTCCCAACCGGGGTATCTAAAACCTTTCCGTCCACCCCTCGCGAAAAAGACAAATGTGTCCTCAATCGGTAGGAAGTGGGTCCGATTTTAACTACATGTACATGATCTAATTCTCATGATTTTTTGCAAAAATCATTTTTAGGTTCACAACATGTTGTTTTATCAGAGATTCAATGCAAGTTTTGCGAGGCTGAGCCCCTAGCTAAGAACCTTCATGCCCGCCGTTTTGACCATATTTGAAACGGTATAAGAAATTCAAAACCGGTCTGAACAATGTAAATCCTTCGCATAGTGTCATTATATGTGACATATTTGCATGGAAAAAATACCAAACTTGGTATATTCTAAATATCTCAAAAATACCTTCTCGGAAATGACGTATCAGATCGAGGCTTCATGCTTTCAGGCCAAACGACCAATATTATGGCCAGAATCGCGGCATAGTTTGTGATAATGTGCCTATATTGTGCATGCATGTGCATCTTAGGATGGCTAACAATGTTGCAGGAGGAAGTTTTCCTTTTCGTCGCACGGAAAATGCATTTTCCATTTTCTGAATGCCAAAAATGGGGCATTTTGTGAAGACCCCACAAAAGTTCTAATTCAAAATTATACCACCATATTTTTCAACAATACTAGACCACCTAACATCGACAATGTCCCAACCGGGGTATCTGAAACCTTTTTGTCCACCCCTGGTGAAAAAGATAAATTCTCGCTGAATCGATAGGAAGTGGGTCTGATTTGAACTACATGTACATGATCTAATGCTCATGATTTTTTGCAAAAATCATTTTTAAGCTCACAATATGTTGTTTTATCATAGATCCACTGAAATTTTAGCCTAGCTCAGCCCCTGGCTAAGAACCTTCATGCCCGCTATTTTGACCATAGTTTGAAATGGTCATAATAAATTTAAAAACGGTTCAAACAAGGTAAATTCTTCACATGGTGTCATATTATGTGACATAGTTGTAAGGATAAATACCAAACTTGGTATTTTGTAGATATCTCAAAAAAAACTTCACAAAAATGACCTATCATGTTCGAGGTTTAATGGCCTTCATGGCAAACGAGAAATGTTATGGCCAGAATTGCGGCATAGTTTGTGATAATGTGCCCATATTGTGCACGCATGTGCATCTTGGGATGACAAACAATGTTGCACGAGGAATTTTTCCCTTTTGTCACAAAAAATGCATTTTCCATTTTCCGAGTGCAAAAAACGCGTCGTTCTGTGAAGCAACCACCAAATGAGAGTTTTAAAATGGTTCCACCCCATTTTTACAAAATACTAGACCACCTTACATGGACAATTGCCAACCGGAGTATCAAAAACCTTTTTGTGCACCCCTCATGAAAAAGATAAATATCTTTCGAATCGGTAGGAAGTGGGTCCGATTTGAATTATAGGTACATGATCTAGTGAAGGCTGTGAAATATAGCCATCTACATCCACATTTAAACTGGATATTATTCATATTTTTGATGAAATATCTCTCTAAACCCTACCATTAATGCCTAATGATCAAAGGGGTATGCAATTCTTTCTTTCTATTTTTTCATGCGCCGAGAATGACGTTTGATGATGGGAATCACAACATTAAAGTCAAAGATATGAGATTTCCAACAACCTGAAGAAACCAGGGGTCGTGAAGTGGAGCGAGACAGAAGCTTTAACGACCAACTATATGTCAGGAATAAAATTTCGGCCATATAGTTCTGGCTATATAGTTGCCATCGACACCGCTAGGTCAAACAAAACAACTTTCGTGAAGGGACCCCTATATAAAGAGGCTTCGGGCGACGAGAAACAGCGGAATGGAGAGCCGCCACAGAACCCTAGAAATCTGCATCCATAACACTGAAGATTCACCGGAGGAATAGACTTAGATCTAATCTCCAAACCCTTCTCCACCACCATAGCCATATTCCACCACTTGTAAGAGTACATCTCATCTTCGATTGGTGACATTGTAAGACTATTTGCTATCAATCTCATCATTCCCATTACAATGTTTATGATTGTCAATTTTAGCTCTATGCATGAGTAATTCTCTTTGGGCTAAGGGATTCGACCTAGCCATGTAGCTTTTGAGCATGTTATTTATGATAGATGGGATCATGTATTAGTTTGTATGACATTATTATTGTTGTATCCTCTCTTGCCTAAATCCAAGGACTTGTCAGGTACCCAAGACTCTGAGGATTGAGCCAGGTATAGGGAGTATGAGTAATGATTAATCTGCAGGTTGGGAACCCCAGTGATAGAAGGGGTAGTACGGCTATATGTTAGAGATTTACTTGGGTTTAATGGTGATATCACTATGCATATCATTAGTTCTCTTTCTTCTATGGATGAGACTAGTAGGTTATTGCTATAAGCGGTTGCGGAGGCAATAGCAATTATGCATGCACTGCCCACATATAATTATCTTGCTCTAACAATTACGTGCATACTTTATTATTATATTTTATTCCCATCAGATGTTTTGCATAGCCATAGGTGAAACTGAAAGCCCTAGGACCTCTCTCTCCATCATCGACAACAACAAAAGACAAAAAACTCTTGGTCCGGTAAAACACAAAAAGAATTCTAAAACTCCAGAAGGTCCGTTATAGTAACTTCACTATGCTTTCTGCTTCCTGAGAATACGATAACCTAGGTCTACTAGGGAAAAAGAGCTATACTACATCTGTAATCCAGATCGAAGGTATCAACCTTTTTTCTGGCGCCGTTGCCGGGGAAGCAATAGCTACCCTGGTGAGTTTAGTAGGAACCTTGCTAGTTTTAATTCTTGTTTTTAATTTTGTTAGTTTGCTTTCAGTCTTTATTTGAAAAACCAAAAAAATAGTTAGTCTTTAAATTACTGTTTTTACTATCATAAGTCTTTGTTTAAGAAAACCTAAAAACATAGGAAATATGGCTGAAAAGAAGCTTGGGGAGTTTGCAACTCCCAACAATGATTATTTGTGTACTCTTATTACCCAGCCAACAATTACTGCTGATGATTATGAAATTAAGCCCCATTATTTAAGTTTGGTTCAACAGAATCAATTTGGAGGCTCTGCTATTGAGGACGCATGTATGCACTTGAACACTTCCCTGAATTTTGTGATATGATCCACATAAAAGATGTTGACCCCGATGTGGTCAAATTGCGCTTATTTCCTTTCTCTCTTAGAGAAAGAGCAAAAGAATGGTTGTTATCTTTTTCGAGAAATAATATTACATCATGGGTGGAGTGTACTTCTTTATTTATGACTAAATTTTTCCCACCTGCAAAGACGATACAACTAAGATCTAATATTACTGGTTTTAGATAGGAAGAGTGTGAGCCACTAGCGCTTGCATGGGAGAGGATGAAAGGATGCATGAGAAACTGTCCCAGTCATGGAATGTGAGATTGGTTAATTCTCCATTTATTTTATAATGTTCTCAATCCTGTGTCTAAGTCTATGCTTGATATTGCAGCTGGAGGAACATTTATGGGCAAACATATTACTGAAGCAAAGCAGCTGCTGGACAATATGCAAGACAACCATGCCCAATGGCATGTGGATAGATCAAACATGAAGAAGGTGAAGTATGTCTCACCACAAGAAAATGAAGAACTAAATGCTAAGATGGATGAGCTCATATTAGCCGTAAATGGTAAGGAAAACCAGGTAAGAGCTGTTCCAGAATCAAATATTGAATAAATAGACTTCATAGCTCATAATGATTATAACCCTACTTGGAAGAAGAATCATAATCCTAATTTTCAGAAACATTATTCTAGTCCTGCAAGTAACTCTAATAATAATATGGGAACAAGTAATGGTAGTCTCCAAGAAACACTTAAGTCCTTTATAGATTCATATAATTAGCAAAACAATATCCTTGTTAAAATAATGGAGAACCATGATGTTATGCTTGGTAAATTGTATAACCAAGCTATAAGTTTGAGGAATGATTTGCAGGCCCTCCAAGAAAGAACAAGGATTGTTGAGGCACGACTAGGTAAGATAACCGAGAGTCAAACTCTCATTCTAGCTAAATTTGCAGGTAAAGCTGAGCCCAATCCTGTTGAAGACCTCAAGATCATAAGAATCCAAAGGGAGGACCCTGAAGAACTTGACTATAGTAATTCCCCTTCACCAAATTACACCGTTCAAGGTCTTGTAAAAAGGATCAATATCAAGATTCCGGTAAGTAAAGGAAATGAGGAAGCTATGTATCAACACTTTGTTAATCAGGTAGCAATAAAGGTATGTGAGCTTGAGGAAGAATATAAGAACATTGCTGAAAATTACATGTGAAGCTTGATGATATATTTGAGCCTACTATTAAGATTAAAATTAGGGACCAATGAGATAGGTGCACTTTGTGATCTAGGTGCAAGCGTTTCAACAATTCTAAAAAGTCTTTTTAATAAGTTAAATCTCGGCTCTTTTGAAATCCCTGAGTTAAAATTACATCTAGCACATTCTACCTACAAAAAGCTGTGGGGATTAAAGAAAATACTTTAGTATACATTAAAGGTTGTCCTGCTCTTATTGATTTTGTTATTGTTGACATGCTTGAAGATGCTACTTCTCCTATTATATTAGGCTGTCCATTCTTAAGAACTATTAAGGCTTTGATTAATCTACATGAAGGAAACGTGAAGCATCAATTGCCTTCACGGTATCCTTTTATTATTCATTTTCCTTGGAAGAAGAAAGCCAAGTATGATGAAAAGGATGCCATCACTTTGAAGGCCAACTATTTTGGAGTGAGTGTTCCACTCACCTGGCCTAAGTGAGCAACATCAAGGTCAAGCTATCGACCATAAAAGAGCATTGCATGTGAGGCAACCCATGTGAAATAAAGGTTCGAGTAAAGTTTTTAAGTTTTAGTTTAAGTTTTATGTTTAGTAAAGAGTGCTAGAAAATCTCCAGTTGAGGAGAAGAAGTTCAGTAGTACTAAAAATCCTACTTTATACATGATGATATTGATCGACAATTTTGACTGTCAAAAACAAGATGTTTCGCTAAGTTTCAGGATAAGAAAGAAGTCTCGAAGAAATAGAATTTTTTTGATATCTATAGAAGGTTTAACGACCAACTATACGGCGGGAATAAAAATTCTGGCCGTATAGTTTGGTCATATAGATATCTTTGCCATTGACAAATTTTCTTTCTTAGGTACTGAAGGTTTAACAACCAACTATATGGCGGGAATAAAAAATCCAGTTGTATAGCTCCGGACATATAGTTATCGTTGCCTTTGTAAAATTTCTTTTCCAGGATACAGAAGTTTTGACGACCAACTATACGGCAGGGATAAAAATCCTGGCCGTATAGTTCTGGCCGTATAGTTACGCTGATAGGGGGAAACCCTAATTTTTTACAGCAGACCAACTATACGACAGGAACAAATTGGTCTGACTGTATAGTTTGGCCATATAGTTGCATCCGACCACAAAATCGCCATGAGAAGGTACCCCCAACACCAAAACTTCAATCCTTTTTCTCTCTTCTACCTCCAAACTATCTCAAAAGCTCAAGAGATCTTCATCTCTACTTAATTTCGTTCGATTTCCTCGCACACAAGTGATCTATGGTATGTTTCTCCTCCGATCCTCTAATTACTTTTTGCAAATTCATTTTCGATCTGTTATCATTATCAATCTAGGGTGAGACCTACTATGAACTAATTGCCATGATTCTCTTGTCTAGATTATTATTTTGAGGGGACTCTTTTGTGTGCTAAGATGAGGAATATTTTATGCTTATTATTGTTGGATCAAAAAGATTTTTTTTTTGTCTTTCCTTATTATTTAAGATGATAAACACAAGGAGCCAAACTCGTGCTCGTGCTGCTGCTAGTGCTCCTCTGGCTGCCGCTCAAGAACGCATGGGGATACGGTTCTGGGATGAGCTCCAACGTGATCGCTTCAACAGGATCAAGAACCGAGAAGTGAAGGCAACCAAGTGGGCTTGCCCCATTATATTGAATCAACTCGGTATTTCTAATGACTTCAATTTACTTTGCAATAGAGTTGGCCTACAAAACTTTGTATTCAATGATGTGCCTACTTATCACCGATTAATTCTTGAATTTCTAAGTACTTTGCAAAGCACCGTTAAAGCATGGCAAGGAGAGGACATGATTTCTTTCCGACTTATGAACAACAATTATGCTTTATCACTATGATGAATGGTGCGCATGTTTTAATTTTCCAAACAATAATGCTAATGACTTACGTGCATCCTTTATTGGCTTAGACCCTTCCCCGGAACAATATTATAATGGAATGAGTTTCACTTCTAGAGTAAGCAAGGGGAAGAATATTCAACATCCTGCAATTCATTATTTGTTCTATGTTATTGCTAACACCTTGCAGGCATGAAATGAGTTCACGGGACTCAGTGAGGAGGACATCTTAGTCCTTGCAAAAGCTGCTTTCAACAACATCGACTTGTCACTCAACTTGGGCGCAATTCTTGTGCACTACTTGGAGCACCAATCCTCCCAAAGCCAAGGACCAATCACATGTGGAGGCGTCATCACCGTGCTTGCCATTGCCCTAGGCATCAACCTAGGTGAGTTGCAACCAGTGCTAGGTGAGCGACGTGTTGGTTTCTCTACTTTAAAAGCTTGTGGAGTGCTCACTGGGAGAGGTGGTGTTTATTACATGCATATTGCTGGAGCTGGGTGTCTCTACCCCGCTCCTTTGCCTAATGGTCTTTTCTCTATCAAGGAAGGACGTTTGCTATATGACTTGCAGGTTGAGCAACACCAACTGGAGGAGGAGATTACGGATGAAGATGAGGAGCAGTCACCAACCCGGGTTGCTACATACCAGGACTTCCAAGAACTTGGAGGAACTGTGGAGATCATGCATAACCTCTCTTTGAACCTGCAAGAAACAACTAGTAATTTATTAACTCAATTTGCAAACTAGAGTTACAACTTTTTCCCGCTACCACAATGATTTGAAGGGCTTGCAAAAGCCTAAGCTTGGGGAAGTTTTCCTCATTATCTTTATTTGGCATTCATTTGCTTTTATTTCGAGGTTATGTTTTTAATTCGAGTCTATAAGCACTCGTGTTGGTTTCTCCAACACTTTATCTTTAGTTATTTCTATTTGTTTTCAAGATTTTCTAGCCGAGCTTTGTCGCAAATTTTCTATTCTTTAATTCCCTCTCTTAAAAACAACAAAAATATTTTTCCATTTATCTTTATTTTCCCTCTTCCTTCTTTTCTATTCTCCTTGTGGCTTTCACATATTTGTAGGAGAGTGATTGACTTCGAGTTTCCAAGAAGCACATCAAAAGGGAAGAGAGAAGTGAGACCAATCATGAGAGTTATGCCTTAAGACTCCCCACTTTTGAAGTTTGAGAAACCCATGCTAGTTGGTAGTAAATGTTAAGATACAATACAACAGATGTGATATTTATTGACAAAATGGCTTGTTGACAAAGTTGTAAACCGTCATATATTATCTTAATCGTTGACGGTTTGGTTATGGCGTCAAGGATTAAGCGTAGTGCACGACGGTTTAGTATTTTGTAATTGTTATATCGTCATGGATTACTCTTCTGGGTGGTTTGTCGATGTTGGTGACAAAATTTTATCGTGGTGCATTTAAATTGTCACTGAAAATTACGTGGGGCCAAGTTGTTAGTAGGAGAAAATAGTTTATCAAAAACAATGAGGCAAAGAAATTAAATGTAAAATATTGTCTTCTGTGGGGTTTGAACTCGCGACCACGAGTTGATTAGTGCTTCTGCCGCTACGGTAGATGTAATGTTTTTGTCATGTAAAGTTGTTGATTAGTTTTAGGTTGGTTTAGTGCGTATTTGTTGGGCCGCATTTGTGGTGCACCGGTGGGCCACTGTGCTCTACCGTGCACGTGAGAACCGTGTAGTACCATAGGCGTATCTAAGGTGCACCATGCACGTGTGAACTGTGTATTACCGTAGGCATGTCCACGGTGCACTGTGCGAGTGGTTTTTTTAGGGCGAGCAGTTTTTTTAGAGAACTATGCGAGCAGTTGCGCATGCATACGCTGCAGAACCATACACTTGTGAATCGCGGGAGCACAAAACATCGGCGGCTCGCCATATGCCCATCCCTCTCTCTCTCTGTTCCTTCCCATCATTCACTTCCTCACGCCACCAGTTTCAACTCCCCTTCCCCACTCCTCTCTCTCCTCGCCGAACAGGAAAAACCCTCTTCGCTTCCGCTCACCTCCCCATTCTGGCAATGGAGCACCCATCTGACGCTCTAGCCACGGCAAAGTCGAAGGCCGCAACACTGGCCTTAGCCTTGCAGGAGGCGTCCTTGGCCGCAACGGAGGCGCGCAAATCCGCAGTGGCTGCTATCACAGCCGCAGCGGAGGCCAAAGATGAAGCGGACGCCCTCACCGAAGGACAGCCCGTCGGTCCCTACTCTTCTCCCACTGCTACTAGCAGATACATCTACAATCTTGGCAAGGAGCTGCATGAGGTTGATGAGGACCTCGATGTTATCGTCATCCCCCCGCCACCGGCCTTCAAGAAGAACATCGTTGACGACCAGGAGGATGTAAGTTCCAAGTAATACATGTTTAGGATTGATGCCTAGGGTTTTTAATTAGCGATAGGTGCCTAGGGTTTTCAATTAGATTCAGATTTATTTTATATCTGTTAATACTACCCCGTAATTAATGGATCTGTTGTTATCGCTAGCTAGTGTTTGATTATGGACAGATTCGATTAATATTTGTCTATGTGTTGACACGCTCAATAAGTTGTACATTATTTCTTTAACCATCATAGTCTGCCCATGAACGACTCCTGGTACTTATACTCGCTGTAAACGAAACAATCTCATTGAGAATAATATCGCAATTCTGCTCTATGGATAGTTGTTTTAATATATGTGGATTAATGTTAGCTTATTGGCCGACAGAATTGGATTTTCTACTTGATCCCCTGATTACTTTCTATTGTTACTAGTTGTCTGAGTGTTATTTGTTGCTCCCTTTGTTAGGCATTAAATTTTAGTTACAGTTTCTACATATTTTCTTCACATGTGTATTTTGCATGTTTATGTTGTATGTTATTTTTGTAACCATCTTAGTCTGCCCACAGAACAACTCATGGTACATGTACTCCCTGTAACCGAAACAATATCATTGAGAATTATATCGTAGTTCTGCTCTATTGTTGTTTTAAGGATGCAAATGGGTATCCTCTACGGTATCCTCTACCCTCTTTAGTACAAAAAAATGAACTACATTTTCACAAATCATCACTTTTTGAGAAAACTAGTTCATTTGTTTGATCTAGACTAAAATAGAGGGTACCCTAAAGGTTCCAAACTTGCATATCTAGTTGTTTTCATATATGTGGATTAATGCTATCTTATTGGCCGATAGAATTAGATTTTCTGCTTAAACCCCTGATTACTATCTATTTTTGCTAGTTGTCTAAGTGTTATCTCTGTTGCTTCATGTGTCAGGAATTAAATTTTATTTGCATTTTCTACATATTTACTTCACATGTGTATTTTGCATGTTTTAGGAGGCTACTGATGATGTTGACAGCGATGTCTAATCCAGCCACAGGAAGACCAGGGCCACTCTAAAGAAGCTAAGGGCGGGGACGTTCGACGCCTTCTGGAGTGAACCCTAGACTCATGCCATGAACCGCTAGCCCTTCTGCCAAAGGAGCATCAACATGGACTTCCAAAGCATCCTCCAGCATGCCGAAGGCTATGGATCCGGCCATGTGAAGGCCGGTGAAACTGTCAACGTCCATGGCTTCCGCGCCAATCACAAGGCCTATGGCATCTTCCTCAGGGAGAAACTGAACCGGGCTATCGAGCTTGGTCGTGTTCCTGCTCTCGTGCCCAGGCCTCCGAAGGTTCCGGGTATGGGTAACAAGAAGCAGAGGAAGCAGGACCAGGAGGAGGCGGCGGCGGCAGCGGCAATGAGGAGGCAGTGGCGGCGAGGAGGAAGTGAATAGGGATGTGCTGGTTGTTTGTGCACTATTGCTGCTTTAAGCAGCATGTTTTGTTGAACTATGTTTACGTTGGCTGCTGAGCAGCGTTTATGTTGAACATTATAATACCTAGTTTATGTTGTTCATTAGTATATTATTTGCCTGTCATGTTTCTAGATTGTAGATGTTTAATTATGTCTACACTTGTTTTTGTACATGTTGGTGGGTGCTGGGATTTCGTATTTGGGTAAAGGTACGGTGAAGGGAAATAGTTAAGAAATTGAGATATAGAAGCTGGTGTAGATTTCCTACCAGATTGGGCAAAAAGGAATGAATGAGGTGAGGCAGGCAGAGATAGAGACACAAAGTGGTGCATCGATTTGTTTCCAGAAGGAGACAAACAGAGAGAGTATAGAAGATGGTGTAGATATCCTACCAGATTGGGCAAAAAGGAATGAATAAGGTGAGCTAGGCAGCGCTAGAGATAGAAAGTGGTGCACAGATTAGTTTCTAGAAGGAGACAGACAAAGAGAGAGAGTATAGAAGCTGGTATAGATTTCCTACCAGGTTGGAAAAAGAGGAATGAATGAGGTAAGCCAGACAGAGATAGAGACAGAAAGTGATGCATGGATTTGTTTCCATAAGGAGACAAACAGAGAGAAGGTTCTCTAATTTGTTGCTCTTCTTTCCCTTTTTCTTATAGTTTTTTATTTACAAATTTTTATCATGGTGCATCCAAATATTTTTTTTACTAAAACACCGAGGTAAAGAAATCAATAAAATGTAAAATATTGTCATTTTTCACAGTGATCAAATTCGAAGGTTTCAATAGATTTTGATAATTTCTCATTTTTCTATGAATTTCACAAATGGTTCCATGTTTTTGAGTTTGAGGGTTAAATTTTTGAATCTTTTAAATTAAAATGGTTAGATACAATGCTAGCATCACTAGCCACATGGTGATACACCCTTGTGTTAAATTTGAGTCCATTGAAGATTGGTAGATGAAAACATGGTACACAAGTGGCTCTTTCTAGTAGTCGGACATGATCGTTGACCAAACTACACCACATTTGAGAGTGGACTGCTAGGGGGACATTTTTTCAAATTTTCTCATATTTCATGCAAAGTATTTGCCACACAGTGATCAAATTCTAAGGTTTTCATAGATTTTGAGAATTTCTCATTTTTCTATGAATTTCACAAGGTTTGGTTAAACCGGGGTTGACCAGAGACTTTTGAGGGATTGCGAAAGCATCTGAAAGGTACAACTGTTGTTATGTGGTCCCGGTGTGATGTATAACCACTCAAGAATGCAAATTGAAGGTCTCAAATTGTAGTTTTGGTACTTGCTTCACAAATGGTTCCATGTTTTTGAGTTTGAGGGTTAAATTTTTTAATTTTTCAAACCAAACGGATAGATACAATGCTAGCATCACTAGCCACATGGTGATACACCCTTGTGCCAAATTTGAGTCAATTTGAAGATTGGTAGATGAAAACATGGTACACAAGTCGCTCTTTCTAGTAGTCGGACATGATGGTTGACCAAAGTACACCACATTTGAGAGTGGACTGCTAGGGGGACATTTTTTTCAATTTTTCTCATTTTTCATGCAAAGTATTTTCCGCACAGTGATCAAATTCGAAGGTTTCAATAGATTTTGAGAATGTCTCATTCTTTATGAATTTCACAAGGTTTGGTCAAACCAGGGTTGACTAGAGACTTTCGAGAGATTGCGAAAGCATCTGAAAGGTACAACTGCTGTTATGTGGTCCCAATGTGATGTACAACCACTCAAGCATGCAAATTGAAGGTCTCAAATTGTAGTTTTGGTACTTGTTTCACAAATGGTTCCATGTTTTTGAGTTTGAGGGTTAAATTTTTTAATTTTTCAAACCAAAACGGCTAGATACAATGCTAGCATCACTAGCCACATGGTGATACACCCTTGTGCCAAATTTGAGTCCATTTGAAGATTGGTAGATCAAAACATGGTACACAAGTGGCTCTTTTTAGTAGTCGAACATGATCGTTGACCAAACTACACCACATTTGAGAGTGGACTGCTGGGCAGACATTTTTTTCAAATTTTCTCATTTTTCATGAAATGTATTTGCCACACCATGATCAAATTCGAAGGTTTAAATAGATTTTGAGAATTTCTCATTTTTCTATGAATTTCACAAGGTTTGGTCAAACTAGGGTTAATGAGAGACTTTTGAGAGATTGTGAAAGCATCTGAAAGGTACAATTGTTGTTATATGGTCCCAATGTGATGTACAACCACTCAAGCATGCAAATTGAAGGTCTCAAATTGTAGTTTTGGTACTTGCTTCACAAATGGTTCCATGTTTTTGAGTTTGAGGGTTAAAATTTTGAATTTTTCAAACCAAAATGGCTATATACAATGCTAGCATCACTAACCACATGGTGACACACCCTTGTGCCAAATTTGAGTCCATTTGAAGATTGGTAAATGAAAACATGGTACACAAGTGGCTCTTTCTAGTAGTCGGACATGATCGTTGACCAAACTACACCACATTTGAGAGTGGACTGCTAGGGGGACATTTTTTTCAAATTTTCTCATTTTTCATGCAAAGTATTTGCCACACAGGTATCAAATTCGAAGGTTTCAATAGATTTTGAGAATTTCTCATTTTTCTTTGAATTTCACAAGGTTTGGTCAAACCGGGGTTGACCAGAGACTTTCGAGAGATTGCGAAAGTATCTGAAAGGTACAACTACTGTGATGTGGTCCCAATGTGATGTACAACCACTCAAGGATGCAAATTGAAGGTCTCTAATTGTAGTTTTGGTACTTGCTTCACAAATGGTTCCATATTTTTGGGTCTGAGAGTTAATTTTTTGAATTTTTCAAACAAAAACGGCTAGATACAATGCTAGCATCACTTGCCCCATGGTGGTACACCCTTGTGCCAAATTTGAGTCCATTTAACTTGCATCAATACAGCAAAACATGGATTATAAACTTGTAATTTAAACAATATGAATATTTCACTTTTCTTAGATATGATTTAGGGACGGGTAATGTATGCATCATTCAGGTCTAATAATAGGACTTTGTCGTGGTATTGCCGATGAGTACGCCATGGAGGGGTTCTCACAGTGCGTGTTTAGAGTTGGCGAGTACGAGGTAACACAACTTACCAAGGTTCAAGTCCCACAACGGTGGTGGAACTCTACTCCTGCTATAAATCACTATAATGGCAATACGCCGAGTTATAGAGATAGGTTCTCTGTGCAAGGTGTTGCATGTTGTACGCAGCAATCAGAGAAGTTGTTCCCTAAAGGCTCCTGCAGGCCGGCTTATAAAGCACGCCAAGACCTAGAGTTTATAGGGAAAGGTCCTTGCCAGACAAGGTAAAGAGTCCTACACCTACACGAACTAGTCTTCCGTGTCTTGTACTCCAAGGCTCCGAGTATGTTGGTGATTCCTGCGTAGCCTTCCTTTATCCGTCATGGGCCTCCCTTCTGGATCCGTCTAACTAGGCCGCCCAGCAGGCCATAGGCCTTGCTACCAACTATGGGCCACCCAAGTAAAGCGGATTGGTGACATGCTATGAGGATACCCATATAGCATATCCCAAACAGTAGCCCCAAGTGGACTTTGAAATCTTGCGCCGTCTTGCTCGTTGATCTCTGAATATCCCGTCTAAGTGATGCCGACAATCCGTCAAGCAATATCTCAAAGGTCTCCCAAAGAACCCTGCAATCTTCTCCGGCTTTGCAATGTAGTCAGAGATTCCTTGTGTCTTCATTTCCAAAGCCGGATGATCTCCGTCTTCGATGGAATCTTCGGACGTGACCCTTCACTGCAACTGTCAGGAGGATGATGTAGGGTATAGCGTTCGCTACCTCGAAACTCATAGAAGCAAAGAATTAATCATTAGCTATTTTCACGCGCGCGAAATCCGAAATGGCGGAGCGGCAAAAGATGGAGGATGTGGCGAAATTACTGCGCACGTTCACTTCCACGTCGGCAATGTTCCATCCATCAGATATTTTTTGCACGAATCTTGATGCGAGGCTTATATATTTCCACCATGGTCAATTTATTTCTTTGTACCCGCATTCGCTTCCCAGTCTTCGTCTCCCTCTAGCCGCACGATCGTTCGATCTCTCCTGCGAAAACCCTAACCAGAGCTCTTTCTTCCTCCACACACTCCTCGTCATAATGGCCTCCAGCAGCTCTGCTCCTTTCACGGAGGCGATTCCCGAGGCTACGATGGAGCCATCCTAGGGAGTGATTGTTCCGCCGGAGGGGGTGGTCATTCCCGTCTCCGCCATGATGGAGTCCGTCGGCGATGACCAAGAACGAGCGGCGCCCGAATCCCCTGAAGAAGAAAGCGACTCCCACAAGGGGGTGTGGAGAGGATCCGATCTCTCCGCCGAAGACCTCCAAGAGCTGATCGACGAGGGGTACCTCCCCGCGGCGGAGAAGTTTGTCTAGTGGGCGGCGCCGGCCGGCGAGGTGGTCCCTTCTTCCCAACCCAGAGAAAAGGTGTACCTCAAATTTTAGCTAGTACGCGGCGTAAGCCTACCAGTCTCCGACTTCTTCCTAGATGTCCTTCGACACTTCCGGGTACTTCCCCACAATCTCTCTCCCAACAACATCCTAGTCCTTAGCACCTTTGTAGCTCTGTGCGAAGGATATCTAGGAATCAAACCTAGATTAGATCTGTTTGTATATTTCTTCACCGTCAAGAGAGAGTCGGTAGAGTCCAAGGATGAATTGCAGACCTGCGGAACCATTAGCTTTAAGATCTGGCCTAGCCGGCACTTCCCCGACATCGTAGGGCACGAGTCTTGCAAGAACTGGTAGCGCACGTATTTCTACGGGCCAGATGTCTCTCTGCCAGACCGTCTTGAGACCTACCCGACTTTGTCAATGGAGCTGCCATCGAAGTGCCCGCATGGCGGACCCCAGCTTCTCTTCCCTCCGACAACGAAGCTAATCGTGTCGTAAGGCGGATCGAATGCTCGTCGATGGAGGTCTAATGGGCTTGGACCTTGCCATGTGCTGGTATGTTAGGCTGATCCAGCCTCTACGGCACCACGCCGAGATGATGTGCAAGTATAACCAAGACAGGAGGGATCCCATGAAAATTTCACGGGATAACTTCTCTACTGACTCCATCAAGCTCTGGCTTAAGGACATCATCAAGGTGAAGGACAAGAAGCGGGGCTTCAAGATCACCTACGACATGTTCGATTGCGGCAAGTGCCTAGAGGTAGCTTCTGTTTCCTTTATTTCTTGTTACATACTCTAAGGTTTTTCCGACTTTGAAGTTGTCCGTCTAACACTCTTCTGTATCCCAGCTGGCAACCTTGGCGGCGAATCAAATGGCCTCCCAGGTCTACGA
Source organism: Avena insularis (assembly GCA_023614405.1). NCBI lineage: Eukaryota > Viridiplantae > Streptophyta > Magnoliopsida > Poales > Poaceae > Avena > Avena insularis. Next base: position 150,058,788 of record CM042690.1, read on the forward strand.
TCCAAAGCTGAAGGATATCCAGGTGGTGTCCGATGATCATGCCTCCAAGTATCAACCAGCTCCGGCAGCGCGAAAGCGGAAGAGCTCCACCTCTAACGCTGCTGCCGAGGCCAAGAAGAAGAAATCGGAGAGTGGAGTCTCCAAACGTTCCACTGCCGCCTTAGAGGCAGAGAAGAAGAAGAAGTCCACCGGCATTCCCCTCTCCAAGGATCCTACCGTGGAGTAAGTACTTTCATTCTCTGGCTTGAATTTTTCAGCTTGCACCTTTTTTCAACTCTTGTACTTATAACTTGTACGTTTCAGGAGGAAAGCTGGTGTTAGTTTGAAGTGATCCTCCAAAGATTTTGGAGGGTCAAAAAACATTCGTGACATGTTGACCAAGGGTCTGTCCGCCAAGCCCTCTCCCGCCACCGCTCGCCCTACTCCTACCGCCATACCCTCTATTGGTCCTGCTAGGCCGTCATCCCCTTTCATCCCTGAGACCTCAGCCATGGAGATAGATATCAATCCAAACCTTGATGTCTCAGGCTCTATCGAGGCAGACGTTGCTCCCAGCGGCCAGGCAACATAGGAGAGAACCTCTTCTATAGTGGCTAAAGCTCCGGCTAAGGATGCCACCAGAAAGGAAAGGAAGTGGAAGAGGTGGACGTGGAAGCAACAATTGAGGCAGGGGCCTCTGCACCATCGACTGCCTTGAAGGTGCAGGAAGCAGCTAGGGCTTCATCCATGCCTCTGACTTCGAACTCTCCATTGGCTGCGAATCCTCCAACGTTGAGCCTAGATGATCTCATCAAGCAGGCCGACACAATCTATAAGAATGCTCGGACCTTTCATGATTCCTACGTTTATCTGGCCAACAATTTCAGGATCATTGCCATCGTATGTTTTTTGAACTTCACTTGCTTTACTTTGTGTAGTATATCCCACTGTATCCCCCGAGCTCTTAGGTGGATAATTCAATAGTTATTGGCATGAGTGCTCCAAAGAACTAAGTGTAGAACTTGTCCATGTATCCCCTGAGCGTTTAGTTGAAACTGCAAAGTTCTGACTAGATGCTCTAGAGAAACTAGTTTACTTTAAATCATGTACTGTATCCCCCGAGCATTTAGTTGCAACTGAATAGTTCTGACTAGATGCTCTAGAGAAACTAAGCATGCTTATATCATGTGTAGAATGAGAATAAACGGAGGATAGCCACCAATGAGAGGTTTGCTACTCTTCGGAAGGACATGGATCTTGAACAGGGTAAAACTAAATTCCTGAAGGAATAGATCAAAAATAGCCAGAGTCTGTTTCCTATGACAGCTCCTTGCTTTCCCATTGAGTCATTTCTTCCGTCTTCTGATAGCAGTTTCTGATTTCCGTCTTACAAAAACCATTGCTAAGGCCAAGAGCATCGTCGAGCAATCCAAGCATATCCAGGAGCTCGATGATGAAAACAAGATTCTGAAGAAGGACCTGGTCGAGGCCGTCAAGGGCCATGAGGCAACGATGAAGGCTATACAAGAGTCTGCGAACGTCGAGATGCAGCGCCTGAAGCATGAGATTGTACAGCTCAAAGACCAGAACCAAGCATCTAAAGAGCAAAATGCTAGGAGTCTTGAGATGTTCAAGTCAGTCCAGAAGGAGCGCGATGTCTTGGCGGAGACATGCATGCAAGCGGAAACGAGCATCTTTGGTAACCTTTCTTTGTCTTGGTCTTTTCCTGTAAGTTGGATAACCATTTGACTTGTTTATACTCATGGTCCTTGTATGCTTGTGCAAATCGTAGCTCCCATTGGCTTAGCCAACTTGGGAGAGCGTGCTCCAAGTCCCAAGGAACACATGATTCTTGCCGGCAACTTCGTCAGCACCGCCATCGCCCAAGCCAAGGAGATAGCTCAACTTCTGGGTATCAATATCAAGGCGGCAGACTCAGCAGCCAAGTATGCGGAAATCCTGCATCGAACCCCTAAGAAAATCAAAAACTAGAAATCATCTTGCATCCGGGTTGGCGCTAGGATGACCTTGTCCCTGATCAATGCTCATTATGACAATGCTGACATCAACTTGGTGACCTCCGGCATGCCCAAGCTGGACTAGGAAGCACAAGAGATTGATAGCAATTCTATTTGGAACTCTCTTGCCAGCCTCGATACCAGGGTTGCCAAGATGGTCAAGGTTGTTGTCTTAGTGTCTGCCGAGATCCTGGATGACGACATGGCCTCTTCTAAATCTAGCCCCTCTTCAGAGTTTGACGAGTCGCCCGGCCTGGATCTCCTGATGATGCCACCACGAAGCCCCATGCAACAGAGCCATGAAAAACAATGTTTGTATTAAATGTATCTCTGCAGAATGTATGCAGAAAAAACTTATGTTTTTCTAAGGCAGAAATCTTGTTTTCAAGCTTCCTGCAACTTATTTGTTTCTAGCATGTGTATATTTTTTAAGCAAGTGCTAGCTTATCCATTATTCTCGTTCGTATGCTTGACCTTTCGTGAGACAGAAGACTCGCAGCACAGACCTATGCTCTCAGGCGATGATGCTTAATAGCACCATCTAGAACCTAAGAACAAAATCGCTGGCTCTGAGTGCCGAAAAGTCACTACTCCGGAATCCACATAAAAACTTCAGAAAACGTGTAGACCAAAAAACTTAAGCTAACACCCGTAGGTGGAATTTTCACAAGGGCAAATGCAAGCTTGCGCATAAAGGGTTTATATGATCTAAAAATGAACAACTAAAGGAGGTAAAAGACTCAGAGAATATGAGTGAACCAAATGCTTTGTTTCATTGATCATATAAGAAACTTATTACATAATATAAATGTGCTAAGTGTAAAAGGGACGTAGCTCTGCTATGCTCCATGGTCGATCTGTCTCCGGGTAATCATCATCAGAGTCACGTTACTTGCGTTTGCGATTTTTTGGCCTATATTTCAACTCACGAATATTGACGAGGTAATAAGAACCATTATTCAATGCTTTGCTTATGACAAACGGTCCTTCCCAAGGCGGGGATAATTTGTGTGATTTCTCCTGCTTGATTCTAAGCACCAGATCCTCTTATTTAAACAAGCGATGCTTTACATGGCGACTATGGTATCCGTGTAGCTTCTGCTAGTAGACGGCAGATCTCTGGCATGCCAGCATGTGCTCTTCTTCAAGTAGGTCCACAAATAGTCATCAGGATTCTTCAGCGTCATCCTCCTTGTTGGCGGAAACTCTTGGTGCGTCGTGGAGGATGTCAGATGGGAGAACTGCTTCTGCTCCATAAACCATGAATAAAGGAGTCAAGCCGGTCGATCTGTTGGGTGTTGTTCTCAAACTCCACAAGACAAATGGTAGTTCCTCTGCCCAGGCTCCAGCTGCTCTATGCAGCTGTGCCTCTAAGCGTGGCTTGATTCCATGCAGAATTAGTCCTTTAGCCCTTTCAACTTGCCCATTTGACTGCGGATGTGCCACAGATGCTAGGTCAAGGCGGATGCCTTTCTCATGAAAGTACTCCTCAACTTCTCCGAGAGATAAATTTCTACCATTGTCGGTGATGATGCTATGTGGGAGACCAAATCTCACCACTAGATCCTGGACAAACTTGAGGGTTGTTGCCCCATCAAGATTTCTAATGGGTTTAGCTTCAATCCATTTTATGAATTTGTCCACTGCTACTAGCAAGTGTGTGAATCCACAGGGTGCTTTCTGCAAAGTTCCCACCATGCCTAGCCCCCAGACTGCAAACGGCCAAGTTATTGGTATTGTTCGGAATTCTTCAGCTAGAACACTTGGTTGTCTTGCATAAAACTGAAACCTGAGGCATGTTTGTACCAACTTGTCGGCATCCGCCTTGGCAGTTATCCAGTAGAATCCTTGTCGGAAGGCCTTGGCCACCAACGATCAGGAAGCGGCGTGATTCCCGCAATCTCCGAGATGTATTTCTCTAAGGATTTCAATACCTTGCTGCTGGGAGACGCACCGTAGGAAAACTCCTGTGGTACTTCTTTTGTATAGCTGGCCGTCAATGATGACGTAGCTTTTTGCTCTGCATACTATTTGCCAGCTTTCGACTTCGTTAGCAGGCAAAGTTCTGTCTTGTAGATAATCCATGAACGGCTTCGTCCAAGCCGGAGAGGTCACTATTACTATGTTAACAAATGAGTCCACTCTATCCGGGTTGTCGGGGTCCGCTCCCTTCATGGATGGAGTCCGTAAATGCTCTAGGAAAACGCCTGGCAGAATTGGTCGACGAGCTGATCCAAGCTTTGACAGCAGATCTGCCGCCTCATTATCCTCCCTTTTGACGTACTTGACTTCGTAGCTTTGACAGCAGATATGCCGCCATCATAGGGTTCCGCACGTTCCAGGTGCCAGCTACTTGTTGGGCAACCAAGACGGAATCTTGATATGTTGCAAACGTATCTATAATTTTTGATGTTCCATGCTTGTTTTATATCTACTTTCTTATGTTTTGTCCACATTTTGGATTATTTTTACACATTTTCTGGAACTAACCTATTAACAAGATGCCACAGTGCCAGTTGCCTATTTTCTGCTCTTTTTGGTTCTAGAAAAGCCAAAAAATGAATATTCTCGGAATTTGACGGGACAAAAGCCAAAGTCAATATTTCACCAAGGGGAACATAGAGACAGAAGACGAGACGGAGAAGGGCCTCGAGGGGGCCACACCCTGGCCAAGCTCGGCTGGCTGCAGCTTAGGGGTGCGACCACCTCGCACCCCTCGACCTCCCCTTTCGCCTATAAGAATCCTCCGATGCAGAAAACCTAAAGACCCGATCAAAATTCCACGAAAGAGTCTGTAGCCATCGTCATCTGCATCCCTAGATCGTGAGGGATATGAAGCTCTTCCCGGCACCCTGCCAGAGGGGTGAAATCACCCGGGAGGCCTTCTTCATCACCATTCCTGCCTCCGGTGTGATGCGTGAGTAGTTCATCCCTGGACTATGGGTCCATGTAGTAGCTAGATGGTTGGTTCTTCTCCTTTGTGCTACCATGTTTAGATCTTGTGAGCTCCATTCATGATCAAGATCATCTATTTGTAATCCTACATATTGTGTTTGCAGGGATCCGATGGATATTGAGATGCTATTTCAGATTGATTATTGATTCTATCATGTCTTTGTTATTTGTGATATTGCATGCTCTCCGTTGTTAGTAGCTATCTTGGCTGAGTAGATGCTAGCAACTCCAAGAGGGAGTATTAATGCTCGATAGTGGGTTCATGCCTCTAGAAATCTAGGAAAGTGACAGAAATCTCTAAGGTACTAGATGTGTTGTTGCTACTAGGGAGAAAACAGCAAGCCTTTGTTCATAGAACAATTGTATTGTTTACTTTACACACTTTGCTTAATGCAATTATATGTTGCTTGCAACTTAATACTGGAGGGGGTTCGGATGATAACCTGAAGGTGGATTATTAGTCATAGATGCAGTTGGATTATGATCTATGTATAATGTTGTAATGCTCAATCAAATCTCATAGGAGTAAAGATGATTAGTATGCATGTATGCTTTCTCGATGTTTGTCAATTGCCCCGCTGTAATTTGTTCACCCGACATGTCATCCATCTTAAGGAGAATCACCACTACTGAACTATGGACCCGGTCCATTCTTTTACCATCAATCTACAACTATTTATTGTTTTCTATTTACTTTCTGCAAGCTATTACTATCTTCCACACAATACGTTTAATCCTTTGTTTTCAGCAAAACCGGTGAGATTGACAACCTCACTGTAAGTTGGGGGCAAAGTTTTGTGGTTCTGTTGTGCAGGATTACAAGTTGGAAACAACACCTTGGAGGTATTTCCTTGCTCCTACTGGTTCGATAACCTTGGTTTCATAACTGAGGTAAAACTTGTTGTTGTGCTCATCATACCTTCCTCTTGGGGTTCCCTAACGAGCTCGAATATATTTTGAGCCATCAAGCTCTTTTTCTAGCATCATTGCCGGGTAGTCAAGGACATCTTCACAAGGGGGTCCCTCATAACCAATCTCTTTACTTTGTTTTATTTGTTTTGCTTAGTTCATTTTCTGCTTTGTTTGCTTGTTTCATTATCAAAAACACAAAAAATTAGTTGCACTAGTTTGCTTTCTTTATTAAAAACACAAAAAAATGACTACTCTTGAAAACACTAAGTTGTGTGACTTCACTAGCACCAACAACAATGATTTCATGTGCACACCTATTGCTCCACCTGTTCTTTGAAATTAAACCTGCTTTACTCAATCTTGTTATGAGAGAACAATTTTCTGGTATTGGTACTGAAGATGCTGCTGCTCATCTTAATAACTTTGTTGAACTTTGTGGGATGCAAAAATATAGGGATATAGATGGGGATATTATTAAGCTTAAATTGTTTCCTTTCTCTTTGAGAGGAAAATCTAAAGAATGGTTGCAATCCCTAACTAGAAATAGTATTTATTCTTGGACTAAATACAAAGATGCTTTCGTTGGAAAATACTATCCTCCTGCTAAGATTATATCTATGAGAAGTGAAATAATGAAATTTAAACAATCTGATAATGAACATGTTGCTCAAGCTTGGGAAAGAATGAAATCTTTGGTAAAGAATTGTCCCACTCATGGACTGACTGCTTGGATGATTATCCAAACCTTTTATGCAGGATTGAATTATTCTTCAAGAAACATACTAGATTCTGCTGCTAGAGGTACCTTTATGACCATTACTTTGGGTGCTGCAACAAAGCTCCTGGATAATATGATGGTTAACTATTCTGAATGGCACACTGAGAGAGCTCCACAAGGTTAGAAGGTAAATTCTATTGAAGAAACCTCCTCCTTGAGTGATAAAATTGATGTTATTATGTCTATGCTTGTTAATGGGAAAGCTCATATTGATCCAAATCATGTTCCCTTAGCTTCTTGGGTTGCTCAAGAAGAGCAAGTTGATGTGAACTTTATAAGAATTAATAATTTTAGCAACAATGCCTACAGGAATAATTTTGGTAATAATAATTATAGACCATATCCTCCCAATAATGGTAATGCTTATGAAAATTCCTACAACAATGATAGGAGTGCACCCTCTGAACTTGAAGTCATGCTTAAAGATTTTATTAGTAAACAAACTGCTTTCAATAAAACTATTGAGGAAAAACTCTCTAATGCTGAAAGAAATATAGCATCATTGTCTGAAGCATAATCTTCTTTGAATAAAATGGTTGCCAAACCTGAAACTATTGAAAATCCCTTTGCTGCTACTAATGCCATACAAGTTAGATTTGATGAAAATGTTAGACTATTAGCTGAATTGCATGATAAGTGCGAAAGAGAAGATGAAATTGCTAGAAATATTAGTATTAGTACTATCACTACCACTAATGATGAAGCTAGTAAACCCAATGGAACTTTTTCTAATAAAAATGCTGAAATTCTTCGAAATATGGGAAAAAATAGCTCTACTGCTTTAGATGATAATTATGATTTTGATCTTGATGGTTGCAATATCTCTGAAGTAATTATGTTCCTACAAAAGCTTGCTAAAAGTCCTAATGCTAGTGCTATGAATATGGCCATTACAAAACACATTACTAATGCTCTCATAAAAATTAAAGAAGAAAAGATGAAACATAAAGCTTCTATTCCTATCAAATTAGAAGATGGTTGGGAACCCATCATTAATATGAAAGTGAATGATTTTGATCTCAAAACTTTATGTGACCTTGATAGTAGTGTATCTATTATGCCTAGAAAGATTTATGAAATGCTTGATTTGCCACCATTGGAAGATTGTTATTTAAATGTCCCACTTGATGATAATGCTAAAAAGAAACTCATGGGGAGTATTAATGATGTTCTTATTATGGTTAACAATACCTATGTCCCCGTTGATTTCTATGTTTTGGATATTGAATGTGGTGCTTCTTGTCCTATTACTTTGGGAAGACCTTTTCTTAGAACTGTTGGTGCCATTATTGATATGAAAGAAGGCACCATTAAATATCAATTTCCACTCAAGAAAGGTACAGAACACTTCCCTAAGAAGAGAGAGAAGATTCCTTTTGCCTCTCTTATTAAAACAAAATTTGCTCTTAATGCTTCTTAATTTGAGAATACTTGATTCTTTTCTTGCTTCTTATGCCTAACTTAAAGGCGTTAAAGAAAAGTACTTATTGGGAGATAACCCAAAAGTTTTGGTTGAGTCTTGGAAGTTATTGCTTCAGTAATAACCTCTCCTTCTCATTTTTGTGTGGTTTTTGTGCCAAGAGTAACCTCTAATGAGAAAGAAGTAATGCTTGGGAAAGTTGCTGTGCCGAAACAGATTTTTGTGCTTCGCTGTAAAAATTCGTGAACAATCTCTGTGCGTCGGTTTGAGCTATAATTTTTTGTGCTTCTGCCCCAGGTTGTTACCCAACTTTTTAGTCCAACACTTTTCGATTTGAGCAGCAGAAGGTCTTCGAAAAAATTGGTTTTTACCTGCTGGTCTGTTCTGACAGATTTCTGCCGTTATTTGCATTTGCCTCTTAATCTCTTTCTCTTTGAGCTCTCTTTGATCATTTGAACTTTTTAAAGGAAGTGCTATAGTAGCTTTTGTTTTAATGGAAGTTTTACTTGTGTTGAAACTGAACCAAAAGACTTATTATCTTGAGTACACTAATGTTGCCAATGAAGATTGTGTGAAGTTTTGTATGAAGGTAATTTTTAAGTGTAGGGAAGAGTAATGGAATAAGTGTAGGGGTTCGTAGCATGGAAAACAAAAATTTTCTATCGCATACAAACAAACAAGCCAAGATCTATCTACTAGATTGTAGCAACGAGTCGATGGAATAACTCACCCTCGAAGATTCCAAAGTGTTTAACGAGAGCAGATTCTCGTGGGTGATGTAGTCGCATCTTTCCGATCTCAAGATCGCGTGACGATCCTTCGGCCAAGCGTTCCAGGCGCTCCCTTGATCGGTCACTGCGTTATTTTCGACGAAGACCTTCCTCTCCCTTGTTCCAGAAGGCGGAGGTTGTAGCACTCTCCTCGCGATTCCTAAAGACAACGGGCGTGGTACCGGGAGGTAGAGGAGATCCCGCAGCCGCCTTAAGCCAAAAGTAGTATGGTGGAGCTTATGAGAGAGGCTATTAGTGGTCTAGTAATTAGACACACCAATTAGAGGGCTCTAAACCAATTAGAAGGCTCTAAACCGAAACAGCTCTAAACCGGGGTCTAGGTCTAGTTTCTAGTTTAGAGGATAGGAACTTGTGTGTTTCTAGAGGGGAGGCCCTGCCCCTCCCTTTATAGGTGGGAGGGCTGGCGCGCCAGGGAGGAGGAGTCCCTCCCCAACTCGCCTAGGGCTGGCCGCCCGGCTTGGGAGGAGGACTCCTCCCCAAGTCGATTTCAACTTCTCCTCTTTCCTAAAGCGGCGGTTTGACCAAAACTGGCGTTTGACTTTTCAATTTAGGAATTAAATAAACCCTTTATTTTGGACAGCGAGAACACTTAGTACATGATGCAATCATTCCATCTTGCAATGACACATTCATGTACCCCTTCCCCCCCGGAGTGCCGGACATTCCGGGACCTTCTAGAATGTTCCCGATGAAAACACCGGAACCATTCCCCAACTCCAAAACGGGACTTTCCTTATATGAATCTTATTCTCCGGACCATTCCGGATCACCTCGTGATATCCCGGATCCCATCCGAGACTCCGAACAACATTCGGTCTCTTTCTCATAATACCATAACTACTCAAACAACGTCGAATCCTTAAGTGTGTCTCCCTACGGTTCGTGAATTATGCGGACATGATCGAGACACTTCTCCGAACAATAACCAATAGAGGAATCTGGAAATTCATATGGCTCCCACATATTTCTACGATTACTTTGCAATCGAATGAACCACTTACATACGATACCAATTTCCCTTTGTCTCACGATATGTTACTTATCCGAGGTCATGATCGTCGGTATCTCTGCATACCTAGTTCAACCTCGTTACTGATAAGTACTCTTTTCTCGTTCCCGTGATATGTGATCCCTTGTGACCAAGTCACATGCTTGCAAGCTAATTGGATGACATTTCACCGAGAGGGCCCAGAGAATATCTATCCGTCATGTGGATGGACAAATCCCACTCTTGATCCATGTGTTTCAACCAATACTTTCCGAACACCCAATGCCACTTTTATAGCCACCCTGTTACGGTGTGGTGTTTGATGACATCAAAGCATCCATCCAGTAAAGGCAATATGCATGATCTCATGGTCGAAGGAATTAGGTTACTATGTATCATAAAGCATATAGCAATTGAACTATTGAAATGACTTGATCTTTATGCTACGCTTGTCTATAGGAGTATGTCCACCATATCATTCTCCTAACGATATGATCTTGTTGTTGATAACATCTCAATGTTCATGACAAAGAAACCACATCATCAATCAACCAACAAGCTAGTGAAGTATAGAGGCCATACTAGGGACTTCAAATTAAGTTTACAAATCACACAAGTATTAATGGTTTCCTTGTTAATACTATTATAGCATGAATGTAAACATTTATCATAAACACAAAGATATATAATAATAACTACATTTATTATTACCTCTAGGGCATATCTCCAACAGTCTCCCACTTGCACTAGAGTCATCTAATCTAGATTACATGGTAATATACCGAACACCCATGGCAGTTTGGTGTTGGTCATGTTTTGCCCATGGGAGAGGTTTAGTCAACGGATCCGCCACATTCAGATCTGTGTGTACTTTGCAAATCTTTATATCCCCATCTGGATATGTTCTCGAATAGCGTGAAAGAAAACAGCTTGATATGCTTCAGCTTCTTGTGTGACCTTGGTTCTTGCGCATTGGCTATGGCGCCCATGTTATCACAGTAGATAGACATCGGGTCCAGCGCACTAGGAACCACACCCAGCTCTGTAATGAACTCTTTCATCCATATCGCTTCTTGTGAAGCCTCCGAAGCAGCCATGTATTCCGATTCAGTTGAAGATCTCGCCACAACGCTTTGCTTTGCACTCCTCCAGCTTGCTGCACCATTCAAAATAAATCATTATCCAGTTGTGATTTAGAATCATCCGGATCGGTGTTCCAACTAGCATCGGTGTAAACATTAACAACGAGCTGTTCATCACCTCCATAAGAAAGAACCATATCCTTAGTTCTTCTCAAGTACTTAAGGATGTTTTTGACCGCTGTCCAATGATCCACTCCTGGATCACTTTGATATCTGCTAGTTAGACTAACGCATATGCGATGTCGGGTCTAGTACATAGCATGGCATACATTAGAGATCCTATGGCTGAGGCATAGGGAGTCTTACTCATCTTTTCTCTATCTTCTGCCGATGTCGGACTTTGAGTTTTACTCAAGGTCATATTAGCAACATGGGCAAGAACCCTTTCTTGCTATCTTCCATTCCAAACCTCTTTAGAACTTTGTCCAAATATGTACTTTGTGACAATGATTTTTGGCGTTTCGATCTATCTCTATAAATCTTTATGCCTAATATGTAAGCTGCTTCGCCAAGATCCTTCATTGAAAAACTATTATTCAAATACTCTTTGACACTATTAAGAAGGTCTACATCATTCCCAATCAACAATATGTCATCCACATACAGTATTAAGAATGCTCTGAGCTCCCACTCACTTTCTTGTAAATACAAGCTTCTCCATAAGTTTGTATAAAACCAAAACTTTGATTACCTTATCAAAACGTTGATTCCAACTTCGATGCTTGCTTCAATCCATAGATGGACCGTTGAAGTTTGCATACCTTGTTAGCATCTTTAGGATCGACAAAACCTTTGGGTTGCATCATATACAACTCTTCATCAATGTCTCCATTGAGGAATGCTGTTTTGACATCCATCTGCCATATCTCATAATCATAATATGCAGCGATTGCTAACATAATCCTCACAGACTTTAGCTTCGCTACCGGTGAGAAAGTCTCATCGTAGTCAACTCCTTGAATTTGTCGAAACCCTTTTGCGACAAGTCGAGCTTTATAGACAATAACATTACCATCAGCATCTGTTTCTTCTTGAAAATCCATTTGTTCTCGACAGCCTTCCGCCATCCGGTAAGTCCACCAAAGTCCATACTTGGTTTTCGTACATGGATCCAATCTCGGATTTCATGGCTTCTTGCCATTTATTGAATCTGGGCTCATCATTGCTTCCTCATATGTCTCGGGTCATCGGTGTTGTCCACCAACATGACATTCATAACGGAATCATACCAATCGGAGTGGTACGATTTCTCGTTGACCTCCGAGGCTCAGAGCAACTTCAACAAGTTTCATGATCACCATCATTAGCTTCCTCTCTTATTGGTGCAGCACCACAGAACTTCTTCGGTCTTTGCGCTACTCGCAATTCGAGAGAAGGTTCGACAACCTCGTCGAGTTCTACTTTCCTTCCAGTCACTTCTTTGAGAGAAATTCCTTATCTAGAAAGGATCCATTCTTGGCAACAAAGATTTTGCCTTCGATCTATGATAGAAGGTATACCCAATAGTTTCCTTCGGGTATCCTATGAAGACGCATTTTTCCGCTTTGGGTTCAAGCTTGTCCGGCTGTAACTTCTTTACATAGGCCTCGCATCCCCAAACTTTAAGGAACGACAATTTAGGTTTCTTCCCAAACCATAATTCATACGGTGTCGTTTCAACGGATTTAGACGGTGCCCTATTTAAAGTGAATGCGGCTGTTTCTAATGCATAACCCCAAAATGATAGTGGCAAATCTGTAAGTGACATCATAGAACGAACCATATCTAAGAGAGTTCGATTCGACGCTCGGACACACCATTACGCTGTGGTGTTCCCGGTGTCAATCATGAAAGTATTCCACATTTCTTCAAATGCTCGCCAAACTCGTAACTTAGATATTCACCTCCACGATCAGAACGTAGAAACTTAATCTTCTTGTTACGTTGATTCTCTACCTCACTTTGAAACTCCTTAAACTTCTCGAAAGTTTCGGACTTATGTTTCATGAAATAGATATACCCATATCTACTCAAGTCATCCGTGAAGGTAAGAACATAACGATAACCACCGCGCGATGCTACACTCATTGGACCACACATCGGTATGTATGATTTCCAATAAGTCTCAGCTCGCTCCATCATACCGTAAAATGGAGTCTTAGTCATTTTACCCATCGGACATGCTTCGCATCTTTCAAGTGATTCAAAATCAAGTGATTCAAGAAGTCCATCGAATGGAGTTTCTTCATACGCTTCACTCCAATGTGACCAAGACGACAATTGCCACATATAGGTCAAATTATCGCTGATTTCAAACGCTTAGCCTCAATGTTATTAATATGTGTATTTCTACTATCGAGATTCAATATGAATAGACCATCTATCAAAGGTGCATGTGCATAAAACACATTACTCATATAAATCGAACAACCATTATTCTCGGATTTAAACAAGTAAGCTGCCTCGCAATAAACAAGATCCCGATATAATGTTCATGCTCAACGCAGCACCAAATAACAATTATTTAAGTATAAAACTAATCCCGATGGTAGATGAAGAGGTAGTGTGCCGACGATCACATCAACCTTTGATCCGCTTCCCACGCATCGTCACCTCGTTCTTTACTAGCTTCCGTTTATTCGTAGCTCTGCTTCGAGTTACAAATATGAGCAACCGAACCCAAAGATCAAATACCGTGCACTACTACGAATACTAGTGAGATACACATCAATAACATGTATATCAGATATACCTTTCTTCTTGATGTTGCCGTTCTTCAAATCTGCCAAGTACTTTGGGCAATTCCGCTTCGAGGACCTTCTCCCTTGCGGTAAAAGCACTCGGTTTCAGGCTTGGGTCCAGCCTTGGTCCTCTTCGTCGGTATGGTAACTTTCTTACCACCCTTCTTGAAGTGTCCCTTACCTTAGACTTGCCTTTCTTGAATTTGGTGGTCTTATTGACCATCAACACTTGGTGCTCTTTCTTGATCTCCACTTGCAGATTTTAACATAGCAAATAGTTCGCAACTCTTTGTTCATGTTCGCATGTTGTAGTTCATCACAAAGTTCTTGTAACTTGGTGGTAGTGATTGAGGATGGTAAACCCCCAAAGTATTAGGAATCACTATACCCAAACTTTGAAGTTTATTTGCGTGCCTGCACATCTTAAGCACATGCTCCTTGTGAGCTACCCTCTACCATCTTGCAGTTAAAGAACTTTTCAGAAGATTCATAACTTTCAATTGCAGCATGAGTCTAAAAGATTAATTTGAGATCATCGACAATATCATATTGGTCTGAATCTTCAAACCATTTATGAATCTCCGATTCTAAACCATACAAGATAGCACACTGAACTATGGAGTACCGATTCTTCCGGCGAGGTAAAGATTCTTTACTTCATCGGAAGCATCTGCTGCAGGTTGGTCACCTAGCGGTGCATCCAGCACATAGGTCAAATTACCAGCTGTGAGGACAATCCTCAAATTGCGGAACCAATCCGCGAAGTTGCTTCCATTGTTTTTCAACTTTTCTTTCTCTAGGAACGCATTAAAATTGATGGTAGGGGCTGCCATTGATCTACAACATATTTGCAATAGTTTAGACTAAGTTTATGACAAATTGAGTTCAAATTAATTAATGAAATTAAACTAGGTGAACTCCCACTCAAAACAACATCCCTCACAGTGTTTTAGTGATCACACGAACCAACTCCACTACATAAACACCGCTCATCCCGAGTTGATATAGTTTCAATGGCGAACAATCATCATGTTCATCATATCTACTATATGATTCATGCTTTGCCTTTCGCGATCCGTGTTCTGAGGCCATGTGCATACATGCTAGGCTCGTCAAGACAAACCTTAGCTTCCGTGATAAGCAAATCTGGCTTGCTTACGTTGTAGTCACCATGGAATCAAAGACACCCGATCATCACGTGGTGCTTGAGCAGCAAGCTTTGGCAACGGTGCATACTAAGGGTGAACACTTTAGAACTTGAAATTTATGTGCATGAGGGATCATCTTATAATGCTACCGTCTACTAAGCAATACAAGATGCATAAAGGATTAACATCACATGCAATTCATAATATGTGATATGATATGGCCTTTCTTCTTTGTGCTTCCGATCTCCATCTTCAAGCACGAACATGATCTCCATCATCTCCGGCATAGCATCAAGGTCAATGACGCTTCTTCATGGTTGTCGCCCACCAGCTTCAACTATTACAACTATTTTGAATAGACACGCAGGTCTTAATGTAAATTAAAGACAACCATATGGCTCCGCGGTTGCCAACTTACAATAAGGAACATTGCATACATCAAATATAATCACAATCATGGCCATATCACATCATCGCACCCCTGCAAGACAAAGTTAGACGCTTCTACTTTCTTTGCATATTTTACGTGGTTTGGGGCTTTCCATAAGTGTCGTTCTAACTTACGAACAAGAACCACAACATTGATACTAGCATTGTTGATTACCCGTTGTAAATTGGATCTTAACTATGCTAGGAGAAACAGCACCATAAAGCCACTTATGCAATACAAGTTGCATGTTAAGTGTGGAGCAAGTCTCATGAACGATGTCATGTAAGGTTAGCCGGCCGCTTCATCCCAACATACCAAGATGCAAAGTACACAAAAGCAATCTACAATAAAAGCATCAACGCCCACAATGACCATTGTGTTCTACTCGTCTGCAATGATCTACATATAGACACGGCTCGATACCCTTTGTAGGGGTTCGTAGCATGGAAAACAAAATTTTCTATCGATACAAACAAACAAGCCAAGATCTATCTACTAGATTGTAGCAACGAGTCGATGGAATAACTCACCCTCAAGATTCCAAAGTGTTTAACGAGAGCGATTCTCGTGGGTGATGTAGTCGCTCTTTCCGATCTCAAGATCGCGAGACGATCCTTCCGGCGCCAGCGTTCCGCAGCGCTCCCTGATCGGTCACACGTTCGTACTCGACGAAGACCTTCCTCTCCCTTGTTCCAAAGCAATGAGGTTGTAGCACTCTCTCGCGATTCCGGCAGACAACGGCGTGGTACCGAGGTAGAGGGAGATCCGCAGGCTTCGCCTTAAGCCGGTGCAGTATGGTGGAGCTTATGAGAGAGGCTATTAGTGGTCTAGTAATTAGACACACCAATTAGAGGCTCTAAACCAATTAGAAGGCTCTAAACCAAACAGCTCTAAACCGGGTCTAGGTCTAGTTTCTAGTTTAGAGGATAGGAACTTGTGTGTTTCTAGAGGGAGGCCCTGCCCCTCCTTTATAGGTGGGAGGGCTGGCGCCAGGAGGAGGAGTCCCTCCCCAACTCGCCTAGGGCTGGCCGCCCGGCTTGGGAGGAGGACTCCTCCCCAAGTCGGTTTCAACTTCTCCTCTTCCAAAATCGGCGGTTTGACCGAAACTGGCAGCTTGACTTTTCCAATTTAGGAATTAAATAAACCCTTTATTTTGGACAGCGAGAACACTTAGTACATGATGCAATCATTCCATCTTGCAATGACACATTCATGTACCCCTTCCCCGGAGTGCTTGGACATTCCGACCTTCTAGAATGTTCGATGAAAACACGGAACCATTCCCCAACTCCAAACGGGACTTTCCTTATATGAATCTTATTCTCCGGACCATTCCGGATCACCTCGTGATATCCGGATCCCATCCGAGACTCGAACAACATTCGGTCTCTTTCTCATAATACCATAACTACTCAAACAACGTCAATCCTTAAGTGTGTCTCCCTACGGTTCGTGAATTATGCGGACATGCTCGAGACACCTCTCCCAACAATAACCACTAGAGGAATCGGGAAATGCAAATGGCCCCCACATATTGCTACGATTACTTTGCAATCGAATGAACCACTTACCTACGATACCAATTTCCCTTTGTCTCACGATATGTTACTTATCCGAGGTCATGATCGGTATCTCTGCATACCTAGTTCAACCTCGTTCGATAAGTACTCTTTTCTCGTTCCGTGATATGTGATCCCTTGTGACCAAGTCACATGCTTGCAAGCTAATTGGATGACATTTCACCGAGAGGGCCCAGAGAATATCTATCCGTCATGTGGATGGACAAATCCCACTCTTGATCCATGTGTTTCAACCAATACTTTCCGAACACACAATGCCACTTTTATAGCCACCCTGTTACGGTGTGGTGTTTGATGACATCAAAGCATCCATCCAGTAAAGGCAATATGCATGATCTCATGGTCGAAGGAATTAGGTTACTATGTATCAGAAAGCATATAGCAATTGAACTATTGAAATGACTTGATCTTTATGCTACGCTTGTCTATAGGAGTATGTCCACCATATCATTCTCCTAACGATATGATCTTGTTGTTGATAACATCTCAATGTTCATGACAAAGAAACCACATCATCAATCAACCAACAAGCTAGTGAAGTATAGAGGCCATACTAGGGACTTCAAATTAAGTTTACAAATCACACAAGTATTAATGGTTTCCTTGTTAATACTATTATAGCATGAATGTAAACATTTATCATAAACACAAAGATATATAATAATAACTACATTTATTATTACCTCTAGGGCATATCTCCAACAATAAGATGAAGAATGGATAAAATATCAAGCTTGGGGATGCCACCCCGTGTCACCCCAAGAAATATCCAAGAAGTACAAGCATCAAAGCTTGGGGATTCCCAAGGCATCCCCTTCTTCATCAATAAAAATCTCAGGTTTCTTCCAAACACTTCATTTTTATTGTTTCATGCACAGTTGTGTTGTTCTTGGAGCATCTTCGTTTTTGTTTTTGGTTTTCGTTTCCTTAGTTCGCTTGAATAAATTGGTTGGACCCCCTCATTCATATATTTGTTTTCAAATAAGTTGGTTTGGATTGGGAAAGAGTATGAAAAGTTCATGCTTAAGTTGTAAAAAGGAGCTTGTTTTTGACTGTGGCCTATGCTTTGTCATGTCATGCTTGATATTGTTTTGGATCTATGCTTAGTGATTTTTGCTGTAGCATGACATGTTATAAACAATTGAGATTTATTAATGTGCCTTGAAAAAATCATGCGTTGTTTTATCATATTAAAGCATAGTATTGTGGTATTGTCCTTTGATGCTTTATTTGGGTTGACTTGGCGCATGCTCACACCATGTTAAGACTATCCCAAGTCACCATAGCCTCTATGATCCTTTAGTATTTGACTTGTAATATCACTTTATGCTTTAATTAATTATGTTTTGTCGCTTTGCATGATTATGGCCATTATTGCTCTCTTAGTTGGTCGCTCCCAGTCTTTTGCTAGCCTCCATAACCAAGTATGAGTTCCACTCATGCATCCAACTCCAAATAAAACCAATTTATTCCAAAGAGTCCCCATACCTACCTATTAGCATTTGCTATTCCAAGTATATTCATATTTTTATCTACCTTTTGAATTAAACTTGTTATGTGAAAATTAGTGATTAAAGCTCTCACGAAATTGATGGCACACTTTACTTTTCTTGCCCCTAATAAACTTGAACCATTGTGTCATATATGTTGTATATGCTTGCACTTATAAGTTTGGGATTAGCAGAACCATGCTGTCATGGGGAACGCTTTCAACATTGCACTTGTACATTGTACCTAGTTGATATCATGCTCTTTTGTTTATGGATGTTGTCGTTGTGAAATGAAAGGGGATCTTGTAAGTCCAGGGAGTTATGTATGTATGTTAGAGAAACGCCTGGGCGGCTGGTCTAATCCATGCCTAATCATGGTGGAAACCTGCAGCGTAACCATAATGAGCAATCTATGAAGCATTCTTCTTATAAAAAAAGAGATAGAGATTGAGAAAAAAGAAAAAAAGATGAGAAAAGAGGAAAGAGAGAAAAAGCACCATTTTCCCGTGGTAAATAAGAAGATGCTGAGATGCTTATTGTCTGCTTGCCTTGTCATTTTGATATGGGGATTCTTCCGTATCATCGGGCAAGGGGTACCCTGTTGGCGGTTCTGTATGATACACATGTACTTACTATGACAAGAACTTACCGGTAACTAAACATGAGTAGCATGAGGAGCAGCCCTCGTATTCAAGGGACATGAGATTGCCAACTTATACTTTGTCAAGCATATACTCCATAGTTTGTCCACTTTAACCTTAATCACTTCAAGATGCTTATGATAGGGGCAGTGAGAGCTAAAAGCTAATAAGTATCATAATTTTTGGAAGCTCTTTATGAGACTTGAATCCCTACTTCCTTCGATAAAGGCCTTTATTTTACTTTTATGTTGAGTCTCCTATCTTCTATCTTTATGCACCTATTGAGAGAGCATAGTGGCCATTCTTTGTTTAATGTGCATTATCCCAAGACTTGTTGATTGATACATAACTTTGATATTGCTTGTTCTTAAACTATTTGTATCTAGTCACCCTTATGAACTTTGAAGGTGTCCTATGCATTTATGTTTTTCTACACTATGAGGGACAAGATGAATACCATTCTCATTATGTTTTCTTTATGTGAAACAAAAAAACATCTTGCAAAGCATTGTTATTCATGAATCTTTTCTTTGTACCATTTCATGCTACAACATAGTTTCTATGTCTTATTGTTAGAACTATATCTTTCATGCTATGTTAAAGTACTATGATCCCATCTATCAATGTTCTACAAATGCCTTGATCAAGATTGTGATGGTGCATGTCACCTAAAAAATTATTCTTTCTTTTTATCACTTACCTACCCGAGGACGAGCAAGAGTTAAGCTTGGGGATGTTGATACGTTGCAAACGTATCTATAATTTTTGATGTTCCATGCTTGTTATATATCTACTTTATTATGTTTTGTCCACACTTTGGAGTATTTTTACACATTTTGTGGAACTAACCTATTAACAAGATGCCATAGTGCCAGTTGCCTATTTTTCTGCTGTATTTGGTTCCAGAAAAGCCAAAAAATGAATATTCTCGGAATTGGACAGGACAAAAGCCAAAGTCAATATTTCACTGAGGGGAACATGGAGCCAGAAGACAAGATGGATAAGGGCCTCGAGGGGGCCACACCCTGTGGCCTCGCGGCCTGGCCTATCCCGCGCCTAGGGGGTGCAACCGCCTCGGGCACCCCCTCGGCCTCCCCTTTCGCATATAAGAAGCCTCTAATGTAGAAACCCTAAAGACCCGATCAAAATTCCACGAAAGAGTCTGTAGCCGCCGTCATCTCCATCCCTAGATCGGGAGGGATCTGAAGCTCTTCCCGACACCCTACCGGAGGGGAGAGATCACCCTGGAGGCCTTCTTCATCACCATGCCTGACTCCGATGTGATGCGTGAGTAGTTCATCCCTGGACTACGCGTCCATGTAGTAGCTAGATGATTGGTTCTTCTCCTTTGTGCTACCACGTTTAGATCTTGTGAGCTCTGTTCATGATCAAGATCATCTATTTGTAATCCTACATGTTGTGTTTGCGGGGATCCGATGGATATTGAGATGCTATTTTAGATTGATTATTGATTCTATCATGTCTTTGTTATTTGTGATCTTGCATGCTCTCTGTTGTTAGTAGCTATCTTGGCCGAGTAGATTCTAGCAACTCCAAGACGGAGTATTAATACTCGATAGTGGGTTCATGCCTCTAGGAATCTCTAAGGTACTAGATGTGCTGTTGCTACTAGGGAGAAAACAGTATTCCTTTGTTCATAGAACAATCGTATTGTTTACTTTACACACTTTGCTTAATGCAATTATCTGTTTCTTACAACTTAATACTGGAGGGGGTTCGAATGATAACCTGAAGGTGGATTATTAGTCATAGATGTAGTTGGATTACGGTCTATGTATAATGTTGTAATGCCCAATCAAATCTCATAGGAGTCAAGATGATTAGTATATGCATATATGATTTCTTGATGTTTGTCAATTGCCCCACTGTAATTTGTTCACCCAACATGTCATCTATCTTAAGGAGAATCACCACTAGTGAACTATGGACCCCGGTCCATTCTTTTACCATATCTACAACTATTTACTGATTTATGTTTACTTTCTGCAAGCTATTACTATCTTCCACAGAATACGTTTAATCCTTTGTTTTCAACAAAACCGGTGAGATTGACAACCTCACTGTAAGTTGAGAGAAAAGTTATGTGGTTGTGTTGTGCAGGATTCCAAGTTGGAAACAACACCTTGGAGGTGTTTCCTTGGTCCTACTGGTTCGATAACCTTGGTTGCATAACTGAGGGAAAACTTGCTGCTGTGCTCATCATACCTTCCTCTTGGGGTTCCCCAACGAGCTGAAATTTATTTTGAGCCATCAAATCTCCATAGCAAACTATGTGCTTGATGCCAATATCCTTGGCTACGCGAAGTCCGGGAATGAGGGCCTCATACTCCGCCATGTTATTTGTAGCGTTGAAGTGGATCTTCAGGACATATTGCAACTTCTCTCCTATTGCGATTGTAATAATACGCCAGCCCTGAGACATTGAGTAACTTCGATCCGTCAAAGTGCATGACCCAATACTCTGGCTCTGGCACAGGAGTTTCTTCTGGCAGTTCTGTCCAATCCGCAAGGAAATCCACCAATGCTTGTGATTTGATAGTGTCACGTCGCTTGTAGGTGATGTCGAAGGCGGCAAGTTCAATGCCCCACTTTGCCACTCTCCTTATAGCGTCGTTATTGTTGATGCTGTCGGACAGTGGAGTTTACTCACTACTATAATGGGGTGCTCCTGGAAATAATGCCTTAGCTTACGCGAAGCAAGGAAAACTCCATAAGCTATCTTCTGGTAGTGCGAGTAACGCTGCTTGTATTCCGTTAAGACCTTGCTCACATAGTAAACGGGTCGCTGAACTCGGTATTCATGCGTTGGCTCCTTGCGCTCCACCACGATGACGATGCTGATTACTCGGTTGGTCGCCGCCATATATACCAACATAGGCTCCCTTGGCACCAGTGCTGCAAGTATAGGTGGGGAGGAGAGTATTCTCTTCAACTCCTGAAGTGTTGCATCAGCTTCGTCCGTCCATGTGAATTTTTCCGCCTTCTTGAGCAACTTGTAGAGTGGCATAGCCTTCTCACCAAGTCGGCTGATGAACCGGCTTACTGCTGCAATGCAGCCTGTGAGCCTTTGTATGTCCTTCAAGCATGTCGGGAGTTTGATGTCAAGGATGGCCTTGATTTTCCCCGGGTTTACCTCGATTCCGCGATGCAAAATGATGAAGCCCAACAATTTGCCGGATGCTACCCCAAAGACTCACTTCTTTGGGTTCAGCATCATGTTGTATTTCCGGAGATTGTCAAAGGTTTCCTGCAAGTCGGTGATAAGATCATTTGATTTCTTTTACATTACCGCGATGTCGTCCATGTAAGCGTGTACGTTGCGACCTATTTGGTCGTGCAGGCAATGTTGCATCGTCCGCTGGTACATAGCACCAGTGTTTTTCAACCCAAAGGGCTTTGTAACATAGCAATACGTGTCGTAGGGTGTGGTGAACGAAGTGGCCAATTGGTCCGACTTTCGCATCCGGATCTGGTGGTATCCTGAATAGGCATCAAGAAAACACAGAAGTTCCGAGCCAGCCGTCGAGTCAATGACTTGGTCAATGCGACGCAAAGCAAATAGATCCTTCGGACATGCTTTGTTCAAGCCGGTGTAATCAACACACATTCTTAATTCATTGGTTCCCTTTTTGGGGACAAGTACAGGATTTGCCACCCATCGGGTGTGAATAACTTCTCGGATAAAGCCAGCCTTAAGTAACCAAGCTATTTCTTTGCCTATAGCCCTTCGTATTTCATCACCAAAGCGTCGTAGAGGTTGTTTCACCGGTTTGGCATTAGGATCAATACTCAAGCTGTGCTCGGCAAGTTCCCTAGGTACACCTTTCATGTCGGCAGGTTGCCAGGCAAAGATGTCCCTATTCTCACGGAGGAACTCGATGAGCGCGCTTTCCTATTTGGGATCTAGGTCCGTGCCAATGGCGGGTGGCTTGGAGGAATCACCTTCGACAAGCTTCACCTGCTTGGTCTTGATGGCGGCCTTGAAGGTGGGTTCAACAGCAGTAATCTGCTTCTTCGAAGCTGGCATCTCTATGGCATCGACCTGGTTCTGGATCCCCTTGAACTCCTCACCGTAGAGGACTGCTTTGGCGAAGGCGGCTTCGCTGAGCTCGCACTCCCATGCCTTGGTGAAGCTTCCGTCAACGGTGATGACGCCATTTGGTCCGGGAATCTTGAGTTTGTTGTAGACAAAGCATGGCCTTGCGAGGAAGGAGTGGAAGATGTCGTGTCCGAAGATGACATGGTACACGCTCTTGAAGGGCACCACTTCAAAGGTCATGTATTCTTGGCGGTAATTGTTTACATCACCAAAAGCGACCGGAAGGGTGATGCAGCCCAGGGAATTTGCTTGTCGGTCAGGGACAACCCCATGGAACACGGTGTTGCTTTTCCTTAACTGGGTCTCCGTCAAGTTCATCTTGTGTAGTGTATCCAGGTACATGATGTTGATGCTGCTTCCACTATACACGAGGCCCTTTGTGAACTCCGTGACGTCAATCAAAAGGTTGATGACCATGGCATACTGGTTCTCTATTGGGATGAGTTCTGGATGATCCTTCCTATCCTAAGTAATTGGAACTTCCGACCACCGGACATACTGGGGAACCGAAGGGAGGATAGCCATCAGTATCCTCAGAGAGGTTTTTTGGGCCCAGACGGTTGGGGTGCCAAGGAAGGTGTGGTAACATGGAGCCTTATTTTTGAAGGGATTTTCCCTTTATCCTCTCCCTTGTCGGAAGATTTTGGGTCCACGTCTTCGTCCATATCAATTGATTCCTTGGGTTCTTCCTCCTTCTTCTTCCCTTTGCCCTTTCCGCGGGGTCTGTTCTTCCGACTTTGCTTGTAGCCAGACTCAGGGTCCTCCTTGAGATCATTGACAAACTTGCACTGGCGATTGGTGTGGGTGGATTTGCCATTGGCGTCGAGATGGATGAAACACGACATATTGTGGTACTCTTCGTACGTTTGGGGAATACGGGGCTCTGAGGGTGTGGTGTCACTCCTCTGCTGGCCACTGCTAGCTCCCCGACCATGTCCACGTTGTCTGCCATTGCCTCTGCCAGTGAACATTGTGGCGACCATGTTGGTTACTTGCTTCTCTTCGGGCGGATTCTTCCGCTTATTATTGTTGTTCTTCTTGGCCTAGGTAGGGATTGCTATCACTAGCAACAATCCACGCGCGTCGTCATCAGCAGTGGCGAACTCGCTAGCCATGGAAATCATTGCACTGAGGTTGAGGTCATTGTTGTCTTGCCTGCACTTCAACGTATGCCGGAGCAAAGTTCCCTTCTCCAGTCCATCAATGAAGGCGGCCATAGCAGTCTGTTCGTGCACCCCTGCGCAGGAATTTTTCATATCCAGCCAGCGAGAGAGGTAGACACGGGAGGTTTCATCATATTCTTGCACACACCATTGTAGGTCTTCGACAGTGTAGGGATGTTTGTACATACCCTCAAAGTTCTTGGTGAATGCTTCATGCATGTCCAACCAATTGCATATTGATTTCTCCG
Organism: Avena insularis; assembly: GCA_023614405.1. NCBI lineage: Eukaryota > Viridiplantae > Streptophyta > Magnoliopsida > Poales > Poaceae > Avena > Avena insularis. The sequence goes on from CM042690.1 coordinate 150,083,311, forward strand.
ATAAGTCGTCGATCCATTGCCAGGCGGTGTCGGTCAACATGAGTGGGAGGTATTTGACGACGATATTGGGGTTTCCCCCTGCGATATGGATCGCTTCGCTGTAGTCCTGTAACCATGTTGCTGGCCTGGCGGTGCCGTTGTATGGCTTGATGGTTTTGTCTATCTGGAGGCCCTTGGGGTAGGTTGTGGCTCGATGACTGGTCCAAAACACTATGGCCCAAGGTATGGGAGCTCCCAAGCTTCTTGGATCTTGTCTAGCCGCGATCGTGCGTCGTATGGCTCTGGCTACTTCATTTTTCGTCATGGGGAGGGGAGTTTTGGCACGGTTTGTGAGACCCTCCATGCCCTCCGCCATGATGGCTGCTAGGTGGCGATGGCGGCGGTGGAGGCGGTGGGTTAGCTCTCTTGTTGTATCCCTCCTGTGACTCCTCATGCCTGTCGCGGTTGCTTGTCGGATGTGGTGGTTCCTTATGGGACCTGCTCCTATGTTCGTCATGGCCGCTGTGCTCTCCGGCATGCCGAGGCTGTTTGCCTTGATCGTGTATAATGATACCGGTCTGAGACCTCCTTGGAGGTGGCATGCTTGTGCGGTGGCATGGCGCTGGTTCCTTGTGACGCCGAGATGGTGGTGGAGGTGGCGAGCGCTAGGGACAAGCCTTTTCTACGTGGTTGGAGGATATGGGGATAGCGTTAGTCCTGTGGCGTGCCTCCCTCTGTCTTCGCTCTATAGATCCTGTGAGCGATCCTTCGTCACGGGGAGATTTTGGCCTTCTGTGGTTGTTCAGGGTTGACTGGCATAGCTCCGAGTTGGACTCAAGCCTCTGTGAAGTGGCCTTCTCCTATTGCTTGCATGCCTTAGCGAAGAGGTCGTACACCTGAGCAACTGCTTCTGGCGACCTGTCCTACTCTAGGAGGGTCTTGGAGATGGTGATGTTGAGAGCGGAAGTTGGCATGACCTGCTTCCCCTCTGAATATATGTAAGGGGTGGCCTTTGTCGGCTTAGACCCATCAAATCCCAAGCCTTGCCGAATGCTGGGATCTTGGACGACGTGAGCTGGTATGTTCTTTGCCTTATGCTTTAAAAGCAATTGCTTATATTTGGCCTCCATAGCTCTTGCCGCCTTGATGGATTGTTGCGCCTTAGCCATGTCTTCGTCTAGCTTAGCGCCTTGCTCCGTGATGCACTTGGCCTCCGCCAAGATTTCCGCACACTTCTCATCAAGCTCCATAACGCTCCGAATATGGGCGACAGTGATTGGTTCGATGAGAAGTGCGCTGTAGATTGCTTTGTCAGCTAGGGTGGCTAGTGGGTTGCCAGCTGCAGATGTTGATGGTGGCACTGGCGGTTGATTCGATTGTCGGGCCATATTGGGGGCCGTGGTAAGTTCCTGCGCCGGTGGCTGGCGAGTAACCAGAGGAGGCGGAGCCTTGGCCGTAGCCGGAGGCTCGACTGCTTTTTTAGCTGCTGCTTCTCTGGTGACCACTAGCGTGGGTGGAGTTCTCTCACGTTCCCGTTCCTGTCCGTCTTCTTCCATCACGCTCCCAATGGCGACTAGCACCTGGTGGGAAGTGTTGGTCTTCTCGGCGCCCTCCTCCTTCTCGATCTCCTGCTCGATCTCCCTCATAACAGCGTCGTATTCCTTCGAGTTAACGTCTGAGCCACCGACATCCATATTGATGTCGGCGTAGAGCGCATCGAGGACGGAGTCGGAGTTGGCTTCGGTGTTAGCGATGGCGGATGTGGAGGGTGATGGAGGCGGGCCGTTGTTGTTGTTACCTCCTCCAGCTTCGACGATGATCGCTGCCACGACCTCTTCACTGGCATCCGCGTATTCATTGATGATGGCAACCATCTCAGCAAGGGTGAGAGGGCCTACGGCCTGCCACCTTTGGAGGGTATGCCGGTGGTACGCGAGATCATCGGCATGGTCGCCCTCTAGGGTTTCCCTCACCCTCATCCATCTGGCAAGGTATTCGCGAGGAGGTTCCCCGTCCCTTTGAACGCATCTGGCTAGATCGAATATGGTGTCGACGCCGACAAAGTTTGACCTACGCATCTCTAACGCTCGGGGAAGCCAAGCGGATTTGCAGGGTCCTTCCACCTTTATATCCTACACAGGGGCGGTTTGGGTGGGCCTTGAAATTTCCTGACCCGAGCCACCATACTACAAAGAGAGGTATGGCCCATATCCTTCCGGAAATGTGTCCTGCTCATAGGCGGTTCGTGCAGGGCTTGACGAGTTTTCGACTTCCTGGAAGCTAGGACCCGAGTCAGTTTTGCCGATGATGATGTGGATGTCTCTGAAGGGGATGACGGAGCAGCGCGTGGGGTTCGTATTCACTGGCACCCAAAATTCATCTGGAGGGACGATCAGGATGTAGCTGGAGAAGAGAATGCGACCGATGGCTACGGTGTCACCGATTCCCGCGAATAGATTGGACCTCGCCCGGTGTAGAGCTCGAAGCACCTCTTTCCCCATGGTGGGCGCCAACTGTCGTGGTATTGCCGACGAGTACGCCATGGTGGGGTCCTCACAGTGCGTGTTTAGAGACGTGGGGTAAGGCGGAGAGTTGGCGGGTACGAGGTAACACAGCTTACCCAGGTTCAAGTCCTACAACGGTGGTGGAACTCTACGTCTACTATAAATCACTATAATGGCAATACGCCGAGTTACAAAGATAGGTTCGTTGTGCGAGGTGTTGCGTGTTGTACGCAGCAATCAGAGAAGTTGTGCCCTAAAGGCTCCCACATGTCGGCTTATAAAGCGCGCCAAGACCTAGGGTTTACAGGGAAAGGTCCTTGCCGGACAAGGTAAAGAGTCCTACACCTACACGAACTAGTCTTCCATGTATTGTACTCCAAGGCTCCGAGTATGTCGGTGTTGGGGGGATACCCCCGGATAGGGTAACTCCAGGGTATAAAGGCCGAGTTAGCCGAGGTAGGGCGCGGTCAAAGCAAATGTTGGCCGGGTCACCTCAAGGCAGGCCGGACCACGGAGTAATCCGGCCCACGGGGAATCTCCTCAGCCGTAGCCCGGCCGACATAAAACATATGCCGGCCATGTTTGTCTGTCTATTATGCAGGTACCTCCGTAGCCGGGTTAGACACGTGCTAGCCGGACTATCATATGGCTTCCAAGAGAAGGAAGGAATCCACCGTTGGTCAAAAGGTGGTTTTATTAGATGTAGCATGAGCGAAGTAAAGCAAACAGGAGGACCAGCGGGTCAGGGGCGACCAAGGTGACATGGGTAGTGTTCGCTGACGCAGCCTGTGTCTAGTGACGCTTAAAGACAAGGATTACGTTGCGGGTTACGTCCAAAGCCCGGACGAGCCGTTAAAGAGAATAAAGAAGCATCTAGCTTTAGTCGAGGGGCATATTCGGAGAATATGCTGCCACGTGTGCCCTAACATTGTAACCTGGGCTCCCCTATATAAGGAGCACCTGGGCCTCCATAGAACGGGATCGATCATTTTCTCTGTCTAAGATAGAACTCTAGAGCTAGCTGGTGGGGGGTAAGAGACATAGTCTCCTTCTCACCAATAGCTTGAAGAGCACTTGTAAACACCATTGATAGAGAGAGAATACAAGAACATCTGTGCGTGGAATCACCACGTTCTCCCTCCCTGGATTCCCCTAGCACATATTGGCCCCATCTTTAGCCTATCCATGGCATCTGCCGTGCCACAACCACGACAGTTGGCGCCCACCGTGGGGCTAGCGGTGCTAGCAGGGGTGAAAATCCGGACGGGAAGCTTCTCCAGCAACGGCGAGCGCGTCGTCGCCGGCCTGGTTCAGTGCTTTGGAGTGCTGGACTATATCAGCGACAACGAAGGGAGCTTCGGCAGTCACCCCCCTCCGTGCAACGGCGTCTTCATCCAGCTTGGCGCACATAAGATCTACGTCGGCATGGACGAGTCCTGTGTTCATCCGTGTCACATCGTCGAAGGAGGCGAACCATCTCTCAGCGTAGCTCATGGTGTGCGTACCACGCGCCCCACCAGCAGTGTTGAGGTCCTGATGACCGCGCCCGACACGGAAGCAAGCAAGGGCCCGACACCAGAGCCAGAAGTCACGCCAAAGCAGACCAGGTCTAGGTTCCCCCCACTAGAGAGGCCGGAGAATGTGCTCCAGCAGGCAATAGATAGCCTAGCAATACCGATAGCACCTGTGGTAGATCCGGCTCAGGCGCAAGCTGAGTTAGAACAAACTAGGCGGAAAATGCTAGCTGGGGCAAAGAAGGTAGCGGAGCTGAAGCAGTCCTTGAACATTACTTTAAGAGAATATGCAAAGGCAAACCGCATAGATGGAGTGAAGATCCGAGGTAGAAACCTGATCACTGAGATTGACAAGGAATACGAACCTAGGCCGGGTCAGATAGCGACGATAGTAACAGGAGGGATGGAGAGGTATAGTACCACGGCAAAGAACCTCAGGGCAGCAAATGCGGCTGCGTCAGAGTTAGAGGGTCTAACCGGAGAGGCCCAACAAAGGCAACAAGAGAGGGTGAACCACTTGCTGAGGGTCGCTTGCCAGCGAAATGAAGAAATGAACAAGGCAAACCCGGTACCAGCGGGGGCATCACACGTGGTTCATTTGGCTAGGAATAACCCGTCTAGATCCGAGGAGCAGCATCATCTCCAGGTCACAATCCCAAGAGAGAGGAGGTGGTAAACTCCGGGAGAAGGGACAAACAGATGGTTCCCTATGATCTAGTGAGGGCCGAAAAAGGCCAAGTAGTGCAAGTTGATGAAGATCGCCACAGTACCAGCCGAGGTGTGGCTGGCCGAGGTAACCACCACCAAGGCAATGTCGGTCAAAGGAATGCTGCCAACGGCGATGCCGGATAGCGTGATCCCGCGGGAACGGGGCAAAATGTACCTCGGCAGCAGCAACAGTGCGCACCTCGGCAAGAGGGAAGTGCGGGACAAGAAGCGCAACAACAGAATGCTCGTCCGGATCAGGAAAGATATAATGATAGTTATTCTGCTATGATCAACGATGAATATCCCAGACCAGATCACCACATAATTGGGTCAAGGCTGGGAAGCAGGAACTTGCAACCAGATGATGCGAGGCTGAAACTGGATAGAATTTATAGGTCGGAGCTAATCGAGGTACAAGGCCCTCCTGGTCCGGCATGCTTTGGGCCCCGGATCATGAAGGAGCCACCAGTGCTGAACTTTCAGCTGGCCAGAGGAACCAGAACCTACGATGGTAATACTAGGCCAGATGATTGGCTGATTGATTACTCGATGACGGTCCAGATAGCAACTGGAAATTTGAGATGGGCAGTGAGGTATGTGCCACAAATGTTAGAAGGACCAGGGAGAGTTTGGCTGAACAATTTGCCACTGGGAAGTGTTAAATGTTGGCTGGATTTTGAGGAGTTGTTCGTCAGCAACTTTTCGAGCACCTACAAGAGGCCCAACTGGTCACAGACTCTGGCGTTATGCTGGCAAAGACCGAATGAGCCAGACCGGGATTTCTTGACCCGGTGGTGCAACGTGCGTAAGTCATGCGAGGGAGTAATTGAATCACAAGCTATTGTGTGGTTCGCCCAGGGATGCAGATATTGAAGTATGTTGTGGGAGAGGTTGCAGCGAGATATGCCAACTACTTTGGCTGAAACAATCCAGATCGCAGATTCGTATGCCCTGGGAGATCCAACGCAACCCCGGTTAATGTCAAGTGAGGCAAACGACGAATATTACAACCGAGATGGCTCCGGGTCATCGAGGAGAAATGATTTTCGAGGAAAGAGAAGGGACGAGAGTCCGGATTACAAATATAACTCGCAGCAGGTGGCAGCGGTAGACCGGGACCAACCCAATGCCGGCGCCAACCAGCGCCAGAAAACTGGAGGGTAAAACTGGCAACAGAAAAACAAAGGGAAAAGCCTTGGACCCCGGAGCAGAAAAAGCAATGGCAAGAGCGGAAAGATAGAACGAGGTATACGTTCGAGTCTATGTTGGATCAACCTTGCAAGTTCCATACACCAAGACCGAATAGTCCGGCAAATCACATGACCCAACAATGTGAGTGGATGAGGAAGTTAGAGAAGGGCAGTTTGGGGAATGCTTAGGCACCGCGGAACGAAGCACCTAGGAATGAGGCACCATGGCAACCAGTGCTAACAGGGGGAAACGGACAGCAACTAATGTTGCCTCCACCTCCACCGAGGTACGAAAATCAGGAAAGAAGGGAGGCGGTACATCAAGTAGATAATAATCAGCAACAAGGTCAAGGTTACCACATGAATGAAGGACGAAACGAGTACATGGAGCATCATCAAAGTTACTGTGTGTTTACCACGGAAGAAAATGACTGGAAAAGCTTGCAGCGCCGGCATATGGAGGTAAACGCGGTAATGCCGGCAGTATTGAGATATATGCCCTGGGCGGATCAGGAAGTTACGTGGAGCATTAAGGATCACCCAAAGATCATGCCTAGCCTGGGGACCTATGCACTGGTCCTGGATCCAACGTTCATCGGGCCGAATCTCAATGTGAGGTTTTCCAAAGTACTGATTGACAATGGTAGTAGCATCAACATTATGTACAAGGATACCATGCACAAGTTGGGAGTAACAGAGAACATGTTGCAAGCAATGAGGACCACCTTTCATGGCATTGTGCTAGGTATTTCCTATGAGCCAATTGGTAAGGTCCGGGTTGATGTGTTATTCGACACGAGAGATAATTGCCGAACTAAAAATTTGGAGTTCAAAGTGGTGAATCTGGAGAGCACTTATCACGCGTTACTCGGCAGGCCTGCGCTGAACAAGTTCATGGAAAGTATTCACATCAGCTGCCTTAAGATGAAACTTCCCGGACCAATGGGTGTGATAACTGTATCAGGGGACTTCCGACGTTCGATCGAGTGCGCCTCATCCGGGTCTAACTTAGCCGAGTCACTCATGATAGCTCAGGAAAAAAGGAAGATACTAGAAGTAGCGGCATTGGCTCAGTCCGAGCAGCAGCATATGCCGGCGCTGACCAACCCGCACGAGAGCATGTCATTCCAAGCAACCAAGGATACAAAGAAAGTGCCAATCGATGATCAGTTCCCAGAGCGCACCGTAACCATTGGTGTCAGGTTAAGCAGCAAATAGGAAAGCGATCTCGTCAACTTCCTCCGTGAGAATCAGGATATCTTTGCTTGGTCCACTCCGGATCTACAAGGTGTGCCGAGGGAGTTGGCCGAGCACTCATTGAACGTAAGACCCGGGGCTAAGCCGGTAAAGCAACCTCTCTGGCGTTTCGCCGAAGACATAATGAAGGTCATTGGGGATGAGATAGCTAGGGTCCTAGCAGCCGGGTTTATCATGGAAGTAGTCTACCCGGATTGGCTCTCTAATCCGGTGCTGGTGGAAAAGAAGAAGGATGATCCGAACGTGGCCGTGGTATGGCGCATGTGCATTGATTACACGAACCTGAATAAGGTGTGTCCCAAAGATCCATTCCCACTCCCTAGAATAGATCAAGTCATAGACTCAACAGCCGGATGTGAACTATTGTCATTCATTGATGCCTATTCTGGTTTCCACCAGATACCCCTAAATCCGGATGGTCAAATAAAGACTGCATTTATTACCCCATACGGGGATTATTGCTATCGCACTATGCCGTTTGGATTACGTAATGCAGGAGCAACGTACCAACGATGCATGCAAAAATGCTTACACGACCAAATAGGTCGGAACGTGCAAGATTATGTGGATGATGTGGTGATAAAGACTAAGGAAAGCAATACGCTCCTTGATGACATCCGGCAAACATTCGCAAACTTAAGAAGGTTTCGGATGAAACTTAACACAGAGAAGTGCACCTTTGGTGTGCCCGCGGGAAAGTTACTCGATTTTCTAGTGTCTAGCCGAGGTATCGAAGCTAACCCAATGAAAATTCGGGCCATAGAGAAAATGGAACTGCCAAAATTCCTTAATGATGTGCAGAAGTTCACTGGCTGCCTGGCATCGTTAAGCCGGTTCATATGTTGGTTGGGAGAGAAGGCCTTGCCCCTCTACCAGTTAATGAAAAAGGCAGACAAATTCACATGGATGCCACAGACAGACATTGCGTTTCGAGAATTGAAAAAGATCTTATCTACTGCACCGATCCTAGCAGCACCACTACCCAAGGAGCTCTACGTACCCACGACCAACCGAGTCGTAAGTGCAGTAATTGTAGTGGAGCGCCAGGAAGGAGGAAAGTCGGTGCAAAGACCGGTGTATTATCTGAGCGAGGTATTATCTGCTTCAAAATAGAATTACCCACACTATCAAAAGATGGCGTATGGCATGTATATTTTGGCCAAGAAACTCAAACACTATTTTGAGGAACATCCCATCAAAGTGATATGTGAGGCACCCATATCAGAGATTATGGGTAACAAAGATGCAAGTGGCCCGGTAGCAAAATGGGCAATTGAGTTAGCCCCATATGCACCACAGTTTGACAGAAGAGATGCGATAAAATCGCAAGCTGTGGCGGATTTCTTTGTGGACTGGGCTGAGATGCAGTACGAGCCACCTATGCCGAACTCTAATTATTAGCGGATGCACTTCGATGGATAAAAACTAGAAGATGGGTTGGCTGCCGAAGTAGTGCTTACCTCACCCAAGAAAGACCAACTGAAATATTTCCTTCAAATCCACTTTAGTGCCTCGAATAATGTTGCGGAATACGAAGCATTGGTACATGGACTAAAGGTAGCAAAAGAAGTGGGGATACGTCGGATACAATGCTTTGGAGATTCGGATTTGGTGGTGCAACAGGTGTCTGGAAACTGGGATGCCTTGGACGCTAGCATGGCCCTATACAGATTCCATGTTTAAAAGATAAGTGGATTTTTTGAAGGGTGTGAATTCCATCACATACCTCGAATTGAAAACGAGGCGGCCGATACGCTGTCCAAGTTAGGCTCATCCCGGCAGCCAATCCCGCCAAATGTTGCTTTGGAGCACTTGAGAAAACCATCCATCACACCATCGCCCGAATCAGACTCAATCTATATCCCGACACTCTCTGGATCAGGAACTTCACCTATGGAGATAGATTGGGGAGACACCTTAGCAAACCCAGGGACTGCTTCGGCAAACCCGAGGACTGCCTCAGCAAACCCGAGGACTGATCAGCAGACCCGACAGGAGTTATGTCGGTGGATGCGATGGAAATTGACGAGGAACCATTTCCCGTCCGGGCCATACCAGCTTGGGCTAGGCCAATATATGATTTCCTGAAAGGAGGAGTTTTGCCGGATGATGAGATATTCTCAAGACAGATCCAAAGGAGAGCAAAGGCCTATACAATTATCAACGCCTTATTATACAAAAGGAGTGTGACGACAGTGTTGCAGCGATGTGTTGACCTGGAGGAAGGACTTGACATACTCCGAGATATTCACCAAGGGGAATGTGTCCACCATGCCTCCTCTAGAGCATTAGTGGTGAAAGCTTTCCAACATGGATTTTATTGGCCAAGTGCTTTGGAGCAAGCAGAGGATTTGGTGAGAAAATGCAATGGCTGTCAGAGATACGCCACGAAAACTCATTTACCAATGCCGTGTAGGGAAACGGGTAGGCTACACTAGCGAAAAATCAAAATTTTCTACCGCGTCAACCAGGAATACTATTGTCATAGATCACGGGATTACCACTAGACGCGCAGTTGCGGAACTCAATGAAGCATGTCGGGGCAGTGTAGATGTTCTACGTCTCCTCCTCTTCCTCGTCCCACGAGCAGCTCCCCTTTGCGCGGCTCATCCAAGTGCTACAGCTGCAGCACCTCCGAGGTATCCACACGTCCGGAGTGAAAGCCGTCACACGCCAGACTTCTAGGTCTGCACGTGCAACACAGGCAAAAGAGGAGTGGCGGCTGGGTGGAATGCTCAACCCTATTCATCTTGCCTCACTCTATCTTATATAGGCATCCCTGGTGGGCTTCTACATTAGCAGCCTAAGCCTGGTCTAATTCGGATCCAATCCTCATTAGGCTTCTAGGCCCTAAAGTGTGTGACCCTATAGGTTCATACACGTATAGTCATGACACGAGTACACTTACTTCGTCAATAGTTGGTAGCGACCTCTAGCAAGACGTGCCAACTCCTAAACGCATATAAAGATCATTTGGACGAACCATCACAAGGTTGAGTACATGTCTTTCCCTTTGCCTCACGATATTTGGTCTAGCTCCAAGCTGACCTCTCTTTCTCGATACTGTGATTCGGAATCCCTTTACTAGGTTAACTCTTAACCATATGTAGCACGGCCATGCATTTATGGATCCGATCACTCGAGGGGCCCAGAGATATCTCTCTCAAGTAGAGAGGGGCAAATCCCATCTTGATTGACCGATGCCTTGCAGCATGTATCAGGACAAACCCGAAAGCTACCTTTATAACTACCCAGCTACGGAGTAGTGTTTGATAGCCCCAAAGTAGGTCAATCTACATCTCAAGTACATGCGACAATCTCAGGTCTAAGGACAAAACATACATGATGTGTAGAGAGAGCTGCAAGTATTATTGCTAGTCCCAAGTTGGGTCAGTCCAACCCCATGTTCATAACATGTGTCCACATCATTGGTTTGACATCTCCATGTCTATGACTTGCGAAACATAGTCATCAACCAATCGATGTGCTAGTCTAATATTCACGTGTGTCCTCACATGAACTCCGACTAGGGACAATTATTAGATAACCATACAAGTAAAGAGTTTCACAAACAATTCACATAATTGCCAATCAGTACAAGTTGCCTGGTATATGGATATTCAAGGAACATTATAAAAACTCATGGATACACATGAAATACAATCATCTCTATGATTGCCTCTAGGGCATATTTCCTTCATGTCGGAACTCCAAAACTATCCCCATTACTTGTCCATTTGATGTATGGTGCCTAGACATGGTAGGGCCATTTAAGCCGGCTAAAGGAGGAATGACCCATATCCTAGTTATGGTCGACAAGTTCACGAAGTGGATTGAAGTGAAGCCAATTAAGAAATGTGACGAGGCAACAGCAGTAAGATTCCTCAAGGATATAATCCTGAGGTATGGCTATCCCCATAGCATCATAACTGATAATGGCACAAATTTTGCAGAAGGACCATTTGCGAGGTTTTGCCGAGAAAAGAAGATCCGACTAGATGTCGCCTCAGTCGCTCATCCCGCATCGAACGGGCAAGTGGAAAGATCCAACAGACTAGTTCTATCCGGGATAAAACCCCGGCTCATAGAGCCGCTGCAAAGATCAGCGCGGTGCTGGATAGAGGAACTACCGGCAGTACTGTGGAGTTTAAGAACAACTCCGAATCAATCAACAGGCTATATGCCATTCTTTCTTGTATATGGGGCAGAAGCTATATTACCAGCCGACATAGAGCATGATTCGCCAAGAGTCACCCAATACACAGAAGCCGAAGTGCGTGAAGCCCGGCAAAATGATGTTGATCTGCTGGAAGAAGCGAGAGAACTGGCCTTGTCTAGATCCGCCATATATCATCAAAATCTCCGACGCTATCATAGCCGGAAAGTAAACCCCCGAGTCTTCCGGGAAGGTGACCTGGTACTCCGGTTGATACAGCGCACTACTAGCATGCATAAGCTATCCCCCCCATGGGAAGGACCTTTCATTGTAAGCAAAGCCTTGCACAATGATTCCTACTATCTTATTGATGCACAGCCACAGGAAAAGAACAAGGCGGACATGTCCAGAGAGGAATCTAAGCGACCGTGGAATGTACCACTACTTCGTCCTTTTTACACCTGACAAAGAGGTGAATGTATCCGAGCTACTCATATGTCGGTATGTATGTCGGCAATGAGCTTATTAATGAAACTTTGGCATCCCAAGCAGAGACTCGGGGACTGCTATAATAATTGTCTTTCTCGTTTTCGTATTTCCATGTCGGCGGGGTTAAGTCGCTTATATCTTAGCCGGATTAGTAATGTGTGAGCACCAAAAACCCAACTCTTCGACTTTGCTGTTGTCCAACAAGAATTGGCTTCACGGGAAGAAAGAGAACAAGTTTGGAATGGCAAAGCGCATGAAAAATGATTAAGGAAAAGAACTTAAGCGGGCCGACATTTGTTATTTGGACTAACCCATTGTTTACTATATTTATCTAACGACGGATTATTTTGAGCTAATCTCAAAGTTTCAAGTATTGTTAAGTCAGTTTTTTGAGCCTCGAACTCCTAAGTCAAAAAACTGAATCAAGGTAGACGTGAGCTGAGTCAAAAATTGGGGGAACAAGAAAATGAAACCCGGGGACTTCGCCCATGATAATCCAGTATTAAGAACTTAGTTTCGAACAATGAATTGTAGAAGAACCAAACCTAAGTACTTAGATACATTTCTTCCCGGCATTCCGGGGATCTGACAAATACGATCAAGTGTTTTTAAGGAGCAGGGGCAGCAGCCAAATCGTCAGCCGAAGAAGGAGGTACTTCGGAATTTGGGGGAGGGGTGCTGGCCTCGGTTTCATCCTCTGGGTTGGCCTCGCCATCATCCAGGTCTTCGGCCTCATCGCCAAGCTCGGAGGCCTCACCCTCACTCCCTTCATCTTCTTCATCTCCAGAAGCTACTTCATCATCGAAAATGTTGAGGTAGCTCGGCCCATCATTCCAAGCGTGGCAGAAGGAATACTGAATAAGTTTGTTAGCACCAGCTTTGCAGCACGCAACCCACGCCGGATCTTCGTTCCACTTGGATCCGGTGCGCATGCGGGTAAGCAGCCCCAGGTCTATTCCTTCGTACCACGAAAGTATGAACTGCAAGGCAATGTCAGCCCCGGCTCGCGCAGCCGACTCACGCCACAGATGCAGCTGCGTATCACACTCCATCAGTTTGGCAATGAGAGCGGCATTTCCCTTTGGCGTGGGCTCGCCAGGCTAGAGAGAGCTCAGCATCCGCATCGCAGCAGGCATGATATTAGCGCCATAGTTCTTCACTAGCTCAAGGCGAGTGGAGAAGCTCGCCAGCAGATCCTCCGTATCATACGGGATTGGCTCGGCATCAGGACCGATAGGGATACCACGCTGTTCACGGGACCGGGTTACGGCAGTAGCAGCAAGTGTATCGCCTTCTGGAAATTTTCCTGAGAACAGAGCAGAGGAAACAGTGAACAAAAGCACCAAACCCGGAGGAATAAAATTTGAGCAAGGGCAAAGAACTCATGGGAAATCTGTAAGAGGAGCCGCTGAAGCTCGGAATCGACATTGGCGCTATGGGCCTGGAGTTTCTCGTATTCAGAGGTCACCGACGTAAGTTTGACATCGACTTCCTGCAATAAGCTTTGGTCTTTGGAAATTTGCATGGTTAAACGCTCTTTTTCCTCGGCAAACTCCTGGTCAGCTTTCTCCAGTTCGGACTTATGGAGGTCCTTAAGCCTCTGAATTTCGGCATTCAACCGAGTAATTTCCGAGTCCTGGAGCTGCAGCCGAGCTATCTCATCGTCCTTCTTTTTCAGTTCAGACTCATGTTTCCCTGTTTGTTCGAGGAAATGGGTCATCATATCAATCATAGGAACGCTAACTTCAAGAGCAACTGCAACAGTGGATTAATCCGGCAGAGCCGGAGTATAAATATCCACCGGATGAAGAAAAGAACGCACAATGATGGGGTGAACGAGATAAAATACCTTTGATCTCAGCCAGATTCTTCTGCATGATGATATTTTCAGCTTCAACCTCGGTTGCATATTTCGGATAACAAATTAATACGAATCACAAATAACTCGAACAAACGACAATGGAAGAAGGAAAAGCCTAAGTAAAAAACATTACCCTTCTTCTGATGCTCCTTCAGAAGTTTGCCATAACGCACGCGAATGTCTTTATAGGAGTCCAGCAGGCGTTGGAACTCGGCAGATCGGTGGCTAGTGGTAATCTGAAACAAGCAAGACAATGTCAAGATCAAAGGCAAAGTAAAAAATTAATTCGAAGTTTACAAGATCCGGACCAAGTGGAACTTAACCCGGCTCTAGGTGTGTGGATATTTGAAATCTACAAGATCCGGGCCAAGTGGAACTTAACCTGGCTCTAGGTGTGTGGATATTCGAAGTCTACAAGATCCAGGCCAAGTGGAACTTAACCCGGCTCTAGGTGTGTGGATATTCGAAGTCTACAAGATCCGGGCCAAGTGGAACTTAACCCGACTCTAGGTGTGTGGATATTTCAAGTGTCCAAGATCTGGGCAAAGGGAACTTAACCCGGCTCCAGGTGAATATTTGAAATTGCTAAGGACAGAAACCAAATTCTGTAGCAGCATCCGACAGAGTAACAAGTTACTCCCTCGTAGGCTCGGGGACTAGGGGATATATCTACATGTGCTCATCTATACAAAGTACCACAGCGGAGGAAAAGAGTTACCTCCATCATCCGACCAGCCAAAGAGATGGCCTTGGTGGCGGGGTTCATCTGCACGCTGAACTCGGCTGGGCCGAACTTCTCCAGCAGATCATCCCTTGGATCGATGAATTCAGCATTGTTCCAGTTTTTCACATACTCCAGGAGCAGTGGACTCTAACTTTCGCCACTGGGAGAGTAGTTCACCACCAGGCCTTTGACATGGGCTTCTCGCCTAGCAGATTGAGCTGCAGCGGGGCTGGTATGCAGGACCAGCTGTCAGCTACCCTCTGATCCGGCAGAGGGAGACCCTAAGATGACGCCCTTGGCTGATCCGACAGCTTTCTTGAGCCTGCCGGATGACGGAGGATGCAGCGGAAGATCCGAGGCCGCTGATCTGGATGAAGCTTGAGGAGCTGGTTGGAAGATATCCGCGATCGACATAGTTGATCTGGAGGGAGTTGACGGAGCTTTCCTCTTTGGGGCCTTGGTCGAAGTTGTGGATGTTGTTGCTGCTGCTGGTGTTGTTTCTGGAACTGGTGCTGCTAGTGCTGCTGGTCCTGCTGGTACTGTTGTTGCTGGAGACGCTGGTGCTACTGGTTCTAAAGACACTTGAACGGGAGAAGAACTTGATTGAGGTGGTGCCGATGAAACTGGCACCTCAACACTTGGCGTCGAGGCCGAAGAGGAACTGGGAAGATCTGGCATGGCCGTATCCTGAGCAGCCCCACCACCCCCCGCACTGACATTGCCCTCCTCATGGTGAGGTGGGCTCTGATCGGGCACAGTCCCGGAGCCCTCTTGGATGGGGCTGAGCGGGCGAGAATCATCATCACGGGGGGAGAAGGGCTGCTCCGGATTGGAGATGCTATGCCAGAGCCGCTCTGGGGAATGACCCTAGGAGCTCTGAAAAGCAGAAAAGCACCAAGTCAAAAAGAGAAAAAAAGAACCGATAAGAGACAAAGGTAAACACAGAAAGGAAAAAACCCCAAGTGCAAATACAAAGAGACTTACTCATCCGAGGTTGGGGGAGCCCGAGGTTTGGGTGTCCTCCGGACCATGCTCTTGGCGGCCGGCTTAGTCGAGACTTTCACCCTGGACTTTTTCTGCCTCTTCTTGGGCAGTGGTGCCTCCGAAGCTATGGCCGAGGCAGCCACGTGCTTTTGGGAAGTAGGGACCAGACCACCAGTGGCAAGGGGGGAACCTCGTGGACCTGACCGGCCGAGTTAGCTGAAGATTCAAACATAACCAGATATGCGTAAGAGATGAGAACCAGGTCAAGTACCTCCAGGACCTCAACGTCTGAGTCATCGTCATCCGGTCAATCCCTTAGAGAATAGGCCTTACCAAAGCCGCGTTTGACGATGTCCGGAGTGGGAAGGAAGGTCTCCAGATCAGGCTCCTCCTCGTCCTCCTCGGCACGGTCCGGTACCCACTTGCTCGCCAGCACCTCGCCATCTTCTAGTGGCTGCTAGAGGAATCGCTAAGAACAAGACAACAATTGCTAAGTTATGAAAATAATCCAACATACAGAGAAGATCCGGAAAACAAAAAGAAGGAATTTTCCTTTGGAGGAGGGTTGTCCCGGGTGAAGGGCTCGAGCCCCCATTCCCAATCTTCGGAGAATTCCTTCTCCACATTGAAAATGGCCTTAACCCGACGGTAAACCGTCAAGTTATCGAGCTCAAAAGATGAAGCCCGGTGGGGGTCGAGGGGGCCGCTCAAGTAGCAGATCTTGTGGGAACACTTCTGAAGCGGGAGACCTGGCTACGGACAAAGGTGATCATAATGTCCTCCCCCTGAAGCTTCTCCTTGAGTAGCTCCTTGAGCCGGCGCTCCACCTGGTTCGCCAGGGCTGTGGTTCGTTTGGGAATGCTCTCCCAAAGAGAGGTATCTGGAGGTCCGAGTTTGAAGGGGAGGAGCCGGATCAGACCTTCCTCAGAGGTGTTCCAGGCGTAGAAGAAAGTCTGGGCCCAGCCTTTGTAGGACTCAAGCCCGGTGAACCAGGGAAATAAGGAGCCCTTGCAGGGAGATATGGAGGCTCCACCGCACTAAGTCAGGTGCTTATCCTCCGGAGTAAGCTCCTTAGCCGAAACCACGTTTCTCCGGAGACCGAAGAACTTGATCCACAGCTCCTTAGATGGCCAGAGGACGACATACCCCTCAATGCCAGAGGCGAAAGAGGATAGAGAAGTGATGGCATTGGCAAGAAGATGGTGTGGTTGCAGTTGGTACGTGGAGAGGAAATCAAAAAATAAACCTGAGGTAGGAAGGCCAAAGTCGTGCTGAAAATGAGAAAGAAAAACAACATACTCTCCAGGATTGGGAGAGGGGGGATCTCGTCGGCGGCAAGGCAACAGGCAACGCCGGCGGGGATGCGGCACGTGGCACGGAGCCAGTCCATATCGTCCTCGCAGACGAACACGCCATCCCAGCAGCCGCGCTCGCGACCTTCTCCTTCCTCCTCCTGCTGCGCCACCACGGCTGCTTCCTCCTTAGTCATGGAGAACTCGAGGTCTTCGAGAAGGAAATCAGAGTAGAAATAACTGGTGGTGGGGAACCGAGAAGCGCAGGGCCCCGTGGTGAAGCTTTTGAGCGGGAGCGGCGACGCAGGTGCAAGGCACTGCCTGAGCACGGTCACGGTGGCGCAGTGATGACGAAGAAGCAACCGCGGCAGTGAAGTTGCAGTGAGAGAAAAAGGAGCCCGGGAAGCGCGAAGGAAATGGGGAACTTCCCCAAAGATTGCCCCAGGCCCCCTACTTAACTGCGCGAGAGGGCGTGTAGTGGGATCCTTTGTGGTTGTCACGCCACACGCAACGGGCGTGTACGCAGCCGAGTCAGCCAATCAGAACATGGCCACAACAAGGACCACAGGGAGCAGAAGATCCCATGACACGATGTAATGTTACAGTTAACGAGGCGCTACAGTGAAGGGACGCGCGCAACAGTTATTCCTGACATTGCAACCGTAACTGGCGCATTAAATGCGCGTAGCCCTTAAATTGAGGCGAAATGATGATTACCCTCCATGTAGGACGTGGGGAAGCGTACAAGAGAAGGAATGGTAACCTGGATGAGGAGGCAAAAGACTCGGCCAACGAGGAATAACTCGGAATGAGACAAAGGATCGCAAGGGGAAAAAACCCGGGTTACGGGATAACACGACCAAAGAGGCAGAGATCCAGATATGGGAACCTGTTGTGGCCTTAACAACTGAAAGTTGCTAAGACCGCACCAGCTTCGGGGACTAATGTTGGGGGATACCCCCGGGTAGGGCAACACCGCGGTATAAAGGCCGAGTTAGCCGAGGTATAGCGCGGTCAAAGCAAATGCTGGCCGGGTCACCTTAGGGCAGGCCGGACCACGGAGTAATCCGGCCCACGGGGCATCTCCTCAGCCGTAGCCCGGCCGACATAAAACATATGCCGGCCATGTTTATCTGTCTATTATGTAGGTACCTCCGTAGCCGGGTTAGCCACGTGCTAGCCGGATTATCATATGGCTTCCAAAAGAAGGAAGGAATCCATCGCTGGTCAAAAGGTGGCTTTATTAGCTGTAGCGTGAGCGAAGCAAAGCAAACAGGAGGACCAGCAGGTCAGGGGTGACCAAGGTGACATTGGCAGTGTCGGCTGATGCAGCCTGTGTCTAGTGATGCTTAAAGACAAGGATTACGTTGCGGGTTACGTCCAAAGCCTAGACGAGCCGTTAAAAAAAGAAGCATCTAGCTTTAGTCGAGGGGCATATTCGGAGAATATGTTGCCACGTGTGCCCTAACATTGTAACCCGAGCTCCCCTATATAAGGAGCACCGGGGCCTCCATAGAAGGGGATTGATCATTTTCTCTGTCTAAGATAGAACTCTAGAGCTAGCTGGTGGGGGGTAAGAGACATAGTCTCCTTCTCACCAATAGCTTGAAGAGCACTTGTAAAACACCATTGATAGAGAGAATACAAGAACATCTGTGTGTGGAATCACCATGTTCTCCCTCCCTAGATTCCCCTAGCACATATTGGCCCCATCTTTAGCCTATCCATGGCATCTGTCGTGCCACCACCACGACATTCGGTGACTCCTGCGTAGCCTTCCTTTATACGACATGGGCCTCCCTTCTGGATCCGTCTAACTGGGCCGCCCAGCAGGCCATAGGCCTTGCTACCAACTATGTGCCACCCGGGTTAGGCGGATTGGTGACATGCTATGAGG
The DNA here is from genome assembly GCA_023614405.1 of Avena insularis. Lineage (NCBI taxonomy): Eukaryota > Viridiplantae > Streptophyta > Magnoliopsida > Poales > Poaceae > Avena > Avena insularis. The sequence goes on from CM042690.1 coordinate 150,101,866, forward strand.
ATACCCATATAGCATATCCCCAACAGACTTTGTAATGTAATATTAATTTTCAACTTGTTAGTATTTCATTTCATTTACTTATACCAATTGTGTAAAACTTACATATACAAAGTAAACCAAATTTTCAAGAAATGTTTGGCCTCTAACCTCAAAATTAACAACTAAACAGAACCTCCCTCCAAAATTTTCGACACATTTTCGTTCCCTCCTTTTTCCGCCTCACCCCACTGCCAAAATTTAAAACCCCGCAACATTAGAGTGGCGCATGAATCCGTCCCATGATTTGAGTCTCATCTTAACTCCCAAAACCCATCCCTCTCTGGCGCCTCATCCTTCTCCTCCCCCGGATCCGATCTCGTCCATGGAGGATCAGAACTCATCGCCGCATCTGATCGGCGATCTCCTTGGTTGATGCCATGACCGGGACTCTTCGCAGCGGTAAGGCACGTGAACTATTGAGGTCTACAACGAAGAAGAAGAAGCCCAACATCAAACGACCGTCAAGTGATAATTAAATCCCCCGATCCTTCTCATATACAGTAGATCTGCTAGAACCATTCATTACAAAGTGGTTAAACATCTTGTTTCCATCATTCTAGTTATAATATTAGTGATCTACTCCCTATATTGTTTACCCGCACACACGCAATGATATTGTTTCGTAGTAGACATATTGAGTTCGGTCTACTCCCTACATCTACTCCCTAGAGTACATCACATTTGTAGAGATAAAAACATTATAGCTCACTCCTGTGCTCATAAGGTATAGATAACTACTTCTACTATACCTACTTTAGTTTGCTCTTCAACAACACACTCTTAATATGTATGCCCTTGGGTAGGTTATTTTAGAAATGAAAATTATCGAGACTTTGTAATTCATGATGTAATCTGCAGTTGAGCTATAATACAATTTTGATCATCCTTTGTCAGGAACCGAAAAAACCAACTAATGAATATGAGGCAAACAAGTACAAAAATTTGGAAGAAAATAAAGCTCGTATGATGGAAATTTTGAAAGAAGCGCAAGCCGCCAGAGGTTTGCCTATAGAAAATATAGAAGAGGTAGCACATAAATACGTGTACATCGGCATCTACAAAGTGATAGACGCCACCAAAAAATTAAACAAAAGGATGCAAACCAAACACAACCAGACCCTACATGTGAACCAAGTGCAGAAGAGATGGCCACAGCTAATGACGAGCCAACTTCAGATGACAAGGTCCATAATTACGGTAACCCTAAAACAAAGGCTATCATATCTAGCTATGTAACTACATAATAGATATTTATATTGTCTACCTATGTAACTACATAATATGCATCTCCATTTTTCAGGGTAATTTTGAAATGGACAGAAATGATGTATTTACCAAGAGAGTGTGCACTAATATTATACAGAGTAGTATGCGCCAACTACGCTACAATCTTAAGAAGGAGAATTGGAACAAGATTAAAGATATGAGCCCAAGAAGCATATAAGATGAAGCCAACAAATGTAGTAGAGAGAAGTTGGAAAGATCTTGTGGACAGATGGTTTGATGCCCACTATCAGGTACTAACATTTACACTTACAAATACTCAACACATAAAACTCTACTGCACAGAAAACTCACAAGTTGATACTCAACTTTAGGAAATGTGTGTGAAGAATCAAGTGAATAGAGAAGCTGTGAAGAAGAACCATACAACTGGATCGAGATGCTTCGTTCCACACTACGAAGCTCTTGTACGTTTTTTAGGTCATATATGAAACAATTGTTCTACCAAACTCAGCATAAATTTTCCAAACTCATGTCCGTAATTCCAATTTTTCTGTATAACTCGGAGAACTTGGAGGAGGTGACATCTCCAATTGAATTCTATAGACTTACACACACTAACAAGGAAGGCATCATGACTATGAAAGACAAAGATGCTTATGTAAGACATTTTTAATACTTCTAATATTTTGTAATGAATAATCTTTCTACTTCAATATTTCTTATGCCTTCATTTGAACTTATTTGCAGGATTCAATGATGACCATGAAAAATATACCACGTCTAGAAGATGAGACTGAAAAAAACAGAATTGCAGATTATTGACGAAGTCTTGAAGGAGAAGAGTACAACGGGATCAAGCACAAGCACGTTCCTCTCAAATTTGGGAGTTGGATCAATCTCAAGGAAGAGCTCGGTGTCCATAGAATGCATCCGAGAACTAGAAAACAAGCTTGCTATAAAGGAGGAATAATCACTCCTCGTAGCTGAAAGGTACAAACAAGAGATGTAGGAAAGGATGGAAGCCCAGGATAAAAGATTTGAAGAAATGAAAAAGAAACAAGAAGAGGACCATGCAGCTCTGATGAAGGCACATGAAGAGAAAAATAGAGCAACTGAAAAGAAGCAGCAAGAATTAGAAGACACACTTAGTTTCATCTTAAGGACATCACAGCAGCAAGGACAGGGCAACAACTCAACAACACCTCCATCTTGATGAAATTGTCCATCAATGTGATTTACTTAGTTGTATCTTCATGTTTAAACTATTGCACAAAATTTTATCGCCGCTATTTTATATGTCAACATGTGGACCCACATGTCAGAACCATCTTGGTCCCACCTATCCAAAGCATCTTGGTCCCACCTCTCCAAACCCTACGGGTCCCACCTATCAGAACCATCTTGGTCCTACCTGTCAGAACCCTATGGGTCCCACCTGTCTGAACCGTCTTGGACCCGCTATTGGTCCACCTGTAAGAACCACTGGGTCCCACTGGTCATAATGCCACGTTAGTAAATTGTACTAAATTAACAAAATTCCATGTCTATAATGAGGACCTGTCGTACACTCCCTTCTAATTTATAATGACAAAATTTTCATATATATCATGACAAATAATTCAGACACCGATTGCACACGATTGTTGACAAAACTAACATCGTCAACTTATAAGTTATACAATGACAAAAAAAATGCAAACTATGGTTATGGATTTTTTTATGACGTGGCTTTTATGAAAAAATTAGTGACAGACCATTTTTTTTCAACAGCATATATTCATTGACAAAATACGGATATTAAGTGACAAAAGGGGTCTGTCAAAAATACCATTTCTATTGTAGTGATATTATATTGGTGGAGTGAGTCTTTGTATTGTAGTAAAATTTTGTTTGCATGGGTATTTAGTTGTGTATGTTTTGTTCCAACTCTTGAAGTTAACCAAGTCTTGCCTAAATATTTGCTAAACAATTGTAATAAGAAAAAGTCTCACAATTGAAGGCTTGGGTGTTGTAGTGTTTAGCCTTGAAGGCTTATTTCTAGAGACAGTCAACACCACAGAAAATAATGATTGACTCGATAGCTCTCTTTAAAAGGATTTGTTCAATTGAATTAATGTTTAGCGCTATTTGTGAGCATGCCAAAGTTTGACTTGTGAATCATAAGAATGATATAGCTTTATGCATGTCAAACTTCATGGGATGCCAGCAACTTCGCTAGCCTACGAAAGATCTTCATGGAGGAAACTCCTAGATTTCGGCTATGAGTTGATAAAACATATGTAGCAACAATGCTATAATAGGTAAGATTCTTGGCATTCCCGGGTAGCTGTGTTCATGATGGAATCACTCATTTCGCTGTTATGAGTAATCATTCTACAAAAGGAACAAAAACCTTGGTGAAGCCACGAGTGTCCATCACAGCCCGATAAACTAATTAAAATCTTTGGCATGCTCTCAATTACTTAAGAACTAAAATTCTTGAAGGACAATAAATATAAAAGTAGTTCTTGAAAAGTCTTGATTTATTGATGTGGGTGAATTGAGATACTCTAGTGTATATGTTTTTCACGATAAACTCTCACACTCTCAATTTTACATGATTATACTTTATTGTTCAAAGGCAAGCCTATGAGTTGATTATATGACATGGAATAAGGTTTACTCATTCCAATCATCCATGTTAACAATAATTTTGCTACGCTATAAGGATGCATAGAAACTCGTATGATATGCTTGCCATTACTCTATCTACGTTGAAAATTTTCAGATTAATAAAGTGGAGGAAACATGAGACTACCAATCATGAGTAAGATCATCATCTTGTTATTTTAGTTTAAATGTTGACTTCCTTTTTGATTTTGGTTTTCTTGCTCGATGACAATCAATTTTAATCTTGGGGAGGTTGATGGCTGTGAAATATCTCCATCTACATCCACATTTAAACTAGATATTATTCATATTTTTGATGAAATATGTCTCTAAACCCTGCCACTAATGCCTAATGATCAAAGGGGTATGCAATCCTTTCTTTCTATTTTTTCCTATGCAGATAATGATGTTTGATGATGGGAATCACAACATTAAAGTCAAAGATACGAGATTTCAAACAACCTAAAGAAACCAGGGGTCATGAAGTGGAGACAGAAGCTTTAACAACCAACTATATGGCAGGAATAAAATTTCGGCCGTATAGTTGCCATCGATACCGCTAGGTCAAACAGAACAACTTTCGTGAAGGGACCCCTATATAAAGAGGCTTCGGGTGATGAGAAACAGTGGAACAGAGAGCCACCACAGAACCCCAGAAATCTGCATCCACAACACTGAAGAGCCACCGGAGGAATCAACTTAGATCTAATCTCCAAACCCTTCTCCACCACCATATCCATATTCCACCACTTGTAATAGTAGATCTCATCTTAGATTGGTGACATTGTAAGACTATTTTCTATCAATCTCATGATTCCCATTACAATGTTTATGATTGTTGATTTCATCTCTATGCGTGAGAAATTCTCTTTGGGCTAAGGGCTTCAGCCTAGCCATGTAGATTTTGTTCCTATTATTTATCATAGATGGGATCATGTATTAGTTTGTATGACATGATTATTATTGTATCCTCTCTTGCCTCAATCCAAGGACTTGTCGGGTACCCAAGACCCCGAGGATTGAGCTAGGTATAGGGAGTATGAGTAATGACTAATCTGCAGGTTGGGAACCCCAGTGATAGAAGGGATAGTACGGCTGTATGTGAGGGATTTACTTGGGATTAACGGTGACGTCACTATGCATATCATTAGTTCTCTTTCTTCTATGGATGAGACTAGTAGGTTATTGCTATAAGCGATTACGGAGGCAATAGCAATTATGGATGCACTGCCCACATATACATGCATACTTTATTATTATCTTTTATTCCCATCAGATGTTTTGCACAACTACAGGTGAAACCGACAGCCCTAGGCCCTCTCTCTCCATCATCGACAACAACAAAATAAAGCAAACGCTTGGTCCGGTAAAACACAAAAAGAATTCTAAAACTCCTGAAGGTCCGTTAAAGTAACTTCACTATGCTTCTGCTTCTCGAGGATTCGATAACCTTGGTCTACTAGGGAAAAGGAGCTATACTACATCCGTAATCCGGATCGAAGGTATCATCTAGTGCTCATGATTTTTCGCAAAATTCATTTTTAGCTTCACAATATGCTATTTTATCAGAGATCCACTGAAAGTTTAGCGAGACTCAACCCCTAGCTAAGAACCTTCATGCCCGTCGTTTTGACCATAGTTTGAAACGGGCATAAGAAATTCAAAAAATAGTCCAAACAAGGCAAATCCTTCACGTGGTGTCATATTATGTGACATAGTTGTAAGGAAAAATACTAAACTTGGTATTTTGTAGATATCACAGAATAAATTTCACAGAAATGACCTATCATGTTCGAGGTTCCATAGCTTTCAGGTCAAACGAGCAATGTTATGGTCAGAATCATGGCATAGTTAGTGATAATGTGCCCATATTGTACATGCATGTGCAACTTGGGATGGCGAACAATGTTGCAGGAGGAAGTTTTCCTTTTCGTCAGTAAAAAATGTATTTTCCATTTTCCGAGTGCAAAAAATTGGGCATTCTATGAAGCAACCACCAAATGAGAGTTTCAAAATGGTTCTACCCCAATTTTACAAAATACTAGACCACCTTACATGGAAAATTGCCCAACTAGAGTATCAAAAACCTTTCTTTGCACCCCTCGCAATTTTTTTTTGCCGAATCAGTAGGAAGTGGGTCCGATTTTAACTACAGGTACATGATTTAGTGCTCATGATTTTTTTGAAAAAAAAAATTTAACTTCACAATATGCTGTTTTATCAGAGATCCACTGAAAGTTTAGTGAGACTCAATACCTATACAAGTCCCTCCCGTTGTTTTGACCACGTCTTGAAATTGGCATAAGTAGTTAAAAACATTTAAAAAATACAAATCCTTCACATTGTATAATTTTATATGACAAGAAAGTTATGCACCTCCTAAAGATGAACCAAACTGATTTTTATATCATTTCAATCCGAAGTGATATGAAAACATTATAGGGAAATTAAGTTTTTAGATTTTTTGAAAAAATAAAATCGCTCCACTTGTGTGGGATAAAATTTTACAAGAATCTCATAGTTTTTAGTAAAATCGATCTGCTAATGACTATTGGGCTATTAGCCCAGCCGGTAGGGAGAAATATTTAGGAGAAAAAAAGAGGAGGCCATTTCCGCCTAAGACCCAGGCCCAACATTGTTTTCATCATATACAAAAAGGTTGCGCATGGAATATTAGCACGAATGGTGTTTGTCCATTGGTTTAGTTTCCTGGGCTTGAGCGAGAGGTCGTGGGTTCGAACCCCCGCTGCACCCTTTGTTGCCTTAATTATTCTAGTGGGTTCAGTATATTAAAAAAGGATCAAATGTTTTTTGTTTACAAGAACTAAGTGTTGGCTGAGTGGTCATGTTCTTTGTACTAGAGTAATGGGTCGTGGGTTTGACCCCCCACTGCTCCCTTTTTAGCCTTAATTATTCTAGTAGGTTCGGCATAAGCAGTCACGGGTTCGAGTCCTTGTGGCTCTTTTTTTGCCATAATTTACAACTTGTTTAATATCAGAATGACAGGTAGACCCCACTAGTCAGTGATACTATAATAAAATACTAGATTTATTTATAAACCCACACATATGGACATGTCATATGATACATAGACGAATTGAGTCACCTTCTTTATACTTTAGAATATATTGTTATTATATGATATGACCATCTAAATTGTTTGTAGTCCCCCGAATAACTCGTTTTAGACCAGTCTTATCCGTCTATGACCATTTCGTGTTAGGACACTATGACCTTTTTGATAAAATTGGTCGTTATTTTTTAAGGTTTGGACCCTCCCAAATTCCCTACGACCAATTGGTTCAGAATGGTCATAGATCTATGACCATTCAATCCATGGTCGTTAACAAAAGGTCACTAGTCACCAGATTTCTTGTAGTGTATGACTTGTATTCTTGTCACCTTATTTTCCTTTACTCTCCATTTGGCCTTCGCTATTTGATTATTCTCTGAAACCTATATTATGGAGCTACCTTACACATTCCTTATATTTTTGGCTATTGAACTATAATGCGAGACTAGAATTGCTCCTAGCATGTAATCAAATTCGGATGCTTAAGTATTATCAATGAGAAACCAATGCTAGCTGAGCTGCACGAGAATTGTCCTATAGCATTTCTAGGAGTGATTCTTGTCTCATCTCTTTTTCACAAGCACAGTGAAAATATGGTTTTGTTCCTTTTATTATGATGACATTATGCTTGTGTTATTGATCTGGCAACGTCATGTTGAATTTTTTACCAAAGCCGCTTTTATGTCTCTTCATACAAACATATTTGTTCACATGACTTGAATAGAAAATAGTATCTTATTTGGATCGACTAAGACAAGGAGACAAGAAATTCAATTACATTAAGATAACTACTCGTACAAGTAATAGAATGGTAGGGATTATCATAGTAGATCATCACCTCCCGCATATTTTTCTATAAAAGGCAGTATACCAGATCCATAACCTTCATTTCTGTGGGATGACAATGTCAACTACAGGATTTTGAGTCTAAACCCAATCCAGTGCAGGTTCATCAGGACAACCTCTAGCTGCATTAGTCTCCACAGAAGGTACATCAGCGTTGTGGCAGACACCATTAGAAATGCAAGATAAAGCTATTCTTATACTCCAATTAGGACCACATATAAGGGCCAGAAGTTCATGCTCTGAAATCTAGCATTACAAAATAAATAAGAGGTTATCCCATGTGGACAATTCATAGACAATTGATAGTGTAATTTGAGCATCTTACATGATCCTTAAACCTTAGTTCATCCTGGATTTTTATTGGTGGAACAAAACTTGTTGGTACTTCTATTTCTGTGAAGAACCTACAAAACACAGCCAAGTCAGACATCTAAATATATCAAATTTTTCTACAAGTCTATATTATGTGTGAAGATATATTTGCATAACACTCAGTTATCAAAATGTCTACACATAACCTTGGAAATGCAAAATCGATGCTCTACAGGGTACATCCATCCATACTGTACTATACCTCTAAGTATTTCCTCGTCAAGTACATCAACAGCCAAATGCTCCATCGTATCAAAGAAGGATGGGGAATATACCAGCTCAAAATCTTGCAAAGGATTTCTACCAAGTCCTTTTAAAGATGTTTTACAACTCTTCTGTATAGAGCTTTACTATAGGTTTACCTAAAGAATGTACCTAACCAAATCTACAAGCACCTTGTAAATCTACATGGTCATAAGTTTTAACTATTTCTAGGAGAGGTGCAGTACAAACCAAAGCCAAGAAGAATGTCCAGTGCCTAAATCTAGCAGGCAAAGCATGGGGAACGCATAACTAATCATCGTACGGTGCATCTCGAGAAGAATGACGCGACCAATGGTGGTAGGTTGCCACTTTTGATAGAAAGCAGTGGAGAAGTTTGCGGTCTGGTTCTAATCTGGCGCATCTCTAGAAGAACATCACAAAATTTAAAGAGACATGGGATGGTTGCTTGATTAAAGGAGCGCTTAGGAAAGTTTAGGGTCTCCACGGAAAGTTTGGGTGTGCACGAGGTGTTTGTCCCTAGTTATCAACAATTTTCACAGAAATATCTGTCAATATTTTATCCCTTATTTTTTCCTAGTTTGTCTTTGTTTCGAATTCGGCCGAGCCCCAGCATACTGGGATTTTAACTATTGATCCCATGAAATTAGGATATCTGACCCTATTATAGCCCAAAACCTTCTAATTTGGCCTTTTTTGGGTCATTCGGTCACCGCATATAGCCCAACTAATTAAGGTGAGAGCCCTTAGAAAATAGCCCATGGATAATAGCCCATCGATCCCAACTTGGCCCATTTTTTAATTCGGCCTTTTTGGGCATTGTCCCCCATCCCTAAATAAACTCTGTCTATCCATGTTTTTGCAGAAACTAGTAGTACATTATATATAACATTTTTAATTTAGCTACCACCAATTACACGTAGAACATAGACAAGCAATTTCTTAAGGAGACAAATACATAAGTTATATATTTTTAGTATACATTTTTTTAATGTTTTATAAAAGCATAATATTTTCCTTGTGTGGTGGTAAGACATACAGTTTACCTATGCTGAAGTCTCGAGTTTGAAGATCGAATACTAGGCTTATATATTTTCATATATGCTATGTATATTACCATTTTCTTTGTAGCAATATTTCTGTACTAAGAGGCTAACATCGTCGACCCACTTGCCTGCAGCTAGCGCCCATCAACCTTAACATTCAAGAGATCAAGTTTAATGAGCAGGATTAAAAAGTACCTATACAACAATCATGCTTAACAAATTATCCAACATACTTGTATAGAGAGAGTGGCATCAATGGACCCAGGAGCCAGACCATATACATCTGCAATGAACAACGTTGGAAAGGCCAAAAAACAAACGCTCATCTAGGATCCAGATAAACGTCTCCCGCATGAAGCACTTTTGCCAAGATCAAAACAGCGGACTCGACCAGAAAAAATAGTACAACATACACATGTTTCTTTGAAAGAGAGTTTTACATATGGGACCCAGCAGCCAGACCTTAAATGGTTGCTACATCGAGCAATGTTGCCAAGGTGTCAAAACAGCGGACGCGGCCAAAAAAAGAAGTCCATCATACACATGCTTCATTTAAATAGAGAATAACATGTGGGACCCAGCAGCGTGACCAACTGGCTGATGCAGTGAGCAACATTATCAAGTCCAGAGCAGGGGAGCACGGGCAAAGAAAAAAGTCCATCATACACATGATTCTTCTAATGAGAGGCTGATATGGGAGACCCAACAGCCTGAATAAACGAATGATGCATCGATCAATGTTATCGAGTTCAAATCAAGGAGGCATGAGCCAAGGAAAAAATCCAGCATGCACATGTTTGTTCTAATGAGAGGCTAACATGTGGGACCCTATAGCCTGACTAAATGGCAGATGCATCGAACATTCATACATTGCAAATTTATCTATAATTTTTGATGTTCCATGCTTGGTTTTATCCACTTTCTTGTGTTTTGTCCATACTTTGGAGTACTTTTCATATGATTTCTTGGACTAACCTATTAATAAGAGCCATAGTGCCAGCTGCCTGTTTTCTGCTATTTTTGGTTCCAGGAAAGTTAGAAAATGAATATTCTCGGAATTGGACGGGACAAAAGCCAAAGTGCCTATTTTTTGGAAGTCATCAGATGCCAGAATACGAGAGAGAGAGGGAGGGGGGGCCACCACACCCTGGCCAAGGCCAGCCTGCACACGCTTAGGGGTGGTCTAGCCGACCCCAGCACCCCCTCGGCCTCTCCTTCCGCCTATAAGATGCCCTCGGGACGAAAACCCTAAGTACCCAATCAAAAATCCATGAAAAAGTTTGTAGCCGCTGTCATCTCCATCCCTAGATCGGGAGGGATCTGAAGCTCTTCCTGGCACCCTGCCGAAGAGGGCAATTCAGCCTGGAGGCCTTCTTCATCACCATGCAAGCCTTCGGTGTGATGCATGATTAGTTCATCTTTGGACTACAGATCCATGTAGTAGCTAGATGGCTGGTTCTCCTCCTTTGTGCTTTCATGTCTAGATCTTGTGAGCTCCGTTCATGATCAAGGTCATCTATTTGTAATTCTGCATGTTGTGTTTGCGGGGATCCGATGGATATTGAGATGCTATTTCAGATTGATTATTGATTCTATCATGTCTTTGTTATTTGTGATCTTGCATGCTTTCCGTTGTTAGTAGCTATCTTGGCGAAGTAGATGCTAGAAACTCCAAGAGTTAGTATTTATGCTCGATAGTGGGTTCATGCCTTTGGTAATCTGGGGAAGTGACAGAAATCTCTAAGGTACTAGATGTGTTGTTGCTACTAGGGAGAAAACAACAATCCTTTGTTCATAGAACAATTGTATTGTTTACTTTACACGCAATTCGTAAAGCAATAATATGTTGCTTGCAACTTAATAATGGAGGGGGTTCGGATGATAACCTGAAGGTGAATTATTAGTCATAGATGCAGTTGGATGGCGGTCTATGTATAATGTTGTAATACCCAATCAAGTTCCAAAGGAGTCAAGATGATTAATATATGCATGTATTGCTTTCTCGATGTTTGTCAATTGCCCCGCTGTATTTGTTCACCCAGCATTATCCATCTTACGGAGAGCCACCTCTAGTGAACTATGGATCCCAGTCATTTCTTTTACATACAATCTACAAACTGTTTACTGCTTTGTGTTTACTTTCTGGAAACTATTACTTCCTTCCATTCGATACGTTTAATCCTTTGTTTTCAGCAAAACCGGTGAGATTGACAACCTCATCGCAAGTTGGGGACAAAGTTCTGTGGTTGTGTTGTGCAGGTCTCCACGTTGCTACTAGCACCGGTAGTGCGCCATGCCAAGGCTCAGCTAGCAACACCTTTGGGGTGTTTCCTTGCTCCTACTGGTTCGATTAAACCTTGGTTTCATAACTGAGGTAAACTTGCTAGTGTGCTCATCATACCTTCCTCTTGGGGTTCCCAACGAGCTCTACATCAACACCGAGCCATCAAGCATTTTTCTGGCGCCGTTGCAGGGGAGTCAAGGACATCTTCACAAGGGGAGTCCCTCATAACCAATCTCTTTACTTTGTTTTATTTGTTTTGCTTAGTTCATTTTCTGCTTTGTTTCCTTGTTTCATTATCAAAAACACAAAAAATTAGTTGCACTAGTTTGCTTTCTTTATTAAAAACACAAAAAAATGACTACTCTTGAAAACACTAAGTTGTGTGACTTCACTAGCACCAACAACAATGATTCAGCACCAACAACAATGATTTCATGTGTACACCTATTGCTCCACCTGTTCCTGAAGCTACTTTCTTTGAAATTAAACCTGCTTTACTCAATCTTGTTATGAGAGAACAATTTTCTGGTATTGGTACTGAAGATGCTGCTGCTCATCTTAATAACTTTGTTGAACTTTGTGGGATGCAAAAATATAGGGATATAGATGGGGATATTATTAAGCTTAAATTATTTCCTTTCTCTTTGAGAGGAAAAGCTAAAGAATGGTTGCAATCCCTAACTAGAAATAGTATTTATTCTTGGACTAAATACAAAGATGCTTTCATTGGAAAATACTATCCTCCTGCTAAGATTATATCTATGAGAAGTGAAATAATGAAATTTAAACAATCTGATAATGAACATGTTGCTCAAGCTTGGGAAAGAATGAAATCTTTGGTAAAGAATTGTCCCACTCATGGACTGACTGCTTGGATGATTATCCAAACCTTTTATGCAGGACTGAATTATTCTTCAAGAAACCTACTAGATTCTGCTGCTAGAGGTACCTTTATGACCATTACTTTGGGTGCTGCAACAAAGCTCCTGGATAATATGATGGTTAACTATTCTGAATGGCACACTGAGAGAGCTCCACAAGGTTAGAAGGTAAATTCTATTGAAGAAACCTCCTCCTTGAGTGATAAAATTGATGTTATTATGTCTATGCTTGTTAATGGGAAAGGTCATATTGATCCAAATCATGTTTCCTTAGCTTCTTGGGTTGCTCAAGAAGAGCAAGTTGATGTGAACTTTATAAGAATTAATAATTTTAGCAACAATGCCTACAGGAATAATTTTGGTAATAATAATTATAGACCATATCCTCCCAATAATGGTAATGCTTATGAAAATTCCTACAACAATGATAGGAGTGCACCCTCTGAACTTGAAGTCATGCTTAAAGATTTTATTAGTAAACAAACTGCTTTCAATAAAACTATGGAAAAACTCTCTAATGCTGAAAGAAATATAGCATCATTGTTTGAAGCACAATTTTCTTTGAATAAAATGGTTGCCAAACCTGAAACTATTGAAAATCCCTTTGCTTAGTTTCTTTTTGCTTTGTTTGCGTGTTTCTTTATTAAAAACACAAAAAAATTAGTTTTACTAGTTTGCTTTCTTATTCAAAAACACACAAAAATGACTACTCTTGAAAACACTAAGTTGTGTGACTTCACTAGCACCAACAACAATGATTTTATGAGCACACCTATTGCTCCACATGTGCCTAAAGATACTTTGTTTGAGATAAAACCTGCTTTACTCAATCTTGTTATGAGAGAACAATTTTCTGGTATTGGTAATGAAGATGTTGCTGCCCATCTAAATAACTTTGTTGAACTTTGTGAGATTCAAAAGCATAGGGATGTAGATGGTGATATTATTAAGCTGAAATTGTTTCCTTTCTCTTTGAGAGGAAAAGCTAAAGAATGGTTGAATTCCTTAACTAGGAATAGTATTGATTCTTGGACTAAGTGCAAAGATGCTTTCATTGGAAAATACTATCCTCCTGCTAAGATTATATCTATGAGAAGTGAAATAATGAAGTTTAAACAATCTAATAATGAACATGTTACTCAAGCTTGGGAAAGAATGAAATCTTTGGTAAAGAATTGTCCCACTCATGGACTGACTGCTTGGATGATCATCCAAACTTTTTATGCAGGATTGAACTACTCTTCAAGGAACCTATTGGATTCTGCTGCTGGAGGTACCTTTATGACCATTTCTTTGGGTGCTGCAACAAAGCTTCTGGACAATATGATGGTTAATTATTCTGAATGGCATACTGAGAGAGCTCCACAAGGTAGGAAGGTAAATTCTGTTGAGGAACCTTCCTCCTTGAGTGATAAGATTGATGTTATTATGTCTATGCTTGTTAATGGGAAACCCCATATTGATCCAAATAATGTTCCTTTAGCCTCTTTGGTTGCTCAAGAAGAGCAAGTTGATGTGAACTTCATAAGAAATAATGATTTTGGCAATAATGCTTATGGTAATAACAATTATAGGCTCTACCCTCCTAATAATACTTATGGTTATAATGGTAAACCTGGATTACCTAGTGAAGGAAGAATTTTAGAAGTTGAAAGATCCACAAAAAACTTCATGCAAATGCAATATGAGCAAAATAAACTATTCACTAAAACTATGGAGGAACAATCTACCATTTTGAAGAACATTAGCCATCAACTTGAGAGTCTAAATAGGGAAATTCCTAGTTTACAATTGAAACTCTCTAATGCTGAAAGAAATATATCATCTTTGTCTAAAGCTCAATCCTCTTTGATCAATAAAATGGCTGCTAAACCTAAAACTCATGATAATCCCTTTGCAGCTACTAATGCCATACAAGTAAGAATTGATGAAAATGTTAGACTATTAGCTGAATTACATGCTAAGTGGGAGAGAGAAGATGAAATTGCTAGAAACATTAGTGTTTCTACTATTACGACCACTAGTGTTGAGGCTAGTAATAGTTCTACTACTCTAGATGATAATTTTGATTTTGATCTTGATGGTTGCAACAACTCTGAAGTTATTAAGTTCCTACAAAAGCTTGCTAAAAGTCCTAATGCTAGTGCTATGAACATGGCCTTTACAAAACACATTACTGATGCTCTCATAAAGATTAAAGAAGAAAAGATGAAACAGAAAGCTTCTATTCCTATAAAACAAGAAGATGGTTGGGAACCCATCATTAATATGAAAGTGAATGACTTTGATTTCAAAGCTTTATGTGATCTTGATAGTAGTGTTTCTATTATGCCTCGAAGGATTTATGATATGCTTGATTTGCCTCCACTTGAAGATTGTTATTTGAATGTCCCACTTGATGATAATGCTAAAAAGAAACTCATGGGGAGTCTTAATGATGTTCTTAATATGGTTACCAACACTTATGTCCCCGTTGATTTCTATGTTTTGGATGTTGAATGCAATGCTTCTTATCCTATTACTTTGGGAAGACCTTTTCTTAGAACTGTTGGTGCCATTATTGATATGAAAGAAGGCACCATTAAATATCAACTCCCACTCAAGAAAGGTATATAACACTTCCCTAAGAAGCGAGAGAGAAGATTTCTTTTGCTTCTCCTATGAAAACAAAATTTGGTCTTAATTCTTCTTCATTTGAGAATACTTGATCCTTTTTCTTGCTTCTTATGCCAAACTTAAAGGCGTTAAAGAAAAGTACTTATTAGGAGATAAACCAAAAGTTTTAGATGAGTCTTGGAACTTATTACTTCAGTAATAACTGCTTCTTATCCTTTTTATTTGCTTTTTGTGCCAAGAGTAACCTCTAATGAGAGAGAAGTAATAATTGGGAAAGTTGCTGTCCCGAAACAGATTTCTGTGCTTCACCGTAAAAATTCGTGTAAAATCTCTGAACGTCTTTTTGAGGCGTGAATTTTTGTGCTTATGTCCCAGGTTGTTATCTAATTTTCGTTAGTTCAACACTTTTTGATTTGAGCAATAGAAGGTCTTCGAAAAAATTTGTTGTTACCTGCTGGTCTGTTTTGACAGATTTCTGCCATTTTCTGCATTTGCTTCTTGATTGGTTCCTTTTTGAGTTCTTTTGGGGAATTGAGCTTTTTGAGGGAAGTGCTTCAGTAGCTAGTGTTCTAATGTAAGTTTATTGGTGTTAGAACTGAACCTAAAGACTTATTATCTCGAGTGCACTAATGTTGCTAATAAAGATTGTGTGAAGTTTTGTATGAAGGAAAATTTTCACGTGTATGGAAGGAATGAGTAATGAGATGAAGGATGGACTAAAGCTCAAGCTTGGGGATGCCACGCGTGTCACCAAAAGAAATATCCAAGAAGTACAAGCGTCAAAGCTTGGGGATGCCCAAGGCATCCCCTTCTTCATCAATAAAAATCCCAGGTTTCTTCCAAACGCTTCATTTTTATTGTTTCATGCACAATTGTGTTGTTCTTGGAGCGTCTTCCTTTTTTCGTTTTTATTTTGGTTTTTCATTTGATTGGTTTGCTTAGTTTTTTGAATAAATTGGTTGGATCCCCTCTTTCATACATTGGTTTGCAAATAGTTTGGTTTGGTTTGGAAAAGAGTAGGAAAGTTCATGCTTATGTGGTAAAAAGAGCTCGTTTTTGACTATGGCCTATGCTTTGTCATGCCATGCTTGATATTGTTTTGGCTTTATGCTTAGTATTCTTTGTTGTAGCACGACTTGTTATAAACAATTGAGATTGCTTAATGTGCCTTGGATGAATCATGCGTTGTTTAGGATATTAAAGCATAGTATAGTGGTATTCTCCTTTGATGCTTTATTTGGGTTGACTTGGCGCATGCTCACACCATGTTATGACTATCTAAAGTCACCATAGACTTTATGATCCTTTAGTTTTCAACTTGTAGTATCACTTTATGCTTTGATCAATGATGTTTTGTCGCTCTGCATGATTATGGCCATTATTGCTCTCTTAGTTTGTCGCTCCCAGTCTTTTGCTAGCCTCCACAACCAAGTATGAGTTCCCCTCATGCATCCAACTCCCTAAACCAAGTTATTCCAAAGAGTACACCATACATACCTACTAGCTTATGCTATTCTAATTATATTCATGCTTTTGTTTACCTTCCAAATTAAACTTGTTATGAGAAAACTAGTGATTAAAGCTCTCACGAACTTGATGGCACACTTTACTTTTCTTGCCCTTAATAAATTTGAACCATTGTGTCATCTATGTTGTATATGCTTGCACTTATTTGTTGGGAATTAGCAGAACCATGTTGTCATGGGGAACGCTTTCAACATTGCACTTGGTACTTGTACCTAGTTGATATCATGCTCTTTTGTATATGGATGTCGTTGGTGTGAAATGAAAGGGGAGCTTGTAAGTCCATGGAGTTATGTATATGTGTCAGAGAAACGCCTGGGCCACTAGTCTAATCCATGCTGACATGGTGGAAACCTGCAGCATAACCATAATGAGCTGTCTATGAAGCATTCTTCTTATAAACAAAGAGTCCTATATTGAGAAAAAAAGAGAAAAAGAAAAAAAAGATTATGAAAAGAGGAAAGAGAGAAAAAAGCACCATATTCCGATGGTAAATAAGAAGATTACTGAGATGCTCGTTGTCTGGTTGCCTTGTCATTTTGATATGGGGATTCTTCCGTATCATTGGGCAAGGGGTACCCCGTTGGCGGTTCTCTATGATACACATGTACTTACGATGACAAGAACTTACTGGTGACTAAACTTGAGTAGCATGAGGAGTGACCCTCGTATACAAGGGACATGAGATTTCTAACTTATACTTCGTCAAGCATGTACACCATAGTTTGTTCACTTTAACCTTAATCACTTCAAGATGCTTATGATAGGGGCAATGAGAGCTGAAAGCTATAAGTACCATAATTTTTGGAAGATCTTTATGAGACTTGAATCCCTACTTCCTTCTACGAAGGCCTTTCTTCCACCATTATTGAGTCTCCACCTTCTACTTTTATGCACCCACTTTGAGAGCATAGTGGCCATTCTTAGTTCTTTGTGCATTGTCCCAAGACTAGTTGCTTGATGCATAACTTGATATTGCTTGTTTTAAACTATTTGTATCTAGTCACTCTTATGAACTTTGAAGGTGTCCTATGCATTTATATTTGCTACTCTATGAGGGACAAGCTGAGTACTATTATGCTATGTTTTCTTTATGTGAAACAAACAAACATCTTCCAAAGCATTGTTATTCATGGATCTTTTGTTTGTGCCTTTTCATGTTGCATCATAGTTTCTTTGTCTTATTGCTAGAACTTTGTCTTTCATGTTATGATTGAAGTACTATGATCCCAACTTTGAATGTTTTGCAAATACTTTGATCAAGTCTTTGATGGTGCATGTCACCTCAAAAATTATTCTTTCTTTTTATCACTTACCTACTCGAGGACGGGCAGGAGTTAAGCTTGGGGATGTTGATACATTGCAAATGTATCTATTATTTTTGATGTTCCATGCTTGGTTTTATACACTTTCTTGTGTGTTTTCCACACTTTGGAGTACTTTTCATATGATTTCTTGGACTAACCTATTAACAAGAGCCACAGTGCCAACTGCCTATTTTCTGCTGTTTTTGGTTCCAGGAAAGTTAGAAAATGAATATTCTCGGAATTGGACGGGACAAAAGACAAAGTGCCTATTTTTCCGGAAGTCATCAGATGCCAGAATACGAGACGGAGAAGGGCTGGGGGCCGACCACACCACCTGGCCACGCGGCTAAGCCTGGCCCGCGCTAGGGGTGGTCTGGCCGACCCCAGCACCCCCTCGGCCTCTCCTTCCGCCTATAAGATGCCCTCGGGACGAAAACCCTAAGTACCCTAAGTACTTAATGTTGGGGCCGCAGCATAGAAAACAAAAAATTTCCTACGATGAGAACTATACGCCAAGATCTATCTACTAGATACAGAGCAACGGGTGGACATACATCCATGGAGAACTTACCCTCAAAGACAATGAGTTTTGTTAACGAGTAGGAACTTGTGGTTGATGTAGTCGTACGCTTGTCGATCTCAAGATCGTGTGGAAGTCCGAACGCCGCAAATCAGCAGCGCATCCGTCCTCGCACACACGTTCAAGCCACCGGACAACCTCCACCTCCTTGCTCCAGCGAATCAGCGGAAGCAGCAAATCCTTCCAGACGCAAGGCCACCGGGAACATGTCTCTCGCTAATCCGAGACCATGGGGGAATATCTAGAGGGGGAGAGAGATCCTTCACGAGGAGGTGTGGTTTGTGAGAGGGGAGAGGGGGGCTTTAAATAGGAGGGAGGGAGACCCCTCTCCTCCCATAGCCGGCGCATGATGGGGGGACTCCTCCCCTCCTTCATTCGTGTGGTGAACTTCCACTCACATAAACATGGCCTCCACCCAAAATCCCACTCACATGTATTTAATTTCTACCAAATTAAATGCAACTTCAATTAATAAAACTCTTTTATTTATTTTATTCAGAATTTTTGTTAATTACTAATTAACAAACATTCACATAAAACCCCTTGCAACATTTCAATATCACATGCAGAACCACTTTCTGCAATTTCACCCGAAACAATTCCGGTTTCTATCGAAACAATTCCTGTTTCTATCGAAACATTTCCTGCGCATTGCAAAACTTTTGTCTGGAACATATGTGCTCCTAAATGGTGTCCGGCAACCCTTAAGTGTGTCACCCTACGGTTCGCGAATAATGCAGAAATGATTGAGACTTCTCTCAGATCAATAATCAGAAGCGGGACTTGGAGATCCATACTGACTCCTTCATATTCAACGATGACTTCTGTGATCATGAGAACCTTTAATGTTAGCAATTTAGTCCCTTTGTCTCATGATATAATACATGTCCGAGATTCGATCATCGGTATCCAAATACCTAGTTTGATCTCGTTACCGACATGCACTCTTTTCTCGTTCCCGTGATATAACATTCTAGTGATCACATCACTTGCTTGCAAGCTATCTTAATGTGATATCACCGAGAGGGCCCAGAGTATATCTATCCGTCATCGGGATTGACAAATTCCACTCTTGATCCATGAGCCTCAACATAACACCTTCATAGTACTGAACCCACCTTTATGGTCACCCACATTGCGGTGTGTTTGATGTTATCAAGATACTCTTCCGGTGTTAGCAATTAACATGATCTCATGGTCTAATGACTAAGACTACTTTGTATGATGTTATAGCAATATAAAACATAATGACTTGATCATAATACTATGCTTCGGATGAATGTTCATCACATCATTTCACAAATGTTGTGACCTTGTTATTAACAACATCCAGTGTCCATGATCAGGAAACCTTGATCATCTTGTTAATCAACAAGCTAGTCTATAAGAGAGGCATAACTAGGAACCCTTTTTGTTTATTAAACACACATGTATTGATGTTTCCTATCAATACAATTATAGCATGCAAAATAAACATCTATCATATACAAGGAATACATAATAACAACTTTATTATTGCCTCTCAGGGCATATTTCCTTCAGTCTCTCACTTGCACTAGAGACAATAATCTAGTTTACATAGTGATAAATCTAACACCCATGGAGTTCTGGTGTTGATCATGTTTTTACCTAGGGAGTACTTTAGTCAACGGATCTGCTACATTTAGGTCCCGTGTGCACTTTACAAATATTTATATCTCCATCCTTGACATGCTCGCGGATGGAGTGAAACCGGCGCTTAGTATGCTTGGAATTCTTGTGAGACCTTGGTTCCTTGGCGTTGGCTATGGCTCCATTGTTGTCACAATATATCACCATTGGGTCCAATGCATTAGGAACCACACCTAGTTCCGTTATGAACTCCTTCATCCAAACCGCTTCCTGCGCCGCTTCTGAAGCTACAACATATTCTACCTCCGTCGTTGATCCAGCCACCACAGGTTGTTTGGAGCTCCTCCAACTAACTGCTGCTCCGTTCAAGAGAAATACGTATCCGGATTGAGACTTAGAGTCATCCGGATCAGTGTCAAAACTAGCATCGACATAACACTTAGCGACTAGCTCTTCCTCACCTCCGTATACAAGAAACATATCCTTAGTTCTTCTCAAGTACTTAAGGATATTCTTGACCGCTATCCAGTGTTCCGAACCTGGATCAGATTGGTACCTACTAGTCAAACTAATAGCATGTGCCACATCCGGTCTTGTACATAGCATGGCATACATTATAGAGCCTATGGTTGAGGCATAGGGGATCTTATCCATTATCTCTCTTTCTTCCGTCGTAGTCGGACTTTGAGTCTTACTCAATGTCTTGCCTTGCAACATAGGTAAGAACCCCTTCTTACTTCCGTCCATATTAAACTTCTTTAATATCTTATCAAGGTATGTACTCTGCGATATCCCAATTAGGCGTCTTGATCTATCTCTATAGATTTTAATGCCTAATATATATGAAGCTTCACCAAGGTCCTTCATCGAAAATTTGCTATTTAGATAACTTTTAACACTATTTAAAAGATCTATATCAGTTCCAATCAATAATATGGCATCCACATATAATATCAGAAATGCCACATTGCTCCCACTCACTTTCTTGTAAATACAAGCCTCTCCATAAGTTTGGACAAATCCAAACTCTTTGATCACCTCATCAAAGAGGAGATTCCAACTCCGGGATGCTTGCTTCAGTCCATAGATGGATCGCTGAAGTTTTCACACCTTATCAGCATCCTTAGGATCGACAAAACCCTTAGGTTGTATCATATACAACTCTTCTTCAATATTACCATTGAGGAACGCAGTTTTGACATCCATCTGCCATATTTCATAATCGAAATATGTAGCAATTGCTAACATAATCCTAACCGAATTAAGCATCGCTACGAGAGAGAATGCCTCATCGTAGTCAACTCCTTGAATTTGTCGAAACCCCTTTGCGACAACTCGAGCCTTATAGATGGTTACATTACCATCAACATCAGTTTTTCTTTTGAAAATCCATTTATTCTCAACGGCCTTTCGATCGTGAGGTAAGTCCACCAAGGTCCAAACCTGGTTTTTGTACATGGATTCCATCTCGTATTTCATGGCTTCTAGCCATTTGTTGGAATCAGGGCTCATCATCGCTTCTTCATACATCGCAGGGTCATCTATTTCATCAATCATGAAATTCATAACAGTATTGCGTGCAGTTCAGGGCGCATGTGTCCTTGACCTGCGAGGTTCGGTAGTGTCCTCTTTCGGAGTTTCATGATCAATATCATTAGCTCTCTCTTCATTAGGTGAAGTCAACTCCGAAACAACTTCCGGTGTTGCGCTACTCGCCATTTCATGAAGAGAAGGTTCAATAACCTCTTCGAGTTCTACCTTTCGACTACTCACACCTTTCGTGAGAAACTCCTTCTCAAGAAAGGATCCATTCTTGGAAACAAAGACCTTGCCCTCGGATCTGTGATAGAAGGTATACCCAATCGTTTCCTTAGGGTATCCTATGAAGACGCATTTTTCTGCTTTGGGTTCGAGTTTATCCGGTTGAAGTTTCTTCACACAAGCATCGCATCCCCAAACTTTAAGAAATGACACTTAGGTTTGTTTCCAAACCATATTTCATACGGTGTCTTTTCAACGGATTTAGATGGTGCCCAATTTAAAGTGAATGCAGCGGTTTCCAGTGCATAGCCCCAAAATGACAGTGGCAAGTCAGTCAGAGACATCATAGATCGAACCATATCCAATAAAGTACGATTACGATGTTTTGACACACCATTACGTTGTCGTGTTCTGGCAGGCGTGAGTTGTGAAACTATTCCACAGTCTTTCATATGTGTGCTAAACTCGTAACTAAGATACTCTCCTCCACGGTCGGACCGCAGAAATTTGATCTTTCTGTTATGATGATTTTCCACTTCATTCTGAATTTCTTTGAACTTTTCAAAGGTTTCAGACTTATGTTTCATCAAATAGATATACCCGTATCTACTCAAATCATCCGTGAAAGTAACAAAATAACGATATCCACCTCGTGCCGACACACTCATTGGTCCACACACATCAGTATGTATGATTTCCAATAAATCTGTTGCCAGTTCCATTGAACCGGAAAACGGCGTTCTAGTCATCCTGCCCATAAGGCAAGGCTCACATGTATCAAATGATTCAAAATCAAGTGATTCCAAAAGTCCATCAGAATGGAGTTTCTTCATGCGTTTAACGCCAATATGACCTAGACGGAAGTGCCACATATATGCAGATATATCATTATCAATTTTAATCCTTTTAGCATCAACATTATGAATATGCGTAATACTACTATCGAGATCCAACAGAAATAAACCATTCAACACAGGTGCATGACCATAAAAGATATTATTCATATAAATCGAACAACCATTGTTTTCAGACTTAAACAAATAACCACTTTGCATCAAACACGATCCGGATACAATGTTCATGCTCAGTGCAGGCACCAAATAACAATTATTCAGGTTTATAACTAATCCCGACGGCATATGGAGAGGCAGCATTCCGACGGCGATCACATCAACTCTTGATCCATTGCCGACCCGCATCGTGACCTCATCCCTTGCTAGTTGTCGCTTGTTCCGCAGCCCCTGAACCGAGTTACATATATTAGCAACCGATCCCGTATCAAATACCTAGGTGCTACTGCGAGTACTAGTCAAGTACACATCAATAACATGTATATCACATATACCTTTGTTTGCCTTGCCGGCCTTCTTGTCCGCCAAATACTTGGGGCAGTTGCGCTTCCAATGGCTAGTCCCCTTGCAATAGTAGCACTCGGTGTCAGACTTAGGGCCATCTCGGGGTTTCTTTTCAGGCGTGGCAACAGATTTGCCACCCTTCTTTCCCTTGTGCTTGCCTTTCTTGTCCTTCTTGAAACCGGTGGTCTTATTGATCATCAACACTTGATGTTCTTTCCTAACCTCCACTTCTGTAGTCTTAGGCATTGACAGAAGCTCGGGAAGAGACTTCTTCATGCCCTGCATATTATAGTTCATCACGAAGCTCTTGTAGCTAGGTGGCAGAGATTGGAGAACACGATGTATGCCCAAGTCAATCGAAATCGTTATTCCCAAGGACACAAGCTTATCGGCGTACCCAGACATTTTGAGTACGTGCTCACTAATGGAGTTGTTCTCTTCCATCATGTAGCTAAAGAACTTTTCAGAAGCATTATAACTCTCTACGGCAACATGGGTATCGAAAATCATTTTCAATTCTCCCATGGTATCAAAGGCATTGCCATTTTCGAAACGTTTTCGAAGTTCTGGCTCTAGCCCACACAGTATGCCGCAATGAACTAAGTTGTGGTCCTCCTGACGAGTTATATAGACGTTCTTTTCCTCGTCAGGGGCATCAGGAGCTGGTGGGGGGCCTAGCGGCGCCTCTAGTACATATTGCTTTTGTGCAGCAGTGAGGAGAATCCTCAAATTCATAGACCAGTTGGTGAAGTTGCTACCATTCGCAGCAAGCTTCTCTTTCTCCATGAACACATTGAAATTAAAAGCAGGTGGTGCCATCTACAACAGAATTTGTAAAATATATTTAGAATAAGTTTATGATAGATTGAGTTCAACTAATCCAAATTACTAATGAACTCCCACTCAAAAACGACATCCCTCATGTCCTTTTGGTGAATACATGAACCAAATCCACTACACCAAGTCTGATCATCACGTGAGTCGGTGTAGCTTCAAAGGCGAGCATCTATATGGGCATCATATCAACTATATGACTCATGCTTAACCTTTCGGTCCATGTTCCGAGGCCATGTCTATACATGCTAGGCTCGCCAAGTAAGAACCTTAGTATTCGCGTGTGTAAAACTGTCTTACACCCGTTGTATGAAAGCGTAGAGTCGAGAACACCTGATCATCACGTGATGCCTCAAAACACGATCCGCAAAATGGTAAATACTTAAGGAAGAACACATTTTATCTTGATATCTAAATGAGGGATCATCTTATAATGCTACCAAAAGCGCCAAACTAGCAATATAAGATGCTAACATCTAATGTGTGAAGTGATATGATATGGTCGATGCATTTGATCTCTATCATTTGCATCGTGGTATGATCTCTATCATTCCTTTGTGTGTAAGGCCAAGGTCTATGGAACTTACACGTTAAGTGAGTTGTAAGAGTATCTATCATACATCTACTTACAACAATACCATATCAAGACACTAGCCCAGCAACGATCTAAACTAGACGCCTCTAATTTATCAATTGCAAGTTTTACATGGCTTAGGGCTTTTGGAGATAGAACCGGTCTTACCTACGAACATGAACCACAACGAGGATAACCAAGTTATTAGCAAATCATTGTAAATCAGATATTGACTATAGTAGGAGAGACAGATAACCGCTAGCCACTTATGCAAAACTAGTTGCATGTCAGTCGTGGAACCGGTCTCATGTACGATGACATGTAAGGTTGGTCCGGGCCGCTTCATTCCACTATGCCACCAATATCCAAAGTACATAGAAGATGCAATAACATGATCATCATCGCCCACATATAAACATATGTCTACTACCCGTGCAAAGGACCTACGCATAGATCAGGCTCGGATACCACTGTTGGGTTTGCAACATAGAAAACAAAAAATTTCCTACGATGAGAACTATATGCCAAGATCTATCTACTAGATACAGAGAAACGGGTGGACATACATCCATGGAGAACTTACCCTCGAAGACAACGAGTTTTGTTAACGAGTAGGAACTCGTGGTTGATGTAGTCCTACGCTTGCCGATCTCAAGATCGTGTGGAAGTCCGAGCGCCGCAAATCAGCAGCGCATCCGTCCTCGCACACACGTTCAAGCCACCGGACAACCTCCACCTCCTTGCTCCAGCGAATCAGCGGAAGCAGCAACTCCTTCCAGACGCAAGGCCATCGGGAACATGAATCTCGCTAATCCGAGACCATGGGGGAATATCTAGAGAGGGAGAGAGATCCTTCACGAGGAGGTGTGGTTTGTGAGAGGGGAGAGGGGGGCTTTATATAGGAGGGAGGGAGACTCCTCCCCTCCCATAGCCGGCGCATGAGGGGGGGGACTCCTCCCCTCCTTCATTCATGTGGTGAACCTCCACTCACATAAACATGGCCTCCACCCAAAATCCCACTCACGTGTATTTAATTTCTACCAAATTAAATGCAACTCTCAATTAATAAAACTCTTTTATTTATTTTATTCAGAATTTTTGTTAATAAATTTAATTAACAAACATTCACATAAAACCCCTTGCAACATTTCAATATCACATGCAGAACCACTTTCTGCAATTTCACCCGAAACAATTCCGGTTTCTATCGAAATATTTCCTGCGCTTTGCAAACCTTTTGTCTAGAACATATGTGCTCCTAAATAGTGTCCAGCAACCCTTAAGTGTGTCATTCTACGGTTCGCGAATAATGCAGACTTGATCTCCTCTCAGATCAATAATCAGAAGCGGGACCTGGAGATCCATACTGACTCCTTCATATTCAACGATGACTTCTGTGATCGTGAGAACCTTTAACGTCAGCAATTTAATCCCTTTGTCTCATGATATAATACATGTCCGAGATTCGATCATCGGTATCCAAATACCTAGTTTGATCTCGTTACCGACATGCACTCTTTTCTCGTTCCCGTGATATAACATTCTAGTGATCACATCAGTTGCTTGCAAGCTATCTTAATGTGATATCACCGAGAGGGCCCAGAGTATATCTATCCGTCATCGGGATTGACAAATTCCACTCTTGATCCATGAGCCTCAACATAACACCTTCATAGCACTGAACCCACCTTTATGGTCACCCTGTTACGGTGTGACGTTTGATGTTATCAAGATATTCTTCCGGTGTTAGCAATTAACATGATCTCATGGTCTAAGGACTAAGACTACTTTGTATGATGTTATAGAAATATAAACATAATGACTTGATCGTAATGTTATACTTCGGATGAATGTTCATCACATAATTTCACAAATGCTGTGACCTTGTTATTAACAACATCCAATGTCCATGATCAGGAAACCTTGATCATCTTGTTAATCAACAAGCTAGTCTATAAGAGAGGCATAACTAGGAACCCTTTTTGTTTATTAAACACACATGTATTGATGTTTCCTATCAATAAAATTATAGCATGCAAAATAAACATCTATCATATACAAGGAATACATAATAACAACTTTATTATTGCCTCTCAGGGCATATTTCCTTCACTTAAATCTAACAGCACCATGGTAATAAGGGTATTAAGAACAAATACCTTTCTCTTTAAATTGGGCCCTCCCAGCTGGTCGGTGGCCTTGCGCTTGTTTGGTGACTGGTGGTACTCGTTGTATCCTGCGGCATGTGGGGGTACCATCCTGTTTTGCGCACCTGGAGCACCACACATTCGTAGGTATGTACCACCGTGCTATAGTAAATGAAGAAGAGACGGTGTCACAGAGGCTTCCACGAAAATAGGATGTAGACAAAGACAACTTTTAGCATAGGGATACATCCAGGTTGTAGCCAACCACTTTCAGCATTAGAAAGAATGGAAGAATGCAACGAATATACTGCTACATTACATTTTTAGGAAACTTTTAAGGGAACTGATGGGACCATCCATGTCCGTAGTGGCCGTGCGCGCCACTGACCCATAATTCTCCATATAGAATCTGACACAAAATCCATTGCACATTACGAGTAGCAACTAAAGGTTACAGAAGTGAAGAACATCGAAATCGAACTCGACCAAATGCCCCAATCAGAACAGCGGTGACCATGCCCTGATCCGAAATCCATACGAAATTAGTACCACCTCCCCCACCGCCACCCCCCATCACCATCACCACCCCCACCCCACCCAAATGACCCAATCGATTAGAGAAGAGGAAAATATCCTGATTAGGTGATTTCGAGGTGAGCAATAAGAAAGAACTCCACAATCAAAACATACGGAATACTACTACTCCTAGTACTAATAGTACCCCCAATGGCCCAATCGGAAGCAAAATAAGCAAAGCCGGATTTCGAGGTGAGCAAAAATACACCCACCTATATCAACAAGAACTCCCCACTCGGAGGTTGCATCAGTTCCAATAGTTGCTTGGTGGATGTGAGCTAGCTAGTGATGGTTTCTTGTCTTGTCGTCGATAGAAAGGCATGGGCAGGGGAGTAGTAGTACTAGTAGTAGGGCTGGGAAGTACACTTTTTTCTACAGTAAGTATTTTTTAAGTGGCAGTGGCGGGAACATTTTGGTGGGAGGGAATCCTGAATTTTTGATCCCAGCTATCACGTGGTGGCCTACAACTGTTTCAAGCGGGACCCACGTCAGGGGTGAGTTAAAGAAGGTCCCACATCAAGTGGGTGAGATAATTGACCGAGCCAACCTCCTCCTTCCCTTGGTACCAGTACTAGTTCTCTCGGGTCCTCTCCAAGGACAGAGAAAATCGTCCCTCTTTGAATCAAATTGATCCCAACTTATTATCCTTTTCCTGATTCGTCTCACGGAGTAGTGGACAAGACGACGGTAGTTGCAGCATAGGGCACCAGCGCTGGGGCCTCAAAAACAGTTTAGGAATCGATAAAATGATAAGCTCGGATTTCAGACTAGAAACACAAAAACAAATATACTCCGTATATACTAATATATGGAATAGTTTCCAATTACAATTCAGCTAACAAAGGCCTAGAAATCATAATAAGGTAGCTCCATATTACAGAACTACGACAGTAGCGAACCAATCATGGGATAGTTCTACACCCCAAGAGTTTTGCAACTGGGCTAGTGGTCATGAGATTACCCAAACGGCACCAAAAGTACACCCCTGATGATCAGCAGCCCTCCATCAAATCCATCCAGAAGCAGCGTACATGATCCATAGCCTCAGGTACAGGCTCATCAATGAACAGGTAATCGTCATTACCATCAAAGTCTTATTCGGTCGTTTGCTTCTGTGATTAGTAGATTAACAGATACGTTTATAGAGAAACATCAAAGACACAAAACCTAAACATTTGTCATTCTATAGATATACATTGTCATCTGGCATAGCGGTAGTACCGGAAATGAAACATGTTTCATGCAGCTTGCACTTTTTCTCTCCTCCCCCTTCTCCAAGTTGATCTAGATGCTTAGGAGCTGCCTCTGTCAATTGATCTAGTTGATCAACATCTGCTTCCCCTACTTGATCTTGATGATAAAGATGTGCTTCCCCTGGTTCATATGGAGGATCATATGGTTCACCATGAAATACCCATCTAACATCTGTGCTTAGTATCCCAAATGTAAAAATATGGTCTTCCACTATAGTTGGAGGCAGCACCCTACGATTCGCACACCACTGGCAGGGGCAATGTACTTTTGAGTTGTCACAATGAGCTATAACAAATCCCATAAATCGTAGAACATCAAGGATACATTTAGCGCTGCCTAATTGAGCAATCTCTATCCAAAATCTGCCCATCTGTTTAATTATGACATACAAAGTTGGTTATTATTAAAAGAAAGCAGGAATCATATGGATGGAGTACAAAAACTATATATGCCTATGCGTTTCAGCAAACATATTGATAGCAAAAATCGCCGAAGGTATTTAGGAACACAGACTCGGCGCAGAATAAACTATGACCATGCAGATTGAGGACAAATTAAACTACGTATTTGATAGGGCAATAAAATGTCAACCAGATCGAGCTAGAGATAGAAGGACTACCGTGGGATTGACGTGCCCACCGGTGCGTCTCAAGAAGACCGACGGGTAGGGAAAGCTTCTTCGCCCATGTTGGTAATGAGGAGCGGCCGTAAGCGCGTCTGTTTTGTGGGGAAGGGCGTGAGGCCTAGGCAGCGGAGGGTGGAAGTTAATACACAGCATGAAGGGGTGCATAGGGATAACTTTGGAAATTCTGACCTACCCTTCTTTGGGTACCACCATATATGTGGCCCACCTGCCAGTCACCATAGATCAAAATTGATCCAAAACTTGTCAAAATACAAGTTTATGTTTTACCATGGAAACTAATCCACATAGCATTGCACTTTGCAAACGAATGGCTTTATGTCAAAAAGTTACTTAATTTCAGCATCTTTAGCTAGGAAGCTTGGAAACTCATGAAAGTAGGGTAGTATCCATCAAATCTGGAATCTCCTTTGTAAACAATTGCTTGAAATGCCAAGATGCACCGATCTACCAAATATGGACAGGTTTGTAAGCTTGGTTGGCGAAGATGCTTCAATGTACGGAGTAGTACAAAACATGAAAAAGGTACAAAAACTATGGTTGTGACCTTGCTCCTCTTGTTTGAAAGCCTTGAATTAATGTTCATTAATTTCGGCATATGTCTATAAACTCATTAAATGCTGGAAAGCATACAGGCCTATGGGTCGATCTGACGGGGACATCATCTGAAGTGGGAGTAGTGTACCTTAGAAGCTTCAACTTCAAAATTTCGGCAGAGCGCCGAAATATCCTGCCCACCCATTCAAACATCCCGCCCATCCATTCAAACATTTAGCCCCAAAAATTATTTTATTGCACAAATTTAGCTTGGAAGCTTGAAAGGGCATTATACATTGTGTGAAAAAAGGGGGCGGTGGTATTTTGAGCCATCATCTTTGTAGTTGCTTGTTTCACAACAAAACACATTGTTGTTACTTGGAAATTTGAAAACAAACTTCAAATTTGGAAGCAGACATATTGGTTGATTTGCAAAGATGCACCGATCTATCAAATATGGACACGTCATCATAAACTATTTCCATGACCTTGGCCACCTTTTTTTGGACGATGGTCATCTTCTTGAAAGCCTTAAATTGTTCGAAAATTTCAGCAAATGCCTAGAAACTCGTTTAAATGCTGGGAACCAACTCTGGCTGGCATGTGGGCCTAGACGGTGACAGCGCTTCTGAGAGGCCCCACAACAGAGTAATGTATGCTAGAAGCTTTGACCTCAAAATTTGGTACAGCGCTCAAACATCGCACCCATCCATTAAAATATCTCGTGCATCCATTCAAACATGCTTCACCTCTTTCAAGAATGCAAAATTCCTCTTCTATCCCTGCTCCGGAAACAAAACCCCTAAAACCTAAACCCTCACCAAGCACATAGCATGCACTTATAGATCAAAATTTAAGTTAATTTCGTTAAATTGGGTAACGCCATTCTGTTTGATGAATATAAGCATAAATCCTGAGTAATATCAAAAATTCCCTAAACCATAAACAACCCCTAAAACTTATACCCTAAACCCTAAAGCCCTAAACCCTCAGCCATAAACCCTAACCAAGCAGGTGTCATGCACACATTGATCAAAATTTGAGATACTTTCATTAAATCAGCTAACACCCATTCTTTTCTACGAGTATAAGCATAAATTTTTAGCATTATTGAAAATTCGCTAAACCCTAAACCCTAAACAACCCATAAAACTAAACCGTGAAAACCTATAACCCTAAACACTCTACCCATAAACCCTAACCAAAGCAGGTATCATGCACTTATACATCAAAATTTGAGACACTTTCAATAAATTGATGTAATGCCATTATATTCCACGAATATAAGCATAAAGCAACTTGAACATTATTGAAAATTCCTAAAACCCAAAACCCTAATCACCTAAAACCCGAAAACCTAAACCCTTACCAAGCACGTAGCATGCACTTATAGATCAAAATTTGATATACTTTCATTTAATTTGGTAACGCCATTTTATTCGACGAATATAAGCATAAATCTTGAGCATTGTAGAAAATTCCCTAAAACCTAAACCCTAAACAACACCTAAAACCTAAACCCTAAAAACCCAAACCCTCAACACATAAACACTAACCAAGAAGTTATCATGCACTTTATAGATCAAAATTGAAATACTTTCAATAAATTAGGTAACGTCATTCTATTCGATGAATATAACAATAAAGCTTGAGAATTATTCTAAAATTTCTAAATTCTAAATCCTATAAAACCATAAAACCTAAACTGTAAAAACCTAACCAAGCAGGTATCATGCACTTATAGATCAACATTTGTGATACTTTCATTAAAGCAGGCAACACCATTCTATTCGACGAATATAAGCATAAATCTTTGAGCATTATTGAAAATCGCTAATCCCTAAACCCTAAACAACCCATAAAACCTAAACTGTAAAACCCTAAATCATCGACCCATAAACCCTAAACCAGCAGGTATCATGCACTTATAGATCAAAATTTGAGATACTTTCGTTAAATTATCGTCATGCCATTCTATTACATGAATATAAAAATAAAGCTTGAACATTATTGAAAATCAAAAACCCTTAACCGTAAACCCTAATAACCTCCTAACCCTAGAACCCTAACTTCCCAACCTTAGAACCTCAAACCCTTACCAAGGAGGTATAATGCACTTATAGATAAAATTTTGAAATACTTTTATTAAATTGCGATAACGCCATTCTATTCCATGAATATAACCATATATATAAAGCTTGAACATTATTATTGAAAATTCCCTAAACCCTAAAACCTAAACAATCATAAACCCTAAAACCCTGAACAACCCTAAACCCTAAAAGCCTAAACCCTAAAATCCTAAACCATAAACCATGAACCCTTAAACCCTCAACCCAAAATAAAACCCCGAACCCTAAACTTAACCCTAGTATATATGTACTTTGAGTGAAAACCGGGGCAGTGGGATTTTAAGCCATGTTTCGTAGTAGCTTCATGACTAAAGCCATTGTTGTGCCTTAGAAAATTGAAATAACTTCCAATTCGGAAGCTTCCTTTGTAAATAATATTTTAAATGCCAATACACACCATAACAAATATGGATAGGTTATTATAAACTATAGAAAAGATATGGCCATGACCTTGGTCATCTAGTTTGAATGCCATGCATATTCTTACATGGTACTCCATATATTGTGATACATTTTTTTCTCAGAAGCTATCAAATTTCAAGATTATATTTTTCCATGGAAACTAGCTAGTGCACATAGTGAGACACGAAGAGAGAAAATAATGGATGCATTTATTTTTATTTTTTTCTTTGTATTTTTTAAAATGGTCAAAATTAGGTGTTATTACCATTCATATCAAAAAGTTGAATTTTGCGAAACTCTTGGTGGTTCTCCAATATTTGACTACTTGATATCTTTGAATTATTTTAAAAAGTCAAGAGCAAGGTATATCACACACTTTCTAGTTCGAAATTAGACATATTTACTTCAGACTGTTAAAAAGTCATTTTATTGCATAGATTTAGCTAGAAAGGAAATTCATGAAAGTTGGGCATTGTCCATCAAATCTAGAATCTTCTTTTGAAATGCCAAGATGCAGATATCTACCAGATATGGACATGCTATTATAAACTATAACAGAGATATGGTCATGACCTTGGTCATATTGTATGAAAGCCTTCAACATATATTGTTTAACAATTTTGGCAAATGTGTGGAAACTCATTTATATGTTGGTAAGCATACTATCGCTGGCGTGTGGGTCTAGACGGGGCCAACACGTGAGAGCGGCCATGTCGGAGTAGCGTACCTCGGAAGCTTCAACCTCAAAATTTCCGCATGGCGCCGAAACATCCTGTGCACATCTATTCAAATATCCTGTGGATCTATTCAAATATCCCGCCCCGCTTTTTGCAAATGCAAAATTACTCTTCTATCCCTGCTCCGGAAATAAGGACCGTGGGAGTACTGCAATAATAGAGGGGTATAGGTCGTAAATGTGCGTCATCCCACCTATATCCCCCCCATCGTCTCTTCCCCGCCCATATCCCTCCAACCTCGACCTTTCTCTAGCTGCTTCACCGCCTGCCCTCTCTTCCACACCAGAGCTCTTCCACTACAGGCGCTCTTCACCGGAACTATTTCACCGACTCCCTCGCAGCACGGGATCTGCTTCGCCAATGCTGTCGTCTAACCTACCGGGGCCGCTTCACTGAATCATTCATTGTTGGCCCTGAAATGTCGAGCCGCCGCCCCCACCGCCCACTTGCATGTCCCACCGTCCTCACCTCGCAGCAGTAATTTCTCTTGCCCGTTTGCTATATTTTTGATACTCGTAAGCTACGAAATCGTTAGGATGTTGCTCAATATCCTGGATGCTGTTGTCATTTTGTTTGCAACCTTCATCTTGTAGGTCCTATCCACATCATTAGCTTCTTGCTTTTATTCTCTTTCTTTATTCTCACGCTATCAATTTAATCCTCCAACACGAACTCATATATTCTATTATTTCCGAGCGCTCGCACGGGTCATGCAAACAGCTCATAGAGGATCCAACACTAACAATCTGATGCCCAACAAGGCTGAATCGTGAGGTTTCCTTGTGTTACTTAGGACAGTTTCTTGTCATGTTAATTAGTTGTATAACCTGCATGCCTAATAAGTTAATAAGTCATTCTACCTAAGAACTTTCCATGACATTTGCATTTATGTTCAATTGTGAATATATGTGCGAATGCTTAATTCGGAAAATGTTCATCTAGTTTGGATGATATTCTAGTCATTTTAATGCTATATGTTGGTGTTTTCACCTGTTTTCATCCTTCCAAACCAGCTATCTAGTTTGAAACATACATTTGGTAATTTTTAATGCTATGTTTTTGGTGTTTTTCAAGAGTTTTCATCTTTCCAAACCAACCAACTTGGTTTCAAATGTTGTGCAGAGAAATGACAATAGAGTACAAGGCCAGAGTTCCAACAGCTCTGCTCAGATTCTTCTGGCAGATTGACCAGGAGTCGCACCCGCTCGAGAAGGAGCTACTGTCAGCCTGAACATGCTACTATAAGTTCATACTTACTTTAAATGATCTCTACTTTATATAATACTACTTGTTTCCCTTGTTGTTTGTTTTAACCTGTTTCACCTGTCGTCGGATTAATGACAAGTACGCCATGAGGGGGTCCTCGAGGCGTGTGGAAGAGAGGGGTGTGAGACGTACGGTGTTCTGGGACGATGAGCACACAAGTTTACCCAGGTTCGAATCCATGGCTTTGGGACGGATCCTACTCTGCTAGCAATCCGATGTCTGGCGAGCCAGAATATGGATTACAAGGGTTTCGCCTGTGTGAGTTGAGATTATAGACTATTGTGAGGGTTCCCTAAAGGCTCTCCCTAGGACGGCTTATATAGATATCCGGCCTAGGGTTTACAGGAGAGATCTATCCGGCTACGACTAAGAGTCGATTACAGAGTACATCTTGAACTACAAGTAACACTATGGGTCTATGTCGGTAAGTCTTCTGGGCCTTCCCGTAGCCGGACTGGACTCCATCTCTTCTCCCTGATTGGGCCGCCCGTGAAGCAAATCTCTAACCCGAAGTGGGCCACCCTGGTCAGTGAGGTACAGTGAGGATACCTGGAAAGTATATCCCCAACAGCAGCCCCCGGAGGCCTCCAAGATCCAAAGTCGGATTCATCATCATCTAGCTTGACCTTCGGCTTGCAGAATCTTGAAGGGTTCCTGAAACTTCAAAAGAAAATATACGATCCGGGTCTCAAAAATGAGTTGGACCTATGAATACGTTTATTCATGTTTCCAGCTCGAAATTCAAACTAAGCGGGAACTTCGTCTCTGACATAACCTGACAATAGTCATGGTCAAGTCACATCACTGACAGACATTTCCTGTCAGCATGACCGTTTGTGGGTCTGCCTTTCGTGGAACTGAGGCGCCGTTTCAATGCGTGCGTGTAGATCGAGGCAGCATAATCATCACGTGGGGGTTTCCCAATCCTTTCCACGATGTGTGGCGTGTTCACTATAGCGTTTACACGAACCTTGACGCGGTTGGTGGATATAAGTGGTGAGGATTCTTTTCCCCATCTCCTTCACCAGTTCCTTGTGCCGTTTCCTTCTCCTCTACTCCTCCCATGAAATTAGGGCTCCATCACTTCCCAAAAACTTCCAACGCCGCCCATCCAAGGTCACCAGCACACCGGAAAAATGGCTTCTGCATCATCCTCCGGCACGGCAGCAACGGCGGCGGTGGCGGAGGCGAGAAACCGTGGGGTTTGGATCCCGTGTGTCCTCGACGATCCCAATCTCCGTGTTGTTGAAGAAGAAGGGCTCCTCCGCGCCGGTGACTGGCGGAGCGGCTTCGGTGAAACCATCCCCAACCCTCATGATGATGAACGAGTGCACTTCGGCACTCATCTTGACAGAGGTATAAGCTTTCCTCCCTCGGATTTCTTTTCCGAGGTCATTGGTCATTACGGAGTTCATCTCCATCATCTCCCCCTGAACTCCATCTTAGAGATGAGTGTGTACGCCTCTTTGTGCGAGGGGTATCTCGGCATTAGGCCGAGCCTTACTATTTTCCGGTACTACTTCCACGTCCAGAGAAATTCCATTACTGCCGGTAATCCTTACATTACCGGTACCATTAGTTTTTCGGTTAGGCAAGAGCGCGTTTATCCTCGGATCATGGCTAGTGAATCGGTCAAACAATGGTCGTCCACTTTTTTCTATCACAAGGATATTCCCTCTCCCAGCAAAGATCGTGCTTTGCCGGCTTTTGTTGACGGAGCCGCCACTCCTCAAGAATCCTAGGATGAGGTTGCTCGGGCTCTCAGTGACGATCTGCTCCTTGCCAAGAGGCGGATCGAGTATTTGATGAAACACAAGGGCCTGAGAGGGTCCGAGTTAGTTCAATGTTGGGTGGCACGCCGGATCCAACCTCTTCAACATCATGGAGATCGACTGATGCATTCCATCACGTCATCGAAGAAGGATTCCCTCTGCATCAGCCCCAAAACCTACGAGCCAAAAGATTATGTAAGCCAAATCAAATGGTTGATAAGGGAGCGGATCGAGAGGAAGATTCCGGAGTTGTCCCTGGACATGCATACAGCGGAAGATCCCGTTGTGCCGTAAGCTTCAGCAACAACTCTTTTCATGTGCTCATCTTTATATTACTTCGCAATACCGGTATACTTCTTCTTTTTAGCTTGCCGACCTCCTTGAGTCGGAGCTTGCTCCAGTCGAGGGATATCCTCCTGAGTTTTCTCAGGACAAGGGTGAATTGGTTCCAATGCCGGACGTCGTTCCTCAGAAACGCAAAGCTCTGACATTGGCCATTGGCACAAAGGAAGTGCATGTTGTGAAGAGGTAATCTTTCCTCACAAGGTCTTTGTATTTTGCTCGTAATTCCTTCCGAGATGTAATGTTCTTTGTTATATTACCTTCTCAGAGCTAAACAACTCATCAAGGGCAAGGGGAAGGGAGTAGTCTCAAAGCCCCTACGTCAGTCAAAGCTAAAATTGGCTTCTCCTGCCTTGGCTCCTCCGACTCCTGTCCCTCAGCCTTCTGCAGCACCGGAGATTACTCCATCTCCGACAGTTGTAGAAGATCCGGCTCAATCAGCAGAGCCAGTGATCCTTGAATCACAAACTGACATCACCATGGGTGACTCAGGTTTCGATAAGGGTGAACCCTCTTCGGGTAATGATTCCTCGGTAGAGACCTTCACCAACAATCTCCTAGATAATCCGGGACTTGCCAAACTTGGCCTATCTCGGAAGTCTGTGGAGGAGATTCCACGGCTAGCCCGGTAATGCTTGGAAAGCCGGACTATCTCTGCCGAAGAAGAAGCGCCAGAAGCAGAGGATATCAAGCACTTTGGTCTTCTTTAACAAGTTCGTCTTCACGACAAGAAGCTGAGGACCGACGAGCTTCCAACTGCGCCAGTGGTGCCCCTAACCCTCGCCGAGAAGGTTTTTGTTGAAGTGAATGCGATCTTGGATAAACTCACTCGCGAACAATATGTAAGTCGTAATTCCAACTCCCATTTTTCCTTATTTCATATCATATCCTCTAGCCCCCAAGCATGAAGTTGGACAATCAAATTCGGTTTTATGCTTCCTTAGGATGCCAAAGAATGAACTAGTGTAGCCCCCAAGGCTCGTGCTGATATTAGTAAAAATATTAGCCCGAGTCTTTAGTAGACTTTTGACTCTGGGTATTCTGACTTACAGAAAGTATATTCCTATAACCAGGATTTGTTGAAGAATGTTTGCAACAAGCGGAAAGAAATCAGAGCTCTCCGGCTTGAAAATGCACAATTGAAAGTTTCCAGGGATGAGGCCGAAGGTAAACATTCCGAAACTCAAACCTTGTCTTGTATTTCATAGTCGAATTTTTGTTGAACTGTTGTTCTTTTGACTTACAGCACTGGTGAAACAGTCCTGTGCTATGATTGAAGAGGCCGAGAATCTTAAGACCCTGGTGGTGGAAAACAAGGAACTTCGCCAAGAGCTGGATAAGCTTAAGGCGGATCATGAGAAGAACATTGCTCAAAATCTCGAATCCACCTCCATGGCCACCGAGGAGCGTGATCGTAAGATTACGCTCCAAGATAAGAAAATCTCGGATCTCAGCAATGATCTGTTCAGAGAAAGGGACATTTCTGAGGCACTCCGGGCTGAACTCCAGAGTCTTCGGGAAGAGAAGGCCAAAGTCGACGATGTCATCTTTGGTATGTTTCCCTTTTTCTGACTTATCTGCATCTTCCGACTCTTTGGAGTCCCGGTTTACTTGACTTACCCTTTGCATTATATGCGCAGGTCCTCTGAACTTGATGGACTCAGCCTCTGCCGAATCTCGCACTAGCCGGCTTACCCAAGTCGGTGATTTGATGCATGACTTCCGCTAATCCCTCGAAGATATTGGCGAAGTTCTCAAGGTTCCGAAC
This sequence comes from Avena insularis, assembly GCA_023614405.1. Lineage (NCBI taxonomy): Eukaryota > Viridiplantae > Streptophyta > Magnoliopsida > Poales > Poaceae > Avena > Avena insularis. The sequence continues at coordinate 150,140,243 of CM042690.1, forward strand.
ATGCATAGCATGTCCGGCTTTGAGGTGCGAGATAAGGCCAAGGATATGCCGCAGCTTGTTCAGGACTGGAACATGTCCTACGCGCGAACTGCAGCGCAGAATGCTCTCACCATGGTTATGAGCCACCATGGAAACATAGAAATCTGGCAAGCAACCAGAGGGTACTGCAAGGTGGACGAAGATGGACAGAAGCAAGACATGTCATGGTGGTGTCACGGCAGATACCATGGATAGGCTAAAGGTGGGGCCAATATGCACTAGAGGAATCCAGGGAGGGATAGTGTGGTGATTCCACACACAGATGCTTTGTATTCTCCAAGTTCACAAGGTTTACAGATGCTCCTTGAGCTGTATTAGGGAGAGGAGGAAGAAGAAGCTCTCTTACTCTCACCACTACTTGTTTCTCTACCAATGAACTACTCACCCGCCCGCCAGCCCCAACTACAGAGGCCCTAGTGCCCCTTATAAAGGGGAAGCTAGGTCTCCAGTTAGGGCATACGTGGAGACATATTCTTGGGAATATGCCTCTCCCAAAATAGCAAACCGGTCGGGTCTCCTTTTGCCATCGTAAGCCATGCAGAGACTACGTAAGCCTCCGCGGCGCCAGCGTCAGCCGACATAGGGTGTGTCACCTTATTCGGCCACGCCTCGCTAGTCCCTCCCTCTGTTCGCTTCGCTCACGCTCCTGCGCATAGAGGTCCCCCTTTGACTAGCGAGATACCTTCCTTCTCTTTCAAGCCTGATATAACCCGGATCATGCCTGGTTAATCCGGCCCCGTGGGTACCTGCATACAAGTTACAAAAAACCTGCCAGCATACGACATATGCCGGCCGGGACACAGTTAGGTGGACATCCTCCGGTCCGGGTTACTCCGTAAGTCGGCCTGCCTTGAGGTGACTCGGCCAGCATACACTTTGACCTTGCCGTACTTCGGCTAACTCGGCCTCTATACCCCGGCGTGACCCTACCCAGGGGTATTCCCCCAACATTAGTCCCCGAAGCTAGTGCGGTCTTAGCAGCTTCAGCTGCTAAGGCCACGGCAGGTTCAATCTTTTTGCTCCTTTTTTCGAGTTACTCTGTAGCTCGGATCCCGCGGCGTAGCATTCCCTTGGCACATTCCGAGTCATCACTCGCTGGCCGGGCTACCCTTCAGTTTTTCGGGTTATCCTTCCTTCTCTCATACACTTCCCCACGTCCTACGTGGAGGGTAATCATCATCTTGCCTCATTTTAAGGGCCTGCGCCAGTTACTGCACTTATTGTCAGAGGTTACTATAGCAAACGTCGCGTTGCAGCTGCCTCCTCATTAACTGCATCACCACATCGTGTCGTGGGATCCCCTGTTTCCTGTGGCTTGCCTCTGATTGGCTGATCCGGCTGATACACGGCCACTCCATGTGGCCTCGATGCACAGCACGATCCCACTACCCACTGCTGGGGCGTGGTTAAATAGGGGAGGGGCACGCCCCTTGGCTATTTCCCCTTCTCGTGCCCCTCTACCTCTTCTTCTTCCTTGCGACAGCACCGCCGTCGCTGCATTTGCTCTGCTGCGCCGCCGCTGCACCGTGCTTCTTCGCATTAGCCTTGCTGCCGCTCCCGTGCTGCTTCAACGTCATGGGTCCGTGCAAATCCAAGCCACTGCCTCCCTCGTCTGAACGGGCCGGCGACGACAATGACCTGGAGATGACTGAGGAGGAGCTCGCCGTCATTGAAGAAGAGATGGAGGAGGGGGTGAAACCATGGAGCGCGGTGCCTGGGCCGGTTCTTGGGTGTGCCAAGACGACCTGGATTGGCTCTACTGCACCCGCCGCATCCCAGAGGGCGTGATTTCTCGCCTTGCCGCCGAGGAGCTTGCTCCCTCACCCAATCCGGGTGAGTTTATCGTATTCCTTTCTCACTTCCAGCGCGGCTTCGGCCTGCTAGTGAGTGATTTTTCCACGACTTCATCAACATCTATGAACTCCAACCTCACCATCTTCCGGCGAATGCCATCACTTCCCTTTCCTCCTTCGCATCTGCCATAGAAGGATATTTCGCCATGTGGCCTACTAAGGAGCTCTGGATCCGGTTCTTCGGTCTGTGAAGGAACGTGGTTCCGGATAAGGAGCGTGCCTCGGAGGACAAGCACTTGACCCAGTGTGGTGCGGCCTCCATCTCACCCCGAAAACTATCTGTCTTCCCCTAGGTCACGGGGCTCAATTCCTACAAGGGCTGGGCTCGGACCTTCTTCTATGTGAGGAATGGTTCGGATGAGAATCTGATCTGGCTGCGCCCCTTTGCGATGGGTCCTCCTAATCCGGCACTATGGGACCGTGTTCCCAAGAAACCCACTGCCCTGGCGAATTAGGTCAATAAGCGGTTCCAGGAGCTGAAGGATCTGGGGTTGTGCAACGATTTCCCCCCTACAAAAGCGCACACACAAGCTCTACCACATGAGCTGGCGACTTGACCCCAACCGGACCTCCTCAATCGAGTTGAACAACACTGAGATCTTTCGCCGGATCAAGGCCATCTTCACGACCGATAAGGACTTCTCCGCTGATTGGGAGTGGGGGTTGGAGCATTACTGCCAGGACAAGCCTCCTCCTGCGGTAAATCTCATTACCCACCCCTTTTTCGAGTTATATCCTATGTCAGAGCATGTTATTTATTTGATCCTTTTGCGTTTTCCTTTTAGTTGTTTCTTCAGCAGACCCTTGAAGATGGCACCGAGCCTTCCCTCAAATGGGGGAAGGATCGACTTGTCTCTGACAAGGAAGAACTGGATCAGGAAATGTTCCTGCCTACCCCGGACGCAACCAAGCGACCCTCTGGTAACTTCTCTTCCTTAAGGAATTGGCCTGATGATGAAGATGTTTCTGACGTTGAGGTGTTGAAGGTATATAACCCAGCGCCTATTTCTTACGCACTTCCGGCTTTAGCTAACCCGTCTGGGCAGATCCATGAAGATCCCCCTCTTGCTTGAGTGAGCCGGCCCTAGCTGCATCTAAGAAATGGGATGCCACTTCCGCTGCTTCTTACGGGCCTCCCAAGACAACCAAAAGGCGGAAGAAGTCCGCTGACAAGGTCGCCAGCAAACCTCCGACTAAATCCATAGTTCAGAGAGCTCGGAAGCCCAAGGATCCTTTGACTTCTGATGAGTAAGTCACTTTTTTCTTTGTTCAATTCTCTACCTCATGCTCCTCTATCCATATACCTTTCTTTTTGTTATAATTTGTTATTCTTCGTTTAATTCGATAGGGCTGCCGTGGAGGTTCCCCAGAGCGGCTCCAGCATCACTTCACCCCTCCAGCGTACTCCATCTCCCTCTCGCAACGATGACATGCGCCCACTGAGGCCAATTCAGGAAGGCTCGATGGCTGCACCGGACCTTAGTCCACCTCGTCTAGAGGGGGGCAACCTCGGAGCAGGGGGAAGTGCCACGGCCGAGGTAGCTGATGCTCCCAGCACTTCATCGGCTCATCTGCAACCCGTCACCTCCGAGGTACCAGCAGCAGCACCAGCACCCGCAGAAGCATTAGCACCAGTACCACCAGCAGCACCAGCAGCACCAGCAACACAAGCACCAGTACCAATACCAACTCCTTCTGCCTCGTCCGAGTCTTCCAAGACTCGGCGAGAAAACCCAGCTAGCACCAAGGCCGCACCCAAGTCCAAATCTGTAGCTCAAGCCTCAGCCTCCCAGCAGCAGCCCAAGGCTAAGAAAGGTTATGGCGCCACCAAGGCAACATCCATCGAGGCTGGACAGCACACGCTCGCGTCTATGCTGCCGAAGAGAGATGCTTCCTCCGGGTCAGCTGGCAGCAAACAACTCACGTTGCATACCAGCCCTGCTGCCGCCCTAGTTGCGAGGAGAGAAGCCTACGCCAAGGGCTTGGTGGCGCCTCACATGCTTAGCGGAGAGAGCTATCCTCCAGCTTTGATTGAATTGTCGATAATTGGAACAAAGCGGAGTTCGTCGATCCAAACAACGATCTGTCGGAGAAGTTTGGGCCCGCCGAATTTAGCGCACAAACGAACACAGCAGCCAAGGCTATCAACATTGCTGGCCGGATGATGGAGGTATGCTACTTTGTCCTTTACTTAATACGCACAATTGCTTAGAGACATACCCATTAGTCCCCGAGCCTCTGGGGGAGTAACTTGTTACTCGGCCGGATGCTCCTTAGCGAACTAGCATAGCTCCTTAGTAGCTTCGAATATGCACACACCTAGAGCCGGGTTAAGTTCCACTTGGCCCAGATTTTGTACACTTCGAACATGCACACACCTAGAGCCGGGTTAAGTTCCACTTGTCCCGGATTTTGTACACTTCGAACATGCACACACCTAGAGCCGGGTTAAGTTCCACTTGGCCCGGATTTTGTACACTTCGAACATGCAGACACCTAGAGCCAGGTTAAATTCCACTTGGCCCGGATTTTGTACACTTCGAATATGCATACAAATGAGCTAACCTTGCTCTTTTCAGATCACTACCAATCGCCGTACTGCTGAGTTTCAGTGCCTCTTGGACTCACACAAGGGGCTGCGCTCGAAACATGCTGTGCTTCTTGCTAGTGCGAGAAAAAGGGTAAGTTTTTTCTTCGACTTCTCCCCTATCTTTCTTTGTCTTTTCCTGCTGAACTAATTTGTCATTCGGATTGCACAGCCGGAGTGGAGGCCGAAAACAAAATTATCAGAAAAAACTTGGCCGAGATAGGTAATTCTATTTGATTACTCAATTTCCATGCTCTCTCTCCTTTCTCCTGAGCTCGGCAGATATTCATACCTCGATTCTGCCAGGTCAACAAACCGTTGCAGTATCCCTTGAAGATAGTGTGCCCGTGCCTGACATGATGCTGCATTTTCTCGAACAAGCAGGGCAACATCAGGCTGAGCTCAAGAAGAAGGATGACGAACTTGCCAAACTCTAAGCCAAGGATGATGAAGTTGCCAAGCTCAAGGCTGAGATGAAAAACTTAAAGAGCTTCACAAGATTGAGATGGACAAGGCTGGCCAAGACTTCACCGAAGAGCGAGAACGTCTTAGCCTTCAACTTTCAAAGGATCAAGAATTGTTCAAGGAGGCCGACGTGAAGCTTGACTCGTCGAATGTCGAACTTGAGAAGCTCCGGAAGAGGCGTGCTGATTGCACCAACGAGCTGACTCGGATCCATAGTCATATCTCTCGTAAGCTCATTTCCCTCAGCTGATATGTATTTCTCCGGGTTAAATCTTTTTACTTATTTCACTTGTTTCGTTTTCAGGCAAATTCCCCCAGAGCGATGCCATTGCGGCTACTGCTGTCGCCAAGTTCCGCCAGCAGAGGGGTACCCCAACTGGTCCTGGGTCTGAAACTATTCCCTATGACATGGAGGACTTGCTGGTCAGCCTATCCTATCGCATTGAAATTGTGAAGAACTATGGCTCGGGTCTCCTTTATTCAGCCGTTCGGATCTTTCGTGCCCTTTGGCCTGATGAGGATGTTCTGGAGGGATCTACTATTTTGATCAATAGACTGATGGATTGCGAGACCTAGCTCGACCTCTGGAGGGAATCCGCCGCTCGTCCTGGAGCTGATACTGTCCTCCACTTTGTGCTTACGTGGTATGAGAAATTAGATCTGAAGATTCTTGAGCGCTTGCGCACCGGGTCCAAATGGTCAAATGATCCGGATTGGGTTGCTCGGCGCAAGGCTTGTTCCCACAACCTCATCCAATTTGCCCATGTCCATCAATGGAACGAGGGACCAAGCTTCCTCGGCGCCGCTGATGATGAATATGTTGAAGATGGTTCGGACGACGAGGAAGAGGACGAAGCCTCAGATGTCGAAGAAAATGAAGAGGACGATGAGGTTGAGGCGGGAGTTCCACCTGCTAGCGCCGAGTTACCTCCTCCTGTTGCTACTCCTTGAGCACGAAAAACACTTTGAAATTTATCAGATCCCCGGTATGCCGGGTGCAGATGTATTAGGCATACTGGTTATATTTTGCTACTTAGCTATTCACGCCGTATTAACTTGGGTGTAGTCCCCGAGTTTCATTTTCTTGTTTCTCCAATTTCATGACTTGGCTCGCGTCTACCATGATTCGGTTTTGTGTCTTACGAGTCCGAATTTCAAAAATTGACTTAACAATACTTGGAAACTTTAGGCTTAGCTCAAAATAATCTAGTGAAGAAAAAGTAAAGTAAACACAAGGTTAGTCCGAATAACAAATGTTGGCTCGATTACGTTCTTTTTCTTAGTCGTTTTTCGTGTGCTACGCAATTCCAAACTTGTTCTCTTGCTTGCCATGAAGCCAAATCTTGTTGGACAGCAGCAAGTCAAAGAGTTGAGTTTTTGGTGCTCGCACACTACTAATCCGGCTTAGGCAGAAGCAACTTAAGCCAGCCGGCATAAAAAATAAAATAGTTAACGAATAGAATGACAATTATTACTAAGGCAGTCCCCGAGTTACTGCTCGAGGTACCAAGATTTCATTGGTAAACTCATTGCCAGCATACATACCGACACATGAGAGACTCGGATACACACACTTCTTTGCTAAGTGTAGAACGGACGAAGTAGAGCTACATTCCATGGACGCTTAGATTCCTTGTCGGACCTGTCCGCCTTGTTCTTCTCCTGTGGTTGTGCATCAATGAGATAATAAGAGTCATTGTGCAATGCTTTTCTCACGATGAATGGCCCTTCCCATGGGGGGATAACTTATGCATGCCAGCCGTATGTTGTACTAGCCGAAGTACCAAATCACCTTCCCGGAAGACTCGGGGGTTTACTTTCCGGCTATGATAGCGTTGGAGATTTTGCTGATATATGGCGGATCTGGACAATGCCAATTCTCTCACTTCTTCCAGCAGATCAACATCATTTTGCTGGGCTTCTCGCACTTCGGCTTCTGTGTATTGGGTGACTCTAGGCGAATCATGCTCTATGTCGGCTGGTAATACAGCTTCTGCCCCATATACCAGAAAAAATGGTGTATAGCCCGTTGATCGATTCGGAGTTGTTCTTAAACTCCACAGTACCGCTGGTAGTTCTTCTATCCAGCACCCCGCTGATCTTTGCAGTGGCTCAATGAGCCGGGGTTTTATCCCAGATAAAACTAATCCGTTGGATCTTTCCACCTATCTGTTTGATGCAGGGTGGGCTACTGAAGCAACGTCCAGCCGGATCTTCTTATCTCGGAAAAATCACGCAAATGCTCCTTCAACAAAATTAGTGTCATTATCTGTTTATGATACTGTGAGGATAGCCATATCTCAGGATGATATCTTTGAGGAATGTCACGGTTGTAGCTCCATCACATTTTTTATCGGCTTTACTTCAATCCATTTTGTAAACTTGTCAACCATAACCAAGATATTGGTCATATTTCCTCTCGCCGGCTTAAATGGACCAACCATATCCAAACACCATACCGCAAATGGCCAGGTAATTGGTATGGTCTTGAGCTCCGACATTGGCATGTGTGTCTTGGTAGCATACCTCTGACAACCATTGCATTTTCTTACTAGATCTTCTGCTTGTTCCAAGGCACTTGGCTAGTAGAATCCATGATGGAAAGCTTTTGCCACTAAGGCCCTGGATGAGGCATGATGCCCACATTCCCCTTGGTGTATATCTCGGAGGATGTCAAGCCCTTCTTCTGGGTCAACACACTGTTGTAGGACATTCGTGACACTCCTCTTGTATAGCTCGGCATTGATAATCGTGTATGCCTTTGCTCTCCTATGAATTTGCCTTGAAAGCACTTCTTCATTGGGCAAGGATCCATCCTTCAGGAACTGGAATATGGGCAGTGCCCAAGCTGGTATAGCTCACACTGGAAACACATCCTCGTCAATTTCTGTTTGATCCACCGACATAACCTCTGCCGGGTCAAGCTGCGCATTCCCTAGGTTCTGCGAAGCAGTCCCCGGGTTTCCTGAACCACTTCCCACATCAATGTCCATGGGCACAGCTTCCGATTCCAGATTTTCCAGGATATAGATTGACTCGGATTCTAGGGATGGCCTGATAGATGGCTTTCTGAGGTGCTTTAGTGCTACACCCGATTGAATTGCCTGTCGGGTTGATCTGAGTTTCGACAGTACGTCGGCAGCCTCGTTTTCTAGCCGGGGTACATGGTGAAACTCGTATCCCTCGAAGTATCTTGATATCTTCTGCACATGAAATCTGTACAATGCCATGTTTGCATCCAAAGCATCCCATTGCCCTGAAACTTGTTGAACTACCAGATCCAAGTCACCAAAGCACTAGATCCGATGTATTCCAATTTCTTTTGCCACTTTGAGCCCATGCACAAGTGATTCATATTCTGCAACATTGTTTGATGCTGCGAAGTGGATCTGCAGCACATATTTCAGCTGGTCTTTCTTGGGTGAGGTAAGCACAACTCCGACGCCTAACCCGGTTTTCGTTTTTGATCCGTCAAAATGCATTCTCCAGTAGTTCGTATCTGGCAATGGTGGCTCATATTGCATCTCGGCCCAATCTATGAAAAAGTCGGCCACAGCCTGAGACTTGATCGCATCTCTCCTGTCGTATTGTGGAGCATAAGGGGCTAGCTCGATTGCCCATTTTGCGATCCGGCCGCTCGCATCCTTGTTGCTCATTATGTCAGATATGGGGGCTTCACATATCACCTTGATGGGGTGCTCTTCAAAATAGTGCTTCAGCTTCTTTGCTGCTATATATACACCATATGCCATCTTCTGATAGTGAGGATAGTTTTGTTTTGACACTAATAATACCTCACTCAGGTAGTAGACTGGCCTTTGCACTGACTTACCCTCCTCGTCGCGTTCTAACACAATCACTGCGCTTACAACCCGGTTGGTTGGAGCTATATAGAGCAACATTGGCTCTTTTGATAGTGGAGAAGCTAACACTGGTGCAGTGGCTAACATTTTCTTTAATTGGATGAAGGCTTCATTGGCCTGTGGCGTCCATACGAAATTGTCCGACTTTTTCATTAGTTGATAGAGAGGCAATGCCTTTTCTCCCAACCGACATACAAACCGACTTAAGGATGCCAGACAACCAGTGAACTTCTGCACATCGTTAAGGCACCTCGGCAATTCCATTCGCTCTATGGCTCGGATTTTAGTTGGGTTAGCTTCGATACCTCAGCTGGAGACAAGGAATCCGAGTAATTTTCTAGCCGAGACACCGAAAGTACACTTTTCCGGGTTAAGCTTCATTCGGAACCTCTTTAGGTTCGAGAATGTTTGCCTGATATCATCAAGGAGCGTTCTGCTTTCCTTGGTTTTTATAACCACATCATCCACATACACTTGCACATTTGGTCGTGTAAACATTTTTGCATACATCTTTGGTACGTTGCCCCTGCATTACGTAAACCTAAAGGCATGGTGTGATAGCAATAAGCCCCGGGGTAATAAACACAGTCTTTATTTGATCGTTCGGGTTCAGAGGTATCTGGTGGAAACCAGAATATGCATCTATGAATGACAACAACTCACACCCAGCAGTAGAATCTATGACCTGGTCTATCCTTGGCAGTGGGAATGAACCTTTCGGGCAACCCTTATTCAGGTTCGTGTAATCGATGCACATACGCCAAACCACTGCCACATTCGTGTTGGAGATATGCCCTAGAGGTAATAATAAATGTAGTTATTATTATATATCTTTGTGTTTATGATAAATGTTTACATTCATGCTATAATAGTATTAACAAGGAAACCATTAATACTTGTGTGATTTGTAAACTTAATTTGAAGTCCCTAGTATGGCCTCTATACTTCACTAGCTTGTTGGTTGATTGATGATGTGGTTTCTTTGTCATGAACATTGAGATGTTATCAACAACAAGATCATATCGTTAGGAGAATGATATGGTGGACATACTCCTATAGACAAGCGTAGCATAAAGATCAAGTCATTTCAATAGTTCAATTGCTATATGCTTTCTGATACATAGTAACCTAAATTCCTTCGACCATGAGATCATGCATATTGCCTTTACTGGATGGATGCTTTGATGTCATCAAACACCACACCGTAACAGGGTGGCTATAAAAGTGGCATTGGGTGTTCGGAAAGTATTGGTTGAAACACATGGATCAAGAGTGGGATTTGTCCATCCACATGACGGATAGATATTCTGGGCCCTCTCGGTGAAATGTCATCCAATTAGCTTGCAAGCATGTGACTTGGTCTGGGGATCACATATCACGGAACGAGAAAAGAGTACTTATCGATGTGAGGTTGAACTAGGTATGCTGAGATACCGACGATCATGACCTCGGATAAGTAACATATCGTGAGACAAAGGGAAATTGGTATCGTATGTAAGTGGTTCATTCGATCGCAAAGTAATCGTAGAAATATGTGGGAGCCATATGAATTTCCAGATTCCTCTATTGGTTATTGTTCGAGAAGTGTCTCGATCATGTCCGCATAATTCACGAACCGTAGGGAGACACATAAGGATTCGACGTTGTTTGAGTAGTTATGGTATTATGAGAAAGAGACCGAATGTTGTTGAGTCTCGGATGGGATCCGGATATCACGAGGTGATCCGGAATGGTCCTGAGAATAAGATTCATATAAGGAAAGTCCAATTTCGGAGTTTGGGAATGGTTGCGTTGTTTTCATCGGGAACATTCTAGAAGGTACCGGAATGTCCGGCACTCCGGGGGGGAAGGGTACATGAATGTGTAATTGCAAGATGGAATGATTGCATCATGTACTAATTGTTCTCGCTGTCCAAAATAAAAGGTTTATTTAATTCCTAAATTGGAAAAGTCAAAGCCAGCTTTGGTCAAACCGATTTTAGGAAGAGGAGAAGTTGAAACCGACTTGGGAGGAGTCCTCCTCCCAAGCCGCGGCCAGCCTAGGCGAGTTGGGGAGGACTCCTCCCTCCTGGCCAGCCAGCCTCCCACCTATAAAGGGAGGGCAGGGCCTCCCCTCTAGACACACAAGTTCCTATCCTCTAAACTAGAAACTAGACCTAGACCCCGGTTTAGAGCTGTTCGTTTGTTTAGAGCCTTCTAATTGGTTTAGAGCCCTCTAATTGGTGTGTCTAATTACTAGACCACTAATAGCCTCTCTCATAAGCTCCACCATACTACTTGCTTAAGGCGAAGCCTGCGGGATCTCCCTCTACCTCCAGTACCACGCCCGTTGTCTTTGGAATCGCGAGGAGAGTGCTACAACCTCCATTTTCTTTGGAACAAGGGAGAGGAAGGTCTTCGTCAGTACCGAACGTGACCGATCATGGGAGCGCTTGCGGAACCTGGCGCGGAAGGATCGTCTCGCGATCTTGAGATCGGAAAATCGACTACATCACCCACGAGAATCTGCTCTCGTTAAACACTTTGGAATCTTCGAGGGTGAGTTATTCCATCGACTCGTTGCTACAATCTAGTAGATAGATCTTGGCTTGTTTGTTTGTATGCGATAGAAAATTTTTGTTTTCCTTGCTACGAACCCTCTGATTAGTATCGAGCCGTGTCTATATGTAGATCTGTTGCAGAGTAGAACACAATGGTCATTGTGGGCGTTGATGCTTTTATTGTAGATTGCTTTTTGTGTACTTTGCATCTTGCGGTATGTTGGGATGAAGCGGCCCGGGCTAACCTTACATGACATCGTTCATGAGACTTGCTCCACGCTTAACATGCAACTTGTATTGCATAAGTGGCTTTGCGGGTGCCTGTTTCTCCTAGCATAGTTAAGATCCAATTTACAACGGGTAATCAACAATGCTAGTATCAATGTTGTGGTTCTTGTTCGTAAGTTAGAACGACACTTATGGAAAGCCCCAAACCACGTAAAATATGCAAAGAAAGTAGAAGCGTCTAACTTTGTTTTGCAGGGGTGTGATGATGTGATATGGCCATGATTGTGATTATATTTGATGTATGCAATGTTCCTTATTGTAAGTTGGCAACCGCGGGAGCCATATGGTTGTCTTTAATTTACATTAAGACCTGCGTGTCTATTCAAAATAGTTGTAATAGTTGAAGCTGGTGGGCGACAACCATGAAGAAGCGTAATTGACCTTGATGCTATTACGGAGATGATGGAGATAATGTTCGTGCTTGATGATGGAGATCGGAAGCACAAAGAAGAAAGGCCATATCATATATCATATTATGAATTGCATGTGATGTTAATCCTTTATGCATCTTGTATTGCTTAGTAGCGGCGGTAGCATTATAAGATGATCCCTCATGCACATAAATTTCAAGTTCTAAAGTGTTCACCCTTAGTATGCACCGTTGCCAAAGCTTGCTTGAAGCACCACGTGATGATCGGGTGTCTTTGATTCCGGTGACTACAACGTAAGCAAGCCAGATTTGCTTATGCGAAGCTAAGGTTTGTCTTGACGAGCCTAGCATGTATGAGACATGGCCTCAGAACACGGATCGCGAAGGCAAAGCATGAATCATATAGTAGATATGATGAACATGATGATTGTTCGCCATTGAAACTATATCAACTCTCGTGATGATCGGTGTTTTTGTATTGGATTTGGTTCGTGTGATCACTAAAACAATGTGAGGGATGTTGTTTTGAGTGGGAGTTCACCTAGTTTAATTTCATTAATTAATTTGAACTCAATTTGTCATAAACTTAGTCTAAACTATTGCAAATATGTTGTAGATCAATGGCAGCCCCTACCATCAATTTTAATGCGTTCCTAGAGAAAGAAAAGTTGAAAAACAATGGAAGCAACTTCACGGATTGGTTCCGCAATTTGAGGATTGTCCTCACACCGGTAATTTGACCTATGTGCTGGATGCACCGCTAGGTGACCCACTGCGGTGATGCTACCGATGAAGTAAAGAATGTTTACCTCGCTGGAAGAATCGATTACTCCATAGTTCAGTGTGCTATCTTGTATGGTTTAGAATCGGAGATTCAGAAAAGGTTTGAAGAGTCAGACCCATATGATATTGTCGAGGATCTCAAATTAATCTTTGAGACTCATGCGGCAATTGAAAGTTATGAAGCTTCTGAAAAGTTCTTTAACTGCAAGATGGAAGAGGGTAGCTCCGTCAGTGAGCATGTGCTTAAGATGTGCAGACGCATAAATAAACTTCAAAGTTTGGGTATAGTGATTCCTAATACTTTGGGGTTTACCGCATCCTCCAATCACTACCACCAAGTTACAAGAACTTTGTGATGAACTACAACATGCGTAACATGAACAAAGAGTTGCGTAACTATTTGCTATGTTAAAATCTGCAGAAGTGGAGATCAAGAAAGAGCACCAAGTGTTGATGGTCAATAAGACCACCAAATTCAAGAAAGGCAAGTCTAAACAGAAGGGACACTTCAAGAAGGGTGGTAAGAAAGTTACCATACCGACGAAGAGGACCAAGGCTGGACCCAAGCCTGGCCGAGTGCTTTTCTTGCAAGGGAGAAGGTCACTTTGAGCGGAATTGCCCAAAGTACTTGGCAGATTTGAAGAACGGCAACATCAAGAAGAAAGGTATATCTCGATATACATGTTATTGATGTGTATCTCACTAGTATTCGTAGTAGTGCACGGGTATTTGATCTTGGTTGGTTGCTCATATTTGTAACTCGAAACAGGAGCTACAGATAAACGGAAGCTAGTAAAGAACGAGGGTGACGATGCGCGTGGGAAACGGATCAAAGGTTGATGTGATCGCGGTCGGCACACTACCTCTTCATCTACCATCGGGATTAGTTTTATACTTAAATAATTGTTATTTGGTGCTGCGTTGAGCATGAACATTATATCGGGATCTTGTTTATTGCGAGATTACTTGTTTAAATCCGAGAATAATGGTTGTTCGATTTATATGAGTAATGTGTTTTATGCACATGCACCTTTGATAGATGGTCTATTCATATTGAATCTCGATAATAGAAATACACATATTAATAACATTGAGGCTAAACGTTTTAAATCAGCGATAATTTGACCTATATGTGGCAATCGTCTTGGTCACATTGGAGTGAAGCGTATGAAGAAACTCCATTCCGATGGACTTCTTGAATCACTTGATTTTGAATCACTTGAAAGATCTGAAGCATGTCGATGGGTAAAATGACTAAGACTCCATTTTACGGTATGATGGAGCGAGCTACGGACTTATTGGAAATCATACATACCGATGTGTGTGGTCCAATGAGTGTAGCATCGCCATGTGATGGTTATCGTTATGTTCTTACCTTCACGAATGACTTGAGTAGATATGGATATATCTATTTCATGAAACATAAGTCCGAAACTTTCGAGAAGTTTAAGGAGTTTCAAAGTGAGGTAGAGAATCAACGTAACAAGAAGATTAAATTTCTACGTTACGATGGAGGTGAATATCTAAGTTCTGAGTTTGGCGAGCATTTGAAGAAATGTGGAATACTTTCGCGATTGACACCGCCGAACACCACAACGTAATGGTGTGTCTGAGCGTCGTGTCGAACTCTCTTAGATATGGTTCGTTCTATGATGTCACTTACAGATTTGCCACTATCATTTTGGGGTTATGCATTAGAAACAGCCGAATTCACTTTAAATAGGGCACCGTCAAAATACGTTGAAACGACACCGTAAGAATAATCGTTTGGGAAGAAACCTAAATTGTCGTTCCTTAAAGTTTGGGGATCTGAAGCCTATGTAAAGAAGTTACAATCGGACAAGCTTGAACCCAAAGCGGAAAAATGCGTCTTCATAGGATACCCGAAGGAAACTATTGGGTATACCTTCTATCATAGATCCGAAGGCAAAATCTTTGTTGCCAAGAATGGATCCTTTCTAGATAAGGAATTTCTCTCGAAAGAAGTGACTGGAAGGAAAGTAGAACTCGACGAGGTTGTCGAACCTTCTCTCGAAATTGCGAGTAGCGCGACGGAAGAAGTTCTGTGGTGCACCAATAAGAGAGGAAGCTAATGATGGTGATCATGAAACTTCGGTTGAAGTTGCTCTGAGCCTCGGAGGTCAGCGAAATCGTACCACTCCAGTTGGTATGATTCCGTTATGAATGTCATGTTGGTGGACACCGATGACCCCGAGACATATGAGGAAGCAATGATGAGCCCATTCCAATAAATGGCAAGAAGCCATGAAATCCGAGATTGGATCCATGTACGAAAACCAAGTATGGACTTTGGTGGACTTACTTGGATGGCGGAAGGCTGTCGAGAACAAATGGATTTTCAAGAAGAAAAGCAGATGTGATGGTAATGTTACTGTCTATAAAGCTCGACTTGTCGCAAAAGGGTTTCGACAAATTCAAGGAGTTGACTACGATGAGACTTTCTCACCGGTAGCGAAGCTAAAGTCTGTGAGGATTATGTTAGCAATCGCTGCATATTATGATTATGAGATATGGCAGATGGATGTCAAAACAGCATTCCTCAATGGAGACATTGATGAAGAGTTGTATATGATGCAACCCAAAGGTTTTGTCGATCCTAAAGATGCTAACAAGGTATGCAAACTTCAACGGTCCATCTATGGATTGAAGCAAGCATCCCGAAGTTGGAATCAACGTTTTGATAAGGTAATCAAAAGTTTTGGTTTTATACAAACTTATGGAGAAGCTTGTATTTACAAGAAAGTGAGTGGGAGCTCTGTAGCATTCTTAATACTGTATGTGGATGACATATTGTTGATTGGGAATGATGTAGACCTTCTTAATAGTGTCAAAGAGTATTTGAATAATAGTTTTTCAATGAAGGATCTTGGCGAAGCAGCTTACATATTAGGCATAAAGATTTATAGAGATAGATCGAAACGCCAAATATCATTGTCACAAAGTACATATTTGGACAAAGTTCTAAAGAGGTTTGGAATGGAAGATAGCAAGAAAGGGTTCTTGCCCATGTTGCCCAATATGACCTTGAGTAAAACTCAAAACCCGACATCGCATATGCTGTTAGTCTAACTAGCAGATATCAAAGTGATCCAGGAGTGGATCATTGGACAGCATGATCAAAACATCCTTAAGTACTTGAGAAGAACTAAGGATATGGTTCTTTCTTATGGAGGTGATGAACAGCTCGTTGTTAATGGTTACACCGATGCTAGTTAGAACACCGATCCGGATGATTCTAAATCACAACTGGATACGTATTTATTTTGAATGGTGCAGCGGTTAGCTGGAGGAGTGCAAAGCAAAGCGTTGTGGCGAGATCTTCAACTGAATCGGAATACATGGCTGCTTGGAGGCTTCACAAGCGATATGGATGAAAGAGTTCATTACAGAGCTGGGTGTGGTTCCTAGTCGCTGGACCCAATGTCTATCTCTTGTGATAACATGGGCGCCATAGCCAATGCGCAAGAACCAAGGTCACACAAGAAGTCAAGCATATCAAGCTGCGTTTTCACGCTATTCGAGAACATATCCGGGATGGGGATATAAAGATTTGCAAAGTACACACAGATCTGAATGTGGCGGATCCGTTGACTAAACCTCTCCCAAGGGCAAAACATGACCAACACCAAACTGCCATGGGTGTTGGTATATTACCATGTAATCTAGATTAGATGACTCTAGTGCAAGTGGGAGGCTGGAGATATGCCCTAGAGGTAATAATAAATGTAGTTATTATTATATATCTTTGTGTTTATGATAAATGTTTACATTCATGCTATAATAGTATTAACAAGGAAACCATTAATACTTGTGTGATTTGTAAACTTAATTTGAAGTCCCTAGTATGGCCTCTATACTTCACTAGCTTGTTGGTTGATTGATGATGTGGTTTCTTTGTCATGAACATTGAGATGTTATCAACAACAAGATCATATCGTTAGGAGAATGATATGGTGGACATACTCCTATAGACAAGCGTAGCATAAAGATCAAGTCATTTCAATAGTTCAATTGCTATATGCTTTCTGATACATAGTAACCTAAATTCCTTCGACCATGAGATCATGCATATTGCCTTTCTTGGATGGATGCTTTGATGTCATCAAACACCACACCGTAACAGGTGGCTATAAAAGTGGCATTGGGTGTTAGGAAAGTATTGGTTGAAACACATGGATCAAGAGTGGGATTTGTCCATCCACATGACGGATAGATATTCTGGGCCCTCTCGGTGAAATGTCATCCAATTAGCTTGCAAGCATGTGACTTGGTCACAAGGGATCACATATCACGGAACGAGAAAAGAGTACTTATCGATGTGAGGTTGAACTAGGTATCTTTGAGATACCGACGATCATGACCTCGGATAAGTAACATATCGTGAGACAAAGGGAAATTGGTATCGTATGTAAGTGGTTCATTCGATCGCAAAGTAATCGTAGAAATATGTGGGAGCCATATGAATTTCCAGATTCCTCTATTGGTTATTGTTCGGAGAAGTGTCTCGATCATGTCCGCATAATTCACGAACCGTAGGGAGACACACTTAAGGATTCGACGTTGTTTGAGTAGTTATGGTATTATGAGAAAGAGACCGAATGTTGTTCGGAGTCTCGGATGGGATCCGGGATATCACGAGGTGATCCGGAATGGTCCGGAGAATAAGATTCATATAAGGAAAGTCCCATTTCGGAGTTGGGGAATGGTTCCGGTGTTTTCATCGGGAACATTCTAGAAGGTCCCGGAATGTCCGGCACTCCGGGGGGGAAGGGGTACATGAATGTGTCATTGCAAGATGGAATGATTGCATCATGTACTAAGTGTTCTCGCTGTCCAAAATAAAGGGTTTATTTAATTCCTAAATTGGAAAAGTCAAACTGCCGGTTTTCATTGCGCGATTTTGGAAGCAGAAGTTGGAAACCGACTTGGGGGAGGAGTCCTCCTCCCCAAGCCGGCGGCCAGCCCTAGGCCGAGTTGGGGAGGGACTCCCTCCCTCCCCTGGCGCGCCAGCCCTCCCACCTATAAAGGGAGGGGCAGGGCCTCCCCTCTAGACACACAAGTTCCTATCCTCTAAACTAGAAACTAGACCTAGACCCCGGTTTAGAGCTGTTTAGAGCCTTCTAATTGGTTTAGAGCCCTCTAATTGGTGTGTCTAATTACTAGACCACTAATAGCCTCTCTCATAAGCTCCACCATACTCGCACTTGGCTTAAGGCGAAGCCTCAGGATCTCCCTCTACCTCCGGTACCACGCCCGTTGTCTTTTAGGAATCGCGAGGAGAGTGCTACAACCTCCACGCCTTCTTTGGAACAAGGGAGAGGAAGGTCTTCGTCAGTACGAACGTGTGACCGACATTGCGGGAGGCGCTCTTGAACGCTGGCCGGAAGGATCGTCTACGCGATCTTGAGATCGGAAAGAGTACGACTACATCACCCACGAGAATCTGCTCTCGTTAAACACTTTGGAATCTTCGAGGGTGAGTTATTCCATCGACTCGTTGCTACAATCTAGTAGATAGATCTTGGCTTGTTTGTTTGTATGCGATAGAAAATTTTTGTTTTCCTTGCTACGAACCCCTACAATTCGGATCATCTTTCTTCTTCTCCACAAGCACCAGATTAGATAACCATTCCAGATAAAGCACTTCCATGATGAACCCGGCTGCGAGGAGCCGAGCTATCTCATCCCCAATGAATTTTCTCCTGTCTTCGGCGAAGCGGCGGAGAGGTTGCTTCACCGGCTTTTCTCTGGGTCTCACGTTCAAAGAGTGCTCGGCCAACTCCCTCGGAACACCTTGCAAGTCATGTGTTGACCAAGCAAAGATATCCCGATTCTCACGGAGGAAACTGACGAGCTCGCTTTCCTATTTGTCAGTTAACCCGGCACCAATTGTTACGGTGCACTCTGGGAACAAATCATCAACAGGTACTTTCTTTGTATCCTTTGTTGCTTGAAATGAGACACTTCCATGCGGGTTGCTCAATGCCGGCATATACTGCTGTGCGGACTGAGCGAATGCCGCTACTTCCTGGATCTTTCTCTTTTCTTGTGCAATCACGAGTGACTCGGCCAGGTTAGACCCGGCCGAAGCACACTCAATGGAACGTCGGAAATCCCCAGCTATGGTAATTACTCCATTTGGCCCGGGCAACTTCATCTTCAGGTAGCTGATATGAGTACTTGCCATGAATTTGTTCAGGGCTGGCCTGCCGAGTAACGCGTGATATGCGCTTTCTAAGTTCACAACCTCAAACTCCAAATTCTCAGTCCGACAGTTATCTCTTGTACCGAATAACACATCAACCCGGACTTTGCCAATGGGTTCACAGGAGATACCAGGCACAATACCATGGAAAGTTGTCCTCGTGGCTTGGAGCATGTTTTCCAAGATACCCAACTTGCGCATTGTGTCCACGTACATAATATTGATGTTGCTGCCATTGTCAATTAGCACCTTAGAGAACCTCGCATTGATATTTGGCCCGATGAACATTGGGTCCAGCACTAATGCATACGAACCAGGGCTCGGCATAAGCTTGGGATGTTCCTTGATACTCCAGGTAATTTCCTGATATGACCAAGGCATATACCTCGTCACTGCCGGCATAACTGCATTCACTTCCATATGTCGGCGTTGCAAGCTTTTTCTATTCGTTTCCTCCGTGGTAAACACACAGTAACTCTGGTGATGCTCTCTGTATTCATTTTTCCCTTCATTGCCGGGGTACCTTTGATCTGGCTGATGCTGGTTTTCCACCTGATGCACTGCATCCCTTCTCTCATGATTCTCATACCTCGGTGGAGGTGGTGGTAACATTAACTGTTGCGTATTTGCTCCGGAGAGCAGCTGCTGCCGAGGTAACTCCGGCCGAGGTTGATCGTTCCGAGGTGCCTGAGCATTCCCCGAGCCATTTTGCTCTATCTTCCTCATCCACTCACATTGCTGGGTTGTATGACCCGCCGGGTTACTCGGATTTGGCGTGTGGAATTTGCACGGCTGATCCAGCATTGCCTCATACGTATACCTCGGCCGGTCTTTCTTTTCTTGCCACTGTCTCTATTGCTCGGGCGTCCAAGTTTTCTTCCCATCATTTCTTGGGGTCCACTGTTGCCCTCTAGTTTTCTGACTCTGATTACTCCCTGCTCCGGGTTGATCTTGGTTTACAGCAGCAACTTGTTGCGAACTGTACCTGTAATCCGGTTTATCATCTCTTCTCTTACCCCGGTAATCATTTCGTCAAGATGATCCGGCTCCATCTCGCTGGTAGTACTCCTCATTTGACTCGTTTGACATAAACCGGGGTTGATTCGGATCACCCAAAGCATACGAATCAGCAATCCGAATTGTCTCGGCCAGTGTAGTTGGCATATCCCTTTGTAACCTTTGCCACATCATGCTTGCATATCTACACCCTTGTGCAAACCAAGCTATGGCCTGAGACTCAATCACGCCTTCACACGAGTTTCTCACGTTGCACCAGCGAGTTAGGAATTCTCGTTCTGTTTCATTTGGTCTCTTCTTGCACATTGCTAGGGTCTGTGGCCTATTCGGCCTCTAATACGTGCTCGAGAAGTTACTGACGAACATTTCTTCAAAGTCGATCCAGCAGTTGATACTACCGGGTGGTAAATTGTTTAACCATACCCTCGCTAGCCCTTCCAGCATCTGAGGTACATATCTCAATGCCCATCTCAAATTGCCTGTTGCAATTTTTACTGTCGTTGCATAGTTGATCAACCAATCCTCCGGCTTGGTGCTGCCGTCATATGTTTTCGTGCCTCTGGGTAACTGGAAGTTAGGTACCGGAGGCTCTTTCATGATCCGGGGCCCAAAGCATGCTGGACCCGGAGGACCTTGCCCCTCAATCTGCTCCGACCTATAGAGCCGATCCAGCTTTAACCTGGCATCGTCAGGCATCAAATTCCTGCTTCCCAACCTTGACCCTATCACATGATAGTCCGGCCTAGGGTATCCTGCGTTCACCATTTCCGAATCACCGTCGTTGTATCTGTCTTGCTCTTGTTGAGCGCAATTTTGCTGCATACCTTGGCCGGCATTTTGCTCTTGCCGAGGTACACTCTGCTGCTGCTGTTGCCGAGGTGGGTTTTGCCCTGCACCCGCCAAGTTACGCTGTCCAGCATTGCCATTTTCAGCGTTTCTCTGACCGGCATTGCCTTGGTCGCGGTTACCTCGGCCAGCTTCACCTCGGCTGACACTTTGTCGATCCTCATTTCTCTGCATTGCTTTTCCTCTCCCTGCCCTTGTCGGGTCATATGGAACTATTTGTTTGTTTCTCCTCGCCGAGGTTACCACTTCCTCTCTTCTAGGGCCATCATGAGGTGATGATGCAGCCCTAGCGGATTTCTCCAGGTTTCCCATTGCCGAATAAACGACCTTGGAAGCCCCAGCTCTTGCCGGGTTAGCCCTGAGCAACTCCTCATTCTGTCTGTTAGCGATCCGAACTAACTCGTTGACCCTCTCCTGCTGTCTTTGTCGGGCTTCACCCGTCAAACCTTCTAACTCGGATGCAGCCGCATCCGCTGCTCTGAGGTTCTTTGTCGGGGTGCTATACTTCGGCAGCCCCATGGACAAAGGGTTCTCTGATTCCTCAACTCTAGTGTCACCCTATTTGTTCATCTCACTGATGAGGTTTCTCCCTTTTACTTTTACAGCATCTACCTTATTTGCTCTTGCGTACTCGCGCAGCGTCATGTTCAACGACTCCTGAGCCGCGGCTATCTTTTTCGCGCCCTCTAGTATTTTCTGCCTAGTTTCCTCTAACTCGGCCTGTGCCTGAGCCGGATCTACCACAGGTGCTATGGGGCTTTCCAAGCTATCTATCGCCTACTGCGGCAGATTTTCTGGCCTCTCTAGCGGGGGACCTCTACTTTTCCTAGGCGCCTTGGGTGTTACCTCTGGATCTGGCGCCAGATCTTTGCTCGCACCAGTGTCAGGTGCTGTCATCATCACCACAGCGCGGTCTGGGGAGCGAGTGATATGTGCACCATGAGCCGCGCTAAGGGGTGGCTCGCCTCCCTCGACGACGTGCCGCGGGTGAACGGAAGACACATCGACGCAGACGTAGATCCTGTGGGTGCCAAGCTTGACGAAGAGGCCATTGCGCGGTGGAGGCCGCTTGCCGAAGCAACCAGCATTGTTGCTGACGTAGTCCAGCACTCCAAAGCGATGGACGAGCCCAGAGACGATGCGCTCGCCATTGCCGATGATGCTTCCTGTCCGGATCTTCACCCCTGCTAGCACCGCTAGCCCCATGGTGGTTGCCAACTGTCATGGTGGTGTCACGGCAGATGCCATGGATAGGCTAAAGCTGGGGCCAATATGCACTAGAGGAATCCAGGGAGGGATAGTGTGGTGATTCCACACACAGATGCTTTGCATTCTCCAAGTTCACAAGGTTTACAGATGCTCCTTGAGCTGTATTGGGGAGAGGAGGAAGAAGAAGCTCTCTTACTCTCACCATTACTTGTTTCTATACCAATGAACTACTCACCCGCCCGCCAGCCCCAACTACAGAGGCCCTAGTGCCCCTTATAAAGGGGAAGCTAGGTCTCCAGTTAGGGCATACGTGGAGGCATATTCCTGGGAATATGCCTCTCCCAAAATAGCAAGCCGGCCGGGTCTCCTTTTGCCATCGTAAGCCATGCAGAGGCTACGTAAGCCTCTGCGGCGCCAGCGTCAGCCGACATAGGGTGTGTCACCTTTGTCGGCCACGCCTCGCTGGTACCTCCCTCTGTTCGCTTCGCTCACGCTCCTGTGCACAGAGGTCACCCTTTGACCAGCGAGATACCTTCCTTCTCTTGCAAGCCTGGTATAACCCAGATCATGCCTAGTTAATCCGGCCCCGTGGGTACCTACATACAAGTTACAAAAAACCTACTAGCATACGACATACGCCGGCCGGGACACGGTTAGGTGGACATCCTCCGGTCTAGGTTACTCCGTAAGTCGGCCTGCCTTGAGGTGACTCGTCCAGCATATGCTTTGACCTTGCCGTACTTCGGCTAACTCGACCTCTATACCACGGCGTGACCCTACCCGGGGGTATCCCCCCAACAAGACATCAAGGCTATCATGGACTCCTGTGCCGGATATGGGTGCCACGTAATTGATTTGACCAGCTATGACACTCCCTTCTTCACCCGCGTGGACACGCCGCCTCCGCCTTTCGAAGAAACAGCTGAAGTTTCTAACGATGATCAAACCATATCAGATTTGAACATCTCGGAACATTATCAAAACGAGGCTGATGTATCCAGCGAGCCGGCAGCGCGTACCTCTTCCCCTGCATCATAGAGTATCAGAAAGAACAATGTGTTATTCTGCAAACAATTTGGGTCTGTAAATAAGTAGTATAATACTTTTGCTAGTGCTAAGCTTTATTTTATCTATTCAGCACTTTTGGCTTTGATATTATGTGCCTGAAATGTTTGCATAAGCACTTGTATTTTTTGTCTACACTTATCGTTTATCTGGCTTTCCACCTCGTCCCTTTCGTGAGCCGGCCAACTTTTAGCATGGAAACTATGCCGAGCAACGGAGCTCAATTGCTAAACCAGTTTAAACCCGGAAACAAAGCCGGCTTCTAGTACCAACAATTCACTACTCGGAAAATGCCCGCATCTAGCAATCAGACAAATAACCAAAGTATTGACTAGAAAATTTAGATTTATACCAGAAGGTAGCAATTTTAGAATCGGAAATCTAAACCAGAACAAACATGAGCATAAAGTATTTTCAAGTATTTTGGTATTTTCGACTATGACATGAGCATTCAGAAATAAGATGGTAAAAACTTCTCAGAAAGATTTTGAGGCAACCAAGACTTTATTTCTCATTGAACATGTACACATATATGATTACAAAGAAAAATAAACTAAGAATAAAAGGGACATAGCTGAGCAATATTCCATGCTCTGTCTAACTCATCCGGATTTGTACTACCTCCAGCTCTCTTTCTCTTCTTAGTAGCAGGTCTTTCTTTGACTGGCCGCACATCAGTTAGGTAGTATGAACCATTGTGCAATACTCGACTAACTAAAAATGGCCCTTCCCATATTGGGGAAAGTTTGTGCTTTCTTTGCTGCACAAGCCGGAGAACCAAATCGCCCTTATTGAAAGACCGGTTTCTGACTCTCTGCTATGATACTTGCGTAACTTCTGCTAATAGGCCGTTGATCTCATCTCAGCAACGGCGCGAACTTCTTCGACTAAGTCGAGATCATTTTGTCGAGAAATTTTGGCATCCTTTTCAATATACGCGGCCACTCTAGGAGAAGTGTGAATCAAATCGCTGGGAAGAACTGCTTCTGCGCCATAGACCAAGAAGAAAGGTGTGTATCCGGTTGACCTATTTGGAGTTGTTCATAACCTCCATATTACAGAAGGTAATTCCTCTACCCAAGCCCCCGCAGCACGTCGTAGTGGTGCTTCGAGTCTTGGTTTTAGGCCTTGTAGGATTAGACCATTTGCTCTTTCGACTTGTCCATTAGCTTATGGATGTGCGACTGACACAATGTCAAGCTGGATATTTTGTTCATTGCAGAATTCGGCAAGTTCTCCCATAGAAAAGTTACTCCTGTTCTCCGTGATAATGCTATGTGGATAACCGTATCGGATTATAACATCCTCAACAAATCTTCTAGTTGTTGCTCCATCACAACTAGTGATGGGTTTAGCCTCAATCCATTTGGTGAACTTATCCACCATCACTAAGAGGTGGGTAAATCCACTTGGAGCCCATTTGAACGGTCCTACCATGTCAAGCCCCCAGACCGCAAAAGGCCATGTTATAGGTATTGTTCATAGCTGATCAGCCGGAACGTGAGCTTGTTTAGCGTACTTTTGGTAGCCTCTGCACGTCTTGACCAGCCGTTCGGCATCTGCCTTGGCTGTAAGCCAGAAAAAACCGTGTCGGAAAGCTTTTGCCACTAGAGATTTGGCTGCAGCGTGGTGACCACACTCGCCTGCGTGGATCTCTCATAAGATTTCCACTCCTTCTTCCGGAGATACACAGCGCTGAAAGACCCCAGATGCACTCCGCTTATAGAGCTCACCACTAATTATAGTATAGGCTTTTGTTCCTCGGATGATCTGTCGGCTCAGAACTTCATCTTCGAGTAATTTTCCATCTACCAAGAAATCAAGGTAGGGTTGAGTCCAGCTAGGAATCATAGCCAGAATTGCTACTAAAGGTGAGTCGGATTTGGTCGGATATTCCTCGTCCACTCCCTTTATAGAGGGAACTTTGAGGTGCTCTAAAAAAGCGCCATCCGGGACCTTTTTCCGGGCAGAGCCTATTCGAGATAGTGCATCTGCTTCCTCATTTTCTGTTCGAGGGATGTGTTGAACTTCAAACCCTTCAAACGATTTAGATAGTTCATCCACGACAACCCTATATGCCGCCATGTGATTGTTTGCCTTACAGATATCAGACACTTGTTGAGCAATAAGATCCGAATCTCTACATTAAACGTCGGATGCCGATGTCCTTAGCAATCCAGATTCCATGCAGTAATGCTTCATACTCGGCAATGTTGTTTGTTGCCGTGAAGTCTATCTGCAATACATAGAAAAGTTTTTCTCCTTGGGGTGACTTGAGCACCATGCCAGCCCCTGAGCCCCCGAGCGCTTTAGACCCGTCAAAATGCAAGGTCCAGTATTCCGACTCTGGCAGGGTCATATTCTCTGTTGTCTCTGTCCAATCAGCGACAAAGTCAGCGAGGATTTGGGATTTGATTGCTGTACGAGGTTTGTACTCAATGTCGAAAGCTGAGAGCTCTATGCCCCATTTGGCGACGCGTCCTGTGGCATCACTATTGTTGATTATATCTCTCATGGGAGTTGTGCTCACCATGGTAATTGGATGTTCTTGAAAATAATGCCGTAACTTACGAGATGCCAAGAACACACCATAAGCCAGCTTTTGATAATGCGGATACCGCTATTTTAATTCAGTTAAGACCTCGCTGAAATAATATGTCGGACGCTACACTAGGTGTTCCTGATTTTCCTCTGGTTTCTCCACAACCATGACAATACTGACGACCTTGTTTGTCACAGCAAGATAGAGCAACATGGGTTCCTGTGGTTCCGGTGCTGCGAGGATGGGAGCAGATGAGAGTACTGCTTTCAGGTCTTATAGTGCAGCTTCAGCTTCGTCGGTCCAAATGAATTTCTTGGTCATTTTTAGAAGCTTGTATAGTGGTGCGGCTCTTTCACCGAGCCGGCTTACAAACCGACTGACTGCGGCAATGCAACTAGTTAGTCTTTGAACGTCCTTCAGGCGAGTCGGCCTAGAAATATTGAGTATAGCCTTGATTTTGTCTCGGTTTACCTCTATGCCTCTTTGAGACATGATAAAACCTAACAATTTTCCGGTTGGGATTCCAAAGAAGCACTTCTTCAGGTTAAGCATTATGTTGTATTTTCGTAGATTGGCGAACGTTTCCTCCAAGTCGGAAATCAAGGTTTCCTTATTTTTGGACATCACCGCAATATCATCCACATATGCATGTACATTGCGTCGGATTTGATCGTGGAGGCAATGTTGCATAGTGCGCTGGTACGTAGCTCCTGCGTTCTTGAGCCCAAAGGGCATCGTAACAAAACAGAAGGTTCTGAAGGGGGTTATGAATGAAGTTTTGACTTTGTCAGATTCCTTCATCTGGATTGGTGATAACCGGAATATGCGTCAAGAAAACATAGGAGTTCTGAGCCTGCTGTAGAATCAATAACTTGATCAATCCTAGGCAGAGCGAACGGATCTTTGGGACAATCCTTGTTCAAGGAAGTATAATCAACGCACATCCTTAAATCAGTGGTGTCCTTTTTAGGGACCATTACAGGATTGGCCGACCACTCAGTGTGGATGACCTCTTCTATGAATCCGACTAACTCGAGCCGGGCTAGTTCCTTAGCTATTGCCTTACGCTTTTCATCACCAAAACATCGTAGGGACTTTCTGACGGGTTTAGCATTCAGGTGTACATTTAAAGAGTGCTCGGCAAGTTCCCTAGGTACTCCGGTCATGTCAGATGCCTGTCATGCGAAGATATCTTGATTTGCTTAGAGGAACTTGATGAGCACGCTTTCCTATGCGCTATCTAGGCCTACGCCTATCTGGGTCACCTTGGAGGGGCCATCATCCTTCAACGGTGTTTTCTTCATCTCTATTGATGCCTTGAACTCCGGATTCGGCTTTGTCACCTCCTTCTTTGTCGCGGGCATCTCAGACGGATGTATGGTCTTCTTGATCTCCCGGTACTCCTAGGCGTGCAGCACGGCTTCAGTAAAGGCGGTATTTCCATCCTTGCACTCTCGCGCTTTCTTCGGATCTCCCCTGATGGTGATCACGCCATTGGGACTTGGAATTTTCATCATATTGTAAATGTAACATTGACGAGCCATAAAAGCCCAGTAAGCCGGACGTCCGAATATAGCGTGGTACGCGCTCTTGAACGGGACCACATCGAAGGAAAGTGCTTTCGTCCGATAGTTCTTTGGAGTTCCAAAGGTCACATCCAAAGTAATTTCTCCCAGGGAATTTGCTTGTCTTCCTGGGACAACTCCGTGAAAGATCACGGAGCTGTAATTCAGCTGGGTCTCCGAGATCTTCATCCGGCGTAGCGTTTCGACATACAAAATGTTAATGCTGCTACTGCCGTCCATGAGAGTCTTGGAGAAACCATAGCCGTCAATAAGTGGATTGACGACTAAGGCGTATTTTCCTCGCATATGCATCTTAGGCGGATGATCAGCGCGGTCAAAGGTGATTGCTACTTCTGACCAGTCCAAGAATTGGGGGATAGCCGGAACAGTCGCATTGAGCTAATGAAGAACTGCTTTCTTGACCTTAGCTGGTTGAGATCCGAGGAAGGTGACATAAGTGTCTTTCTTTGTCGGGAAGTTCTTCCCTTCCGGCTTGCGATTTGAAGCATCGGCTTCCTCCATGTCAGAATCATCCTTGGTCTCTTTATCTTTTTCAGGATTCTTCTTTCCCTTCTTTCGCTTAGCCCTATAGCCAGCGGTATCATCTTTCTTAATGTCGTCATTAAAACGACATTCGGCATTTGTGTGAGATGAGCCCCACAGTGGGTGCCAACTGTCGTCGGATTGATGACAAGTACGCCATGAGGGGGTCCTCGAGGCGTGTGGAAGAGAGGGGTGTGAGATGTACGGTGTTCTGGGACGGTGAGCACACAAGTTTACCCAGGTTCGAATCCACCGGCTTTGGACGGATCCTACTCCTGCTAGCAATCTAGTAATACGGCAGAGCCGGAATATGGGTTACAAGGGTTTCGCCTATGTGAGTTGAGATCGTAGACTATTGTGAGGGTGCCCTAAAGGCTCTCCCTAGGACGGCTTATATAGATATCTGGCCTAGGGTTTACAGGAGAGATCTATCCGGCTACAACTAAGAGTCGGTTACAGAGTACATCTTGAACTACAAGTAACACTATAGGCCTATGTCGGTAAGTCTTCTGGGCCTTCCTGTAGCCAGACTGGACTCCGTCTCTTCTCCCTGACTGGGTCTCCCGTGAGGAAAAGCTCTAACCCGATGTGGGCCACCCTGGTTAGTGAGGTACAGTGAGGATACCCGGAAAGTATATCCCCAACAGCACCATATTTTAGCAGACTGCAGTTAAAACCCAGTAGGATTCCTTGGAAGGCAGGACTAAAAGTTGTGATCCCTCATCCCATTCATCCTCCCATTGCATTTCCGAAGCAAACAACTTACTTAACAGTCCACCTAGAACAACTCCTACCGGTGATAAATATATAAATGTTGTATTGCATATAGAACGAAAGGTGTAGCTGCTCTTAGATCTGTAGCTGAAATGTTGAAGAAGAGGACAAATGATACATTGAAGCGAATCGACATGTACCGATCTCTTATTGATGGTACTGACACGTTGTAATCTGTCGAAATTACGATCTTGTTGTATAACCTATTGTAACAAACTTTTATTGTTGTGTAATAAGTAATTTTAATTTCTGTGTGTTTATTAATTGATGTCTTGATATTCACATGTTCTGTGAAAAGTAGGCGCTAGCAAAAAAGTCCAAAACAGTAACAGGCTGGAGCAGTAGCATGCCGAACGTTGAAACAACATGCGCATGGATGACCCAAAACAACCAGAATAGTAAAAGGCCAGAACAGGAAAAGGCCAGAATAGTAGAAGGCCTGAACAGTAAATGGCCAGTACAATAAAAGGCCAGTACAGTAAAAGGACAGAACAGTAAAAGACCGTAGTAGTAAAATGTCAGAATAGTAAAAGGCCAGAACAGTAAGAGGCTAGAACAACAAAAGGCCAGAAAATAAGAGGCCAGAATAGTAAAAGGCCAGAACAGTAAAAGGCCAGAGCAGAGAAAAGGCCGGAACCGTAAAAGGTATCAACAGAAAAAGGCCAGTACGTTGGCAGGCCAATACAAGAATAAAGCCAAACAAAGGCCTTTGAATGTGCAAAACGCAAACACTAAAGGGCCTAAACAGTAATGGGTTGAAATTCCTAAAAGGCTAGAACAGTAACAGGACTAAACAGTAAAAGGCTAGATTGGCAACAGGCCTGAACAATGTTGGGCCGGATTTGTGCAGGCCTCAAGTGGTAGCATAGTGTTGGGCCACATGGGCCTTCTGTAGGCCGAAACAGAATTGGGCCTGAAAGTTCGCGGGCCACTTCTAGCTTCATTTTTGGGCCCATTTCAAACAGTATAGGACAAAACAGTAACAGGCCATCTTCTTATTGGGCTCCCCTGATGGGTCGGCCCAGTTAGTATTTAGCAAGCATTGGCTGGGTCTGGCTTCTGCCATGGTTTCTATGACCGTTAACGGCGGTAACCGGCCGCTAACGGCGGCTGCCACGTGGTAGTTTGCATGACATTAGCCGTCAGCATGGCTAGCGAACAGATCTACGATGGAACAAGTTTTCATGGCTGAAGGGTGCGATTCGCCACGGTCGAAAAAAACCATGGTTAATTCATTTATGACGGGGCTTTTACCACGAAGGCCATCCATCGCGCAAGACTCTTTGACCACGAAAAACGGGCCTTCAACCACGAAAATTGTCCGTTGTAAAAGCCAACTTTTCTTGTAGTCATTTCGAGCACATAGATGATATGCTAGCCATTAGTATCATGTATTACGATTTAATATTCCTTGAAATGTTGTTTGCTCACCTATAAGTCCTAAATGTTGTTAGGTGGCACCTATTATTTTAAGCAAGCTCATGTCAGTACCTAGGACAACACGTGTATGCACTATTAACTAATCTAATATACTAAGTAAACATGTGTAATCGGTTGCTCTGGTAACTGTAATATAATAATGAAACTTTGTTTCCAGGATGTTGAGCCAAAAAACTGCAAACAGTGCCCGCCCAGCCACGATCACTACAAGAATCTGGGCGGTTCATGACGATCTGATATCATCATGGATGAGGGCCAAAACATCGTAGATGGCCATCCGCGACGAATTCTGCAACAAAAAAAATAGGTCATGGACCTCACATCATAATTCAATCCTTGATGTTTTTTCTGTCTGAAAACGTCACGACCCGTCTGTGACATTCCTCCAATTTCATCGTGGCAAACTAGACCGGTCTAGCCCAGGCACGGTCTGTCATGAGGTTTTTATTTCGTCATGAACGATGCCACGTGGAGGACGGCACCGCGAACTGCCGTCAGTGACGTTTGCTGACGTCATTGTTCGCCATCTACGACGTCATCTACTTCCTGACGTTTTTTTTCGGCACGGCCTGATTCCGCTAGCACCATTTGCTGACGTCATCCTTTCATTTGCTTATGTCATCCTTCCCATTTTGTTGCGCTGGCAGAGACAAATTTCATTTTCGTCACGGCAATAAGCTGGCCTGCTTACGCGTGGCCGATCGTCAGCGCGACACGTGGACCAATAGGAAGGAAACACGTGGTCCATCTGTAGCACGAATTATGTACCAATGAGAATTGGACGCATATCTACAATGCATGACGAACTCAATTCATCAGGGTAGAAGAGATGGCATTCCTGTTTCGTCGAGGATGTTGACGAGTGAAAGTGCACCACATAGGCGTCTATCGGTGACGGAAATACTTTCGTCAACTAAACAAGCATGATGTTTTCATTTACGTTGGAGAACAGTGTTGGCTATTTTGCTAGATTTCACTGTCCAGATCAAAATGAGAGAAATTGCAGGGTACGTGTTTTAGGGGACATAAATAGGTTCGCACATAAGTTTCCAACAAAATAAAGAAAAGAGCCTAACAAGCTTTGAGTCACACCACCAGTTCACTTACGCAATATAGCTACGAATTGCTGAAGTGATGCATTTATAAGGTCTACGAAGTTCACAAGTGCTTTCCGCGCTTCATTCTTTGCTTCTATCTCCTCCAGCAATGCTGCAATGCGTCTTCTCCGTGCCTCATGCACTGCTCTCTCAGCCAAAAGTTGTGCTTCAAGGAGAGAGTTAGTTGGTCTTGAAGCATGGATGCTTTCATCATGGAAGCAAGGGGTTGATCCTCAATGACATCTTCTGTAGCAGATGGCGCCACCGTGCTTCCAATGGGTGTCTGGCAGTTATAGAAGCAAACGTTAGAAAACTAGCAAGCAAATTCCAAGCACATCTTTCATGGACAAACAGGGTATTGAATTATACGAAGATGACAAAGATGGACTTGGTATAGCTTCTTCCACACTTCCTGCGCTTCCTTCAAGGCTTCTGCCTTGCCATCTGGTACCTCCGTCTGCAACCCCACAGTGGCACTGCGCAGTATCGCATTCCCTGCTCTCTAAGCCCCGAGTTGCGCTTCAAGGAGAGTCTTGGCTAGTCTTGAAGAATGGATGCTGAGATGCTGATGTCCTGCGACAGCGCATAGTGCGCCATGTTGGGGGAAGGAGGTTGTTCATCCTCAGTGATATCTTCTGTACCATTAGGTGCCATCTTGCTTTCCTTGGTTGCCTATTGAGTATTAGGAATAGAATCAAACATTAGAAAAATAGCCAGCAAATTACAAATGATCATACTCATTTCAGAGACAAATATGGCATTGAAATTATGGAAGATGAGAAAGATGAAAAGTATTCTAGAGGGCTTACTATTGCTTTTTTCACACTGTGATTGGAGAAGCCCCGGCTGTCACAGAAAAACAAGTCACTACGTTAAGGTTGTCTATTTCTTGTTTGCCTGTTTATTAGACAACGGGCCTACACAAAGAGAGAGCATACAGTATAAGAGGCAGTCCTGGTTAAACAAAAACAGGGGGAGTTGACTACACAAGACTTGACCTGGTTCTTGGGGTCAGTCCAAGAATCAACAAGCTTGCACCACTCTGCATCGTTCATGTGTTCAACAGGAGAAATCCTTGTTACTTCATTCAGTGGGAGGGGGTCAAAAAACTGCTTCTTCAGGAGATGCCTTTGAATTCTTGCGTGCCTCATTAACTGCTGGTTGCAAGCAACCTGCACATCTGGGTGTGATGCATCCATGATAAACTTTTGCTAAAATAAAACATCGTGCATCAACCTCTACTTGAACAGTAATGAGAAGAACATAGAACATACGGAAACTCTATCGTAGAACTCTGCTCTAACATCCGGCCTCTCCTTGTACTCTTTCCAGCGGGGGAAGATAGGCATACCAGTCCTGACTGTTTTTGCACACTCAGTGGCGAACTTGGAAGCAATAGTTCTTCCTGGAGGAATGGAAAATGGAAGCTTTCCTCCTTTGGATACGTTCTCACGTTGCGTCCCCATGTTTTTTCCCTCAAGACAATTTGAGGATCATCATGTTTAATAGTATCTTCAGAAGGATGATGGCCAAAATCATCTACAAACATATAATGTGGAGTTAGTGTTCTACCATATAATAAGTGCCATTCAAACAATATAATGTGCTTTCCTTGGGGAGTTGGTTGCTTGCCTGGGGCAGCTTGTCTGCTCGTCTTGGACTGTTGTCTTCCTGCCATGGAGTGCTGCCATATCGATTTTGGCTACTACCTTCTCTCCTCGAGCATCAGGATCTGCAGGACTCTGAGTTTCTTGCAAAGAGGTCGCGCCACTTGGCAGTCTTTGTGGGCGTCATGGAGAACTTGGAGGTGGAAGTACTTCTGGCGGATTCCCCTTGGACCTGGTATGTCTCGTACTTTCTGTCGAGGCAGCCATGCTAAACGAGACGCGCTTCCGAGAAGCTGATCCACCACCAGCCGCCATCCTTGTCATGATGACAGGTTTCTTCTTATATTTCCTCTTCTCAGTCTACACAATTCAAAGGTAGTCAATTCGGGATAATAAAAAAGCACAACATATATGGAAAATTAAGTAACCAAATAATTACACAAAAGATGAGTAGGCAAGTAAGGGGACAACCTCCAGCTCATCCTCCCCCTCCTCTTCGGGATAATAACCAGATCCAGAGCCTTCATCCTTGCTATTTTTAGGGGAGAATTCAGTGGGAGATGGATAAATAAGGGGCCTAAGACCCATTTTTTGCATCCACACATTGTTTCTCATGATGTTTTCCAGCCGTCTTTCTTCTAGGGGATGCAATTGTGGTTCTATCATGAATAAACAACTCTTTAGTAAGCTACAAAAATATAACCTATGTCCTATGGTATTGATTATTCTATACTAATAATAATGTCCAACGGTCCACTATGAGGAACTTCTACTCTAAATCTCATATCACAAGACTAACGATGAAGCAGCCAAAGCAAAGCAAGAGACAAGATGATGAACAAGCTGGACAATTCACCAATTGGTTGCAGTAGTAAGCAGAGTGGGACAATAAAACATAAGCAGGATAAGCAGCAATAGTGCAATTAAACAGGAAACATAACCTACTATACTGACTATTCTATAGAACTCATCATGTGACAGCTCACTATGATCAATTTCTACTATGATCATAAGGCATATGATGAAGCAGCCAAACTAATGCAAAAGGCAAGGTGATGCAACCTTTATCACACGCAAACAGATCATAAGCCGAAATAGTATACATGAAGTTAAAGAGGATAATCACAATAAAACATAAGCAGGATAAGCAACTATCCTGCAAATAAACAAAATATAACTTATGGTGCTGATTGTTCTATAGTAATCATCATGTAATAGAGTCCACTATGAGCAATTTATACTCTGATCAAAAGACATAGGATGAAGCAGCTAAACCAATGGAACAACCAAGATAATGTAAACTTTGTCTGTATGTAAACTAATCATAAGTCGAATACTCTAAATCTCACTTGTCAATTGGTTGGCTGGTTGCACTAATAAGCAGGGCAGGACAATTAAACATCAGAAGGATAAGCATCTTTCATGCAATTAAAATAGGCAATTAAACAAGTCATGACATATGATGTTGATTGTTCAATAGAAATCATCATGTAAAACAAACTACTATGAACAATTTATACTCTGCTCATCAGACATGTCATGAAGCAGTCAAACTCATGCAATAGACAGGATAATGCAACCCTGATCATAAGACTTGTAAAATCATAAGCAATTTCACAGGCAGAACAAATAAGAGAGAATAACTGCAACAAAAAAGGTAAATTGGTGGCATGAACATGATAATGAACAACATTTCTCAAGCAAAGTAAAAAACATGAGAATCGAGGATGAGCGTGTTTCCTTGCCTGCGGGCATTAGGGCCTTTTTGATGCCGCGTTTCTTGCAGTGACCCGGGGCATGTGGCATCAATCTGGACGGCGAGGTAGCAGACCTCGTCGACGAGGTGGGTGACGAGGTGGACGGGCCTTGTCAGTGTGGTGACGGGCCTTATCAGTGAGGTGGACGCCGAGCTGGATGGCGAGGAGGATGGTGAGCTAGACGGGGAGATGGACGGCGAGCTGGCCGACTTTGCGGGTGAAGTGTACAATAAGGTGGTAGAAAAGGTCAGCCGGCTGTCGGCGAGGTGGACGACCGGCGAGGTCGACGGACATGGTGGAAAACCGAGACGGTGAGGAGGGGCTAGGGTTTGTGCGCTAGGGTGACGGAGAGGTTACTACTGGAAGGACGGACAGAGGCGAGGGGATTAAAGGCAGATGGCGGAGGGACGGACAACGGCAAGGGGAAAAGGGGGAGGACAGCGGGGAGGATGGCGGGAAGGGCGAGGGGAAAAGGGGGAGGACGGTTGCGCCGAGGGCGGTGGGGAAAGTTGGATCTGTCTCATTTCGGCGAGGGGATAAAAAGGGTGGGAATAGATTACGTAAATAACCTTTGCACGAATGCTTGGGTGACGTTGTGTGGGTGGGCTCAAACGTAATTGCAGCTCGAGAAATTTTTGTTTCCATAGAAACTCTCCCGCGCTAGCGCCAAATTTCGTGTGGGCGGGAGAATCTTACCTGGAAATTTGGGGTTGGTGTCTTGGCCGTTGGATGCACGATGGAGGGTTCAAAAAAATTAACCATATTTTAGAAAGTCTTCACTAAAAAGAGCCTTGGTGAAGAAAACTATAAATTATTGACGAAGAAATCTTGAAAAAATGCAATAATATGGACTACAAATTTATATTCTGGCTTGTATAATGATCTTAGGAGAGGTAAGTATTTTGGATAATATATTCAAATTTATTTATAGATAAGATTCAAAATGTGGTTTATTTTGAACAATGGATTTCTCTAGATTAGGGTTGAACGATGATGGACTTTTATCCTTATTTTGGTTAGTTTTAGGTCATAGCAACACATATCATATATATATCAAATTAGTTTGAGCCCAAAGAAGATGCATCACTACATAGACCAAAATACATATATAGGAAATTAAAGCAGCTTCCACATATATCCATGTGAATGACTAGAGTATAGTGGATATATCAAAGTGGTTAGAACACATGCATGACTCTAGGGGCTAGGGGTCCATGTGTGTCAAGATTAAATTAAATTAAACATCATCGTATAGGAAATAATAAATAACCAGCTTTCAATTCAATGTTGCACCAGTGTGACAGAAGCGTTAAGTTGCATCACAGAATCCACTAGAGTTAGATATCAATGCGTGGTATATATTATTGGAAAAGAACAAATGCAATGATGTGTAGTCATCATCATGGGTGGTCTATCAATAATGACTCTGGTGGCCATATCAATAATGTGGGTTAGGAAAAGAACACATCATTTACAAAATATGACTCTAGGAGAGAGATCCATGGTCATCATAGAGACCAAGAACGACGCATGGGAATTAATTAATAAAGGAGCTTCCACACATTGCATGCATGCATGATTGCACCAGTGTGATAGTAAAAGTTGTGCATCATCGATATCATAGAAGAAATAATCCACTTGACTATATATATATACATGTGGGCGGTCATGTGTACATGTAGCTAGCTAGAGATATATCATTGTGGTTTTGGAAAAGAATAGTGTATGCAATGTGGTCATGTGGTATTAGTGGCTCAGGTGGATGTATATCAGTGTGTACTAGGAAAAGAACACACACATCGATCATGCAATGTCTCTAGGGGATATATCATGTGTCAAATTAAACCATGCATGGTCATACAAACCAAAACACATAGGAATTAAAGCAACATATTGCATGTTGCACCAGTCTGAAAGAATGAAGAAGTTGCATCACAGAATCCACTAGGGTGTGGTAGATATACCGATTAACAATGTGGTTTTGGAAAAGATCACACATGCAATGTGGTCATGTATGTGGATCAATGACATCTAGCTACTACTAGTAGCTAGTGTGGATATCAATGTGGTTTAGGAAAAAGATCACATATGCAATAATGACTCTAGGGGTTCCATATATATGTGTACAACCACATGCATGGTCACAGAGACCAATATAGGAAAAGCACAGCTTCCACACACATTGCATGCATGTTGCACCAGTGTGACATAATAAGATGCATCATCTAGAGCTAGTTATATACGTGTGGTATCATCATGTAGATATATGTGAAAATGTGGTATATTGTTGGAAAAGAACACACATGCATGCAATGTGGTCATCTCATGTGGATCTATCAACAATAATGCAATATATATGCATGGAAAAGAACACACATGCATGCAATATGACTCTAGGGAGATCAGATCCATATATATATATGGTCATAGACCAAAAACACATAGGTTAAATAAAGGAGAG
Organism: Avena insularis; assembly: GCA_023614405.1. Classification (NCBI taxonomy): domain Eukaryota; kingdom Viridiplantae; phylum Streptophyta; class Magnoliopsida; order Poales; family Poaceae; genus Avena; species Avena insularis. The sequence continues at coordinate 150,177,180 of CM042690.1, forward strand.
CTTCCACACATTGCATGCATGTAGTGTGACAGAATTATTATTAGTTGTGCATACTCATCAGATAATCCACTTGAGTAGTATATGCATTGTGTGGTCATGCATATGTGTAGAGATAGATATCATTGTTACGTTTTGGAAGAACAATGTACATACATGCAAATGTGGTCACACATATCATCATGGATGTGGATCTATCAATGAATCTGGTGACCATATCAATGTGGGTTAGGAAAAAGAACACATGCATGCAATATGACCCCCTATAGGATATAGATATATATATATTCCATATTGGTCATAGAGACCAAACAACACATAGGAATTAAATAAAGGAGCTCCACATTGCATGCATGCATGCATGGACCAGTGTGACAAAATTAGTGCACATCATCACATAATCCTTGAGTATATGCATGTGTGTGTCTGGTCATGCATATATATGTAGATATATATATATATCATCATCATCTTGTGTTGTTTTGGAAAAGAGAACAGTGTACATATATTTGCAATGTGTGGTCATGTGATGGGATCAGTGGCTCCAGTGGATATATATATATCAGTGTGTAACACACATCATGCAATGTCTTTATGGGAGGATCCATGTGTATTAAACCATGCATGGTCATATGCACATATAGACCAAAACACAGGAAAGCAACATATTGCATGTTGCACCAGTGTGATAGAAGTTGTTGCATCATAGAATCCACTAGTGTGTGTGGTAGATATACCAATTAACAATAATGTGGTTTTGGAAAAGAGAACGCAAATGTGGTCATGTATGTGGATCAATTACATCTAGCTACTAGTAGCTAGTGTGGATATCAATGTGGCTTAGGAAAAAGATCACATTTGCAATAATGACTCTAGGGGTTCCATATGTGTACATCTACATGCATGGTCACAGAGACCAATATAGGAAAAGCACAGCTTGCACACACATTGCATGCATGTTGCACCAGTGTGACATAAGTTGCATCATCCAGAGAGGTATACATGTGTGGTCTCATCATGTAGATATATGTCAAAATGTGGTATATTGTTGGAAAAGAACACACATGCATGCAATGTGGTCATGTCATGTGGATCTATCAACAATAATGCAATATATGCATGGAAAAGAACACACATGCATGCATTATGACTCTAGGAGATCAAATCCATATATATATGTGGTCATAGAGACCAAAAACACATAGGTTAAATAATGGAGAGCTTCCACACATTGCATGCATGCAGTGTGACAGAATTATTATTAGTTGTGCATCATCAGATAATCCACTTGAGTAGTATATGCATTGTGTGGTCATGCATATGTGTAGAGATAGATATCATTGTTAGGTTTTGGAAGAACAATGTACATACATGCAAATGTGGATCATCATGGATGTGGATCTATCAATGACTATGGTGACCATATCAATGTGGGTTAGGAAAAAGAACACATGCATGCAATATGACCCCTATAGGAGATAGATAGATATATATATATATTCCATATTGGTCATAGAGACCAAACAACAAATAGGAATTAAATAAAGGAGCTCCACATTGCATGCATGCTCGCATGGACCAGTGTGACAGAATTTGTGCACATCATCACATAATCCTTGAGTATATGCATGTGTGTCTGGTCATGCATATATATGTAGAGAGAGATATATATATCATCATCTTGTGTTGTTTTGGAAAAGAGAACAGTGTACATATATATGCAATGTGTGGTCATGTGATGGGATCAGTGGCTCCAGTGGATATATATATATATCAGTGTGTAACACACATCATGCAATGACTCTAGGGGAGTATCCATGTGTATTAAACCATGCATGGTCACATGCATATATAGACCAAAACACAGGAAAGCAACATATTGCATGTTGTACCAGTGTGACAGAAGTTGTTGCATCACAGAATCCACTAGTGTGTGTGGTAGATATACCAATTAATAATAATGTGGTTTTGGAAAAGAGAACACATGCAATGTGGTCATGTATGTGGATCAATGACATCTAGCTACTAGTAGCTAGTGTGGATATCAATGTGGTTTAGGAAAAAGATCACATATGCAATAATGACTCTAGGGGTTCCATATGTGTACAGCCACATGCATGGTCACAGAGACCAATATAGTAAAAGCACAGCTTGCACACACATTGCATGCATGTTGCACCAGTGTGACATAAGTTGCATCATCCAAAGAGTTATACATGTGTGGTCTCATCATGTAGATATATGTCAAAATGTGGTATATTGTTGGAAAAGAACACACATGCATGCAATGTGGTCATCTCATGTGGATCTATCAACAATAATGCAATATATGCATGCAAAAGAACACACATGCATGCAATATGACTCTAGGAGATCAAATCCATATAGACCAAAACACATAGGTTAAATAAAGGAGAGCTTCCACACATTGCATGCATTGCAGTGTGATAGAATTATTATTAGTTTTGCATCATCACATAATCCACTTGAGTAGTATATGCATTGTGTGGTCATGCATATGTGTAGAGATATCTTTGTGGTAGGTTTTGGAAGAGAACAATGTAGATACATGCAAATGTGGTCACAGATCATCATGGATGTGGATATATCAACAACTTTGGTGACCAAATCAATGTGGGTTAGGAAAAAGAACACATGCATGCAATATGACCCCCTATACATGCATGCAGACCAGTGTGACAGAATTTGTGCATCATCACATAATCCTTGAGTATATGCATGTGTGTCTGGTCATGCATATATATGTAGAGAGATATATATCATCATCCTGTGACCATGCATGGATGGTTTAATACACATGTGTGTCTGGTCATGCATACATATGTGTGGATATATATCAGTGTGTACTGGTGTAGGAAAACAACACACACACATCATGCAATGGAGCATGTGTGTGTGGTCATGCATCACACAAAGGAGGAAAAGGTGCATCACAAAATCCACTGAAGTTTCCTAGATGATAATACCTATCTCAAAGTTTGAGCCCAAGAAGATGTTGGATCATGCGCATGCATGATCTATATATGTGAGAGACCATATGCTCACCAGGGGCCTAAATATAATGCCTATCTCAATGCAACAACCCATCACACTTTTGTACATATATATCATATAGGTAAACACATACATATGCATGCAAGTTCTTCCAACGCTTAGATCCCAAACTAATCTGTACATCCCAAAATACATACTACGTACACAAAAAAAACTAGAAACTAAAATCTAGTTCAAACACATAATGTATCACCACAACTTGTTGTCGTCCTTGACTTGCTTCCCTTTTAACCGCTTGTTGTCGCCATCGTCCCAAGATCCCTGCTCGTCCTGAAACCGCTTTCTGTCCTCCTCGCGCTTCTTCTTCTAGGCTAGCTTGCAACCAGGGCATAGCTCTCTCGTGAAAAACCCTGCCTTAACCATCCCATCTTTCATGGTAATGAGCTTACTATACAACTCGTACGCCATGTAGGCATCTCTGGTTGCATACTCGAGGTGCACCTGGCTCATCGGCTTCCACTCCCAGTAGTCATGATCGAGTCGCTTCAATTTCTTCAGTTTTTCATAGGATTTATCAATGATTTCCGCTGCCAGATCACCCATGCCATCCTTCGCTGGGTATAGTTTGATCTTGTACGGATTTTGGATGTCGATGTGGTGCCCATCTAGGATTTTTATCAACACACGAGAAAGCATAATTGTGTCATCTGTGATATCCACGCTAGTGAAAGTTATCCCTTTCCTGCACAAGAACTCGACCAGAGCCGGACACTGCTTCTCAGTTGGTTTACTCCTGCAGTTAGATGGTTTTAGGGATGTAAGGGAACAAGGGATGCAGAAGTGGTGATCTCAAATTTAAATTTCACATACCTGCAGAAGTGGTAAAAGAGGACCTCCTCATGTGTGGCGATTTGCATGACAGCGATCTCTTGTGGAGGATTTTTCGCTTATTTGCACGGGTGTACTCCAAGTCTAGCCCCACAAACTTGTACTTCTCTTTCTCAAGCAATTGATCAAACCTGGCGAGAGTTGTCTCCACAGTCGCTTCATCATTTGTGTACACCACTGTCAAAGTCGTGGTGCCATGGGCAGGGACCAAGTGCGTCTCTATTGTGCATTTCCCATCGTCCATTCCTGTAAGGAAATGGGTGAAAGGAAATGCCTACAAGGAACTGCCTGCGAGAGGAAGAAGAAGATGAACCGACGGTTCCAGAATAGAAGAAGAAGAAGTGCCCAGGAAAAACTGCAGAGGAATGACTGAGGAAGAGGAAGAAGAAGCGCCTAGGAAAAACTGAAGAGGAAGAAGAAACGTGGTAACTGCATCTTCGGTTCGAGAACTCACCGTGGTTACGTGGAGATCGTGGCAGTGCTGCCGGTTCAACAAGTGGGGCCAGTTCCTGCGAGAATATGGAATTAGTTGTGCATTTTTCTATGCGAGAAACTGAGAGAAATCATTTATATTTTTTCTTTCATAATTAAACATAATGAAGTTGGTACAGCCCAAGAGATTTGAACAAAAGAGATTTGCTAGTTTAAAATACAACAACACAAAAGTTTCTAAGCATGCATTCTTGAAATTTAAATTCTGATGATTTATTCAGAAGTTCTGAGATACAACCGACATTACAGAGCCAACACTCTCATCTTCGTCCTCCTCCTGCTGCTCGTCGTTGTCGTCTTCTGCATCCTCTTGTTCCTCTGCCGGACCGGTGACCACCTCAATAATTAGCTTGATATAGTGCCTCATCACCTTGACCTGGACGACAAGCAGATCATCAAGGCAAATTCTATTTTTAGCACAGAATTCAGTCCAGGGGTCGGTCAACTCAATGCAATCGTCATATACTTCCGATATGCGATATCGCCCCAAGATTTCCAGGCCTTCGTTACAATTATTATTCATGCATACACAATAGAACCCTTTCTTTGGGATTTGGTGTTCCCTTGTGCATCTCAAAGGAATTTCCTGAGTAACAAAAATATATAACATATCTTAGTTAACTGGCCACCCTGAGAAATTTAAAAAATAAGAAGGAAAAGAATAGGAAAAAGTGATTAAACTCACCATCTGATGAAGATCATCTTCATCATGCACTCGGTGCACAAAGAACTGAGGGATCTCAAAGACCTCATCTACATCCAGGTCTCTTACAAACTCCTTGTAGAATGCCCAAGATATGGAATTCATTTCAGAGCAACTGACATTACATGGGTGCTGAAATATGGATTTCTCTAGTGTCACCTTGCAACAATCTTCGGTCTTATAACACCCTTATCATGCATATGAAATTGAAGAAGGTTTGTGTGTAAGGAACATACATAATTAAGAAACTAGTCATGTGTGTAAGGAAAAAACCATTTCAATGCAAGGAAGTCAATACATACACTGGTCTTGATCAACCCAAGGTTTGACAACATTATCAGCATTTGACACTTCAACAATAAAGCACCTGTCTACTCTATTGTATGCAAATGTTAGAACATCATTATGTTCAATGTTATAAGCTGCACAGAACCCCTCCAGTATGGCCCACATAATGCTACAGACCTCCCAAAATTCCCACCATACAGCACATAGAAGTAGTATTCATCAATTGTTCTGTTTTGATCATCATGGCGGTCACTCCGAGCAAGGATATAGGTCAGATGTGGACCAAGAGCGAATTGTCGCATACGCTCAGCGAAACAACAAGGAATACCCTACATAAATTTGTGAAACAGAAAAAACCCATAAGATCATGAACATAAAGCAATTTATATGGAAATTTAAAATAAGATATGTATATGAAAATCGAGAATACTTACAAATCCGTCTGCAAAAAAGGGTGATATCACCCTCATTCTAAAATACATCACATGGTCTGTGTTTCCACTCCCACACCAGGTAGGTTGCTGCTGACATGTCACACATTCGTTTTGAGCCATATTCCTTTTTTCTGAACACAAAAATTACAAAAGATCAGGAAAATAAATGATATGATGTTACTAATTCATCACTGATTATATTGTACTTTATAACGACAACTAGTACTATAAATATGCAGAAATACAACTAATCTGTAGTTCTACATAGATAATCCTGCAAAAATACAACTAATGATGTGCATACTGTACTATTCTGCAGTTTTGCATACACATACTAAAGATTATTACTAACAAAATATCAGCACAAATTGTACCAACAAAAAAATCTGCAGAAATTCAACCCAACAAAATCTGCACATCCTAGATTTACTCTAGAGATTCGATGAAGTAATCTTAGAGAAAACTCTACGAATTCGATGAAACAATCACAGAGAAAACGCTACAGATTCGATGAAGAATAAGTACTATTTACGTAGCTCTGAAAACCCTACAGATTCATCGAGCTGCTGCTGTTGAAGATCTCTGTTGCCGGTTATACTCCGGTGAAGGGGATTCTTACCACTACTGTAGAGCCTCGCCGCCGGTTATTCCACGGCAGATTGTGTCCCTCACTCCGCCATCGTCGTGCCCGTGGATGCTGCAGCTCCCCTGCATTCGCCCAGAAAATGCGTGAGATCGGGCGGTGCACCGCGCACCTATATATACGTGAAGGAAGCTCGCCGGAGATTAGAGAATATATAAGTCGTGCACCTGCTTCCGGTGAAATCTCGCCGAAGAGCATCTCACCAGAGGCAGCGATGGGGCACGCTTTGTCTCTCTCTCTCTAGGTGCACCTGTCTTGTCCACTCTCTCTCTACATGCTGCTTTGGTTCCGACAAAATGGAGCGAAAATAAAGTCTGAAGAAATTCAATAAAATGGAAACCTCCAGGTCTCGAACACGCAACCAAGAGGACCCTGACCAGTGGACCCACCTACGATGAGCCCCACGTGTCAGTTAGACAAGTGAAAATTCTATCGCTGACTTGTGGGGCCTACCTCTTTGCCGCCCACACACTCACCTGAACTCCACCCGGGAGGTTTCAAAATCAGATCTGAAATCCGGTCCACCACACGTGGCGGCGGCTAGGGCACCGCTGCCTTTGCTGGTACACGGAGGCGGTGTCTCCCCGTCCATTTCGGCATCCGCACTCTAAGGTTGTCCCCTTCCGGCCGACGTCTCTGTGCACCTCAGTAGCTCCCCTTCCGGGCGCCATCTCCGTGCTCAACTAGCTCTTCTCCGTGTCTACCAAGGTAAAAAAATAGTGTGTTTAATTGTTCAACACATGGATATCACTTGGATTGTTCATCTACATAAAAATCTTCTTAAAAAGGATTATTATTCTCAGAAAATGTGATTAGTTTGTTTAATTGTCCAACAGATTGATAGGAGTTAGATTTGTTGCATGCTAAAGTAAATAGTTCTGATAAATGACTAGCTTGTTCTAAAAATGAGATTTGTTGTTTTAATTGTTCAATACATGGATATGAATTGGCTTGTTCATTGTAAAGAAAACTGTTCTAAAAAATCACTAGCCTGCTTTGAAAGTTTGATTTGTTTATTTAATTCTTAACAGATGGATAGGAGTTGGATTGTTCATGGTAGACAGTTTACTAAACCCTACAAAGCTGGCCTGAAACAGTTTATCAGATTTGTCAAGAAGGGATATGGCGAGAATGATGAGGTTCCAGGCCCCTATCGTAAGTGCCTCAACCAGAGAATGGTACAGGTAGGCCTTATTTATCACCACTTACTCATCAGTGGCATGTCACACAAGTATACTCGGTGGATACAGCATGGAGATCCACTTGATCTTGCTATTATTGAAGATCCACCCAATGGTGGTAACAATGGTGGTCATGCCGGTGATGACAATGACAATATGTATACGGATGATGAAGGCGATGATGATGGAGGTCACAGTGTTCCAGATATGTTGCAAGACCTTAAGCACGCAGGCGATGCATTAACCGCAGACCAGATTGCTGCTAATGTCCCAACTGATGGTAAACTTGAGAAATTGTTTGCAAAGTTGATGGAAGAGGCAAAGCGCAAGCTTTACCTAGGAAGTAAACACTCCAGGCTTGCATTTATTGTGAAGCTCCTTCATCACAAGTCATATCACTGGATCACCAACACTTCTTTCGATGATTGGATGAAGCTATTTGCTAATGCATTGCTGGATCTCAATACCCTGCCGAGATCATACCGTGAAGCAAAAACTTATCTTCAGGAGCTTGGACTTTCCTATGACAGCATACATGTGTGCAAAAACAACTGCATGCTCTTCTGGAAGGACAATGACAAGCTGGACAACTGCATTACGTGTGGCGCCTCAAGGTGGAAATATCCGGAAAGAAGGTCGTCGACTGTCAAAGTGTTGTGTCATTTTACTTTGGCGCCACGGCTGCAGAGATTGTTCTCTTCGAGGAAAACAGCGGAGAACATGCAGTGGCACAAGTTAAGGAGAATGCCCAGAGATGGTATACTCAGTCATCCGGCTGATGGTGAAGCATGGAAGGATTTTGACAGAACATGGGAGGACTTTTCAGCTAACCCTATAAACGTAAGGCTCTGCCTTACCACCGATGGCTTCAATCCTTATGGAACCATGAGCACGAGCTACAGTATGTGGCCTGTATTTACCCTTCTGTACAACCTTCCACCATGGGATTGTATGGATGCATCAAACTACATGCTTTGCCTTCTAATCCATGGCAAATCAAGTCCTGGAAAGGACTTTGATCTCTTTATTGAGCCTCTGTTGGATGATTTGCAACAGCTTTGGAAGGGTGTGCGCTCTTACGATGCATTTCAAAACGAAACGTTTGATCTTCGAGCAGCGGTTCTTTGGTGTACCCATGACTACCCAGCTTGCAGCTCTATGACTGGGCGTACAACAAAGGGATATTATGCATGCCTGCATTGTGACAAAAATCCTCTGTCCAAATCCATAAAGAGCAAAATATGCTACATTGGGCACCATCGTTTCCTCCCGAAGCGCCACCGCTTGCAGCGAGACACGGAGCTTGCCGGCATTCATGATGACCACTCGAAGCCTAGCAAATTTACTGCAGTTGAGTTACAAGATGAGTTGGAGAAGGTTAGGCATCTTAAACCAGGAGCTTGATGTGATCCTGGGAGCAAAAAGAGGAAGCGAACAGATCCTTCACCGATCTGGAACTGATGGCATGGTTTCTGGGACTTGCCTTACTAGGCATCATTGAAACTTCAGCACAATCACATGATGCACATCGAGAAAAACATCTGCAACAACTTGATTGGCACACTACTTGAACTTGATGGGAAGAATAAGGACACCTTGAAGGCTAGGTATGACTGTGAAGCCCTAGGCATTAGGCGAGATCTACATGTGCAACCCACAGACATAGAGAAGGACCTTCTCTATCCATATGCACTGTATTACCTGAATAAGGATCAGAAGATGGGTTTCTGTCAATATCTATGTGATTGCACTTTTCCTGATGGGTTTTGTTCAAACATGGCCAAATATGTCAGAGTTCCTACACACAAGATCATAGGACTTAAAACACATGACTGCCACATCCTGTTGCAGGGAATATTGGCTGCTGGCATGCGAGGGTATTTGCATCCCGATATCTACACGGCACTTGGAGAGCTAGGAAGATTTTTTAGGCAATTGTGCAGTAAAAACTTGAAACTGTCGGTGTTGGAAAGGCTCAAAGATGAAATCCTAGTAATTATGTGCAAACTTGAACACATCTTTCCGCCGGCATTTTTTGATGTGATGGTCCACCTGGCTGTGCATTTACCTGATGAGGCAATGCTCCGAGGCCCTGTGAACTATGGGTGGATGTATCCAATAGAGAGGTTGTTGTGTACTCTGAAGAGATATGTCAGGAACATGTCACGTCCAGAAGGTTCAGTGGCATAGGCCTACATGGCTGCCGAGTGCGTGACTTTTTTTGCTAGATACCTTGATGATATTGTGACAAGATTCAATCGACCAGCAACAAATGTAGGTGACCAACATGAATCAGCTTGTGATGTGTTTGGCCATGGTGTGAATTTGATTGGAGGAATCCATGTCACCTACTATGGAGGAAGCGATGATACTGATTTGACCATCCAAAGGTAGCTACACAAGATGACTTGGTATGCCCTAAACAACTGCGAGGAGGTTAAGCCATATATCATGTATGTTCTGATCTCCCATACTTATGAATCCAATATTGCCATACACCTAAAGATTTTAATTCCGAGTTACTCTCTGGATTGTAGTCTTCACCGAGAACAGCTGGTGAACAATGGGATGCCCAATGTGGAAAGAAGGCTTGAGCAGGGATTTCAAAGATGGTTCAAGGACCATGTTAGTTTCCTTTCGCATTTATCGCTGTCCTTTATATATAGCATTTCAATGCATGATTTGACCATATTGTATTTCTGCTATGGTACATACAGATCATGAAAAAGCGACAGGAGAATCCAGAAGTTGTGGATGAAGAGCTTTTTGCATTGGCGTGTGGCCCAGACTTCCGAGTAAGAACATATTCAACTTCTATTGTGGATGGTCTTCGGTTCCTCATTGCTGATCATGAGAAGGGCAAGAAAACACAAAACAGTGGAGTAATGATTGACGGTTGTCACTTGGAGAAGGATATCCATTTTTATGGTGTCCTCAAGGATATCAAGGTGTTGTATTTTAAGTCTGATTTGGAACACCAATGATCAGTTGTGTTATTCCACTGCGATTGGTATCAGCTTGAGGGCCGCAAGGATACTGAGATGGTGTATGATAAACTCTTCCGGAGTGTCAACATTACCAATTTTTGGTACAAAGATGATAGTTACATCTTGGCAACCCAGGCTACGAAAGTGTTCTACGTGCCAGACACAGCCAAGGGCAAAAACTGGCGGGTGGTTCAACAAATAGTTCAAAGACAAAAGTTTGATGTTGTCGAAGGAGAGAAGGAGGAGGAGGCGATGCATACTGATGTAGCATACCAACAGTTTGTAGGCTCTGACAATGAGACTGTATCTGAGGCTCTGCCTTTCAGGAAACGTCGACCCTCTATCAACGGAGGCCGCATCATAGATGCTTCAGTGTTCAATCGTATCAGAGGCAAAAGGAAAGCTATTGAAGAGGAGGAAGTTGACAGTGAGCCTGAAGTAGACGACACCATTGAGGAGTACTTCAGTGACAAAGAAGATGAAGTACAAGATGATACAGATGAAGAGTAGTTCCAGCTTATGGTGGTGGAGTGTTGGATGATTTGTGTTGCATGCTTGAACTGATGGATGTGTGCATGCGTGTGTTGAACTGATGATCGTGTGTGCATGCTTTGTGGTGCATGCTTGAACTAATGGTTGTGTGCATGCATGTGTTGCATGTTTTGTGTTGAACTAATGGTTGTGTGCATGCCTTTGAACTGATCAATATGATTGTCCTTTAGTTCATGGAATTAATAGTTATTCATTTGGAAAATTATCCACAACATTGTGTTGTTATTCTGTCTGTCAAACTTGGCTGAACAAAAGCTCTTTTTCTGGTAGAAATTTTTTGATGTTATTCAGTCCGCGTGGGACCCATTCATCGGCCTACCAGACGATGCCACTGTGAACCAAAACCGCTCACGCATGGGACCCACCTGTCATAGCAGGTAGAAAATACACTCTCCCCTCCATGCCACTCCCAAATACCATACCACTTCCCCCAAATCCGCGCTAGAGAAAACCCTCTCCCTCCCTTGGTGACCAAATCCAGCGATGGTGGTGTAGCGGAGGCTGGCCCGGCGTGTAAGTGCTCCTCAACCTAGCGCCCTTTCACCGCGTCAACTCTTTGTTAACCGGCTGGTGATGTGGTCGCCTCCTTGTTCTATAGGAGACCGTGTCGATGTTGCTGTTTAATTAGTTCTAGTTCGATGTGTCGTCTCCTTGTTCTATGGAAGCGCGTATGTACTCACAAATCTAGTGCTCCACGCGTCGAGGTTGCTGCTTACGGCAAGGCTCAATCTAGTTCACTGGAAGCGCCCTTTAGTTTACTCACTGAATTTGATTCTCGTAATAATTGACTAATTAGAATTGTGTTCTAACTTAATTCTTGTATTTACTATTTGGGGCAGGTACGATGAAGGCTAGGGAGATACATGAGCAGGTTCTAAAATTGATGTTACTGGCACTACTACTTTATATGGCATAAAAACTAAATATTCTAATTAGTGCAATGTCTAATTTAGGCTATGAAGGATGTTGTCGTCATCGATGTCTCATCTGATGATGATGTGAAGAAACCTGCTGTTGTAGTTTTTCGCAAGATGAAAGCTAAGATATCAAGGCAAAGAGCTAAAGCTTATATGAAAAGATTTAGAGCAGTCGAGAAACCGAGGATCCTTTCCTAGAGGTGTGGCATTATATACATGTTTTGCTACATTTATATATATGCAGATACAGATTATTACTTTCTAATATTTTCTTTCTAGGTCCATGTATGATGGGGCTTGAGGAATTCGATGAGCACTGCGTGTTTGGAAACCATTTGGAATTGACTTATGACCAAGTTGCTTCCCTCAAAGTGTTAGTTAAATGACACAAGCCATCTATACCATCTATGTGTGCAAGATGAACAAGTCAAATGTTATCCGTGGGAAGGCCAAAATGGTTAAAATTTGCCATTTCAATAGTTAAATTTTATTATACACAATGAACTCTAGCCAACAACTAATATTCTTCTTCTCCTACAATACTTTTCAGTTAGCTACAGCCGTGCACACCTCAACCGCTATCTCCCAAAGGTGTTACCACTCGCATGCTCCTACAGGACCACTTTTGAGCATGTTAACCTCTTCCAAGGCATGAATGATGCTGCCCAGATGACAAGAGGCTGGTCTAATGTTCTCGAACTTGCTAGAATAAGGGAGGGGAATGTGTGCATATTCACCTTTTTAAATGAGGGGCTACATGGCTTCATGGGTTGTGTTAATGTTCTGTAGTGAGGCCAAAAAGTATCTGCTTGTTTATGCTGTGGTGTTGGATGAACCATTAACATAATATGTTGTCAGTGAACTTGTAGTGGTAAGGAACTTGTTATCAACCTGGTGCTCTACATGCTAAGTAATATTATCTCCATATTCTATGTATACATTTTGGTTCATTGTGTTCATGTTGTTGCTTTCCTGTGATTGAGAGCTGGTATATAATATACAGAATAAAGGTGTAGATTAGCACAAAACCAATGGACAGATGCATCGATTGCAAGTTAGTTCTATAAAAGATTGGTTGACGGTTTGATTTCGTCTACCTGCACGAAATGTTTTTCTGTTATTTAATTTCTATCAAACGCACTCACAGCTGGGGCCAGCGGAAAACGTCACGAAGCCGCGTCAAACTCAGCACTATCGTGAGATACACTACGTACGTAACGTCGACACCGAGCTGACAAGTGGGATTGAAGCACGGAGAGATGGTCGATGCGAAAAAACTATCGAATATGTGCCGTGATGAAATCCACGACGAATTTTGCACCAGACGAAATGGCAAACTGGGCTTCAGGGCCAGGGACGAAATCTGCGACGAATTTGCCATGACAAAAACAAGGAGCGTCATGGATAACCGGGCTGGAGGGGCTTGGAGCTCGTTATGACGAAACGTTCTAGAACGTTAGGAATCCGCAACGTTTTTAGGTCGCATCATAAAAAAAATCAAGGATCATCCAGATTCTTGTAGTGGATGTAAACCCGCAGGCAACCCATCAAGCAGAATATGAGCTGATGCTCTCCTTAGAAAAGTATGGAGCCTCCCAAATTGGACTTTAGAGCATGCAATTTTGTTTAAGCAATTTTCTCACTACTATGTGTTTTTTTGACGACTTATGAACTCATATATCCTATTTTGGTGGACGTGTTGTGCTTCCTCTTCCCGGTCTCTAAGAAGGTTGTGTCAAATCTTTCACCTGATTTTACTTATTCCAATGGCTTGTTTGAGATGAACTTACTCATCCTGTATTGGTGTGTATATGAATATTGTTACAAGTAGTACATGCTTTATCTGGATATTTCTTGTTCATGCAGGGGTATATTAAGTTAAGAACAACCTCAACATGCTTTTATCTCTTTAGTTCTCTCAGTATGATGTTATTCTTGTTGTTGATTTTTAGAGCGAGATGTGCTACCGGGAGTCGACGAGATGCATTGCGCAGCCGGAGGGGATGAGATGTGTTGCACAACTGGAGGGAGTATATAGGAAAGAGTAGCGTATTATATTGTAATATTAGGCATATCTAGGTTGTAATAGACTAATTTTTGGTAGTTTCATGAGTAATTTCATCTGTTTTCTATTATTTTTAAAATATTGTGTACATATACAATGTTTCACTAGGACCCGCGTATATTTACAATCTGACATGTGGGACCAATTTATGAAACGAATATGACAAGTGGGACCTGATCAAGATTAGAAAGGCCAAGAATGAAAATGAATATTGATTGTAAAAAGGCTGTGGCCCAGAAAATAGAAAGGTTGGGCTTGTCCCATTAGTTCCGGTCTTAAAAGCTAAAAATAAATTGCACTGTAAATAAGCTCCGATCTAGAAAGTAAAAAATGCCAAAATTTTGGGCTAGGCCCATTTAAAAGGTCAAACTCGAATGGGCTGAATTTGCTGTCACATTGGATTCCACGTAGGATTGGCTTACACGGACATGTCAGATTACCGTGACCAAAATTTTGTTCATGGACTCTATGACCATCTATTTTGGTCATAATAGTCATGACCAATTCAAAAAAAGTCCCTATAGTGACACGCAATATGTGACCTGCTGCTTTTGGTTATAGAAAGGTCATGGATGAACTACTATGACCTTTTTACGAACGATTTGGGGTCACGACGTACCAGATCTTTGTAGTGATAGTGTGCGAATTTTTTGTTTATGCATGCGCGAACCCCAACAAAAACCATAGTAGATCTCAAAAAATTCCTGTCATTATCCAATCACTACCATCATATTACTCTATCTAATGCACGCGTTCCCCCTCCCCACACACACATACACCCTCACATACAATTTTGATCAAAACAAGCACTTAAGAACGGGGCACATAATATTCATCTATCAATACATCATAAACATAATAGAATTTCAATCTGAAATATCATCTCATAACAAAATTATCCACCACATAGGACTTACATATATGAACAAAATAATTTAAGGAAACTCATATGATTCTAAACAATAATAGCGAGAAAGATAGATCAAACTACTTGAAAGGGCATGTGTGCCTCATGTGTGGTTTTGGTAATTACTGACAGTCTCTATTAACTAATAGTTGAATTGAGTTCCACTTGTAGGATTTGTCCATTGGTATCGTTTGGACCATGTGTTGGCTTCAAGTATGAAAGATGAAGAAATGAAGAAGAAGATGCAATGTCCAAGATATTTGGGCCCCTATTGGAATCATGTTGAAGAAAAAAAATAAGAAGATCAAGAGTGTCTTGAAGAAGAAGATGGAGCTCCTCATTTGTATCTTCAAGACATCATCCTTATGAAGTTAGAAAAAATGAAGTGCAAACTCAATATGCGCCATCTCTATAAGATCACATGCTTGAAGCTTGCCATCCTCGGTGATCATGGATTGATGAAGACAAGTTCAAAGAAGAGGTCTCCCCATGGAGTATGGGGGAGAATCGCAAGTCTTCTTCAAGCAAGTGCATGCAAGAGCAATCAAGAAAGGTGTTCCATCTTGAGGAGGACAAGATCGTCTACATCAAGCTCAAGTGAAATGCTCAAGGCAAAGGTATGATCTTAATAGGTTTTCTCTTTTGCTAGTCGCGTGTTGTTAGTTGGGAGACCGGGTTCAGGATAGATAGCCGTACTATCAAGATGGGCTCTCGAGTGAGTAGCTCGGTCATATCCTTTGGAGATAGCTCAAACCTTTATATACATAGCATCATATTCTTGATTATTGTTTGGATCTTGTCGATGTGAGGATTTAGAGCATGTATTTATCTTCATAACAAGCTCTAGTTCATCAAAAACGGATTTCCCTTGTATATCTTATTGTGTTTTTGATCTTGCGGGTTTTCCGGCTCCACACCTTGGGAGATATGTCACATATATATACACGTCGTTATCTTTTCAACAAATTTGGTTTTATCCCTTTTGAAGTTCGAATGCAAAAGTTATGGCAGTTTTGGTTCTGTAGTTTCCCTGACCGGAAGTACCGGTGCCTCACCAGAAGTACCACTAGGCCAATTTGGCGTTGGTAGTACCGACTAAAGTTTCGGGCTAGTTATGGTGAACATGGGAACACTCTCTACATCCGTTCTGTTTTGGCTGTCCTTTAACCGAAACTTGGGCCGGTAGCAGACCGGTAGTACCTGTCGGAAGAGACGTTGGAGAAGCATGGCCGGAAGTACCGGCCAGGCACCAGAAGTACCGCTCGGGTATATTTTTTTGCCGGTAAAACCGGTGGAAATTCTGGCTCACTTCCGCTTAGCCTGTGACACCCTGCTGTCATCTCTCTGTTTGGTCGCATTTTATTATCAGTACTTGGCTAGTAGTAGACCGGTAGTACCAGCCGTAAGTTCCAGCCTAGGTCGGGTAGAACTTCTGGCTTGTACAACCAGGTCTCTCCCCAAATTTCGAGTCGTTGGAGCCGGGCTGACCAGAACTTCTTGTGGCTCACTGGTACTACCAGCCAGGCATGTAAATGGCCCAAACGGCATATTCAGGGAGCCCTTTAAAATGGGCTCCTCTTTCCCTTCGTGGGCACTAGTTCTTTTGGTATATTTCTCTCTCTCTCTCTCTTGCCTCCATTGTTGACCTTGAAGATCTTGTCATCTCCCCTTCTCCCTCCTATGATTCTTGCATCTTTTTGAGCGATTTATGAGATGAGATCTAGATCTATAACTGATGGCTGTGAAATATAACCATCTACATCCATATTTAAACTGGATATTATTCATATTTTTGATAAAATATCTCTCTAAACCCTGCCACTAATGCCTAATGATCAAAGGGGTATGCAATCCTTTCTTTCTATTTTTCCCTACACAGATAATGACGTTTGATGATGGGAAACATAATATTAAAGTCAAAGATACGAGATTTCCAACACCCAGAAGAAACCAAGAGTCATGAAGTGGAGACAAACGCTTTAACGACCAACTATACGGTGGGAATAAAATTCCGGCCGTATAGTTCTGGTCATATAGTTTCCATCAACACCGCTAGGTCAAACAGAACTACTTTCGTGAAGGGACCCCTATATAAAGAGGCCTCAGGCAACGAGAAACAGCCTCGCCCCACGCCAACTGGAGCTCTTTTTGATCACCAGCCACCCCAGAACACCATCCACAACACCAAAGAGTCGCCGGAGGAATAAACTTAGATCTAATCTCCAAACCCTTCTCCACCACCATAGCCATATTCCACCACTTGTAATAGTAGATCTCATCTTCGATTGGTGACATTGTAAGACTATTTGCTATCAATCTCATGATTTCCATTGCAATATTTATGATCGTTGATTTCATCTCTATGTGTGAGTAATTCTCTTTGGGCTAAGGGCTTCGCCCTAACCATGTAGTTTTTGTGCATGTTATTTATCATAGATGGGATCATGTATTAGTTTGTATGACATGATGATTATTGTATCCTATCTTTCCTAAATATAAGGACTTGTCAGGTACCTAAGACCCCGAGGATTGAGCCAGGTATAGGGAGTATGAGTAATGACTAATCTGCAGGTTGGGAACCCTAGTGACAGAAGGGGTAGTACGACTGTATGTGCGGGATTTACTTGGGATTAACGGTGACGTCACTATGCATATCATTAGTTCTCTTTCTTATATGGATGAGACTAGTAGATCATTGCTATAAGCGGTTGCGGAGGAAATATCAATTATGGATGCACTACCCACATATAATTTATCTTGCTCTAACAATTACATGCATACTTTATTATTATCTTTTATTCCCATCAGATGTTTTGCACAGCTAAAGGTGAAACCGAACGCCCTAGGCCCTCTCTCTCCATCATCGACAACAACAAAAGACAGCAAACTCTTGGTCCGATAAAACACAAAAACAATTCTAAAACTCTTGAAGGTCTGTTAAAGTAACTTCACTATGCTTTATGCTTCCCGAGGATTCAATAAACCTAGGTTTACTAGGGAAAAGAGCTATACTACATCCATAATGCGGATCGATGGTATCAACCCTTTTTCTGGCGCCGTTGCCAGGGAAGCAATAGCTACCCTGGTGAGGTTAGTAGGAACCTTGCTAGTTTTAATTCTTATTTTTCAATTTTGTTAGTTTGCTTTCAGTCTTTATTTGAAAAAACAAAAAAAATAGTTAGTCTTTAATTTATTGTTTTTATTATCATAAGTCTTTGTTTAAGAAAACCCAAAAACATAGGAAATTTGGCTAAAAAGAAGCTTGGGGAGTTTTCAATTCACAACAATGATTATTTGCGTACTCCTATTACTCAGCCAGCAATTGCTGCTGATGATTATGAAATTAAGCCCCATTATTTAAGTTTGGTTCGACAGAATCAATTTGAAGGCTCTACTGTTGAGGACGCAGGTATACACTTGAATACTTTCACTGAAATATGTTATATGATGCGCATAAAATATGTTGACCCTGATACGGTCAAATTGCACTTATTTCCTTTCTCTCTAAGAGGAAGAGCAAAAGAATGGTTTCTATTTTTGCCTAGAAATACTATTGCATCATGGGTGGAGTGTACTTCTTTATTTATGACTAAATTTTTCCCACCTGCAAAGACTATGCAACTAAGATCTAATATTATTGGTTTTAGACAGGAAGAGCGTGAGCCACTAGCGCTTGCATGGGAGAGGATGAAAGAATGCATGAGAAACTATCCCAGTCATGGGATGGAAGATTGGTTAATACTCCATTTATTTTATAATGCTCTTAACCCTATGTCTAAGTCTATGCTTGATACTGTAGCTGGAGGAACATTTATGAGCAAGCATATTATCGAAGCAAAGCAGCTGCTAGACAATATGGAAGACAACCATGACAAGTGGCATGTGGATAGATCAAACATAAAGAAGGTGAACTCCGTCTCACCACAAGAAAATGAAGAACTCAATGCTAAGATGGATGACTCATATTAGCCATAAAACGTAAGGAAAACCAGGTAAGAGCTATCCCAAAAACAAATATTGAAGAAATAGACTTCATAGCTCATAATGATTATAACCCTGCTTGGAAGAAGAATTATAATCCTAATTTTCAAAAACACTATTCTAGTCCTACATGTAACTCTAATAATAATATGGGATCAAGTAATGGTAGTCTCCAAGAAACACTTAAGTCCTTTATAGACTCACAAAATGAGCAAAACAATATCCTTGTTAAAATAACAGAGAGCCATGATGTTATGCTTGGTAAATTATCTAACCATACTGTAAGTTTGAGGAATGATTTGCAGGCCCTCCAAGAAAAACGAGGATTGTTGAGGCACAGCTAGGTAATATAACCGAGAGTCAAACTCTCATTCTAGCTAAATTTGCAGGTAAAGTTGAGCCCAATCATGTTGAAGACCTCAAGATGATGAGAATCCAAAGGGAGGAGCCTAAAGAACTTGATTATAGTAATGTTCCTTCACCAAGTTGCACCGTTGAAGATCTTGTAAAAGGGATCAACATCAAGATTCCGGTAAGTGAAGGAAATGATGAAGCTATGTATCAACACTTCGTTAATCAAGTAGCAATAAAGGTACGTGGGCTTGAGGAAGAATATAAGAAAATTGCTGAAAAATTACCTATGAAGCTTGATGATATATTTGAGCCTACTATTAAGATTAAAAATGGAACAAATGAGATAGTTGCACTTTGTGATCTAGGTGCAAGCATTTCAATAGTTTCGAAAATTCTTTTTAATAAGTTAAATTTACATTTTGCAGATTCTACCTACAAACAAGTTGTAGGGATTAAAGAAAATACTTTAGTATATATTAAAGGTTGTCCTGCTCTTATTGATTTTATTATTGTTGACATGCCTGAAGATGCTACTGCTCCTATTATATTAGGCCGTCTATTCTTAAGAACTATTAAGGCTTTGATTAATCTACATGAAGGGAACGTGAAGATTAAATTGCCTTCACGGGATACTTTTGTTATTCATTTTCCTAGGAAGAAGAGAGCCAAGCATGATGAAAAGGAGGCCATCACTTTGAAGTCCAACAATTTGGAGTGGTGTTCCACTCATCTGGCCTAAGTGAGCAACATCAAGGTCAAGCTATTGACCATAAAAGAGCGCTGCATGGGAGGCAACCCATGTGAAATAAAGGTTTGAGTAATTTTTTTTAATTTTTAGTTTAATTTTTATGTTTAATAAAGACTGCTAGAAAGCTCCAGTTGAGGAGAAGAAGTTTGGTAGTATTAAAAATCCTGCTTTATACATGTTGATGTTGGTCGACAATTTTTACTGTCATTTTTCTGTCAAAAACAAGGTGTTTCGCTAAGTTTCAGGATAAGAAATAATTCTCGAAGAAACGGAATTTTTTTGATGACTACAGAAGGTTTAACGACCAACTATATGGCGAGAATAAAAATTTCGGCCGTATAGTTTGGCCGTATAGATATCTTTGCCATCGACAATTTTTTTTCTAGGTACTAAAGGTTTAACGACCAACTATACGTCGGGAATAAAAATTACGGCCGTATAGATATCTTTGCCATCGACAATTTTTCTTTTCCGGGTACTGAGGGTTTAACGACCAACTATACGGTAGGAATAAAAATTCCGGTCATATAGTTTCGGCCGTATAGATATCGATGCCTTCATAAAAATTCTTTTCCAGGTACAGAAAGTTTGACGACAACCTATACAGCAGGGATGAAAAATCCCGGCCGTATAGTCATGGCCGTATAGCTACGCCGGATGACTGCAAGTGCACAGATCGTTTGTAGCTAGTTTCGAAATAAAGATATCGATCCCACAGGAAGTAGAAGTCTGAAGTCTAATAATTCTTGAAATAGTTATATCAATAGAAATGCTAGATAAAGTTCTAAGTAACAAGATAAATGCGAGTATTGTGTAAAAAGGTGTTTTGGGGTTTTGGGTATAAGAGCAATAATAAAATAAAGCAAAGTAACTTAATACAGAAAGTAAGTATCGCGTATGTAAGAGAGATTGGAACTGCAGTAGGGAAAAAGGCATTCTCAGGGAGTAGCAGATACACCACTAGTATTGTAAAGATCTAAGATAAAGATTATCATCATGAACATTCTCAACTATATATGTGTGGGAGGAACTCCGTATGTGGACGAATAGGCAACAAATGCTGCTCACATCATCCTCATAACCACATCAGTCACCAATCGACATCAATCAAATTACTGTGCTATTAAGGAACGTAATCACGTAGGACGTATCCCATGGCATGGATAGTGTTTCGTGAGTTTCCTCGATTTTCCAAGTTGATATGTAAGGAGTGCTAACAGCTTTATAGTCACTGTAAGTGCTAGCACATCACTGTCTACCAACAAGTAGTTCCCTCCATCAAGTCCCCACGAGAGGCAAATATTGAGAGCTCAACATCAAGATGTAGAGAATCTAACACATGGTCACAGCGATGAATATCATAATAGACTTTATCTTATTTCAGTCTCATACTAGG
Organism: Avena insularis; assembly: GCA_023614405.1. Classification (NCBI taxonomy): domain Eukaryota; kingdom Viridiplantae; phylum Streptophyta; class Magnoliopsida; order Poales; family Poaceae; genus Avena; species Avena insularis. The sequence continues at coordinate 150,198,728 of CM042690.1, forward strand.
GTTTCTCCATCTCCCCAAGAACTAATGATCTACTCAGACATGGAGGCAATCAACATCATGGTAATGATAATGGAAAAAATCATAGATGAATAGTACTTGTATAAATCCACAATGAGTATAGGAATTACAACAAGATCTAGACAAGATGTAGATGAGAAGGATGGAGATGGTGGTGATGCAGCGGTGGATGATGAAGATCGATGCCTTAGCCTCCCGGATCTGTGCAGGGCGAAGATGGATCCCTTGTGGATGAGTTCCCTCTCCAGATGCCTTCCGGAGGTGAGGTTTCTATGATTTCTGGGTGTTATGTATGTCATCTCCTCAAACCAATTGCACGAGGTGAAACTATTTGACGAGGCGGAGGTGGAACTAACTATACGGCCGGAGCTATACGGGCGGAAGAGTTGCTCCCACCGTATAGTTGGTCATTGGGCTCTCTGCCTTCTTTATTCGCTTCTGGTTTTCTTCTGGTATTATTAATATTTCCCAAATAAGCGATTTACATTGTTTTTGACTCCTTTTCTCCACAATACAACTACTTCAATAATTATATCCATTGGATCCATCATCTATCCTGATCCTAGTGAAAACAGACATAAAATGTGCGCGCGAGCACCGTAAAATACCAAGATCCTACATCTACAATGCAAAATAATGATGTAAAACATGATGCAAATATGCACTCATCAACTTCCCCAAGCTTAGACTCTTGCTTGTCCCGAGCAAGTTTTTAGCTTAATGGATGTGATCCTCATATTCATGAAGCTAAGTAATTAAAATAAATGAGGCAATTGCAGCATGTGTTTATCATGTACGATACAGGGGAATAAGTTCATGAATAGTACCATACTCGAACCATCTGAATAGTATTGGAAGGCTTCTACACCTTAGTTATCAATAGTTCATGAAAGATGAATCTCAACATAATGTAAAAGAATCCGGTTCAACCGAATGAGTTAACGAGGTAGTCCCAAGTGTTTTAGGATCAACATATTCACTTGGGATTCAAAATCTCAAAAGTGTCTCTTTGTCATACTACAATACAGTGGTATATGCCTATTTGCTCTTTGCACATTCGTTCTTTTCTTTTTATTTTTCTTTTCTTTTGCGTATATGCTCACACTTTTGTTTGAAGGATTGTGCAAAGGAGCTAGCCATATATTCCACTTCATGTAGGAATTCAAAGTTCAACGATCTCCATTATCAAATTCCAAGTGTATATGAAGCATTCATATGACTTGAGATTCTACCACGACTTGTTCTCACTCTATTTGAATAGCACTTTTATTTTCCTTTATTCAAGGTTTCTTTTTCAACTTAATTGCATATATAATTTTCCTTTGTGAATCAAACTGTAGACTTATAGCATATTGACCAAATTATCTTTATGTGTTCCATTAATACCAATGGTGTGGAAGACTCCTATTGCTATCATCAAGTGCAAGTAAAATCATACTCAAGCCTTTCATATATCAATAAAGCAAACACAAACTCAATATTACTCCATATATAATAATAAACTCAGAATTTCATAAAAGGGATCGACTATTCCTAAAGGGAATTCTAATGATGCAAACTTTATTTCTAGTTTGAACTAATGCAAGAATAATAAAACTCATAAGATAGATTACAAGGTCTTAAAGATTTTCCCAAGCTTGGAATCAAGCCAGGCGGGATCAAATAATCCCTTGCGATTATTTTATACTGTGATTGTTGTAGATCACTGAGGCGCCATGGCATGTAACACCGTGGTGTGTAGCTTCTTGTTGGTCTCCTCCAGAGTAGTTATGCGGCTGTAGCACCTGCGTAGGTCAGATTGCAGAGTGTCCACTCTATCTGCGAGCTTGGTCACCAATGGAAGGAGGTCTTCCTTCTTCTCCATCTCACTGAGACGGTGACAGACTTCGATGCGATGGAGTAGCTCCTGCTTCTGATATATCTCTAGTCCCTGCACGCGATCCTTGGTTCGGGGAACAGCTTCTTCTTCCTCATCCATAATTGATCGATCGGGGAAGTGGAAACCGTACCTCCACTCTTCTTGAGGCTTAACCTTCATACGAGCACCAATGGTTGGCTTCGAGAGTGGAACTTCCCCTTCCTTGCTAGCACCTGCACCAATATTAGATAATTCCTTATGCTTGTGCGGCCTTGGATCTATGGTGATGAACTTGACCATCTCCACACACCCTTTTCCATATGGCTTGCGATCTTCTCTCTCTTGTTGTGCTTTCTTCATTGCCACCCAATTCATCTCTGGTGGATCATAGATGTCTCGACGGATGTAGACGTCAATCACGTCATCATCGAAATCATTGTTGAAGTAGCTTGGATTGATGTACTCCTTGTACCTCGGGCTAAACCTCTCTACCTCCTCGTCATCATCCTCCATGGACGGGCTGCTAGAGCGGTCCCTGGAAGGAGCAATGAGCCCCATGGGTTTCCCACGGCATGGGGCGGGATAGCGCATTGCTAGATTGGTTTCTGTAGATTTGTTATTAGAGAGAGAGAGAGAGAGACATTGGCAGTATATAAGAGGGGTTAGAGGTCGGTAAAACTTGCAAGAAACACCAAATTGTCGTCCAAGAAAAGAATCCAAACGGAACAGAGAAAGAAATCACGGATTTGGAAGTAACCTACCGCGTAACGACCAACTATATGGGCGCGGCCCATATAGGTCCGGCCGTATAGTTGGTTCCGGGCAGATATTTCCAAATATCTCGAGTCCAGGTCAATTAAATCACAACTCAGAACCGACAATAATGTTTTTTTAGATGAATAAAAGAAAGATCGAACGAAAAGTGTCTGAGAGTTTAACGACCAACTATACGGAGAGAATTTTTGCTCCGGTCGTATAGTTGCGACCGTATAGTTTCAAACACCGTAAATCAAAAGTGCCTGGGAGTTTAACGACCAACTATACGGTCGAAATTTTTGCTCTGGTCGTATAGTTGCGACCGTATTGATACAGACACCAAAAAGCAAAACTATCTGAGAGTTCAACGACCAACTATACAGTCAAAATTTTTGCTCCAGTCGTATAGTTGCGACCGTATAGGCTCAGATATCAAAAATAATTTCACAAACATGATACAGAGAGTTTAATGACCAACTATGCGGCGGGAGCCCCCTCTCCGATCATATAGCTCCCCCTGTATAGTTGGTAAAAGCCCTCTAAAACTTTAGAAAAACACAAGTAATTCGAAAACAGAAATTTCAAGAGTAAAAATTGTGAAAATAAATCACTTATTTGGGTAAGAACACTTACCTTGCACTTACCATTTTCTTAATCGGGGATGAAAAATTCCTCCCACAACAAGGACTCCTTCTCTTTTGGAGGAATTGACTTTAGTTCATCAAATAATTCCCATAAACAAAAATCATCTGGACTAAAGTTCCTCTCAATAAGAATAGTGTCTTCCTGGGCAAGCATGGACACTCCATCTAACATCTTTATTTCCTGCCTTTGCATAATCTGCAACTCAAATTCTTGTAGTGAAAGAATCCAACGGATTAGTCTTGGCTTATGTTCTTTCCTCTCAAGGAGTTCTTTTAAGCCATCATGATCCGTATGAACTCTCACCTTTGCATCAACTATGTAAGAATAAAATTTATCACAAGAGAAAAATACAGCAAATAGTTCCTTTTCTTCCTTAGGGTAATTCTTTTGAGCACCATTAAGAGTTCTACTAGCATGATGTATAATATTAAATCTACGACCAATATGTTGTCCAAGAGTTGCTCCTACAACATCATCGCTAGCTTCACATATTAAGTCAAAGGTTGTATCCCAGATATGTGGTTTAATGGTGGGAGCACGAGTTAAAGCATTTTTTTAGTTTATCAAAGGCTTCAAGACACTTATCATCAAAATTAAATCTCATTTCCTTTGCATGAGGTTAGTCAAAGATTTAGATATCCTAGAGAAATTTCTAATGAACCTTCTGTAAAAACCCACATGACCAAGAAAACTCCTTATACCTTTAATATCCCTAGGTGGTGGCATTCTCTCTATTGCTTCAACCTTAGCTCTATCAACTTCAATTCCCTTACCTGATACCTTGTGTCCAAGGACTATACCTTCTTTGACCATAAAGTGGCACTTCTCCCAGTTTAGAACGAGATTAGTTTCTTCACAATGCTACAAAACTCTCTTGAGATTATCCAAGCAACTATTAAATGAAGTTCCATAGACAGAAAAGTCATCCATAAATACTTCCATTATAAGTTCTATAAAAATCAGCAAAAATAGCAGTCATACACCATTGAAGAGTAGCTGGAGCATTTTATAGACCAAAAGGCATACGTCGGTAAGCATGTAAACCGTAAAGACTTATGAAAGTTGTTTTAAGTTGGTCATCCAGATGAACAGCTATTTGAGAGAAACCAGAATATCCGTCTAAGTAACAAAAATGAGTATGGTTTGCTAACCTTTCTAAAGTTTGATCTATGAACAGTAATGGATAATGATCTTTCCTAGTTTCTTTATTTAATTTCCTGAAATCTATGCACATACTATCCCCAATAATAGTTCTAGTAGGTATTAGTTCATCATTTTCATTAGGAACAAAAGTAAAACCGCCCTTCTTAGGGACACAATTTATAGGACTTACCCATTCACTCTCTTTAACAGGATAAATTATACCTGATTCTAGTAGGCATACAATTTCCTTTTCTTACCACTTCTTTCATTTCAGGCTTCAATCTTCTATTAAATTCCGCAACTGGTTTTGCACCTTCTTCCATGAATATTCGATGGACGGCTATCGTGGGACTAATCCCCTTCAAGTCATCCATTGAGTACCCAAAGGCTTGGCGATGCTCCTTAAGTATCCTCATGAGTTCTTCTTCCTCTTCTCCTAAAAGTTTAGCACTAATAATAACAGGGAATTTATTGGTATCATCTAAGAACCTATATTTGAGATTATCTGGTAGAGTCTTCAACTCTGGGGGTGGTAATTCTTCGTCCCCTCTCTTTTCTGGCTCTTCAAAAGCCTCATCAGTTGGAGGTCCCAAAATAGGAAGTGAATCGAATTCATCTTCTAGTTCTTCTAGAGACTTGTCCTCCATAACTATTTCTTCATAATTTGGATCTTCATTTATTTCTTGTTCTTGATTACCAAAGAAAAGAGCTGCCATTTCCTCAATGGTTCTCTCTTCCTCTTCTTCTTGTATTTGTGGAGGCCTGTCTTTAAATTTGGAAAAATGGAATTTATTTTCCGTTCCCCCAAGCTTAAGAGACACAATCTCCTTCTTAAAATTAACATAAGCACCTATATCACCCAAAAAGGTTCTTCCAAATATAATAGGGCAAAAAGTGTCAGCTGGCATATCAACAACTACAAAACCGATAGGAAAGTTTTTATTGCCAATTGTGACAGTTGCATTGTCAACTACTCCCATTGGAATTCTAAGGTTTTTATTGGCTAGCATAATTTTTATACCAGTATTTTCAATTGTAGCTAGTTCTATTTCTTCTTTTATTTCTAGGTAGAAATCATAAGATATAACATTAACTTTGGTGCCAAGATCACATAAACCGTAATGAGAGGTTTCTTTAAATATGCAGGGAAGAATAGGCTTACCCACATCTTTTACCTTTGTTTTACCTTCAACCAATATGGAAGTCTCTACATCAAGTTCAACTATGTTACAGTGTGAGTACATACCCATAATTGCTTCCTAGGTTACCTCTTCACCTTTGGTCTCCTTCAGATGTTCCACAACTTCTGGTATGCTTTCCTCTTCCCTCTTTTCCTGTATTGCTTTGACCTGTTCATATTCAAAAATATGCTTTTGTGCAGTGTTAGGGAAAGGTACTTCATAAATTGGTTCTACGGAGGCAAGTGTTGCTTTATCTTCTCTTTTCTTTTCTGGTTCAGGTGGTGGATCATACTTGACTGTACCCTCCTTTGGAGCTTTAATATGTTCTGTAAAAGCTTTAACATCTTGCAACACAAGATCTGAATCTAGATAAAGTTCTTTAGATAATTCTTTAACATGGCCTTTTTTATATAGTCATGAATACAATCATGCTCTATTTCTACGCCTCCTTCACTTCCTAGACCAAAATTCCATGAAACTCTATGATCACGAATTCTATTAAGTAAAGCCCAAGCTTTAGGTATAGGAAGATTCATAAAGGCACCTTTCGCGAAAGAGTCTAGTTCAATTTTATTAGGTTCAATTAAACCGCCATAAAAGATATGTAACAAATACCATTCAGGTAAATCATGATGTGGACATAGTCATAGTAAATCTTTAAATCTAATATAAGCTCTTACTAGTCCTTCATTATAACGATTCTTCCAAGTCATTATAAGACGCATGATTCCAAAAGATTTTGATAATGCATAATATTTTGATAGAAATTCACAGGCTAAATTATCCCTAGTAGTGGCTTCAGGGGGTAGAGATCTATACCATGAGAGAGTTGTGCTTGTCAAAGTTTGACTAAAAAGTTTAACCCTTACCTCATCAGCAGTATATCCCGTCAATAGAAATGTGCCACATATATCTTTAAAACATGCAATATGCTCATATGGATCAGGATCTTCTTCATCTCTAGTAAATTGCTTCTTATGTAGAATACTAAGTAGTAGAGGATTTATTTCAAACCCCCTTGTCTTCTCATTGGAGTTGTCTCTTTTATAAATATCATAGGGCTTCCCAAAGTGGTTGAGTGGGTTATCACTAGTCATATGCTCAAACTCCATCATGTTGGTGGAAACCTGTAACTCAAAACAAAATTTAGCAAGACAAAAATAAATAAGCAAAAAACTAAAAGACCTACAGCGCTTAGCTCCCCAGCAACAGCGCCAGAAAATAGCTTGATGACTGCAAGTGAACAGATTGTTTGTAGCTAGTTTTGAAATAAAGATATCGATCCCACAGGGAGCAGGAGTCTGAAGTCTAATAATTCTTGAAATAGTTATTGCAATAGAAATGCTAGATAAAGTTCTAAGTAACAAGATAAATGCGAGTATTGTGTAAAAAGGTGTTTTTGGGTTTTGGGTATAAGAGCAATAATAAAGTAAAGCAAAGTAACTTAATACAGAAAGTAAGTATCGCGTATGTAAGAGAGATTGGAACCGCAGTAGGGAAATGCGTTCTCAGGGAGTAGCGGATACACCACTAGTATTGTAAAGATCTAAGATAAAGATTATCATCATGAACATTCTCAACTATGTATGTGTGGGAGGAACTCCGTATGGGGACGAATAGGCAACAACCACTGCTCACATGATCCTCATAACCACAGTAGTCAGCAATTGACATCAATCGAATTACTGCGCTATTAAGGGACGTAAACCCATAGGACATATCCCATGGCATGGATAGTGTTCTGTGAGTTTCCTCGATTTCCCAAGTTGATACGTAAGGAGTGCTAACAACTTTATAGTCACTATAAGTGCTAGCACGCCTCCGTCTACCAACAAGTAGTTCCCTCCACCAAGTCCCCACGAGAGGCAAATATTGAGAGGTCGACTTCTCTCAACATCAAGATGTAGATAATCTAACACATGGTCACAGCGATGAATATCATAATAGACTTTATCTTATTTCAATCTCATACTAGGGTTTCTCCATCTCCCCAAGAACTAATGATCTACTCAGACATGGAGGCAATCAACATCATGGCAATGATAATGGAAACAATCATAGATGAATAGTACTTGTATAAATCCACAACGAGTATAGGAATTACAACAAGATCTAAACAAGATGTAGATGGGATGGATGGAGATGGTGGTGATGCAGCGGTGGATGATGAAGATCGATGCCTTAGCCTCCCGGATCTGCACAGGGCAAAGATGGATCCCTTGTGGATGAGTTCCCCCTCCAGATGCCTTTCGGAGGTGACGTTTCTGCTATTTCTGGGTGTTCTATATGTCGTCTCCTCAAACCAATTGCACGGGGTGAAACTATTTGACGAGGCAGAGGCAGCGCAAACTATACGGCCAGAGCTATACGGGCGGAAGAGTTGCTCCCACCGTATAGTTGGTCGTTGGGCTTTCTGCCTTCTTTGTTCGCTTCTGGTTTTCTTCTAGTATTATTAATATTTCCCAAATAAGCGATTTACATTGTTTTTGACTCCTTTTCTCCATAGTACAACTTCTTCAATAATTGTATCCATTGGATCCATCATCTGTCCTGATCCTGGTGAAAACAGACATAAAACATGTGCACGAGCACCGTAAAATACCAAGATCCTACATCTAAAATGCAAAATAATAATGTAAAACATGATGCAAATATGCACTAATCAAGATGCCAGGTGGAAACCCTAAATTTTTGATAGCATACCAACTATAAGGCGGGAACAAATTGTTCCAACCGTATAGTTTGGCCATATAGTTGCGTCCGACCACAGAATCACCAGGGGAAGGTACCTCCAACCCCAAAACTTCAATCCTTTTTCTCTCTTCTACCTCCAAACTCTCCCAAAACCTCGAGCGATCTTTATCTCTACTTAATTTCGTTCAATTTCCTCGCACACAAGTGATCTATGGTATGTTTATCCTCCGATCCTCCAATTACTTTTTGCAAATTCATCTTTGATCTGTTGTCATTATCAATCTAGGGAGAGACCTACTATGAACTAATTGCCATGACTCTCTTCCCTAGATTATTATTTTGAGGGGATTCTTTAGTGTGCTATGATGAGGAATACGTTATGCTTATTATTGTTGGATCAAAAAGTTTTCTTTTTCTTTTCTTATTATTTTAGATGATGAACACAAGGAGCCAAACTCGTGCTCGTGCCACCGCTAGCGCTTCTCGGGCTGCCGCTCAGGAATGCATGGGGATACGTATCGAGGATGAGCTCCAACATGATCGCTTAAATAGGATCAAGAACCGAGAAGTGAAGGCAACCAAGTGGGCTTGCCCCATTATATTGAACCAACTCGGTATTTCGAATGACTTCAATTTAGTTTGCAATAGGGTTGGCCTGCAAAACTTTGTATTCAATGATGTGCCTACTTATTGTCGGTTAACTCTTGAATTCCTAAGTTCTTTGCAAAGCACCGTTAAAGCATGGAATGGAGAGGACATGATTTCTTTCTGACTTATGAACAACAATTATGCTTTATCACTAGATGAATGGTGCGCATGTTTTAATTTTCCAAACAATAATGATAATGACTTACACGCATCCTTTACTAGCTTAGACCCTTCCCCAGAACAATATTATAATGGAATGAGTTTCACTTCTAGAGTAAGCAAGGGGAAAAATATTCAAGATCCTGCAATTCGCTATTTGTTCTATGTTATTGCTAACACTTTGAAGGCACGAAATGAGTTCACGAGACTCGGTGAGGAGGACATCTTAGTCCTCGCAAAGGCTGCTTTCAACAACACCAACTTTTCACTCAACTTGGGCACAATTCTTGTGCACTACCTAGAGTACCAATCCTCCCAAAGCCAAGGACCAGTCACAGGTGGAGGCGTCATCACCGTTCTTGCCATTTCCCTAGGCATCGACCTAGGTGAGTTGCAACCAGTGCTAGGTGAGCGACATGTTGGTTTCTCTACTTTAAAGGCTTGTGGAATGCTCACTAGGAGAGGTGGTGTTTATTACTTGCATATTGTTGGAGCTGAGCGTCTCTATCCTGATCCTTTGCCTAATGGTCTTTTCTCTATTGAGGAAGGATGTTTGCTATATGACTTGCAGGTTGAGCAACACCAACCCGAGGAGGAGATTCCGGATGAGGATGAGGACCAAGAAGAGGAGCATCCACCAACCCGGTTTGCTACATACCAAGACTTCCAAGAACTTGGAGGAACTATGGAGAGAATGCAAAACCTCTCCTTGAACCTCCGGGAAACAACCAGTAATTTATCAACTCAATTTGTGAACTAGAGTTACAACTTTTTCCCGCCACCACAATGATTTGAAGGGCTTGCAAAAGCCTAAGCTTGGGGAGCTTTCCTCATTATCTTTATTTGGTGTTCATTTATTTTTATTTATTTCGAGGTTATGTTTTTAATTTGAGTTTATAAGCACTCGTATTGGTTTCCCCAACACTTTATCTTTAGTTACTTTTATTTGTTTTCGAGATTTTCTAGCCGAGATTTGCCGCCAATATTCTATTCTTTAATTCCCTCTCTTAAAAACAACAAAAAAGATTTTTCCATTTATCTTTATTTTCCCTCTTCCTTCTTTTCTATTCTCCTTGTGGCTTTCACATATTTGCAGGAGAGTGATCGATTTCGAGTTTCCAAGAAGCAAATAAAAAGGGAAGAGAGAAGTGGAACCAATCATGAGAGGTATGCCTTAAGACTCCCCACTTTTGAAGTTTGAGAAACCCATGCTAGTTAGTAGTAAATGATAAGATGTTATATTGGTGGAGTGAGTATTTGTATTGTAGTAAAAATTTGTTTGCATGGGTATTTAGTTGGGTACGTTTTGTTCCAGCTCTTGTAGTTAACTAAGTCCTGCCTAAAAATTTGCTAAACAATTGTAATAAGAAAAAGTCTCACAATTGATGGCTTGGGTGTTGTAGTGTTTAGTCTTGAAGGCTTATTTCTAGAGACACTCAACACCACAGAAAATAATGATTGACTCGATAGCTCTTTTTAAAAGGATTTGTTCAATTGAATTAATGTTTAGTGTTTTTTGTGAGCATGCCAAAGTTTGACTTGTGAATCATAAGAATGATATACCTTTATGCGTGTCAAACTTCATGGGATGCCAACAACTCCGCTAGCCTACGAACAATCTTCATGGAGGAAACTCCTAGATTTCGTCTATGAGTTGATTAAACATATGTAGCAGCAATGGTATAATGGGTAAGATTCTTGGCATTCCCGCGTAGCTGTGTTCAAGATGGAATCACTCCTCTGGCTATTATGAGTAATCATTGTGCAAAAGGAACAAAACCTTGGTGATGCCACGAGTGTCCATCACAGCCTGATAAATTAATTTAAATCTTTGGCATGCTCTTAATTACTTAAGAACAGAAATTCTTGAAGGACAATGAATAGAAAAGTAATGCTTGAAGAGTCTTGATTTATTGATGTGGGAGAATTGAGATACTCTAGTGTATATGTTTTTCATGAAAAACTCTCACACTCTTAATTTTACATGATTATACTTTATTGTTCAAAGGCAAGCCTATGATTTGATTACATGACATGGAATAAGGTTTACTCATTTGAATCATCCATGTTAACAATAATTTTGTTGTGCTATAAGAATGCATAAAAACCCGTATGATATGCTTGCCATTACTCTATCTATGCTAAAGTTTTTTAGATTTATAAAGTGGACGAAACTTGAGACTACCAATCATGAGTAAGATCATCATCTCGTTATTTCAGTTTAAATGCTGAGTTCCTTTTTAATTTTGGTTTTCTTGCTCGAGGACGGTCAAGTTTAAGCTTGGGGAGGTTGATGGATGTGAAATATAGCCATCTACGTCCATATTTAAAGTGGATATTATTCATATTTTTGATGAAATATCTCTCTAAACCCTGCTACTAATGCCTAATGATCAAAGGGGTATGCAATCCTTTCTTTCTAATTTTCCTTGCGCAGATAATGATGTTTGATGATGGGAATCACAACATTAAAGTCAAAGATACGAGATTTCCAACAACCCGAAGAAACCAGGAGTCGTGAAGTGGAGACAGACGCTTTAACAACCAACTATACGGTGGGAATAAAATTCCGGTCGTATAGTTGCCATCGACACCGCTAGGTCAAATAGAACACCTTTCGTGAAGGGACCCTTATATAAAGAGTCCTCGAGCGACGATAAACGGCCTCGCCCCACGCCAACTGGAGCTCTTTTCGATCACCAGCCGCCCCCAGAACTCCATCCACAACACCGAAGAGCCGCCGAAGGAATAGACTTAGATCTAATCTCCAAACCCTTCTCCACCACCATAGCCATATTCCACCACTTGTAATAGTAGATCTCTTCTTCGATTAGCGACATTGTAATATTATTTGCTATCAATCTCATGATTTCCATTGCAATGTTTATGATTGTTGATTTCATCTCTATGTGTGAGTAATTCTCTTTGGGCTAAGGGCTTCGGCCTAGCCATGTAGCTTTTATGCATGTTATTTATCATAGATGGGATCATGTATTAGTTTGTATGACATGATGATTATTGTATCCTCTCTTGCCTCAATCTAAGGACTTGTCAGGTACCCAAGACCCCGAGGATTGAGCCAGGTATAGAGAGTATGAGTAATGACTAATCTGCAGGTTGGGAACCCCAGTGACAGAAGAGGTAGTACGAATGTATGTGAGGGATTTACTTGGGATTAACGGTGACGTCACTATGCATATCATTAGTTCTCTTTCTTCTATGGATAAGACTAGTAGATTATTATTATAAGCGGTTGCGGGGAGGCAATAGCAATTATGGATGCACTACCCACATATAATTTATCTTGCTCTAATAATTACATGCATACTTTATTATTATCTTTTATTCCCATCAGATGTTTTGCATAGTTACAGGTGAAACCGAACGCCCTAGGCCCTCTCTCTCCATCATCGACAACAACAAATGATAGCAAACTCTTGGTCCGGTAAAACACAAAAAGAATTCTAAAACTCCTGAAGGTCCGTTAAAGTAACTTCACTATGCTTTTTGCTTCTCGAGGATTTTATAAACCTAGGTCTACTAGGTGAAAAAGAGCTATACTATATTCATAATCTGGATCGAAGGTATCAATAACCCCACCAAACCAAATCCCTTATTTGTGAAGGAATCCTTGGGATATAGATCTTGGAGAGTTTTGTGTTCTCCTCTTGTGTTCTTCCTCTCTTATTTCCCCAATAGCTTTTGTAGCTTTGGTTGTATCTGACTTGCCCTTGCATTTGGTGCATAGGTTTGAGTTCTCTATGAAGATTCGGCAAGTTCAAGCTTGTGGGCTTGTTACTCTTGAGTTCTTGGAACCCTAGATGGTTTTGTGTTTATCGTATGGTACCCAACTGAGTTGTGGAGATTCCTCCATCTTGAGGCCTTTGTGGTGAAACTTGGGAGCCTCCAATTGAGTTATGGAGATTTCCCAAGCCTTGCACGGGTTTAGTGACCACCCTCAAGTGTTCCATAGTGGATCGAGTGCTCACCTTTTGTGGTGCGCACTCGGGAGAACAAGGTGAGCCATTTATGACGTCGGTGAGTTGTGTGCCTTTGCATCTTGGGGTGAGGCCTTGTGTGGCGTTGGGCGAGCATCGAGCCACCACACCTTAAGGTGAGTGAAGGAGATATGCCCTAGAGGAAAATAATAAATAGGTTTTTATTGTCATATCTCAATTAGTTTATAATAGTTTCATATTGTGCTATAATTGTGCCAAGTAGAAACATTGGTATAGGTGTGGTATGAAACAACCAAGTCCCTAGTAGCCTCTATTTATACTAGTTCGTTGGTCATGAGGATGATCTGGTTTTCAAGATCATGGGCATTTATGCCGACTGACAACGGGATCATATCATTGGAGAATGATGTGATGGGACATTCCTCGAAGGATTGCAACACGATCAAGTCATATAGTTCATTGTTGCAACAGCTATACCTAGACTCTTTTTCCTTAGATCGTGAGCTCATATTACTCACTATTTTCCGAGGCTGCTTAGACTGCATCAAGCGCCACTTGGTAATACAGTGGTTATAAAGGTGTAAGTTGGGTATTCCGACAAGTTGAAATCGTGGCGAATAAACAAGTCTTTGTAGAGAATTCTTAGGAAGCTATGAATGCATCTTCCACAAAAAGGGGCAAACCTGTTGTTGTCCAAAGTTGATGTGTCTTGATGAAGATATAGGTGGAAGAAAGTAAAAGATCAAAATTGGGTATTTGACCTTGCCTTCGAATTGTTGAGTGGCGCAGCGGAATTTGTTCCGTAAATCCAAACTCTACAAATAGAGGAGAAACCAATGATAATGATCATAAAGTTTCAAGTAAGTACTTTTACTAAAGAAAGTAGGATTCAACGATATGTTCTGCAAGTCTGTGGAATTATATCCTTGATTCACTTGTCATGTTTCGAACAAGACATACCTGTGAAATACAAAGAAGTGTGATAGACCTAAGTACAAGAAATAAATGGTCATTGAAATCTCGTTGGTGGAATTCTCGATTTGATGATGATCAAAGAATTTTGGAATGTCCAAGATTATCGAGAGAACCTAGATTTGAGTGGGAGCAAATCAGCTTGGCTAATTCATAATATGTAGCTGACATATTTTGAGTGGGAGCTAAGTGAAATCCCTGGATCTCAAACATGAATGTCATATTTGAGTGGAAGCGTGAAATCATTCTGGGATATGTGGACGACATATGTGAATGATGTGATTGGTGTTAATAATATTTAAGTTAGATAAATAAGGATGAAGTTGAGGTTATTAAACAAGAAAATCTATCAAGATAGATTGATGAGTTTAATAAATACTAAATGTCAAATGCTTCCTGGACTTGATTCTGAAAGACGTTCAGAATGTCCTAAGCAAGATTCTGAAGTAACTCAGAATGGAACAAGGTAAGAAAGAAGTTCTTACTATATGAAGCATTGAGTATTGCAACTATGGTTGAAAGAAAGAGATGCGTTGCATCTCCTATGCCTCAGTCATAGGTTATTCCATATAACCATGTTGTATACTCGACATAATGTGACCCGAAGTTCTGGTTGGTAGGACAAAGTCTTAACTGTAAGAATGTGTCTTTAAGTCTTTCGCTTTAGCTTCCAAAGGTGACCCAATGACCTTTCCGGAATTGGAAGCAATAATGAGGGAACTTGACCCACACCTGACGAAAGAGTTTGTTCCTGAGTTGATCACTGAACCAGAATTAAGTTTGTACTTAAATGGCAAAAAGCAATGTAAGTGGCATAGTTGCATTTCATGCACTATGATATACATAGATACAAAAGTATAAAGGCTCCATCTGATGTGATGTATAATGTTATGGCGGGGCTAGTTCGCTTTTAACATAGAATGATGTGTCCCAGGGCCCAGTGCCCATGAGAAAGCACTCGACGTTGATCTAAACTCACTTTGAAGCTCACGGAATCGGCCTCGCTCACTGCCATGACTACAGTATATACACAAAGGATAGCAAAGTGTGTTTCGAAGTTTAGATGACAACGGTGAAAACGACCGTCATCATAAACACTAGAAACAAAGTCTCACTTTGTCTCCAAACAAATACTTCACCCATTATAAGATAATGGTGTGAATTTCAAAGTTAGGAAGACATTAAAGATTTGCAAAAGACATAATGATCTGGTAAAACAGAACATGGACATGACGTTTCTCACGAGCATGCATGATCTGTAAACGCATATGGTATATGGTTTATATGAGTAAAATGCGATCTAGGTTATTTGTACGCTAGTGCAAGTGGGAGACTGAAGGAGATATACCCTAGAGGAAAATAATAAATAGGTTTTTATTGTCATATCTCAATTAGTTTATAATAGTTTCATATTGTGATATAACTATGCCAAGTAGAAACATTGGTACAGGTGTGGTATGAAACAACCAAGTCCCTAGTAGCCTCTATTTATACTAGTTCATTGGTCATGAGGATGATCTGGGTTTCAAGATCATTGTTGGGGGGATACCCCCAGATAGGGTCACGCGGGGGTATAAAGGCCGAGTAAGCCGAGGTACGGCAAGGTCAAAGCAAGTGCTGGCCGAGTCACCTCAAGGCAGGCCGAATCACGGAGTAACCCGGACCGGAGGATCTCCACCTAACTGAGTCCCGGCCGACATATGTTGTATGCCGGCAGGATTGATGTAACTTGTATGCAGGTACCAGTGTGGCCGGATTAACCAGGCACGATCCGGGTTATATCAAGCTTGCAAGAGAAGGAAGGTATCTCGCTGGTCAAAAGGTGGTCACTGTACGCAGGAGCGTGAGCGAAGCAGACAGAGAGAAGGACCATCGAGACGTGGCCGACAAGGGTGACGTTGCCTGTGTCGGATGACGCTGGCGCCGTAGAGGCTCACGTAGCCTCTGCATGGCTTACGATGGGGAAAAGTGACCCGGTCGGTTTTCTATTTTGGGAGGAGGCATATTCCCAGGAATATGCCTCCACGTATGCCCTAGTTGGAGACCTAGCCTCCCCTATATAAGGAGGGCTAGGGCCTCTGTAGAAGGGGTTGAGTTTTACTGGGTAGTTGTTTTCCTGGGAGCAAGCTAGTGGTGAGAGTAAGAGAGTTTCTTCTTCCTCCTCTCCCCAATACAGTTCAAGGAGCATTTGTAACCTTGGAAACCTAGTGAATACAAAGCATCTGTGTGTGAAATCACCACACTATCCCTCCCTGGATTCCTCTAGTGCATCTTGTCCCCACCTTTAGCCTATCCATGGCATCTGCCGTGACACCACCACGACAGTTGGCGCCCATCGTGGGGCTAGTGGCGCTAGCAGGAGTGAAGATCCAGACGGGAAACCTCATCGGCACCGGCGAGCGCATCGTCTTCGGGCTCGTTCAGCGCTTTGGAGCGCTGGACTTCGTCAGCGACAATGCTGGTTGCTTCGGCAAGCAACCTCTCCCGCGCAACGGCCTCTTCGTCAAGCTTGGCATGCACAAGATCTACGTCACTGTCGATGTGTCATGTGTTCATCCACGGCATGTCGTCGAGGGAGGTGAGCCACCCCTTAGCACGGTTCACGGGGCGCGTATCACTCGCTCCCCTGACCGCGCCGAGGTGATGATGACGGTGCCAGGCGCTGGCGCGAGTAAGGATCCGACACCAGATCCGGAGGTAACACCCAAGGCACCAAGGAAAAGTAGAGGTCCTCCAGTAGAGAGGCCAGAGAACGTGCTGCAGCAGGCGATAGATAGCCTAGAGAACCCCATAGCAGCTGCAGTAGATCCGACTCAGGCACAAGCCGAGTTAGAGGAGACTAGGCAGAAAATACTAGAGGGTGCAAAAAAGATAGCTGCGGCTCAGCAGTCGTTGAACATGACACTGTGCAAGTACGCAAAAGCGAATAAGGTAGATGCTGTAAAAGTGAAGGGGAGAAACCTCATTAGTGAAATGAACAAAGAGGGTGATACTAGAGTTGAGGAGTCAGAGAACGTTCTGTCCGTGGGGCTACCGAAGTATAGTACCCCGGCTAAGAACGTCAGAGCAGCAGATGCAGCTGCGTCCGAGTTAGAGGGTTTAACGGGTGAAGCCCGGCAAACGCAGTAGGATAGAGTCAATGAGTTAGTTCGGATCGCTAACGGACAAAATGAAGAGTTGCTCAGGGCTAACCCGACAAGGGTTGGGGCCTCCAAGGTCATTCATTCAGCAGTAGGTAACTTGAAGAAATCTGCTGGAGCTGCATCGTCACCTCATGGTGACCCAAGAAGAGACGAGGTGGTAACCTCAGCGAGGAGAAATAAACAGATAGTCCCATATGACCCGGCAAGGGCAGGGAAAGGAAAAGCAGTGCAGGGAAATGAGGATCGACAAAGTGTCAGCCGAGGTGAAGCTAGCCGAGGTAACCGTGACCAAGGCAATGCCGGTCAGGGGAACACTGTGGACGGCAATGCCGGACAGCACAACTCGGCGGGTGCAGGGCAACCGTAGCAACAGAATATACCACGGCAAGAGCGAAGTGTCGGCCAAGGTATGCAACAGAGAGCCGCTCCACAGGAGCAAGATAGATACAATGACGGTGATTCGGAAATGGTGAACGTAGGATACCCTAGGTCGGACTATCACGTGATAGGGTCAAGGTTGGGAAACAAGAACTTAATGCCTAATGATGCCAGGTTAAAACTGGATCGGCTTTATAGGTCAGAGCAAATTGAGTGTCAAGGTCCTCCGGGTCCGGCGTGTTTTGGGCCCCGGATCATGAAGGAGCCTTCGGTACCGAACTTCTAGTTACCCAGAGGCACAAAGACGTATGACGATAGCACCAAGCCGGAGGATTGGTTGATCAACGCAACGGCGGTGAAAATTGCTATAGGCAACCTGAGATGGGCTGTGAGATATGTACCTCAGATGCTCGAAGGGCTAGAGAGGGTATGGCTAAACAATTTACCACCTGGAAGTATCAACTGTTGGATTGATTTTGAGGAAATGTTCGTCAGTAACTTCTCGAGCACGTATTAGAGGCCGAATAGGCCACATACCTTAGCAATGTGCAAGCAGAGACCGAATGAGACAGACCGGGAGTTCTTGACCCGCTGGTGCACCGTGAGAAACTCATGTGAGGGCGTGATTGAGTCATGGGCAATATCTTGGTTTGCACAAGGGTGCAGATATGCAAGCATGCTGTGGCAGAGGTTACAAAGGGATATGCCAACTACACTGGCAGAGACGATCCGGATTGCTGATTCATATGCCTTGGGTGATCCGACTCAACCTAGGCTTGTGTCAAACGAGTCAAATGAGGAGTACTACCAGCGAGATGGAGCCGGATCATCCCGGCGGAATGATTACCGGGGTAAGAGAAGAGATGATAGACCGGATTACCGGTACAGTTCGCAACAAGTTGCTGCTGTAAATCAAGATCAACCTGGAGCAGGAAGTAACCAGCGTCAGAAAACTGGAGGGCAACAATGGACTCCGAGAAACGATGGCAAGAAAACTTGGATGCTAGAGCAAAAGAAACAGTGGCAAGAAAAGAAGGATCGTCCGAGGTATACATACGAGGCAATGCTGGATCAGCCGTGTAAATTCCACACGCCGAATCCGAGTAACCCGGCGGGTCACACAACTCGGCAGTGTGAGTGGATGAGGAAGATAGAACAAAGTGGTTTGGGGAATGCTCAGGCACCTCGAAATGATCAACCTCGGCAGGAGTTACCCTGGCAACAATTACTCTCCGGAGAGAACACGCAACAATTGATGTTGCCACCACCTCCGCCGAGGTATGAAAATCATGAGAGAAGGGATGCAGTGCATCAGGTGGAAAACCAACATCAGCCAGATCAAAGGTATCCCGGAAATGATGGGAGAAATGAATACAGAGAGCATCATTAGAGTTACTGTGTGTTTACCACGGAGGAAACAGATAGGAAGAGCTTGCAGCACCGACATATGGAGGTGAATGCGGTAATGCCCGCAGTGACGAGGTATATGCCTTGGTCGGATCGGGAAATTACATGGAGTATCAAGGACCATCCCAAGCTTATGCCAAGTCCTGGTTCATATGCACTGGTGCTGGACCCAACGTTCATCGGGCCAAACATCAATGTAAGATTCTCTAAGGTACTGATTGATAATGGCAGCAGCATTAATATTATGTACGTGGATACAATGTGCAAGTTGGGTATCTCGGAGAACATGCTCCAGGCCACGAGAACAACTTTCCATGGTATTGTGCCAGGCATTTCATGTGAGCCCATTGGCAAGGTCCGGGTTGACATATTGTTCGGCACACGAGATAACTGCCGAACTAAAAATTTGGAGTTTGAGGTTGTGAACTTAGAAAGTGCGTATCACGCGTTGCTCGGCAGGTCTGCCCTGAACAAGTTCATGGCAAGTTGTCACATTAGTTACCTGAAGATGAAGTTGCCCGGGCCAAATGGAGTAATTACAATAGCAGGAGATTTCCGATGTTCCATTGAGTGTGCGTCAGCCGGGTCTAACCTGGCCTTGTCACTCGTGATTGCACAAGAGAAGAGAAAGATCCAGGAAGTGGCGGCATTGGCTCAATCTGCTCAGCAGTATATGCCGGTGCTGAGTAACCCGCATGGAAGTGTTTCATTTCAAGCAACGAACGATACAAAGAAAGTTCATGTCGATGATCTGTTCCTAGAGTGCACTGTAACAATTAGTGCCGGGTTAAATGACAAATAGGAAAGCGAGCTCGTCAGCTTCCTCCGTGAGAATCGGGATATCTTTGCTTGGTCCACACAGGACTTGCAAGGTGTTCCGAGGGAGTTGGCCGAGCACTCTTTGAATGTGAGACCCGGAGCAAAGCCGGTGAAGCAACCTCTCCACCGCTTCGCCGAAGATAGGAGAAAAGTCATTAGAGATGAGATAGCTTGGCTCCTAGCAGCTGGGTTTATCATGGAAGTGCTTTACCCGGATTGGATATCTAATCGGGTTCTGGTGGAAAAGAAAAAAGATGATCCGAATGTGGCAGTGGTTTGGCGTATGTGCATCGATTACACGAACCTGAATAAGGCGTGCCCAAAAGATCCATTCCCACTGCCAAGGATAGATCAAGTCATAGATTCTACTACTGGGTGTGAATTGTTGTCATTCATAGATGCATATTCTGGTTTCCACCAGATACCTCTGAATCTGAATGATCAAATAAAGACTGTGTTTATTACCCCGTATGGGGCTTATTGCTATCGCACCATGCCTTTTGGTTTATGTAATGCAGGGGCAACGTACCAAAGATGTATGCAAAAATGTTTACACGACAAAATTGGTGGAAATGTGCAAGTATATGTGGATGATGTGGTTATCAAAACCAAGGAAAGCAAAACGCTCCTTGACGATATCAGGCAAACGTTCGCGAACCTAAGAAGATTCCGAATGAAGCTTAACCCGGAGAAATGTACCTTCGGTGTCCCGGCTAGAAAATTACTCGGATTTCTTGTATCCAGCCGAGGTATCGAAGTTAACCCAACTAAAATCCGAGCCATAGAGCGAATGGAACTGCCGAAGTGTCTTAGCGATGTCCAGAAGTTCACTGGGTGTCTGGCATCTTTAAGTCGGTTTGTATGTCGGATGGGAGAAAAGGCTTTGCCTCTCTACCAACTAATGAAAAAAGCAGACAAGTTCGTATGGACGCCGCAGGCCAATGAAGCCTTCATCGAATTAAAGAGAATGTTAGCCACTGCACCAGTGTTAGCCTCTCCACTATCAAAAGAGCCAATGTTGTTCTATATAGCCGCAACCAACTGATTTGTAAGTGCAGTGGTGGGGGTAGAGCGCGATGAAGAGGGTAAGTCAGTGCAATGGCCAGTCTATTACCTGAGCGAGGTATTATCAACATCAAAGCAAAATTATCCTCACTATCAGAAGATGGCGTATGGTGTGTATATGGCAGCGAAGAAGCTAAAGCACTACTTTGAAGAACACCCAATCAAAGTGATATGTCAAGCCCCCATATCCGAGATAATGAGTAATAAGGATGCGAGCGGCCGGATCGCAAAATGGGCAATTGAGCTAGCCCCTTATGCTCCGCAATACGACATGCGAGATGCGATCAAGTCTCAGGCTATGGCTAACTTTTTCGTGGATTAGGCCGAGATGCAATATGAGCCACCATTGCCAGATCCGAACTACTGGAGAATGCATTTTGACGGGTCAAAAACAAAAACCAGGTTAGGCGCCGGAGTTGTACTTACCTCACCAAAGAATGACCAGTTGAAGTATGTGCTGCAGATCCATTTTGCAGCATCAAACAATGTTGCCGAATATGAAGCACTTGTGCATGGGCTCAAAGTGGCAAAAGAAATTGGAATACGCTGGATCCAATGCTTTGGTGACTCAGATTTGGTAGTTCAGCAAGTCTCGGGGCAATGGGACGCTCTTGATCCAAACATGGCATTGTACAGATTCAATGTGCAAAAGATATCAGGGTATTTTGAGGGATGCGAGTTTCACCATGTACCCTGGTTGGAAAATGAGGCTGCCGACGTATTGTCGAAGCTCGGATCAACCCGATAAGCAATTCCACCAGGTGTAGCACTCGAACACCTCAGAAAACCATCTATCAGGCCATCCCTAGAAACCGACTCAATTTACATCCCGGCAGATCCGGAGTCCGGAGTTGTACCTATGGACATTGACGTGGGAAGTGGTTCAGGAAACCTGGGGACTGTGCAGCGCGATCCGGCCGAAGTTATGTCGGTGGAGCAAATGGGAATTGATGAGGAGATGTTTCCAGTGCGAGCCATACCATCTTGGACACTTCCCATATTTCAATTCCTGAAGGATGGAACTCTGCCCAGTGAAGAGGTGCTTTCCAGGCAAATTTAGAGGCGCGCAAAGGCATACACAATTATCAATGCCGAACTATACAAGAGGAGTGTCACGAATGTCCTGCAGTGATGTGTTGACCCAGAAGAATAGCTTGACATCCTCTGAGATATACATCAAGGGGAATGTGGGCATCACGCCTCGTCCAGAGCATTAGTGGCAAAAGCTTTCTGGCATGGGTTCTACTGGCCTAGTGCCTTGGAACAAGCAGAAGATCTAGTAAGAAAATGCAATGGCTGTCAGAGGTATGCTACCAAGACACACATGCCAATGTAGGAGCTCAAGACCATACCAATAACCTGGCCATTTGCCGTATGGTGTCTGGATATGGTTGGCCCGTTTAAACCAGCAAGAGGAAACATGACTCATATCTTGGTTATGGTTGACAAGTTTACAAAGTGGATTGAAGTAAAGCCAATAAGAAAATGTGATGGAGCTATGGCCGTAACATTCCTCAAAGATATCATTCTGAGATATGGCTATCCTCATTATCATAACAGATAATGGCACCAATTTTGCTAAAGGAGCATTTGCGCGATTCTTCCGAGATAAGAAGATCCGGCTGGACGTTGCCTCGGTAGTCCACCCTGCATCAAACGGACAAGTGGAAAGATCCAACGGATTAGTATTATCCGGGATAAAACCCCGGCTCATTGAGCCGCTGCAAAGATCAGTGAGGTGCTAGATAGAAGAACTACCAGCGGTACTGTGGAGTTTAAGAACAACTCCAAATCGATCAACAGGCTATACGCCATTCTTTCTGGTATATGGGGCAGAAGCTGTATTACCAGCCGACATAGAGCATGATTCGCCTAGAGTCACCCAATACACAGAAGCCGAAGTGCAATAAGCCCGGCAAAATGATGTTGATCTGCTGGAAGAAGCGAGAGAATTGGCATTGTCTAGATCCACCATATATCAGCAAAATCTCCGATGCTATCATAGCCAGAAAGTTAACCCCCGAGTCTTCCGGGAAGGTGATCTGGTACTCCGGTTGGTACAACATACTGCTGGCATGCATAAGCTATCCCCCCCATGGGAAGGGCCATTCATTATGAGCAAAGCATTGCACAATGACTCTTATTATCTCATCGATGCAAAACCACAGAAGAAGAACAAGGCGGACAGGTCCGGCGAGGAATCTAAGCGTCCATGGAATGTAGCTCTACTCCGTCCATTCTACACTTAACAAAGAAGTGTGTGTATCCAAGTCTCTCATATGTCGGTATGTATGCCGGCAATGAGTTTATCAATGAAATCTTGGCACCCCGAGCAGTAACTCGGGGACTGCCTTAGTGATATTTATTGTGTTCTGTATTTGTTATTTATATGTCGGCTAGCCTAAGTTGCTTCTACCTAAGCCGGATTAGTAGTGTGTGAGCACCAAAAACTCAACTCTTCGACTTGCTGCTGTCCAACAAGATTTGGCTTCATGGTAAGCAAGAGAACAAGTTTGGAATTGCGTAGCACACGAAAAACGACTAAGGAAAAGAACTTAATCGAGCCTTGTTATTTGGACTAACTTTACGTTTACCTTGTTTTTACTATGCTGAATTATTTTGAGCTAGTCCTACAGTTTCCAAGTATTGTTAAGTCAATTTTTGAAACTCGGACTCGTAAGTCATAAAACCGAACCAAGGTAGACACGAGCCGAGCCAAGAAATTGGAGAAACAAGAAAATGAAACTCGGGGACTACGCCCAAGTTAATCCGGCACGAGCAACTTAGTAGCAAAATATGATCAGTGTGCTTAATACATTTGCACCTGGCATACCGGGGATCTGATAAACTGCAAAGTGTTTGTTGGTGATCAAGGAACAGCAGGGGGAGGTAACTCGGCGCCCGCGGGTGGAACTCCGGCCTCGGCTTCAGCATCATCTTCATCTTCTTCGACATCCGAGGCTTCGTCCTCTTCCTCCTCACCCGAACTATCTTTGACATATTCATCATCAATGGCTTCGAGAAAGCTTGGTCCCTCGTTCCATTGATGGACAGGGGCAAACTGAATGAGGCTATGGGCGCAAGCCTTGCACCGAGCTATCCAATCCGGGTCATTGGACCACCTTGATCCGGTGCGCATGCGCTCGAGAAGGTTCAGATTTATTTTTTCATACCAAGTGAGCACGTAGTGGAGGACGGTTTCACCTCCGGCGTGTCCGGCGGATTCCCTCCAAAGATCAAGCTGGGTCTCGCACTCCATTAACTTGGTAATCAGAGCAGTGGAACCCTCCAGAGTGTCTTCACCAGGCCAAAGGGCATTGAAGATCCGGACTGATGCATCTAGGATATCCTTACCATAGTTCTTCACAATCTCGATGCGAGAAGATAATCTGACCAGCAGGTCCTCCATGTCATAGGGAATATTTTCAGCGCCAGGACCAGCTGGGGTACCCCTCTTCTGGCGGAACTTGGCAACAGCACTAGATGCAATGGCATCACCCTTCGGAAATTTTTCTGAAAACAAGACAAGTGAAATAAGTAAAGGAGGTTGACCCGGAAGGATTCATGTCGGCTGAAGGAAAAGAACTTACGAGAAATATGGCTGTGGATCCGGGTCAGCTCCTTGGTGCAGTTATCACGCCTCTTCCGGAGTTGCACAAGTTCAGCATTTGCCGACTCAACCTTAACATCGGCCTCCTTCAACAATTCTTGATCTTTGGCAATTTGGAGGTTGAGACGTTCCCGTTCCTCGGTGAAGTCTTGGCCAGCCTTATCCATCTCGGTTTTGTGGAGCGCCTTGAGCTTTTTCATTTCTGCCTTGAGCTTGGAAATCTCATCATCTTTGGTCCAGAGGAGAGCGAGCTCATCGTCCTTCTTCTTAAGTTCGGCCTGATGTTGCCCTGCTTGTTCAAGAAAATGCAGCATCATATCAGGTACGGGCACACTATCTTCAAGAGATGCTGAAATGGTTTGTTGACCCGGCAAAGCCGAGGTATGAATATCTGCCAAGCCAAGAAGAAAAGGAGAGAGAGCGCAGAAGGAAATTAACCGAAGTAACTTACCTTTTATCTGCTCCAAGTTCTTCCTCATGATGGTGTTTTCGGCCTCCACTCCGGCTGCGCAATCCAAATGATGAATTAGTTCGGCGGGAAAAGACAAAGAAAGATGGGAAAAAGGCAAGGAGAAAACTTACCCCTTTTCTCGAACTCAGCGAGAAGTGTAGAGTGTTTCGAGTGCAACGCCTTATGTGTGTCCAGGAGGCGCTGAAACTCGGCGCTCCGGCGATTGGTGGTAACCTGAGAAAAGCAAAGTTGACTTGATCATGTGCATATTCGAAGTGTACAAAATCCGGGCCAAGTGGAACTTAACCCAGCTCTAGGTGTGTGCATATTCGAAGTGTACAAGATCCGGGCCAAGTGGAACTTAACCCGGCTCTAGGTGTGTGCATATTCGAAGTGTACAAAATCCGGACCAAGTGGAACTTAACCCGGCTCTAGGTGTGTGCATATTCAAAGTGTACAAAATCCGGGCCAAGTGGAACTTAACCCAGCTCTAGGTGTGTGCATATTCGAAGTGTACAAAATCCGGGCCAAGTGGAACTTAACCCGGCTCTAGGTGTGTGCATATTCGAAGTGTACAAAATCCGGGCCAAGTGGAACTTAACCCGGCTCTAGGTGTGTGCATATTCAAAGTGTACAAGATCCAGGCCAAGTGGAAGTTAACCCAGCTCTAGGTGTGTGCATATTCGAAGTATACGAGATCCGGGCCAAGTGGAACTTAACCCGGCTCTAGGTGTGTGCATATCCGAAGTTACTAAGGAGCTACGCTAGTTCTCTAAGGAGCATCTGGACGAGTAACAAGTTACTCCCCCGGAGGCTCGGGGACTAATGGTTATATCACTAATGTTTAGTACATGTTAAAGAAAAGACAAGGTAGCGTACCTCCATCATCCGGCCGGCAAGGTTGATAGCCTTGGCGGCTGTGTTCATCTGTGTGGCAAACTTGGCAGGCCCAAATTTCTCCGGGAGATCATCGTTATGGACGAACTCCGCCTTGTTCCAGTTATTGACAAATTCAATCAAGGCCGGAGGATAGCGCTCTCCGCTAAACATATGGGCGCAATCAAACCCTTGGCATGAGCTTCTCTCCTTTCAACTTGGGTAGCAGCAGGGCTAGTGTGCAATGCAAGTTGCATGCTAGCTGACCCGACGGAGGCATCTTTCTTCGGAGGGGTCTTCTTCGGAAGCATGGACGCGAGCGTGCGCTGTCCAGCCTCGATAGATGTTGCCCTGGCGGCGTCAGAAACTTTCTTGCCCTTAGGCTCCTGCTGAGAAGTTGAGGTTTGAGCCGCGGATTTGGTCTTGGGAGCTGCCTTGGTGCTAACCGGGCCTTCTCGTCGAGTCTTGGAGGACTCGGACGAGGCAGAAGAAGTTGGTGCTGCCGATACTTGTCTTGATGGTCTTTGGTCTTGTGGCTGGTGTTGGTGCTGGTGCTGGTTTTGGCGGGGGTGCTGTGGGTACCTCGGAGCTAGCAGGTTGCGGCTGAGCCGAAGTGGAACTGGGGGCATCTACTTCCTCGGCAGAGCCACTTCCCCCTGCTCCAAGGTTGCCCTCCTCTAGACGAGGTGGGCTAGAACCCGAAGCAGCCACTAAACCCTCCTGAATGGGGCTCAGTGGGCGTGTATCATCGTCACGGGGGCGAGATGGGCTATGCCGGAGGGGAGAAGCAATGCTGGATCCGCTCTGAGGAACCTCCACCGCAGCCCTGCCGAATCAAACGACGAATAATAAGTTACAACAGAAGAAAAGCAGGAGACAAAGGATTGGACAGAAAGATAAGTGACTTACTCATCAGAGGTCAATGGCTCCTTGGGCTTCTGAGCTCTCCGAGCCATGGCCTTAGTCGTTGGCTTGGTGGCGGCTTTATCGGCGGACTTCTTTCG
Organism: Avena insularis; assembly: GCA_023614405.1. Lineage (NCBI taxonomy): Eukaryota > Viridiplantae > Streptophyta > Magnoliopsida > Poales > Poaceae > Avena > Avena insularis. The sequence goes on from CM042690.1 coordinate 150,225,514, forward strand.
CCTCTTGGTTGGCTTAGAAGGTCCGGAAGAAGAAGCAGAAACAGCTCCCCTTTTCTTTGACGCGGTCGGGACAGGCTCGCCCGTGGTGAGAGGAGGATCTTCGTGGATCTGCCCACCCAGGTTAGCTAAAGCCGGAAAGGCATAAGAAAGGGGTATAGCGTCAAATGCTTCCATCACCTCAACGTCTGAATCATCTTCATCATCAAGCCAATCTCTTAAGGAAGAGAAGTTACCGGTAGGTCGCTTGGTCGCATTGGGGAAGGGTAGGAACATTTCCTGATCCGGCTCCTCCTCGTCCGGGGCATCTCGATCCGTCGCCCATTTGAGAGAAGGCTCGGTGCCATCCTCGAGGGTTTGCTGAAGAAACAGCTAAGAAGAAAATGCAAAGGGATCAAACAAACAATAAATTTTGGCATATGGTATAACTCGGAAAGAGATTATGTCGCGAGATTTACCGCAGGAGGAAGTCTGTCCCGGCAGAAATGTTCAATTCCCCATTCCCAATCAATGGAGAAGTTTTTGTCAGTTGTGAAGAGGGCCTTGACCCGGCGGAATATCTCGGTATTGCTTAGTTCAAATGAGGAAGTCCGGTTGGGGTCAAGTCGCCAGCTCATATGGCACAATTTGTGTGTGCGCTTCAGGAGAGGAGAGATCCGGCTGCGGACGAATGTGATCATCGCATCCTCGTTGCGCAGCCCCGCATCCTTCAGCTCCTGGAACCGTTTATTGACTTGGTTTGCCAAGACAGTGGGTTTCTTGGAAATCCGATCCCACAGATCCGGATAACAAGGACCCGGAGCATAGGGGCGCAACCGGATCAGATCTTCATTCGTGCCATTTTTGACATAAAATAAGGTTCGGGCCCAGCCCTTGCAAGAATCAAGCCCCGTGACCCGGGGAAAGATGGATTGTTTCTGGGGACAAATAGAAGCAGCGCCGAAATGCGTAAGATGTTTGTCCTCCGGGTCAAGCTCCTTATTCGGAATCATGTTCGGCATAGACCGAAAAACCGGATCCAGAGCTCCTTAGTGGGCCACAATCGGACATACCCCTCTATGGTGGAGGCAAAGGAAGAAAGGGAAGTGATGGCGTTCGCCGGAAGGTGGTGCGGTTGAAGTTCGTAGATGTCAAGGAAATCATGGAAGAAATCGCTGACGGGGAGGCCAAACCCGCGCTGGAAATGGGAGAGGAACACCACAAACTCACCGGGATTGGGTGAGGGTGCGAGCTCCTCGGCGGCGAGGCGGGCAACCACGCCCTCAGGGAGGCGCCGGGTGCGGTATAACCAGTCTAGGTCATCCTGGCACACCTAGGAGCCAGCCCAGGCGCCCCGTTCGGTGTTCTCCGCCCCCTCCTCCATCTCTGCCTCCGTGACGGTGAGCTCCTCTTCGGTCATGTCCAAATCGCTCTCCTTACTAGCCCTATCGGAGGTGGGGGCAGTGCCATAGACTGGCACGGACCCGTGGCGGTGGAACTATGCGGGAGCGGCAGCAAGGCAGGTGCAAGGCAGTGCAGCAGCGCTTGGCCTGAAAGTGCGGAAGCGCGGCGAGCAGTGGCGGCGGCCGTGGCGTTGTCGCTGGGAGGAAGAAGAAGAATAAGAGGCAGAGGGGCGCGCAAATAGGGAAAAAATACCAAGGGGCGAGCCCCTCCCCTATTTAACCACGCCCCAGCGGGGGTAGTGGGATCGTGCGGTGCTCCAGGGCCACATGGTGTGGTCGTGTATTATCCGATCAGCCAATCAGAGGCGAGCCACAGGAAGGACCACAGGGCGCAGGGGATCCCATGACGTGACGTTGTGATACAGTTAACGAGGAGACAGACGTGACGTGACGTGTGCAATAGTAACACCTGACATTAACTGTGGCAGTAACTGGCGCAGGCCCTTAAAATGAGGCAAGATAATGATTACCCTCCATGTGGGGAAGCATACGAGAGAAGGAAGAATAACCCGGATAACTATAGGGTGACCCGGCCAGCGAGTGAAAACTCGGAATGTGCCAAGGGAAAAGCTAGCCAATGAAATCCGGGATATGAGGTAACTCGGAAAAGGAGCAAAAGGCTCGGTAAAATTGAACTTGTTGTGGCCTTAGCAGCTGGAGCTGCTAACACCGCACCAGCTTCGGCAACTAATGTTGGGGGGATACCCCGGGTAGGGTCACCGGGGTATAAAGGCCGAGTTAGCCAAGGTACGGCAAGGTCAAAGCAAGTGCTGGCCGAGTCACCTCAAGGCAAGCCGAATCACGGAGTAACCCGGACCAGAGGATGTCCACCTAACTAAGTCCCGGCCGACATATGTTGTATGCCGGCATGATTGATGTAACTTGTATGCAGGTACCAGTGTGACCGGATTAACCAGGCACGATCCGGGTTATATCAGGCTTGCAAGAGAAGGAAGGTATCTCGCTGGTCAAAAGGTGGTCACTGTACGCAGGAGCGTGAGCGAAGCGGACAGAGAGAAGGACCACCGAGGCGTGGCCGACAAGGGTGACATTGCCTGTGTCGGATTACGCTGGCGCCGCAGAGGCTCACATAGCCTCTGCATGGCTTACGATGGGGAAAAGTGACCCGGTCGGTTTGCTATTTTGGGAGGAGGCATATTCCTAGGAATATGCCTCCACGTATGCCCTAGTTGGAGACCTAGCCTCCCCTATATAAGGAGGGCTAGGGCCTCTGTAGAAGGGGTTAAGTTTTACTGGGTAGTTGTTTTCCTGGGAGCAAGCTAGTGGTGAGAGTAAGAGAGTTCCTTCTTCCTTATCTCCCCAATACAGCTCAAGGAGCATTTGTAACCTTGGAAACCTAGTGAATACAAAGCATCTGTGTGTGGAATCACCACACTATCCCTCCCTGGATTCCTCTAGTGCATCTTGTCCCCACATTTAGCCTATCCATGGCATCTACCGTGACACCACCATGACAATCATGGGCATTTATGCCGACTGACAACGGGATCATATCATTGGAGAATGATGTGATTGGACATTCCTTGAAGGATTGCAACACGATCAAGTCATATAGTTCATTGTTGCAACAGCTATACCTAGACTCTTTTTCCTTAGACCGTGAGCTCATATTACTCACTGTTTCCTGAGGCTGCTTAGACTGCATCAAGCGCCACTTGGTAATACAGTGGTTATAAAGGTGTATATTGGGTATTCCGAAGGAACAGTAGATGACATGTGACTGCAAGACCGGGATTTGTTCACCCACATGACGGGTAAATATACATATGGCCGGCTTGGTGAGATTACGTCCATAAATGTTGCAACATCTGACTCGGTCACGGGGATGTAGTATCACGGTAACAAGAAAACAGAACTTGTTGTGAATGAGATTGAACAAGGTATGGGATACCAATGATCGTATCTCAGACAAGTCGTATCGAGAAACAAAAGGAAGAGGATGCTACATTTAGTGGTTCAAACGACATTGTCATCAGGAATGCATAGGGGTCACATGGATATCCCTGGTCTCTCTGTTGATCATTGATTCAGATCATGTCTAGAGCATTCCCGAGCCTGAGAGGATACACTTAAGGGTACGATGAGAGCGGTCATTTGTAAGATGGAATCATAGTAGAGAAAGAGAGAAAGTCGGAATCGTTCCGTGGAGAGATCCAAAGTTATTCGGAGAAAGAATAAAGGAAAAGACCCGGAAAAGTGTTTTAGGATAAATGGGAATTTGAATATATATTTATTATGAATTAATATATTCTAAATAATATTTAAGTTAAGATTTATAAAAGCAACTTTCATATTAGGCCAAAACCCCGGAGGGAATTAGCCTAAGATAAAATCTGCAGGAAAAGATAAAGGAAACAGCCCACGTGGGTGGCGGATAATATCCGCCGCACAGGGCGGGCACCAGCTGGCCGCTGCCGCTGCCAGGCCAGCTCAACCCGGCCCAAGAGGAGCTCACGGGGAGCCGGCTGGCGGGCTGCGCCGCTGGGCCGCCGGCGGGGCAAACAGCCCACCCGGGCAGGCGGGGTCCAGGCGGGATAGGCGAGCGCCTTGACGCCGCCCACCCCCAGGCTGTCGAGGCGCCAAGTAGTCACCTCACCGGTGACACGAGGCATTTGGCCTGTGGGCAAGGCAAGGAATATGCCCGAGAGGCAATAATAAAGTGGTTATTATCTTATTCCATGTTTATGATAAATGTTTATTTTACATGCTAGAATTGTATTGATCGGAAACATCAATACATGTGTGTTTAATAAACAAAAAGGGTTCCTAGTTATGCCTTTCTTATAGACTAGCTTGTTGATTAACAAGATGATCAAGGTTTCCTAATCATGGACATTGGATGTTGTTAATAAAGAAGTCACACCATTGGTGGAATGATGTGATGAACATTCATCCGAAGTATAGCATTACGATCAAAGTCATTATGTTTATATTGCTATAATATCATACGAAGTAATCTTTATCCTTAGACCATGAGATCATGTTAATTGCTAACACCAGAAGAGTATCTTGATAACATCAAACGTCACACCGTAACAGGGTGACTATAAAGGTGGGTTTAGTGCTACAAAGGTGTTATGTTGAGGCTCATGGATCAAGAGTGGGATTTGTCCATCCCGATGACGGATAGATATACTCTAGGCCCTCTCGGTTATATCACATTGAAATAGCTTGCAAGCAAGTGATGTGATCACTAGAATGTTATATCACGGGAACGAGAAAAGAGTGCATGTCGGTAACGAGATCAAACTAGGTATGGAGATACCGATGATCGAATCTCGAACATGTAATATATTTTGGGACAAAGGGATTTAGTTACTAGCGTTAAAGGTTCTCACGATCACAGAAGTCATCGTTGAATGTGTAGGAGTAAGTATGGATCTCCAGGTCCCGCTGTTGATTATTGATCGGAGAGGGGTCTCTATCATGTCTGCATTATTCACGAACCGTAGGGTGACACACTTAAGGGATACCGACACCATTTGGAGCAAATATGTTTCAGATAAAGATTTAAGAAAGCGCTGGAATTATTTCAATAGACACCGAAACTGTTTCGGGTGAAAATGCTGAAATTGGTTCTGCATGTAATATTGAAATGTTGCGGGGTTTATGTGAATGTTAGTTAATAAAAGTAATTAACAAAATTCTGAATAAAAATAATAAAGAGTTTTATTAAATGAGAGCATTAAATTTGGAGAAATTTAATGCATTTAAAGTGGAGACTTTAAAAGAGAATGTGAAGGGCATTTTAATGTGGAGGGTTACCACCACATGAATGGAGGAGGTGAAGTCACCCCTCCATGCGGGCCATGAAGGAGGGGCACCCCCCTCCTCCTATAAAAGGCCACCCCCTCCTCACTTCTCACACACACCTCCTTGTGAAGGATCTCTCTCCCCCTCTGGTATTATTCCCCCATGGTCTCGGATTAGCGAGATACATGTTCCCGGTGGCTTTATCTGGAAAGGAGTTGCTGCTTCCGCTACTTTGCTGGAGCGAGGGACGGAGGTTGTCGGGTACCGGACGTGTGTGCGATCACGGATGCACTGTTGCTTTGCGGTGCTAGACTTGGTGGTGCTGGAGCTGGATCTGATGGACGTGCTAGAGCCGGACCTGCTGGACTTCATCACGATCTTGAGATCGGCAAGTGTATGACTACATCAACCACAAGTTCCTACTCGTTAACAAAGCTCGTTGTCTACGAGGGTAAGTTCTCGTTGGATGTATGTCCACCCGTTGCTTTGTACCTAGTAGATAGATCTTGGCGTGTAGTTTACACCGTAGGAATTTTTTTGTTTTCTATGCTGCGGACCCAACAGTGGTATCAGAGCCTGATCTATGCATAGGTGCTTAGCACGGGTAGTACACATATGTTGATATGTGGGCGATGATGATCATGTTATTGCATCTTCTATGTATTTTGGATATTGGTGGCATAGTGGGATGAAGCGGCCCGGACCAACCTTACATGTCATCGTACATGAGACCGGTTCCACGACTGACATGCAACTTGTTTTGCATAAGTGGTGGCGGTGTCTCTCTACTACTATAGTCAATATCTGATTTACAACGAGTTGCTAATAACTTAGTTATCCTCGGTGTGGTTCATGTTCGTAGGTAAGAACGGTTCTATCTCCGAAAGCCCTAAGCCACGTAAAACTTGCAATTGATAAATTAGAGGCGTCTAGTTTAGATCGTTGCTGGGCTAGTGTATTGATATGGTATTGTTGTAAGTAGATGTATGATAGATACTCTTACAACACACTCAACATGTAAGTTCCATAGACCTTGGCCTTACACACAAAGGAATGATAGAGATCATACCACGATGCAAGTGATAGAGATCAAATGCATGGACCATATCATCTCACTTTACACATTAGATGTTAGCATCTTATACTGCTAGTTTGGCGCTTTCTGTAGCATTGTAAGATGATCCCTCTTTTAGATATCAAGATAAAAATGTGTTCTTCCTTAAGTATGCACCATTTTGTGGATCGTATTTCGAGACATCACGTGATGATCGGGTGTACTCGACTCTACGCTTTCATACAAACGGGTGTAAAAGCTTTTACACATGCAATCGAGGTTCTTACTTGGCGAGCCTAGCATGTACAGACATGGCCTCGGAACACGGACCAAAAGGTTAAGCATGAGGCATATAGTTGATATGATGCCCATATAGATGCTCGCCTTTGAAGCTACATCAACTCACGTGATGATCGGACTTGGTGTAGTGGATTTGGTTCATGTAATAACCAAAAAGGCACGAGGGATGTCGTTTTTGAGTGGGAGTTTATTTCTAATTTGGATTAGTCAAACCAAATTTGTCATAAATTAAATCAAAGTGAATTTGCATAGTTTGTTGTAGTCATTGGCATTCGTTTTCTACCTTATGCTTAGTTTTTATTTGAGATAATAGAACTATAGAATTCTGGATATTTACTTTACGAACTGGTATCGTATTGTTTTGAATGTCAATTTAAAGTTTATAAGTCCTATTGCAAACTTTCAGCAAACTCTATTTACTCCATGAAGTTTAATAAGTAGTATTAAATCAAGAGTAAGAATTCCAATGTTAGTATCTAAAGTATCATGTTTGCCTCCATGATTATTGATTCAAAAAGTTGTTTTAATATCAAGATTATATTGGAGCTGGAAATTGTTTCAGAAACCATCATGTGTGAAAGATATTATGATATCTAAAACAATGTTTTTGGTTGCATTATGATAGAGTATAATTTAGCAAAATACATGTTCTCATATTGTATGAGAATTTGTGAAGGATGGAGATGCTAGGCATCTGAATCTACCAAAAAGGTTTTGGGAACTGATATTATACTCGCGATTCTTCCTTATAGGCTATAGTAGCTTCATCATGAAAGTTGTCATGATAAGGATGAATAGAAGATGTAAGTAAAATGTTTACTACACTAATAGATTACTAAAGAATGGATTTTTGAAAGAACACCAAACATTTGATGATGGTGATCCACTTCAAAGTGCAAGTCCAAAGGTATTAGTATTTGACTATATATGCTTTGTACCATGTGTCATGTTGATGACACCACTATTGATGTTGATAGATTCTTTTAAAAGAAAAGGAATTGTTGAAAGAGAATCTATAAAATATTTGGCAGAAAATAAAAGGTTGGAGATGTCCAACTTAGGTATATAGAAGATATACATGTTATGGCTATATTCCTTGCTTGTTAAACAATGTGGTTCTTAGGTATTGGATACCGGTATTGGATACCGAATTGGTTGGTATGAAGTGTCATACAGGACAACGCAATTCATGAACTACAATAGCCTAAGTAACCAGCAAGAGAATGAGTGATGATGTTCATCGAAAACAAATAAAGTGTTATTGTGTTTTTCGTTGTCATCAAACCTAGCCTTCAAGATTTTTTTAAATAATTGTTATTTTGTTCCGGTATCATGAGAACAATGGCTGTTCAAATAATTACCGTATTCCATAAAGGATGGATGAACTTTTACAAGTCTAGTTGGAGAAATCACATCCATAAACACTATTGCTAAAATGTCGCAAGACAAATGATTGAAAGATCACTTATGAAGTGACATAGCTGTTTAAATTATATTTGAAAGAAAACATGAAGAAACTCCATGTTGATGGATTTTTGGAGCCTTTGATTTTGATCAATTGACGCATGTGAGACTTTCCTCGAGATAATTGAAACTCCGTCCATAGGCCAGAGAGGAACGGATGACTAGCTTATTGGAAATTGTGCATGCTGATGTGCATAGTCCATTATGTGTAGCCATATGCGATGGATCTTTTTGCTTCATATGCTTTCTCCGAAAATTTGAGTGAATATATCTGTATATTTACTTAATAAGGAAGAAGTATGAAACATTTGAAAATTGTTCAAAGACTTTCAAGATGAAGTGGAAAATCATTGTAACAAGAAAATAAAGAGTTTATGATTCGATCATAAAGGAAGATATTTGAGTTACATGTTTAGCAAAAACACCTAAGACTTGAGGAATTGTTCCATGATTTGTGTTTCCCGATAAACCAGAGGAGTATGGCATATTCGAGAGATAAAATCAAACCATGTTTGACATGGTAAATCAAGGGTGTCATTTATAAAACTGCCATTATGTTTTAAGGATTGAAGCTTTAGAGACTACCGCTTTTACCTTTGAAAAGAGCACCATCGTGATCCATTGAAATGACACCATATGAGTTATGGTTTGGGATAAAACCCGAATTGTCTTTTCTTAAATTTTGGCATGCTATGCATAAGTAAAATGTTTACAACCAAAGTCGGATAAGCACGTCTTTGTAGGTTATCCCAAAGAATTTGTTGGGAATTTCTCCATAACACCGAGGACAAAAGAGTTTGTTACTTGGAACGTCAAGTTTCTTGAGAAGGAATTTTTCGTGAAAAGTTAAGTGGGAGGACAATAGAACTTTGATAAGGTTGTTGAACCTTAGCTATATGTGCTAAGTAGCCTTGCCGGAAAGTGTCGGTGGCGGCCACAATGCTCGTGGCTCTTGTGATTACAAAAGGTGTGATCTGAGATTAGAGTTCCTATAGAACCGTGTGGGTCGGAAGAATCAAATAGTAAGATTTGATAAGCAAGTCGTTATTGTTTTGACAATGATGAACCGACTACATGCAAAGAAGCGATGATGGGCCCTGACTCCATAAAATGACTAGAAGTCATAGAATCCGTGATAGTATCCATACACGAGAAAACAAGTTTCTGAACTTGGAAGACCCTCCGGAAAGGCGTGAAGCCTATCGGTCATGTTTGGATCTATAAAGAAATAAGACATGGATGTTTAACATCTATGAAATAGTCGACATGTCGGAAAGAAGTTTACGACAATGTTCAAGGAGTTGACTATGACAAGATTTGATCTTTCATAGCGATATATAGTCTTGATGGATTAATGTAGCAACCACTACATATAATTTGGTATATGGTAGTTGAATAAACAAAACAAGGTTCTTCTAATAGAACGGTAACCTAGGACATGTACATGACATGGTCCGAAGGGTTTTGTTAATTCAAAGGGTGCTAAAAGGGCATGTAAACTTCAATAGTTGAAGTAATCATAACAGAGTTGGAATCTTCACCATGATGAAACTGTTAAAGGAGATTAAATTCATCGAAGATGATGAAGATGCTTGCATTTGCAAGAAATTAAGTGGGAGCGCTGAGACATATTTCTAATACACTATGTAGAGGACATATTGTTGATTGGAAATGATGTATCTTGTATTGACACAAGCTAAGAATTTCATTAAAATAAGATTTCGATGAAAGACTTGGGCAAACCCGGAATACTAGGCATCAATATCTATATGGATAGATTAAGGCGCTAATATGGTTGTGCCAGACATACATATATGAGATATTGAAAGGGTTCAATATGGAAACAACAAGAAAGGTTCTTGCTGCATGGAAAGGATTGTATCAAAATTCAAGTGTTTCAACACTTGGTGAGTAAAATCACATGAAGATTTTGATCAATTATACCATGATATGTATATATCTAGAATGTCCTATGCTCTAAATGTTATGAGCATATACTAGAATGATTCATAAGATGATCATTGGACAATAGTAAAGATATTCTTATGAGCTTTGGAAGAACTAAGAATATATAATGTATAAGTGACAAATATTTAAAGGTAGTTCATTGTAAAGTGTTACATTTATACTAGTTTTGTCACAAGATACAAATTAAATTTATCTCAATTTAGACTATGGGTGGACAATGTAATGGAAAGGATGTTCCATGATGGATTTGGATGAGTTCCAAAGTTGAGACATTGTGACGGATACTACAACAAAAGGCTAAGTATATGACTGCTATAGTAGCAGCAAAGGAGGGCATTTGTGTTAAGTAGTTTGTTATCAAACTAGGTGTGGTTCAAAGTGGGCTAATACTATGAAGATATATTGTGTGACAATAATATCAACATATTTTGAGCCGAACGAACTAAAGGTCTCACCAAAGGACCAAATCTATACAATGCCATCTCATTTGAGAATGAGTGATGCGTAGAGACGCAGAGACATGCAAATACACACGGACCTGAAACTGTCAGATCCAGAGATTATGTTAACCACTAGCAATAGCGTATATGCAACACCAGAAAGCCATAGGTGTTCAATACGCAAAGTTTTTCAAACTACATTATTGACTCTAGTGCAAGTGGGAGACTGAAGGGAATATGCCCGAGAGGCAATAATAAAGTGGTTATTATCTTATTCCATGTTTATGATAAATGTTTATTTTACATGCTAGAATTGTATTGATCGGAAACATTAATACATGTGTGTTTAATAAACAAAAAGGGTTCCTAGTTATGCCTCTCTTATAGACTAGCTTGTTGATTAACAAGATGATCAAGGTTTCCTAATCATGGACATTGGATGTTGTTAATAACAAGGTCACACCATTGGTGGAATGATGTGATGAACATTCATCCGAAGTATAGCATTACGATCAAAGTCATTATGTTTATATTGCTATAATATCATACGAAGTAATCTTTATCCTTAGACCATGAGATCATGTTAATTGCTAACACCGGAAGAGTATCTTGATAACATCAAACGTCACACCGTAACAGGGTGACTATAAAGGTGGGCATAGTGCTACGAAGGTGTTACGTTGAGGCTCATGGATCAAGAGTGGGATTTGTCCATCCCGATGATGGATAGATATACTCTGGGCCCTCTCGGTGATATCACATTGAAATAGCTTGCAAGCAAGTGATGTGATCACTAGAATGTTATATCATGGGAACGAGAAAAGAGTGCATGCCGGTAACGAGATCAAACTAGGTATGGAGATACCGATGATCGAATCTCGGACATGTAATATATCACGGGACAAAGGGATTAAGTACTAGCGTTAAAGGTTCTCACGATCACAGAAGTCATCGTTGAATGTGTAGGAGTCAGTATGGATCTCCAGGTCCCACTGCTAATTATTGATCGGAGAGGGGTCTCGATCATGTCTGCATTATTCGCAAACCGTAGGGTAACACACTTAAGGGATACCGACACCATTTGGAGCAAATATGTTTCAGATAAAGATTTAAGAAAGCGCTGGAATTATTTCAATAGACAATCAAGCTGTTTGGTGAAAATGCTGAAATTGGTTCTGCATGTAATATTGAAATGTTGCAGGGGGTTTTATGTGAATGTTTGTTAATTAAAGTAATTAACAAAATTCTGAATAAAAATAATAAAAGAGTTTTATTAAATGAGAGAGCATTAAATTTGGAGAAATTTAATGCAATTAAAGTGGAGACTTTAAAAGAGAATGTGAAGGGGCATTTTAATGTGGAGGGGTTACCACCACATGAATGGAGGAGGTGAAGGGTCACCCCCTCCATGTGCCGGCCATGAAGGAGGGGCACCCCCCTCCTCCTATAAAAGGCCACCCCCTCCTTACTTCTCACACACACCTCCTTGTGAAGGATCTCTCTCCCCCTCTGGTATTATTCCCCCATGGTCTCGGATTAGCGAGATACATGTTCTCGGTGGCTTTATCTGGAAAGGAGTTGTTGCTTCCGCTGCTTTGCTGGAGCGAGGGACGGAGGTTGTCGGGGTACCGGACGTGTGTGCGATCACGGATGCACCGCTGCTTTGCGGTGCTAGACTTGGTGGTGCTGGAGCTGGATCTGATGGACGGCCGAGCGGACCTGCTGGACTTCATCACGATCTTGAGATCGGCAAGTGTACGACTACATCAACCACGAGTTCCTACTCGTTAACAAAGCTCGTTGTCTATGAGGGTAAGTTCTTGTTGGATGTATGTCCACCCATTGCTTTGTACCTAGTAGATAGATCTTGGCGTGTAGTTCACACCGTAGGAAATTTTTTGTTTTCTATGCTGCGGACCCAACAAGCACGGGAGCGAGGGGGGAAGGGTGGGCCGTGCCAAAGGCCTACCCGGCCGGCGCTGGCTCACTTGCTGCTGCCTGATGTTGTGTGCTGCCTCCCTCTTGCCATTTGGGCTGCCCAGATTCGGCCCATCCGGCTGGGACGAAAATCCTGTTATTTCCTTTAATTAATTAGTCCCACATGGCTAACCTAATGGGGAGGGCACACCCCCTCCGCCTATATAAAGGGGTGCCCATGGGTGGGATTGAAACACACAATTTGGGGAAGTCCTTTGGTTGGCTTCCTCCTTCCCTCTCTCTCTATCCCTTGTGAGCATGGCCCCAAGTTTGGGCTGTGCGATCAAGGCACACTTGCAGCACGCCGTTGCGCTATAGGGATTCCTAGCCGGATATCAACTTCCGCACTCCCGGTGGGATCAGGGACCCGGAGGTCTCATCGTGCACCAGATGTGTACGAAGACACGAGGCGCAACACTTGGGGCGCTTAAATGTCGTGAGCCGGAGTTGTTGCATGACGAAGATGAAGAAGGAGCAAGGGGTGACCTGCGAGGAGCTTCGCGACCTTGAGGTCGGCTACAAGTACGACTACTTCAACCACGTTCCCCGCGAAACGTTAACCGCGTACGGTCTACGAGGGTATGTATTCTATACGCATTGGCCGTTACTGCATTACTACATAGATAGATGCTAGGCAGTTTGGGGGGTTACATCATAGGAAAAAATTTGTTTTCTGCTTTGATCCCCTTTAGTGGTATCAGGGCCGATCTATGCGTAGGAGTGTTGTACAGCCAGTACCCACAAGTATTGTGCGCGCATTGATCCCTTAGTTGTTACCCTCTAATGTGTACTTGTTTATATCGCGGTATTGTTTGATGAAGCGGCCCGGACCGACCTAACGCGTATTCGTACGTGAGACTGGTTCCACGCTCAACATATGGCTTGTACCGTATAAGTGGATAGCGGGTGTTTGTCTCTCATTCAATAGTTGATATAGCATTTACAACGGAGGGCCCCGAAAGGGGTGTAATAGAGACAACTGTTGGATCCATGTTGTGGTTGGAAAGTTCATAGTTTAGAAACGGTTCTAGTGCGAAATCCCTAACAACCACGTAAAACTTGCAATAGATAAAGTAGAGGTGTCTAACTTTATTTTGCAGGGGGCATGTGATTATCATATGGCATTGGTCTTTATGAAGGTAAAGTAGTTTACTTTTCTGTTACTAAGTAGTATAGTAATAGTCATCGTTCCGATGGACAACCTGGTGGAGGCGTCGTGGACTTGGCGTCAAACCAAGGGCAAGATGGAGATCATGCCGGAGCGCTCGATGGAGATCAAGGCGCAAGAAAGACCATATCGTATCACATTATACATATGATGTTGATACCTATTTTACATCTTATTGTGTGCTAGTATTTAGATACTCAGCGGTAGCAAATAAGATAATCCCTATTGAATTCCAATGTTTCGTGTTCCCCTTGTGTGTGCACCACCAAGAAAGTTATTAGGTATGAGGCGCCCTGTGGTGAGTAGGGGTCAGACATATCTACGTTCGCATACAGTGGGTGTAAGCCATGTTTCATAGCGAATACACACAAGTTAGATTTGGCGAGCCTAGCACGCCATAGAAGCGTGGCCTCAGAACACAAGAGATCAAAAGATCGAGCATGAGTCACATGGATGATGTGATTGGCATTAGTGAATGTCTACCTTTGATAATGCACTGATGGTCGTGTTAATCGGGGGAGGTGCATAGGATAGGGATCATGCGATCACTAAAATCGTCCAGGGGATGACAATTTTAGTGGAGACCAATTATAAATTGATCTCTTATTATAAACTTAGTCTAGATGTCCGTCTACAAATATCTTAGTAGACCTTGACCTATCCCATTGAGGTCCTTTGCGACCATGGGAATATATTGCTTAATATGGAACTTAGCAAAAGGGTCCAACTTCATAGATTAATACCCACGCCTGAGGGATATCCTCGTAAAAGGTGATCTTCTCTTCTTGATACAATAACCATTAGGAGATAATTCGATGACTCCAGAATGTTTGGAAAAACACTTAGCGATCTTGCATTAGAGTTGAGAACTCTTAGAAGGGCTTGATTGCAAATGGAGGTCATGGATGAAAAGGTATATGTAAGATATACAAATTATAAATGTGGTTCTTGCAAAACTCGTTGCAGTTTGCAAAGTATTTGATACTTGTCCCGTTTTGTGAAAACAGGAGGATCTGCTTGAGAATTGTTGTTTTTGAGGCAGCGTGACTTAATGACGGCAAGCAAAATAGTTGATGGCCGACATCACCTCTTCCCTCAAAGTTTGTCATTTGGATTAGTGGACTTGAATATAAATTTGTAATCCATGTCTGTGTGTCTTGCTTATGGCGAGATGATTATTCATATGAACAAGTTACAAGCCAGTTTGTACTATTCTTATGAACAATACCGTTATGGTCACATTACGATTACAAACGAGTTATTCTCATCACTATGTTAGTGATAATGGTTTAAACATTTATAAAGGATTAGAACGCTAAAAGATATCCAAAGTTTAAATAATGAAATGACACTATAGTTTAAGTCATTTTGGTTATTGCATGTTCTTTATGAAGATTGGGATCCTAGATGCTTAATCTAGAGACTTTGCAAAACCATGCCTCTTGGGCAGAATGACTAAAACTCCGCATTATGGTAAAACGGTGATATGCGAAGAAATGTTGAATCTTATACATAGTGATATATCGTATTTTCAACAAGTAGTGGAAATCATTTATTGTGGACTTAAGTGAATAAGTGTATTTACTTAATGAAACATGAGTTTGAAACAATTTGAACTGTTCAAATGAGTTCACAACAAAAGAAGGATATTGAAATTAACAAGAATACAATGTCTCTTCGATTTGATCGACATGACTGAAGTATTCAAGTTAAGTTTAGCATAGAAGGAACTTTTGAAATATGTTTCACAAATTATGATAATTGGGTGAATTCAAACTGTGTTGAAATGTCTAAACATCATAATCATTTTGTATTAGATACATATTATCTCTTATCGGGGTTTTAGTTATCGTTTAGAGTTAAAGATCAAAATAAGCAAACACTCATTTGAAATACAAAGGAACATCTAAAAGATTCATGGAAACAACACCATAAGTGTTATGGCAAGTTCGAGTTTCTGGAGATTTCGACAAGTCAAAATCATGGCGAATAAACAAGTCTTTGTAGAGCATTCTTAGGAAGCTATGAATGCATCTTCCACAAAAAAGGGCAAACATGTTGTTGTCCAAAGTTGATGTGTCTTGATGAATATACAGGTGGAAGAAAGTAAAAGATCAAAACAAGGTATTTGACCTTGCCTCCGAATTGTTGAGTGGCGCAGCAGAATTTGTTCTGTAAATCCAAACTCTACAAATAGAGGAGAAACCAATGATAATGATCATAAAGTTTCAAGTAAGTACTTTTACTAAAAAAAGTAGGATTCAACGATATGTTCTGCAAGTCCGCGGAATTATATCCTTGATTCACTCGTCATGTTTCGAACAAGACATACCTACGAAATACAAAGAAGCGTGATGGACCTAAGAACAAGAAATAAATGGTCATTGAAATCTCGTTGGTGGAATTCTCAATTTGATGATGATCAAAGAATTTTGTGAAGGAAATATACCCTAGGAGGCAATAATAAAGTTGTTATTATGTATTCCTTGTATATGATAGATGTTTATTTTGCATGCTATAATTGTATTGATAGGAAACGTCAATACATGTGTGTTTAATAAACAAAAAGGGTTCCTAGTTATGCCTCTCTTATAAACTAGCTCGTTGATTAACAAGATGATCAAAGTTTCCTGATCATGGACATTGGATGTTGTTAATAACGAGGTCACAGCATTTGTGAAATGATGTGATGAACATTCATCCAAAGTATAGCATTGCGATCAAAGTCATTATGTTTATATTGCTATAACATCATACGAAGTAATCTTAGTCCTTAGACCATGAGATCATGTTAATTGCTAACACCGGAAGAGTATCTTGATAACATCAAACGTCACACCGTAATGGGTGACTATAAAGGTGGGTTCGTTACTCTGAAGGTGTTATGTTGAGGCTCATGGATCAAGAGTGGAATTTGTCAATCCCGATGACGGATAGATATACTCTGGGCCCTCTCGGTGATATCACATTAAGATAGCTTGCAAGCAAGTGATGTGATCACTAGAATGTTATATCACGGGAACGAGAAAAGAGTGCATGTGAATAGATCAAACTAGGTATTTGGGTACCGATGATCGAATCTCGGACATGTATTATATCATGAGACAAAGGGATTAAATTACTAACGTTAAAGGTTCTCACGATCACAGAAGTCATCGTTGAATGTGCAGGAGTCAGTATGGATCTCTAGGTCCCGCTTCTGATTATTGATCTAAGAGGAGTCTCAATCATGTCTGAATTATTCGCAAACCATAGGGTTACACACTTAAGGGTTGCCGGACACCATTTACGATCACATATGTTTCAGACGAAAGGATTGCAAAGCGCAGGAATTGTTTCGATAGAAACCGGAATTGTTTCGGGTGAAATTGCAGAAAGTGGTTCTCCATTTGATATTGAAATGTTGCAAGGGGTTTCATGTGAATGTTTGTTAATTAAAGTAATTAACAAAATTCTGAATAAAATAAATAAAAGAGTTTTATTAATTCAGAGTTGCATTAAATTTGGTGGAAATTTAATGCATGTGAGTTGAATTTTGGGTGGAGTCAAAATTGATGTGAGTGGAGCTTCCACCACATGAATGAGGAAGAGGTGGGGGCACCCTCCTTGGCCGCCGGCCATGGTAGGGGAGGAGCCCCCCTCTCCTATAAAAGTCTCCCCTCTCCTCCCTCACAAAGTACACCTCCTCGTGAAGGATCTCTCTCCCCCTCTAGATATATCCCCCATGGTCTCGGATTAGCGAGATACATGTTCCCGGTGGCCTTGCGTCTGGAAGGAGTTGCTGCTTTCGCTGATTCGCTGGAGCGAGGAGGTGGAGGTCGTCTGGTGGCTTGAACATGTGTGCGAGGACGGATGCGCTGCTGATTTGCGGCGCTCGGACTTCCACACGATCATGAGATCAGCAAGCGTACGACTACATCATCCACGACTTCCAACTCGTTAACAAAACTCTGCTGTCTTTGAGGGTAAGTTCTCCATGGATGTATATCCACCCGTTGCTCTGTATCTAATAGATAGATCTTGGCGTATAGTTCTCTTCATAGGATTTTTTTGTTTTCTATGCTGCGAACCCAATAGTGGTATCAGAGCCTGATCTATGCGTAGGTGCTTTGCACAGATAGTACACATATGTTGATATGTGGGCGATGATGATCATGTTATTGCATCTTCTATGTATTTTGGATATTGGTGGCATAGTGGGATGAAGCGGCCCGGACCAACCTTACATGTCATCGTACATGAGACCGGTTCCACGACTGACATGCAACTTGTTTTGCATAAGTGGCTGGCGGGTGTCTGTCTCTCCTACTATAGTCAATATCTGATTTACGACGAGTTGATAATAACTTAGTTATCCTCGGTGTGGTTCATGTTCGTAGGTAAGAACGGTTCTATCTCCGAAAGCCCTAAGCCACGTAAAACTTGCAATTGATAAATTAGAGGCGTCTAGTTTAGATCGTTGCTGGGCTAGTGTATTGATATGGTATTGTTGTAAGTAGATGTATGATAGATACTCTTACAACACACTTAACATGTAAGTTCCATAGACCTTGGCCTTACACACAAAGGAATGATAGAGATCATACCAAGATGCAAATGATAGAGATCAAATGCATGGACCATATCATCTCACTTTACACATTAGATGTTTGCATCTTATATTGCTAGTTTGGCACTTTTGGCAGCATTGTAAGATGATCCCTCATTTAGATATCAAGATAAAATGTGTTCTTCCTTAAGTATGTACTGTTCTATGGATCGTGTTTCGAGACATCATGTGATGATCGGGTGTACTCGACTCTACGCTTTCATACAATGGGTGTAAGACGGTTTTACACACGCGAATACTAAGGTTCTTACTTGGCGAGCCTAGCATGTACATACATGGCCTCGGAACACGGACCGAAAGGTTAAGCATGGGTCATATAGTTGATATGATGCCCATATAGATGCTCGCCTTTGAAGCTACACCGAATCACATGATGATCGGACTTGGTGTAGTGGATTTTGTTCATGTAATCACCAAAAGGACACGAGGGATGTCGTTTTTGAGTGGGAGTTCATTAGTAATTTGGATTAGTTGAACTCAATCTATCATAAACTTAGTCTAAATATACTTTACAAATTCTGTTGTAGATGGCACCACCTGCTTTTAATTTCAATGTGTTCATTTAGAAAGAGAAACTTGCTGCGAATGGTAGCAACTTCACCAACTGGGCTATGAATTTGAGGATTCTCCTCACTGCTGCACAAAAGCAATATGTGCTAGAGGCGCCGCTAGGCCCCCACCAGCTCCTGATGCCCCTGACGAGGAAAAGAATGTCTATATAACTCATCAGGAGGACCACAACTTAGTTCATTGCAGAACTTCAAAAGCGTTTTGAAAATGGCAATGCCTTTGATACCATGGTAGAATTGAAAATGATTTTCGATACCCATGCTGCCGTAGAGAGTTATAATGCTTCTGAAAAGTTCTTTAGCTACATGATGGAGGAGAACACCTCCGTTAGTGAGCACGTACTCAAAATGTCTGGGTACGCTGATAAGCTTGTGTCCTTGGGAATAACGATTCCCATTGACTTAGGCATACATCGTGTTCTCCAATCTCTGCCACCTAGCTACAAGAGCTTCGTGATGAACTATAATATGCAGGGCATGAAGAAGTCTCTTCCCGAGCTTCTGTCAATGCTTAAGACTGCAGAAGTGGAGATTAGGAAAGAACATCAAGTGTTGATGATCAATAAGACCACCTGTTTCAAGAAGGACAAGAAAGGCAAGCAGAAGGGAAAGAAGGGCGGCAAATCTGTTGCCGCACCTGAAAAGAAACCCCGAGCTGGCCCTAAGTCTGATACCGAGTGCTACTATTGCAAGGGGACTGGCCATTGGAAGCGCAATTGCCCCAAGTATTTAGCGGACAAGAAGGTCGGCAAGGCAAACAAAGGTACATGTGATATACATGTTATTGATGTGTACTTGACTAGTACTCGCAGTAGCACCTGGGTATTTGATATGGGATCGGTTGCTAATATATGTAACTCGATTCAGGGGTTGCGGAACAAGCGACAGCTAGCAAGGGATGAGGTCACGATGCGGGTCGGAATGGATCAAGAGTTGATGTGATAGCCGTCGGAACGCTGCCTCTCCATATGCCGTCGCGATTAGTTATAAATCTGAATAATTGTTATTTGGTGCCTACACTGAGCATGAACATTGTATCCGGATCGTATTTGATGCAAAGTGGTTATTCCTTTAAATCTGAAAACAATGGTTGTTCGATTTATATGAATGATATCTTTTATGGTCATGCACCTGCGTTGAATGGTTTATTTCTGTTGGATCTCGATAGTAGTATTACACGTATTCATAATGTTGATGCTAAAAGGATTAAACTTGATAATGATATATCTGCATATATGTGGCACTGCCGTCTAGGTCATATTGGCGTTAAACACATGAATAAACTCCATTCTGATGGACTTTTGGAATCACTTGATTTTGAATCATTGATACATGTGAGCCATGCCTTATGGGCAAGATGACTAGAACATCGTTTTCCGGTTCAATGGAACGGGCGACAGATTTATTGGAAATCATACATACTGATGTGTGTGGACCAATGAGTGTGTCGGCGTGAGGTGGATATCGTTATTTTGTTACTTTCATGGATTATTTGAGTAGATACAGGTATATCTATTTGATTGAACATAAGTCTGAAACCTTTGAAAAGTTCAAGGAATTTCAGAATGAAGTGGAAAATCATCATAACAGAAAGGTCAAATTTCTGCGGTCCGACCGTGGAGGAGAGTATCTTAGTTACGAATGTGCCACACATATGAAAGACTATGTAATCGTTTCACAACTCACGCCTGCCGGAACACCACAATATAATGGTGTGTCGGAATGTTGTAATCGTACTTTATTTGATATGGTTCGATCTATGATGTCTCTAACTGACTTACCACTGTCATTTTGGGGTTATGCACTGGAAACCGCTGCATTCACTTTAAATCAGGCACCATCTAAATCCGTTGAAACGACACCGTATGAATTATGGTTTGGAAACAAACCTAAGCTGTCAAGTTTGGGGATGCGATGTTTATGTGAAGAAACTTCAGCCGGATAAACTCGAACCCAAAGCGGAAAAATGTGTCTTCATAGGATACCCTAAGGAAACGATTGGGTATACCTTCTATCACAGATCAAAGGGCAAGGTTTTTGTTGCCAAGAATGGATCCTTTCTTGAGAAGGAGTTTCTCGCGAAAGGAGTGAGTAGTCGTAAGGTAGAACTCGAAGAGGTTATTGAACCTTCTCTTCATGAATTGGTGAGTGGCGCAACACCGGAAGTTGTTTTGGAGTTGAATTCACCTGATGAAGAGAGAGCTAATGATAATGATCATGAAACTCTGAAAGAGGATACTGCCGAACCTCGCAGGTCAAGTAGGACATGTGCAGCTCCTGAACTGTACAGCAATCCTGTTATGAATTTCATGATTGATGAAATAGATGACCCTGCGACGTATGAAGAAGCGATGATGAGCCTTGATTCCAACAAATGGCTAGAAGCCATGAAATCCGAGATGGAATCCATGTATGAAAACCAGGTTTGGACCTTGGTGGACTTACCTCACGATCGAAAGGCCGTTGAGAATAAATGGATTTTCAAAAGAAAAACTGATGCTGATGGTAATGTGACCATCTATAAAGCTCGACTTGTCGCAAAGGGGTTTCGAAAAATTCAAGGAGTTGGCTACGATGAGACATTCTCTCCCGTAGCAATGCTAAAGTCGGTTAGGATTATGTTAGCAATTGCTGCATATTTCGATTATGAATATGGCAAATGGATGTCAAAACTGCGTTCCTCAATGGTAATATTGAAGAAGAGTTGTATATGATACAACCTAAGGGTTTTGTCGATCCTAAGGATGCTGATAAGGTATGCAAGCTTCAGCGATCCATCTATGGGCTGAAGCAAGCATCCCGGAGTTGGAATCTCCGCTTTGATGAGGTGATCAAAGAGTTTGGATTTGTGCAAACTTATGGAGAGGCTTGTATTTACAAGAAAGTGAGTGGGAGCAATGTGGCATTTTTGATATTATATGTGGATGACATATTATTGATTGGAAATGATATAGATCTTTTAAACAGTGTTAAAAGTTATCTAAACAGCAAATTTTCGATGAAGGACCTTGGTGAAGGTTCATATATATTAGGCATTAAAATCTATAGAGATAGATCAAGACGCCTAATTGGGTTATCGCAGAGTACATACCTTGATAAGATATTAAAGAAGTTTAATATGGACGGAAGTAAGAAGGGGTACTTACCTATGTTGCAAGGCAAGACATTGAGTAAGACTCAAAGTCCGGCTACGGCGGAAGAAAGAGAGATAATGGATAAGATCCCCTATGCCTCAGCCATAGGCTCCATAATGTACGCCATGTTATGTACAAGACCAGATGTGGCACATGCTATTAGTTTAACTAGTAGGTACCAATCTGATCCAGGTTCGGACTACTGGATAGCGGTCAAGAATATCCTTAACTACTTAAGAAGAACTAAGGATATGTTTCTTGTATACGGAGGTGAAGAAGAGCTAGTCGCTAAGTGTTATGTAGATGCTAGCTTTGACACTGATCCGGATGACTCTAAGTCTCAATCCGGATACGTATTTCTCTTGAACGGAGCAGCAGTTAGTTGGAGGAGTTCCAAAAACCCTGTGGTGGCTGGATCAACGATAGAGGCGGAATATGTTGTTGCTTCAGAAGCGGTGCAGGAAGCGGTTTGGATGAAGGAGTTCATAACGGAACTAGGTGTGGTTCCTAGTGCATTGGACCCAATGGTGATCTATTGTGACAACAATGGAGCCATAGCCAACGCCAAGGAACCAAGGTCTCACAAGAATTCTAAGAATATTAAACGCCGGTTTCACTCTATCCGCGAGCATGTCAAGGATGGAGATATAAAGATTTGTAAAGTACACACGGACCTAAATGTAGCAGATCCGTTGACTAAAGTTCTCCCTAGGGAAAAACATGATCAACACCAGAACTCCATGGGTGTTAGATTTATCACTATGTAAACTAGATTATTGTCTCTAGTGCAAGTGGGAGACTGAAGGAAATATGCCTTGAGAGGCAATAATAAAGTTGTTATTATGTATTCCTTGTATATGATAGATGTTTATTTTGCATGCTATAATTGTATTGATAGGAAACGCCAATACATGTGTGTTTAATAAACAAAAAGGGTTCCTAGTTATGCCTCTCTTATAGACTAGCTCGTTGATTAACAAGATGATCAAAGTTTCCTGATCATGGACATTGGATGTTGTTAATAACGAGGTCATAGCATTTGTGAAATGATGTGATGAACATTCATACGCAGTATATCATTACGATCAAAGTCATTATGTTTATATTGCTATAACATCATACGAAGTAATCTTAGTCCTTAGACCATGAGATCATGTTAATTGCTAACACTGGAAGAGTATCTTGATAACATCAAACGTCACACCGTAACAGGGTGACTATAAAGGTGGGTTCAGTGCTACGAAGGTGTTATGTTGAGGCTCAAGGGTCAAGATTGGAATTTGTCAATCCCGATGACGGATAGATATACTCTGGATCCTCTCGGTGATATCACATTAAGATAGCTTGCAAGCAAGTGATGTGATCACTAGAATGTTATATCACGGGAACAAGAAAAGAGTGCATGTCAGTAACGAGATCAAACTAGGTATTTGGATACCGATGATCGAATCTCGGACATGTGTTATATCATGAGACAAAGGGATTAAATTACTAGCGTTAAAGGTTCTCACGATCACAGAAGTCATCGTTGAATGTGCAGGAGTCAGTATGGATCTCCAGGTCCCGCTTCTGATTATTGATCTGAGAGGAGTCTCAATCATGTCTGCATTATTTGCGAACCGTAGGGTGACACACTTAAGGGTTGTCGGACACTATTTAGGAGCACATATGTTTCAGACGAAAGGATTACAAAGCGTAGGAATTGTTTCGATAGAAACCGGAATTGTTTCGGGTGAAATTGCAGAAAGTGGTTCTGCATGTGATATTGAAATGTTGCAAGGGTTTTATGTGAATGTTTGTTAATTAAAGTAATTAACAAAATTCTGAATAAAATAAATAAAAGAGTTTTATTAATTGAGAGTTTCATTAAATTTGGTGGAAATTTAATGCATGTGAGTGGAATTTTGGGTGGAGTCAAAATTGATGTGAGTGGAGCTTCCACCACATGAATGAGGAAGAGGTGGGGCACCCTCCTTGGCCGCCGGCCATGGTAGGGGAGGAGCCCCCCTCTCCTCCCTCACAAAGTACACCTCCTCGTGAAGGATCTCTCTCCCCCTCTAGATATATTCCCCCATGGTCTCGGATTAGCGAGATACATGTTCCCGGTGGCCTTGCGTCTGGAAGGAGTTACTGCTTCCGCTGGTTCGCTGGAGCGAGGAGGTGGAGGTTGTCTGGTGGCTTGAACGTGTGTGCGAGGACAGATGCGCTGCTGATTTGGGGCGCTCGGACTTCCACATGATCTTGATATCGGCAAGCGTACGACTACATCATCCACGAGTTCCAACTCGTTAACAAAACTCTGTTGTCTTTGAGGGTAAGTTCTCCATGGATGTATATCCACCCGTTGGTCTGTATCTAGTAGATAGATCTTGGTGTATAGTTCTCTTCGTAGGAATTTTTTTGTTTTCTATGCTGCGAACCCAACATTTTGGAATGTCCAAGATTATCGAGAGAACCTAGATTTGAGTGGGAGCAAATCAACTTGGCTAATTCATAATATGTAGCTGACATATTTTGAGTGGGAGCTAAGTGAAATCCCTGGATCTCAAACATGAATGTCATATTTGAGTGGAAGCGTGAAATCATTCTGGGATATGTGGACGACATATGTGAATGATGTGATTGGTGTTAATAATATTTAAGTTAGATAAATAAGGATGAAGTTGAGGTTATTAAACAAGAAAATCTATCAAGATAGATTGGTGAGTTTAATAAATACTAAATGTCAAATGCTTCTTGGACTTGATTCTGAAAGACGTTCAGAATGTCCTAAGCAAGATTCTAAAGTAACTCGGAATGGAACAAGGAAAGAAAGAAGTTCTTACCATATGAAGCATTGAGTATTGCAACTATGGTTGAAAGAAAGAGATGCCTTGCATATCCTATGCCTTAGTCATAGGTTCTTCCATATAACCATGTTGTATACTCGACGTAATGTGACCCGAAGTTCTGATTGGTAGGATAAAGTCTTAACTGTAAGAATGTGTCTTTAAGTGATTCCTGAGTTGATCACTGAACCAGAATTAAGTTTGTACTTAAATGGCAAAAAGCAATGTAAGTGGCATAGTTGCATTTCATGCACTATGATCTACATAGATACAAAAGTATAAAGGCTCCATCTGATGTGATGTATAATGTTATGGTGGGGCTAGTTCGCTTTTAACGTAGAATGATGTGTCCCAGAGCCCAGTGCCCATGAGAAAGCCCTCGAGGTTGATCTAAACTCAATGTAGGCTCCTGGAATCTGACCTCATTCTACTGCCATGACTACAATATATACACAAAGGATAAAAAAGTGTGTTTCGAAGTTTAGATGACAACGGTGAAAACAACCATCATCATAAACACTAGAAACAAAGTCTGACTTTGTCTCCAAACAAATACTTCGACCCATTATAAGATAATGGTGTGAATGTCAAAGTTAGGAAGACATTAAAGATTTGCAAAAGACATAATGATCTGGTAAAACAGAACATGGACATGACATTTCCCACGAGCATGTATGATCTGTAAACGCATATGGTATATGGTTTATGTTGGGTTCATAGCATAGAAAACAAAAAAATTCCTACGATGAGAACTACACGCCAAGATCTATCTACTAGGTACAAAGCAACGAGTGGACATACATCCATCGAGAACTGACCCTCGAAGACAACGAGTTTTGTTAACGAGTAGGAACTCATGGTTGATGTAGTCGTACACTTGCCGATCTCAAGATCGTGAGGAAGTCCGAGCAGGTCCGGCTCCAGCACGTCCTTCAGGTCCAGCTCCAGCACCACCAAGTCCAAGATCTGTAAGCAAAGCAGGCATCCGTGATCGCACACACGTCAGTACCACGAAAACCTCGTCCTCTCGCTCCAAAGAAAGCAGCAGAAGCAGTAACTCCTTTCCAGATAAAGCCACCGGGAACATGTATCTCGCTAATCCGAGACCATGGGGGAATAATACTAGAGGGGGAGAGAGATCCTTCATGAGGAGGTGTGTGGATGAAGGAGGGAATGGGTGGCCTTTTATAGGAGGAGGGGGTGCCCCTCCTCTCCATGGCCGGCGCATGGGGGGTGACCCCTCACCTCCCCCATTCATGTAGTGGTAACCCCTCCACATTAAAATGCCCCTTCACATTCTCTTTTAAAGTCTCCACTTTAAGTGCATTAAATTTCTCCAAATTTAATGCTCTCTCATTTAATAAAACTCTTTTATTATTTTTATTCAGAATTTTGTTAATTACTTTAATTAACAAACATTCACATAAAACCCCCTGCAACATTTCAATATTACATGCAGAACCAATTTCAGCAATTTCACCCGAAACAGTTTCGGTGTCTATTGAAATAATTCCAGCGCTTTCTTAAATCTTTATCTGAAACATATTTTCTCCAAATGGTGTCGGTGTCCCTTAAGTGTGTCAACCTACGGTTCGCGAATAATGCAGACATGATCGAGACCCCTCTCAGATCAATAATCAGAAGCGGGACCTGGAGATCCATACTGACTCCTACACATTCAACGATAACTTCTGTGATCGTGAGAACCTTTAACGCTAGTAACTAAATCCCTTTGTCTTGCGATATATTATATGTCCGAGATTCGATCATCGGTATCTCCATACCTAGTTTGATCTCGCTGCCGACATGCACTCTTTTCTCGTTCCCGTGATATAACATTCTAGTGATCACATCACTTGCTTGCAAGCTATCTTAATGTGATATCACCGAGAGAGCCCAGAGTATATCTATCCGTCATCGGGATTAACAAATTCCACTCTTGATCCATGAGCCTCAACATAACACCTTTGTAGCACTGAACCCACCTTTATAGTCACCCTGTTACGGTGTGATGTTTGGTGTTATCAAGATACTCTTTTGGTGTTAGCAATTAACATGATCTCATGGTCTAAGGACTAAGATTACTTCGTATGATGTTATAGAAATATAAACATGATGACTTTGATCGTAATGCTATACTTCGGATGAATGTTCATCACATCATTCCACCAATGTTGTGACCTCGTTATTAACAACATCCAATTTCCATGATCAGGAAACCTTGATCATCTTGTTAATCAACGAGCTAGTCTATAAGAGAGGCATAACTAGGAACCTTTTATTTGTTTATTAAGCACACATGTATTGACGTTTCCAATCAATACAGTTATAGCATGCAAAATAAACATTTATCATAAACATGGAATAAGATAATAACCACTTTATTATTGCCTCTCGGGCATATTCCTTGATCTCCCACTTGCACTAGAGTCAATAATCTAGTTTGAAAAACTTTGCATATTGAACACCTATGGCTTTTTGGTGTTGCATATACGCGATTGCTAGTGGTTAACATAATCTCCGGATCTGACAGTTTCAGGTCCGTGTGTATTTGCATGTCTTTGCGTCTCTACGCATCACTCATTCTCAAATGAGATGGCATTGTATAAATTTGGTCCTTTGGTGAGACCTTTAGTTCGTTTGGGTTAAAATATGTTGATATTATTGTCACACAATATATCTTCATAGTATTAGCCCACTTTGAACCACACCTAGTTTGATAACAAACTACTTAACACAAATGCCCTCCTTTGCTGCTACTATAGCAGTTATATACTTAGCCTTTTGTTGTAGTATCCGTCACAATGTCTCATCTTTGGAACTCATCCAAATCCATCATGGAACATCCTTTCCATTACATTGTGCCACCCATAGTCTAAATTGAGATAAATTTAATTTGTATCTTGTGACAAAATTAGTATCAATGTAACACTTTACAATGAACTACCTTTAACTATTTATCACTTATACATGATATATTCTTAGTTCTTCCAAAGCTCATAAGAATATCTTTACTATTGTCCAATGATCATCTTATGAATCATTCTGGTATATGCTCATAACATTTAGAGCATAGGACATTCTGGATATACATATCATGGTATAATCGATCAAAATCTTCATGTGATTTTACTCACCAAGTGTTGAAACACTTGAATCTTTATATAATTCTTTCCATGCAGCAAGAACCTTTCTTGTTGTTTCTATACTGAACCCTTTCAATATATCATATATGTATGTTTGGCACAACCATATTTGCACCTTAATCTATCCATATAGATATTGATGCCAAATATTCCGGGTTTGCCCAAGTCTTTCATCGAAATCTTATTTTAATGAAATTCTTAACTTGTGTCAATACAAGATACATCATTTCCAATCAACAATATGTCCTCTACATAATGTATTAGAAATATGTCTCAGCGCTCCCACTTAATTTCTTGCAAATGCAAGCATCTTCATCATCTCTGATGAATTTAAACTCTTTCAATAGTTTCATCATGGTGAAGATTCCAACTCCGCTATGCTTACTTCAACTATTGAAGTTTGCATGCCCTTTTAGCACCCTTTGAATTAACAAAACCCTTCGGACCATGTCAAGTACATGTCCTAGGTAACCGTTCTATTAGAAGAACATTGTTTTGTTTCTTCAACTACCATATATCAAATTATATGTAGTGGTTGCTACATTAATCCGTCAAGACTAAATATCGCTATAAAAGATCAAATCTTATCATAGTCAACTCCTTGAACATTGTCGTAAACTTATTTCCGACATGTCGACTATTTCATAGATGTTAAACATCCATGTCTTATTTCTTTATAGATCCAAACACGACCGATAGGCTTCACGCCTTTCCGGAGGGTCTTCCAAGTTCAGAAACTTGATTTCTCGTGTATGGATACTATCACGGATTCTATGACTTCTAGTCATTTTATGGAGTCAGGGCCCATCATCGCTTCTTTGCATGTAGTCGGTTCATCATTGTCAAAATAATAACGACTTGCTTATCAAATCTTACTATTTGATTCTTACCGACCCACATGGTTCAATAGGAACTCTAATCTCCGAGATCACACCCTTTGTAATCACGGGAGCCATGAGCATTGTGGCCGCCACCGGGAAACTTTCCGGCGCTGCACTACTTAGCACATATAGCTAAGGTTCAACAACCTTATCAAAGTTCTATTGTCCTCCCACTTAACTTTTCACGAAAAATTCCTTCTCAAGAAACTTGACGTTCCAAGTAACAAACTCTTTTGTCCTCGGTGTGATGGAGAAATTCCCAACAAATTCTTTGGGATAACCTACAAAGATGTGCTTATCCGACTTTGGTTGTAAACATTTTACTTATGCATAGCATACCAAAATTTAAGAAAAGACAATTCGGGTTTTATCCCAAACCATAACTCATATGGTGTCATTTCAACGGATCACGATGGTGCTCTTTTTAGTATAAAAGCGGTAGTCTCTAAAGCTTTAATCCTTAAAACATAATGGCAGTTTTATAAATGACACCCTTGATCTTACCATGTCAAACATGGTTTGATTTCATCTCTCGAATATACCATACTCCTATGGTTTATCGGGAAACACAAATCATGGAACAATTTCTCAAATCTTAGGTGTTTTTGCTAAACACGTAACTCAAATATCTTCCTTTATGATCGAATCATAAACTCTTTATTTTCTTGTTACAATGATTTTCCACTTCATCTTGAAAGTCTTTGAACAATTTTCAAATGTTTCATACTTCTTCCGTATTAAGTAAATATACAGATATATTCACTTAAATTTCTGGATAAAGCTTATGAAGCAAAAAGATCCATCGCATATGGCTACACATAATGGACTATATACATCTACATGCATAATATCCAATAAATTAGTCATCCGTTCCTCTTTGGCCTATGGACGGAGTTTCAATTATCTCGAGGAAAGTCTCACCAGCGTCAATTGATCAAAATCAAAAGACTCCAAAAATCCATCAATATGGAGTTTCTTCATGTTTTCTTTCCAATATAATTTAAACAGCGATGTCACTTCATAAGTGATCTTTCAATCATTTGTCTTGCGACATTTTAGCAATAGTGTTTATGGATGTGATTTCTCCCACTAGACTTGTAAAAGTTCATCCATCCTTTATGGAATACGGTAATTATTTGAACAACCATTGTTCTCATAATACCGGAACAAAATAACAATTATTTAAACAAATCTTGAAGGCTAGGTTTGATGACAACGAAAAACACAATAACACTTTATTTGTTTTTGATGAACATCATCACTTATTCTCACTTTTTCTTTTCTGCCAAATATTTTATAGATTCTCTTTCAGCAATTCCTTTTCCTTTTAAAAGAATCTATCAACATCAATTGTGGTGTCATTCACATGACACATAGTACAAAGCGTATATAGTCAAATACTAATACCTTTGGACTTGCACTTTGAAGTGGATCACCATCATCAAATGTTTGGTGTTCTTTCAAAAATCCATTCTTTAGTAATCTATTAGTGTAGTAAACATTTTACTTACATCTTCTATTCATCCTTATCATGACAACTTTCATGATCAAGCTACTATAGCCTATAAGGAAGAATGACGAGTATAATTTTAGTACCCAAAACCTTTTGAAAGATTCGGATGCCTAGCATCTCCATCCTTCACAAATTCTCATACAATATGAGAACATGTATTTTGCTAAATTATACTCTATCATAATGCAACCAAAAACATTGCTTCAGATATCACAATATCTTTCACACATGATGGTTTCTGAAACAATTTTCAGCTCCAATATAATCTTGATATTAAAACAAAATTTGAATATCAAGAATCATGGAGGCAAAACATGATACTTTAGATACTAACATTGGAATTCTTACTCTTGATTTAATACTACTTATTAAACTTCACGGAGTAAATAGAGTTTGCTGAAAGTTTGCAATAGGTCTTTTAAACTTTAAATTGACATTCAAAACAATACGATACCAGTTCGTAAAGTAAATATCCAGAATTCTATAGTTCTATTATCTCAATTGAAACTAAGCATAAGGTAGTGAACAGATGCCAATGACTACAACAAATTATGCAAATTCACTTCGATTTAGTTTATGACAAATTTAGTTCGACTAATCCAAATTAGAAATGAACTCCCACTAAAAAGCGACATCCCTCGTGCCTTTTTGGTGATTACATGAACCAAATCCACTACACCAAGTCCGATCATCACGTGAGTTGATGTAGCTTCAAAGGCGAGCATCTATATGGGCATCATATCAACTATATGACTCATGCTTAACCTTTCGGTCCGTGTTCCGAGGCCATGTATGTACATGCTAGGCTCGCTAAGTAAGAACCTTAGTACTCGCATGTGTAAAACTGTCTTACACCTGTTTGTATGAAAGCGTAGAGTCAAGTACACCCGATCATCATGTGATGTCTCGAAACACGATCCACAAAACGGTGCATACTTAAGGAAGAACACATTTTTATCTTGATATCTAAATGAGGGATCATCTTATAATGCTACAGAAAGCGCCAAACTAGCAGTATAAGATGCTAACATCTAATGTGTAAAGTGAGATGATATGGTCCATGCATTTGATCTCTATCACTTGCATCGTGGTATGATCTCTATCATTCCTTTGTGTGTAAGGCCAAGGTCTATGGAACTTACACGTTGAGTGTGTTGTAAGAGTATCTATCATACATCTACTTACAACAATACCATATCAAGACACTAGCCCAGCAACGATCTAAACTAGACGCCTCTAATTTATCAATTGCAAGTTTTACGTGGCTTAGGGCTTTCGGAGATAGAACCGTTCTTACCTACGAACATGAACCACAACAAGGATAACCAAATTATTAGCAACTCGTTGTAAATCAGATATTGACTATACTAGGAGAGACAGACACCCGCCAGCCACTTATGCAAAACTAGTTGCATGTCAGTCGTGGAACCGGTCTCATGTATGATGACATGTAAGGTTGGTCCGGGCCGCTTCATTCCACTATGCCATCAATATCCAAAATACATAGAAGATGCAATAACATGATCATCATCGCCCACATATAAACATATGTGTACTACCCGTGCAAAGCACCTACGCATAGATCAGGCTCTGATACCACTGTTGGGTCCGCAGCATAGAAAACAAAAAAATTCCTACGATGAGAACTACACGTCAAGATCTATCTACTAGGTACAAAGCAACGGGTGGACATACATCCATCGAGAACTTACCGTCAAAGACAACGAGTTTTGTTAACGAGTAGGAACTCGTGGTTGATGTAGTCGTACACTTGCCGATCTCAAGATCGTGAGGAAGTCCGAGCAGGTCCGGCTCCAGCACGTCCTTCAGATCCAGCTCCAGCACCACCAAGTCCAGCACCGCAAAGCAGCGGTGCATCCGTGATCGCACACACGTCCGGTACCCCGACAACCTCCATCCCTTGCTCCAGCAAAGCAGCGAAAGCAGCAACTCCTTTCCAGATAAAGCCACCGGGAACATGTATCTCGCTAATCCGAGACCATGGGGGAATAATACTAGAGGGGGAGAGAGATCCTTCACGAGGAGGTGTGTGGATGAAGGAGGGAATGGGTGGCCTTTTATAGGAGGAGGGGCACCGGGGGGTGCCCCTCCTCTCCATGGCCGGCGCATGGGGGTGACCCCTCACCTCCCCCATTCATGTGGTGGTAACCCCTCCACATTAAAATGCCCCTTCACATTCTCTTTTAAAGTCTCCACTTTAAATGCATTAAATTTCTCCAAATTTAATGCTTTCTCATTTAATAAAACTCTTTTATTATTTTTATTCAGAATTTTGTTAATTACTTTAATTAACAAACATTCACATAAAACCCCCTGCAACATTTCAATATTACATGCAGAACCAATTTCAACAATTTCACCCGAAACAGTTTTGGTGTGTATTGAAATAATTCCAACGCTTTCTTAAATCTTTATCTGAAACATATTTTCTCCAAATGGTGTCGATATCCCTTAAGTGTGTCACCCTACGGTTCGCGAATAATGCAGACATGATCGAGACCCCTCTCAGATCAATAATCAGAAGCGGGACCTGGAGATCCATACTGACTCCTACACATTCAACGATAACTTCTGTGATCGTGAGAACCTTTAACGCTAGTAACTAAATCTCTTTGTCTTGCGATATATTATATGTCCGAGATTCGATCATCGGTATCTCCATACCTAGTTTGATCTCGCTGCCGACATGCACTCTTTTCTCGTTCCCGTGATATAACATTCTAGTGATCACATCACTTGCTTGCAAGCTATCTTAATGTGATATCACCGAGAGGGCCTAGAGTATATCTATCCGTCATCGGGATTAACAAATTCCACTCTTGATCCATGAGCCTCAACATAACACCTTTGTAGCACTGAACCCACCTTTATAGTGACCCTGTTACGGTGTGACGTTTGGTGTTATCAAGATACTCTTTTGGTGTTAGCAATTAACATGATCTCATGGTCTAAGGACTAAGATTACTTCGTATGATGTTATAGCAATATAAACATAATGACTTTGATCGTAATGCTATACTTCGGATGAATGTTCATCACATCATTCCACCAATGTTGTGACCTCGTTATTAACAACATCCAATGTCCATGATCAGGAAACCTTGATCATCTTGTTAATCAACGAGCTAGTATATAAGAGAGGCATAACTAGGAACCTTTTATTTGTTTATTAAGCACACATGTATTGACGTTTCCAATCAATATAGTTATAGCATGCAAAATAAACATTTATCATAAACATGGAATAAGATAATAACCACTTTATTATTGCCTCTCGGGCATATTCCCTTCAGTTTATATGAGTAAAATGCGAGCTAGGTTATTTGTACTCTAGTGCAAGTGGGAGACTGAAAGAGATATGCCCTAGAGGCAAATAATAAATTGGTTTTTATTGTCATATCTCAATTAGTTTATAATAGTTTCATATTGTGCTATAACTGTGCCAAGTAGAAACATTGGTACATGTGTGGTATGAAACAACCAAGTCCCTAGTAGCCTCTATTTATACTAGTTTGTTGGTCATGAGGATGATCTGGGTTTCAAGATCATGGGCATTTGTGCCGACTGACAATGGGATCATATCATTGGAGAATAATGTGATTGGACATTCCTTGAAGGATTGCAACACGATCAAGTCATATAGTTCATTGTTGCAACAGCTATACCTAGACTCTTTTTCCTTAGACCGTGAGCTCATATTACTCATCGCTTCCCAGTGCTTAGGCGCATCAAGCGCCACTTGGTATCTGATGGTTTTAAAGGTGTACGTTGGGTATTCCGAAGGAACAGTAGATGACATGTGACTGCAAGACCGGGATTTGTTCACCCACATGACGGGTAAAGATACATACGGTCAGGTTGGTGAGATTACATCCATAAATATTGCAACATGTGACTCGGTCACGGGGATGTAGTATCACGGTAACAAGAAAACAGAACTTGTTGTGAACGAGATTGAACAAGGTATGGGATACCAATGATCGGATCTCGGACAAGTCGTATCGAGAAACAAAAGGAAGAGGATGTTACATTTAGCGGTTCAAACGACATTGTCATCATGAATGCATAGGGGTCACATGGATATCCCTAGTCCCTCTGTTGACCATTGATTCAGATCATGTCTAGAGCATTCCCGAGCCGTGAGAGGATACACTTAAGCGTACGATAAGAGAAATCATTCATAAGATGGAATCACAGTAGAGAAAGAGAGAAAGTCGGAATCGTTCCGCGGAGAGATCCGAAGTTGTTCAGAGAAAGAATAAAGGAAAAGACCCGAAAAAGTGTTTTCGGATAAATGGGAATTTGAATACATATTTATTATATGTTAATTATGAATATTTAAGTTAAGATTTATAAAAGCAACTTTCATATTAGGCCAAAACCCCAGAGGGAATTAGCCTAAGAGAAAATCTGCAGGAAAAGATAAAGGAAACAACCTGACGGGCTAATAATATCCGCCGCATGGCACTTGGGCACCACCTGCCATTGCCAGCTCAACCTGGCCCAAGAGGAGCTCACGGGGAGCGGGCCAAGGGCAAATGACCCACTGGCAAAGTGGGTCCAGCGGGATAGGCGAAGGCGTCACAGTCATTGTCGATCCACCCGGGCGAGCTGCCAGGCGGGCGCCAGGCATTCGCCTCACCGGGCTGACACGCTGAGGCCGGCCCAGGCGGGGCAAGGCCGAGCGCGAGAGCGAGGGGGCGCGGGGTGGGCCACGCCAAAGGCCCACCCGACCGGCGCTGGCTCACCTGCTGCTGTGTGCTGCCTCCCTTTTGCCATTTGGGCTGCCCAGATTCGGCCCATCCGGCTAGGGACGAAAATCCTGTTATTTCCTTTAATTAATTAGTCCCACATGGCTAACCTAATGGGGACGACACACCCTCCTCCGCCTATATAAAGGGGTGCCCATGGGTGGGATTGAAACACACAATTTGGAGAAGTCCTTTGGTTTACTTCCTCATTCCCTCTCTCTCTAGCCCTTGTGACCATGGCCCCAAGTTTGGGCTGTGCGATCGAGGCACACCTGCAGCACGCAATTGTGCTACAGGGATTCCTAGCCGGATAGCAACTTTCGCATTCCCGACGGGGTCGGGGAGCCGGAGGTCTCATCGTGCACCGGATGTGTACGAAGACACGAGGCGCAACACTTGGGGCGCTTAAATGTCGTGAGTCGGAGCTGTTGCACGATGAAGATGAAGAAGGAGCAAGGGTGACCTACGAGGAGCTTCGTGACCTTGAGGTCGACTACGAGTACGACTACTTCAACCACGTTCCCCGCGGAACGTTAACCGCGTACGGTCTATAAGGGTATGTATTCTATACGCATTGGCCGTTACTGCATTACTACATAGATAGATCCTAGACAGTTTTTGGGATTACATCGTAGGAAATTTTTTGTTTTCTGCTGCGATCCCCTTCAGTGAGCCATGAGCATTGCGCCATCACATATCTCCAACAGATACGTAACTTCTTTGGAAGTGAACTTTGGGATAAAATCATCATCTCTGCGTCCATCGGTTATTCCTATACCCGATCTCTTTACTTATGCAATTTACATTGTGATAGCCATCGTGCTTGAAGTAATCAATCTTGTTATCACCTTGTTGCTTGACTTGCTTAGCATAGGTTATTGGTGCACTTAGTCGAACCTAGTGGTTCTAGGTTTTGTGCTTTGATAAATTAAACGCTAGTTTTATTCCACATTTATTAGAGCCTAAACCGTAATTATTTTAAAAACCTATTCACCCCATCTAGGCGACATCCATTGTCCTTTCACTACTGCCACAAACCCATATGCTAGAAGTGGACTACTCCATATTCATCATGGAGATGGTCATGATGATGTTGTAGAGGGTGGAGATCCAACCGGTGATGGCTCCGGGAGTGGTTTCCCCTCCAATCTTTACTTATTCTGGCTCTGTTTTGATGTTTCTGTGTTTTTGCTCTGCCTCTTTTGAGATCACGTCGGTGACCATTTTTATAGAAGGTTTTATGTTAAACAAAGAGAATGGCAGTGGAATCGATGACATCCTAGCCTCGAGGCTCCATATGACCTAGGTGGCATGGCCAAGGGTGTGAGTCGCCTCACATGGGCTCATTTGGGCCTCAGGCCTCCCCTCTAGTGGTCCAAGTGCTCCTGATGCTTGTCTTCGTGAAAAAAATCTAGAAAAAATCCTCGATCCTTTTGACTTTGTTTAGGTCTCTAAAAGTTAAACAAACACAAAATAGAGTTTTCCCATGTTGCAGATTTTAAAACCAAATAAAGGGGATCATAGGTAAATCCCTCAAAATCAATGTAGAACATGTATATAACATTGTATAAGGTGCAAATATATTGAAATATGTGGCGATAAACTGTATACATTTTACATGCATCAGCCTCAAAGGCCCGCAACTTGTTTGATGGAATATCCACAACACCGAGATCCACAACCGAGGTATGTTTCACGATTGTTTTCTTTGTTTGGTTGCATAATTGCATGAACATTTTTGTGAATAACTGTGTGAACAATTTGGTCGAAATAAATTGCGATCATTGCATGTTTGTGATTGTACATAGGATTTGTTTGATGATTGTATGACGGAGATGATCAATAAAGACCTATGAGAAGGATAAGAAGACATGTTTGATGTTGCAAAAGAGGAGTTGTTTGATACTGAGTTTTCACAAACACAAACAAGACTTCCTTTGATCAAAATAGAAAATTCATAAAAGATAAAAGAGGATGAGTTGTTCTGTGACGCATGGATGGAAATGGGCCAAGATTCCATTTATGGTGTCGATAAAAATGGATCACCTACTAGAGGAGGGTAAATAATTTCTTGAGCAGAAGAGTATCATCTGTTAAAACTTACAAGTGGTCACAATGAAAATTTCCTACAACATAGGTGTTATATTATCCAAAATCAGTGTAATAAGTTTACCAGAGCTCGTGATCAAATAATGAATAGGTCTATGAGTGGAACACAAGTGAAAGACCAAGTAAGATTTACATTTGAATTCCATGTTCTATTTTAACTATGTTGCAATATATATCATATGTGTGTTTCTACCTATAGGTGACCATGGCTTTGTCTCTCTTCAATAAGATACATCATGACAAGGCCTTCACCTTGACACATTGTTGGATGAGAATCTGTATGTGTCGCAAGTGGAAAGACCTTGTTGCTTACAAAGAAGATGAAAACAATGATTGCTCTTAAAAAACAATGTTGATTGAGATGTTGTCCTAATTAGTATGAAAAGCATAGTTCAGCCAAGGGGAATGAAGTTTGAAAAAAAAATCAAACATCTCGACCTCAAGCACATTTCAAGAATCCTTGGTCAAAATGATATACACCAAGACAAGGTCAAGTGGGAAGAGAGGTGAGACGTCGGGCAAACATAAATGATGAATGCCCCAAGAGCTCCAAGAAGCAGGGTTGGCCCTGGAGGGGGCTAGAGGGGCGGCTGCCCCGGACCCAAAAAAATTGGGGTCCCTTCCTAGATATGTGCTTCATATGTAAGCCTAGTATAGATCCCAGAGAAGTAAAGAACATCAGTTTAGTGTTTCCCTTTGGCTAGATTGGGCCATTTTCATTTCCTAGACAAACTCTTCTGATTACCAAGAGTCTAGGACGACATGACTAGCGATCAGATCGGCGATCGCATCAATCTCGGGACCAGGTACTACTCACAACGTGACTCCGTTTGGCCATTCCTGTAATGTAAACTCTTCAATAGTTCTACTCTCGATGACTTGATTGTATGCACACCATGAGCCCGTGATGCCGTCGCCCATCTCATCTAGTCAATAGTCATCTTCCTCTCATCTCGCACACAAGGACGGCAGACGGCTGTTCACCGATGGTCTGAAGGTATCAAACCAGGCCATGTATTATCAAACATCTGTCCCCAATCAAACTTGGGTTGGGCACTATTAGTTTATGCCCTAATTCTATTTCTGATTAGTAGTTCCTATTCTAATTTTTAATGTGGTTAATTGGCTATGGTGCCTGTTCCAGTGGTAAGAAAAGGAAAAAAGATGCAACAATAACAGAAGTTGATAGAATCATAGAGCATCGCTTCATAAATTTTTAAAGAAACACAAACACTTCGAGAAATGATGAGTTAGCACTAGTTCATGTATATTTTTTAAGATAATATGTAAACATTGTTATTTTTATATTGCAATTGGGTATACCTGGAAGTATTTATCTTTTATCATTTCATATATGTATATACGAAAATTAGCAAGAGGCCCTAAATTTTAGCTTCGCACCGGGCTCTTAAGATCTCAGGACCAGCCCTACCGAGAAGGTGGTGATCCATAAGGATGAGCTTATGATTCAAGCAGAAAAGGCCGCACCGGCCAAGTTGAGAGGGATAGCTGATGCAAATGAAGACGTTCGCGATTTGTTCACCGAGGAGGACCGGGTAATGTTGGCCGGTACAACCCTCATGGACAAGAGGACTAAGTCTTGGTGTGAACAAGTTTGTGAAATGATCTTGTCTCACACGGATTGATCACTCTATGTCATATTAATGGTTGATGCCTCACATTGCCAAAATTGAAATTTCAATTTGAATAGATAAAATCGATCTATTATGAATTTTTCGTAATTATTATGATTTCGCGCTAAAATATTCGTGCTAAACATGATGAATACGGAATAAGCCCAAATGAAATGCCAAAGGGACAGTGTTCGTTGTCCGTTTGGGACGTTTCTAGACACAACATAGGAGAGCCGTCGGAGTTGCCCTTTAGCTAGGATGACACCCATTTGTCCAAATTGGCTTCAAATGACCCACCAAAATGTAGAAAGTGTAAAAATAACACCTTTTGCTGCGCTAATCATGGTTCTCTGCTCGCAATCAGTGCAAAACAAACTTTAAATCTCGATCATTTTTTATCTACCATGAAATTTCTTTTCTCGTCGACTCAAGTTAAGCATGAAAGTTTCCCGCAAAGATGAGTTTGTTTCACACTTTTTTTGAGGAACATTTATCTCCGAGAACAGGGTTTCAGGGCCAGGCTGAGGCCCGCAGAGTAAGACAACGGCCCGGCTCGCCTCGATGAAGTAGTAGAATAAGGTCACGACAACCCCACACCCACCCCTCTTCTTCCCCTCCACCATTCCCCTACCCTCGCCGCAACAACCAGACCTCGATCCCAACCAAACGCGCGGAGCGGAGCGGAGCAGCAAGATGGCCTTCCTGAACAAGTTCGACCCGTGGCCCGTGTTCTTCCGTCGGGAGTGGAAGCGCAACTGGCCCTTCCTGGCGGGCTTCGCCGTCACCGGGATCATCATCACCAAGATGACCGCCGGATTCACCGAGGAGGACCTCAAGAACTCCAAGTTCGTTCAGGCGCACAAGAGGCACTGAGGTGAGATAGCCCTCCTCTCCCCCGCCTCCGTCGCATCGTGTCAGCCCCGATCCGTTGTCTAATTAGATCGTCGTTCCTGTTAATCCGATCGGATCCAGTTCGTTCCCCTCCTGCCAG
The DNA here is from genome assembly GCA_023614405.1 of Avena insularis. Classification (NCBI taxonomy): domain Eukaryota; kingdom Viridiplantae; phylum Streptophyta; class Magnoliopsida; order Poales; family Poaceae; genus Avena; species Avena insularis. Next base: position 150,265,284 of record CM042690.1, read on the forward strand.
ATTTAGGCGCGAGACCAGCCGCGTTGTTAGGATATATCGGTTTTGGTATGCGATGATGGATCGATTGATGATACCAGCGTCCGGCAGGGTTAAACTAGGCAAGATTCGAGATTTCCAGATTCGAGAGCTGAAATTGCACGTTTCCTGATGATGTTTGCGTTGACCCTATGGCCCGCTGACGTTTGCTGTTCGAATGTTTAGATACCTATGTTCTGTGTGGACATATATCTGGGGCTGGCGGAGGCAAGAAAATTTGTTTGGGTGTACAAAGTTATGTAATTATAACACTAACTCAGAGTCTTGAGCTTTGGTTATATATATTTTCTACACTATCTTATTCATCAATAATGACTAATATAAATGTGAAAATAATGAAGTAGCACCATGATCTCTGAAAGAGCTTCTTCCATGTGCACCTCAGGATTTAACCGTGGCAATAGGACTGTCAAATGTCAGATTAACTTGATTCCGCTGTTGTATTTGGAAACTAACATCTGCGGCCATAGAGATAAGTTCTCTTCAAACATCTTTCCATACTAATAGGTTCGCTTGCCACATGGTTCAGGGATCTACATGCTTCAGGGATCTATATTGTTTTTATCTGTAATCCAATTTGATATTGCCATGAACAAGATATCTTTTGCAGAGCTCCTTGCTTTGGCTTTATACAGGGGTAGACCTGGGCCCCGGGCAGCCCGGGCTACAGCCCAGGTTGTGGCCCATGCAGTACAGATACTCCTCTTGCTAATTTCTCAGAAATTTTGGACCTCCAGCACCCCAGCCTGTGTTGTTGGGCCAGCCTGACCAGGGCTAATCGTACAAGCCCACCAAATCAGCGAGCGAGAGATCACGAGCGCACACGTTCTTTCTCTTAGAAGAAAAAAAACTATCGCTGTAATCAGCAGCTCGCTTATCCATTCATATTCTGTTGCTAAAAACAAAACAGTTCGTTCCCAATCGCCGCCTGGAGCCCTTGAGCAACCGTGCCCTGTCTACTTGATAACGCCGCCGCTGCAGCGTTGTTCGAAATCCCAACCTGCAGAGCCGCAGCGAAGCGCTGTCGCTGTTGTTGCCCACGCAACGCTGCACGAGTGCTGAATGATTGTGTTCATTCATCAGCTCATCGCCTCAGTCTAGCCGGCTTCTTGCCCGCTCTGTTAGGTAATCTTTTTGTTTCTCATAGAGCCTGATCTCTGTAGAAAGGAAGAGCCAATTTCAGTCCTAAAACTGCTACAATTAGGTCTAGCTTGTTGTGGATTAATTTACTTATCTTACTCAATCTGATTACATAGAAGACAAAGGGGACAAAGCCATAGAAGACACATTCATCAATCTTGTTTTCCATCAGTCTTGATCCAAATAATTATTTTGCAATATTGATAGTAAATATTATCAGGACATATTTGAGAAAAATAGTGATTGATGAATCACTATGCCATATTAAGTGAGACACATTCACAAGAATCCATAATAAAACTTAGGAGTGTTTTACTATGATTGGGAATTCATATGCTAGGATCAGAGCAAATCTCCATTATTTAGATACTAATAATACATTTTACTTTTTTGATATTTTCTCATTGTCCTTTTAATCATCGAGCATATATTTAAAACGTCATTTATGCATTTGTAGTTTGCTTTTGGATATATATTATGTTATTAGGAGAAGATGAGAACGTAAAACATTTACATGGTTTTTGGACACCCTGGTCATACCCAAATCCTATGTCCGCCACCGGCTTTATATATATATATATATATATATATATATATATATAGAAACCCTATTCAGCATCCAGGGTGCAGAATAGTTATTTTGCACCCTACATATTTTTATGTTCTTACATACATAAATTTATGTTTTGTATACTAATAATTATGTTCATATTCATCAGAAACGTAAAAAAATCGACATAAAAATACGATTTATGAGTCATTATAGTGTAAAAAATAGAGAAAATTCGCATTTTATGCCGTATTTTTTTACGGCATGTAAACAATTTTTTTACGACATGTCTAAATTTTTTTATGTTCTTCTTAACTTCTGAGGTAAGAGAAAATTTACGTGACGTAAAAATCTTATACGGTTTGAAAGATAGGGGGTGGATGAAGAATAACTATTCTATACCCAGGATGTCAAATAGCGCCACTCTAAAATACTTCTTACTCCCGGGTGTAACTACACCCACCTCTCATATACTACCTTACGGAAGTATTTGTAATACTTTATCTATTTGAGTATGTTCATATACTATATCTAAGATACTTACAAGCAAGTTAGGTGAAAAAATTGTAAGTGCACCCATAGTTTGAACTATATATGTAAAATACCGTCATATTTATGCATTACAAAGGAGTATGTGAATAAAAATTACATACTACCAAAAAAATAGTATATATACTGCCCAAATATTTTTATATACTTCATACTACGCGTACATACCTTCCGGTATGGTAGTATGGTAGATACTGCCTATATAGTGTGAAACACGTGTGGGTGTAGTTTGCTTCCCTGGTTGGCCTAGCTGTTCCCCTTCAGATGCTATATAACTGTTCATGCATAGAGTTCGCTTTCCTGATTGGCCTAGCTGTTCTCCTGCAGATAAATACTAGTAACGCACTTTTTCTTCTCACAAATGAAATGGCGTTGTTGAAATTCTTGAGAGCACTTTGTTTTCGTTCTCTATATCTGGTCATGCCGAGTATTCTTTTCTTATTGGCCTATCTGTTCTCCTTCAGATAAACTCTAGCAACACGCTCTGCTACTACAAACAGTGGAAATGCTTCAGTGTTCTAGTTTGTTGTCCTTATATTATTCCTATGTGGTATTGGCATGAATACGATATCTTTTGCCCAACTCTTTGTTTTGCTGTTTCCTGAGCTCTTGCCAGGATAATATTGCTTTGCACCCTGTATATATGCTGCAAAGATGCCTACTACTAGGATCATGTTACTGACCATTGATTGTTTTGTTTCCTCCAGGCTGGGCTGAAGGAATGGCTGCTGCGCTTCTTGCTGAATTAGTGGCATCAACATTGCTGGCAGCTTTAATATGTTGTTTCGATGAACTCACTCAATGCATGTCTTAGTCTATCCAGTTTTCTATTATACTTCTTTTTTATGTAATAAGAGGTTTCTGAATGCATAAACCAAGAAGTTCCAGCTTCTCAAGATGTGATACCTTGTTTCTTCTTTTGGTTATATGCCGGGGAACAAGATTAATGACGGGCTTGACTGGTTATCTATCTATAAAGCCAGATTATTTGGTTTTTACATAACATAGCATTCTGGTACCTGCTGTGCTGTGTGGGAAGCTTTTTTTGCTGCCCGCTTGATTAACAGGGGGAATCTTTTTTTTGCAGTTCTTTTCATGTGTAATCCTGTATTTGCTGTGTGTGGTCCTCGGATGTTGGAAGAGGTTTTCTTCAGTCGAGTTATAAACTTTCGATCTGTGTAATGCTTGGAAAGTTTGATTTGTTACTAGAGTAGATATCTGTGTGTTCTCTATTGCTAGCCGTAGATACTGGCTGATAGTCCAGACTGCAAATTAACAATTGCATCTAATTTCGTGTGTAATTAAGTTGGCATTTCTTTTAGTTACAAGGATGAGGTAGTTTGTTACATGCATGCAAGAAAATAAAAGATATTAGAATATAATAGTAGTTTAACATCAAGTAGATTCTATTTCTATGAAATAAAGTAAAATGGAGTAGTATTTGATAAAACTTAGCTAGTGAGAAATTGCTTGCTAGCTAGGGGCAAGCATGTGATTTGATGCTTGGACAAACTAAGAGACCTAACTGAATAATCTTGCTTGAATCCCAGGACTCCTCTCAGTTTTTTTGCCTGGAGGTCAGAGGCCAGTTCCTTCCGTGGTGCTGCTGTTTACGAATGATGAGAGATTGAGAGGAATCAAATGCTTTATTGATCATATAATTTGATGAGATTGAGAGGAAACAAACGCTTTATTGATAATAGAATTTGATGAGAGATTAAGAGGAATCAAAATGTTTGTGCCTGTTCGGGACAAAGCAAAACTCAACTGCTAATACTTAGCCTGAGCGTGCTAATACTTAGACTGAGCAGCACGCTAACAGGCCCAGGCTGAATTGGTGAACACACCGACAGATTGCAGGTCGTCGAACATATGGAAAATTTGCTAAAGGACACCGTTATTTTTCGTCATTTGCTGAAACACACTGTTCATTGTGCCTTTGCCAGGTACCATTATAATTTTGTGGCAGATTTGCTAGAACATACCACGTGGCAAAAAAGGAAAAGTTTTGTCACTTTTGTTTGGGTGACCATGTTATGGCCAGGTTTGAACAAAATGTGCCAAACTTTTTCTTTTTAGCTGTACGGTGTGTTTTAACAAGTAATGGTACCTGGCAAAGACAATTGAACAGTGTTTCAGCAAATGACAGAAAATAACGGTTTCTAGTAGCAAATTTTCTCTTGAACATATGAGCTCATTTTCTAGAAAAATAATGTTGGCAAAATTTATTAGAACTTACTTAGTTAGTGTGTTCCAAAGACAATTAATGCCCTCTATACTACAGCCAGTGTACTCTAATCATTTCGTCTTACTCAGAACTAGTGTTTTTTTAACACTCAGAACTAAAGATAGAGAAAGCTGAATTTGATCTTATCGTAAAAAATAAAATGCTTATTCTGTCTAGTACATGAATCATCTGCTTGCATATATCTCATTTGAAAAATTTAGGATAATGCTTGAAAAAAATATATACCCCACTCACTGTTTGTGTGATGATAGTTTGTGCTCCACTCCTCGATATGTTCTCCCAGCTGCTGCTGCATGCAATTTGGGTTTGATTCGTCGATCTTGCAGGTCGACGCGGTGGTTCTGGAAGTGATCATCGTAGCATCTGGGAGGCGCTTGCAAGGTGCATGGCGGAGTCCAGCGTCCGCAACCTTCTGCTAGCATCCTTTTCCTTGAGTAGTATCAGATGCGTCTCCAAGTCCCCCGCCTGACCAGTGCCTCCTGCGGCGTCTCATCACCACCGGCTCATCCTCCTGCGTGACACCTCCGTCTCGAGCAACACTTCCGTGCACCCCTCCTCGCGCATGGCCACACGGTGGTCGAGATGAGGCCGACGGAGGCAGTGTGGTAGCAGTCGGAGAATCGTAGGCGGCAGTCGGACACCCTAGCCCGGAGTTCTCGAGGAAGACGAATAGAGACGAGGGAAAGAGAGGGTCAGCTCGACGGAAAATCGCTTTAGAGCATGGGCTTCATGGAGGCCCTTTTTGATTTTTTCTAAAATTCATCAAATATTTTCAAAAAAATACCTACGTAACAATATGAAATACATGTGTGTAAAAATCTAATGAAAATACTTCATATTTCGGGAGCAACAAAAGAGACAAATATGACAAATTTTGGTAAAAGAGAGACCTTAAAACTGCATTGTTTACATCCAGAACTGAAGTTTTTCTTCATTCTAAGACCATAATACAAAGTTTTTCACATAAGATTTTGTACGCATGTATTATAAATCATTATCTGTACCAAAATATTTTAAATCCTTAAATTTAATTTTCTTTCAAAAAAATAAGGTCCTCTATGGAGCCCATCCAGACCCGTACTTCATAGACACGGAATGTACAAGTGCCCTTATGTTTCATGCATGTAACTAATGACCCACAAGTATAGTGGATCGCAATAGCCTTCGAGGAAAGTAAAACCCAATTTATTAATTCGACACAAGGGGAGCCAAAGAATATTTATAAACCTTAACAGTTGAGTTGTCAATTCAGTTGCACTGAAACAATCTTGCTTGTAGTAGTTTATCAGTAGCAACAGTTTTGTAGTAGCAATATCAAATTAATAGCAGTAGTAAAATAAAGACAGTAGTAACAATTGCAATAAACGGTAGGATTAAATGCGGTAGCCATAGGGATGGATTGACGGGGTTTGCATGGACAAGACAATTCATGTAATAATCAAGCCATAGGGCATTTGCACATAATAAGATAAAATATCTTAGAACTAAATAATCATAGGCATGTGTTTCATATATAGTCATACGTGCTTGTAATGAGAACTTGCACAACATCTTTTGTCCTGCCAGCCCGTTGCAGCGGGGCCTCAAGGGAATCTACTGGCAATTAAGATGCTCCTTTTAATAGAGCACCGGAGCAAAACATTAATACTCCGTGAACGCACGTGATCCTCACATCATAGCCATCCCCTCCAGTTATCCCGATTTCTGTCACTTCGGGGACTCGGGTTTCCGGACAATAATATGTGTATACAACTTGCAGGTAAGATCATAAATAATAATACCATCATGAATCAATAACATGTTCAGATCTGAAATCATGGCACTAGGGCCCTAGTGAGAAGCATTAAACACAACAAGTTGCAACAATGTCAAAAGGCACTAACAATAGATAATAGGCACCATGCCCTAACAATCTGATACAATTACATGAACGATCTCATCCAATCCCTACCATCCCCATAGCCTACTGCGGAGATTATGTAGGGGTTCCGCGCATGAAAACAATAAATTTTTACCCTACGCCCTTGAACCCCTGATGTTGCCAGGACCTATCTATTAGTAATGCAGTAACGAGAGGGGCTTTTCGCGAACTTACCCTTGAAGACCGAAAAGCGTTGTCAACGTTCAGGAGAGCGTGGTTGATGTAGACGAGCCGAAGCCGACCTCAAGGTCGTGATGAAGTCCTTGCGCTCCCTTGGCTCCAACGACTAGATTGCCTCAAGTGCGACACCTCGCGGGGAGTTACACACATCCGGTGCCTGACATGACTCCCGCTTCCTCGATCTAGCAGCAGTTGCAGAAGTAGAGCTCCTGGATCCGAATCCCATGACAGCAGGCGCTCTATGATGAAGATGTCTCTCGTTCGCGCAGTCCAAACTTGGGACCACGGTCACGAGAGAGAGAGAGAGAGAGAGAGAGAGAGAATATCAATTGGAGGTCTCCCCAAAAGTGAGAAGACCTTTATTGAATATTGTGTGTATTTATCTGGCCAAATACCCCCACTATATATAGGGGGAGGAGGGGTACTACCTCCCTCAAAGTCCCGGGGTGGGACTAAAGGAGAGGGAGAGGTGGGGAGGCGCGCCGGCCAGCCCCCACCCATGGGCCCCACGTGGGGCAGGCCCACTAGGGCCGCCGGCCACCCCCTAGGCCTCTCCTAGGGGTGTGGTCCCCTCTTGGGCCCTTTCCCCTCCGGGAATTAGCCCGTTAAGCACTTTGACCTTTTAAATTGATTTTATCTTTATTAAATAATTATGAATAAATGATTAAATCAATACTATTTAACATCCATTCACATATTATTCAACCTCTATGGTTATGGAACACTTTCACCTCCACTCCGGACATCCTCCAGACTTACGGAAACCCTTCCAGTTTTCTCTCTACTATTCTTCAGCAATTCTTCTGATCCTATAAACACTCTCTAAGCATCATCAAGCCCTTAAGCGTGATACCTCACGGTTCGGGAACACTCCAGACATGGTCGGGACACTCCCGCACCAATGATCGACAGAGGGACCTGGATGGCAATGTGACCCCTGTGCGTTCCACGAAGATCTTTCATCGTTTGAACCGGGACAGTCGTGTCTTATTCCCTTTGTCTCTTGATACTTGCATTCCCCGAGATCTGATCAATGACATCACCATGTCGTGTTCAATCTCGTTACCGAACAATGCTACTTGACTCGTTCCGGCAAGTGATATCCCTGTGATCAAATCACATGCTGCGCAGCTATTGGATATAACTTCTCCAAGTGGGCCCTTGAGTATCTTTCCGTCACGTGGACGGACAAATCCCGCTCTTGACATATATTGCCTCTACGGTTTTCCTCCGAGTACCTGAACACACCTTTATAACCACTGTATTATCAAGTTGCGCTTGATGCTATCTAAGCACTCTCGGGAGACAGTGATTGATATAGCCTCACGGTCTAAGAAATAGTCTACGAGGATCTATTTCTAATCATCGTAACTTGAACTTCGTGACATGATCGGGTCATGATGTTTAGGTTGGGTATTGGTTCACATCTCATTCTCAGAATAAGTTGACTCCATTTCCAACTGGCATAAATGCCACATGATCAGGAAACTTGATCATCTATTGACCAATGAACCAGTGACTAGAGTTTCACTAGGAACCCCTGGTTGTTTATATATCACACGTGTATCGATGTTTCCACTCAATACAGTTATAGAATGATATAAAACTTAATCATAAACTATATGAAATATGATAATAGTCCTTATAACTATTTGTCTTTAGGGCATATTTCCAACAGATTACTCACTCATGGATGGGGGAATCATGGATGGTTGATGGAGAAGCGTTGGTGATGATGATGGCGATGATCTCCTCCAATTCCCCGTCTCGGCAGGGTGCCAGAACGGAGTTTCTGGTTCCGAATCGCGGTTTCTAATGGTGGCAGCTCAGCGAAACTCTATCTGAAAAAACATCGAACCTCCCTGTGTTTTTAGGTCAGAGGGCTTATATAGGCGAAAGGAGAGGTCGAGGCGGAGACCGAGGCGGCCACACCACCCCCTGGCGCGGCCTGGCCTGGCCCGCGCCGCCAGGTGGTGTAGGCCTCTCGTGGCCGCTCTCCGTCTCGTCTTCTAGCACCATGAGTCTTCTGGTAAAATAGGAGTTTTGCGATATTTTTCGGGATTTTTCCTGAAAATTGAATTCCTGCACAAAAACGAGACACCAAAGCAATTCTGCTAAAAACAGCGTTAGTCCGCATTAGTTGTATCCAAATCACACAAATTAGAGAAGAAACAATAGCAAAAGTGTTCAGAAAAGTAGATAGGTTTTGGACGTATCAGTAACCAAACTATAGTCTAATACATTGATCTGACATGAAGCCCATTTTATGTTGCTACCACTTTAGAGGTACTATGTATTTGGCCCATGGGGCTATCTATGAGTATTTTTTGAAAGTGAGAGCCCTAGAATAGGCTGGAAGCCTTCTATTAAAACAAGACGGTGGGGCTACACATTTTCACACAGGACCCTAAGGAAAAAACAAGATAAACATGTCCAAACGCTTTACAAAGAGCACCCTACAAGAATAGCAAAAAAGCAATCAGGTCCTCCTTCCAACTCGCCTCTCCATCTGATTGGCCTCATGATGGACGTTGAAGGTGCGCCGGACTTCGCCGGCAAGCTTGATAGGCTCGATATGGCTATGATACTCGGCTGGATGCATGCCTCCGATTTGGATCTGCAGAAGAAAATGGCTTCACGTCTCCAAGAGAGTCCATCGCCGCTGCCGCTCGGGGAACCCTCCCTTGCAGACGCAGCCACTGCGTCCAAGAAAGGAGAAGACACCGAAGAACAACAGCGATGCGCTCCTAGGATTTGTTGCCGCCGCGCCCAGAAACCGAGCGCCTTCCTCAGAGCTCCTGCCCGAGTTGAGGAATGGACGCCATAGAAGATGCAGCAGCAGCAAATCCAAAGATAGGGCCACCCGGAGAGAAACATGGCCGAAGAGTCGCCAGAGTACTCCCCCCTCGCCACCAAGGCCGGCCAGGAGCCACTCCAACCCACCACGAACTGCAGGACGGCCACCTCCCCCTTGCCATCACGGCCAGCCAAGAAGAACCACTGCCCACAGGACCAAGTCCTCACCAGGCAACCAACGTCGATTTTATTCCAGGAGGCGGTGGTTCTCCACTTCACATCCCACTCCGGCCAACAAAGCTGAAGGAGAAGGAGGAGGAACCCTAGGGCTGGCCAGATTCGGACGCCGAGATCCACCCATCTGCTCCATCTATCGGGAACAAGACCCACTACCGGCATCACGCCGAACTTACCACTAAACCTAGCTACTCCGGCGCCCCCCTTCTCCAACTCCGGCCGGTAGAGCCCGCAAAGAGGAGTTAGGGGCAGCCCAGCACAAGGCAAACAACTCTCAACGGGAGGAGGGAGAGGAGCGGGAGCGGTTCGAGACGGACCCCCCCCCCACACACACACTTGACTATGCTAAGCTATCTATGTGAAAGAAAGAGCCACGCAGCAACATTATTGTTTTTTTCTCCATGTGAACATTTCACAAGAACAAGGTCCTCCCCGAGAAAGGCGATTCTCGTGTGCATACCATATAGCGTGCATGATCCCACCCTCTCTCTCCTCTGTTATATGGAATTTTGTGCCAGACTAATCTCTTCTCTTTCGTATTGTTGTATAATTTAAAATGTTTGTAGATTTTGAATCACAAGTCTAATTTAAAAACCATTTGCACTTCCGAGTTCCTAATAAAAAGAGCTTCCAAACAAGACTAGTATTAAATATATTTGAATAATATTTGTGAATCAACTTTTAAAACTTTATGAAACAATGAAAAATTGTATAAAACCTGGTTGGTTTTTATTGTTAAAGAAGTTTGTTTTATTGTGTTTCAAACTTCGTCCATCATAGTTAGAAAATAAGTAAAAATTCCTTCGAGTTCAAACAATAAAAGATATTAAGAAAAATAAAACAAAAACACAGTCCGTTTCATTGAGAATCATGACATTTTATTGTGTTTCAAAATTTAAATTTTCAATCTTATTAATTTTAGGCTCTTTAAAAGATTTAATTGAAATAAATACACATGTTCAAAAAGATTTTAAATTTGATAATTATTTCGAATTATTGTACTCTTTTAAATTTATGATTGAGAGTTAAATGAGTGGAAAAGAGAGCGCCATAGATTTGTCCGCTGTTGTACTATATATATGCACGCAGGAATTCCTTTTTGGTGTAAATCTCAAAGCAAATGAGGCATATGGACGTCTCCCGCATGCAAGCTAGGTGCAGTGCACGCTAGAGTTGCATTTCCAGGTCCTCTCCCCCTCGACAATTTTCACAATGTCCTGAAAAGAATTTGCACATGGGAAAACTCTCGTTTCCAAACTGAAGACAACACAGTGGGTAACAACAAAACAACTTTTTAGGTAAATAATACGCATGCTCATGACTTTCTTTTGGAGTTCACTCTACTAGTACCGCTCGGTCAACTCGGATCTGACATGAGAACATCCATCGTATCACACAATATACACGACACGTGTGCTTGGAGGTTGGAACTATCTTTCTCCTTTCCTTTCCGAAGGAAGTTGGAACACCCCTTTGATACGTTGTCTCGGTTCCCTTTCGCAGCGCCTTCTCACCATCTTAGCTTGTCGGGGAAATACTGCAAAAAAATCAAGCATGAAACATCGCGTCAGAGATTTTGATTACAGACCCCGAACAGACATGTCAGTTGTGTAATCACTCGGAATAAATATTCATAATTGGCCTATCAAGATCTACCAGAACACATGCATACATACCTTCTCGATGAGCGACATGTAGTAGGGCTTCACTTTCTCCACGTCGATCCTGACACTGCTCTTGCTGTACAGGTCATACTTGCTGCAAGAACCATGCATAAAGAGCGTGTTCAGCTGCCTTGAAAATCTATTCCATTTTGGCGCAAGTAACTAATTTTCTATGAATATTCGGCTTACTTGAACACGTGTAGCCACTTGAGGTTCTCCTTGTCTTCCTGGTTCATCAGGTCCATATAGGCTCCATGCTTGTGCAGAGCTGAATCGTATATGTCAAAGATGGCAAGAAGTTCAGTGACCTCACAATCTCGCATGAAAGTTAGGACTTGTACCTTGGCAGGTACTCCTTCCGTTTCACAATTCTTGTCAACAAGAATTATGAAAAGGAGGGAATAGAAGAAGAAAAAAAAAACCAAGAACATTGCGTGTGCTTACGGTAGAAGGAGTGGTATCTGATGATGAACAGCCCCGCAGAAGGAAGAGTGCTCTTGTTCTCCTTGGCAACCTGAAACGAACAAGGGGAAAATCAGTGTCAGGGCAGGTGCAAGAACTGAACAACTGCACTGATTGCACTCGGATGGTTAGGTAAGGCTGGCTATGAATGGGGCTAATATGTATACCAGGTACATGTAGTCGTCATGGCCCCAGGACATGAGCACCTTGTCCAGCCCACACCCCTCGGAGTAGACCCCGAACTTGGTGTTAAACGCCGGGTTGTGGTAGTCAGGGTTCTCCTTCAGGTACTGCGCACATGCATTGCAGATACAGAGAGCAAAGCAGGCTTCAGTCCATGATCATCTATTGGTCCAGCCTTGAAGTGATGGTAGGTGTGTGTGTGTCCTAGTATAGCGAGAGTATTTCGATCGGCATTGAGATTTTATCGATGATTTACGAACCTTGAAGTGCACGTTGCATTCGTCGAACGCACAGCCGACAGGGAAGGTGTCACCTGATGGAAAGATGTCATGATTCGTCAGAGATTCAGAGGTGGAGTCATCTAGGAGTGCTGAATTTGGGACAGGAGGTGATCGATTTGTTTGCTTATTATTACCTACGACTGCCCATTGAGGAAGCTCCCCAAAGGTGGGATGCAGCAGCACCTTGCCCAGATCTGCACATCGTGACAACCCACGTGAGAAAATGTACATAACAAACAGTGTGTGTTCATTGCCGACAAATTTTTGCGGACAACTGCTAGAAATTCATTTCGCCGATCGGCCTCTCTGTTAGATACTGCTAGACTGCGCGCGTATGTCTATCGGCGACAGTTCCAGGGTGAGGTAGAAGAAGATGGTTGGTTACCGTGGATGAGTCCGGTGAGGTGCAGCCAGTCCTCGTCGGGGTAGTCCTTGCGGATGGCCTCGGCGGTCTGGAGCAGGTGCTCGATCTGCGGCATGTCCAGGTCCGGGTCGCTGTCGTCGACGAACTCGTTGAGCAGCTCGATGCACTCCCAGATGCTCATCTCCGTCTTGTCCAGCCGCCCGTACCCCTCGCGCATCCGCTGCACGAACTCGTACGTCTGGTTGATGTGGTTCGTGCGGTAGAACTCTTCCACCGTCTCCTTCCGCTCAGACTCCTCCTCGTAGTTCCTGCAGGTTATCATTTATCAAGCGGCGTGTACGGTTTCAGGTCATTTCGTTTGTCTGAAATTACAAGAAACAAAACTTGGCACAACACACGTTTGAGTCTTTTAAAAGGTCACTCCAAACTTTCCTGTTAATAATAGGAAACAGAGACACGGAACAGGTTATGGCTGAAGCACGGACAGACAAGGCATCCAAGTTCGAAAGCTTAACAAGAAACGGTTTCAGGCTGACTAGTTTAGTACTACTACTAGCAGCGATTCTAGCAAACGGTTGGACTCTAGACCAGCTTAACAAAAATACTTCAACTCTAATCTAAATTTCGCTGCAAAAGAAAGTTCTGGACATGTATGTTTAATAACTCGTATAAAGTTCAGAGTTTGCGCTAAGAAGTCATCTTGATAGTTGATAGAACCACGGAGCAGAGGTCCTAGGACGGTGGGAAATAAACCGTGTGTTATGTTATCTACCCTGTATTTTTGCTAGCAGGACAAACTGTTGTTTGTTCGTTCTGTCGGGTCAATTCACAAGATCGTCACTCGTCACATCTCTTTCATTGCGAGATGGGATTGTATTCCTCCAGCTCACACATAAAACCTGCTGCTTCTCATATCAAAACAAACAGAGGAACCCTTTATTTAACAGCAAAATCAAAATTTGTTCGGGTTCCGGCCGAGAACATACCAATGTATGCATATTCCACTGGAATTGATTGGATTTTGATGTCATATACTCCAGCGTTTTCATTTAGATGATCCAAAAGCCATGACTGCTTACCTGAAGGTACGGCCGAAGGCGTTGGCGTCCGGCACGGCGAAGCCGCCGTCGAGCACCAGCTCCGCGGGGTCGCCGGTGACCTTCCTCTCGACCACCACATCTACAACCAGCACAAGAAAGCGAACCATAATATCAGTATCGTACCGATCCCAGCACAGTGTTCTGTTTATGCAGCCAACCTCCAAGAATCATGAACGGAAACTCAGCAAGAAGATTAGTGGAGGAGCCAAAGAGGAAATCTAACTACAGGAGCACACGAAGGAGATGACCGAACGATTCTCACCGAACTGAGGCTGCTCAATTACGATAGTCATCTTGATCGGGGAAAAAAAAGTTGCAGATCCCAACGGTGGTTGTTCTGTGTAATGGAGTGGAGCAGAGTCCCAAGAATACGGCAATGGCGTCTGGTCGGTTTGGCTCTGGAGGGGCGAATTCCAGCCCTATTTATAGCAGGGGATCGGGGAGGTGGGGCGCCGGTGTCAGCGGCCTCTTTGCTGCGGTGGTACCGCCGTTGGGGTAAGCAACGGAGGCGGAGGAGGAGGAGGTGACGAAAAGTAAAGAGGTGACGGCCTATTTATGGCGCTATCCTTGGGATTTTGGATTTTTGGATTTATTAAGTGGCTCAGTGACTCAGCCATGGCGTGGAGCTATAGCTGTGGATGACGGCGACAGCTAAGGCTGTTTCTTCTCGCAATTCCTACGGTCTCCTTTCGTTCGTGGCGTTCCCTCCGGTACAACCGTTTCCCAAACTCATTAAGCATAATATGGTCAGTAAATTTTAATTTAATACTCTCCTACGTCCCACATTAAGTCCCAAAATAAGTGACTTGGTTTATTAGCCTCTATACTAATATACTAAAATGCGTGTGGATACATATGAATCTAGACAAATCCAAGCAACTTATTTTTAGACGGAGTGACTAATTAATACTCTCTTCATTTCGATTTAAAGAATACATATAGTAAATCTCTGGGTCCAAAGTTTCCAATGATTAGGACAATTTGGCTCTTACTAATTCTCTGATTGACTCTTTCTCTAAAATTAAATGTTTATGCGTTTAGGAGGTGGAATTGGAATTGCACGATTTCTATTATGTGTCCTTTAAACCGTGACGGATTAAATAAAATTAAGTTAATTAGGTTGACTCATATCCAAACCCCGTATGGGTATATATAGTATTCCACGGGATAATGAGCAACACTACCGGGCCAGTGGTTACCAGGGTACCATGACCCACTTATTGTCGGACCTCTCCACAAGGTGTATCTCTTCAAGGAAAAAGGCGTCAAACAATCTCTCCAGGTGCCCTCCGGGGAAGGCACCTCGGGAATTAATCGCGCGAAGCACACTTAGACGACATCGTCCCAATGCTGAGGCATAGGCGCCAAGGGACAACTACAATACGCCTTGCCCAAGGCAAGGGCCTTTCATCTTCTTCAAGTCTGGAGTGGCCGACAAGACCTGGACCTGGTGGGGACTACCCCACCGGATGGTGCCAGCGAAACGTGCAGAAAAGGGCAAGATGCCCACGACTCTTGGCGGTAGACCAAGTCCATAGCCAAGGACAGTTGTGTCCTACCTGCCCCCGTCTCGATCGCCATGTGGAAGCCCTTCCTTCCCATGGGCGGGAAGAGGACATGGGCACCTATAAAAGGGGGTAGGAGGGCATCCTAGAGGGAGACCATCTTCAACCTTAGGAAACCCTAGAACTCAGCACTCGCTCACCACACCTCACCAAGCAGTGTAAGCAATCCAAACAAGAAGGAGTAAGGTTTTACACCGCATGATGGCCTAAACCTGGTTAACTCTATGTGTCTCTCTGTCGTGCTTTCTCTGCAGTTTCCTCGCCAAGCTTCAAGAGGGTTTGGGGAGATCGTGTTCAACCCCTAGTGTTCGATTCCATCCTACTTAGAGAGGTCCCCTGTAGGGACAATCTCCAACATTTGGCGTGCCAGGTAGGGGGCTGAGGCGCATCTCCCACCTCTCCGTCAAACATGATAGGGATAACTCACAAGGAGCGGCTCACGTCGGCGCGCCATCCATCAGAGGCCGAGGCTGCTGCCGGCCATCGCCATTAGGCAGAGCAAAACCTCGGAGACAACAATGGTCACGTCAACACCGATCCCCCTCACCAAGAGCAGGGAGCAGGAAACCAGGAGGCACACCTCTCCGACCCTGCATAGCGGCAGGAGCGAACCCAATAGCGCAATGATCCTACCTCCGGAAGCGAGCGCAGCAGCCGTCCTTCCTCGGAAGCCGCGCTACTCATAGTACAGGAGTTGCTGCGTCACCAGCCCGCCACTGACGTGCGCGATGTGTGGCTCTAGTGCATCACCGAGCTCCTCAACGTCGCTAGCGTCGCTCCAGCACACTCCCGCTCGTCACGGCCACCACCAACATAGGTACCATGGGCGGACCCAGCTACACACAGCGCTCCGACACCGCCACCACCCCCTCCACCACCCCGGCAAGCTAGAAACATGGAGAACCCGGATAACCCACAAGGATCTTCTTGAAAACTCTTTATTAAAACAAAACTAACACAAGAAAAAAACTTCATTATTTAGGGTCAATTAGCTTGACCAAGATTCTGATTATTTAGGCTTTGCAAGTGGAACACCCACTCCAAAGTAATTGGCTTTTAAAGTGATTATACCATCATCATCATTAGGCTCGGCCTTCTTATTTCTTGGGAAGTGGACTATAAAAGGATCTCAAGATGGTAGTTCTATTCTCACATTCCCCTCATGTAAATTGATCAAAGCCTTGATAGTTCTTAGGAAAGGCCTACCTAAAATTATAGGTGCTATGGGATCTTCAGGCATGTCCACTATAAGAAGATCAATAAGAGCGGGACATCCTTTAATTTCAACAACTATATTTTATTTTATCCCAACAACATGTTTATAGGTTGAATCAGCAATATGTAGTCTCATTTTAGTGGTTGTAAATGACCGTAAATTTATCTTATCAAATAAGTTCTTGGAAATTGTTGAGATGCTTGCTCCAAGATCACAAAGAGCAGCTATCTCAATAACCCCAATTTTAATTTTAATAGTGGGATCAAATATATCATCTAGCTTAGCTGAAAGCTTATCACCTAGTTTCTTATACTCCATTTCTAGTTCACGAACTTTAGATTCTACTTCTTTTATAAATTATTGGTATGTAGCATCGTTACCTTGTTATATATCTGGATTCTTTACGGTGATCATCTTCAACCAATCTTCTACGGTGTAATCCGGTGATGGTGCATTGGTATAATCTAGCTCTTCAGGCTTCTCATCTTTATTCTATGCCCTCATCATTTTGAGGTCCTCCACCGGGGTTGGCTCGGTCTTTCCAGCGAATTTTGCAAGTATGAGAGTTTGCTCTCAGCTAATTTGCCCAATTGTACCTCCAAAGTCTTGGTTCTTTCCAGTAGAGCATGCACATCATTTCTAATTGCAATGGCTTGATTAGATAATTTTCCAATAGTAGTCTCATGGTTCTCCGTAATTTTAATAAGCATATTATTTTGCTCAGTTTGAGCTTGCATAAAAGTTCTAAGATTGTTTTCAAGAGAGAGATTACCATGATTTGCTCCACTATGGTTATCATAATTATTATTATAAGGAGCTCCTGCAGGATTAGAATATTGTTTTTGAAAGTTTGAGCCAAAGTTTTGACTCTTCCAAGCAAGATGAAAAGAATTACGAGCTATAAATTAACATCATTAGCATTGGTAGTGATTGCATCAATTTGGGTATCTTCCTTACCCTTCACAATATTGAGTAACTCATCTACCTTTGCCGTAATCTCTTCATTATGTTCCTCGATGATGGAATTAATCCTTTTTGAGGATCTTTCTACATGCCATTGGGCATGGTTGTCTTGCATATCATCAAGTAATTTATTTGTAACACTCATTTGCTTTCCCATGATTATTCCTCCTATGGCGGTATCTAGCATAGACTTAGACATTGAGTTAAGACCATTATAAAATAAATATAATATAAGTCATTCTTCCTCCCATGACTATGATAGTTCATTACGGCTTGTTTCATCCTTCCCCAAGCAAGCGCTAGTGTCTTGCAGTATTCTTGTCTAAACCTTGTAATATTGGACCTTAGCTGTATAGTTTTAGTTGGAGAGAAAAATTTGTCATAAAAAGATTAGTACATTCCTCCCAAGATTTAATAGTGCCTTTAGGCAAAGCTATCAACCAGTTCTTAGCCTTTCCTCTTAGAGAGAAAGGGAATAAATGTAATTAAACCGCATTTGTCAACATATTTTATAAGTATCATGTCGCAAATTTCAGTAGAAGTATTTAGGTGCAAACCCGAGTCCTTAGCAGATGAGCCTCCAAATTGATTTTATTGAACCACTCAAAATGTTAGTCTTAATTTCAAAAGTTTCCGCATCAACAATAGGATAAGTAATAGGTGGACAAATAAATTCATGAGTGTGAGTAGTTACTCCCGAATTTTCTTTTGAGCCATGAAAAGATAAATAATAACAAGAAATAAACTACAAACAAAAATAAAACTAAAAACAAGGTCTCTAGTGACCTCACTAGGATAACTAATTGTTTCTCGGCAACGATACTAGTAAAAGGGTTGATACCTTTGATCCGGGTTTACGGATGCAGTATAGTAGCTTTTTCCCTAGTAGACCTAGGATTAATCGAACCTTGGAAATACAATGCTAAAAGAAAATTAATAAGGCACGACTACAAGACTTGTTTCTTTGTTTTACCTTTGTTTACCGGATCTTTCTAGTTTACTTTGGATCGCGGGTTGTTTCAATGGATGGAGATATGCCAGGGTTAAAGATTCACCTACAACTGCACATCGTATGTAATAAAGATAGTAATACGCATATTCATGTGTAATGATTTAACGAAGGTAAAATTTGTGGGCAACACATCCCGATATACTAGGGCCCCTGTGAATAACAGGCTTAGCAATAGGATTTTGAGCCAACCATTGTAACCATGAAATACCGGGCTTACAACAATTATTGAGTGAAAACAGAAATGAAAGCCTTAAGAAGTGATGTTGTTGTTGTTCCTAAATGGATCGCTAAGCGAAGACCGTACTCTCCTTTGTGTCACTGGGTTTCATACGAGATCACCGATAACCAAGTATCTCACCTCAAGCATTTATCAATCTCTGGGATCTTAGGTACCTATAGATCGAGACAAGAGAACAAAAACATAGATACAAATCTCTATTCAATCAATACACAGTACTCCCATGGATTAGATGCACATAATCGCAGCAAGCTTTCACCCCAACCCACGGCCCATGAGGATTACTCACTCATAACAATAAGATCAAGGATAGAAAACATTTGCAAAATATTTAGATTGAAATAAAATATTCTTACAATGATCGCTGGATCACAAGAAGATCTCAAGTACAAGCTAATGGCTATGGCTATGGAGAGGATGGTGTAGGGGTTCCGCGTATGAAAACAATAAATTTTTACCCTACGCCCCTGAACCCCTGATGTTGCTAGGACCTATCTATTAGTAATACAGTAACGGGAGGGTCTTTTCGCGAACTTATCCTTGAAGACAGAAAAGGGTTGTCAACACTCAGGAGAGCGTGGTTGATGTAGATGAGCCGAAACCGACCTCAAGGTCGTGATGAAGTCCTTGCGCTCTTGTGGCTCCAATGACTTGAGTGCCTCAAGTGTGACACCTCGCGGGGAGTTACACACGTCCGATGCCTGACGATAACTCCCGCTTCCCCGATCCAGCAGTAGTTGCGGAAGTAGAGCTCCTGGATCCGAATTCCGCAGCGTGACGGCGCTCCACGGTGAAGATGTCTCTCGTTCGCCCAGTCCGAACTTGGGACCACGGTCACGAGAGAGAGAGAGAGATAGAGAATATCAATTGGAGGTCTCCCCAAAAGTGAGGAAACCTTTATTAAATATTGTGTGTATTTATCTAGCCAAATACCCCCACTATATATAGGGGAGGGGAGGTACTACCTCCCTCAAAGTCCCGGGCTGGGACTAAAGGAGAGAAGAGGGGAAGGGGTGGTGCCGCCGACCACCCCCATGGGCCCCGCGCGTGAGGGGGGGGGGGTGGGGGGCTGGCCCACTAGGGCGTCGTCCACCCCCTCTGGCCCTTCTCCCTCTTGCCTTTCCCTAATGGGCCCTCTTCCCTGCGGGATTAGCCCATTAAGCCTTTTGACCTTTAAATTGATTTTCTCTTTTATTAAATAATTATGAATAAATGATTAAATCAATATTTAACATTCATTCATATATTATTCAATCTCTGTGGTTATGGAACACCTTCCACCTCCACTCCGAACATCCTCCGAACTTACCGAAACCCTTCCGATTTTCTCTCTACTATTCTTCGGTGATTCTTCCGATCCTATAAACACTCTCTAAGAATCATAAAACCCTTAAGCGTGATACCCTACGGTTCGGGAACACTCCATACATGGTTGGGACACTCCCGGACCAATGATCGATAGAGGGACCTGGATGGCCATGTGACCCCTTTGCGTTCCACAAAGATCTTTTGTCGTTTGAACCTGGATGGTCGTGTATTATTCCCTTTGTCTCTTGATACTTGCATTGCCTAAGATCTAATCAATGACATCACCATGTCGTGTTCAATCTCGTTACCAAACAATGCTACTTAACTCGTTCCGACAAGTGATATCCCCATGATCAAATCACACGCTACGTAGCTATTGGATATAACTTCTCCGAGTGGGCCCTTGAGTATCTTTCTATCACGTGGATAGACAAATCCAGCTCTTGACATATATTGCCTCTATGGTTTCCTCCGAGTACATGAACACACCTTTATAACCACTGTATTACCAAGTGGCGCCTGATGCTATCTAAGCACTCTCGGGAGACAATGATTGATATAGCCTCACGTTCTAAGGAATACTCTACGAGGATCCATTTCTAATCATCATAACTTGATCTTCGTGACATGATTGGGTCACGATGTTTAGGTTGGCTATTGGTTCATCATCTCATTCACAGAATGAGTTAGCTCCATTTCCAACTGGCATAAATGCCACATGATCAGGAAACTTGATCATATGTTAACCAATGAACCAGTGACTAGAGTTTCACTAGGAACCCCTGGTTGTTTATATATCACACATGTATTGATCTTTCCACTCAATACAGTTATAACATGATATAAAACTTAATCATAAACTTTATGAAATATGATAATAGTCCTTATTACTATTTATCTCTAGGGCATATTTCCAACAGTCTCCCACTTGCACTAGAGTACAAATAAAGTAGCTGGATTTGTTCTTAATCATTGGCACCATATATCCGGTACCCTGAACATGCTTGCTCATGGAAGAGGTTGAGTCTTGGGCATGTACTTTACAGTCCCAAATCCTTTGCAATTTACTAATGTCACCTTGATTGACATTAATAATTTATCATCACATGATAACATCTGTGTGTATGCATTGTCGCTATGGCAGCAAAACGATGCCTGATTCCAGGAGCCTACAGTGACTTTAGATCAACCTCGAGGGCTTTCTCATGGGCACTATGCCCTGGGACACGTCATTCTATGTTAAAAGCGAACTAGCCCCACCATAACATTATACAACACTTTAGATGGTACCCTTATCTATTATTATAAATGTAATCATCGAAACACGAGTGCACTCTGAGCAACTTTCGATGTTTTTGTTCACCTCGCTTCCTACTTGACTCTAATCGGTATTACGGGAGTTTCCAACATATTCCCTTATAACATAACCCTTTATGTTTTAAGATATGTCATCCTTTATGGATTTGGAAAATATGTCTACAGTTCTCTATTAGACACTACGGACAAACCTAGCTCAACGTTTCGTGATTCAAACTTAATCACTTTTAAACGTTCCTTATTGGATCATATATTATGTTAAGTTACCATCATGGTTTTCTAAGATAGAACCTATGTCTCAACATAGTGGATGATGATCATCCTTTTCTTTCTTTCAACCATTGATGTTAAACTTAATACTATTCCTGACTTGAGTTATTAAGGACTAGTTCCTTAATTAACTTCTATTCTGAAACCCTTTTCAGAATCCCTTAAGGAATACTACATAATATCATAATACTCTTATTATCAACTTCTACACCTTATAAATCATTATTTATCGGTACTTGCGCTTTTATTCTTAACACACTTAAGCATCACTCCTATAAGCTCCCACTCAAAATATGTTCCCAACATATTTGGGTATGAGTCACTACTCTTACTCAAACTATGTTCCTACATATTTGAATTTGAGACTTATATTGTTCCTACTCAAAAATATCTCATTCACATATTGTTTTAGGAAGACTTTCATAGCTCCCACTCAATTTCATGCAAATTGCATATCCACTCACTATTTTGAACAACTTCAAAATCCTTTGATCAAATACCAAACTTGGAGATTTACTATGAGATACTAGTACTTTTACTAGTTTTAAATCCACTAGACATTTAGCACACTTGAATCAAATTCATTTGAATTTGTCCAATACTTGACAAATTATGCTTTTGTCATTCACCCCCTTTTCCACTATGCCTTTGCAGTCATTTGGGAAAATTCAAGTAACCCCTTTTACTTGTGAGATTCAGCAACGAATTGCTTTCTAATATCAAGGGAATTTTGTTATGGGATTTCTCATAACTTTAGCTTACCATTATTTCCTTAGTAGTTCGTAGGTATGTCATATTCCAAGAATCATGACAAATGATTCACAAATGTATCCATACAAGATATGGGTTACATTTTGAATCCTACTTCATGTAGTGAAAACACCATTGAGGAAAACACAATGATCATTATCATTGATTCTTTCCTTTGTGAAGAGAATCGTTCAGAAATGTTGTTCGTTGCGCTTCTCAACACTCTGATGCAGGGATTTGAATCCTCATCGTGTGTTTCACTATCTTCCATTTGCTTCATAATTGAGAAATATCACTGAATGCGAACTTTCTCAAAAATGTACCAAAATCCAAGCAATACAAGTTTTGCTTCCTTTTTGATTTTAGCTATGGATTTCGTATTCAAAGTTTCCAATGAATACTCTACAAGGACTTATTTGCTATTGTTTTGGTTATATCGAATAACTCCAAAACTTCCACGACTATCCATACCAGATATGGAGCCTCTTTCATGAATTTCAAATGGTTCACTGTATATTCTAATTGAGTGCTAACTATTTTTAACTAATGGTCTCTACATCTACACTACAATGATTTATTTGGTGCCATTTATTCAACCACTTTGATATCTAATATTACATTATGATGCTTTGCACTTTGATGTTTCAAAACGCTTTGCATTTCAATATTTCTTTTATGCCATTCTTATAAAGTCGAATTTCATTACTATTGATCAAATTGTAGTAATTATATTTATCTTTATACCCTTTGTTGATGAAACACTTTGATCATATAAAATGGTTTCATACTGATGTTTCCTTTGGTAAACTTGTTTACACATTTAAACAATCATATAATGATAATTACCATTTTCGGTTAAACACAATACATCAAATATGTATTTACTTTCAACAATTCATTAAAACACTTTGTATTCAAGTAATACACGATGTTTAGTTATTGTGCCAAACTTAGGCATGATTTATATGTGACAAGAAATCGAATGACTTTCACATATTATCACATAACTTTGAATTTAAACAATGGTTTCATTCATGAATGAACATCTCATTCAGTTGGGTATTTTTAAAGGCATTTCAATATTTTACAAATGTTCATGCATTATCAATTAGTTTCAAAACAAGGATAATTCACACGTAATCGAACAAGATATGAACACGAATAGAAATCATTCATAAAAGTGGAACAACTGTTTGTTACAACCGTCTCACAAAGTGTGAGACACACTAAAGAAGTTCATAATCTTTTGATTACAATAATCATCCTAAAATATAAACTAAGTGATAAATGTTGAGGGAGAGTGTCGTTGGCCATCATCATCATGCTCGCCATCAACACGCAACGTCACCTCCTCTCTAGCAAGCACCTCTATGCAGAAGGACCTATTTTCAGCAAAATAGAATAAGTATCAAATATACTTAACACTGCAAATGTGTTTACAAGATTATAACATTTATAAAATTGTATATCAAATATATACCTTTGTCATTCATGACCTCAGCGACAACAGGTTCAACCATCACATTCCTGAGATGCGATATGAACCTGTGGAAATCCTGTGATTCCGCGTCGCCTCTCATAATGCAAGTCCTGACTTGTGCTTGGTAGCTTGGTGGCAGCGACTACAGCACAACACCATTTGCAAAAGAGCCCATCATCCAGCTATCCAGGAAGTATGCAGGCCTCATGTATGCATCATGCATGCGCTCCAGGTGGTTGTCAAGTGATGAGTTCTCCTCCATCTTAATGGAGAGGAAGTCTCCCATCAGCTCATGCTCCCATATGCGTGCTTGTTCCACGAAATGTGTCCTAAGCTGTAGCATTACCGTACAATGGTTGACATTACCCACGACAAGCCACAACTCGTCCACCATTCCAAAACGCATTGTAACTGAAATGAAGGAGGCCATCTCCCGATGGTGATAGCGGTCTTCCTGCTGCTTTGAGGTCTCTAGGTCAATGGGCTGATCCAAATCCATCTCATCGAGTATGTAGTCGACCACGTCATTCTCGCTAAGGAGAACATGGATACGCGCAACCCACATAGAGAAGTTTGATCCGTCTAGCCTAAGCTTCTCTCCTTCTAACCAATCAATCGTTAACAGGAAAGGTGGCATCGGGGAGAACCTTTTCTACATTTATAATTGCAAAAGGAATTTAGACTAAGTTTATAATTACATGAGTTAATAATAACTCCACTCAGAAACACCTATCCCATGAAGGGTTCCTAGTGATAACACGACCCCTTTTCCCCACATCTCCCCCGATCGTCACGACCATCAATGTGGGTTCTAGGGTGGACGCTAAATGTCGGTCACATCATTCATGTGACTCGTGCTCGATATTTCGACCATCCACGTTCCGAGGCCATGTCTACACATGCTAGTTTCGCCAACTCAACCTTAGTGTATTCGCAGTGCAACATGGCTT
Organism: Avena insularis; assembly: GCA_023614405.1. NCBI lineage: Eukaryota > Viridiplantae > Streptophyta > Magnoliopsida > Poales > Poaceae > Avena > Avena insularis. Next base: position 150,290,064 of record CM042690.1, read on the forward strand.
ACACCCACTGTATGCGAACATAGATCTGTCTGACACCCGCTCACCGCGGGTCGCCTCATACCGAAGAACTTTCTTGGTGGTGCACACTAAGAGGGAACACAATCATTGGTAATTTTAACAGGGATCATCTTATTAGGATACCGTCAAGTATCTAATACTAGCACACAATAAGATATACAAACAATAACATTGAATGTAAATGCGATGTGATATGGTCCTTCATGTCGTGATCTCCATCTGTCGTCACCGGATTCTGGCGCCGTAGACACCAGGGTACCGGTGTCTTTCTGGCGTGGTAGTCCGTCACCTCCGTGACTATCTACTACTACGTAACATAAGGTAATAACTTTACCTTTGCCACAACCATATCACAAAGCAACGCCCCCTGCAAAACAAAGTTAGATGCCTCTACTTTATCTTTGCATGTTTTACGTGGCTGAATGGGCTTTCGCACAAGAACCGTTCTTACCTACAAACTTTCAGCACAACGCTGATCAAGTAGTTGTCTCTACTATACCCGTTTCGGGGACTTTCATTGCAAATGGCATACCAACTAATGCGAGAGAGATAGACACCCCCCTAAGCCACTTTATACGGATAAGCCGTATGTCAAACATGGACCAGTCTCGCGAATGAACGCGTAAAGTCGGTTGGGGGCCGCTTCATCAAGCATTACTGCGGTATACACAAGTACACGTGGGAGGGTAACAACTAAAAGATCAACGCCCACACACTACATCTCGTGTGTTCTACCCATACTGGCATTACTACGCATATATCTAGCTCTGATACCACTGTAGGGGTTCCGCGTATGAAAACAATAAATTTTTACCCTACACCCCTGAACCCCTGATGTTGCTAGGACCTATATATTAGTAATACAGTAACATGAGGGGCTTTTCACGAACTTACCCTTGAAGACCGAAAAGCGTTGTCAACGCTCAGGAGAGCGTGGTTGATGTAGATGAGCCGAAGCCGACCTCAAGGTCACGATGAAGTCCTTGCGCTCCTGTGGCTCCAACGACTTGAGTGCCTCAAGTGTGACACCTTGCGGGGAGTTACACACGTCCGGTGCCTGACGATGACTCCCGCTTCCCTGATCCAGCAGCAGTTGCGGAAGTAGAGCTCCTGGATCCGAATCCCACAGCGCGACGGCGCTCCGTGGTGAAGATGTCTCTCGTTCGCGCAGTCCGAACTTGGGACCACGGTCACGAGAGAGAGAATATCAATTGGAGGTCTCCCCAAAAGTGAGGAAACCTTTATTGAATATTGTGTGTATTTATCTGGCCAAATACCCCCACTATATATAGGGGGAGGGGAGGTACTACCTCCCTCAAAGTCCCCGGGTGGAACTAAAGGAGAGAAGAGGGGGAGGAGTGGCGCCGCCGGCCACCCCCATGGGCCCCATGCGGGGGGGCTGGCCCACTTGCCTTTCCCTAATGGGCCCTCTTCCCTCCGGAATTGGCCCATTAAACCTTTTGACCTTTAAATTGATTTTCTCTTTTATTAAATAATTATGAATAAATGATTAAATCAATATTTAACATTCATTCATATATTATTCAATCTCTGTGGTTATGGAACACCTTCCACCTCCACTCCAGGCATCCTCCGAACTTACCAAAACCCTTCCGGTTTTCTCTCTACTATTCTTCGGCAATTCTTCCAATCCTATAAACACTCTCTAAGCATCATCAAAACCTTAAGCGTGATACCATACAATTTGGGAACACTCCAGACATGGTTGGGACACTCTCGGACCAATGATCGACAGAGGGACCTGGATGACCATGTGACCCCTGTGCGTTCCACGAAGATCTTTTGTCGTTTGAACCGGGACAGTCGTGTCTTATTCCCTTTGTCTCTTGATACTTGCATTGCCCGAGATCTGATCAATGACATCACCTTGTCGTGTTCAATCTCGTTATCGAACAATGCTACTTGACTCGTTCCGACAAGTGATATCCCTGTGATCAAATCACACGCTGCGCAGCTATTGGGTATAACTTCTTCGAGTGGGCCCTTGAGTATATTTCCGTCACGTGGACGGACAAATCCCGCTCTTGATATATATTGCCTCTACGGTTTCCTCCGATTACCTGAACACACCTTTATAACCACTGTATTACCAAGTGGCGCTTGATGCTATCTAAGCACTCTCGGGAGACAGTGATTGATATAGCCTCACGGTCTAAGGAATAGTCTACGAGGATCCATTTCTAATCATCATAACTTGAACTTCATGACATGATCGAGTCATGATGTTTAGGTTGGGTATTGGTTCATCATCTTAATCTCAGAATGAGTTGAGTCCATTTCCAAATGGCATAAATGCCACATGATCAGGAAACTTGATCATCAGTTGACCAATGAACCAGTGACTAGAGTTTCACTAGGAACCCCTGATTGTTTATATATCACACGTGTATTGATGTTTCCACTCAATACAGTTATAGCATGATATAAAACTTAATCATAAACTTTATGAAATATGATAATAGTCCTTATTACTATTTGTCTCTAGGGCATATTTCCAACAAATGGATGGTGGAGAGGATGGACTATGGTGGTGGATCTCCTTCAGTGGTGTTGTGATGCAATCTAAGAATGGTGGCCCTCTGCGTGGTGGTTGGGACCTCAAAATATATAGGTGCATGCATGAAAGTCGTGGGTTTGACGAGACGAAGCCAACACCACCTGGCACGGGCGGGCCGTACGGGCAGGCCACACAAGCAGACCTTTCCCATACCAGTAGTTGTTAAGCCCTCTAGAGCCTAAGTTTCGACCCAGGATTGCTTGGCCGTGTGGACTTCCTCAAAATCTTCATTATCGACTCCTGATTTTGCCTTAAAAGCATGATTTCCTGCATAACACAATTCAAAACAACAGACTGCACATCTTTGCAATAATTATTCATTAGTGGCAAGGCTAGAGAGATTCTTGGTCAATTACTTGACTAAAATCACAGTTTAAACATGGAGAAGGATGGTGATGACCCACAAGTATAGGGGGTGTATCGCAGTATTTTCGATAAGTAAGAGTGTCGAACCCAACGAGGAGCAGAAGATGCTGGCTAGTGGTATGGATCAGGAATTCTCTGCAAATACTTAGTAAACGGATTTTTAGGGGTTTTCGATAAAGCAAGTAAACAAAGTACGAGTAAATAAAAGACAGTAGGATTAAATGCAGCAAGTGGCCCAATCCTTTATGCAGCAAAGGACAAGCCGGTTGTATCTCTATAGATGACCAAACGTTCTCGAGGACACATGGGAAGACTGTCAAGTGCTTTCGCTTCATATAGCTGATTAATCTTCTCTAGCTTGCTAAGTGTTGTGTGGGTGAACCTGTGCTAATGTACCACCCCATCCAAGACTAATACATACTTGTGATTAAACCCCTTGCAAACATCCGTAAGTACAAGAAAGTATTTAAGGTAGAAACCTAACCACAACTTTAAACTCTAAGACCCTTACGTCCCTTGTGCAATGGTTTCCTAACGGGGGTTCAGGTTTCACAATTCACAACCCCTACGATTAGTAGCCAAATACACAATGCATTCCCCTAGGCCCATATAGGTGAAGTGTCATGTAGTCGACGTTCACATGACACCACTAGAAGAAGTACACCACAACTTAAATAACAATCTATTGAATCTTTCTCAACGCAACTCCACTACTAACAACAAGACTTCTCACATGTCCTGAAGAACAAAACGAACTACTCACAAGACATCATATGGATCATGATCAGAGATGGAATAATGATGTATAACAATCTGAACATAAACAATAATTCAATGGTTCACTCAATAGCATCAACTACAAAGAGTAATCAACACCGGGAAAGTTTCCCCTATGAACTATGCAAGATTCAACACAATTGTTACAGCAATATGGAGATGGTGATGAGGGTGCTGATGGTGATGATGATGGTGTTGATGGCGACGATCTCCCCTCTCCGGGAAGGAATTCCCCCGGCAGAAGTCTGTCTACCGGAGAGATCTTTCTCTCTCGGTGTTTTCCGCCCCGTAGAGGCGGCGAAATATTTCTGTGGTCCCTTCCCGAGTCTTAGGGTTCCGTGGGGATGATATACGCCAGAGGAGAGAGGCTGGAGTGGGCTAGGGTGGCCACACCACTCCCAGGCACGGCCTAGGCCTGCCCGCGCCATGGGGTGGTGTGGGCCCCCTGTGGCCCACCTCCACTCCATCTTGTGGCATCCTGAGTCTTCTGGAAAAATAGGATTTTCCGTATATTTTCCCGGATTTTCTGATCTTCGCGAATTTTGCCTCCAAACAACACCTTTTCCATCAGAATCCTGACTGCAGCGGTCCATGCTCCAAAAGTCATCAACCATGCAAAAATATATGCAATAACATAAGTATCACCTCTCAATACGAAATATATCAATGAATAATAGTGAATTAAGACATAGAATAGTGATGCAAAATGGACGTATCAACTCCCCCCAAGCTTAGACTTCGCTTGGCTCAATAAACATGGCCTCAGGTTTATGGAGTGAAGAGTCGATAAAAGAATACGGACAAGAAGCATCACATTCATCAAAAGCATAAATCATAATAGAAGACAAATCACTATTATATAACTCAACTTGCAATGAGTAAAGGAAACACAAATAAAGATACATAAAGTGAATCATAATTGGTAATGGCAAAGTTAGCTCTTGGTCGAAGAATAGTTGATAATTTGCTGGAGTTCACAAATAGCTAGTTTTTCAATGAAAGCTTTCAAAGTAGTAAACATCAAGATAAGAGCAATGTGCAAAACAAGGAACATAAGACATGATTGCATAAATCATCATATGAATGAATGAAACACATCAACTCAAAATACTTGCTGAGATAGAAGGGAATAGGTTTACTGACTCAACTACTAAGTAAAAGAAAGGCCCTTCGCAGAGGGAAGCAGGGATTGCAAGTCTCATAAAGAGCTCCCAAAAATTATGATACTTACTAGCTTTCAGCTCTTATTGCCCCTATCATAGGCATCTTTAGGTGATTAAGGTTAAAGTGATCAAACATGAGGATATGCATTGACAAGTTGTAAGTTGAGAATCTCATGTCCCTTGAATACGAGGGCCGCTCCTCATGCTACTGAAGTTTAGTCACCGGTAAGTTCTTGTCATCGTAAGCATATGTGTATCATTGAGAACCTCCAACGGGGTACCCCTTGCCCGATGATACGGAAGAATCCCCATATCAAAATGACAAGGCAAGCAGAAAACAAGTATCTCAGCAATCTTCTTATTTACCATGGGAATATGGTGCTTTTTTCTCTCTTTCCTCTTTTCATAATATCTTTTTTTTCTTTTCTCCTTTTTTTTTCTCAATCTCTATCTCTTTTTTTATAAGAAGAATGCTTCATAGATACTCGTTATGGTTACGCTGCAGGTTTCCACCATGTCAGCATGGATTAGACCAGCGGCCCAAGCGTTTCTCTAACACATATGCATAACTCCATGGACTTACAAGCTCCCCTTTCATTTCACACCGACGACATCCATAGACAAAAAAACATGATATCAACTTGGTACAAAGTACCAGTGCAATGTTGAAAGCGTTCCCCATGACAGCATGGTTCTGCTAATTCACAACTTACAAAGTGCAAGCATATACACAACATAGGTGAGCACAATGGTTCAAGTTTATTAAATGCAAGAAAGTAAAGGGTGCCATCAAGTTCGTGAGAGCTTTAATCACTAATTTTCACATAACAAGTTTAATTTGGGAGGTAGATAAAACAAGAATTTACTTGGAATAGCAATAATGCTACTAGGTAGGTATGGTGGACACAAATGGCAAAGTTTTTGGTTTAAAGGAGGTGGATGCACGAGAAGAATTCCCTCTCAGTACAGGTTTTTGGCTAGCAAGGCTGGGTAGCAAGTACAAGAGTCGAAGGAAACAAACAAACATACAAGTGTTAAAGACAAACATGCAATCTTCCTTGGAAGCACAAAAGATCTTAACTAGAGAATACTAGACTTATGAGCAAATCAAGAAAGAAAGATGATGAAATTATTTTTCTTTAGAGTACTACTATCTTTTTCTTTTCAACTCTCAAAAAGGTGTTGCTACTGACCGAGCCAGGTTTGCCAAAACCAACTAAATTAACTCAACGATCCCAAAGTGCTATCAATACTAACAACAAGATAAATCATATAACCGCAAATTGAAAACTAATCATAAGGTATGCAAAAGAGTGAATGATAGAACTTCTCATTAATAATCCATAACGACAACTCACACCAAGGGATACATATCTAACGAGAGAGGGGACACTTCCATAATGTAAACCATACTACATAATAACTCCTCTATTCATGATATGACTCTACTAAAAAGGTAAAAAGATAGAAGATAGTGATGTGATACCACGGCACTCCCCCAAGCTTGGAACAAACCAAGGGGATGCCAAACCTGATGACGAATTACTCCTTAGGTGGTGGTGGTATGATGCTTTTAGTTGACGTGAGGAAATCTTCCAGCATCTTGCGAAGCCTATTATTCTCCCATTGAAGCATGTCCACCTTCCTCTTCAAGTCCTGGTACTTATCGCAGAACTCCTTAGTGACTCGTAGGGCTTCCATTGATGCAGGGAAAGAGACTAAAGGTACCAGCCTCTGCTTGGGGTCTTGAAGATCCTCCTCCATAGGCTCCTTCCCTTTATCCTTGGCAGACACCATTGTGCTTCTAAGCCTTCAAAGAGTATGTCCTGGCAGAAACAGATCGAAACAAAAAACACGACGAAAACACGATATACGAACCTCGGAAGATCCGGGGGGTTATATATTACAAAGTTTCGTATCAAAAGGAAGGTACTGGGAGAAAACGAGTCGGAGGCGGAGTCCTGGGTGGCCTCACCACCTGGTGGCGCGACCAGGGGTGGGCCCGCGCCATGGGGTGGTGTGGGCCACCCCGGCTCCATTTCCATCCCTTTTTCGCTTCGTAACTTTCCTTATTGACTGAAAACTGCAAAAATATAGTTGGATTGTAATTTCATGGAACTTTTCTTACCAGAACTGTTACCTATTTGCAAATAGACTCTGCAGGTCTCTGAATTTGGTATCTAGTAGATTCTTTTGGAGTCACCACTTGAATAACATCAATATCTTCATCTTCATACACTTATTACTTGAGTCATAAAACCGTTCTCTTCCTTATTACACCATTGTCTCCACTTCCTGGAAATTTCTTTCACACAAAACTTCACACAGTTCTCATTAGCAACATTGGTATATATGAAGTGATAAAACCTTTTGAGTCCAACTTCAACTGAAAACCAACAAAATAAAATCTACTGTAGCAACTCCTTCCGAAAACCCAAAAAGAATTCAAAAAGGAAATCGAATAAAGAAGCAAATGCAAGATTGGCAAAATCTGTCAAAACAGACCAGTAGGTAAAGATCAATTTTCTCGAAAATCTTCTGTTTCTCAAATAAAAAAGTGCAAAACTAATGAAAGTTAAATAACAACCTGGGGCAGAAGCACAAAAAATTACAGCTCAATCCGACATACAGAGATCTCTCACGAATTTTTACGGTAAAGCATAAAAATCTGTTTCGGGTCAGCAACTTCCCCAAATCTTACTTCTCTCTCATTAGAGGTTGATCTTGACACAAAAACCAAAAAAATGGATAAGAAGCGGTTATTACCGAAGTAATAACTTCCAAGACTCAAAGAAGCAAAAAAAAACTGAAAGCAAAAACAAATTGGGTTGTCTCCCATAAAGCTCTTTTTTATAGCCTTTAAGATGGGCATGATAATTTTGAAGAAGCTCTCTTAGGGATATGAATTGAAGTGAAAGAGAGCATTAAGAAGAAAAAACACACACACATTTAAGTCTAACCCACTTCCTATGCAAGGGATTTTTGTAAACAAACAAGTTCTTGAAACCAGAGGCAACTTGCATAAGAAGGCAAAAGTAGTGCAACATAAAAACTTTCAGCATAAAGCGAGGAAACTTGATATTATTTAGATGCATAAGAACACTTTTCCCTCTTTCATAGTAACTTTTAGCATCATGCATAAACTTAACAATATAGCTATCACAAGGACCATCATAACAATGATCACTTATTCTAACAGAAAACACAGGAATACTAGCTCTCATAACACTACTATGTGAAACAATATTAGAGGTATCCTTACAAAGGATAGGGTGTCCCTCTTTTTCATACTTAGTGACAAAGTCTTTCACACTTGCTATTATAGGTTCATCAACCATTTGTTTATCAGGTTCAACAGCCTTATTCATACTTTCATTAACCATACTAGCTATCATAGAATGTTCCTTTACCTTAACTGGGAAAGGCATTTTCTCAATATAAGGTTCAGCTAAAACATGATTAGCAGTGTAAACTTCAGTATTTCTTGCAGGAACACTCTTAGCAACATCTTTATAAGGTTCATGATACATATTCCACTTCTTTTTAGGCACTTCAATATAAGAAGCAAAATCCTTAAAATAAGAAGCAATAGCTTGAGAGTCTAGACCATAAGCATTTTTAATATTTTGAAAGTCATCAGTTCCCATAAAAGATTCAATGCATTCATAATCATAATTTATACCTGACTTTCTACCTTTGTCATTCTCCCAAGCTTCAGCATTGTCTTGAATATGGTCCAGAAGATCCCATTTAGCTTCTTCTTGTTGGGTCCGTAGCATAGAAAACAAAAAATTTCCTACGATGAGAACTATCGTAGATCTATCTATCTACTAGATCTGAGCAACGGTGGACACATCCATGGAGAACTTACCTCGAAGACAAGTTTTGTTAACAGTAGGAACTCTTAGTTGATGTAGTCGCTTGCCGATCTCAAGATCGCGTGGAAGGAAATCGCCTCAAATCAGCTCGCATCCGTCCCTGCGTTCAAGCCACAGACAACCTCCACCTCCTCGCTCCATCGAATCAGTGACGGCAACTCCTTCAGACCTTAGGCCGAGAACATGTATCTCACTAATCCGAGACCATGGGGAATATCTAGAGGGGGAGAGATCCTTCACGAGGAGGTGTGGTTTGTGAGAGGGAGGGGGCTTTATATAGGAGGGAGGAGACCCTCCTCCCATAGGCAGGCGCATGAGGGGACTCCTCCTCCTTCATTCATGTGGTGAACCTCCACTCACATAAACATGGCCTCCACCCAAAATCCCACTCACATGTATTTAATTTCAACCAAATTAAATGCAACTCTCAATTAATAAAATTCTTTTATTTATTTTATTCAGAATTTTTTTAATTACTTTAATTAACAAGATGATCAAAGTTTCCTGATCATGGACATTGGTTGTTGTTAATAACAAGGTCACAACATTTGTGAAATGATGTGATGAACATTCATCTAAAGTATAGCATTACGATCAAGTCATTATGTTTATATTTCTATAACATCATACAAAGTAGTCTTAGTCCTTAGACCATGAGATCATGTTAATTGCTAACATCGGAAGAGTATCTTGATAACATCAAACACACCGTAATGGTGACCATAAAGGTGGGTTCAGTTATGAAGGTGTTATGTTGAGGCTCATGGATCAAGAGTGGAATTTTCAATCCCGATGACGGATAGATATACTGGGACCTCTCGGTGATATCACATTAAGATAGCTTGCAAGCAAGTGATGTGATCACTAGAATGTTATATCACGAACGAGAAAAGAGTGCATGTCAGAATTAGATCAAACTAGGTATTTGGATACCGATGATCGAATCTCGGACATGTATTATATCATGAGACAAAGGGATTAAATTGCTGATGTTAAAGGTTCTCACGATCACAGAAGTCATCGTTGAATATGCAGGAGTTAGTATGGATCTCTAGGTCCCGCTTCTGATTATTGATCTGAGAGGAGTCTCAATCATGTCTGCATTATTCGCGAACCGTAGGGTGACACACTTAAGGCCGACACCATTTAGGAGCACATATGTTCCGGTATAAAAGGTTTGCAAAGCGCAGGAAATGTTTCGATAGAAACAAGAATTGTTTCAATAGAAACCGGAATTGTTTCGGGTGAAATTGCAGAAAGTGGTTCTGCACGTGATATTGAAATGTTGCAAGGGGTTTTATGTGAATGTTTGTTAATTAAAGTAATTAACAAAATTCTGAATAAAATAAATAAAAGAGTTTTATTAATTGAGAGTTGCATTTAATTTGGTGGAAATTAAATACATGTGAGGGGGATTTTGGGTGGAGGCCATGTTTATGTGAGTGGAGGTTCACCACATGAATGAAGGAGGGGAGGAGTCCCCCACCTCATGCGCCGGCTATGGGAGGGGAGGGGTCTCCCTTCCTCCTATATAAAGCCCCCCTCTCCCCTCTCACAAACCACACCTCCTCGTGAAGGATCTCTCTCCCCCTCTAGATATTCCCCCATGGTCTCGGATTAGCGAGATACATGTCTCGTGGCCCTGTGGCCCGAAGGAGTTGCTACTTCCGCTGATTCGCTGGAGCGAGGAGGTGGAGGTTGTCTGGTGGCTTGAACGTGTGTGTGAGGACGGATGCGCTGCTGATTTGCGGCGCTCGGACTTCCACATGATCTTGAGATCGGCAAGCGTACGACTACATCAACCACGAGTTCCTACTCGTTAACAAAACTCGTTGTCTTCGAGGGTAAGTTCTCCATGGATGTATGTCAACCCGTTGCTCTGTATCTAGTAGATAGATCTTGGTGTATAGTTCTCATCATAGGAATTTTTTTGTTTTCTATGCTGCGGACCCAACAATTTTGCCTCCAAACAACACCTTTTCCATCAGAATCATGACTGCAGCGGTCCATGCTCCAAAAGTCATCAACCATGCAAAAATAGATGAAATAACATAAGTATCACCTCTCAATACAAAATATATCAATGAATAATAGTGAATTAAGACATAGAATAGTGATGAAAAATGGACGTATTAGATGGCTATTTTCACAGCCATCAATAGGCCATGGTCCCGGAAGATCCATGGCCCCTGCTCCATGATCCGCTGCCAATCATCTAGGCATCACGCCTGGACTATGAACCAATTATCCTCCAAGTCCTGGAACATCACCTCTTGGGATGGAGCCCACGTGAAGAGCATGGTTTTCTTCAGCGACACCATGCTAAAAGTCTTCGTGGACAACAACCTCATGATCGCCATCCACTTTGTTCTCTCTTTCAATGATTACATCCTCTCCTTTGCCACAAAGGAGCCACTGATGTCCTCACCCTTCAGATCTAAACTGCGTAGCAGGTCCTCTGAGGGTGGCTCGCCACCCACCGCCTCGGTCTTATATTCCTTCTCCCACACTCCCACCATGGTCGACCTTCACCCCAAAAACCTCGAACAAGAACTACAAATATCGGATAGCTAATCGAGTTAGCCCCTTAATCAACCCGGATATCTCTGTTGCTAGGGAGAGTGGGAGGGAGGGGTCAGATCGTCGGGGAGCCACGCCTAGTCACCGGAGATCAATGATCATCGCCGCCGTAGGGAAAACCCTAGTCACCTTGGGTAAAATCTTGCACATACAATTTTTGTTGAGTTCATAAGAAATGGCATGCACGAACTTGTGATATATAATTGACATGACACTTGTTAGATTTTATGGGCCGTGACCCATGTAGGCATCCTAGGTAGTCTAATAAATCCTGAAATCTCAAGACACATCTACTATGGAAGCTTGGGAGCTATGTGAGAGACAACGTTTAGTCTCACATTGCTAGTTGGGAGAGAGTTGGGCCAGCTTATAAGGTGAGTTGTTCCACTCCCATGATACGTCCATTTTGCATCACTATTCTATATCATAATTTACTGTTATTCATTGATATATTTCATATTAAGAGATGATACTTATGTTATTTCATCTGTTTTTGCATGGTTGATGACTTTTGGAGCATGGACCGCTGCAGTCAGAATTCTGATGGAAAAGGTGCTGTTTGGAGGCAAAATTCGCGATGATCAGAAAATCCGGAAAAATACATGGAAAATCCTATTTTTCCAGAAGACAAAGAAAGCCAGAAGGAGAAGTGGACATGGGCCATAGGGGGCCCACACCACCCCCTGGCGCGGGCCACCCTAGGTCGCGCCACCAGGTGGTGTGGCCACCCTGGTCCACCCCTAGCTCTCCCCTCCGGCGTATATTATCCTTCTGAAACCCTAAGACTCGGGGAGCGACGACAGAAAGATTCCGCCGCCTCTGCGGGGCGGAAAACACGGAGAGAGAAAGATCTCTCCGGCATACATAATTTTGCCGGGGGAATTCCTTCCCGGAGAGGGGAGATCGTCACCATCAACACCACCATCAAGCTGGACTTCATCGGAATCATCATCATCATCACCACCATCATCTCCACTAGCACTATCATCACCACCTCATACCGCTGTAACAATTGGGTTGAATCTTACATAGTTTATAGGGGAAACTTTCCCGATGTTGATTACTCCTTGTAGTTGATGTTATTGAGTGAACCATTGAATTATCGTTTATGTTTAGATTGTTACATATCATTATATCATCTTTGATCATGATACATATGATGTCTTGTGAGTAGTTCGTTTTGTTCTTGAGGACATGGGAGAAGTCATGTTGTTAGTAGTGGAATTGTGTTGAGAAAGATTCAATAGTTTGATATTTAAGTTGTGGTGTACTTTTTCTAGTGGTGTCATGTGAACGTCGACTACATGACACTTCACCTATATGGGCCTAGGGGAATGCATTGTGTATTTGGCTACTAATCATAGGGGTTGCCGGAGTGGCAGAAACCTGAACCCCCGTTAGGAAACCTTTGCACAAGGGACGTCAGGGTCTTAGAGTTTAAAGCTGTGGTTAGGTTTCTACCTTAATTACTTTCTTGTACTTGCGGATGCTTACAAGGGGTATAATCAGAAGTATGTATTAGTCCTAGGAAGTTCGGTACATTAGCATAGGTTCACCCACACAACACTTAGCAAACTAAAGAAGATTAATCAACTATATGAAGCGAAAACACTTCACAATATTCCCATGTGTCCTCGAGAATGTTTGGTCATCTTAAGTAATACAACCGGCTTGTCCTTTGCTAAAGAAAGGATTGGGACACTTGCTGCATTTATTCTTATTGTATTTTATTTTATTTACGTGTACTTTATTTACCTACATTATCAAAACCCCCTAAAAATCTGTTTGCTAAGTATTTACAGAGAATTCCTGCTCCTAGCCACTTGCCAGCACCTTCTGCTCCTTGTTGGGTTCGACACTCTTACTTATCGAAAATACTGTGATACACCCCCTATACTTGTGGGTCATCATCCCACTAAGTGAGTGAGAAGATAAGGAGTCCACATGCACTCCTTATCCTGTGCCGTCTATCATCGGATTGAGGACAAGTATGCCATGAGGGGGTCCTTGAGGCATGCGGAAGAGAGGGGTGTGAGACGTACGGTGTTCCAGGACGGTGAGCACACAAGTTTACCCAGGTTCGAATCCGCCAGCTTTGGATGGATCCTACTCCTGCTAGCAATCCAATAATACGGCAGAGCCGGATATGGGTTACAAGGGTTTCGCCTGTGCGAGTTGAGTTTGTAGACTATTGTGGGGTGCCCTAAAGGCTGGTTCCTAGGATGTCTTATATAGATATCTGGCCTAGGGTTTATAGGAGAGACCTATCCAACTATGAGAAAGAGTCGGTTACAGAGTACATCTTGAACTACAAGTAACACTACATGCCTATGTCGGTACGTCTTCTGGGCCTTCCTGTAGCCGGACTAGACTCCGTCTCTTCTCCCTGATTGGGCCGCCTGTGAAGCAAAGCTCTACCCCGAAGTGGGCCACCCTGGTCAGTGAGGCACAGTGAGGATACCCAAAAAGTATATCTCTAATAGCAGCCCCCAGAAGCCTCCAAGATCTAGAGTCAGATTTCACCATCGTCTAGCTTGATATCTTCGGCTTGTAGAATCTTGAAGGGTTCCTGAAACTTCAAAAGAAAGGATAGGATTCAGGCCTTAAAAATAAGCCGGACCTATGAGTACATTATTTGGGTTTCTAGCTTGAAATTCAAACTAAGCCGGATCTTGGTCTCTGACATAACCTGACATCAGTCAAGGTCAAGTCACATCACTGATAGACATTCCTGACAGCACGACCGTTGGTGGGTCCACCTTTCACAGAACCGAGGTGTTGTTTTTATGCGTGCGTGGAGATTGAGGCGGCGTAATCCTCGCGAGGAGGTTACCTAGCTCATTCCATGATGCGTGGCACAGTTACTGTTTATCTTGCACGAATCTTAGCACAGGTGAGGGATACAAGGGGTCAATATTTTCTCTTTCTTCCTAACAATGCCAGTGTCTTCTCCTTCCTCTCGACGCTTCTGTGCAAAAGCTCTTCTGTCTCCCCCCAAACGCACAGCGCTGCCCATCCTAGGTCACCACTGATGACCCACAAGTATAGGAGGTGTATCGCAGTATTTTCGATAAGTAAGAGTGTCGAATCCAACGAGAAGCAGAAGGTGTTGACGAGTGGCTTGGATCAGGAATTCTCTGTAAAAACTTAGCAAACGGATTTTTAGGGGTTTTTAACAATGCAGATAAATAAAGTACGAGTGAATAAAAGACAATAATAATAATTGCAACAAGTGGTCCAATCCTTTCTTTAGCAAAGGACAAGCCAGTTGTATTACTTAAGATGACCAAACGTTCTCGAGGACACATGGGAATACTATCAAGTGCTTTCGCTTCATATAGTTGATTAATCTTCTTTGGTTGGATAAGTGTTGTGTGGGTGAACCTATGCTAATGTACTGGCCTTCCTAGGACTAATACATACTTGTGATTATACCCCTTGCAAGCATCCGCAACTACAAGAAAGTAATTAAGATAAAAACCTAACCACAGCCTTAAACTTTGAGATCCTACACTCCCTTGTGCAAAGGTTTCCTAACGGGGGTTCAGGTTTCTGTCACTCCAGCAACCCCACGATTAGTAGCCAAATACACAATGCATTCCCCTAGGCCCATAAAGGTGAAGTATCATGTAGTCGATGTTCACATGACACCACTAGAAGAATAACACCACAACTTAAATATCAAACCACTGAATCTTTCTCAACACAATTCCACTACTAACAACATGACTTCTCCCATGTCCTCAAGAACTAAACGAACTACTCACGAGACATCATATGGATCAAGATCAAAGATGAAATAATGATAAGTAACAATCTGAATATGAACAATGATTCAATGGTTCCACTCAATAGCTTCAACTACTACAAGTAATCAACACCGGGAAAGTTTCCCCTAAGAACTATTCAAGCCCAATTGTTACAGCAGTACGGAGTGGTGGTGAGGGTGCTGATGGTGATGATGGTGGTGATGATGATGATGATGATCCCGATGAAGTCCAGCTTGATGGTGGTGTTGATGGCGATGATCTCCCCTCTCCAGGAAGGAATTTCCCCGGCAGATTTCTGCCTGCCGGAGAGCTCTTTCTCTCCCTGTAGTTTTCCGCCCTGTAGAGGCGGTGGAATCTTTCTGTGGTCGCTCCCCGGGTCTTAGGGTTTCGAGGGGATTATATGCGTTAGAGGGTGATGCCAGAGGTGGGCCAGGGTGGCCACACCACTTGGTGGCGCGGCCAGGTCTGGCCCGTGTTAGGGGGTGGTGTGGGCCCCCTCTGGCCTATCTCCACTTCCCCTTCTGGTTTCCTTCGTCTTATGGAAAAATAGTATTTTCCATATATTTTCCGGGATTTTCTGATCTTCGCGAATTTTGCCTCCAAACAGTGCCTTTTCCATCACAATCCAGACTTCAATGGTCCATCCTCCAAAAGTCATCAACCATGCAAAAATAGATGAAATAACATAAGTATCATCTCTTAGTATGAAATATATCAATGAATCACAGTAGATTATGATATAGAATAGTGATGCAAAATGGACGTATCAACTCCCCCAAGCTTAGACCTCGCTTGTCCCCAAGCGAAAACTGAGCTCAATAAACATGACCACAGGTTTATGGAGTGAAGTGTCGATAAAGAGAAAACGGACAAGAAGGAGCACATTCATCAATACACAAATCATAATCGAAAACAACTCACTATTATATAACTTAACTTGCAATAAGTAAAGGAATCACAATAAAGATACACAAAGTAAATCATAATTGGTAATGGCAAACCTTGTTCTTGGTCAAAGAATAGTTAACAATTTATAGGATGATGATGGTGATGATGGTGGTGATGATGATGATGATCCCGATGAAGTCCAGCTTGATGGTGGTGTTGATGGCGACGATCTCCCCTCTCCGGGAAGGAATTCCTCCGACAGAAATCTGTCTACCGGAGAGATCTTTCTCTCTCGGTGTTTTCTTCCCCTCAGAGGCGGTGGAATATTTCGGTGGTCGCTCCTCGAGTCTTAGGGTTTCGGGAGGATAATATACGCCAAAGGAGAGTGCCTGAACTGGGCCAGGGCGGACACACCACCTGCTGGCGTGGCCTAGGGCTGCCCGCGCCAGGGGTGGTGTGGGCCCCCTATGGCCCATCTCCAGCCCCCCTTCTGGCTTCCTTCGCCTTCTGGAAAAATAGGATTGTCCGTATATTTTCCCAGATTTTCTGATCTTCGCGAATTTTTCCTCCAAACAGCACCTTTTCCATCAGAATCCTGACTGCAGCGGTCCATGCTCCAAAAGTCATCAACCATGAAAAAACAGATGAAATAACATAAGTATCACCTCTCAATAAGAAATATATCAATGAATAACAGTGAATTATGACATAGAATAGGTTTACTGAGATAGAAGGGAATAGGTTTACTGACTCAACTAAAAAGTAAAAGAAAGGCCCTTCGCAGAGGGAAGCAGGGATTGCAAATCTCATAAAGAGCTGCCAAAAATTATGATACTTACTAGCTTTCAGCTCTCATTGCCCCTATCATAGGCATCTTTAGGTGGTTAAGGTTAAAGTGATCAAATATGAGGATATGCATTGACAAGTTGTAAATTGAGAATCTCATGTCCCTTGAATACGAGGGCCGCTCCTCATGCTACTCAAGTTTAGTCACCGATAAGTTCTTGTCATCGTAAGCATATGTGTATCATAGAGAACCGCCAACGGGGTACCCCTTCCCAATGATACGGAAGAATCCCCATATCAAAATGACAAGGCAAGCAGACAACAAGTATCTCAGCAATCTTCTTATTTACCATGGGAATATGGTGCTTTTTTCTCTCTTTTCTCTTTTCATAATCTCATTTTTCTTTTTCTCTTTTTCTCAATATCAGACTCTCTTTTTTTATAAGAAGAATGCTTCATAGATACTCGTTATGGTTACGCTGCAGGTTTCCACCATGTCAGCATGGATTAGACCAACGACCCAGGCGTTTCTCTAACACACATGCATAACTCCATGGACTTACAAGCTCCCCTTTCATTTCACACCGACGACATCCATAGACAAAAGAATATGATATCAACTAGGTACAAAGTACTAGTGCAATGTTGAAAGCGTTCCCCATGACAGCATGGTTCTGCTAATTCACAACTTAGAAAGTGCAATCATATACGCAACATAGGTGAGCACAATGGTTCAAGTTTATTAAGTGCAAGAAAGTAAAGCGTGCCATCAAGTTCGTGAGATCTTTAATCACTAATTTTCACATAACAAGTTTAATTTGGGAGATAGATAAAACAAGAATTTACTTGGAATAGCAATAATGCTAATAGGTAGGTATGGTGGACAGAAATGGCGTAGGTTTTGGTTTAAAGGAGTGCATACACGAGAAGAATTCCCTCTCAGTACGGGTTTTTGGCTAGCAAGGCTGGGTAGCAAGTATAAGAGTTGAAGCAAACAAACAAACATACAAGTGATAAAGACAAACATGCAATCTTCCTTGGAAGCACAAAAGATCTTAACTAGAGAATACTAGACTTATGAGCAAATCAAGAAAGAAAGATGATGAAATTATTTTTCTTTAAAGGTACTTTTATCTTTTCATTCAACTCTCAAAAATAGTGTTGCTACTGACCGAGCCAGGTTTGCCAAAACCAACTAAATTAACTCAATGATCCCAAAGTGATACCAATACTAACAACAAGATCAATCATATAACCACGAATTGAAAACTAATATAAGCTATGCAAAAGAGTAAATGATAGAACTTCTCATTAATATTCCATAACTGCAACTCACACCAAGGGATACATATCTAACGAGAGAGGGGACACTTCCATAATGCAAACCATCCAACATAATAACTTCTCTATTCATGATATGACTCTACTAAAAAGGTAAAAAGATAGAAGATAGTGATGTGATACCACGACACTCCCCCAAGCTTGGAACAAACCAAGGGGATGCCAAACCTGATGACGAATTACTCCTTCGGTGGTGGTGGTATCCTCTCGATGAGCTTCTTGACTAATTTTCCCAAGTCCTCAATTTCAAAGGTGAGATTATGAATAAGCCGCGAGTTTTGCTCAATGCGTCTCATGATCATGTCAGGTTGAGAATTCAAACTCTTGCTATTCTTTCCCCACTCTTCCACCTTGAAGTCTTCTTTTCCTGCATGGCTTGAACGAGGCAAATCCCAATTGGAGGGTAATTTCCCCTTGGGCATATTCTGATATTGATGCTCATGGATAAGAGTATGGAAAGGATTCTTGGTGCGTGGAGGAAGTGACCAGGGATCTGAACGGTGATGAGGAAGCTTCCCTCCAATTGACATAGTCCTGGCAGGGTTTGCCACCACTCCAATGCTTGCAATGGTACTGCCGGTGTGCTTTGCCTCTTCTTCACCTTCACTCTTGATTTCCTTCTCCTTCCCGGGGTCTTGGAGGTCTTCCTCCATAAGCTCCTTCCCTTTATCCTTGGCGGACACCATTGTGCTTCAAAGCTTCAAGAATAGTTCCTGGCAGAAACAGATCGAAACAAAAACACGGTGAAAACACGATATACGAACCTCAGGGGCTCCGGGGGATTATATATTACGAAGTTTCAGAACAAAAGGAAGGTACTCAGAGAAAACGAGTCAGAGGCGGAGTCCGGGGTGGACTCACCACCTGGTGGTGCGGCCAGGGGAGGGCCCGCGCCATAGGGTGGTGTGAGCCACCCTGGCTCTATTTCCGTCCCTCTTGCGCTTCGTAACTTTCCTTATTGACTAAAAACTGCAAAAATATAGTTGGATAGTATTTTCGCGGAACTTTTCTTACCAGAACTGTTACCTATTTAAAAACGGACTCTGCAGGTCTCTGAATTTGGTATCTAGTAGATTCTTCCAGAGTCATTACTTGAATATCATTGATATCTTCATCTTCATACACTTATTTCTTGAGTGATAAAACCCTTCTCTTCCTTATTACACCACTATCTCCACTTCCTGGAAATTTCTTTCACACAAAACTTCACACAGTTCTTACTAGCAACATTAATATAAGTGAAGTGATAAAACCTTTTGAGTCCAACTTCAACTGAAAACCATCAAAACATAATCTACTGAAGCAACTCCTTCCGAAAACCCAAAAAGAATTCAAAAAGGAAATGAATTAAAGAAGCAAATGCAAGAGTGGCAAAATCTGTCAAAACAAACCAGCAGGTAAAGATCAATTTTTTCGAAAATCTTCTATTGCTCAAATCAAAAAGTGCAAAACTAATGAAAGTTAAATAACAACCTGGGGTAGAAGCACAAACAATTATAGCTCAATCCGACAGACAAAGATCTTTCACGAATTTTTATGGTGAAGCACAAAAATCTGTTTCAAGACAGCAACTTCCCCAAATATTACTTCTCTCTCATTAGAGGTTGATCTTGACACAAAAACCAAAAAAAAATGGATAAGGAGTGGTTATTACCGAAGTAATAACTTCCAAGACTCAAAGAAAAAAAAACAAACTGAAAGCAAAAACAAATTGGGTTGTCTCCGAAAAAGCTCTTTCTTTATAGCCATTAAGATGGGCATGATAATTATGGAGACACTCTCATAGAAATATGAATTGAAGTGAAAGAGAGCATTAAGAAGCAAACATACACACATTTAAGTCTAACCCACTTCCTATGCAAGGGAATTTTGTAAACAAACAAGTTGTTGAAACCAGAGGCTTCTTGCATAGGAAGGCAAAAGAAGTGCAGCATAAAAACTTTCAGCATAAAACGAGGAAACTTTATATTATTGAGATACATAAGAACACTTTTCCCTCTCTCATAGTAACTTTCAGTATCATGCATAAACTTAACAATATAGCTATCACAAGGGCCATCATAGCAATGATTACTTATTCTAACAGAAAACACGGAAATACTAGCTCTCATAATACTACTATGTGAAACAATATTAGAGGTATCCTTACAAAGGATAGTGTGTCCCTCTTCTTCATATTTAGTAACAAAGTCTTTCACATTTGCTATTATAGGTTCATCAACCATTTGTTTATCAGGTTCAACAGCTTCATTCATACTTTCATCAACCATACTAGCTATCATAGAGTGCTCCCTTATCTTAACTAGGAAAGGCATTTTCTCAATATAAGGTTCAGGTAAGACATGATTAGCAGTATAAACTTCAGTATTTCTTGCAGGAACACTCTTAACAATATCTTTATAAGGTTCATGATACTTATTCCACTTCTTTTTAGGCACTTCAATGTAGGAAGCAAAATCCTTAAAATAAGAAGCAATAGCTTGAGAGTCTAGACCATAAGCATTATTAATATTTTGAAAGTCATCAGTTCCCATAAAAGATTCAATGCATTCATAATCATAATTTATACCTGACTTTCTACCTTTGTCATACTCCCAAGCTTCAGCATTGTCTTGAATACGGTCCAGAAGATCCCATTTAGCTTCTTCTTCCATGCGAGTAAATGATCTAGCACAAGAAGCATCCAATAAATCTTTATCATGTAGAGGGAGTCTTGCATAAAAGTTATTGATAATAATATTGTTGGAGAGCTCATGAATGGGACATTTGAGCATTAGTAACTTCAATCTTCCCCAAGCTTGAGTTGTACTCTCTCCATCAAGAGGCCAAAATTTGTATATTTGATTCCGATATTTATAAATCTCACTAGGAGGATAAAACTTTGAATAAAAGAGAGGCACTATTTCCTCCCATTCCAGAGCTTGACCATTCTTCAACAGCTTATACCATTCCTCAGCTCTTCCTTTTAGTGATAATGAGAATAACTTCTTAACTTGATCTGTAGTAATACCTGCACACTTGAACAACCCGCATAATTCGTGTATAAAGAGTAAATGATCACCGGGATGGACAGTTCCATCCCCAACATAGTAGTTATCCATAACACGATCAATAATTCTTGTAGGTATTTTAAAAACATCATTCTCAGCAGGTGGTGGCTTATCTACTACCTTAGCAGTGGTAGTAGCATTACCAAATAAGAAACTCAGTGAATTATCCATAACGAAAATAAAGCAACTAGCAGAAGTAAACAATACTCACAGTAGAAGTTTCCTTTACCAGTTCCACTCTCCAATAGCGCTTCACTCCCGACAACAGCTTGTAAAATAGTCTTGATGACCCACAAGTATAGGGGGTGTATCGCAGTATTTTCGATAAGTAAGAGTGTCGAACCCAACGAGGAGCAGAAGGTGCTGGCTAGTGGTATGGATCAGGAATTCTCTGTAAATACTTAGCAAACAGATTTTTAGGTTTTTTTTGATAAAGCAAGTAAACAAAGTACGAGTAAATAAAAGGAAGTAGGAATAAATGCAGCAAGTGGCCCAATCCTTTATGTAGCAGAGGACAAACCGGTTGTATTACTTAAGATGACCAAACGTTCTCGAGGACACATGGGAATACTGTCAAGTGCTTTCGCTTCATATAGTTGATTAATCTTCTTTAGCTTGCTAAGTGTTGTGTGGGTGCCTGTGCTAATGTACCGACCTTCCTAGGACTAATACATACTTGTGATTATACCCCTTGCAAACATCCGTAAGTACAAGAAAGTAATTAAGGTTGAAACCTAACCACAGCTTTAAACTCTAAGACCCTTACGTCCCTTGTGCAATGGTTTCCTAACGGGGGTTCAGGTTTCTGTCACTCCGGCAACCCCTACGATTAGTAGCCAAATACACAATGCATTCCCCTAGGACCATATAGGTGAAGTGTCATGTAGTCGACGTTCACATGACACCACTAGAAGAAGTACACCACAACTTAAATATCAAACTATTGAATCTTTCTCAACACAACTCCACTACTAACAACATGACTTCTCCCATGTCCTCAAGAACAAAACGAACTACTCACAATTCATCACATGGATCATGATCAGAGATGGAATAATGATGTATAACAATCTGAACATAAACAATAATTCAACGGTTCACTCAATAGCATCAACTACAAAGAATAATCAACACCGGGAAAGTTTCCCCTATGAACTATGCAAGATTCCACTCAATTGTTACAGCAATATGGAGATGGTGATGAGGGTGCTGATGGTGATGATGATGGTGTTGATTATGATCCCGATGAAGTCCAGCTTGATGGTGGTGTTGATGGTGATGATCTCCCCTCTCCGGGAAGGAATTCCCCCGGCAGAAATCTATCTGCCGGAGAGATCTTTCTCTCTCGGTGTTTTCCGCCCCGTAGAGGCGGCGGAATCTTTCTGTGGTCGCTTCCAGAGTCTTAGGGTTTCGGGAGGATAATATACGCCAGAGGGGAGTGCCTAGAGTGGGCCAGGGCGACCACACCACCTGCTGGCGCGTCCTAGGGCTGCCTGCGCCAGGGGGTGGTGTGGGCCCCCTATGGCCTATCTCCAGCTCCCTTCTAGCTTCCTTCGTCTTCTGGAAAAATAGGATTTTCTGTATATTTTCCCGGATTTTCTGATCTTCGCGAATTTTGCCTCCAAACAACACCTTTTCCATCAGAATCCTGACTACAGCGGTCCATGCTCCCAAAGTCATCAACCATGCAAAAACAGATGAAATAACATAAGTATCACCTCTCAATAAGAAATATATCAATGAATAACAGTGAATTATGACATAGAATAGTGATGCAAAATGGACGTATCACTTCTACCCACTTAGTAACATAATCAACGGCAACAAGAATATGAGTATAACCTTTTGAGGGAGGAAAAGGACCCATAAAGCCAAATCCCCAGCAATCAAAGGGTTCAATAACTAGAGAGTAGTTCATAGGCATTTCATTGCGTCTAGAAATATTACCAACACGCTGACACTCATCACAAGATAAAACAAATTTTCTTGCATCTTTGAAAAGAGTAGGTCAGTAGAAACCTGATTGCAGCACCTTCTGCGCAGTTCTATCTCCTGCATGATGTCCTCCATAAGCACTACCATGACATTTACGCAATATCTCTTTTTGTTCATATTCTAGAACACATCTTCGCATAATACCATCCACTCATTCTTTATATAAGTGTGGGCCATACCAAAAATAATGCCTCAAATCATAAAATAAGTTTCTTTTTTGCTGAGCTGTAAAAGTTGGAGGCAAATACTTGGAGACAATAAAGTTAGCATAATCAGCATACCAAGGGCTCCCTCGCGAGTTTACCCCTACCGCAGCCAACTGTTCATTTGGGAAACTATCATTAACAGGCATAGGGTCAAAGGAGATATTTTCCAATCGAGATAAATTATCAGCTACAGGGTTTTCAGCACCTTTCCTATCTACAATATGTAGATCAAACTCTTGTAAAAGCAGCACCCATCTAATAAGCCTAGGCTTAGCGTCCCTTTTCGTCATAAGGTACTTAATAGCAGCATGATCAGTATGATTGGTGACTTTTGAGTCTACAATATAGGATCTAAACTTATCACAAGCGAAGACGACATCTAGAAATTCTTTTTCAGTAGTAGCATAATTCCTTTGAGCAACGTCTAGAGTCTTACTAGCATAATGAATAACGTTTAGCTTTTTATCAATTCGTTGCCCAAGGACAGCTCCTATAGCAAAATCACTAGCATCACACATTATTTCAAAGGGTAAGCTCCAATCAGGTGGTTGAACAAGAGGAGCTGTAGTTAAAGCCTTCTTAAGAGTTTCAAAAGCTTCCTTACAATCATCATCAAAAACAAAGGATACATATTTTTGAAGAAGATTAGTGAGGAGTTTTGATATTCTAGAAAAATCTTTAATAAACCTTCTATAGAAACCAGCATGACCAAGGATACTACGAATACCTTTGATGTATCTTGGGCAGGGAATTTTCTCAATTGCCTCAACTTTAGCTCTATCCACCTCTATGCCTCTTTCGGACACCTTATGCCCAAGGACAATCCCTTCATTAACCATGAAGTGGCATTTCTCCCAATTAAGAACAAGATTAGTTTCTTCACACCTCTGCAAAACTTTATCAAGGTTGTGCAGACAATTATCAAAAGAAGTTCCATAGACAGAGAAGTCATCCATGAACACTTCCACAATTTCCTCACAAAAACCATGAAAGATAGCAGACATGCATCTTTGAAAAGTAGCAGGAGCATTACATAAACCAAAAGGCATACGTCTATAAGCATAAGTTCCTTAAGGGCAAGTAAAAGTAGTTTTTTCCTGATCTTGTTGTTTAACAGCAATTTGAGAGAAACCAGAATAACCATCAACAAAAATGGGTCTTTTTAGACAACCTTTCAAACATTTGATCAATAAAAGGAAGCGGGTAATGATCTTTCTTAGTAACTTTATTGACTTTCCTAAAGTCAATGCACATCCTATAGCCTACTACTATTCTTTGGGGAATAAGCTCATCATTATCATTAGGCACAACAGTAATACCTCCCTTTTTAGGGACACAATGAACAGGACTAACCCATTCACTATCAGCAATAGGGTAAATAATACCAGCATCAAGGAGTTTCAGTACCTAATTTCTTACCACTTCCTTCATCTTAGGATTTAAACGTCGTTGGTGCTCTACTACTGGCTTTGCATCTGGTTCTATATTGATAGCATGTTAACATATAGTAGGTGAAATACCTTTTAAATCATCCAGAGTATAGCACATAACCCCTCGGTGTTTCTTTGAAACCTTCAATAACCTTTCTTCTTCTTCTTTCCCTGAAAGTTTAGAGCTAATAATAACAGGATATATCTTTTTATCATCAATATAAGCATATTTAAGATCATCAGGGAGAGGTTTTAGATCGAAGACCGGATCCTTTTAGGTGGCAACGTGGTACCCAAGTCTTCTACAGGCAAGTTATGCTTAAGCATCTTGGGTTGACGACAGAGAATCTCGTCAATCTCATTCCTTTCTTCCATGAAGATCTCACTTTCGTGATCTTCCATAAATTGCTGCAAAGCATTGTTAGGAGCAAGAGAAATAGAAGCAAGTTGTTCAACTCTAAAATCCTCATTAATGGTTTCCTCTTCACAAGGTTCTTTAGTAAATTTCGAAAAATTAAACTCATAAGATTCCCCATCAAACTTAGTCAAGATTTTCTCCCTCTTGCAATCTATAATAGCTCCACAAGTACTTAAGAAAGGTCTACCAAAAATGATAGGATAAATTTTGCTAGCAGCTGAACCAAGTACTAGAAAATTAGCAGGATACTTAATCTTACCACAAAGAACTTCCACATCTCGTACAATACCAATTGGAGAGATGGTCTCTCTATTAGCAAGGTGAATAACCACATCAATCACTTCCAATTCGCAGGGACTGATTTCATGCATAATTTCCCTATAAAGCTCATAAGGAATAACACTGGAACTTGCACCAATATCACATAAACCATAATAGCAATGATCACCAATTCTAATAGAAAGCATAGGGACACTAGCTTTTTTAGCTCTATTAGGATGTGAAACAATATTAGAAGAATCCTCACAAAAGACTATGTGTCCATCTTCTACGCTTTTAGTGACAAGGTCTTTCGCAATTGCTACCACAGGTTCAACGTTTATTTGTTCATCAGGTTTTACAGTTCTCTTTTCACTTATAGTGATTACACTACTTATCATAGGATGATCCTTTACCTTATCTAGGAAGGGAATCTTCTCGATATAAGGTTCAGGTAAGATGTGATCAATAGTGCAATACTCAGCACTCCTAACAGGAACACAATCAACAATATCTTTATAAGGTGCATGGTACTTGCTCCATCCCCTTTTCGGGATTTCAATATAAGAAGAAAAAGCCTTAAAGCAATTTGTAATAACTTGTAAATCAAGACCATATGTATTATTAATATTTCGAAAGTCACCAGTTTCCATAAAAGATTCAATGCATTCATAATCATAATTTATACCTGACTTTCTACCTTTGTCATTCTCCCATGCTTTAGCATTGTCTTGAATACGGTCCAGAAGATCCCATTTAGCTTCTTCTTCCATGCGAGTGAATGATCCAGCACAAGAAGCATCCAATAAATCCTTATCATATAGAGGGAGTCTTGCATAAAAGTTATTGATAATAATATTGTTGGGGAGCTCATGAATGGGTCATTTGAGCATTAGTAACTTCAATCTCCCCCAAGCTTGAGCTGTACTCTCTCCATCAAGAGGCCAAAAGTTGTATATTTGAT
Organism: Avena insularis; assembly: GCA_023614405.1. Classification (NCBI taxonomy): domain Eukaryota; kingdom Viridiplantae; phylum Streptophyta; class Magnoliopsida; order Poales; family Poaceae; genus Avena; species Avena insularis. The sequence continues at coordinate 150,316,530 of CM042690.1, forward strand.
TCCGATCTTTATGAATCTCACTAGGAGGATAAAACTTTGAATAAAAGAGAGGTACTATTTCCTCCCATTCTAGAGCTTGACCATTCTTAAGCAGCTTATACCATTCCTCAGCTCTTCCTTTCAGTGATAATGAGAAGAACTTCTTCTTAACTTGATCTGTAGTAATACCTGCACACTTGAACAACCCGCATAATTCATGTATAAAGAGTAAATGATCATCGTGATGGACAGTTCCATCCCCAACATAGTAGTTATCCATAACATGATCAATAATTCTTGTAGGTATTTTAAAAACATCATTCTCAACAGGTGGTGGTTCATCTACTACCTTAGCAGTGGTAGTAGCATTACCAAATAAGAAACTCAGCGAATTATCCATAACAAAAATAAAGCAACTAACACAAGTAAACAATACTCATAGTAGAAGTTTCCTTTACCAGTTCCACTCTCCAATAGCCCTTCAATCCCCGGCAACGGCGCCAGAAAATAGTCTTGATGACCCACAAGTATAGGGGGTGTATCGCAGTATTTTCGATAAGTAAGAGTGTCGAACCCAACGAGGAGCGTATTTGGCTAGTGGTATGGATCCGGAATTCTCTATAAATACTTAGCAAACGGATTTTTAGGGGTTTTTGATAAAGCAAGTAAACAAAGTACGAGTAAATAAAAGACAGTAGAACAACTGCAGCAAGTGGCCCAATCCTTTATGCAGCAAAGGACAAGCCGGTTGTATTACTTAAGATGACCAAACGTTCTCGAGGACACATGGGAAGACTGTCAAGTGCTTTCGCTTCATATAGTTGATTAATCTTCTTTAGCTTGCTAAGTGTTGTGTGGGTGAACCTGTGCTAATGTACTGAACTTCCTAGGACTAATACATACTTGTGATTATACCCCTTGCAAACATCCGTAAGTACAAGAAAGTAATTAAGGTAGAAACCTAACCACATCTTTAAACTCTAAGACCCTTATGTCCCTTATGCAATGGTTTCCTGACGGGGGTTCAGGTTTCTGTCACTCCGGCAACCCCTACGATTAGTAGCCAAATACACAATACATTCCCCTAGGCCCATATAGGTGAAGTGTCATGTAGTCGACGCTCACATGACACCACTTGAAGAAGTACACCACAACTTAAATATCAAACTATTGAATCTTTCTCAACACAACTCCACTACTAACAACATGACTTCTCCCATGTCCTCAAGAACAAAACGAACTACTCACAAGACATCATATGGATCATGATCAGAGATGGAATAATGATGTATAATAATCTGAACATAAACAATAATTCAATGGTTCCACTCAATAACATCAACTACAAAGAGTAATCAACACCGGGAAAGTTTCCCCTAAGAACTATGCAAGATTCAACCCAATTGTTACAACAATATGGAGATGGTGATGATGGTGGTGGTGATGATGATGATGATCCCGATGAAGTCCATCTTGATGGCGGTGTTGATGGCGACGATCTCCCCTCTCCGGGAAGGAATTCCCCCGGCAGAAATCTGTCTGCCGGAGAGATCTTTCTCTCTCGGTGTTTTTGCCCCGCAGAGGCGGCGGAATCTTTCTATGGTCTCCCCCTAGTCATAGGGTTTCGGGAGGAATATATACGCCAGAGGGGAGAGCCAGAGGTGGGCTAGGGCGGCCACACCACCTGGTGGCGTGACCTAGGGTGGCCCGCGCCAGGGGGTGGTGTGGGCCCCCTGTGGCCCATCTCCACTCCCTCTTCTGGCAGCCTTCGTCTTCTAGAAAAATAGTATTTTCCATATATTTTCCCAGATTTTCTGATCTTCGTGAATTTTTCCTCCAAACAACACCTTTTCCATCAGAATCCTGACTGCAGCGGTCCATGCTCCAAAAGTCATCAACCATACAAAAACAGATGAAATAACATAAGTACCATCTCTTAATATGAAATATATCAATGAATAAAAGTGAATTATGATATAGAATAGTGATGCAAAATGGACGTATCATGGGCCTGCGCCACGGGGTGGTGTGAGCCACCCGGGCTCCATTTCCGTCCCTTTTTCAACTCATTATTTTCCATGTTAGATAAAAACTGCAAAAATATAACTTGAGAAGTTTTTCACGGACCTTTCCTTACCAGAACGGTTACCTATTCGAAAATGGACTCTGCAGGTCTCTGAACTTGGCCTTTAATAAATTCTTCTGGAGTCACCACTTGAATAATATCAATATCTTTGTTGTAAGAATCTTCAAAAATTTAGTGCTTGAGTCTTTTAACCATTCTTCATCTCATTACATCATTTTCTCCTACCACTTGAAAATTTCTTTCATACAAAACTTTACACATTCTTCATTAGCAACATTAGTGTATGAAAGATAATAAACCTTTAGGTTCAATTTTAACTGAAATCCATTAGAACATAAGCTACTGAAACAACTCCTTCTGAAACCCCAAAAAGAATTCAAAAAGGAAATCGATTTAAGAGGCAAATGCAAAAATGGCAGAAATCTGACAAAATAGACCAGCAGGTAAAGATCAATTGTTTCGAAAATCTTATGTTGCTCAAATCAAAAAGTGCAAAACTAATGAAAGTTAATAATACCCTGGGTTATGCACACAAAAATTTACAGATCAGTACGACATTCTGGGATTTCTCACGATTATTTTACGGTGAAGCACAAAAATATGTTTTAGGACAACAACTTCCTTAAATCTTACTTCTCTCTCATTAGAGGCTGATCTTGACACAAGAACCCAAACAAAAAGGATAAGGAGAGGTTATTACAAAAGCAATAACTTCCAGGACTCAAATAAACAAAAATAAACTAAAAGCAAAAGTATATTGGGTTGTCTCCCAAGAAGCTCTTTCTTTATAGCCATTAAGATGGGCATGATAAATTTCAATGATGCTCACATAAGAATATGAATTGAAGTAAAAGAGAGCATCAAGAGGCAAACATACACATATTTAAGTCTAACCCACTTCCTATGCAAGGGAATTTTGTAGGAAAATAAATTATTGAAACCAGAGGCTACTAGCATAGGAAGGCAAAACAAGTGCAACATAAACACTTTCAGCCTAAAGCGAGGAATCTTAATATTATTGAGATGCATAAGAACAATTTTCCCTCTCTCATAATAACTTTCAGTATCATGCATAAATTTAACGATATAACTATCACATGAACCATTGTAGTATGATCACTTATTCTGACAGAAAACACAGGGACACTAGCTTTCCTAGTTCCATTAGGATGTGAAACAATTTTAGAAGTATCCTTACAAAGGATAATGTGCCCATCTTCTACATTTTTGGTGACAAAGTCTTCCATATTTGCTACTGCAGGTTCAACATCTATTTGTTCATCATGTTCTACAGCTTTCTTTGTACTTTTGTTAACCATACTTGCTATCATAGAATGCTCCTTTACCTTAACGGGTAAAGGTATTTTCTCGATGTAAGGTTCAGGTAAAATATGATCAACAGTATAAACTTCAGTATTTCTAGCAGGAACACAATTAACAATATCTTTATATGGCTCATGATACTTGTTCCATTTCTTTTTAGGAATTTCAAAATAAGAAGCAAAAGCCTTAAAATAATTTGCAATACTTTGAGAATCAAGACCATAAGCATTACTAATATTATAAAAGTCATCAGTTCCCATAAAAGATTTAATGCATTCATAATCATAATTTATACCTGACTTTCTTCCTTTATCATTCTCCCATGCTTCAGCATTGTCTTGAATACGGTCTAGAAGATCCCATTTAGCTTCTTCTTCCATACGTGTAAATGATCCAGCACAAGAAGCATCTAATATATCCTTATCATGAAGATAAAGCCTTGCATAAAAGTTATTGATAATAATATTGTCAGGGAGCTCATGAATAGGACATTTGAGCATTAGTGACTTAAATCTCCCCAAGCTTGAGTTGTACTCTCTCCATCACGAGGCCAAAAGTTATATATTTGATTCCGATCTTTATGAATCTCACTACGAGGATAAAATTTGGAATAAACACAATTTCTTCCCATTCAAGAGATTGGCCATTCTTTAGCAACTTATACCATTCCTCAGCTCTTCCTTTCAGTGATAATGAGAGTAACTTCTTCTTGACTTGATCTGTTGTAATACCTGCACACTTGAACAACCCGCATAATTCATGTATAAATAGCAAATGATCACCGGGATGGACAGTTCCATCTCCAAAATAGTAGTTATCCATAACACGATCAACAATTCTTGTAGGTATTTTAAAAGTATCATTTTCAGTAGGTGGAGGTTCATCTATTACCTTAGCAATGGTAGTAGCATTACGAAATAAGAAACTAAGTGAATTATCCATATTGAGAATAAAGTAACTAACATAAATAAACAATACTCATAGTAGAAGTTTCCTTTACCAGTTCCACTCTCCAATAGCGCTTCACTCCTCGGCAACGGCGCTAGAAAATAGTCTTGATGACCCACAAGTATAGGGGGTGTATCGCAGTATTTTCGATAAGTAAGAGTGTCGAACCCAACAAGGAGCAGAAGGTGTTGGCGAGTGGCTTGGATCATGAATTCTCTGTAAATACTTAGGAAACGGATTTTTAGGGTTTTTTGATAATGCAGATAAATAAAGTACGAGTGAATAAAATACAATAATAATAATTGCAGCAAGTGGCCCGATCCTTTCTTTAGCAAAGGACAAGCCGGTTGTATTACTTAAGATAACCAAACATTCTCGAGGACACATGGCAACACTGTCAAGTGCTTTCCCTTCATATAGTTGATTAATCTTCTTTGGTTGGATAAGTGTTGTGTGGGTGAACCTATGCTAATGTACCGACCTTCCTCAGACTAATACATGTGATTATACCCCTTGCAAGCATCAGCAACTACAAGAAAGTAATTAAGATAAAAACCTAACCACAGTGAAATGGATCGTATGGGCACCTAGAGGGGGGGAATAGGTGCTACACCAATTTTTAATTCTTTTTCAATTTTAGGCTTAGCACAAAGGGTAAATTCTCTAGATAAACTATTAAGTGGAATTTCCCTATATGCAAACCTATCTACTAGCGAGTAAAGAGCGAGTGGAAGAGGAACGAGTAAACCGAAATGAAGCACGCGGAGACACGGGATTTGTTTGACCGCAGTTCCTTCCTTGTTAAGGGAAGTACATCTGCGTTGGAGGGGTGGGCGGTACTAAGACCACCACGCCACAAAAGGCCTCACCCTGTCCTCCGATGGATCTCGCCACAACAGGCCTGATCCACCTTCCACTATAGGTACCCTTCGAGGCGGGCACCGGCACCTTTACACAACTAGCGGGGCAACAACTCCATAACAACTTGGAGGCTCCCGAAATGACAACAAGCTGCCACAAGAACAAACTTATCAAATACAATAAACAAGATATAGGTATTGACAAGAATACTAGATCAGGGATTTCTCCAAGTGAATGGAGAGGAGTTGAAGCGCTTGATTCTTGATGATGATGATGAACTTCTCCTCCTTCAATTCCACCAAAGATCAAGACCTTCGGGTGGTTGAAGTGGGAGATCGAGTATGAGAGCTCTTGCACAATGTCTGGTCAATTTCGAATGAATCAAGAGTTCTGAACGTTGGGGAAGAAGGGGTACTTATACCCCCTTCCGAAAACCAGCCGTTGCACATTTTGGGGGCCGGATTATCTGGCCCAAGTGAGAGCCGGATTATTCGGTCTGAGGAAACACCGCCCCAGACTCGGAATATCCGATAGATAATCCGCTCCCTCACAGAGCGTCGCGCCGAGCTTGCTCTTGATCAACTTCTGGGGGCCGGATTATCCGGCACATGCGACACCCGGATTATCCTGCTTGGGGAGGAAAAACCGCCCCAGTTCGGATTTTCTGGGAGAAAATCCGACCGGATACCGAGCGACGCGCCTTGGCTCCTTTTGCTCGAAAACTGGGGGCCAGATTATCCGGCACATGCGACACCCGGATTATCCGGACCGGGGAGGAAAAACCGCCCCAGTTCGGATTTTCCGGGAGAAAATCTGACTGGACACAGAGCGACGTGCCTTGGCTTCCTTGAGAGATGAGGTAGGCCGGATTATCCGCCCCCCCTCAAAACTTCCTGCACACTTAGCACACATGAAAAGTCTCCATAGTATTGTTATCTAACACGCAAAACATAGGAAAACATGAAATGTTCTTTCAATCTCCCCTTTTTTGGTGTTAGATGACAATACTAGGATTTGCAGGAGAAAGACACAAGACAAACATAGATAACTATGAAAGGGACTCCCCCTCAATGCGTGCAAAATAGAATTTTGCATTGGAATACAAATGCACACATATAGGTGAATCTATTCCATAAACATAAGGGCAAAAACACATACCACCGAAGTAGAGAATAGGCATCCTTGACATAAATCACAATTAATACCGGATAACCATTATGAGAGCGCGCCTTCCGTGATAAACCTCTAGCAATAGGATATGAATAGATATAACCATAAGCATAATCCATGATATGAAGTCCATAGGAATCATCCAGACAACCACATAAAGTCTCAAACAACCACAAATCACGAATGTAAAGTTCAACGCTAAATGGGCATAAGCAAGAAATAACGAATAGAAAAGTGCAAGTGCTTATGCCCGACCCATGCAAATCCATGGACAACCTAATAGAACTACTTCTCCCCCTTTGGCATCAAGACACCAAAAAGGGAGAAGAGCGATGCTAGCGCCCCATGGGATCACTCATCGTAGTCCTCGTCCTCGTCCTCTTCTTCATTCTCTTCCTCATCCTCATCTTCAAGCTCCTCAGTGTCACCTTCCTCATCTTCATCATCAGCAGCAGGCGCAGAGGGAAACAAGTGATGCTCCAGCTCACCATAGTTCAGCCCGGAGGAAGAGTTCCACTGAGCATATGGAGTGGGAGGTGTAGGAGCCGGAGGAGCACCCGGAGCGCCAGACACGTGGTGGAGAATGAGCTGCTGGGAGTGAGACAACTCATGGCACTGCCTGTATGCCTCGTACTGACCCTTGCGCGTGTCCATGCCCATGCATAGAATGTGACGCTGGAACCAGTTCAGCTGCTTGACCTCACGGGCCACAGGAGGCACAAGGGGCCTACGAGCATCCCTCATGAGGCCCTCAGGAGCAGAGGAGGGGTGAGAGGTCTTCCAAACCTTGTTATATATCTTCTTGGCCTTGTGCACCGAGTCAATGTGGAACTCCTCAGCAGGGAGCAGGTGACGGATGAGCATCATAATGTAGGGCGCATAGGGAATGGACAGACGGTTGAACATAGCATCACACAGCTCATGGTAGATGAAGTCCATGACATCCAGCTTGTACTGCACTGACTCGTCCTCGCAGGAGGCAACCTCATGAGAGAATTGAAGTAGATGAACAAGGTGACCATGGATGCTGTCATTGTTGCCCCCACTCGGTGTAATAGAGTCACGGAAGAGACCCACCAATGCTGCATAGATGGGAGCAAGACCATCCACAGTACCCACAATGCCATTGTTCATAGTGCAAGGAGAGAGTGCAGCTTCCTTGTTGGGCTTCAGCTGAGTGATGATGCGGTGGCCACTGGCTCTTCCCTACTGCGAAAGGAGTACCCCAGAACCTCAGCAAACACGTGAAAATCAGCAGTCATGGGCTTGTCATGAGTTATCCACTTCATAGTGCGACGCTCATCCCCGCAAATTACCAGAGTGGAGAAGAACTGCTTCACCACCTCAGAGTCAAAAGAGCACTGGAGAGACATGAGATGGTGCAGCCCCATCCTCTCAGCCACATACATCGCATCCACAAGATGCGCCTTCTCCAAAGCCTCAGCAAGTACCAGTGGGTGCATAGGCCTAATGTTCAGCCTGGCATAGATGTCTTCATAGATCCCCTTCTGTTCTGCACACCAAAAACGGGTATCCCCCAGCTCATCATCATGAGGCAGCTCAGCAAACAAGTCACGGTGACGGATGGTGGAGAAGGAGACCGCATCCAAAGCCCTGTAGTTGATCTTGGGCTCCTTGCCCTTCCTCTTGGACACCCCCTTCCTAGTCCTCTTGGATTGTTCAGCCATGCGCCTCTCTTCGTTCTTCCTTCTCCTCAATTCAACTTCGTCCACAAGGTGACCCTGTCCGTCGTCCCGAAAGTATTTGGCGCGAGGACGGCGCTTCTAGGTCTTGGAAACACTGGAACCACCTGTGAGGAGAATAAGGGCGATAGCAAGGGGATAAGCATACACACAAGTCCAGGAGAGAGCATGGAAAAAGTAGTCAAAAAGTTCATAGGACAAACTACTCAATGCATACACCATAGTGAAACTGAAGCAGAATTGAATCTGTCAGGCCAGATTATCCGGCCTGGCCAAGGGCGGGTAATTCGGCCCTGGCAGGAATTTTCGATTTCACCTAGATAGTATGCAAAAAAGTAGAACGGGCCTAGAAACTGCAAGACTACGATTTCTATGCGAAAACACATCCTTCTAGACAACGTTCCACCCAACAAATTACACATCTAGCCAAAGATGGGGAGAGAGGGAGTTACCCTCACTCATTGGAGGAAGAACGCGGAGGAGAAGGTACCCGGAGGCGCAGAGAAGAAGATCCGGGGAGGCCCGGAAAATCCGGTGGCCAGAGAGGCTCCGGGGAGGGTGAGGGGCGGCAGGCGGCGGCTGGGGAGGAGGAGAGGGCTGGGGGAGAAGTGTTGCTCGTTATGAGCCCTTCCCCCCGATCCCTGCCCTTTAAGATGAAATCCACCAGGGCCGGATTATCCGGCCACCACTTGGGCCGGATTATCCGGCCTAAATTCTAGGATTCTGTTGTACACAGAACCAAGCCAGCGCGTCCCCAAACAACACCCCCACAAGGTGTACAAGGGACTTGTGTGCAAGAATAGATGGCTTAGGGGTAGGGAAGGCTTTGGATTAAGAGAGCCAAACTGAGATGGTACTAGACACTCAAAATTGCAAAATCCAAATCAAATAAAAGCCAAGATTGAGTGTGGTTCCCATAAGAACATGAGAGAGCAAATAACAACCAAAAAGATCCAATTCTCCACAAGGGAGAGGGCTGTGGCCGAAGCCACATGTTGGAGTGTATGGTGTGACACCGCGAAGATATATCTTGGGTTCACGACCAATACTCATCAATAAGCTCACATATCACAACATGATATTAAGAGAAATGATATATCTTGCTATTGGCATTATGGGGGGAGGGTTAGCCCAATGAGTTAGGACCACACTCCCCCTATATCCATGCCCACACCTAGACCAAACAAGTATTGAGATGTACGAGTGGGTGCATGGGTAATCAAGACAAGCTCCCGGAATCAATGATATTTAGCTCATTCCTCAAATAGCAGAATCTTGCTTCATCAAGTGGCTTTGTAAAAATATCCGCCAGTTGTGCTCACAAAGGATAGATCAATATCGCCGCGAGCAACATGGTCTCGAATAAAATGATTCTGAATCTCAATGTGCTTCGTCCTTCTGTGCTGAACAGGATTGTACACAATTTTGATTGCACTTTCATTATCACATAAAAGAGGCACTTTGTCACAATTGACACCGTATTCCTTTAAAGTTTGCCTCATCCACAATAATTGAGTACAAGCGTTGGCAGCAGCAACATATTTAGCTTCGGCGGTGGAGAGAGATATACAATTCTGCTTTTTGGAGGACCAACATACAAGAGATCTTCCCAAGAATTGACAAGCTCCAGAAGTGGATTTCCGATCATCCTTATCACTAGCCCAATCTGAGTCAGTATAACCACATAGAGAGAAATTGGAGCCCTTGGGATACCAGAGACCAAAGTTGGGGGAATGAACCAAATATCAAAAGATCCTCTTGACTACCACTAAGTGGCTTTCTTTAGGAGCTGCTTGATACCTTGCACACACTCCCACACTCAACACAATATCGGGTCTAGATGCGCAGAGGTAAATAAGAGAGCCGATCATGGACCGGTATACCTTTTGGTCCACATCTTTACCATGAGGGTTGAGTTCAAGATGACACTTTGTTTGCATCGGAGTGGCGACACCATTTAGATCCGTCATCTTGAATATCTTGACCATGTCTTGGATGTACTTTGCTTGATTAATAAAGGTTCCTTCTCTAAGTTGTTTGATCTCGAATCCAAGAAAGAACCGTAATTCCCCCATCATAGACATCTCAAACCTGTCAGTCATAAGCTTTGAAAATTCATCGTTAAAAGCTTTGTTAGTAGAACCAAAAATGATATCGTCTACGTATAGTTGGCATACAAAGAGCTCCCCCTTAACCTTCTTAGTAAAAAGAGTGTGGTCGATTTGCCCAACTTCGAAGCCACGATCTAACAAAAGCTCTTTAAGGTGCTCATACCACGCACGTGGGGCTTGTTTAAGGCCATAGAGTGCCTTATCGAGTTTGTAGACATGGTTCGGGAAGTTAGGATCCTCAAACCCCAGGGGTTGCTTTACGTATACCAACTCATGTAGAGGACCATTAAGGAAGGCACTCTTGACGTCCATTTGCTGCAACTTAAAATTGTTATGAGCAGCATACGCAAGTAGGATACAGATGGACTCAAGGCAAGCCACATGAGCATAGGTCTCGCCGAAGTCGATGCCCTCAACTTGGGAGTACCCTTGAGCCACAAGTCTTGCCTTGTTCCTCACAACAATGCCATTTTCATCTTGCTTGTTCTTGAAAATCCACTTGGTGCCGATAACATTGCGGCACTCTTTGGGTTTCTCCACTAGTTTCTAGACTTTGTTGCGCTTGAAATTATTCAATTCTTCATGCATAGCAACAACGCAGTCTGGGTCTTCAAGAGCTTCAAAGACCTTCTTAGGTTCCACCATGGAGATATGAGCTTGATGCTCACCAAAACTGGCCAATTCTCTTCTTGTAGAAACCCTTCGTCGAAGATCACCAACAACCTTGTCGAGAGTGTGACCCCTCAACTCAAGGTTACGATCAGCTCGAGCCTTGCGACGAAGTTCAATAAGTTTGTTATCTCTTGGAGGAGGAGATTCATCACTTGAGTCTTCGTTGGAAGCATTTTCTCCGCCTTGATCAGAAACTAGAACATCAGTAGCAGGTGGTGGAGATGCATGCCCTTGAGGTGAATCCGTAGCCATAACAGGAGGCTGCAGAACTGGAGAGTCAGGGCCGGATAATCCGGCCGATGAAGAGGCCGGATACTCTGGCCTGGGAGTACTTACAACGGCTTCATTAGGAGGCCTGGGACTTGCTTGAACAGGTGAGGGGCCGGATAATCCGGGGCTAGCCGGAAAATCAGGCCTGGAGCTTGCTTTGAAATCTTCTCCAGCAGGTGCAACATGGTCAGCTGTAGCGTGGTGGCCGGAAAATCTGGTGTCAACCGGAAAATCCGGCCTGGAGCTTTCTGGAGCATCTTGACCTTCAACAGTTGATGGAGATGGTGTAGAAGTTACCCCCATGGTTGGAGCATGTTGAGGATGTGTAGATGAGGGCTCTATATGAGTAGAGAATTGTCCTTCCCGGTCCGCCACAAGGGGTTCCTCAATGGGGCGGAAGAATCCCATGCCCATTCTTCTTATGGCATCTTGGGGTATTTCAACATCTGCATCACAAACACCACCTTGCTCTGCACGGGAACCGTCATTTTCTTTGAACACCACACTACAAGATTCTACAACAGTTCCGGAGAGCTTATTGTAGATTCTATAAGTGTGGGATTCGGCACCATAACCAACAAAAATACCTTCTAAAGCCTTGGATTCAAACTTAGATAAACGAACTCCTTTAATAAGAAAGAAACACTTACACCCGAATACCCGAAAGTATGAGATGTTTGGCGTGTTACCGGTAAGTATTTCAAACGGAGTCTTGTCCAAGATCTTGTGGAGATATAAACGGTTGGATGAATGACAAGCAGTAGAGATTGCTTCAGCCCAGAAGTTATATGGAGATTTGAATTCGGCTAACATTGATCTTGCCATGTCCATTAGAGTTCGATTCTTCCTCTTGGCTACACCATTTTGTTGAGGGGTGTACGCAGCGGAATATTGATGTCTTATCCCCTCTTCACTTAGGAACTCATTTAAGGTGTAGTTCTTGAACTCCGAACCGTTATCACTCCTTATAGCCAGAATGGGGACGTTGTGTTGACGTTGAACCTCGTTGGCGAAGTTGATGAAAGTTTTTTGAGTTTCACTCTTCAACTTGAAGAAATAAACCCAAGTGTATCTTGAGTAATCATCAACAATCACTAGGCAATACTTCTTCCCACCGAGGCTTGCATGAGATGGAGGTCCAAAGAGGTCCACATGAAGGAGCTCCAAAATCCTTTTTGAAGAGATAATGGTCTTCCTTCGATGAGGTGAATCATGTATTTTCCCTTCAACACACGCCCTGCAAACACAATCTTTGGCAAAAGAGACATTTTATTTTAGTCCAAGAATGTGGCCACCCTTGTGGAGACTTTGCAAAGTTCTCATATTGATGTGGGCTAGTCAGCGATGCCATAGCCAGCCCACGTCAGCCTTTCCGAAAAGACACATCGGGCCTGTAGTGGTTTTCCCCGAAAATTCCACCACGTACAGGTCGTTTTCGACATATCCCATGAAAGCGACTTTAAGAGACTTGCTCCACAAGAGTACCACTAAATCAGCATCAATGTAAACTGCAAAGCCCATCTTACCAAGGGCACGAACTGAAAGTAAGTTATACCCGAGGGTCTCAACAAGCATGACGTCCATGAGAGAGATATCGTGAGCCACCACAACTTTGCCGAGACCCAATACCTCAGATTTTGACTTGTCACCATAGGAGACAGTAATGTGATCAAGGTTTGGCCGCATATCCGTGATGATCTCCTTGCTTCCGGTCATATGACTCGTGCAACCGCTATCGAGTACCCATTTAGAAGCACCGGAAGCATAGCCCTGCAAGAAAATTACTTCTTGGTTTTAGGTACCCATTTTTCAATGGGTCCTCTCATGTTAGTAACAAGGGTCTTGGGAACCCAAATAGACCAAGGAATGTAACAATCATAAGGCCCTACATAACTAGCATAAACATCACCATAATAATCACAATATAGTTCAAAGTTAGGATTATTGATCCCTGCAAAACCATCATAATTAGTCTTGTCATTGGTAATGTTGCTAGTCTTCGATTGAGCAGTCTTGCTCTTCTTCTTCTTTTTCTTGTCTTTCTTGCTCTTTATCTTGGGTATGTAACCAAGACCTTCTTTACTATTATTTGTCCTTTGCCTGCTTAGTATCTCATCAATAACTCCTTTACCTTTGTTTTGAGAACTTCTTGCAAGGTCTTCTTTTCCAAAGGATGAAGTGGAGGTACTTGGCACATCATACCGTTTCAATTGAGTTTGGAGCTGGTCATGAGACTCATTTAGAGTAGAATGATCACTCTTCAATGCCTTGTGAGCACTTTCAAGATTATCAAACTTCTCCAAAAGTCTAGCATCAACAACCCCAAAGTCAATCTTTTCTTTCTTTAGTTTCTTCACCTTGGCAAGAGCATGGTCACGTTCTTTAATGAGCTGAGCTACAACTTCTTCTTGTGACTCCTCAAGGGATTCGAGTCTTTCTTCCAAAGATACTTGAGCTTCCTCTTCCAAGGCATTCTTCAAAGAAGCTATCTCCAAGGCATCTTCTCTTTCAATTCTGCCCTTTTCTTCAAGGAGATCTTCGTCTTGAGCAAGTTGACTCATAAGAACATCAAAATGAAGTTTGTGCTCACCTTGTAGGTTAGTGAAAAAAGTATCCAAGGCAATAACTTCTTCTTTCATTTCAAGACTGTCATGATCATCCATATCCAAAATTATGTTAGTCTTAGGAAATGAAGAGCTAGAAGTTGATACCTCGGATCCTCTTGCCATTAGACAAGTGGCGTTGTTGTTGATGGCATTCTCGTTCGGTGAGTCAAAGAGAGAGGAGGGAGTCGATGTGGTGGCTATAGCAGCCACTTCGCGGGAACTATCATCATCCTCTTCATCTTCACTTGCGGAGGAGTATTCCTCTTGAGCTACAAGGACAATCTTGGGTTGCTTCTTGAAAGGGCCATTCTTCTTAATAAACGGCTTCTTCTTAGGAGCTTTGGATTTCTCTTTTAGAATGAGCCTGCCACCATTGTCTTCTCTATTTTGATAAGGACACTCGGCTACAAAGTGCAGTCTATCTCCATAGTTGAAACAAGTTCTCAATCTTGGGCCACTTTCTCTTCTTCCATTTGACCTGTTCTTGCGTTCAAGTTCACACTTGGCTTTGGCAGGGTCCTTCCAAAAGTTCCTTGCATAGAATGCCATGTACTCACCATGAGCACGTTTGACCTCATCGGGGCAGTCCATGGATACCCCCTCAAAAGCTCCTTCATCTTCCTCTCGCTCAACAACATTGGCTTTGAGAGCCACATTGACACCCTTTTGCATTCCAATGGCCCGAGCACAGGCATCTTCAACATTCTTTGCCGCCACTTTCAATGATGCCATTTCTTGCATGACTTTGTTGGATGTCATTTGATGATAGTTGTGTCTACCTTGCAAGCTCTTCAAATCTGTTGGTTCGAAAGGCATTAAGGCACTCACATACTTTCTTTTTATCCATGCATCATCAATGTGAGTGGCCCCATGCTTCCGAAATGTTGTTGCGATGCCCTTGAGTCTTCTATACATGTCCTCATGGTTTTCACCATCCAACATGTAGAATCCCTCAGCTTCATTACTAAGGGCATCATACCTGTTTCTTCTCATGCTTTCATTTCCAACGAAAAGATCCGTAAGAGAATCCCACGCCTCTTTAGCTGTGTTGAGATGTTCAATGTGTGGCATGTCCTTGGGACCCACACCTAGCTGTATCATGTGGAGAGCGGTGGCATTCAACTGGCTATCCACAACTTCCCTTCTCGTTAGATTGGTTTGATCTCCAATATGAAGACCTTCTTCAATAATCCTCCACAATTCAATAGAGGAGCTGCAAACATGAGATTTCATTAGAAATTGCCATTGGTTAAAAGAGGATGTAGTGAGCTTGGGTGGATCACCCCTATTGTTTATATGAGGATGAGGGATAGGTGGGTCAGGGGAATATACGTGGTGAACCTCACTATATTCCTCCTTACCACTTCCCTTTTTGGAGGTGGAACCATTTAGTTTTTCACCTTCCACATCATCATCCTTGGATCCGGTGTTACCCTTTTCCTTAGATGATGGTGTGGGAGCCTCAGAGGAGGATGGAGATGGGGCTATGGATGATGTAAGGCGAGCAATCATTTGATTCATATCCTCCATCTTGGCCTCAAATGATTTCAACAAGGTTGTTTCCAACGACTTGAGATCATCCATTGTGACCTTATCCACAGCCTCATTTCCATTATCCTTGGTACCCATACTACTCTTAGGCGGTTAAGCCCGAAATAAGAGCCGGGGCTCTGATACCAATTGAAATGGATCGTATGGGCACCTAGAGGGGGGGGGGTGAATAGGTGCTACACCAATTTTTAATTCTTTTTCAATTTTAGGCTTAGCACAAAGGGTAAATTCTCTAGATAAACTATTAAGTGGAATTTCCCTATATGCAAACCTATCTACTAGCAAGTAAAGAGCGAGTGGAAGAGGAACGAGTAAACCGAAGTGAAGCACGCGGAGACACAGGATTTGTTTGACCGCAGTTCCTTCCTTGTTAAGGGAAGTACGTCTCTGTTGGAGGGGTGGGCGGTACTAAGACCACCACGCCACAAAAGGCCTCACCTTGTTCTCCGATGGATCTCGCCACAACAGGCCTGATCCACCTTCCACTATAGGTACCCTTCGAGGCGGGCACCAGCGCCTTTACACAACTAGCGGGGTAACAACTCCACAACAACTTGGAGGCTCCCGAAATGACAACAAGCTGCCACAAGAACAAACTTATCAAATACAATAAACAAGATCTAGGTATTGACAAGAATACTAGATCAGGGATTTCTCCAAGTGAATGGAGAGGAGTTGAAGCGCTTGATTCTTGATGATGATGATGAACTTCTCCTCCTTCAATTCCACCAAAGATCAAGACCTTCGGGTGGTTGAAGTGGGAGATCGAGTATGAGAGCTCTTGCACAATGTCTAGTCATTTTCGAATGAATCAAGAGTTCTGAACGTTGGGGAAGAAGGGGTACTTATACCCCTTCCGAAAACCAGTCGTTGCACATTTTGGGGGCCGGATTATCCGACCCAAGTGAGGGCCGGATTATCCGGTCTAAGGAAACACCGCCCCGGACTCGGAATATCTGGCAGATAATCCGCTCCCTCACAGAGCGTCGCGCCGAGCTTGCTCTTGATCAACTTCTGGGGGCCGGATTATCCGGCACATGCGACACCCGGGTTATCCGGCCTAGGGAGGAAAAACCGCCCCAGTTCGGATTTTCCGGGAGAAAATCCGACCAGATACCGAGCGACGCGCCTTGGCTCTTTTTGCTCGAAAACTAGGGGCCGGATTATCCAGCACATGCGACACCCGGATTATCCGGCCTGGGGAGGAAAAACCGCCCCAGTTCAGATTTTCCGGGAGAAAATCCGACTGGACAGAGAGCGACGCGCCTTGGCTTCCTTGAGAGATGAGGTAGGTCGGATTATCCGGCCCTTGGTGGGGCGGATTATCCGCCCCCCTCAAAACTTCCTTCACACTTAGCACACATGAAAAGTATCCATAGTATTGTTATCTAACACGTAAAACATAGGAAAACATGAAATGTTCTTTCACACAGCCTTACACTTTGAGATCCTACACTCCCTTGTGCAAAGGTTTCCTAACGGGGGTTCAGGTTTCTGTCACTCCGACAACCCCGCGATTAGTAGCCAAATACACAATGCATTCCCCTAGGACATAAAGGTGAAGTATCATGTAGTCGACATTCACATGACACCACTAGAAAAATAACACCACAACTTAAATATCAAACCATTGAATCTTTCTCAACACAATTCCACTACTAACAACATGACTTCTCCCACGTCCTCAAGAACTAAACGAACTACTCACGAGACATCATATGGATCAAGATCAGAGATGAAATAATGATAAGTAACAATATGAACATGAATAATGATTCAATGGTTCCACTCAATAGCATCAACTACTACAAGAAATCAACACCGGGAAAGTTTCCCCTAAGAACTATTCAAGATTCAACCCAATTGTTACAGCAGTACGAAGTGGTGGCGATGGTGCTGGTGATGATGATGGTGGAGATGATGATGATGATCCCGATGAAGTCCAGCTTGATGGTGGTGTTGATGGCGACGATCTCCCCTCTCTGGGAAGGAATTTCCTCGGCAGATTTCTGCCTGCCGGAGAGCTCTTTCTCTCTTTGTAGTATTTTGCCCCGCAGAGGCGGCGGAATCTTTCTGTGATTGCTCCTCGAGTCTTAGGGTTTTGAGGGTATTATGCTTCATAGGGCGATGCTAGAGGTGGGCCAGGGTGGCCACACCACCTGGTGGCGCGGCCAGGGCTGGCCCACGCTAGGGGGTGGTGTGGGCCCCCTATGGCCCATCTCCACTTCCCCTTCTAGCTTCCTTCGTCTTCTGGAAAAATAGGATTTTCCATATATTTTCTGGTATTTTCCGATCTTCGCAAATTTTGCCTCCAAACAGTGCCTTTTCCATCAGAATCCTGACTTCAGTGGTCCATCCTCCAAAAGTCATCAACCTTACAAAAATAGATGAAATAACATAAGTATCATCTCTTAATATGAAATATATCAATGAATAATAGTAGATTATGATATAGAATAGTGATGCAAAATGGACGCATCAACCACCACCCGCAAAAATGGCTGATGCTTCATCTTCTGGCACGGCGGTGACAACGGCGACGGCCTCCGCAGCGGCGGAGAAGGAGAACTTCCGTGTGGTCTAGATCCCCTACGCCCTTCACAACGACAAGCTCTGTGCCATCGAGAAGGAAGGCCTCCTCCATGCCGGCGACTGGCGGAGTGGTTTCGGTCAAACCATCCCCACCCCCAACGCCGATGAGCGAGTGCACGTCGGCACCTACCTCAACAGAGGTTTGAGTTTTCCTCCCTCAGATTTCTTCTCTAAGGTTATAGATCACTACAGAGTTCAACTCCACAATCTCCTCCTAAACTCAATCTTAGAAATGAGTTCTTATGCATTTTTGTGCGAGGGGTATCTCAAAATTAGACCGAGTCTTGTTCTATTCTGGTACTACTTTGGTACCCGGAGAAATTCCATTACTAGAACTCTCAGCTTCTCTATTAGGAGAGAGCGAGTCTATCCTAGAATCAAAGATAGCGAGTCCATGAAGAGATGGCCATCCACGTTCTTTTATCATAAGGACGCTCCCGGCAAAGCAATTGCTTTGCCGGCTTTCATCGATGGCGCTACCATGCCTCAAGAGTCCTGGGATGCAGAAGCTCCGGCTCTCACCGATGATCTTCTTCTCGCCAAGAGGCGGATGGAGTATCTAATGAAGCACAAGGGTCTGAAAGGATCCGACCTAGTTCACTGCTGGCTGGCATGCCGGATCCAGCCTCTCCAACACCATGGTGATCAGCTCATGCATTCAATCACCAAGAGCAAGACGGATTCTCTCCGGATCTGCTCAAAATCATATTCAGACAAGGACTACGAGTCCCAAATAAAATGGTTAATCAAAGAGCGGATCGAGAGGAAGATTCTAGATATCTCTCTAGACATGTATACGGTTGATGATCCCGTGACACCAATAAGTTTTCCAGCAGTTACTCGAATATGTGTTCATCCGTAGTTTGTTACAGCTTTTTATAATACTGAGGTAATTCTTATTTCAGCTTGCTGACCTCCCCTAGTCGGAGCTTGCTCCTCTTGAGGGATATCCTCCTAGGATCTCTCAGGAGGCTGGAGAACTTGTAGCACTGCCGGAGGCGCTTACTCGAAAGCGTAAAACTCCGACCGTTTCTATTGGCACGAAAGAAGTGCCTGTTGTGAAGAGGTAACTTTACTCACAAGGTCTTTGTATTTTATCTCTCATTCTTTCTGAAGCATAACTATCTTATACTGTCACTTCTTCAAAGCTAAACAGCTCGCCAAGGGCAAGGGGAAGGGAATCCCGACAAAGCCTCTGCGACAGTCAAAGTTAAATTTGACTTCGCCTGCTGCTCCACCTCTGACTCCTACCCCAATGCCTTCTACAGCATCAGAGGTTACTTCATCTCCTCGTGTTGGAGAAGATCTGGCTCAGCATCCTGAGCCAGCGAACCTTGGTTTGCAGACCGACGTCACCATGGGTGACTAGGCAATTGATAAGGGTGAACCCTCAAAGGCTAATGATCCCTCGGCAGAGGTTTTCGTGGACAACCTTCTCAGTAATCCGGGTATCGCCAAACTTGGCATTACTTGGAAAACTGTAGAAGAGATCCAAAAGCTAGCTCAACAATGCTTGGAGAGCCGAAACATCACTGTCGAAGAAGAGGTGCAAGAAGCCGAGGACATCAAGTTCCCCGAGCTTCTTGACCAAGTTCGTCTTCACGATGAAAAGCTAAAGGCTGGCGTGGCTCCGCCACCACCAGTGATCTCATTGACTCTCGTCGAGAAGGTTTATTCTAAGGTGAACATGAGTCTGAGCAAACTGACCCATGAACATTATGTAAGTCAGAATTTGACTCTCTCTTTTACTTTATTTCATATCATATCCTCTAGCCCCGAAGCATGAAGTTGGATAGGAAATCTGGATTTATGCTTTCATAAGATGCCAAAGAACGAACTAGTGTAGCCCCAAGGCTCGTGATGATATTTAACTTAGTTAAAATATTAGACCGAGTCTTTAGTAGACTTCTGACTCAGTATTATTCTGACTTACAAAAAGTTAATGCTTATAACCAGGAATTGTTAAAGAATATCTGCAATAAGCGGAGAGACATCAGAGCTCTCCGCCTTGAAAATGCTCAACTGAAGATTTCCAAGGATGAAGCCGAAGGTAATCATTTCAGTCCTCATACTTGCTCGTTTGCTTTCATAGTCAAATTCTTATTTGACTATTTTCTTTTGTTTACAGAACTGGTCAAACAGTCATGCAAAATGATTGAAGATGCCGAGAACCTCAAGACCCTGGAGGTGGAGAACACCGACTTAAGGCGATAACTGAATGAGCTTAAGGTAGATCATGAGCGCAGTATTAACAATGTTCTTGAATCATCCAACATGGTCACCAAAGAACGTGATCGCACAATTGTTATCCAGGATAAGAAAATCTCGGATCTCACAGACGAGTTGGCCAGGGAGAAGGACATCACCCAAGCTCTTCGGGATGAACTCCAGAGTCTTAGGGCGCCGAAGACCAAAGTTGATGATGTCATCTTCGGTAATTTTCCTATCTCTGACTTTTCTTTCTTCTGACTCTAGGAGTTCAGATATATTTTTGACCTTTTCCTTATATACGCATGTCCTCTGAATTTGCTGGATTCTTATTCTTCCGAGTCTCGCAATAGTCGGCTTAATGAAGTCGGAGATCTGCTTCACGATTTCTGCAAGTCCGTGGAAGATATTGGCGAAGCCTTAAAGATTTCCGATATGAACAGAATGTCCGCCTTTGAAGTGCGAGATAAGGGAAAAGAGATGCCCCAGCTCATCCAGGACTGAACATGTCCTATGCGCGAACTGCAGCACAGAATGCCCTGACAATGGTTATGAGCCACCATGGAAGCATGGAGATTTGGCAAGTAACCAGGGTTTATTCGACTGTGGATGAAGATGACAAGGAGCAAAATATCAAGGACATCATGGATTCCTGCGCCGGCTATAGGTGCCATGTAGCTGACCAGCTACGACACTCTATTCTTCACTCGTGTAGAAACGCCTCCTCCGCCTCCCGAAGAAACAACCGAAGTTTCCAAGGACGAGCAAACCGAATCTGATTTGCCCGTCTCGGAAAGATACCAATGCAAAGGCGATGTCTCCAGTGAGCCGGCAGCTCCTACCTATTCTCATGCATCGTAAAGTACTAGAAAAACAATGTGTTATCCTTAAACAATCGGATTGTAATAAGTAGTATAATATTTTGCTAGTGCTAAGTTTGTAAGAACTGAAGCTTTTTTACTTGCTTTTAGCACTTTTTGGCTTTATTTTGACGTGCCTGAAATTTTACATAAGCACTTTTTGTTTTTACTATACTTATCGCTTAAAGGGCTTTCCGCCTCGTCCCTTTTGTGAGCCGGAAAACCTTCAACACGGAAACTTTACCGAGCAACGGAGCTCAATTGCTAAACCAGTTTAAACTCGGAAACAAAGCCGGTTTCTAGTCTCAACAATTCACTACTCGGAAAATACCCGCATCTAGCAATCAGACAAATGACCAAAGTATAAACTAGAAATTTTAGATTTATATCCGAAGGTAGAATTTTTAGAATCGGAAATCTAACCAGAACCAACATGAGTAGAAAGTACCTTCAAGTATTCTAGGATTTTTGACTATGACATGATCATTCAGAAATAAGATGGTGAAATAAAACTTCTCAGAAAATATTGAGGCAACCAATACTTTATTTCTCATTGAACATGTACACATATATGATTACAAAGAAAGAAAAATTTTAAGAATAAAAGGGACGTAGCTGAGCAATATTCTATGGTCTGTCTAATTTTTCTGGGTCTGTACTGCCTCCAGCTCTCTTTCTCTTCTTAGTAGCAGGTCTTTCTTTGACTGGCCGCATATCAGTTAGATAGTAAGAACCATTATGCAATACTCGGCTAACTAAAAAGGGCCTTTCCTATACTAGGGAAAGTTTGTGCTTTCTTTTTTGCACAAGCCAGAGAACCAAATTGCCCTTATTGAAAGACCGGTTTCTAAGTCTCTAGCTATGATACTTGCGTAACTTCTGCTGATAGGCTGTTGATCTTTGCTTAGCAATGACGCGAACTTTTTCGATTAAATCGAGATCATTTTGTCGAGAAATCTCAGCATCCTCTTCGATATACACAGCAACTCAGGGAGAAGTATGAATTAAATCACTAGGAAGAACTACTTATGTGCCATAGACCAAGAAAAAAGGTGTGTATCCGGTTGACCTGTTCGGAGTTGTTCTCAAGCTCCATATTACAGACGGCAATTCGTCTACCCAAGGCCCCGCAGCACGACAAAGTGGTGCTTCGAGTCTTGGTTTGAGGCCTTGCAGGATTAGACCATTTGCTCTTTCAACTTGTCTATTGGCTTGTGGATGCACGACTGACGCAATGTCAAGCCAAATTTTTTGTTCATCGCAGAATTCGGCAAGTTCTCTCATAGAAAAATTGCTCCTGTTGTCCGTGATAATACTATGCGGATAACCGTATCGGATTATAACATCCTCGATAAATCTTCTGGCTGTTGCTCCATCATAACTTGTGACAGGTTTAGCCTCAATCCATTTTGTGAACTTATCAACCATCACTAAGAGGTGAGTAAATCCACTTGGAGCCTGTTTAAACGGTCCTACCATGTCAAGCCCCCAGACCGCGAAGGGCCATGTTATTGGAATCGTTCGTAGCTGATCAGTTGGAACATGAGCTTATTTGGCGTACTTTTGGCAGCCTTTGCACGTCTTTACCAGCCGTTCAGCATCTGCCTTGGCTGTAAGCCAGAAAAATCCATGTCTGGAAGTGTTTGCCACTAAAGATTTGGCAGCAGCATGATGGCCGCATTCGCCTTCGTCATGGCAGCAACATGATGGCAGCATGATGGAACTCTGCCGCCTCCGCAGACAAAGTGGACCCAGAAGCTTCTTCTGTCTCTATCGTCACCGCTGGGATGGGTAGGTCAGGTTCAGCGAAATCAATGTAAACATCGATCTCATGGAAAGACATGATGGTGTAGACAATCACGGCCTCCCTAGCCGGAATCCAGGTCTCGTCTTGTATGATGAGAGGGACGTCGATGGCGTAGAGGACACGGCCGACGATGATTGTCTCGCCAATTTCAATTCTTGCAGATTCCACTCGGAATGCATCTCCGAAGCTCACTTGCCCCACAGTGGCACCAACTATCGTCGGATTGAGGACAAGTACGCCATGAGGGGGTCCTCGAGGTGTGCAGAAGAGAAGGATGTGAGACGTACGCTGTTCCGGGACGGTGAGCACACAAGTTTACTCAGATTCGAATCCGTCGATTTTGGACGGATCCTACTCCTGCTAGCAATCCAATAATACGGCAGAGCCGGATATGGGTTACAAGGTGCGAGTTGAGTTTATAGACTATTGTGGGGTGCCCTAAAGGCTGGTCCCTAAGACGGCTTATATAGATATCCGGCCTAGGGTTTACAGGAGAGACCTATCCGGCTACGACTAAGAGTCGGTTACAGAGTATATCTTGAACTACAAGTAACACTACAGGCCTATGTCGGTACGTCTTCTGGGTCTTCCCGTAGCCGGACTGGACTCCGTCTCTTCTCCCTGACTAGGTCGTCCGTGAAGCAAAGTTCTAACCCGAAGTGGGCCACCCTGGTCAGTGAGGCACAATAAGGATACCCATAAAGTATATCCCCATCACCGTTCGCGTCGCGACGCGTTTCATGAATCGAGTTCAAGTTAAAAACTCGTTTTGTGGAAAACTAAATTTTTGCGCGGTGCACCAAGTGTTTGGGAAACATGTCAACATTCGTGTGCATGTTTGACGCGTATCCTCGTCTTCCACCGCGTGACGACTCGGTTGGCTCATCTCCCAGGCTAGAGAGAGAGAGAGAGTCATAACAGACCGAGACGTAACTTGTTCTTTCTCGGTCTATCTCGTCTTGTTCCTTTTGCTGCGCTATTCTCTAGGCTTCCCCATCGCGACGACTACGTGCACGACCGTCCGGAAGAGCAGGTCCCCGAAGCCCCGTCTATTGAGATCCTGCACCGGAAGACGAACGATAAAGTTTTTGGGGAGCGTCTCGATGACTGCTCGCCTCCATTCCTGTTCTTCTTTTTCAACCAACAACCTCAACAACACCATATGGGCGACATCACCAATGACCATGCTGATGCGGTGATTATCTTCCCGTTCAACAGGTATGTGTTATTCCTCTTTATTTGCACTAGTTTTCGCTAGATTTATAGATCTAATAGATGTGCTTGTTTGACTGCATATGTTTAGATCTGCTATGTTTATATGATGTTAATTTTGATAATTAATCTCATGCAGAAATTGCTTAATAATCCAACACCACCACCATCTAATTAAGCTCCTGCAAATCATTGGTATGATTACTTGCTCATGGATCCATACACTATTTTTTATTAGATGACACCGACATATAGGATAATCATGGATTGGCTGCAGGTTTACGGAACCGTATAAGGATACTGAACCTATGTACTAGTACTAACTTTACTTTTTTGGAAGGAAAAGGGCAGATGAGTACGTACTCCGACTCCTGGATCCTAGCTGGGTGTTGACTTATAAGCTACTCCCTGTGTTCCATAGTGCGAGTCTTCATTTTCCCTTTTTTCTTCATGTCGTGAGGAAACTTTGAATCTTTTAGCACCGCTGCAATGCTAAACTAACATTGGGCACAAGCCCGTTGCGGAGTTAACCTTATCTGCTCGACTTGCTCGTTGTTCCAGCTGCATGGGCACGCTTCGCTTCTTCACCACGCGGATGGCACGTCATCGTTGACTGACCAATTCGTAATGCAAATTCGCGGAGTACAGTAATGTCCAGCTGGTCACGCTTCGCTTCTTCGCACCGGGACGGAGGCCGGTGGTGCCACCAGCACGTGTTTGGCGTGAAATAACCGTACCCACGC
This sequence comes from Avena insularis, assembly GCA_023614405.1. Taxonomy (NCBI): domain Eukaryota; kingdom Viridiplantae; phylum Streptophyta; class Magnoliopsida; order Poales; family Poaceae; genus Avena; species Avena insularis. Next base: position 150,341,232 of record CM042690.1, read on the forward strand.
TCAGGAGGACCAGCGAATCCATGGAATCGGGCCCTTTCCCCGCGAGAAGATCGCATCTGTTTGGCTGGCCGGCGCACGTAGATCCGCTCGAGCTGCCTGTCGGTGGGTTGATTTCGTGGATAAGAAAGGTCACGTGCTCTCCGAGTAGGGAAAGTGAGAAGGTGTGCGTCATGAGGTCCCGAAAAAAAAAACGTGTTACGAGGCCTTGTCTGTCCAGCAATAGTCGTCGTGACGCTGTGCCATCATGTCCTGATGTACGGATTAAAGGCGTGATTGTTTGGCTCCGGGTCACGTTGTTCACTTCGCTTGGCGGTTGCTAGGGTAGTTTTCGACCCGGTGATTATAGTTATCCGCACACTAGCAATAATTGTTTTGACGATACATGGTTGTACGTTTGGTTTCATTGGGCTTATGATTGTGATTACTTTTCTCTTAAGTGGTGATCTTAACATATTTCATCACCATCATAAAGCGACTAGCTTATTAAATAGCAGTTCATATAGCTACTTGATTAAGTCCAGTCCCAACTGAGAACCAACCCATGGTTGGATGGTTAGGAGGGCAGTGATATCTCCAGCCCACCAGAGTTCAAACCCTAGGTTTTACCTTTTGGTGTCTCACAAAGGCGGAATATTCTTTCAGTGAGAGGCGACGTTCCTGTCTGCTCATAGGGGTAGGGTGTGCTGTGTGTTCATAGGGGTGAGTATATGTACGCATTGTGAGCGTCTGTGTTTGTACTATGTTTCTTAAAAAAAAGTCCAGTCCCCAACTATTAGGAATGTCAGTTCATAGTAAAACCCTAGATATAAATCGAACATCAGTTTATCATTATAGTCTGGTGATTCATCAATGGCGCTCAGGGGGAGTTCAACCTTGTTCTTCTCCCTTCTTCTTTTTCATGTTCAGATCTTGGTATCTCCATCATCCAATATTGCCCGTGTCCACTCCACTCTCTTATTCTTCAAACCTTCATTGTCGGATTGTTCGACACCATGGCCAGTGTCATTGTCAGGTTCGCCGGAATTTATGCGGACTCGACGGAGGTCCAGCAAGAGAAGGGCACTGTTTCGAGCTGGAACTGCTTTCCGGTTTATGGGGAGCTTCAAAATTTGTCCCAAATATTGGCAATCCGAGGTTCTCAGATATGGATCTATTGGGACCTTTAATTTCTTTTTAATGCTATTGCAAATACGAGGTATCTGCCCGTGTCATATTTTATCAAAAGCGTAAAATAGCGGTTATTTCGAGGAACATGATATATAAATTATCCGCTACAGAGATGCTTTTAGGAGAAGAGATTGCTCGCGAGTAGGGTTGCGAAGCGGCAACCCGTGAGAGCCCGCGAGAGCAAAATTTAGTTCAAACTAAAAAAATTGATAGCATTTTTTTTCTAGGATACGTCCTGGGAGACATATCAAACACATAGAAGAAGAGGCCGAGGCCGATACAACGCCAAAAGGCAAAACACCACACACAACACGATACAACCCACACGATACAATGCCAAGCGGCACACCACACGCCCTCCACCACGACCCGACGATGAGTCCCCTACCAAGGTGAGAAGACGAGACACGTAGCAACCGGACCGCGTCACGATCAAAGCGAGACTCCGCCATAGCACGACCAAGACTCCAAGGCCGCACGGATCAATGCACCTCCCCCTCATACGCCTAGAAGAGATCGGCGAGAAGTCAGCAGGATCCACCGGGACTTGGGGAAGACGTCGACTAGGAAGCGTCCACCATGATGTATATTGCGCCCCTGATGCTCACGCCCAGAGCAGCATCCGACACCGACAACACCTCGCCACCCCAGACTCCAAACATCAGGCCCTTCCCGGGCGGCCTCGACGACGTCTTCAACAAGATCATGACACCGTGGCGCCGCCGCCGCCTGGTCCGGTGACCCGAACCTAGGGTTTCCCCCGGCACCCGAGAAGAGGGACACGAAGCTAGCCATGACCGCGCCCCCAAGGAGGCAGCGGCACCCGCAGGCGTCGCCACGGCCAGCAACGGCTCAAGCTGAGCAGGGCTTTCACCCGACCAAGGATCGTGCCCCCGAAACCCGCCCAATGGGTCGCATGGAGAAGGTGGGCGGGGATGCAAGACACCGGCTCGAGATGCCACCGTAGGAAGGAGAGGAACACCGCCGGCAACCGTCGAAGAAAGAAGGCGCACCGGCCACCACGGCTAGCCCGCATGGGCTCGGAGGAGGAGGCCCCCCATGCCGGCCAGCCACCACCGCTGCAGCGCCAGCGACGCCCCGACGCTCCACCACCGCGCTCCGAAGCCGCGGCCCGCCCTGGCCCGCATGGGCCCAGATCGGGCCCAGCCACCATGGGCGACGGGAGCACAGCACACGCGCCGCAGCAGCCCCTTGTGCCCTCCACACCGACCCACGCGCCCTCCCTGCGCCGCCGAACGCCACCCCGCCGCCAAGGACAGCCGCCGCCGCTCCGGCCGCCAAATCCCGCGACGAGGCGCCGCGCCAGGAGAGGAACCCCCGCCCCCATCGTCGGCGGCGTGGGCTTTGCCCGGCCGCGTCCTCAACGCGGCGCCTAGGGTTGGGGAGGCTCCGGTGCCGCCCGAGCGGGACGACACGGGAGCTATCGTGGGAGGACTAACAAATTTTACCTACGAAGCGGGGCGGATTAGACGCCGCTTCGCAACCCTACTTGCGAGGCAGATCTTACAGGATTGGTAGCAACCAGAAACGTTGGTAAAGAATGTACGATCGTGTACGTTGGCAAGGAAATCTGGGGTTTGTAAGGAACCTTGGTAAGGAACGTACGATTCTTCCTTTTTCTTTATGAAGATAGAAACTTTGTGGCGCTACATGCAATGCATGTAAGGATCATTTTCGGACAGAACAAAGTGTTAAAAGATGTCATGCACGGAAGCTATCTAAACCGATCGAGTGCTCAGCAAACCTTTGGATCCAAGTAGTAGTAGCTTGGCCTTTGGTACGTACAGCTAATATAGCTGTTGCGGTCTGTACGTGCACCGTTTTGCTGGCGCAACCCCCTGCTTCAGGCCAAGCTTCCATGGGTATGTATGTGCTCGTGTACGAGCTATGGTCAAACCGAACGTGCTATCGCCTCGAGAATGGTGTGTGACAGGGTGAGGTGAGACAAATGTTGTTGGCGCACCCTGCTGTTCGGTTGGTGTGCAATGAAAGTTCACTGCATCCGGTGTTTTAGGGCATCTCTACTGGGACCGACCCAAACAGCCGACCGAAACAATCCGTTTCTATCCGTGGGTCAGGCCACGGTCGTTTTTGAGGTCGTGGTTCGGCCTGCAGTCGCGTCCAGCGGCGCGATCTATTTGTCCGTCCTGGAGTTTTTTGGCGCCATCGTTGACCATGGCTTTGGCAATCGGGTCAAACACTCAAATTGATAAGCAAATAGCACACAAATTGACTATCAAATAAAATGGCAGATATGTGCCATCGTCCTTTGTGCATCGCCAACAAGTGGCCAGTGGATCTGAAATATGCAAAAGGGGGCAATATCATACACAATATCCAAAAAATGGTAGCTTCTCTGCCCAAAAAGTTGCATTCGCCGTCGCTATTGCCGTTCAAACATCGCGAGCCCGAATGGTCTGCTGCCTCCTCGCAACCCAAGCCCTGCGATCGGGATCGGCGATGGTGTCTAGGTCCGTGAGCATGATGACATTCTCTTCGGCCATGATCTTGGCTTCCGCCTCCTTGGCCTTGGCCTCTGCCTCCGCCATCCTAGACCTGGCCTCGGCCTCCTTGGCCTTGGCTTCGGCCTCCTTCGCCTTTTCCTTTGCCTTGGCCTAGATCTCCATTAGGCTGGCCTTGGCGTTGGTCTCATCCACCTTGACAGACCTCGTCTGGAGCTCGAAAAAGGTCTTGGCGGTGGCCTCTTTCTCTTTGCGCCGCCTCTCTTCCCTCTCGGCGATTTCCTCTTCCTTCTTCTCCAGGATCTTCCTCAAGGTCTCCTGGAATGCCAAGGAACCAGCCTGGCGGGCGATGTCGGCCTTCGTAGCCTTGTGGCCGCCAGGCCGATGGGCACGAGTAACAGTCCCATCGCCTACAGGGTTGACGAATCCTTCATCATTGTCATCGTCTAGATAGATGACACCGCCCGTAGAAGCATTGCTCTTGTCCTTCTTCTTATTGTCAAGTTCTTTCTAGAGGGCATAGCTAGTCTCCCCTGTTTTGCAGTCCTTGATCAACGTCCAACAATGGGACAACGTCAAGGCCTTGTTATCATTCACCTTCTTGAAGTGCTCCATGGCTTTCATGACACACACATATGGATGCCAACAATGACTCAATGCATATTCAAGGCATCGACAAAGAGAGGAAGAGGTTTTACCATGTCAACCGGCATCATGCCGCTTATTTTCCTTTTTGTCACCATCTCATAGGAGCCTTGGAACTTGCTACACTCGGCATGGATGGTGCCCCATCGCTTGGAGAAGGAGAGATCATTTCGATCACTATAGAAGGCGTCCTTCCCGAAATTTTATGCTCATGGAAGCACTTGCCCACAAGCCCTTTTGCTCGGCGCCGCATAGTGGATCTTGTGAAACCTCCATCCATGCCTTGCATAGGATCTTGTCCTCGTCGGTGGTGTAGTTAGAGGTTTGTTGGCTCAACTTCTTGCTGTCTACAAGTGATGCCGCAAGTGAAGCGGTCAGCGACGCGGCCGTGAACCCCTCGCCCGAGGGAGTGCCATCGTTTCCAAACAATGACTCGTCCTCAATGTTGTAGGCATCTTGCTGGGTTTCTTGCTGGGTCTCTTGCTAGGTCTCTTCGTTGTTGCCATAGTCGTCGCCACCCTCATTGATCATGTCATGCATGATGTCCTCGACATCGTTGGCCACGAAATCCTACACCCAATTAGGCCATGATAAAGAGACGGGAGAAGTATACTAGCAAAGGCAAAGAAATGTTCCGGCCATACTTTGCCATTGGCGGTTGGCGGCTCGTCGAACAATTGGCCGAACAGGTTGACTGGGGCCGGCATGTCCGTGGCAGAGATGGAATTCCGCTTCTTCGACGCCTCTGGGGTTGTGTCCGCGGTCGTTGGAGTGCGGTTGAGGTCGATACCGGGCTATCCTGCCTCCGACGATGTCGTGCAGGGATGGACGAACTGGGAGAGCGAGGCTACGATCCTAGTGTGGCCTCCAAGCAAAGGTGTGTGCGGACCTGGTGTCCTAGGCTCACCTGGTGGCTGGCCGCAAGGCGTGGAAGTGACAGAGCTGGTAGAGGATGCGTCGGCCATAGACAAGCCAGGAATAGCGACGACGCCGCCATCGAAGGCCATGGTGCCAGCAAAAGCGGCAGTCAGCGCCTCCTGCTTCATCATGTTGACGGCGTGCTTGGCGACATTCACTGCCAGCTCGTTCGTGTTGACCCTGTTCTGCGCGGCGAGGAAGCGCTCATTGTCCTCCTGGCGCTCCTTCTCGAGCTTGGCTGTGACGAGTCGAGATCGTGCCACTATCCGCCGGACAATGCGCTTCTTCGACTCAGCTTTCTACTCCTCCGGCGTCAGGTCCTTACCAAGCTTCTACAGCCGGCCGCGCTTCTTGGCGACAGGAAAGCTGGAGGGCGCAGCATCGGCCATGGCGGCGGGATCCATCGTCTTCGCTCCCGCTCCTGCCAATGGAAATTTTAACTTTTATAAAACAAATGTATCTAAACTTTTTTATGTTTAGATTTACTCTGAGACTAAAAGTCATCTATATAGGTTCCTTTCACAAAAGCTAAGATATCCTATACTCACTCTGTCTTAAAATATATGTCACAGATTTGTAAAATTTGAATTAATCAAATCACTATTTAGTATATATATACATCCAAATTTTGATAATTTTTTGACATTTATTCTGAGACCAAGATTTGGAATTAGAGCAACTCTAATTGATCCCCTTTAATTGGTTAGAGGACTTTCTTTCAGCCGCTAATGGTCGGGGACGCACCTAACCGATCCCCTTTCGGCCGTTAGCGGAGAAAACTTTTAGTCCACCCCACCCCCCAAAACCTCCCCAAGGCTCTCATATTCCCTCGGCACCAACCTCGGTGACTAAAACTCTTATTCCCATCGAGAACCCGACCCTCCCGCCCAATTCTGCCGCTAGTCATCGCCGTCGCCACAGTTCTCCCCTCCCCGGCCGAAATGGCACCAGAGTTCCATCCCGCATGCCCGCCGGAGATTTCTACCGGCGAAACCACGCCGGATTCAACCTCGACGATGCATCCGATGCCGATGAAGCGGTTGGGCAACACCGCCATGGTGCGGTGATGACTGCAAGTGCACATATTGTTTGTAGCTAGTTTCAAAATAAATATATCGATCCCACAGGGAGCAGTAGGCGAAATACTATAATTCTTTTAATTAAAACTAAACGTAGTACTTAGGGAATAACTTTGAGATGCAAGAAAAGTAGAATTGTTTTTGGGTTTTTGATTGAACGAAGCAAGTAAAGTAAATTAAAGTAAAACTTAATGCAGAAAGTAAGAATCACGTATGTAAAAGAACTTGAAACTGCAATAGGGAAAAAAGCATTCTTAGGGAGTGGTGGATACACCACTAGCAATTTAGACTAAGCAATCAAGATTATTATCACAAATATTCTCATGATATATATGTATGTGGGAGGAGCTCCATATATGGACAAATAGGCAACAACCATTGCTCACATCATCCTTCATAACCACAACTGATAGATAAACGACATCAATCGTATTATCACGCTATTAAGGAATTTCTCCCATGGCATGGACATGGCTTTATGAGTTCTCCTTGTTTCCCTAAATTAGTACGTAAAGAATGATAACAGCTTTATAGTTACAGTAAGTGCTATCATCCCTCTGTCTACCAATAAGTAATCCCCTTCATCATGTCTCGATATGAGACAAATATTAAGGAGGTGCACAACTTCCAATATCAAGATGAAGACAATTAACACATATACATAATGATGTATAACATAATAATCTCTATCTTATCTCAATCATATGCTAGGTTTTTTTATCTCCCCAAGAACTAATGATCTACTCAAACATGGAGGCAATCAACATCATAGCAATGGTAATGTAATCAATTGTAAATGAATAGTTCTTGTATAAATCCACAACGAGTACGAAAATTACAACAAGATCTAGATGCGTGAAGATGGGATGGATAGAGATGATGGTGGTGCAGTGGTTGATGAAGATGAAGATCGATGCCTTGGCCTCCCAGATCTAAGTAGGGCGAAAATGGATCCCTTGGGCGAGTTCTCCTTCCAGATTCCTTCCGGAGGTGAGGTCTTCGGCGATTTCTGGATGTTCTGTATGTTGTCTCCCCGGTCCAGTTACACGGAGTGAAACTATTTGAGGAGGCGGTGGTGGTGCCAACTATACGACCGCAACTATACGGCCAGAAAAAATATTCGAGTCGTATAGTTAGTCGTTAAACTCTCTGGATGCCTTGGTTGCTTCGGGTTTTCTTCTGGTGTTATTGATATTTTCTAAATAAGCGATTTATATTGTTTTTGACTCCTTTTATTCCTAGTACAACTGCTCCAAGAATTGTGTCCAATGTATCCATCATCTGTCCTGATCCTGGTGAAAATAGACATAAAATGTGCGTGCGAACGCTGTAAAATATCAAGATCCTACAACAACAATGTAAAATAATAATATAAAACATGATACAAATATGCACTCATTAACTTCCCCAATCTTAGACTCTTGCTCGTTCCGGCCAACTTTAGCTTAATGGATGTGATCCTTATATTCATGAAGCTGAGTCGATAAAATAAATAAGGTAGCTGCAACATGTGTTTATCATATATGATACATAGGAATAAGTTCATGAATAGTACATTACTCAAACCATCCGAATACTATTAGAAGGCTTCCACACCTTAATGATCAACAGTTCACAAAAGATGAATCTCAACATGATGTAAAAATATTCAGTTCAACCGAATGAATCAGCGAGGTAGTCCCAAGTGTTTTAAGATTAACATATTCACATAGGATTCAGAATATCAAAATGCTTCTTTGTCATACCATAATATAGTGGTGTATGATTATTTGCTCTTTGCACATTCACTCTTTTTTCTTTTATATATATGCTCACACTTTTGTTTAAGTGTTATGCAAAGAAGCTAGCCATATATTCCACTTCATGTAGGAATCCAAAGTCGTTTAACGATCTCAATTACCAAATTCCAATTGTATATGAAGCATTTTTATGACTTGAAGAGTCTACCTCGACTTGTCCTCACTCTATTTTGATAGCACTTTTAATTTTCCTTTGTTCAAGGTTTCTTTTTCAACTTGACTAATCAGATTATTTTTACTTTTGTAAATCAAACCATGAACTTACAATATATCGATTAGATTATCTTTATATGTTTCATTAATACCAATGGTGTGGAAGACTTCTATTGTTATCATCAAGTGCAAGTAAAATTATACTCAAGTCATTCATATATCCAATAAGACAAGCACAAACTCAATAATGCTCCATATATGATAATAAACTTGGAATTTCACAAATGGGATCGACTATTCCTTAAGGGAACTCAAGTGATGCAAACTTTATTTCTAAACTCGAACTAATGCAAAAATAAAATAGTAATATAAAATTTATAAGATAGATTATAAGGTCATAAAGATCTCCCCAAGCTTGGAATCAAGTCAGGCGGGATCAAATAACTCCTTGTTGGTACCTATTCTTCCTCCTGGGTAGGAAGAGTATTGCCCTCTTCTTCTGTGTTGCCATCTTTAACTATGCTTGCAAAGCGGATGCTGAGCTCGGCCATGTCGTACTGAAGCTTCAAAATTTTCTTCTTGAGGAATTTCTTCTCATCTGTCTACTCAAAAACAATTTTAATCAAGAAACCAACTCTACCATCGATGTCATCGACCTTTTTCTCAAGATCTTTGCTCATCATCTAGTAGGAGTCAATCTCTTCTTCAATTGTTTCAACACATGCCTTCGAAGCTTTTTCCAACTCATAGATCTTATCATGAATCTCATCTTGCCGCACCTTCTTAGGTTTAAGAGGTGATGGACTAAGAGGAGGTTTATAATATGATCCTATGTTGTGACGATAGGGATTAGGAAGATACTCATCCTTGTTCTTTCCTCGATCCACTTGCCTCACTAGTAGGAAAAGGCTTATCCACAGGGGTCATATCAGTGGCGCACCTGTAAAGGGTGCCCCACGGATATTTATCCGTGGCGCACGCGGGAAATGATGCGCCACTGACCTGCACTTATCTATGGCACGTGCTTAGAACGGCGTGCCACTCCTATGTGAGCCCCATCGCTGGTGGCCGACCCTGTCCATGGGCGGCATACCCGTGGCGGACGGAATCGGCGTGCGCCACGGATAGGTGTGGTCCCATGATTCGAAAAGTTGGCAGAGTATCAGTGGCGCATGGAGTTAGGGTGCGCCACTGACCTCAAATACCCATGGCGCACCAAAAAGTAGTGCCCCACTGATAACTTTTCGAAATTCTGCTCCCACCCACCCCTCGGGAATTGCCTTTTTAGGTTTGCAAAAAATAAAATAAAATCATAAACACTTCAAAAAATAAAATCCTTATATATATAGGTAGGTTATGTGATGTAGTTTCTAGGAAAATTAACAAACATGAATTTTGATATTCTTTGTAAAAAAAGGTCATTCACAGTAAAACGGCCATAACTTTTGCATACGACGTCGGAAAAAATGTGTAATATATCAAAACAACAAGCACAAAATTGTCTATCCACTCGCAACCGTCGTAGACCGTTTACCGATTTTTTAGATTCTCGAAATTTGAAAAGTGTAAAAAGTTATTTCAAAAATAAGAATTTTTCATGCAAAAGAAAATTGAGGCAACTTATCTGTAGCGCACCACAATAGGGTGCGCCACAGATAAGTTAGGCGGGATACGAATTTGAATTGCCACCCCACTCACCTACCCCTTATCCTTATCTTATCCTCCACCTCCTTTCCCTCTCATTCTCTCCTCCTCCGAATCCTCTCCTCATCTTCCTCTCTTCTTCCTCTTCATCCTCCTCCTCCTCCAAATCCTCTCTTCTTCCTCTTCATCCTCCTCCTTCTCTTCTCCTGCTCTCTTCTTCCTCTTCCACCTCCTCCTTCCTCTCTCCTCCTCCTCCTCCTCCTCCGAATCTTCTCATCTCCTCTCCTCCTCCTACTCTGAATCCTCTCCTCCTCCTCCAAATCTTCCTCTCCTTTCCTTTCCTTTCCTCTCCTCTCCTCTCCTCCTCTGAATCTTCTCCTCCTCCTCCGAATCCTCTCCTCCAAACGCATCGGTCTCCTCCGTCCTCGAGCTCCCCCCGGCGACGCGGCGTGACGTGACAACGACGAGGCGACAGATCTAGATTCACTTTTTTTTAAAAAAAATTGCAAATTTTATCAGTGGCGCACCATGCCCACATGCGCCACGGATAATTTTAAGATATCCCGCCTTTTTTTCAAAATTTGAAATTGATATCAGTGACGCACCATATCCCGGTGCGCCATGGATAAAAATTATCAGTGGCATCATATCAGTGGCGCACCGGGCGTGCGCCACTGACTCCTTTTTTGGTGCGCCACTGATAGGCCTTTTTCCACTAGTGCCTCATCATCTCCATCCTTTGCGGGAACATGTCCTCCCAGTTTGGGAGAGGCTTGATCTCTAGATTGGACGATGATGATGATCCTTTAGATTATACTTCTTTGATCCTCTTCATGGGCTTCTCTTCTTTCTTCCTCCAGATCTTGTTGACATGGAAGGGCTGCATGGCTTTGCTGCACTGATATTGTTAGAAGGGGCTTATATAGGGATGGCGAGGATTTTTCTAGGCTGGAGGTTGTAGCTCTACAAAAACTTAATGAAAAAGGTTAGATGCAACCAGCTTTAAAAGGGGAGGTCAAAAACCCTAGCCACCGTCCGTAACGAGAAACTATACGGGCGCGGCCCGTATAGGTTTCTTCTACGATGGAACCAACTATAGGCCGGAACTATATGGGCGGGAATTTTTATTCCTGCCGTATAGTTGATCGTTAAATCCTCTATACTCCGAATATTTTTTTAGAGATGGGTTGATATCTATACGATACAACTATACGTTCGGGACTTCTATTCCCGCCGCATAGTTGGTCGTTAAACTATCAGTATCCAGAAAAGAGCTTTAACGAAGGCATCAATATTTGTATGACGGCAACTATACGGGTGGAATTTTTTATTCCCGCCGTATAGTTGGTCGTTAAACTATCAGTACCTTTCGTGGATGGAAGGGGTGATGTCGAAACAACTATACGACCATAACTATATGGCCGGAATTTTCATTCCCCCGTATAGTTGGTCGTTAAACCTTCTGGATCCACCAAAAATTTCCTGTTTCTTCGAGGATTCTTTATTAATCTGAAACTTAACGAAATATCAAGTTTTGATAGAAAAATGACAGCTTAAATTTTCGACCAATATTGACATTATCAATCTTCCTTTTTCTTTGCTAGAGCTTCGAATGTTCCTTATTTAACACAAGCTCAATTAAAACTTTAATTAAAAATTTAAAAACTTACTCAAATCTTTACTTTGCATGGGTTGCCTCCCATGAAGTGCTCTTTTATGGTCAATAGCTTGACCATAGTGTTGCTCATTTCGTCTCGAGTCCATTCTTCTTGAAGTTGCCATTTCTTATATATTTTTGCTTAATCACCTCTTTTGGGGTGATCGCGTTGTCCATTTACCACCCATGAAAGAGAGGGTGTTTTTCCTTAGAGCTTCACTGCTCCCGATGAATAGGCTTCTTCAACTATATAAGGGCCTTCCCACTTTGATCTGAGCTTTCCTGGAAACAACTTAAGACGAGAATTATAGAGCAGCACTTTGTCTCCACTTTTAAAGGTCTTATTTTCTATTTTTCTATCATGCCATCTTTTCACTTTTTCTTTAAACAATCTAGCATTCTCATAAGCCTCACTCCTAAACTCATCTAAAGCATGAATACCTAATAAACGTTTTTCTCTTGCTGCTTTAAGATCATAGTTTAGGTTCTTGATTGCCCAAAAAGCTTTGTGTTTGAATTCTAAAGGTAAATGGCATGCCTTATCGTATACCATCTTATAAGGTGTCATACCCATTGGATTTTTAAACGCGATACAGTATGCCCATAGAGTGTCATTTAACTTGTATGACCAATCTTTTCTTGATTTGCCACCATCTTCTCGGGTATGGTCTTTAATTCTCTATTGGAGAGTTCCACTTGACCACTCGTTTGAGGATAATATGGTGAAGCAACGCGGTGAGTTACTCCATATTTACTAAGGATTTTTCTGAAAGTTCCTTTCATAAAATGAGAACCACCATCAGTGATTAAGAATCTAGGAACTCCAAACCTAGGGAATATAACATCCTTGATCATCTGCACTGAGGCGGCTGCATCTACATGGCTTGTTAGAATAGTTTCAACCCATTTAGTAACATAATCGATAGCAACAAGAATATGAGTATAACCATTTAATTCTATAAAAGGTCCCATGTAATACATTCCCCATACATCAAAGGGTTTGATTATAAGACTATAATTCATTGCCATTTCTTGTCTCCTACCTATATTACCTATTCTTTGGTAAGCATCACAGTGTTCTACATACCTGTGAGCATCCTTGAGCAAGGTGGGCCAATAGAATCTGGATTGAAGTACCTTTGCTGCAGTTCGCTTGCCTGCATGATGTCCTCCATACGGGCTGTCATGACAAGCTTGCAAAATTGCATTCATTTCATGGTTAGGAACACACTTCCTAATCATTATATCAGGTCCATGATGATATAGATACGGATCATCCCAAAATTAATATTTAAGATTATTAAATAATTTCATCCTTTGATTTCTTGTCATATCAGTAGGTATAAATTTTAGTACGAGATAGTTAGCACAATCTGCATACCAAGGATCAACAATTTCTACATTTGCTAAATATTCTCCTGAAAATGACTCATTTATAGGTACGGGGTTAGTAATTATTCTCTCCATCCTAGAGAGATGATTTGCTACCGGATTATCCTTACCCTTCCTATCTACTATTTGCAAATCATATTCTTGTAGTAATAGAACCCACCTAATCAACCTGGGCTTCGTATTCTTTTTCATAAGGAGGTGACGCAAAGCTTGGTGATCCGTATGAATTATTACCTTAGAATTAATGATGTAAGATTTGAATTTGTCGCAAGCAAAAATATAGCTAGGAACTCTTTTTCTGTAGTAGCGTAATTTTTCTGAATCTTATTAAGAGGTCTACTAGCATAATAAATAACATTTAAATTCTTTCCGTCTCGCTGTTCTAACACACACCCTAAAGCATAGTCACTAGCATCACACATGATTTCGAAAGGTTCATCCCATTTTGGAGATTGCATGATGGGTGCTAAAACTAATTTGTTTTTAAGGTTCTCAAAAACTGCAATGCAGTTATGGTCTAAGTAGAATGGAGTTTCTTTCTCAAGAAGGTCGGTGAGAGGCATAGCCATTTTAGCAAAATCTTTTATAAAACGCTTATAAAAACCTGCATGTCCTAGAAACATTTTTTAGTTTTTATGTCTAGAGGTATTGCAAGATTTTCTATAGCATTTATATTAGTTTTATCCATTTCTATCCACTTCTCCGAAACCTTATGCCCCAAAACTTTACCTTCTCTTTCCATGAAACGACATTGTTCCCAATTCAAAACCAAATTTGATTGCATGCATCTCTGCAGAACTTTGGTTAGATTGTAGAGGCAATTATCAAAGGTTGTTCCACAAAGAACAAAATCATTTGTTAGAACTTCCATAATCTTCTCAACAAAATCATCAAAGATTTTTAAAACACATTCTTGAAAACTTGCTGTTGCGTTACATAAGCCAAACAAAATTAATCTATAAACATATGTGCCATAAGGGCAAGTAAAAGTTGTTTTCTCTTGATCTTTCGGTTGTATGGCAATTTGAGAATATCCAGAATAACCATCAAGAAAACAGAAATAAGAATTATTACTAAGTCTTTGTAAATTTTTATCAATAAATGGTATTGGTTTATGATTTTTCTATGTCTCGCGGTTTATCTTCCTAAAATCAATGCACATACGATATCCAACAAATAGGTCTTACAGGAACTAGTTCACCATCCTCATTAATAGTAGCATCAAGACCACCTTGTCTTGGTATGAAATGAGCTGGGCTAACCCACTTACTGCTAGAAATAGGATATATTATGCCTGCATCTAATAAGTGTATAACCTATTTTCTTACTACTTCTTTCATTTTCGGATTAAGCCTTCTTTATATATCAACTACAGGTTCAGCATCATCAAGCATGGTAATCTTATGTGTCATAATAGATGGATCTATTCCTTTAATATCACTTAGAGTATATCCAAAGGCTTCACGATGCTTAACCAAGACCGAAATGAGTTTATTTATTTCATTTTATGATAGATTTTTAATAATAACAATATAAAATTTATTTTTATTATCTAAAAACTCATACCTCATATCATCTGGAAGTTGTTTCAATTTAATTGGCGGAGGTTCTTCATCTTCTTTTCTTACCAGTTCTTCATAGACATGTGGATTTTGTGCTTCCGGAACTAAATCAAGGTAATCATCCCTGTCTTCTCTTTCCTCATCATCCGGTGCTTCCTCCCAATTAATTAGGCTCCTCTCTAAATCATCTTGTGGAGTACTGAAATGAATTGCAGCCAGCTCGGTAATCATTTTCTCTTCCTTGATATCTTCCACTTCATATGGCCTCTTCTTTAGTTTGGCGAAGTGGAATGTCATTTCCTCTTCTCCAAACATCAGTGAAATAGTCTCCTTCTTATTATCAACTCGAGCTTTGGTTATGGAAACAAAAGGCCTGCCTAAAAGAATAGGACAAAAAGAATCTCGAGGCATGTCAACAATATGAAAATCAAGGGGGTACATGAGTGATCCAATAAAGACATAGATGTTTCTGATAACCCCTTCTGGTTTATATTAGTTCTATTAGTCAATTTAATAGTAGTGTCTACCGGTTCCACATCTGGATTATTTAAATTGTGGCGAAGTTCCTCATAAAGTGATGAATGCATAATATTTATAGTGGAAATCGGCTCACAAATTTCGTATAAGAAAGTTTCTCCACAATATATAGGAGTCATAGGTTTAGAAGTTTCATTACCTCGTACCTTACCTTCGATGAATTCTGAGGTTTCAAAGTCTAGCATAACCACTTCATTATCCACTGTTCGTGCTTCCATAAGATCCTTCAATATAACATTATTTATATTGGTAGCTTCGGGGTTCTTTTCTGGTTTCTTTAATCTTCTCTTTATTTGTTCTTCCTCTTTTTACTTTTTCTTGATATTCTCTTGAATAGGTGCAGATGAGAACTCTTCCATTAGCACTCTTGCATGCTTCTTTTCTTCAAGGGGTTTATGGGGTTCCCATTCTGTAGGTACCTTTAAATGCCCTGCATAATTCTCAATAATTTTCTTTACTGAGTAAGAATCAATACCAAGGGTTTTAATCATCGCACAAGTCCTTTCATCTGCAAGGAAATCGTTAACACAAGCATATTCAGAAAAACTATTTGTAATGTTCTCCTTGTTTTTAAGATTTTCTGTTGCCTCCCTCATTTTCATTATTAATTTCCAAGCTTCATCATAAGTATAAGATAGAAAACTACCATTAGAAGTGGTGTCTAAATTCATTCTAGTTTCATTATTAAGCCATCCATAAAAAGCATGAGTGATCAACCAATTAGGCAAACGATGATGTGGTCAATTATCTAGATAGCTCTTATACCTTAGATACCCTTCATACAAACCCTCGTCAGGATTATTTTTGAAACTGATAATAATACCTCTCATCCTGTGAGAACTGCTTTCTGAGTAATATTTTGATATGAAATTGGTTGTCAATTCCGTCCAAGTCCTTGGTGCTTCTGCACAAAAAGATCTATAACAGTCTCAAACATTATTAGAGAGATTTTGTCTAAACAACTGGGTTTTAACCATATCAAGATTAGAGTCATCGAATATAAAGGAACTGAGAATGTCTCCAAAGAATTGTAAATGTCCATATGGACTCTCTTCATTGGTTCCTGCAAATTTCTTAAAGTGCAGTAGTGCAAATAATAAAGGGTGGATCTCAATTCCATCCGGATTTATGCTTTTATTGACAATTATAAAAGCGTCCATGGGCGAACCCATTGTCCTTACTGTCTCAAGCTGAATTAAATGCTGAGTGTTGTCCATTGTTGCGGTCCTGCAACTTAAATTAAAAATTAGTACAACGAAAGTAAATAACTAAAAGTAAAGTGACTTATAGCGCTAAGCTCCCCAGCAACGGCGCTAGAAAATAGCTTGATAACTGTAAGTGCATAGATCGTTTGTAGCTAGTTTCGAAATAAAGATATCGATCCCACAGGGAGTAGTAGGCGAAAGTCTAAAATACTTTTAATTAAAACTAAACATAGTACTTAAGGAATAACTTTGAGATGCAAGAAAAGTAGGGTTTTTGATTGAACCAAGCAAGTAAAGTAAATTAAAGTAAAACTTAATGCAGAAAGTAAGAATCGCGTATGTAAAAGAACTTGAAACTGCAATAGGGAAAAAAGCATTCTTAGGGAGTGGTGGATACACCACTAGCAATTTAGACTAAGCAATCAAGATTATTATCACAAATATTCTCATGATATATATGTATGTGGGAGGAGCTCCATATATGGACAAATAGGCAACAACCACTGCTCACATCATCCTTCATAACCACAACTAACAGATAAACGACATCAATCGTATTATCACGCTATTAAGGGATTTCTCCCGTGGCATGGACATGGCTTTATGAGTTCTCCTTGTTTCCCTAAATTAGTACGTAAAGAATGATAACAGCTTTATAGTCACAGTAAGTGCTATCATCCCTCTATCTATCAATAAGTAATCCCCTTCATCATGTCTCGATATGAGACAAATATTAAGGAGGTGCACAACTCCTAATATCAAGATGAAGACAATTAACACATATACATAATGATGTAAAACATAATAATCTCTATCTTATCTCAATCATATGCTAGGGTTTTTTCATCTCCCCAAGAACTAATGATCTACTCAAACATGGAGGCAATCAACATCATAGCAATGGTAATGTAATCAATTGTAAATGAATAGTTCTTGTATAAATCCACAACGAGTACGAAAATTAAAACAAGATCTAGATGCGTGAAGATGGGATGGATAGAGATGATGGTGGTGCAGTGGTTGATGAAGATGAAGATCGATGCCTTGGCCTCCCAGATCTAAGTAGGGCGAAAATGGATCCCTTGGGCGAGTTCTCCTTCCAGATTCCTTCCGGAGGTGAGGTTTTCGGCGATTTCTGGATGTTCTATATGTCATCTACCCGATCCAGTTGCACGAGGTGAAACTATTTGAGGAGGCGGTGGCGGCGCCAACTATACGACCACAACTATACGGCCGGAAAAAGTATTCCGGTCGTATAGTTGGTCGTTAAACTCTCTGGATGCCTTGGTCGCTTCGGGTTTTCTTCTAGTATTATTGATATTTCCCAAATAAGCGATTTACGTTGTTTTTGACTCCTTTTCTCCCCAGTACAACTTCTCGAAGGATTGTGTCCATTGTATCCATCATCTGTCCTGATCCTGGTGAAAATAGACATAAAGTGTGCGTGTGAACGCCGTAAAATACCAAGATCCTACAACTACAATGCAAGATTATAATATAAAACATGATGCAAATATGCAATCATCATGCGGCCAGCAGGAACGGCTACCAAGGCCACCAGGAAGGCATCAACGGTGGGAAAGCCACCCCTTGCGCCGATGCTGAGTGGCCCGCGTCCCCGAAAGCTGACGGTGGCGATGCAAGCGCTGTTACAGGCGGCAGAGGAGAAGAAGAAGAGGAAGGGTGAGGCGGCGATGGGGTCGACTTCTACACGCAAGGCAAAGTCGTCGCCAGCGTCCTCATCACCCACACCTTCTTCCTCTGCGAGGGCGGCCATCATAGCTCACCCCCAAAGGGCCGCTCGCGAGGTGACTGACGAAATGACCATGCCTCGGCCGACTCCTAGCGAGCTTGGGGTGGCCAGTTTCTTGTCGCACTTGTATAGTTCTCACCATGTTGGGATCGACGACCTCCACTTCGGTGATCGAGATTCGTATGAAGGCATGGAGGAGACCCAAGTTGATGTTGATTATGACGAGACCCAAGATGACAGCCTCGAAGAAGAAGAGGGATGGAGGATGAAGAGGAAGTGGTGACTGAGGTGGAGCCGCCAAGAGGAAGAGGAAATGTCAAAGTAAAGCCTAGAGGCAAGAGGTCTGCCAACTATAGCGAATACGAATACATTGCATTGTGCCATGCTTGGTTGAATGTGTCGCTTGATGCAACAGTCGACACCGATCAATGCAAGGAGAGGTTTTGGGAAAGAATCGAAGATCACTACCACAAGTCGATGAAGCCTCCATCATACCGCACCCAAGGCTTTCTTAGTCATCATTGGGGAACCATTCTTGAGCAATGCAACCGATGCGCCTGCGCCGTAGAGTCGGTGGCCAATGCACCATCGAGTGGAGTGCCGGTCACCCATCATGGCAAGTATCACCAAGACATGTACAAGCTCCGCGACAAGAGAGGTGGTCACAAAGCCTTTAGTTTGTTTCATTACTACAAGGAGCTAGAGGGCAATGAGAAGTGGGTCCGAAGAAACTACGAGACCACACCGAAGAGGGCAAGGATACATTCGGCCATTGATGTCGACGATGATGAGGACGAATATGAGATCAACAAAAGGCCAGACGGTGTGAAGATTGCAAAGGAGAGGAAGAAGAGGGGAGGTGTCGGCGCCTACAAGGAAGATTTCAATGCCCTTGTCGAGATCAAGAAGGCATTGGTGGCCGGACGCAAAGAGGGCAAAGAGGCTAGGTGAAAGGATCTCAAAGTTCTAGAGGAAGAGAAATGACGGTCCAAGTTAGCGGTGGAGGAATGAAGGATTGCACTTGAAGAAGAAAAAATATCGAAGGAGAATTTTTATAGAAGATCAAAGGCTTGCACTTGAGGCAGAGAAATTGGCCAAAAAGAGAGAGGATGCCGACCGCGCCATCATGTTCATGAATCCAACCACCTTGGATGAAAAAGAGAGGGCGTATTGGGAGATTGCCCGTGAGAAGATCTTGGCCCGAGAGAGTGGTGGTGGTGGTGGCACCGGCGGTGGCCGAGATGGTGTTTGAGATGGCCAAGATGGCAGTGGCCGAGCTGGTGGTGGCCTCAACAACATAAACATGCTATGTTGTTCTTTTGGATCAAACTTGATCGATGTGATATGTTTTGGATATTATTTATGCATGTTTGAACTTCGTATATTTGAGATCTTTCGAAAATGATGCTAAAATTTTTTAGTCCTCTGTATTATTGGGATCAAATCTAACGGCAACCGTTTAGAAGACTTAAAATTTAAGTCCACCGTTTTCTCCAGCCGAAAGTCCTCTAACTTAAAGAGGATCGGTTAGAATTGCTCTTAGTACAGAACAATTAAGTGATAAGTGGGGGTCCAGCCAGATTCAACCCAACAACCCAAGCAGTCCACGGCAAAGATAAGTTGCAAGATATGCAGATCCATATATTGCGACCATACGCGATGCGGATACGTTGCAAGATATGCAGATCCATATATTGCGACCATACGCCATACGAACGGATCTTGTCAATGTTATGTTAGCGTGCCGTTATTTTTTTTTCCTTTTGTGATCGTTTTTGCGCCCTGAGCATGGTACATAAGAAAGATGGCCTGCGTTAGGAGAGTCGAGAAGACAACATTTTGTTTATCTGAGGAAAGCAACATGTTTTTGACTATGTTGATTGTTGAGGTAGATTCCAAGATAGATATTCTACAAAACGCTATCAAGTGTGAGTTCAGGAAAGGGACAAGCAAGTGAAAATATAGATGATTCCCGTCAATCCAACAAAAAACAATAGTACTACTCGGTTCCTTTCCGTGACTCGCGTCATGGGAATCGTTCTAGGATATGATTGGTTGCTGGTAGCCATTTTTGTTTAAACAGTGGTAGCCACTTTAGACATCTTGATATCGTGGTTCTAGCCAATCTGCGCGGATGCCTGCAGCGCTTGGTTCATGTTTCGCGTGCTAGCTTGGTTGCGAGAAAATTCCTTATTTTTTTTTCGAAATTCCACCCCTCTATTAATAATCATCAACAGTAATAAAAAGACTCCTAATAAAAGAAATTAAAATTATAAATAGGTTATTGGACCACCTAACGACGAGTACAAACACTGGCACGAGCCAAAGACGCGCCGCCGTCCTCGCCCCTCCATCACCGGAGCCGGACAAAGCTTGTCGTAGTAGAGTTTGCTATAGTAGACGGGCGGAAAGTCATCGTGCTAAGGCTCCAAAAGGACCAACGCACTAGAGCATCAATCATTGCCGAAGATGAACAACATGGATCGGAAGAGATTGACATCAAAACACACATACGAAAAATGATTGGATCTCAAGGAATCCATCAGACACATGACTCCACGCGCCCTTCGCTGATGCTAGACGCAGCACCAGAGAAAAGATATGGCGGGAATGACCTTATTCTAACCTCAGAACGTAGCCGCCGCCTCAACATCCTGAAGAAGACGCTGAAAATAGTCTAAACAAAACACTGAAACCTCCTATCGGCGAGAGACCATAGTCCGTCACGCCTCCAAGGCTCTAAGACCGCCGGAGACGAGAAGGACCGATGGTGTCGCCGACGGAGGGAAGGAACCCTAGATGGGTTTGCCGCAGCCTCTCCTGGAGAGCTCCTTCTCTTCTCGTACATACCGGGGTTGGGTGCTTACACGACGTACGTTGCAACTAATTCCTTATTTGACACTACTTCTAAATGTGGTTCCTTATTTGACACTTAAATCTAAGGCGGATAGGAAATTTCCTCTTTGATTGTCCATAATAATTATTCCAGCACAAGCAGAAGGCGACCCTAGTTTTTGGTTGTCTACAGTTTGTGTTTTTGCTACATGCTTGGTGTTTGATTATATTTATTCTTCCTTATATGGTCACCTCTTGGGCTAACCGGTGAGCCCACTGACCAATGGAACATAACACATAAGTATACAAAGATAAGCATTTTAGTCAAAGAGTACTTAATTAGTATCACAATAGCTAATTAAGCAGAGGCTGCACCACAAGTTCACGAGCAACTGCTCATGATGCAACACAAGTTCACTAACAGGGTTGTAACTGAATACCATCTCACAATATGGCAATAGTTCTCGTCAATCCTAGCTACTCCAAAATATATATCATCACCGTCACATAATCACCACCACCAACACCATCACCACTGTTCTGGCTAAAATTATCGGTGGCATGTCCAAATTCGACATGATAATGTGTTAAGAAGTGAAGGAACCAGAAATTATGTTTGTGCAAATCTCAACAAAAGAAAATCTGATTGTGCAGAGGGAAAAAAAGGATCCATTGCCGCTATTCAGCACAGAAAACCCTTGTTGCACGAGAGCGCCCCTACGGAGGCAGTCATCGTTGCCACTAAAGAGGCAATCTTGGAAGAGCGAGGGGCTTTAACCTCAGGTCCGGGTCTGCCCGACTCCGTGAAGAATGCGCCGTTGAGCATCATATCTCTGTCTGATACCCACATCCAGTTATGCCACTTGCTCTCTGGTGCCTTGGCATTGCATCTCGTCACCTGCAGGAAATTGCAGTTTTTTGGCATGGTCAGCTTCAAAGGACGGGATCATAAGACGCTCTGAGATGAGGGTGCATCGCACCTCTTTCATCTCGTCATCATAGAATCTGTTGCCATAACTTATTAGAGTCAAAACCATAATAGTTTTAAAACGTCTATTCACCCTCTCTAGACGACATTCTTGTCCTTTGGGTTGGGATCTCCATAGAGACAGACATTCCCAACTTTCAAATTAGTATTATTATTTACACAAGCAGCTAAGATCACATGGAATCCGACAATATGAATGGAAACAAGAAGATCACCGTTCCACATGAGCCAAAGAGCACCCGATCGACGTCAAGAACAACAATGCTATCACACATATTGAATATAGTACTAACAAGATTGGAGGGTTTAACTTTGGAAGACTTGATTTTAGATACAAAAGTTACATGTGGTTTCGTGGAGCTGATCATCCTCCCAAGGTGACACATTTTTTGACCGCATAGATTCTTTCCCAAGCCTTGACAATTCCAACCTAGAGCCTTCATGGTGCATGTGGAATCCTAGGGTTTATGATCTGCAGTAGGTACTCTTCTTCTTCCTCCCGTTCATCCCAACAAAAAACCAGAGAAGAGTCAAAAATAAATGGATTGGGTCTAGTGGAGATGGGATTGGGGGTTGCGGGATTGGGTTGAGGGGGAGCACCAGGGATCAAGGAGAAGAGATCCAGGGACGGAGGAGAGGTATCGACAGGAACAAGCGGTGGAGCACCAGTAAGATGCGTGGAAGTATTCCTCTTGTTTCTAGAAGATTCAGAAGAATGTCCTTATGGGGATTTTCGATTGGGCTATGGAGAGAACCAGATCAAGTGAGTAGGGAGAAGAATATGGAGAAGATTTAGAGAAGAGATTAGATTGGGAGGATTCGGAAGGGAGCATCATTTTTCATTTTATCCCTATATTCTTCTTCTCGACCCCACGTGCCATCGATGGTCATTGATGACCTCAGATGAAATATAGGGACCTTTTATATCTTTTTAATGCTTACTGGAAAAATGAAATGAGGTATCCGCTCGGGTTATTTCTGGCCGATTATTTTGAGAAACATGACCATATAGCAGCTCTTAGGAGGAGAGTTTTTTTTTTAGAAAAGTACTCTCTCCGTTTCAAAATATAAGATATTTTAGCTTTATAAAATGAGTGTATCTAGACTCCTTTTTGTATGCGAGGCAAATCCTACGGGATAGGTAGCAACAGGAACGTTGGTAAGGAGCGTACGATTGTGTACCTTGGCAAGGAAATCTGAGGTTGGTAAGGAACGTACGATTCGTCTTTTTTATTTCTGAAGATAGAAAGTTTGTGGCGCTACATGCACTCCATGTTGAAGGATCATTTTTACATGGGACAAGGGTGCCAAAAAATGCCATGCACGGAAGCTATTCAAGGGCATCTTCACCGGGCCGACCCAACCAGCCCGGGGTGTCCGAACTCGTCCGTACGTACGCGCGCGATGCGGCACAACCCATCTGTCCCGACGCGTCCGGTTCGACTCATCTGTGCATCTAATTTGAGTAACCACTTGGTCGGCCCGGACACATAGCGTCCGAGCGTGTGTCCGACCATATCTCTTGGCGGTCCCTCCCGCCAGTGGCACACATGCCACTTCACTTCTCCCTCTAAAAAACCTCCCCCAAAATTCCCACTGGCGGGAGCGGCGGAAAAGGCGATGGATCCCGCCGCCAGTGTCGACGATGCGCCCTCCGGCGTTCCCGCCACCAAGAAGCGCGGCCAGCCAAAGAAGCCGACGACCGACATGACGCCGGCGGAGCAGAAAATTGAGATGGACAAGCGCGCTGGCCGGCGGCTTGCGGCGCGAGGTCGACTCGCCGGTCATCAAGGAAGCCGAAGCCAAGATCATGGTCGAGGAAGTCGAATCCAAGATCATGGCCGAGGAGACTGCCATCATGCTCACCGACCCCGATCGTAGGGCCTGGGTCGCTCGCAGGCAGCAGGCCATCCGTGCTCGCGATGCTTGAACGGCAATGGCGACGGCGGCTGCAACCTTTTGGACATAGAAGCTGCCATTCTTTTGGACATTGTATATAAAATTGCTCCCTTTTGTACATTTCAGAACCACTGGTCACTAGTTGGCGATGACCAAATGGCGATGGCATATGTCTGCCAATTTATCTGCTAGTCACTTTGTATGCCATTGCCTGTAAATTTGAGTGTTTGACAATGTTAGCCAGCGATGACGCCAAGAAACGCCAGGCGTGGACATTTGGATCGTGCCGCTGAGCGCGGCAGGCCGGACAAACCGGACCACGGTCAAAACGACCGCGGACCAATCCAAACGAATAGAAATGGACAATTTCGGTCACGCGTTTGTATCGGTTCGTTGAAGATGGCCTAAACGATCGATTGTCGAGCAAAGCTCTGGATTGTTGTCAACTAGTAGTTGCTTGGCCTTTGGTAGGTACAGCTAATATTTTGCTGCTGCAGTCTGTACATACATGCATCGTTTTGCTGACGCAACCCCCTGAAAGTTCAGGCCTAGCTTCCATGCGTATGTACGAACTCAACTCGTGTACTACTATGGTCAAACCGTGAACGTGCTATCGCCTCGAAAGTTGTGCGTGACAGACAGTGTGAGGTGAAACCCATGTTGTTGGCGTGCCCTGCTGTTCAAGTTCAATTGCTGACCCAACGAAAGTTATTGCCCAGATGGATAGTACAGTACAATTAAGGCATACATGGTCGGAAACAGGACCCGCATACTATACTGCGGTTGTTGCATGTTCCTTAGCTGAAATGGTAATAGATGCAACAGAAGCTAGAGCCAAATGCAAACAAACGTAAGGAAGCGGCAAAACAATAAAGTGGCAAGCTAGCCACGCAAACGGCCGGGGTCCAGCCATATTCATCCCAACAACTCCATTTATGGCTAGCCCGTGGCAAAGATAGTGCCGGATACGAACGCTTATCTTGCGATTCCGATACGGTGCAAGATACGCAGATCCAACATTGCCAGCGTACGCGATACGACGGATCTTATCAGGCGTGTACAATGCAAGAGAAGATCCGTCGTTGACCGTTCTCAGGTCAAAATCCAGATCTAATAGCGCCGGATGGAGGAAGTTTTCGGGCATAGGAATGGCCGATTTCTCACTTGCGTTCTCAGGCCGAGTTCCCAGGTGAAGCAAAAAACGGCGACATATCAAATTTTCTCGTTCCCGTCGGCGAAATCTCGGCCATAGATGTTCGACAGAAGTACGCCCAAAATGTTCGGCCATAAAATTATTACAAAACAACATAAAAATGGGTCGGCGATCAGTCGTCGATGGGGTTAGCCTCCTTCGCGTGTCCGTTGCGACGGGGATAGGTTCGTCGGCGTTGTGGCCGGCCGACTGGTTGGAAGAGGTCGAACCGGAGCTCAGCGAAGGCACGTCGGCAGAGGCATTCGACGCAGAGTTTGGCGCGCTCTCGGCGTTGTCCTCGTCGAGGATGTCCTTGCGCCGCGCCATATACCATGCCTTGACCAGCGAGCTCATTGCCGAGGTGTCTTCGCCGCCCATGAGAAACTGCAGATCCATGTTTCTCTTCTTGGCGGCGAAGCTCGCTTTGAGGAGGTCGAGCTTGCGGTCTTGGTTTTGTAGCAGCTGCGCCCATCTCTCGTCATACTTCTCCTCCCTCTTCTTGGTATGGGCCTCCGTGTCGGCGATGCACTTCTCGATGGATTCCTAGAGGCGCTCGGCGGGTGGTCCAGTGGCTTTGAGCATCTTCGCCTTCTTCTGGCCGAGCTCTGGCCTTCCTTCGCCGGCAGCAGGTGGAGGAGCCGCCGGTTTGTACACGCCGTCCTTGGTCTTGGCAAGGGTCAGCCGAGTATCCGCCCATTTCTGGCATTTCTCAATCGAAGAAAACATGTGATGGAACTTGAACTCCGTCTTGGTGTCGTCCCGGTACATGTCGAGTGCATGGAGGAGCCGCAAAGGCAAGGCAAAGGTGCGTCAGGATAGGCATTAACAAGTACCTTCGACTAGTGTTCGGCGAAATACCTTGCCATCCATGCTCTCGCCGCTGACGGGTGTGCGGTCGACCTCCTCGAGAAGGTTGTGCCACTTGCTGCACGCCTGCTGGATGAGCCCCCAGTGGTTAGTCATGGCTTTCTCGCCGCGCTCCATGTGGACTTTATTGTGCGTCGGGTCGCAAAGGTTACGTTCGTCGAACGCTAGCTTCACGCGCTTCCAGTAGTTGTCCGAATTTTGGTTGGCGCCAATGATGGGATCCATGCTCAACGCTTTCTAGGCGTCGACAAGGCAAAGGTCCTCAAGCGTCGTCCACTTGATACGGGGCTCCGTCGCCAAGGTGCCGGTCTTCTTCTTGCCTTTGCCTTTGCTCTTCGTCGGAGCCAGGCCATCGCCCTCATCTTCCTCCTTGGTTTGGGTCTGCTCGGCGAAATCCTGAGACTCGATGCCGTGTTCGGTGTCGGACCGGGACTATTCTTGGGTGAAGAAAGAGGCATTGCCAGCCGCAGCCGCCGCCGACCCTTCGATGATCATGCCTTGCATGTAGGCTTCGTGAGACATTCCGCCGAACATGTTCTGGGCGTCGGCCTCGCCGTGGGACGCGTGCGACGAGCTTCCGACGAAGGGCAGAGGGCCACGCCGCGCCGTTGAGGAAGAGTCGTACGCCGAAGAGGAGGAGTAGGGGGCGTTGATGTCGATGTTGCAGGCCAAAGGGGGGCGCGGTGCGGGACAGGGGAATATGGTGCGGTGAGCCAGCATACCACTGCATGATGTAGTACACTATAGTCATTGACATAGCACCAATGAAACATCATTCACTAGTATTACATCCCTCAGAGTGGTACAACCGAAACACAACAGGTCCAAGACATGACTATAGATTACAACTCGACTCTTTACAGAAGATCCAGACAACATTCTAGGTTAAAGAGAGATAAAGAAACTTCTTACAAAGAAGAACCAGAAATAATAATTCAGAACTATCCGGCTAATAAGACTAGCACCTAAACTATTTGGCTTGCCATTGCTGCTATTGCAATGCTCTACAGAAGTAGGTCTTATGGCTAGAGTATCTACTCCTATCTAAACAAAGACTTTGTCTTCGCTTCAGCTGATATATATTTTGACTTCATAGACTTTATTGAAGAACTTGAGCTGCCGATGATGGTTTCTTGAGCAGAAATTGATGTTGACGTCGTCTTCAACGGCTTAAAACCTAGCAAGGGTTAAGAAGGTACGGTTGAGTACGAGCGTACTCAGCAAGTTCACTAAAAAGGGATGTATGATGCATTTCTTCAAAGGTTGCTTTTATTTTGAAAACTATGTCCGACAGCCTTCACAGGTTGACCAGAACCTTCATGGGGTTCCTTTCCTGCCGCGTTCGTAGCTCCTTCCCGGAACAGGGAGTAACATGTCATAATTCTTACACTCTGCAGAGGTGCGTTACTTTACCCATAAGAGACCTTAGCTTTGTTGCACAACCAAGTCATGAGCTTGTCCACCCTTCCTTGGTATGGGGCCCAGTCTAAGATCCAAGCCAATCACTGCCCCTTTCATGACCCAATATGTCTGCACGATCCTTCGGGCCGAGCTACATCTCCGTTAAGCCCCCTTTCGGGCAAGCTACAACCCTGATGAGTTCCCGAAGACTCTATGAGCCGGTTATGCCCCTGGCAAGCTCCATAAAGGTCTGACTATACCTCCGACATCTGCTCACAGATAATCTAGACACCAAAATCGTGGGGCCTAAGGGTGTTGATACATTGCAAATGTATCTATAATTTTTGATGTTCCATTCTTGGTTTTATCCACTTTCTTGTGTTTTGTCCACACTTTAGAGTACTTTTCATATGATTTATTGGACTAACCTATTAACAAGAGCCACAGTGTCAGCTACCTATTTTTTGCTGTTTTTGGTTCCAGGAAAGTCAAAAAATGAATATTCTCGGAATTAGACAGGACAAAAGCCAAAGTGCCTATTTTTCTGGAAGTCATCAGATGCCAGAATACGAGACGGAGAGGAGCCAGGGGGCCACCACACCACCTGGCCGTGTGGGCCAGGCCTGGCCGTGCCAGGGGGTGGTGTGGCCAGCCCAGGCACCCCCTCGGCCTCTCCTTCCGCCTATAAGATGCCCTCGGGACGAAAACCCTAAGTACCCGATCAAAAATCCACAAAAGAGTATGTAGCCGCCGTCATCTCCATCCCTAGATTGGGAGGGATCTGAAGCTCTTCTCGGCACCCTGTCGGAGAGGGGAATTCACCCTAGAGGCCTTCTTCATCACCATGCAAGCCTCCGGTGTGATGCGTGAGTAGTTCATCCTTGGACTACGGATCCATGTAGTAGCTAGATGGCTGGTTCTCCTCCTTTGTGCTTTCATGTCTAGATCTTGTGAGCTCCGTTCATGATCAAGATCATCTATTTGTAATTCTGCATATTGTGTTTGCGGGGATCCGATAGATATTGAGATGCTATTTGCTAGAAACTCCAAGAGTTAGTATTTATGCTCGATAGTGGGTTCATGCCTCTGGTAATCTGGGGAAGTGACAGAAATCTCTAGGGTACTAGATGTGCTGTTGCTACTAGGGAGAAAAGAACAATCTTTTGTTCATAGAACAATCGCTTAATACTGGAGGGGTTTCGGATGATAACCTGAAGGTGGATTATTAGTCATAGATGCAGTTGGATGGCGGTCTATGTATAATGTTGTAATGCCCAATCGAGTCTCAAAGGAGTCAAGATGATTAGTATATTCTTGTATGCTTTCTTGATGTTTGTCAATTGCCCCGCTGTAATTTGTTCACCCAGCATGTTATGTATCTTAAGGAGAGCCACCTCTAGTGAACTATGGATCCCGGTCCTTGTCTTTTACATACAATCTACAAATTGTGTATTGCTTTGTGTTTACTTTCTGCAAACCATTACTTATTTCCATTCGATACGTTTAATCCTTTGTTTTCAGCAAAACACGGTGAGATTGACAACCTCATCGCAAGTTGGGGACAAAGTTCTGTGGTTGTGTTGTGCAGTTCTCCATGTTGCTACTAGCACCGGTAGTGCGCCCTGCCAAGGCTCAGCTAGTAACACCTTTGGGGTGTTTCTTTGATCCTACTGGTTCGATTAAACCTTGTTTTCATAACTGAGGGAAACTTGCTGCTGTGCTCATCATACCTTCCTCTTGGGGCTCCCAACGAGCTCTACATCAACACTGAGCCATCAAGCATTTTTCTGGCGCCATTGTCGGGGAGTCAAGGACATCTTCACAAGGAGAGTCCCTCATAACCAATCTCTTTACTTTGTTATTTTTGTTTTGTTTGCTTGTTTTGTTATCAAAAACACAAAAGAAATTAGTTTTACTAGTTTGCTTTCTTATTTCAAAAACACAAAAAAATTAGTTCCTTTCTTAAGTTGCCACTATGTCTAGCCTTGCTCCAGTCACTATGTCACCCGAGGAAATGATTTTCACTTTAAAACAAGGAATTGAGGAAAGTTTTAAGGAAGCTTGGTCTAGAATCTCTGATCTACATGAAAAAACTAAGCCTAAAATAACTCAAAGCTTGTTCCTTAGCAGTTTTTACCTTGGGATTGCTCTTTGCTATAGATATGCTTTAGATGCTGTTGTGGGAGGAGATTTCCTCCAATGTAATGAGGATGATGCTATTAATGCTATAAATAAATTGATCCTTACTTACAACTTGCCTAGCCAAACTGATATTTCTTTCGCAAGAATATTTGCTAGATTGAACACTCTTGAGACTCGCACTGCTAGCTTAAAAGATTGCTATAATACGTTTAGGGAGCATCACAATTATGTCCCATTAAATTCTGAACCATGAAAGTGGCTCCCTACAGTAAAGATTGAGATAAACACTGAAACTTTTCAAGCTCGCTGTGATATCATGTCTGAATTTTGTCTTATGCCCAAATATATTTATGAATCTTTGAATCTTTGGGGGCTTACTGAAGGAAGAAAAGAAATATCTCTTGCTAATAATGCTACCATATTACCTATTGGAATAGCTGAAGGAGTGTTTAAAAAGATCCTTGGGAAAATGATTTCTACTGATTATCTTGTTATTGAATGTGCAGGAAAAGGACAAATTACACTTGGAAGGTCCCTATTAGAACTCCTTGGAGCAATAATAGATGTGGAAAAGGGGACCATGCACCTTTCTTCTCCATCAAACAATCATATTTTCCCCAAGGTTAAGAATAAAATTAAGAGAGGTAAGGGCAAGAAATTTGGTTTTAATGCTTCTTCATTCGAGAACACTTGATTCTTTCTTGCTTCTTATGCCTAACTTAAAGGCGTTAAAGAAAAGTACTTATTGGGAGATAACCCAAAAGTTTGAGATGAGTCTTGGAAGTTATTACTTCAGTAATAACCGCTCCTTATCCTTTTTATTTGCTTTTTGTGCCAAGAGTAACCTCTAATGAGAGAGATGTAATGATTGGGAAAGTTGCTGTCCCGAAACAGATTTCTGTGCTTCACCGTAAAAAATGTGTAAAATCTCTAAACGTCTTTTTGAGGCGTGAATTTTTGTGCTTCTGCCCCAGGTTGTTATCTAACTTTCGTTAGTTGAACACTTTTTGATTTGAGCAACAGAAGGTCTTCGAGAAAATTCGTCTTTAGCTGCTGGTCTATTTTGATAGATTTCTACCATTTTCTGCATTTGCTTCTTGTTGGTTCCTTTTTGAGTTGTTTTGGGGAATTGAGATTTTTGAGGGAAGTGCTACAGTAGCTAGTGTTCTAATGGAAGTTTATTTGGTGTTAGAACTGAACCTTAAGACTTATTTATCTTGAGTGCACTAATGTTGCTAAAAAAGATTGTGTGAAGTTTTGTATGAAGGAAAAAATTTAGGTGTATGGAAGGAATCAGTAATGAGATGAAGGATGGACTAAAGCTCAAGCTTGGGGATGCCACGCGTGTTACCCCAAGAAATATCCAAGAATTACAAGCATCAAAGCTTGGGGATGCCCAAGGCATCCCCTTCTTCATCAATAAAAATTTCAGGTTTCTTTCAAACGCTTCATTTTTATTGTTTCATGCACAGTTGTGTTGTTCTTGGAGCATCTTCTTTTTCATTTTTGTTTTGGTTTTTAGTTTGCTTGGTTTTCTGAATAAATTGGTTGGACCCCCTCTTTCATACATTGGTTTGCAAATAGTTTGGTTTGGTTTGGAAAAGAGTAGGAAAGTTCATGCTTATGTGGTAAAAAAAGCTCGTTTTTGACTGTGGCCTATGCTTTGTCATGCCATGCTTGATATTGTTTTGGCTTTATGCTTAGTATTGTTTGCTGTAGCATGACTTGTTATAAACAATTGAGATTGCCTAATGTGCCTTGGATGAATCATGCGTTATTTTAGCATATTAAAGCATAGTATAGTGGTATTCTCCTTTGATGCTTTATATGGGTTGACTTGGCGCATGCTCACACCATGTTATGACTATCTCAAGTCACCATAGCCTTTATGATCCTTTAGTTTTCAACTTGTAGTATCACTTTATGCTTTGATCAATGATGTTTTGTCGCTCTGCATGATTATGGCCATTATTGCTTTCTTAGTTTGTCGCTCCCAGTCTTTTGCTAGCCTCCACAATCAAGTATGAGTTCCACTCATGCATCCAACTCCCTAAACCAAGTTATTTCAAAGAGTCCACCATACCTACCTACTAGCTTATGCTATTCCAAGTATATTCATGCTTTTGTTTACCTTCCAAATTAAACTTGTTATGAGAAAACTAGTGATTAAAGCTCTCACGAACTTGATGGCACATGATGACCCACAAGTATAGGGGGTGTATCACAGTATTTTTGATAAGTAAGAGTGTCGAACCCAACGAGGAGCAGAAGGTGCTGGCTAGTGGTATGGATCAGGAATTCTCTGCAAATACTCAGCAAACGGATTTTTTAGGGTTTTTTGATAAAGCAAGTAAACAAAGTACGAGTAAATAAAAGACAGTAGGAATAAATACAGCAAGTGGCCCAATCCTTTATGCAGCAAAGGACAAGACGGTTGTATTACTTAAGATGACCAAACATTCTCGAGGACACATGGGAAGACTGACAAGTGCTTTCGCTTCATATAGTTGATTAATCTTCTCTAGCTTGCTAAGTGTTGTGTGGGTGAACCTGTGCTAATGTACCGCCCCATCCAAGAATAATACATACTTGTGATTATACCCCTTGCAAACATCCGTAAGTACAAGAAAGTAATTAAGTAAGAAACCTAACCACAACTTTAAACTCTAAGACCCTTATGTCCCTTGTGCAATGGTTTCCTAACGGGGGTTCAGGTTTCTGTCACTCCGGCAACCCCTACGATTAGTACCCAAATACACAATGCATTCCCCTAGGCCCATATAGGTGAAGTGTCATGTAGTCGACGTTCACATGACACCACTAGAAGAAGTACACCACAACTTAAATAACAATCTATTGAATCTTTCTCAACACAACTCCACTACTAACATGACTTCTCCCATGTCCTCAAGAACAAAACGAACTACTCACAAGACATCATATGGATCATGGTCAGAGATGGAATAATGATGTATAACAATCTAAACATAAACAATAATTCAATGGTTCACTCAATAGCATCAACTACAAAGAATAATCAACACCGGGAAAGTTTCCCCTATGAACTATAGCAAGATTCAACCCAATTGTTACAGCAATATGGAGATGGTGATGAGGGTGCTGATGGTGATTATGGTGGTGATGATGATGATGATCCCGATGAAGTCCAGCTTGATGGTGGTGTTGATGGCGACGATCTCCCCTCTCCGGGAAGGAATTCCCCCAACAGAAATTTGTCTACCGGAGAGATCTTTCTCTCTCGGTGTTTTCCGCCCCGCAGAGGCAGCGGAATCTTTCTGTGGTTGCTCCTCGAGTCTTAGGGTTTCGGGAGGATGATATACGCCAGAGGGGAGAGGCTGGAGTGGGCCAGGGTGGCCACACCACCTCCTGGCGCGGCCTAGGGCTGCCAGCGCCAGGGGGTGGTGTGGGCCCCCTGTGGCCCATCTCCACTCCGTCTTCTCGCATCCTTAGTCTTCTGGAAAAATAGGATTTTCCGTATATTTTCCTAGATTTTCTGATCTTCGCGAATTTTGCCTCCAAACAGCAGCTTTTCCATCAGAATCCTGACTGCAGTGGTCCATGCTCCGAAAGTCATTAACCATGCAAAAACAGATGAAATAACATAAGTATCACCTCTCAATACGGATTATATCAATGAATAATAGTGAATTAAGACATAGAATAGTGATGCAAAATAGACGTATCAACTCCCCCAAGCTTAGACTTCGCTTGTCCCCAAGCGAAACTGAGCTCAATAAACATGGCCTCAGGTTTATGGTGTGAAGAGTCAATAAAAGAATACGGATAAGAAGCATCACATTCATCAATACATAGATCATAACAGAAGACAACTCACTATTATATCCAACTTGCAATGAGTAAAGGAAACACAATAAAGATACATAAAGTGAATCATAATTGGTAATGGCAAACTTAGCTCTTGGTTGAAGAATAGTTGATAATTTGCTAGAGTTCACAAATAGCTGGTTTTTCAATGATAGCTTTCGAAGTAGTAAACATCAAGATAAGAGCAAATAGCAAAACAAGGAACATAAGAAACATGATTGAATAAATCATCGTATGAATGAATGAAACACATCAACTCAAAATACTTGCTGAGATAGAAGGGAGTAGGTTTACTGACTCAACTACAAAGTAAAAGAAAGGCCCTTCAAAGAGGGAAGCAGGGATTGCAAGTCTCATAACGAGCTCCCAAAAAATATGATACTTACTAGCTTTCAGCTCTCATTGACCCTATCATAGGCATCTTTAGGTGATTAAGGTTAAAGTGATCAAATATGAGGATATGCATTGACAAGTTGTAAGTTGAGAATATCATGTCCCTTGAATACGAGGGCCGCTCCTCATGCTACTCAAGTTTAGTCACCGGTAAGTTCTTGTCATCGTAAGCATATGTGTATCATAGAGAACCGCCAACGGGGTACCCCTTGCCCGATGATACGGAAGAATCCCCATATCAAAATGACAAGGCAAGCAGACAAAACAAGCATCTCAACAATCTTCTTATTTACCATGGGAATATGGTGCTTTTTTCTCTCTTTCCTCTTTTCATAATGTCTTTTTTTTTCTTTTTTCTCTTTTTCTCAATCTCTATCTCTTTTTTTATAAGAAGAATGCTTCATAGATACTCGTTATGGTTACGCTGCAGGTTTCCACCATGTCAACATGGATTAGACCAGCGGCCCAGGCGTTTCTCTAACACACATGCATAACTCCATGGACTTACAAGCTCCCCTTTCATTTCACACCGACGACATCCATAGACAAAAGGACATGATATCAACTAGGTACAAAGTACTGGTGCAATGTTGAAAGCGTTCCCCATGACAACATGGTTCTGCTAATTCACAACTTACAAAGCACAAGCATATACGCAACATAGGTGAGCACAATGGTTCAAGTTTATTAAGTGCAAGAAAATAAAGTGTGCCATCAAGTTCGTGAGAGCTTTAATCACTAATTTTCACATAACAAGTTTAATTTGGGAGGTAGATAAAACAAGAATTTACTTGGAATAGCAATAATGCTAATATGTAGGTATGGTGGACACAAATGGCAAAGGTTTTGGTTTAAAGGAGTGGATGCACGAGAAGAATACCCTCTCAGTACAGGTTTTTGGCTAGCAAGGTTGGGTAGCAAGTATAAGAGTTGAAGGAAACAAACAAACATACAAGTGATAAAGACAAACATGCAATCTTCCTCGGAAGCACAAAAGATCTTAACTAGAGAATACTAGACTTATGAGCAAATCAAGAAAGAAAGACGATGAAATTATTTTTCTCTAGAGTACTTCTATCTTTTTCATTCAACTCTCAAAAATAGTGTTGCTACTGACCGAGCCAGGTTTGCCAAAACCAACTAAATTAACTCAATGATCCCAAAGTGATACCAATACTAACAACAAGATCAATCATATAACCACGAATTGAAAACTAATATATGCTATGCAAAAGAGTGAATGATAGAACTTATCATTAATATTCCATAACGGCAACTCACACCAAGGGATACATATCTAACGAGAGAGGGGACACTTCCATACTGCAAACCATACTACATAATAACTCCTCTATTCATGATATGACTCTACTAATAAGGTAAAAAGATAGAAGATAGTGATATGATACCGCGGCACTCCCCCAAGATTGGAACAAACCAAGGGGATGCCAAACCTGATGACGAATTACTCCTTTGGTGGTGGTGGTAATATTTTCTTAGTTGACGTGAGGAAATCTTCCAGCATCTTGCGAAGCCTATTATTCTCCCGTTGAAGCATGTCCACCTTCCTCCTCAAGTCTCGGTACTTATCGCAGAACTCCTTGGTGACTCATAGGGCTTCCGTTGATGCAGGGCAAGTGACTAAAGGTACCATCCCCTGCTTGGGGTCTTGGAGATCTTCCTCCATAGGCTCCTTTCCCTTATCCTTGGTGGACACCATTGTGCTTCAAAGCTTCAAGAATAGTTCCTGGCAGAAACAGATCGAAACAAAAACACGGCGAAAGCATGATATACGAACCTCAGAGGATCATAACAAGAGGAAGGTACTGGGAGAAAACGAGTCGGAGGCGGAGTCCGGGGTGGACTCACCACCTGGTGGGTCGGCCAAGGGTGGGCCCGCGCCACAGGGTGGTGGAGGCCACCCTGGATCCGGTTCCGTCCCTTTTTCGCTCCGTAACTTTCCTTATTGACTAAAAACTGTAAAAATATAGTTGGATAGTGTTTTCGCGGAAATTTTCTTACCAGAACTATTACCTATTTGAAAACAGACTCTGCAGGTCTCTGAATTTGGTATTTAGTGGATCCTTCCGGAGTCTCATTTGAGTAACATCAATATCTTAATCTTCATACACTTATTATTTGAGTCATAAAACCCTTCTCTTCCTTATTACACCATTGTCTCCACTTCTTGGAAATTTCATTCACACAAAACTTCACACAATTCTCATTAGCAACATTAGTATAAGTGAAGTGATAAAACCTTTTGAGCTCAACTCCAACAGAAAACCATCAAAACATAAGCTACTGTAGCAACTCCTTCTGAAAACCCAAAAAGAATTCAAAAAGGAAATCGAATAAAGACGCAAATGCAAGAGTGGCAAAATCTGTCAAAACAGACCAGCAGGTAAAGATCATTTTTTTCGAAAATCTTCTGTTGCTCAAATCAAAAAGTGCAAAACTAACTAAAGTTAAGTAACAACCTGGGGCAGAAGCACAAAATATTACAACTCAATCCGACATACAGAGATCTCTCACGGATTTTTATGGTGAAGCACAAAAATCTGTTTCGGGATGGCAACTTCCCCAAATCTTACACTTCTCTCGTTAGAGGTTGATCTTGACACAAAAACCAAAAAAAAACCGGATAAGGAGCGGTTATTACCGAAGTAATAACTTCCAAGACTCAAAGAAACAAAAACAAACTGAAAGCAAAAACAAATTGGGTTGTCTCCCAAAAAGCTCTTTCTTTAAAGCCATTAAGATGGGCATGATAATTGTGAAGATGCTCAATCAGGAATATGAATCGAAGTGAAAGAGAGCATTAAGAAGAAAACACACACACACACATTTAAGTATAACACACTTCCTATGCAAGGGAATTTTGTAAACAAACA
The DNA here is from genome assembly GCA_023614405.1 of Avena insularis. Lineage (NCBI taxonomy): Eukaryota > Viridiplantae > Streptophyta > Magnoliopsida > Poales > Poaceae > Avena > Avena insularis. The sequence continues at coordinate 150,377,683 of CM042690.1, forward strand.
AGTTGTTGAAACCAGAGGCAACTTGCATAAGAAGGCAAACGAAGTGCAACATAAAAACTTTCAGCATAAAAGGAGGAAACTTGATATTATTGAGATGCATAAGAACACTTTTACCTCTCTCATAGTAACTTTCAGTATCATGCATAAACTTAACAATATAGCTATCACAAGGACCATCATAGCAATGATCACTTATTCTAACAGAAAACACATGAATACTAGCTCTCATAACACTACTATGTGAAACAATATTAGAGGTATCCTTACAAAGGATAGTGTGTCCCCCTTTTTCATATTTAGTGACAAAGTCTTTAACACTTGCTATTATAGGTTCATCAACCATTTGTTTATCAGGTTCAATAGCTTTATTTGTACTTTCATTAACCATACTAGCTATCATAGAATGTTCCTTTACCTTAACTGGAAAAGGCATTTTCTCAATATAAGGTTCAGGTAAAACATGATTAGTAGTATAAACTTTAGTATTTCTTGCAGGAACACTCTTAGCAATATCTTTATAAGGTTCAGGATACTTATTCCACTTCTTTTTAGGCACTTCAATGTAGGAAGCAAAAGCCTTAAAATAAGAAGCAATAGATTGAGAGTCTAGACCATAAGCATTTTTAATATTTTGAAAGTCATCAGTTCCCATAAAAGATTCAATGCATTCATAATCGTAATTTATACCTGACTTTCTACCTTTGTCATTCTCCCAAGATTCAGCATTGTCTTGAATACGGTCCAGAAGATCCCATTTAGCTTCGTGTTCCATGCGAGTGAATGATCTAGCACAAGAAGCATCCAATAAATCCTTATCATGTAGAGGGAGCCTTGCATAAAAGTTGTTGATAATAATATTGTTGGGGAGCTCATGAATGGGACATTTGAGCATTAGTAACTTCAATCTCCCCCAAGCTTGAGTTGTACTCTCTCCATCAAGAGGCCAAAAGTTGTATATTTGATTCCGATCTTTATGAATCTCACTAGGAGGATAAAACTTTGAATAAAAGAGAGGCACTATTTCCTCCCATTCTAGAGCTTGACCATTCTTCAGCAACTTATACCATTCCTCAGCTCTTCCTTTCAGCGATAATGAGAATAACTTCTTCTTAACTTGATCTGTAGTAATACCTACACACTTGAACAACCCGCATAATTCATGTATAAAGAGTAAATGATCACCAGGATGGACAGTTCCATCCCCAACATAATAGTTATCCATAACACGATCAATAATTCTTGTAGGTATTTTGAAAACATCATTCTTAGCAGGTGGTGGTTTATCTACTACCTTAACAGTGGCAGTAGCATTACCAAATAAGAAACTCAGCGAATTATCCATAACAAAAATAAAGCAACTAACATAAGTAAACAATACTCACAGTAGAAGTTTCCTTTAGGGTTTTTTGATAAAGCAAGTAAACAAAGTATGAGTAAATAAAAGATAGTAGGAATAAATGCAGCAAGTGGCACAATCCTTTATGTAGCAAAGGACAAGCCGGTTGTATTACTTAAGATGACCAGACGTTCTCGAGGACACATGGGAAGACTGTCAAGTGCTTTCGCTTCATATAATTGATTAATCTTCTCTAGCTTGCTAATGTTGGGTCCGCAGCATAGAAAACAAAAAAATTCCTACGGTGTGATCTACACGCCAAGATCTATCTACTAGGTACAAAGCAACGGGTGGACATACATCCAACGAGAACTTACCCTCATAGACAACGAGCTTTGTTAATGAGTAGGAACTCGTGGTTGATGTAGTCATACACTTGCCGATCTCAAGATCGTGAGGAAGTCCAGCAGGTCCGCCAAAGACGTCCATCAGATCCAGCTCGGCAGCACCAAGTCCAGCACCGCATAAGCAGCGGTGCATCCGTGATCGCACACGTCCGGTACCCCAACAACCTCCATCCTCGCTCCAAAGAAAGCGGAAGCAGCAACTCCTTTCCAGATAAAGCCACCGGGAACATGTATCTCGCTAATCCGAGACCATGGGGGAATAATACTAGAGGGGGAGAGAGATCCTTCACAAGGAGGTATGTGTGAGAAGTGAGGAGGGGTGGCCTTTTATAAGAGGAGGGTGCCCCTCCTTCATGGACGACGCATGGAGGAGGTGACCCTTCACCTCCTCCATTCATGTGGTGGTAACTCCCTCCACATAAATTTGCCCCTTCACATTCTCTTTTAAAGTCTCCACTTTAAATGCATTAAATTTCTCCAAATTTAATGCTCTCTCATTTAATAAAACTCTTTTATTAATTTTATTCAGAATTTTTTTAATTACTTTAATTAACAAACATTCACATAAAACCCCCTGCAACATTTCAATATTACATGCAGAACCAATTTCACAATTTCACCCGAAACAGTTTCGGTGTCTATTGAAATAATTCCAGCGCTTTCTTAAATCTTTATCTGAAACATATTTGCTCCAAATGTTGTCGGTATCCCTTAAGTGTGTCACCCTATGGTTCGCGAATAATGCAGACATGATCGAGACCCCTCTCAGATCAATAATCAGAAGCGGGACACGAGATCCATCTCGACTCCTTCACATTCAACGATGACTTCTGTGATCGTGAGAACCTTTAACGCTTGTAACTAAATCCCTTTGTCCCTCGATATATTACATGTCCGAGATTCGATCATCGGTATCTCCATGCCTAGTTTGATCTCGTTACCGACATGCACTCTTTTCTTGTTCCCGTGATATAACATTCTAGTGATCACATCACTTGCTTGCAAGCTATTTCAATGTGATATCACCGAGAGGGCCCAGAGAATATCTATCCGTCATCTGGATTGACAAATTACACTCTTTATCCATGAGCCTCAACATAACACCTTCATAGTACTGAACCCATCTTTATAGTCACCATGTTATGGTGTGACGTTTGATGTTATCAAGATACTCTTCCGGTGTTAGCAATTAACATGATCTCATGGTCTAAGGATAAAGATTACTTCGTATGATGTTATAGCAATATAAACATAATGACTTGATCGTAATGCTATACTTTGGATGAATGTTCATCACATCATTCCACCAATGGTGTGACCTTGTTATTAACAACATCCAATGTCCATGATCAGGAAACCTTGATCATCCTGTTAATCAACAAGCTAGTCTATAAGAGAGGCATGACTAGGAACCCTTTTTGTTTATTAAACACACATGTATTGATGTTTCTGAATCAATACATTTCTAGCATGTAAAATAAACATCTATCATATATAAGGAATATATAATAACAACTTTATTATTGCCTCTCAGGGCATATTTCCTTCAGTCTCCCACTTGCACTAGAGACAATAATCTAGTTCACATAGTGATAAATCTAACACCCATGGAGTTCTGGTGTTGATCATGTTTTGCCCTAGGGAGAACTTTAGTCAACGGATCTGCTACATTTAGGTCCGTGTGTACTTTACAAATCTTTATATCTCCATCCTTGACATGCTCGCGGATGGAGTGAAACCGGCGCTTAATATGTTTGGAATTCTTGTGAGACCTTGGTTCCTTTGTGTTGGCTATGGCTCCATTGTTGTCACAATAGATCACCATTGGGTCCAATGCACTAGGAACCACACCTAGTTCCGTAATGAACTCTTTCATCCAAACTGCCTCCTGCGCCGCTTCTGAAGCAGCAACATATTCCGCCTCCGTTGTTGATCCAGCCACCACAGGTTGTTTGGAACTCCTCCAACTAACTGCTTCTGCTCAAGAGAAATACGATCCGGATTGAGACTTAGAGTCATCCGGATCGGTGTCAAAGCTAGCATCGACATAACACTTAGCGACTAGCTCTTCTTCACCTCCGTATATGAGAAACATATCCTTAGTTCTTCTCAAGTACTTGAGGATGTTCTTTACCGCTATCCAGTGTTCCGAACCTGGATCAGATTGGTACCTACTAGTCAAACTAATAGCATGTGCCACATCCTGTCTTGTACATAGCATGGCATACATAATAGAGCCTATGGCCGAGGCATAGGGGATCTTATCCATCATCTCTTTCTTCCGCGTGCCGGACTTTGAGTCTTACTCAATGTCTTGCCTTGCAACATAGGTAAGAGCCCCTTCTTACTTTCGTCCATATTAAACTTCTTTAATATCTTATCAAGGTATGTACTCTGCGATAGCCCAATTAGGCGCCTTGATCTATCTCTATAGATTTTAATGCCTAATATATATGACGCTTCACCAAGGTCTTTCATCAAAAATTTGCTGTTTAGATAACTTTTAACACTGTTTAAAAGATCTATATCATTTCCAATCAATAATATGTCATCCACATATAATATCAGAAATGCCACATTGCCCCCACTCACTTTCTTGTAAATACAAGCCTCTCCATAAGTTTGGACAAATCCAAACTCTTTGATCACCTCATCAAAGCGGAGATTCCAACTTCGTGATGCTTGCTTCAGTCCATAGATGGATCGCTGAAGTTTGCACACCTTATTAGCATCCTTAGGATCGACAAAACCCTTAGGTTGTATCATATACAACTCTTCTTCAATCTTACCATTGAGGAATGCAGTTTTGACATCCATCTGCCATATTTCATAATCGAAATATGCAGCAATTGCTAACATAATCCTAACCGATTTAAGCATCGCTACGGGAGAGAATGTCTCATCATAGTCAACTTCTTGAATTTGTCGAAACCCCTTTGCGACAAGTCGAGCCTTATAGATGGTCACATTACCATCATCATCAGTTTTCCTTTTGAAAATCCATTTATTCTCAACGGCTTTTCGGTCGTGAGGTAAGTCCACCAAGTTCCAAACTTGGTTCTCGTACATGGATTCCATCTCGGATTTCATGGCTTCTAGCCATTTGTTGGAATCCGGGCTCATCATTGCTTCTTCATACGTCGCAGGGTCATCCATTTCATCAACCATGAAATTCACAACAGGATTGCCGTACAGTTCAGGAGCCGCACGTATCCTGCTTGACCTGCGAGGTTCGGTAGTGTCCTCTTTCGGAGTTTCATGATCATTATCATTAGCTCTCTCTTCATCAGGTGAAGTCAACTCCGAAACAACTTCCGGTGCTGCGCCGCTCGCCATTCCATGAAGAGAAGGTTCAATAACCTCTTGGAGTTCTACCTTCCGACTACTCACACCTTTCGCGAGAAACTCCTTCTCAAGAAAGGATCCATTCTTGGCAACAAAAACCTTGCCCTCGGATCTGTGATAGAAGGTATACCCAATTGTTTCCTTAGGGTATCCTATGAAGACGCATTTTTCCGCTTTGGGTTCAAGTTTATCCGGTTGAAGTTTCTTCACATAAACATCGCATCCCCAAACCTTAAGAAATGACAGCTTAGGTTTGTTTCCAAACCATATTTCATACGGTGTCGTTTCAACGGATTTAGATGATGCCCGATTTAAAGTGAATGCAGCTGTTTCCAGTGCATAACCCCAAAATGACAGAGGTAAGTCAGTCAGAGACATCATAGATCAAACCATATCCAATAAGGTACGATTACGACGTTCCGACACACCATTACGTTGTGGTGTTCCGGCAGGCGTGAGTTGTGAAACTATTCCACACTCTTTCATGTGTGTGCTAAACTCGTAACTTAGATACTCTCCTCCATGGTCAGACCATAGAAATTTGATTTTTCTATTATGATGATTTTCCACTTCATTCTAAAATTCCTTGAACTTTTCAAAAGTTTCAGACTTGTGTTTCATCAAATAGATATACCCATATCTACCCAAATCATCCGTGAAAGTAACAAAATAACGATATCCACCTCGCACCGACACACTCATTGGTCCACACACATCAGTATGTATGATCTCCAACAGATTTGTCGCCCGTTCCATTGAACCGGAAAACGGCGTTCTAGTCATCTTGCCCATAAGGCATGGCTCACATGTATCAAATTATTCAAAATCAAGTGATTCCAAAAGTCCATCAGAATGGAGTTTCTTCATGCGTTTAACGCCAATATGACCTAGACGGCAGTGCCACATATATGTAGACATATCATCATCAAGTTTAATCTTTTTATCATTAACATTATGAATGTGCGTAATATTACTATCGAGATCCAATAGAAATAAACCATTCAACATAGGTGCATGACCATAAAAGGTATCATTCTTATAAATCGAACAACCATTGTTTTCAGATTTAAGGGAATGACCACTTTGCATCAAACACAATCCAGATACAATGTTCATGCTCAGTGCAGGCACCAAATAACAATTATTTAGGTTTATAACTAATCCCGATGGCAAATGGAGAGGTAGCATCCCTATGGCGATCACATCAACTCTTGATCCATTGTCGACCCGCATCCTGACCTCATCCCTTGCTAGTTGTCGCTTGTTCCGTAGCCCCTGAACCGAGTTACATATATTAGCAACCGATTCGGTATCAAATACCCAGGTGCTACTGCGTGTACTAGTCAAGTACACATCAATAACATGTATATCACATATACCTTTGTTTGCCTTGCTAGACTTCTTGTCCGCCAAATACTTGGGGCGATTATGCCCAATGGCCAGTCCCCTTGCAATAGTAGCACTCGGTGTCAGACTTAGGGCCAGCCCGCGGTTTCTTTTCAGGCGTGGCAACAGACTTGCCACCCTTCTTTCCTTTGTGCTTGCCTTTCTTGTCCTTCTTGAAACCGATGGTCCTATTGATCATCAACACTTGATGTTCTTTCCTAATCTCCACTTCTGCAGTCTTAAGCATTGATAGAAGCTCGGGAAGAGACTTCTTCATGCCCTGCATATTATAGTTCATCACGAAGCTCTTGTAGCTAGGTGGAAGAGATTGGAGAACACGATGTATGCCTAAGTCAATGGGAATCGTTATTCCCAAGGACACAAGCTTATCGGCGTACCCAGACATTTTGAGTACGTGCTCACTAACGGAGCTGTTTTCCTCCATCATGCAGCTAAAGAACTTTTATGTAGCATTATAACTCTCTATGGCAGCATGGGTATCGAAAATCATTTTCAATTATCCCATGGTATCAAAAGCATTGCCATTTTCGAAACTCTTTCGAAGTTCTGGCTCTAGCCCATACAGTATGCCGCAATGAACTAAGTTGTGGTCCTCCTGATGAGTCACATAGACATTCTTTTCCTCATCAGGGGCATCAGGAGCTAGTGGGGGGCCTAGCGGCACATCTAGCACATAATGCTTTTGTGCAGCAGTGAGGAGAATCCTCAAATTCATAGCCCAGTTGGTGAAGTTGCTACCGTTCGCAGCAAGTTTCTCTTTCTCCATGAACACATTGAAATTAAAAGCAGGTGGTGCCATCTACAACAGAATTTATAAAGTTTATTTAGACTAAGTTTATGATAGATTGAGTTCAACTAATCCAAATTACTAATGAACTCCCACTCAAAAACGACATCCCTCGTGTCCTTTTGGTGATTACATGAACCAAATCCACTATACCAAGTCTGATCATCATGTGAGTTGATATAGCTTCAATGGCGAGCATCTATATGGGCATCATATCAACCATATGACTCATGCTTAACCTTTTGGTCCGTGTTCCGAGGCCATGTCTGTACATGCTAGGCTCGCCAAGTAAGAACCTTAGTATTCGCGTGTGTAAAACTGTCTTACACCCGTTCTTATGAAAGCGTAGATTCGAGTACACCCGATCATCACGTGATGTCTCGAAACACGATCCATAGAACGGTGCATACTCAAGGAAGAACACCTTTTTTATCTTGATATCTAAAAGAGGGATCATCTTATAATGCTATAAAACGCGCCAAACTAGCAGTATAAGATGCTAACATCTAATGTGTAAAGTGAGATGATATGGTCCATGCATTTGATATCTATCACTTGCATCGTGGTATGATCTCTATCATTCCTTTGTGTGTAAGGCCAAGGTCTATGGAACTTACACGTTGAGTGTGTTGTAAGAGTATCCACCATACATCTACTTACAACAATACCATATCAACACACTAGCCCAGCAACGATCTAAACTAGACGCCTCTAATTTATCAATTGCAAGTTTTACGTGGCTTAGGGCTTTCGGAGATAGAACCGTTCTTACCTACAAACATGAACCACAACGAGGATAACTAAGTTATTAGCAACTCGTTATAAATCAGATATTTACTATAGTAGGAGAGACAGACACCCGCCAGCCACTTATGCAAAACAAATTGCATGTCAGTCGTGGAACCGGTCTCATGTACGATGACATGTAAGGTTGGTCCGGGCGGCTTCATCCCACTATGCCACCAATATCCAAAATACATAGAAGATGCAATAACATGATCATCATCGCCCACATATCAACCATATGTGTACTACCCGTGCAAAGCACCTACGCATAGATCAGGCTCTGATACCACTGTTGGGTCCGCAGCATAGAAAACAAAAAAATTCCTACGGTGTGAACTACACGCCAAGATCTATCTAATAGGTACAAAGCAACGAGTGGACATACATCCAACGAGAACTTACCCTCGTAGACAACGAGCTTTGTTAACGAGTAGGAACTCGTGGTTGATGTAGTCGTACACTTGCCGATCTCAAGATCGTGAGGAAGTCTGAGCGCCGCAACTCAGCAGCGCATCCGCACTCGCACACACGTTCAAGCCACCAGACAATCTCCACCTCCTCGCTCCAGCGATCCAGTGAGCAACAACTCCTTCCGCATTTAAATGCCACGGGAACATGTATCTCGCTAATCCGAGACCATGGGGAATAATTCTAGAGGGGAGAGAGATCCTTCAGAAGGAGGTGTGAGGATGAAGGAGGAATGGGTGGCCTTTTATAGGAGGAGGGTGCCCCTCTCCATGGCGGTGCATGGGGGGGTGACCCATCACCTCCCCCATTCATGTGGTGGTAACCCCTCCACATTAAAATGCCTCTTCACATTCCCTTTTAAAGTCTCCACCTTAAATGCATTAAATTTCTCCAAATTTAATGCTCTCTCATTTAATAAAAATCTTTTTATTAAATTTATTCAGAATTTTGTTAATTACTTTAATTAACAAACATTCACATATAGCCCCTTGCAATATTTCAATATCACATGCAGAACCACCTTCTGCAATTTCACCCAAAATAATTTCTGGTTTCTATTGAAACAATTCCTGCGCTTTGCAATTCTTTTGTCTGAAACATATGTGCTCCAAAATGGTGTCCGGTAACTCTTAAGTGTGCCACCCTACGGTTCGCGAATAATGCAGACATGATCGAGACCCTTCTTCGATCAATAATCAGCACGGGACACGAGATCCGTACTGACTCCTACACATTCAACGATGACTCCTGTGATCGTGAGAACCTTTAACGCTTGTAACTAAATCCCTTTGTCTCTCGATATATTACATGTCCGAGATTCGATCATCGGTATCTCCATATCTAGTTTGATCTCGTTACCGACATGCACTCTTTTCTTGTTCCCGTGATATAACATTCTAGTGATCACATCACTTGCTTGCAAGCTATCCTAATGTGATATCACCAAGAGGGCCCACAGTATATCTATCCGTCATCTGGATTGACAAATTCCACTCTTGATCCATGAGCCTCAACATAACACCTTCGTAGTACTGAACCCATCTTTATAGTCACCCTGTTATGGTGTGACATTTGATGTTATCAAGATACTCTTCCGGTGTTAGCAATTAACATGATCTCATGGTCTAAGGATAAAGATTACTTCGTATGATGTTATATCAATATAAACATAATGACTTGATCGTAATGCTATACTTCGGATGAATGTTCATCACACCATTCCACCAATGGTGTGACCTTGTTATTAACAACATCCAATGTCCATGATCAGGAAACCTTGATCATCCTGTTAATCAACAAGCTAGTCTATAAGAGAGGCATGACTAGGAACCCTTTTTGTTTATTAAACACACATGTATTGATGTTTCCGAATCAATACATTTCTAGCATGTAAAATAAACATCTATCATATATAAGGAATATATAATAACAACTTTATTATTGCCTCTCAGGGCATATTTCCTTCAGATGGTACTAGATATCTAGAGTGCAATCGATGCGGTTGTGCGCAACCTACTAGGTGGGCGCGAAGCTTCATCTAGTTGTCGGTACCATGGGACATGTCTTCATATTGGTTTCCATGAAACTAACATAGATGGAAAACGTTATGGTGGATGCGTTCAGAGCTTGGTCTTGGCAGATGGTATTAGTTGTGATGAAGACAATGCGACACAAGTTCTCCATGTGTGTCGGTGTTCAACGACTTGCTGCAATAGCCTTAGGAAGCGGGGGGTGGCAACACAGGTGGACTGCATTTTAGGTGGTGCTCCTTGAGTACCGAGACATGGTTTCCAGGTGAAAACCCAAGGTATGGTATTCATTTGTTGTACCTGGCAATGGCCTTGTTGAAGACATTGTTTTCGAAACTCGGTCTTTCTCCGGGGTGAAAACCCAAGGTCTTCAATCGGGCGACAATAATGTTGGTGCATTGTTTCCTTCTTGAATGCGTTATTTTTAGAGAGCCTGGTTTGTAGCACTGCGTTGTATTCGGTGGTGGTTAGCGTGCTTCTATTGTAGTGGGGTTGTACACTGCGACACAGTCTTTCTTTGTTCTTGATTGTGTGCATCCTTGATGTCTTTGAACGTCTTATTGGTGTAGAGGCTGAGTGTAATTGATATCTTCACGATATTAATCTATTCCCTTTGTCAAAATAAAATTATGACTATGTCCCCAATTAACACATAAATTATTATTGTGCCACTACGAGTCAGCCAATTAGAGAAAGCCACCAGGAATCACGGATTCATTATGTCTATACCCCTCATTCCATTTGACGTTGGTTGGAATTTGTTGTGGCTAACTTGTCATCCGGTTGACTCGATTTTTTACATCTAAGTCCCATCATGATCTCTCATTGTTCTAGATGTTATTCTGACGAGTCGGCCTTGCCACCTCAACTACCGATGGTGCACATCCTAGATTCAAGGATTTGAGCCCCATTGTTTTAAAATTTCACATATTTTGTTGCTCCGCTTCATAGCTCTCCCTCCTAGAGTCACACCTTTCCGCCGTGCAACCGACCCGCACCTCTATCACCATCCCATTGGGCATCTGTTCGTCGCCCTCGCCGTTGTCCCCTATGGTGACCCAGCATACTACTGCATTGTTTTAGTACGCCAGTTGTCGACATAATACTCCCGAAATACCATTCCACAAATATTACATTTCTTAGAGTGGTACATCAGAAACATCGCGGGTCCAAATATCACACATGATTATTATTATAAACCAAAAGTAGTGACCACAACGAGGCCCTTCTACACAAGGATACTTGAGCAACTTAGCTTAGTGCGGCTACAACAAAAGAACGATAAGAAGCAAACTAATTTACACGTTGGGAGCTCAAAACTTATTTAGTAACATTTGATGTTGCTCAACTCAACCGAGATACTAAGACTTATATTGATAATTACTCTGACTCCTCATATCCCATCCCATAGCGGATAATATATTTTATGCCCTCAACTCCTCCGTAGAGATCTGGCTCCTCGTAGAAGACATCGTCTTGGCTTTTGTAGTGTTTAGAATAACTTCATCCTGGTCTTCAGAGTATAAGCAGGAGACTCAAAGGAAAGGGTGAGTAATGGCGTTACTAAGCAAGTTTATTATGTTCGGTGGGAAGTTTGATACACTAACTATAGCCACGGACCATACATAGTAGGCTTAGTGCAAGTTTTTGTAAAATTTCTTCAAAAGGTTTCTTTTAGTTAGAAAACTATGTCCTCAGCCTTCATAGGTTCACGAGAGCTTCACGGAGCTTCTTTCCTACCATGTTTGCAGTTCCTAACCGGAACAAAGAGTAACATGTCACAGTTTTGTACACTCTACAGAGGTGTGTTGCTTTACCCATAAGAGATCAAAGTCTCGTTGCACAACTAGGCATACCTTTCCGTCCATACTCTTTGGTGTGGGGCCCCATCGATGATCCAAGCGAATCATTGCCCTTCTCCACGACCTCGCATGCCCACCATTTTCTGTAAGCAGATCCACCCCTGGTACTCTCCTTCAAGGATACATACCTCCGGTAGCCCCTTACAGACCCTCGTAGACACTAGTACCATGGAATTTTGTGGGGTTCCACCCATATGCATGTTGTCCCGCAGACATACATCTACAATACAGTCATCCGTCAGCATACGAAAAGAAGAAGATCCAGCTAACTTTCTTATTGCATTTAAGTTCTTATGGTTAACGCGTAATAGATGGCAAAAGAATCACTGACAATATTTTGTATTAAGTTCTAAATGATACATTTTCATGCAAATGGAACCTCCACCAACCATAAATCATATTGTGGTTTCATTGCTCGAGATACTAGATTACCACCAGTCGGGCAGATAATCCACAAGTCATGTTATTATGACAATAATATTTCCTGCCACCTTTTCGAAATGAGGGTGATATCAATAGTAGATTTTTAAATACTTGATATAGCATAATCATAGGACATTAGTGAGTGATGAACTTTCCTTGAGACTGAGAGGTACTGAAGTTAGACACTTCGACTTGCCCCTAGACTTTGGTTTCTACAAAAATATCATCATTGGTAGGCAAGAACAATGTTCAAAAAATCAATTGATGTTGGTATGCATAAAAATGTCATGCAATGCTTCAATTTTAATTATTACGCCTCTTTGTGTATTTTGCCCATTTTTTGGCAGTTAAAGGTATTTTCTTAATTATGAATGATTAAAAGTGATTTTTCTAGATTAAAGACAATGATTACTTTTCCATATTTAAATAAATTCTAAATAGTTTTGAAAATCTAAATAGAATTTATTTTGATTTATAGGTGATAAAAGAAAACACTTTCCTTTTCTTTTAACTAGACTTCTCTCTACGCCTCCCGGGCATGGCGAACAAACAAAAATGCTGCACAAAATGTAGAGCAACGTCGACAAAGAAAAATGCATAGGTGAACAGTGTTAAGGCCATCATGGCATGTCCGTACCAGTCGGGGGATGATCCCTGGATACCCCAAGAACAACCAAATACAGATAAAAATGGCAAAACCATCAGCAGATAAAAAAGACGGCAATAATCAAATCCTGGGACGGTTGGAGCTTCCCCGCCGGCCCATGACCTTGAAGGGAATATGCCCGAGAGGCAATAATAAAGTGGTTATTATCTTATTCCATGTTTATGATAAATGTTTATTTTACATGCTAGATTTGTATTGATTCGGAAACATCAATACATGTGTGTTTAATAAACAAAAAGGGTTCCTAGTTATGCCTCTCTTATAGACTAGCTTGTTGATTAACAAGATGATCAAGGTTTCCTGATCATGGACATTGCATGTTGTTAATAACAAGGTCACACCATTGGTGGAATGATGTGATGAACATTCATCCGAAGTATAGCATTACGATCAAGTCATTATGTTTATATTGCTATAACATCATACAAAGTAATCCTTAGTCCTTAGACCATGAGATCATGTTAATTGCTAACACCAGAAGAGTATCTTGATAACATCAAACGTCACCGTATGAGGTGACTATAAAGGTGGGTTCAGTGCTACGAAGGTGTTATGTTGAGGCTCATGGATCAAGAGTGGGATTTGTCCATCCCGATGACGGATAGATATACTCTGGGCCCTCTCGGTGATATCACACTGAAATAACTTGAAAGCAAGTGATGTGATCACTAGAATGTTATATCACGGGAACGAGAAAAGAGTGCATGCCGGTAACGAGATCAAACTAGGTATTTGGATGCCAATTATCGAATCTCGGACATGTAATATATCGCGAGACAAAGGGATTTAGTTACGACGTTAAAGGTTCACACGATCACAAGAGTCATCTTTGAATATGTAGAGTCGATACGGATCTCCAGTCCATTGCAGTTATTGATCAGAGAGGGGTCTCGATCATGTCTACATTATTCGCGAACCGTAGGGTGACACACTTAAGGGATACCGACACCATTTGGAGCAAATATGTTTCAGATAAAGATTTAAGAAAACGCTGGAATCATTTCGATGGAAACCGAAATTGTTTCGGGTGAAATTGCTGAAACTGGTTCTGCATGTGATATTGAAATGTTGCAGGGGGTTTTATGTGAATGTTTGTTAATTAATGTAATTAACAAAATTCTGAATAAAATAAATAAAAGAGTTTTATAAATTGAGAGTTGCATTTAATTTGGTGGAAATTAAATACATGTGAGTGGGATTTTGGGTGGAGGCCATGTTTATGTGAGTGGAGGTTCACCACATGAATGAAGGAGGAGAGTCCCCCTCATGTGCCGGCTATGGGAGGGGAGGGGTCTCCCTCCCTCCTATATAAAGCCCCCCTCTCCCCTCTCACAAACCACACCTCCTTGTGAAGGATCTCTCTCCCCCTCTAGTATTATTCCCCCAAGGTCTCGGATTAGCGAGATACATGTTCCCGCTGGCTTTATCTGGAAAGGAGTTCTTTGCTTCGCTGTTTTCTTTGGAGCGAGGGATGGAGGTTGTCGGGGTACCGGACGTGTGTGCAATCACGGATGCACTGCTGCTTTGTGGTGCTGGACTTGGTGGTGCTGGAGCTGGATCTGATGGACGTGCTAGAGCCGGACCTGCTGGACTTCATCACGATATTGAGATCGGCAAGTGTACGACTACATCAACCACGAGTTCCTACTCGTTAACAAAGCTCGTTGTCTACGAGGGTAAGTTCTCGTTGGATGTATGTCCACCCGTTGCTTTGTACCTAGTAGATAGATCTTGGCGTGTAGTTCACACCGTAGGAAATTTTTTGTTTTCTATGTTGCGGACCCAATAGTAGTATTAGAGCTTGATCTATGCATAGGTGCTTTGCACGGGTAGTACACATATGTTTATATGTGGGCGATGATGATCATGTTATTGCATCTTCTATGTACTTTGGATATTGGTAGCATAGTGGGATGAAGCGGCCCGGACCAGCCTTACATGTCATCGTACATGAGACCGGTTCCATGATTGACATGCAACTAGTTTTGCATAAGTGGCTAGCGGGTGTCTGTCTCTCCTACTATAGTCAATATCTGATTTACAACAATTTGCTAATAACTTGGTTATCCTCGTTGTGGTTCCATGTTCGTAGGTAAGACCGGTTCTATCTCCGAAAGCCCGAAGCCACGTAAAACTTGCAGTGGATAAATTAGAGGCGTCTAGTTTAGATCGTTGTTGGGCTAGTGTCATGATATGGTAATGTTGTAAGTAGATGTATGATAGATACTCTTACAACACACCTAACGTGTAAGTTCCATAGACCTTGGCCTTACACACAAAGGAATGACAGAGATCATACCACGATGCATATGATGGTGATCAAATGCATGGACCATATCATCTCACTTTACACATTAGATGTTTGCATCTTATATTGCTAGTTTAGTGTTTTTAGTAGCATTATAAGTTGATCCCTCATTTAAATATCAAGATAAAATGTGTTCTTCCTTAAGTATGCACCGTTCTATGGATCGTGTTTCGTGACATCACGTGATCATCGGGTGTTCTCAACTCTACGCTTTCATGCAACGGGTGTAAGACAATTTTACACACGCGAATACTAAGGTTCTTACTTGGCGAGCCTAGCATGTACAGACATGGCCTTGGAACACGGACTGAAAGGTTAAGCATGAGTTATATAGTTGATGTGATGACCATATTGATGCTCGCCTTTGAAGCTACACCGACTCACGTGATGATCGGACTTGGTGTAGTGGATTTGGTTCATGTAATCACCAAAAGGGCACGAGGGATGTCGTTTTTGAGTGGGAGTTCATTTCTAATTTGGATTAGTCGAACTCAATTTGTCATAAACTAAATTGAAGTGAATTTGCATAATTTGTTGTAGTCATTCGCATCTGTTCACTACCTTATGCTTAGTTTTAATTGAGATAATAGAACTATAGAATTCTGGATATTTACTTTACGAACTGGTATCGTATTGTTTTGGATGTCAATTTAAAGTTTAGAAGTCCTATTGCAAACTTTTCAGCAAACTCTATTTACTCCATGAAGTTTAATAAGTAGGATTAAATTAAGAGTAAGAATTCCAATATTAGTATCTAAAGTATCATGTTTGCCTCCATGATTATTGATATTCAAAAAGTTGTTTTAATATCAAGATTATATTGGAGCTAGAAATTGTTTCAGAAACCATCATGTGTGAAAGATATTGTGATATCTGAAACAATGTTTTTGGTTGCATTATGATAGAGTATAATTTAGCAAAATACATGTTCTCATATTGTATGAGAATTTGTGAAGGGTGGAGATGCTATGCATCCGAATCTCCCAAAAGGTTTCGGGAACTAAAATTATACTCGTCATTCTTCCTTATAGGCTATAGTAGCTTGATCATGAAAGTCGTCATGATAAGGATGAATAGAAGATGTAAGTAAAATGTTTACTACACTAAAAGATTACTAAAGAATGAATTTTTTTTGAAAGAATGCCAAACATTTGATGATGGTGATCCACTTCAAAGTGCAAGTCCAAAGGTATTAGTATTTGACTATATACACTTTGTAATATGTGTCATGTGAATGACACCACTATTGATGTTGATAGATTCTTTTAAAAGAAAAGGAATTGTTGAAAGAGAATCTATAAAATATTTAGTAGAAAAGAAAAGGTTGGAGATGTCCAACTTAGGTATATAGAAGATATACATGTTATGGCTGTATTCCTTGCTTGTTAAACAATGTGGTTCTGAGGTATTGGATACCAGTATTGGATACCGAATTGGTTGGTATGAAGTGTCATACAGGACAACACAATTCATGAACTACAATGGCCTAAGTAACCAGCAAGAGAATGAGTGATGATGTCCATCGAAAACAAATAAAGTGTTATTGTGTTTTTCGTTGTCATGAAACCAAGCCTTCAAGATTTGTTTAAATAATTGTTATTTTGTTCCGGTATCATGAGAACAATGGCTGTTCAAATAATTACCGTATTCCATAAAGGATGGATGAACTTTTACAAGTCTAGTTGGAGAAATCACATCCATAAACACTATTGCTAAAATGTCGCAAGACAAATGATTGAAAGATCACTTATGAAGTGACATCGCTGTTTGAATTATATTTGAAAGAAAACATGAAGAAACTCCATGTTGATGGAATTTTGGAGTCCTTGATTTTGATCAATTGACGCATGTGAGACTTTCCTCGAGATAATTGAAACTTCGTTCATAGGCCAAAGAGGAACGGATGACTAGCTTATTGGAAATTGTGCATGTTGATGTGCATAAGTCCATTATGTGTAGCCATATGCGATGGATCCTTTTGCTTCATATGCTTTCTTCAAAAATTTGAGTGAATATATCTATATATTTACTTAATAAGGAAGAAGTATGAAACATTTGAAAGTTGTTCAAAGACTTTCAAGATGAAGTGGAAAATCATTGTAACAAGAAAATAAAAGAGTTTATGATTCGATCATAAAGGAAGATATTTGAGTTACATGTTTAGCAAAAACACCTAAGACTTGAGGAATTGTTCCATGATTTGTGTTCCCCGATAAACCATAGGAGTATGGCATATTCGAGAGATGAAATCAAACCATGTTTGAGATGGTAAGATCAAAGGTGTCATTTATAAAACTGCCATTATGTTTTAAGGATTGAAGCTTTAGAGACTACCGCTTTTACACTGAAAAGAGCACCATCGTGATCCATTCAAATGACACCATATGAGTTATGGTTTGGGATAAAACCCGAATTGTCTTTTCTTAAATTTTGGTATGCTATGCATAAGTAAAATGTTTACAACCAAAGTCGGATAAGCACGTCTTTGTAGGTTATCCCAAAGAATTTGTTGGGAATTTCTCCATAACACCGAGGACAAAAGAGTTTGTTACTTGGAACGTCAAGTTTCTTGAGAAGGAATTTTTTCTTGAAAATTTAATTGGGAGGACAATAGAACTTTGATAAGGTTGTTGAACCTTAGCTATATGTGCTAAGTAGCGCGCTTGGAAAGTGTCCCGGTGGCGGCCACAATGCTCATGGCTCTCGTGATTACAAAAGGTGTGATCTCGGAGATTAGAGTTCCTATAGAACCGTGTGGGTCGGTAAGAATCAAATAGTAAGATTTGATAAGCAAGTCGTTACTGTTTTGACAATGATGAACCGACTACATGCAAAGAAGCGATGATGGGCCCTGACTCCATAAAATGACTAGAAGTCATAGAATCCGTGATAGTATCCATACACGAGAAAACAAGTTTCTGAACTTGGAAGACCCTACGGAAAGGCGTGAAGCCTATCGGTCGTGTTTGGATCTATAAAGAAATAAGACATGGATGTTTAACATCTATGAAATAGTCGACATGTCGGAAAGAAGTTTACGACAATGTTCAAGGAGTTGACTATGACAAGATTTGATCTTTCATAGCGATATATTGACGGATTAATGTAGCAACCACTACATATAATTTGGTATATGGTAGATGAATAAACAAAACAAGGTTCTTCTAATAGAACGGTAACCTAGGAAATGTACATGACATGGTCCGAAGGGTTTTGTTAATTCAAAGGGTGCTAAAAGGGCATGTAAACTTCAATAGTTGAAGTAAGCATAGCGGAGTTGGAAACTTCACCATGATGAAACTGTTAAAAGAGTTTAACTTCATCGGAGATGATGAAGATGCTTGCATTTGCAAGAAATTAAGTGGGAGCACTGAGACATATTTCTAACACATTATGTAGAGGACATATTGTTGATTGGAAATGATGTATGTTGAGTTGACACAAGTTAAGGATTTCATTAAAATAAGATTTCGATGAAAGACTTGGGCAAACCCAGAATATTAGGCATCAATATCTATATGGATAGATTAAGGCGATAATATGGTTGTGCTAGACATACATATATAAGATATTGAAAGGGTTCAATATGAGATATTGAAAGGGTTTAATATGGAAACAACAAGAAAGGTTCTTGCTGCATGGAAAGAATTGTATTCAGATTCAAGTGTTTCAATACTTGGTGAGTAAAATCACATGAAGATTCTGATCGATTATACCATGATATGTATATATCCAGAATGTCCTATGCTCTAAATGTTATGAGCATATACCAGAATGATTCATAAGATGATCATTGGACAATAGTAAAGATGTTCTTATGAGCTTTGGAAGAACGAAGAATATATCATGTATAAGTGACAAATAGTTAAACGTAGTTCATTGTAAAGTGTTACATTGATACTAGTTTTGTCACAAGATACAAATTAAATTTATCTCAATTTAGACTATGGGTGGCACAATATAATGGAAAGGATGTTCCATGATGGATTTGGATGAGTTCCAAAGTTGAGACATTGTGACGGATACTACAACAAAAGGCTAAGTATATGACTGCTATAGTAGCAGCAAAGGAGGGCATTTGTGTTAAGTAGTTTGTTATCAAACTAGGTATGGTTCAAAGTGGGCTAATACTATGAAGATATATTGTGTGACAATAATATCAACATATTTTGAGCCAAACTAACTAAAGGTCTCACCAAAAGACCAAATCTATACAATGCCATCTCATTTGAGAATGAGTGATGCGTAGAGACGCAAAGACATGCAAATACACACGGATCTGAAACTGTCACATCTGGAGATTATGTTAACCACTAGCAATAGCGTATATGCAACACCAGAAAGCCATAGGTGTTCAATGCGCAAAGTTTTTCAAACTAGATTATTGACTCTAGTGCAAGTGGGAGACTGAAGGGAATATGCCCAAGAGGCAATAATAAAGTGGTTATTATCTTATTCCATGTTTATGATAAATGTTTATTTTACATGCTAGAATTGTATTGATTCAGAAACATCAATACATGTGTGTTTAATAAACAAAAAGGGTTCCTAGTTATGCCTCTCTTATAGACTAGCTTGTTGATTAACAAGATGATCAAGGTTTCCTGATCATGGACATTGGATGTTGTTAATAACAAGGTCACACCATTGGTGGAATGATGTGATGAACATTCATCCAAAGTATAGCATTACGGTCAAGTCATTATGTTTATATTGCTATAACATCATATGAAGTAATCCTTAGTCCTTAGACCATGAGATCATGTTAATTGCTAACACCGAAGAGTATCTTGATAACATCAAACGTCACACCGTAACAGGGTGACTATAAAGGTGGGTTCAGTGCTACGAAGGTGTTATGTTGAGGCTCATGGATCAAGAGTGGGATTTGTCCATCCCGATGACGGATAGATATACTCTGGGCCCTCTCGGTGATATCACATTGAAATAGCTTGCAAGCAAGTGATGTGATCACTAGAATGTTATATCACGGGAACGAGAAAAGAGTGCATGTCGGTAACGAGATCAAACTAGGTATTTGGATGCCAATAATCAAATCTCGGACATGTAATATATCGCTAGACAAAGGGATTTAGTTACGACGTTAAAGGTCCACATGATCATAAGAGTCATTGTTGAATATGTGGAGTCGATCGATCTCGTGTCCCTGTAGATTATTGATCAGAGAGGGGTCTCGATCATGTCTGCATTATTCGTGAACCGTAGGCTGACACACTTAAGGGATACCGACACCATTTGGAGCAAATATGTTTTAGATAAAGATTTAAGAAAGCGCTGGAATCATTTCGATGGAAACCGAAATTGTTTCGGGTGAAATTGCTAAAACTGGTTCTGCATTTGATATTGAAATGTTGCAGGGGGTTTTATGTGAATGTTTGTTTATTAATGTAATTAACAAAATTATGAATAAAATAAATAAAAGAGTTTTATTAATTGAGAGTTGCATTTAATTTGGTGGAAATTAAATACATGTGAGTGGGATTTTGGGTGGAGGCCATGTTTATGTGAGTGGAGGTTCACCACATGAATGAAGGAGGGGAGGAGTCCCCCCCCCTCATGCGCTGGCTATGGGAGGGGAGGGGTCTCCCTCCCTCCTATATAAAGCCCCCCTCTCCCCTCTCACAAACCACACCTCCTTGTTAAGGATCTTTCTCCCCCTCTAGTATTATTCCCCCATGGTCTCGGATTAGCGAGATACATGTTCCCGGTGGCTTTATCTAGAAAGGAGTTCTTTGCTTCCGCTTTCTTTGGAAGCGAGGGCGGAGGTTGTCGGTCTGGGGACGTGTGTGCGATCACGGATGCACCGCTGCTTTGCTTGCTGGACTTGGTGGTGCTGGAGCTGGATCTGATGGACGTCTTTGGGCGGACCTACTGGACTTCATGACGATCTTGAGATCGGCAAGTGTACGACTACATCAACCATGAGTTCCTACTCGTTAACAAAGCTCGTTGTCTACGAGGGTAAGTTCTCGTTGGATGTATGTCCACCCGTTGCTTTGTACCTAGTAGATAGATCTTGGCGTGTAGTTCACACCGTAGAATTTTTTTGTTTTCTATGCTGCGGACCCAACAGACCTCGCCAGAGCACGTCCCTCCCCCGGCCGGGCCTCTACCCCGCGCCCCGCCCGTCTGGGCTCCCGCACACCTCCTCGTCCGGGTGGGCCACGCCGCCCGACCCACGGCTAGGCTATATCGCCTGCCCTCGGCTGGCCCCCCCACACCGCCTGCCCGACTAGGTCACGTCGCCTGCCCCCAGCTAGGCTTCGTCATCCGCTCTGCTGCCTCCCTGGCACCCCGCTTAGACATGTTGCCGCGCTCCCACCCCAGCCAACCACGTGGGCTTCATCCGGCCAGCTCCCTCGATTGACGCTGCATCCAAGAGTCGATGGTATCGATCCTGGATGGCTCCCCTGCTCCAATCAGGCCAAATCGACACCCACACATTGGATTCCCAAGAGATGTACGAGAAGACAAGGAAGCCATAAGACAAGGAGTCGACGCATGTACATTGTGGCCATGCTGCCTGTACCACCACTACGTACTAAATAGTTCTACAATGTACATGACACATACAAATAGTGTAGTTAGACATGTGGGGCAAACCTTGTTTCCTTGGCATCCTTTATAAATGCACCAGAGAGGTTCACATAGAGGAGGCCATATTTGTCATCCAAAGATATAAACCATTTGCGAGCATTACTAGAAAGAGATAAATATAATAGCTTTCTTTTCACCTCATCATGAGGAATACCAGAGAGTTTAAATAGAGAGAACATATCTTCAATTATTCGTACATGCCCCTGAGCAGTTTTACTTCCATCTCCCGTAAATTTTTGTTTCATAACCTCTTTGTAAATACCAATAGGGATTTGATATTCCACTTATGGCTCAGGAGGTTTACCAACCTTGTCCTTAACAACGTTAACATATTCATATAAAGAAAGTTCCACACTTTCATGACCAAGGAAATCCATGATAAAATAATATAGCAAAAGTAAAAAATAGCTTTGAAGTTTCCTTACCAAACAAACCTAACAATAGTGCGATGCTCCCCGGCGACAACGCCAGAAAAGTATCTTGATGACTCCCAAGTGCAGAAGATCAATTGTAGTACCTTTCAATAAGAAAAGGTTGTCGAACTCACGAGGAGCTGAAGGTATATGTTAGAAAGTTTGATAAGTAAAGCAATAAACGATGCAATGGTTTTGTGTTTTAGATTTATAGTTTGCAGTAATATAAATTGCTGAAAGTAAATTGTAGTAAATAGATGCTCTTAATAAGAGAAAGTCCAATCCTCTGTGCAGCAAGAGGGCAAGCTCAAGTGTATGTTCTTATATGTGACAAGCATTTCCGAGGGCGTCATGGATTACTTAGATTATATATTTTTACACAATATGGTGAATATCTTGTCAAGTCACTACTACAGAAAAGCTTATCACTAGCGCACGACACATGCTATCCATGGCGCACAGCCCGTGCCCCACTGTTCATCATGCCACTTATTTTTTTATCATCGGCACACCGGCCCGTGTGCCAAGGATAATATAAATATCAGTGGCGCATCCCTAGCCATGCGCCACGGATAACGGCCACCACACGAATATAGTTCCATTTTCTGTGGTGCACTCCGTTGTCATGCGCCATTGATGCTACACCTTGGTGCACCACTGGTATTTTTTTGATTATATTTTTTACGCTGCCCTTGTATTTGTACAGGTATTATACAAGTATTATACACACAATGATATGTTGGGTTCGCAGCATAGAAAACAAATTTTTTCCTATGATGAGAACTATACGCAAGATCTATCTATTAGATATAGAGCAACGGGTGGATATACATCCATGGAGAACTTACCCTCGAAGACAACGGGTTTTGTTAACGAGTAGGAACTCGTGGATGATGTAGTCGTACGCTTGCCGATCTCAAGATCGTGATGAAGTCCAGCAGGTCTGGCTCCAACATGTCCATCAGATCCAGCTCCAGCAAGTCCATCACCACCAAGTCCAGCACCGCAAAGCAGCGGTGCATCCGTGATCGCACACACGTCTGGTACCCCGACAACCTCCGTCCCTCGCTCCAGCAAAGGAGCAGAAACAGCAACTCCTTTCCAGATAAAGCCACCGGGAACATGTATCTCGCTAATCCGAGACCATGGGGAAATAATACTAGAGGGGGAGAGAGATTCTTCACGAGGAGGTGTGAGTTAGAAGGAGTAAGAGGGGGTCCTTTTAGGGCTTGTTTGGTAGGAGGGAAACCCAGGCTTTTCCCAGGGAAATAAATCCACTAGTAGGGAGGTGGGGAATAATATCCTGATGATTTAAACTGGTTTCGTGGATTCCCGATCGGGATTTGATTCCCCGGGATAAAAACACCGGTACATCCAAACAAGCCCTTATAGGAGGAGGGGAGGGTGTCCCTTCACCTCCCCCATTCATGTGGTAGTGACCCCCTCCACATTAAAATGCCCCTTCACATTCTCTTTTAAAGTCTCCACTTTAAATGCATTAAATTTCTCCAAATTT
This sequence comes from Avena insularis, assembly GCA_023614405.1. NCBI lineage: Eukaryota > Viridiplantae > Streptophyta > Magnoliopsida > Poales > Poaceae > Avena > Avena insularis. The sequence goes on from CM042690.1 coordinate 150,401,555, forward strand.
AATGCTCTCTCATTTAATAAAACTCTTTTATTAATTTTATTCAGAATTTTGTTAATTACTTTAATTAACAAACATTCACATAAAACCCCCTGCAACATTTCAATATTACATGCAGAACCAATTTCAGCAATTTCACCTAAAACAGTTTCGGTGTCTATTGAAATAATTCCAGCGCTTTCTTAAATCTTTATCTGAAACATATTTGCTCCAAATGGTGTCACCCTACGATTCATGAATAATGTAGACATGATCGAGACCCCTCTCAGATCAATAATCAGAAGCGAGACCTGGAGATCCATACTGACTCCTACACATTCAACAATGACTTCTGTGATCGTGAGAACCTTTAATGCTAGTAACTAAATCCCTTTGTCTCATGATATAATACATGTCCGAGATTCAATCATCGGTATCCAAATACCTAGTTTGATCTCGTTACCGACATGCACTCTTTTCTCGTTCCCGTGATATAATATTCTAGTGATCACATCACTTGCTTGCAAGCTATTTCAATGTGATATCACCGAGAGGGCCCAGAGTATATCTATTCGTCATCGGGATTGACAAATCCCACTCTTGATCCATGAGCCTCAACATAACACCTTCGTAGCACTGAACCCACCTTTATAGTCGCCTTGTTACAGTGTGACGTTTGATGTTATCAAGATACTCTTCCGGTGTTAGCAATTAACATGATCTCATGGTCTAAGGACTAAGATTACTTCGTATGATTTTATAGCAATATAAACATAATGACTCTGATCGTAATGCTATACTTCGGATGAATGTTCATCACATCATTCAACTAATGTTGTGACCTTGTTATTAACAACATCCAATGTCCATGATCAGGAAACCTTGATCATCTTGTTAATCAACAAGCTAGTTTATAAGAGAGGCATAACTAGGAACTTTCCTTTTGTTTATTAAACACACATGTATTAACGTTTCCAAATTAATACAATTATAGCATGCAAAATAAACATTTATCATAAACAAGGAATAAGATAATAACCACTTTATTATTGCCTCTCGGGTATATTCCCTTTAGTCTCCCACTTGCACTAGATTCAATAATCTAGTTTGTAAACTTGTATATACAACACCTAGGTGTTGAATATACGTGTTTGCTAGTGGTTAACATAATCTCCGGATCTGGCACTTTCAGGTCCGTGTGTATTTGCATGTCTTTGCGTCTCTACGCATCACTCATTCTCAAATGAGATGGCATTGTATAAATTTGGTCCTTTGGTGAGACCTTTAGTTCGTTCGGGTTAAAATATGTTGATATTATTGTCATACAATATATCTTCATAGTATTATCCCACTTTGAACCACACCTAGTTTGATAACAAACTACTTAACACAAATGCCCTCCTTTGCTGCTACTATAGCAGTCATATACTTAGCCTTTTGTTGTAGTATTCGTCACAATGTCTTAACTTTGGAACTTATCTAAATCCATCATGGAACATCCTTTCCATTACATTGTGCCACCCATAGTCTAAATTGAGATAAATTTAATTTGTATCTTGTGACAAAACTAGTATCAATGTAACACTTTACAATGAACTACCTTTTAACTATTTGTCACTTATACATGATATATTCTTAGTTCTTCCAAAGCTCATAAGAATATCTTTACTATCGTCCAATGATCATCTTATGAATCATTCTGGTATGTGCTCATAACATTTAGAGCATAGGAAATTCTGGATATATACATATCACGGTATAATCGATCAAAATCTTCATGTGATTTTACTCACCAAGTGTTGAAACACTTGAATCTTGATACAATCCTTTTCATGCAGCAAGAACCTTTCTTATTGTTTCCATATTGAACCCTTTCAATATCTCATATATGTATGTTTGGCACAACCATATTAGCGCCTCAATCTATCCATATAGATATTGATGCCAAATATTCCGGGTTTCCCAAGTCTTTCATCGAAATCTTATTTTAATGAAATTCTTAACTTGTGTCAATACAAGATATATCATTTCCAATCAACAATATGTTCTCTACATAATGTATTAGAAATATGTCTCAGCGCTCCCACTTAATTTCTTGCAAATGCAAGCATCTTCATTATCAACGATGAATTTAAACTCTTTTAACAGTTTCATCATGGTGAAGATTCCAACTCCGCTATGCTCACTTCAACTATTGAAGTTTGCATGCCCTTTTAGCCCCCTTTGAAATTAACAAAACCCTTCGGACCGTGTCATGTACATGTCCTAGGTAACCATTCTATTAGAAGAACCTTGTTTTGTTTATTCAACTACCATATACCAAATTATATGTAGTGGTTGCTACATTAATCCGTCAAGACTAAATATTGCCATGAAAGATCAAATCTTGTCATAGTCAACTCCTTGAAGATTGCCGTAAACTTCTTTCCGACATGTCGAGTATTTCATAGATGTTAAACATCCATGTCTATTTCTTTATAGATCCAAATACAACTGATAGGCTTCACGCCTTTCCGGAGGGTCTTCCAAGTTCAGAAACTTGATTTCTCGTGTATGGATAATATCACGGATTTTATGACTTCTAGTCATTTTATGGAGTCAGGGGCCATCATCGCTTCTTTGCATGTAGTCGGTTCATCATTGTCAAAACAATAACGACTTCTTTATCAAATCACACTACTTGATTCTTACCGACCCACACGGTTCAATAGGAACTCTAATCTCCGAGATCACAACCTTTGTAATCACGGGAGCCATGAGCATTGTGGCCGCCACCAGGACACTTTCCGGCGATGTGCTACTTAGCACATATAGCTAAGGTTCAACAAACTTATCAAAGTTCTATTGTCCTCCCACTTAGCTTTTCACAAAAAATTCCTTCTCAAGAAACTTGACGTTCCAAGAGACAAACTCTTTTGTCCTCGGTGTTATGGAGAAATTCCCAACAAATTCTTTGAGATAACCTACACAGACGTGCTTATCCAACTTTGGTTGTAAACATTTTACTTATGCATAGCATACCAAAATTTAAGAAAAGACAATTTGGGTTTTATCCCAAACCATAACTTATATGGTGTCATTTCAAAGGATCACGATGGTGCTCTTTTTAGTGTAAAAGTGGTAGTCTCTAAAGCTTCAATCCTTAAAACATAATGACAGTTTTATAAATGACACCTTTGATCTTTCCATGTCAAATGTTGTTTGATTTCATCTCTCGAATATGCCATACTCCTATGGTTTATCAGGAAACACAAATCATGGAACAATTCCTCAAATCTTAAGTGCTTTGCTAAACATGTAACTTAAATATCTTCCTTTATGATCAAATCATAAACTCTTTTATTTTCTCGTTACAATGTTTTTTCACTTCATCTTGAAAGTTTTTGAACAATTTTCAAATGTTTCATACTTCTTCCTTATTAAGTAAATATATAGATATATTCACTCAAATTTCTGGAGAAAGCATATGAAGCAAAAAGATCCATCGCATATGGCTACACATAATGGACTATGCCCATCAGCATGCACAATTTCCAATAAGCTAGTCATCCGTTCCTCTTTGGCCTATGAACGAAGTTTCAATTATCTCGAGGAAAGTCTCACAAGCGTCAATTGATCAAAATCAAAGACTCCAAAAATCCGTCAACATGGATTTTCTTCATGTTTTCTTTCCAATATAATTTAAACAACGATGTCACTTCATAAGTGATCTTTCAATCATTTGTCTTGCGACATTTTAGCAATAGTGTTTATGGATGTGATTTCTCCCACTAGACTTATAAAAGTTCATTCATCCTTTATGGAATACGGTAATTATTTGAACAACCATTGTTCTCGTAATACCGGAACAAAATAACAATTATTAAAACAAATCTTGAAGACTAGGTTTGACGTCAACGAAAAACATAATAACACTTAATTGTTTTCGATGATCATCATCACTTATTCTCTTGCTAGTTACTTAGGCCATTGCAGTTCATGAATTGCATTGTCCTGTATGACACTTCATACCAACCAATTCGGTATCCAATACCTCAGAACCACATTGTTTAACAAGCAAGGAATACAACCATAACATGTATATCTTCTATATACCTAAGTTGGACATCTCCAACCTTTTCTTTTCTACTAAATATTTTATAGATTCTCTTTCAACAATTCCTTTTCTTTTAAAAGAATCTATCAACATCAATAGTGGTGTCATTCACATGACACATAGTACAAAGTGTATATAGTCAAATACTAATACCTTTGGACTTGCACTTTGAAGTGGATCACCATCATCAAATGTTTGGCATTCTTTCAAAAAATTCATTCTTTAGTAATCTTTTAGTGTAGTAAACATTTTACTTACATCTTCTATTCATCCTTATCATGACAACTTTCATGATCAAGCTACTATAGCTTATAAGGAAGAATGACGAGTATAATTTTAGTTCCCGAAACCTTTTGGGAGATTCAGATGCCTAGCATCTCCATCCTTCACTAATTCTCATACAATATGAGAACATGTATTTTGCTAAATTATACTCTATCATAATGCAACCAAAAACATTGTTTCAGATATCACAATATCTTCCACACATGATGGTTTCTAAAACAATTATTTCAGATCCTAGATAATCTTGATATTAAAACAACTTTTGAATATCAATAATCATGGAGGCAAACATGATACTTTAGATACTAACATTAGAATTCTTACTCTTGATTTAATACTACTTATTAAACTTCATGGAGTAAATAGAGTTTGCTGAAAGTTTGCAATAGGACTTATAAACTTTAAATTGAAATTCAAAACAATACGATACTAGTTCATAAAGTAAATATCTAGAATTCTGTAGTTCTATTATCTCAATTAAAAACTAAGCATAAGGTAGTGAACAGACGCCAATGACTACAACAAATTATGCAAAATCACTTTGATTTACTTTATGACAAATTGAGTTCGACTAATCCAAATTAGAAATGAACTCCCACTAAAAAACGACATCCCTCGTGCCCTTTTGGTGATTACATGAACCAAATGTACTACACCAAGTCCGATCATCAGGTGAGTCGGTGTAGCTTCAAAGGCGAGCATCAATATGGGCATCACATCAACTATATGACTCATGCTTAACCTTTCGGTCCGTGTTCCGAGGCCATGTCTGTACATGCTAGGCTCGCCAAGTAAGAACCTTAGTATTCGCGTGTGTAAAACTGTCTTACACCCGTCGTATGAAAGCGTAGAGTCGAGTACACCCGATCATCACGTGATGTCTCGAAACACGATCCATAAAATGGTGCATACTTAAGGAAGAACACATTTTATCTTGATATCTAAATGAGGGATCATCTTACAATGCTACCAAAAGCGCCAAACTAGCAATATAAGATGCAAACATCTAATGTGTAAAGTGAGATGATATGGTCCATGCATTTGATCTCTATCATATGCATCATGGTATGATCTCTATCATTCCTTTGTGTGTAAGGCCAAGGTCTATGGAACTTACACGTTAGGTGTGTTGTAAGAGTATCTATCACACATCTACTTACAACATTACCATATCATGACACTAGCCCAACAACAATCTAAACTAGACGCCTCTAATTTATCCATTGCAAGTTTTACGTGGCTTAGGGCTTTGGGAGATAGAACCGTTCTTACCTACGAACATGGAACCACAACGAGGATAACCAAGTTATTAGCAACTGGTTGTAAATCAGATATTGACTATAGTAGGAGAGACAGACACCCGCCAACCACTTATGCAAAACTAGTTGCATGTCAGTCGTGGAACCGGTCTCATGTACGATGACATGTAAGGTTGGTCCGGGCCGCTTCATCCCACTATGCCACCAATATCCAAAATACATGAAAGAAGCAATAACATGATCATCATTGCCCACATATGAACATATGTGTACTACCGTCAAAGCACCCTACGCATAGATCAGGCTCACGATACCCTTTGTTGGGTTCGCAACATAGAAAACAAAAATTTCCTCGATAAGAACTATCGCCAAGATCTATCTACTAGATACGAAACAGGTGGATATACATCCATGGGGAACTTACCCTCAAAGACAACGGGTTTTGTTAAGCAGTAGGAACTCATGGATGATGATGTAGTCACGCTTGCCGATCTCAAGATCGTGATGAAGTCCAGCAGGTCTGGCTGCAGCATGTCCATCAGATCCAGCTCTAGCAAGTCCAGCACCACCAAGTCCAGCACCGCAAAGTAGCGGTGCATCCATGATCGCACACACGTCCGGTACCCCGACAACCTCCGTCCCTCGCTCCAGCAAAGCAGAGGAAGCAACAACTTCTTTCCAGATAAAGTCACCGGGAACATGTATCTCGCTAATCCGAGACCATGGGGAAATAATACTAGAGGGGGAGAGAGATCCTTCATGAGGAGGTGTGAGGAAGAAGGAGTGAGAGGGGGGCATTTTATAGGAGGAGGGGAGGGTGTCCCTTCATCTCCCCCATTCATGTGGTGGTAACCCCCTCCACATTAAAATGCCCCTTCACATTCTCTTTTAAAGTCTCCACTTTAAATGCATTAAATTTCTCCAAATTTAATGCTCTCTCATTTAATAAAACTCTTTTATTAATTTTATTCAGAATTTTGTTAATTACTTTAATTAACAAACATTCACATAAAACCCCTTGCAACATTTCAATATTACATGCAGAACCAATTTCAGCAATTTCACCTAAAATAGTTTCGGTGTCTATTGAAATAATTCCAGCGCTTTCTTAAATCTTTATCTGAAACATATTTGCTCCAAATGGTGTCGGTATCCCTTAAGTGTGTCACCCTACGGTTCGTGAATAATGCAGACATGATCGAGACCCCTCTCAGATCAATAATCAGAAGCGGGACCTGGAGATCCATACATGTCCGAGATTCGATCATCGATATCCAAATACCTAGTTTGACCTCGTTACCGACATTCACTCTTTTCTCGTTCCTGTGATATAATATTCTAGTGATCACATCACTTGCTTGCAAGCTATTTCAATGTGATATCATGGAGAGGGCCCAGAGTATATCTATCCGTCATCGGGATTGACAAATCCCACTCTTGATCCATGAGCCTCAACATAACACCTTCAGAAAGTAATCGAACCCACCTTTATAGTCACCCTTTTACGGTGTGACGTTTGATGTCATCAAGATACTCTTCCGGTGTTAGGAATTAACATGATCTCATGGTCTAAGGACTAAGATTACTTCGTATGATTTTATAGCAATATAAACATAATGACTCTGATCGTAATGCTATACTTTGGATGAATGTTCATCACATTATTCAACTATTGTTGTGACCTCGTTATTAACAACATCCAATGTCCATGATCAGGAAACCTTGATCATCTTGTTAATCAATGAGCTAGTTTATGAGGCATAACTAGGAACTTTCCTTTTGTTTATTAAACACACATGTATTAACGTTTCCAAATTAATACAATTATAGCATGCAAAATAAACATTTATCATAAACAAGGAATAAGATAATAACCACTTTATTATTGCGTCTCGAGTATATTCCCTTTATGATAGTGATAATACTTTATCAGATTAATCAGAATTCAAGACAGATCAGTAGTGTGAACAAATAGATTGTTGCACAACTTTAGGTCCCGATACCGATCGAGTAGCAAGTTAGTCATCACATTACAAATCAAGTGTTTACCTAAACTATGATGAAATACAGTAGATCCGCAATGACGATGAGCAAGGCAGGGTACACGACAAAAGCCTTCGTCTGGTTCTTTCACCTAGCTTCCTCTCACGGGTGGTTCCTCCACATAGCTTCTGCCATCTCTCTCGTCTTGTACCTTTGTAGTTGTTGCCACTGAACTTGTTCATATGTTTCAAATAACCCTCCCACTCGTCGTAGACTCCTGGAACCCAACCTTTGTACACCATGTACCACTTTGCCATCTGTGTACAGAAGACAGATAGTATATTATGCAACGAAAAGCAAATGGTTGACATGCATGTTCACAAAAACTACAAAACTACAAAATGAACATCATCATGCAGATCCATTGCAACAAATATGAACTAGGGCCTAAGACAGAAAATCATAGGGATTGTGTTAGTGAGCCACGTAGGATGCAGAAGATATGTATTTGTGTACATCACAAGGCTCACTAACACCGCCCACAAGACCACATCCAAAATCAAGGCACACCTGTAGTGGTGCCCTATCATTTTAATCATTGGCCACTACAACAGATAAGAACCAAAACTATAAACATCAAGGGACGGTGTTAGCGAGCCATGTAGGATGCACAAGATATTTATTTGTGCATATCCCAAGGCTCGCTGGCACCGCCCCCAGGATCACATCCGAAATCGAGGCACACCTGGGGCCCGAAAATTTTAATCATTGGCCGTTGCAACAAGTAAGAACCAAAAATATGAACATCAAGTACTAGGGCCTCATACTTATGTTGGACACAAAAATCACAGGGACAATGTAAGCGAGCCAAGTAGGATGCACAAGATATGTATTTGTGCATATCACAAGGCTCGCTCACATGGCCCCCAGGATCACATCTGAAATCGAGGCACACGTGTATAGTAGCGCCCTACATTTTAATTATCGACCATTACAACAAGCAATATCTGTACTAAGGGCTTCATACTTATGTTGGACACAAAAATCTCAAGGATGGGGTAAGCAAGCCAAGTAGGATGCACAAGATTTATATTTGTGCATATCATATGGCTCGATCACACCATCCCAGGATCACATCAAAAATTGAGGCACACCTGTAGTGCCCCAACATTTAATCATATCCTAAGAGAATTAACATCAAGTAGGTCCAGAATAATTAAAAGCAACACAATTAAGCGTCAGACGATTCATAGCCCTAATAAATACCATTGATATCGCTTATATAACTAAGTCTAATGACTATCAAAACAATATATATATAGCTGTAGGAACATTGTCTATCACAATAATTAAGTTCAATGACCGTATCGTTTCTAGCTAGGCAAGTTACTAATCAGTTTACGACGTCAGACACGACTATCGATAGTTCGGAACTACATGCAACTATACTATGAAAACATCAAGACTTCTGACTTAGCACAGGGAACATTAGTACGCCTCCTTTCTTCATGAACTACCTATCATCACCCTATGTTTCGAGGCGTTTTTATATCTCACGATTTTGCAATTTAATGCCGGTGTAGTAGAAGATCCCCTCCCCCTTGTGCGTACATCATGATTGATCATTTCCGACATTTGAGTCTGGATGCGAAAGAAGTGTTCTATGAGATCGTCATTCGTGATGGTCGCCAAATTTTGGGCCCACTTCCAGAGTTGAGATGGCAGTGTAAGCATTTGTTGATCCCAGACAAACCTGCTCATGTGATAGAGGATGTAGAAGGCCTCCTTTTGACTATCTTTCGGCTGCTTGACGCAGGGGAATTCTATTACATGGCTAAACACGTGTTTGCCTTCCCTGACACCCCCTCTTGCCGAATTAGCCTCCATCTAAGGCGTAGCCATTGAGAGCATCATCTATAACACTCTATATGTTGTTGTATTTCTTCTTTGTAAAACTTGCCGAGTCAAAATACGTGGCTTATGAAAGCTTTGGAAAAATGTTGATGAGTGTGCAGTATTTGTTTCTGTGCAAAATAATTCAAACGAAATGTATTGGAAAAATGATGGAAATCTAAGAAAACATGTTACGATGGCCAGCGAATACGTACTATACTTACTCGGGAAAGAAAGGCACGTGAAGGTAATCCTTCTTTCTGTTCTTTAGCATGAAGTCTCAAAGGTAATTCTCCATGAGTGCCTGGTCCCCAGGGTTCAACAAGATCCTTTCAAGCATGTAGAAGGGGTCCGCTATTGTGATGCCCTAGGTTCTCTCTCGACCTTCATCTCCATGCTAAGTGAGTATAGGCGGACTAGGGTATAGTCCATCCATTTTGAGTGAAACAAATTGAAGATGTCTTCAAACCATAGGAAGAACAGATCCGCATGGGTGTATCGACAAAGCCCTTGACCTCTATCACCTTGACCAAGAAAAGATGGTGTGGTGGAGTTTTTTATTCTTTAAGAAGGAGCTCCTCTTGAAATAGAATAGTGTCATGCAGACTCCACATAGATGGACTCATCGCTTTGAGCATCCTAGAATCCAACATCAGCTTACCCACTATGCATTTTCCACAAGACATCCTTGGCTTCATATGGCACGTCGTCCTGAGCCCGGATAGTCTTCGCCACCTTCAGAGTTGGCTGGCTAGCAACCTTCTACTTCTTACTTCTTTTCCGACCCTTCTTTTGTTGAGTAGGGACTGCTAACTCCTCACCGGCCACCTGGTATAGTGTGCTAGGGCTAAAAACAATTCTACCATTGGCTTGTGGAGCATCGATGATAGCTATAGGCATCTCTTGAGAACTACCAAAGACAAGACGCTTCGTGCACATACTGGGACCAGTTAGATTGTTGTTAGTGCGGCCAAGGGTTCTTCAATAGAAGGCATGTAAATTTCATCCTCGGTGCCAATGTTGAGGAATGCATCGATGTTATCATCATTGATGTTGTCGTGTGGCATATCCACATTAGGTGGTGGCAGCGGCCATGGTCGTGCGACGGCCTTGCCATTGCTTCTGCTAGTGGCGGCGGTGATGTCTATGAGGTGGTGCCTACCCTCCATATGAATCTAGGTCTTCGACCATACCAAGGACCAGCCATGGCATTTTCCGAGGGCTTTATGTTCATCAGCTCCCTTAGGTTGAACGGGGGGATCGAGGTCATTGCAGCTCCACAACACCCGAGCCATGGAAACCTTGAACATTCCATCAAGCATGGAATTGTTGTGGAACATGTGGTTCTTCGGTTGAAAGATCGTACCCTTGGAAACATCCTTCAACTCGCCATCCACATACTGCGAGAGAGTGCAAGCAACGTCCTGCGAAGAAACATATTGGGCATCAGAGATATGGTGGTCATCAAAGGCAAACGAGATGAAGTCATCGGCTAAGCCTCCAAGACGCTTAGTTACCGTGGTGATGGCTTCGAGCTCGGCTAGTGTCGAGGCACCGCCGAAGGTGGCGAGCGTGCAAGAGATGGAGGGACTGCTTACTGCCATGGTGTCGGCTGGCATATGCTCCATTGACCCCTCGGGTGCATTAGGACAAAGCACCGGCTGTGCCGCCGTGTTGTCGAGTGGCATCACCAGTGCGACCGATTGCGCCACGCTGTTGGCGGCTGAGGTCATCACCGCCAAGAAAAGGTCGGCTGCCATGTGGAATCCATAGGTGGGGTCACCAATGTGAACCACGTCGGTATATGGTTAGTCGTGTTACTGTCGGTCAAGCTGGGTAGAGGTATCGACCCTTGTCGACCTGCCCGGTTCCAAGCATCAAACCCATCCAACAAGGAAGGTATGATCTCGATCACCTTTTATCCCACTCGGTTGTCGATCAGCTGTGGCATAGAATCCACTCTTCTCTTGATCTCTTCAAACTCGCATCTTTTGTTAGCCTCCTTCTTCATCTTTCTCTCCCTTCTAGCCTTGGCATTCTCTTTGTAGTAGTCCCTCATTTTCGTGGTCATGACAAGGCCGGACACACGACCACCTGACATCGACGGCTTCCACTTCTCCTTCTTCTTGTAAAGGTTGGTCGCCCTATTGAAAGGACTTTCCCACGGCTCCGTTGACCCCTGTGAGAAGGAGCCCGCAACTTCATTTAATTCAGCATGCTCTAGAAGGAAGAGGTGTACCCGTTTAGAAATTTGGCTTCATTATTAATTATAACGCAATCGACTTGAGATCCGGGGTAAATTCCATACCAGATGTTTCTCGAATTCCCTCACATTCTCATCATCGGTAATGAATTCCTTCATTACTAGGTGCATATAGTACTGAGCCCGGACAAAGTTCCTTGTCTACCGGTCCATGAATTTCTCCCACGGGTTTTCTTTACCTAGACGTCTAAGCTTGGTATCCTACTTGTCCCAAATGGGATGTACTCCTCTATAACCGCCTCTTCTGCAATGGTGGTTGCCTATGTTCTGTTCCCGCATCTTATTCCCCCACATAGTCCAAACTATGCCTATATTAGAAGCCACCTTCATCTTTAAAAGGATAAACTCTTCTTCGTCAACCCTCGGCTCGTGCTTCTTGACCTCCTCGTAGCTTTGACCCTTGTCAATCCGGTTCTTCACCCGGGTTATCCTGCTGCTCAAGGTGGTGCTCATCTTCGCGAGGGCTAACTAGTTTGCCTTACTCCCTTTGAGATTTACATTGTCGAACGTATCAAGGAACTTGTATCATTGGTGAAGCTTCTGGGTGAGGAGATCGTCCAAATGCGCTTGCTCGGGTGCCTGTAGGTTTCCCATGTTGAGCGAGATGCATGGTGTCCCAGACGAGGCACCCAATTTTTACGTCATACCCTTTGACAAGATCTTTAGGCGCCAAGGGTATGCTACCAGCGCTCACTTTGGTAAAATCCTCCTGGTCGGTGCCGAGCACTAGCGGCTATCGCTCCTTCCTTTGCTTCTTGGCTTTATTAGGTTGGATACTACTCCCATCCATGCATTTGCCACTAGTGGTCTCACCCTCGGCGCCACAAGCGGTGGTGGCATCATCCTGGCCACCACCACTATCAGTGGTTTCGTCATTGTCATCCCCATCTTGCTCGGTGTCATACATCTTGGTGTCGCCCTTGTTGCCCTGACATGATGCTATCTCCGCCTGCTCCGCGTCCCGGTTAAACTCGTAGAACTCCTTGTTACTCTCTCGGGCTTCTTATAAGATGTTTCTAGGCCGAGATGTGTTGGACCTATCGTTGTTGTGTCCAGTCGACATGCTAGTACTACATAAAATATGCAACTAGTTAGTACAAAAATCCACGGAAAAATCCGGCATGACCTTTTCTAATGTTTTGACGTAGGATGACCCATTTTTTGCCGAAATGGAAATGAATCGACATTTCAGCAAAAATGGGCAACTCAATTAAATTCCCTGCACAAAAAATTCCTACATAGGAAAAAACAATGCCACATCTCTGCCAACATACACAAATATACCTACATTAGTATTCCAAATCCAAACACAAACGATATCTCTTGGAGTAAGCTAGTTGTTGAACAATATATTTGCAGCAGTATTCCAAATATTTACTCAAGAAGATGGGGAGCTATAGCAGTACTTATACTCTATATTCACAGAATATATTTACACAAGCAAAATAAACCTGATAAAATCCAGAGCAGTAAATAAAGCTTCGATACCATTCATCATAGCTACTCATAGGATTACATGAGAACTTAGTTATAGGAGATCACATAGTACCAGGTGTTGGTCCACGCAGAGATAAACAAAAAAATCACCTACGTAGTGCTCCCAAGAACTAGCTCAGGTGATAGGCCACGAGATTACCACTAGACGCGCAAATGCAGAACTTGATGTAGCGCGTCGAAGAAGTGCCAAATGATCCCATGTACAGCTCCTCCAGATCCCCACGAGCTCCTCCACAGGATCCCCACGAAGTCCTTCAACTCTAGCATCGCACGTGCAATGTCTCTACTGGTATTCACACATACAGAAAGGAGCTCCAGACAGAGGATTGCTAGATCATGTCTAGCCCGAAATGATAGTGGAGAAAGTGACGTCTAGGTCAGAGACTATCCTTTGTCACTCCACTTATATAGACTCCTAGTTGGGCTCAACGCTTAAGGCCCATCTAGGCCGTATCCCAATCTTCACATGGATCTAATCCACGTGGGCTCATTTCCCTTATGTGACCCTATAGCTTCACGTACACCTAGAGACGACATGAGTCACCACTCCGAGTCAATAGATGGTAGCGGACTCTAGCAAGACGTGCCAACTCCCAAGCGCTATAAAGTCAGAATACGAACCTTTCTTAGTGTGACTTTTGTCCAGGTCCCTTTGCCTCATGATATACCTGATGAGCTATAGGCGAGTTGTTGCCATCCCTTTAATAGCTCAATTCTCTTTTGTTCTATGATATACGATGCACTAGACAAACACTTAGTCTAACTTCTCAGTTAACACTTAAATGAGTCACGCATGGCCATGCTTATGAATCATATCACATGAGAGGGCCCAGAGAATATATCTCCATCATGAAGGGGCGAATACCACCTTGGTAATCCATGTCACACAACTTGATTCACAACCAACTCGAACTCTACCTTTATAGTTGCCCATTTACGGAACAGTGTTTGATAGAACCTAAGATGGCGATCCACAACTCGGATCATGCGATCACCTCAGGTCAAAGGATTCCATTGCTTGAGACTGCAAATGATAACATGCTCGTTGCATCTCGACTTTGGGTCAATCCGACTCGCTAAACTCTTTAGCCGAGTCCGTGTAAGATGGAATAGCATCATCATGCACATGACAAGTGGGACCTAGTCATCAGCCAACTTTCACATTAGTATAAGTTGTGTGTCCATCACAACCTCAATGACCAAGGACATATAGCATGAACAACATAAATATATAGTTCCACAACCGAATCACATATTCAATAATACATATCAAATGTTCATACTAGGACAACTTAATAACTTTATGAATATATTGGAAATCATATCATACATGCTTGCCTCTAGGGCATATTCCAACACTAGGAGGACACTTGATAAAATTCACATGACAGTACACAAAAGTAACAATCTAGTGAAGCAATATACTCCAAAAATCTAGGCTTGGCTAACCACTGAAATAGTCTTGTTTGCTTGCTGATTTACTTATACTCACAATATTTTAAAGAATCACATACAAATTAACTCATTGCATAGCTGTGATTAATAGTATCTAAGGTGGATGAACGCCAAGCTTTCACCTGAATAGGGTACTACCAAAGATGTTTTCCTTGATCTATAAATATTTTTATAGTATCTCAATTAAAAGGTTTTACTACCAAAGGAAAAGAAAGAAGATTTTTATGAACGGTTCTGTGACATATAAGTATAGTCGTAGATGCAGGACACAACTTTAAGTGATGATTCTAGCTGTTGATGCATGCTATCAACAATAAATGCACAAATCCACATCTCTACTATTATCACTTCAAGCATACGCTATAAACTAGTCATAGTGTTGAGCCTAAAAAGACATCCATCATGAGTGGACTTATCAACCAGGAATTAGTACCGTAGAGATTATGAAACCTAGAGAAGGCTGATTTATGCACATACAACCGTGCAATGACAGGCATGAGTGTGATGTATTCACCAGTGGTTTTAGAGAACAAAAATGCAATCAACTTAGGGATGTTAGCTGACCACACAAGCTTATGCATAGTATATATATATTGTTCCCTAGCATAGTAAACTTTACTATTGGCATATGTTAGCATAAAAGAGTTTGTCTAACCATGTCTCACATAAATGGTCATCAAATGTGTCTTGTTCTTAAGACCGATGTGTTAAGTGTCAAGAGCTTCACTAGTCTTAATAGGTCAAATATGATTATTTACCCAAAAAGAGAGAATCTAGTGTGTCGATAAAATTTATATGCGCTTGAAAAAAATCATGAATAGTTAATTACATTCATTGATGACATGAAATGATCAAAATGCAATAGAACGATGTCAGCTAATTTGTTTTGCATATCTTTACTATGGGTTGCACCGCTAATGATATTTTAGTTTCAACAAGCTATCCTATCAGAGTCCAACCAATAAGTTTAGTATATTAACCAGTCCACATTAGAGATTTGGTATTGGCATATTGTATTTATTTTTCGGTGAATATCAATTATGTTACATTCTGAACTTCAGCCGTTTTAGATATAGATATGCAGCATGAGATGTATTATTGGCGTGTGGTTAACACGTCAATGCACATAGTTTATGGACTTGGCTTTTGAGGAAGAGGGGAGCGCTGGAGACTTTGTTCGGCTAATAGTCAAGCAACTCAGGGACATGATGTTTATCCAGGTTCAGGCCCCCAGAGGGAAAACCCTACTCCTGCTTGTCTTTTCTTGATTGATGAATGAACCGAGTGTTTACAATGGTGTCTTGATGGAGATGGTGCACATATGTAATTTGGCGGGTGTATGCGCTAGGGTTTACGATTCTCCTCCTCGTTGTTCCCTCCGAACCTTTATATGAGGAGGCTAAGTATCAGGATACAACCGAGTCTGTTATGAGTTAGGGTTGGTTCTTTAAATTTTCTATCTAAACTTTGCTGTGTCCATCAAGGATTCACATCCTTCATGGGCCTGGGGCCACCCGAATCTTCATGGGCTTCAGTATTAGCGGCAGATCATCGCATGGGCTCCTGTTGGGCTGAACCGGGTAGGCCAATCTTAGGCACCTGTAGGGCATACCTATGCCAATTATAATGTGGCCATTATTAACTATAAATATAGAATGGTGGATTGAACCCTAGCTAGCAGTAGGGGATCAATGGGGGAGTGGAGGGAGTAGGTACCTTGCACTAGCGGCAGGAGTGGGCAGCGGCGGGAGCAGCGGCCCTGCTCCTCCTTCTGCTCCATCAACAGTGGTGGCCTCCTCCTCCTTCTGCTCCGTCGACAACAGTGGCCTCCTCCTCCTTATGCTCCGTCAACAGCAGCAGCCTACTCCTCCTTCTACTCCTCCCTAGATGGCGATGGTGGGATCAACAAGGATGGCGGCGGGATCGACAATGAAGAATGGGGAAAAGTGAGGAAGAAGAAAGGGTCGCGTTCATGAGCCCTCCGTGCTAGCAAAGCTTTCACTACATGCTAGCAAAGGTTCCACAAATATCAATGGCGCATCTCTATGTGGTGTGCCACAGGTAAGTTATCTGTGGCACACCTCTAGAGATGTACCACTAACACTGTGCACTTAGTACAAAAGTGTCGCGCACTGTGTGGTGACAACAGCACTATACCATCGTAGTGGCAGCCCACCTGATCCTTTACCTAAACCTGGGGCAGCCAGGTTTAAATCCTGTTTGTCTCAGTTTTTTGTTTTATTTAAAATATATTTTACTTACTTTAGATGTTTAAACATATATTTTAAATATTATAATTTGCAAGAACAAATATTTCTAATGAATTCTATGCTTATTACAAAAATTCATATAAAACCTTGTACAAACATTTAAAATAAATTATATGCTTATAATTAAAATAGAAAAAGAACATACATTTGCAAGTAGAATATAATTTATGTTTTATCCATAAACATTTCTGAACAACCAACTAATTAACACACAAATATCATAATAGTCTTTTTGAATGCATTCACACACACACGTCGCTAGCGTTTCACAATCTTCTTGCCCTTCACAATCTTCTTTCCCCTATTCCTCGCAGTTTAATAATTTAGCCCGGGAATATCGTGACTTCTTCTCGTGAAGGGACAACCTATAGCCAGTAGGGTGGTGATAACCCCCAAGTGGAGGGGATCACCGTAGTACCTCTCAATGTGGAGGTAGGGTATCGCTCCGTAGGAGCAAGAAGGAAAAGCTATCTATTCTCTACAATTAAAGTGTCACAAGTTTTAGTTGATTATGCACTAAAGAAGTTTTAAGGAATAAGATTGTGGTTTTAATTGTTGGAAGTTTAATGTAACAAAACAAGAATATAAAAGTGTCCCAATCCTCTGCAATGCAAGAGGACAAGACAAGGGTTTTCTTTTATAGGAACAATGGACATGGGTTCATGGGTTCACTTAATCCTCTCATCTCCAACTATGGTGATTATCATGTTATAGATAGTAAACGTACACCCAATTGTCATGTTTTAATGATACTTTTATGGTGGCTAGATGTCATAAAACATATAGGTGAAAGAAGTACTCCTTTGTGTTGCTAGGTCACCCTTGCAATAAGGCTAGTATTTGGTTTGTGTCACACGGCACATCATACTTCACCCTTTTTACCCCTAGATAAAGGATGTTGGGCTGCATTTCTTTCACTCAATACATATGTCGCTATAACTCGGCCACCCATTACCTACATACATCATACTTCTTAATGGAACATATTATAAACACTAGTGCAATGATTCATATGTTGTGATATGTTGTGAGTATTATCACATCTCTCTCATCTACCCCCACTTGGCGGTGTCAATCACCTCATGATATGGATAAACAAGGCATTATGTATAGATCTAAACCATTACATGCATCATAGAATATCCCCAAAGTATGACAAACGATACAAGATCCAACACAATGGTAAATGAATAACAAGTAATATCTCATAACACAATATCCACCATAGGAATTACATAGATAGATCCATACTCATGCAAGGCACAACATATGGACTTCAGCAATGATCATACATGGAGAGATTAGATCAAGTTACCACCATAAACCCAAAGTCCAGGGGTGGACTATTGTAACTACCTCGGTGAATTACGCTCTTAGTTACATGCCTGGATGAGCGAAAGTGGTTAAAATAGTACGGTGGGGCCCAGGGGCCACTCACAGGTAGACCTTTCGGCCGTCCCAACCACTTTTAGACACCGGGACAAGAACGAGCGGCGTAATCAGCAGGCGAAGGGATCAACTACATACACAAGTGAGTATGTATGCAAGCCACATACAACAGTCCTCAGAGCCACTCCATCTAAAAGAAATAGAAATATTGCAACGCCATACGGCAAGATCCAAATATCCTAGATAGAGATAATATTTTAGGATAGCTCCTCATACATCAAACATTAGAGTATCAGGCGGAAGCGGAAAACACGATCCGAGTACGGATAAGAAGCAAATCGGCATAAGATGCCACATAAATAAACACATCCCGCCCATAGATCTCACGGATCCCCGTTCCCGGAATCTCTACACCGAGTGATCGTTGCCAACATCATCCGTCTCCTCCACCCAGTATCCATCTTGTGAGTACACCTATTCATCTGAATCAAACAATTTATTGTGTGAGACCCTAGGGGTACTCAGCAAGTCTTTATGCCTCTAAAGGGAACATATACCTGGGGTGACGCAATTGCAGTAAAAGATAATAACTAACAAGTCTATAGATACTCGCTAACCATCCGCCTAACCAATGATAGACGAATGTCCGTTAATTAGTAATAACAGTTATAACAGTATAATTAACAGATCCATCCTCCTTCTCGCTTACCAACGAGAAGGCGGACGAACAACCCACATCATTTGGCAGTTTTATTAACCATTCCATGAGTATTGCACTATTTACTAGTCAGGTAATTAGTCAAATTAAAAGCGGTACTTTAGTTGTACTTGTCTATGATCGAGAAACTGTGCTCCAAGTCGTCCATAACCGCGGATACGGCTTTCAGAAAGATTTACCCTACAGGGGTGCACAAATAGCAACACACACTCGATCAACCTCGGAAAAACCAAATCAAAACCCAACGAGGCATTCACGACAAAGCGATCACAGGATTCAGAAATATTTCAGGGGGCCACCCCATTAAGCTACCCGCAATGAAGTTGGCCGGCTCCGAGACGGACCCAAGGTTTGCGCCAATGGCTGTAAACGACTGGGAACCCGCAAGTGTGACTGGGCTTGTCGATACCGCAAAAACACTCCGCAATCCTATACAGTACAGGTGCTCCTCGCACAATCTTAAATAAAGCAGTAAAGCATGGCATAAGTACAGGATAGTAATAAATCCCCAAACTACTTTGTGGCCCCAAGAAATAAGAATGAATCAGGCTCTGGCTCAAGGGGGTCCATAAGGCCTCCCGGATGTGGATAGTGCGAATAGTCAAGGAACAGGAATCAAGTACTCGAGGTCCTACGGGACACAAGTGAGCATAAAAGCCAAATAACAGATATTGCTCACCGGTGCCTCTTTCATTAGTTATCCCATTACTACTCAGGTTAAGTTGTTTAGGTACCTCGTTATCCATCAGACACTCACATACCCTACACATGCTGTTCTACGACTCGGATGGCCCAAAAAACTCCTGTAGTAATGGCTCATGGGATGGAGGAACAAGCTTCGGTGGGGTTTAAAAGTAAAGGCTATGCGGTACTTGGGATTCAATTTAATGCAATCGCGACTCAATGATGCAAGAATAAGATATAGGCAATAGGTACTATATGTATGCAAGCATGTGGTAGTGCTTGCCTGGCAGCTCAGTTGAAGCGAGAGTCGGATCTGGGTAGTGCTCCTGGGATTCCTGATGTATTCCCTGCTCGGCGTATATTCGAAGAAGAACCAAACAAATAAGGGCCAACATAAATAAAGTGCACAAGCATGTGAATTAAAGTGCGACAAGCAAACAAGCATGCCATGATGAATGATGCACAATTTGCATGGCAACAAAGTAGCATGGCATGGGTGAGGTGTGGGGTACAAGATTAAAGCATTTTATTAAGTTTTTAGTCCGATTTGCTCTCATAAAAATTGCTGTATACTTTATTTTTATATGATGCATGCTGCAATTCAGAACATGGAACGCATACATAGAACGGGCTCGTCATGCTGATCGATTTAGACATATTATTTGTCGAATTTGGAGTTATAGAATTAAAGTTATTAATTAATTAGGAAAAGAGCAATTTCTTGTAATTTTAATCATCTCGAAATTTGAAAGTGCTCAAATAATATTTTGAATAGCATATTTGAATTCCTCTCATTTTTCTGATTCAAAAACATATATTATATGTATTATTTGGAATTATAACACAAAAGTTATTATAAATAGAATTTAAATCATATATAAAACATTTCTAGAAAATCATTTGATTAAAATAGATAAAGAGGCCGAAACTTTTGTTACTCAGGAGAAACTTAGCCCGAGACACTGACGGGTGGGGTCGGCTGCTGAGCTGGTGGGAAAAACGACGCATCGGCTTTTCTCACCGAGGGCGAAGCTAGCTACTGAGACAAACGGGTGGGGTTAAGGGGTGGCGGGGCCACACCGGCGATGTCTGTAGGGCGGACGTGGCGAGCCGTCCGCTGGGCGTGAAACAGCGGAAAATAGGAGTGCCTTTTTGTAAAAAGGTGGAGTGGCTGACTGGTGGGGCTCGTGGACCGCGGGTTGGAAGGGATAGGAGCCCGGGGGTTTTTCTGCAAAACTGCTGCGGCTGCTGTTCTGACGAGACTGAAACGACGGAGAACCCGCGGTGGTCCGGTGATCTTGCACGGACGGTGGCGATGGAACCACTGGACGAAACGAGGTGCCGTCAAAAGGAAACTTGCAGAGGGATGAACGGGCTACACTTTCTGTTCAGCAAGTGTGCACGGAGGCGGACCACATCGACCGGAAAACGCAGAAGAATAGAGGTGCGCGCGGGTTTGGTGTTACGGACGCGCGACTGCAGGCGCGCATCGGACAACATGAGCGGCGGTGCACGGAGGTTGCTCGATGGAGCACGGCGGCGAGCTAGAGAGGGAAGGGAGATGTCCGGGAGGGAGGAGATGCTCACGTGAGTGCGCCCGCGAAGCCGTGGCAGCAGGGGTGGCGGGGTACGGTCGTGGTGCTGGCGGTCCGGTCCTTCGGCCACCTCACGGACACGGCGGCGACAGCGAGACTCCGGCGATCTACTGGCCACCTCAACCGCGCGGATCGTTGACGGCGAAGCCGGGGAACCTTCTGGCGGGCTTGGCTGGCCTGGGGGCAGCAGATCAAAAGAGGGAGGGGTTGGCCGAGCTCGGGCTAGGGTTTGGCATGGCTTCAGCCATGTGAAGAAGGAGAAAGGAGGGGCTGTGGGGATCTGGAGCTAAGGGGAAGGATGACGAAAAGGGAGAGGGTGGAGGCACATGGGGAGGGTTGGCTAGTTAGGTGAGGAGAAGGAGGGAGGGATAGGTAGGGGTAGGGTTTTCTCTCTCTCCTCTCCTCTCTCTACTTAGCTAGGAGGGGGTAGATCACCAGGTTAGGAGGGGGTTGGTGGCTGAGCTGGCTGCTCATCTTGCCAAGCAAGCAAGGGTAAAGGGGAAGGGTCGCTCGGCCTAGATTAGAGGGGAAAAAGGGGAGGTGAGAGAGGCTAGGGTTTTGCTAGGTATAGATAGAGAGAGAGAGGCAAAATGAGCTAGAAGAGAAAGAGAGAGAGGGGTGAAACATGGGTGCACAAAAGAGATTTTAGACCTAGATGAGAGTCTAGGATTAGAGCACATTTTTGAATTATGCAAGAATTCAAAAGGCTTTGAAAACAAGAGAGAAACCACCTAGGGTCATGTCGTTTTATGTGACTAGAGTGGCTTGATATTGCATGCACTAAAGGAGTACAGGCATGCGGCATTTTTGTGACAACAAAAATGTATATGCATGTATGTGAGGTAAGGTGGCAAAACAAGATTTGCTATAATACAAGAATTGAGGAGGACATGATACATGGCATAAGATCTAGGTTTGGATCAACCCATATGCATGCATGTGTAGATGGTGGACAAGGTGAATGGGATAGATGGAGGAGCTAGGGTTTTGGAGAAGATATGAATAACAAAGAGGTTTGCACTAAGAACAAGGAAGGAACCAAAAGGACCAAAATATAGAGAGGGAGGTGGAAGGGAAGGTGATCTTGCATGGCCCATGCATGTATAATAAATGCCATGTTTATTCTTGTAAAAACAAAATAAAGTCTCATGGCATTGATTCACATGCATTCCAAAAATATGGATCTAAGGTCAAGCCAAAAGGAATTAACAAAAGGATGTCCCATGTGGAGTAGATGGAGATGATCATATTTGAATATAATTTGGATTTGCTAGTGTGTTTGTTCCACTAGATGTTTAATAGTCTCAAAAATATCCCAACATGAGCATACATTCAAAATAATCCATATGGGAGCTTGAAAAGGGTTCCACTCACATAACATGCAAAGGTGGCTCCACATATTAATAACGTGAAAACAACAAGGTGCTAGTGTGGAAGCATATAGAAATAGAAATGTGTCCATCCCTATCCACATGAGCTAGAGATAAACTCAAATAAAACGCAATGCTCACATATGGTGGAATGGTGGGATGATGGGGTGGTGACAAGAAAGGTGATGGAGTTAATAAAAGATATGCCCCAACTCAGCTTGCGCATCAAGCATTTATCAAGAACCAAATACAATATATCAAGACGCAAATACGATTAATAATGCATAAGAGATAAGAACCAAATGAAAAGGGTTTTATATGATGCTCAAATGCAAGGTGGCATGATGACATGAGCATGATATAATTATGATGCAACAATTATATGTAGGAAGTAGCCATTATATTATTAGATCAAGTAGCATTACAATTGTTAGACAATTGGGATGCTACAACTATTCTCCTCTCATCATGAAGAGTGATGATGAGGCTTTGGTGAAGGAGGAGAGGCGGTCGGAGGCGATTCCGACAGCGGTTCCCCCTCCAATCTTCCTCCGATGGCGGCCAGCAGACTCTCTGTTCTTGGTGTTTTCTATCTCTGCCTCCTCTATCTCACGTTCCCAAGTGGCTTCATCAACGGAATGGTGCGACTACTGCACCTTGCAGAACTTGATGGACTTGTTGCGAGTCCTTCTTTCTGCGACTTCAAGGATTTTTGTGGGGTGTTCTTGATAAGACATGTCTTCTTGGAGATTGATAAGCTCATGGTCCACGGTCCTGCCGGGATCCTTGAAGCACTTCTTGAGTTGAGAGATATGGAAAACATCATGGACCTTGAGTTTTTCACGGAGCTCAAGAGCATATGCAACTTCTCCTCTTCTTCCACGAATTTTGAAAGGACCGATGTATCTAGGAGCCAGCTTTCCTTTGATACCAAACCGGTGCGTGCCTCTCATGGGAGTGACACAAAGGTAAACGAGATCACCAGGGACATACTCCATGTCCGTGTGCTTTCTGTCATAGTTGCTCTTCTGGCGACTTTGAGCAACCTTCAGATTTTCAAGAATGATGTGAACCTTCTACTCCGCTTGAGTTACTATGTCGGGGCCAAACAATGTTCTTTCACCTGCGCCCGACCAACCAATCGGAGTTCTGCATTTGCGACCATAGAGAGCCTCAAATGGTGCCATCTTTAGACTTTTCTGGAAGCTGTTGTTGTAAGAGAATTCAGCATAAGGAAGACATTCTTCCCACTTCATGCTGAAAGAGATGACGCAAGCACGGAGCATATCTTCTAGAATCTGATTGATCCTTTCAACTTGTCGTTGCGATTGAGGGTGGTAAGCTGTGCTGAAGTTCAATTTTGTTCCCAAAGCATTTTGGAAACTTCCCCAGAACTTGGAAGTGAAGATGCTTCCACGGTCTGAACTGATCTCAAGAGGAACCCCATATAGAGAGACAATTCTGTTGATATAGAGCTCAGCCAACTGAATTGCAGAAATTGTTTCCTTGACGGGAAAGAAGTGAGCCACTTTAGAAAGTCTGTCAATGACAACAAAGATTGCATTGTTGCCCTTCTGCGACCTTGGAAAACCAGTGATGAAGTCCATCTCTACTTTGTCCCATTTCCATTCCGGAGGTTTCAATGGCTGTAGAAGACCGGAATGTTTCTGATGAACAGCTTTAACTCTACGGCAGACATCACACTCCGAGACATACTTGGCACAATACCGTTTCAATCCAGGCCACCAATATTGTGTTTTCAAGTCCATGTACATCTTAGTGCTGCCAGGGTGGATAGAAAGAACAGAATCATGCGCCTCCTTAAGAACTTGCTCTCTTAAACCCGGGTAGTTCGGAACAAACATCCGGTGTTCAAAGAAAAGAGTGCCTTGGTCATCGACGTGGAAGGACTCATACTTCGGAAGTTGAATGTTGGAGATGATCTTTTTAGTGTAAGGATCCCCAAGTTGAATGGAGCGAACTTTTTCTTCCAAGAGAGGGGTTGCCAGAAGGTTCAGAAGATACCCTTGATCCACAATTTCAAGGTTGAGCTGACGGAATTCCTCGCACAAGAGAGGCTGTTGTTCTTCCACCATGAGGTTGTTGACATAAGCTTTTGGTGAGGCGTCGGCCATGACATTAGCTTTGCGAGTGTAGTTGATGGTCAAATCAAAATCATTAATTGCTTCAATCCACCTCCTCGTGAAGGTTGAGATTAGGCTGTGTGAAGATATACTTAGACTCTTGTGATCGTAAAAGATTTCTAGCAGTTTGCCAAGCAAGTAATGCCTCCATACTTTCAAAGCAAAGACAACTGCTGCGAGTTCGAGGTCATGTGTAGGATAGTTGATCTCATGTGTCTTCAACTGTCGAGAGGCATAAGCCACAACTTGTTTTTCTTGCATAAGGACCGCACCCAATCCTTGCAATGAGGCATCACAGAATATCTGGAAAGGCTTTGATGTATCTGGAGGAATCAAGACTGGTGTGGAAGTGAGCTTCTCTTTGAGTGTTTCAAAGCTTGCTTGACATGCAGGAGTCCAAAGGTAATTCTTGCCTTTCTTGAGGAGATCGGTAAGAGGCTTCGCAATCTTCGAGAAGTTCTGAACAAAGCGACAGCAGTAACTATCCAAACCAAGAAAACTCCGGACTTCTTTGACATTTACAGGAGGAAGCCAGTCAACAATTGTCTTTACAGTTTCTGGGTTGACGGCAATGCCCTTGGCAGAGATGACGTGACCAAGATAGGTGACTTGAGGCAGCCAAAACTCACATTTGGAGAACTTTGCATACATGCGGTTCTCACGAAGCTTGTTTAGGACACACCGAAGGTGTTCTTCATGTTCTTCCTTTGACTTAGAATAGACTAGGATGTCATCCAGATAGACCACAACAAACTTATCAAGATACTCCATGAAAACCGAGTTCATAAGCCTCGAGAAGGTGGCAGGTGCGTTGGTGAGACCGAAAGACATGACCGTGTACTCATACAGGCCATAGCGGGTGGTGAAAGCTGTTTCAGGAACATCTTCCTTGCGAATCTTAATTTGATGATATCCACTTCTCAAGTCAAGCTTAGAGAATACCACAACTCCAGATAGCTGATCGAAGAGATCATTAATCCGCGGAAGGGGATATTTATTCTTGATGGTTTTAGCATTGAGAGCCCGATAGTCCACACAAAGTCTATCAGTCTTGTCTCGCTTCTTCACAAAGATGGTTGGGCTACCCCAAGAAGAAGTACTGTGCTGAATGAAACCCAACTTCTCTTGTTCATCCAGCTGACGTTTGAGTTCAGCCAACTCAGCAGGACCCATTTTATAAGGCTGCTTAGAGATAGGAGCGGTACCAGGTTCAAGCTCAATCACAAACTTGACCTCACGGTCAGGAGGCATACCCGGTAACACTTCAGGAAAAACATCTGGGAACTCACAGACCACCGGAACACTCTGAATAGCTTCCATAGCACCATCATTCAAAGCCGCCAAAGAGAAAAGCTGAATTGCAGGAGTCAGACTTGGAGAATAGACTATATGGCCTTCAGGAATTTTCAGAGAAACCGAGCGTTCAGCACAATCAATCACAGCTGCATTTGCTATTAACCAATCCATGCCCAAGATAACATCAATGTCAGAGTTGCCCAGAATAATTAAGGAAGCCGGGAACGAAGAACCACCAATCTCAATTTGATTGCCATGGCTGATTTTAGAATATGCCATTGTTGCTCCAGGAGAAAGGACCATTAACCGCTTAGGGAGAGGATCCATAGGTAACCCATTGACATCAGCAAAACTTGTGGAGACAAAAGAATGCGATGCACCAGAATCAAACAAAACTCGTGCAGGAACTGAGTTAACAGGAAGCATACCCATCAAAACTCCAGGTGCATGCTCAGCTTGAGCGACGTTGACACAGTTGGCACGAGCAACAGTAGACCCGGGCTTAGTGTTGATGTTGAGGGCCCGAGGTGGAGGTGCACGAACCATAGAATACCTTGCCGCAGGTCTTGGAGGTGGTGGAGGAAGAGCTTTGTTGTTCATTGGACAATTCCAGTGTTGATGCCCAGTGTTTCCACAAGTGTAACAAGCACCAGGTGGACGTGGAGCAACATAGCCAGGGACTCCGCCAGGCGCTCCAGGGTAGTTGTGGTTATAGCCCCTGGGAGCAGCAGCGAAGGAGTTTGGTGTCCTTGCCGTGTAGCTTGAAGGTCTTGGTGGAGCCGGGAGCGACGGCGGGGTGTTAGGAACCCAGACACGATGCTTAGAAGGAGCTGACATAGCTGAAGAGCTTGCTGCATCACGACTGTGTTTCTTGGAATCCTCGAACACTTGCCTACTTGCTTCTTCCTACAGAGCTGTATGTTGGAGTTCTAGAAAAGACCCCGGCCTTGCATGAGTGATTGCATATTTGATTGATGCATTGAGCCCTTGTCTGAACCTCTTTTGCTTCTTCTTATCATCAGAGATCTCATCGCCACCATACCGATAAAGATTCATGAAGTTTCTGATATAGGTATTGACATTGTCATTGCCCTGCTTGAGGTTGAGAAACACTTCCTTCATCCTCACCATGACAATTTCTAACAGATATTGCTCTTTGAAAGCTCCAGTGAACTGTTCCCAAGTAGGCTGAAAACCAGTGTAGTTTGCCTTGAGGTAATTCTCCCACCACAGAGCTGCATCTCCCTTCAGAAGGTGAGTGGCACATTTTACCCATTCTTGCTCAAGAACATCAGCAGTCACCAGTAACCTTGACATCTCACGCAGCCAATCATCCGCATCAAGTGGCTGATCAGACACCTCAAAGTGGCGCGGGTTGAACTTCAGGAAGCTTTTGATGTCTCCTCGCTTGGGAGGTGGAGGTAGTGGAACAAACTCATTCCTCCTGACACTTTCTTCAAATCGCTGTTCTGGATTCATGTGTACCCAAGGCATTAGCAATACTTGCCAACGCAGCCCCCAGTTCAGGTGGTATGTCCTCCTCAGAACGGCGTGGTGGTGCCATCCTGCGATTGATATAAAACACAAGTCAGTACCATAATGGAGAATAATAATAATCCAAAATAGTACCAAGATGGAATTAACCAAGATTTAAAGGATACAAATTGCTAAGATGATATTACAATATCAACAAAGTTCAAAGCACCTAGAAGGTATTAAGCATATCGCACACGACTGAACAAGGAGTGTGGTACACAAGCTAACAAAGAAAAAAAAATCCGAAAATTTCGGCATTAAAATACCACTGTATGCGCAAAACCACTTAACGAATCAAGATTAGTAACTCTACCAATTCAATATACAAGAGCGAATGATAAAAGTATTGGTATGGTCGCGACTCCATCCCGCACTCAAATCATTACTCCGCACATGAATAAGTAAAACACATATCCCAACACCTTCTTTTTAAGATGAACCTAAAGATTAGTAACTATGGAAACGAATACCCCAAATAAGATAACATCGGATAACAAAGAGTAAGGCAGATCGCGCCGGTATACAATGAATCAGATAGATCATGTCGGTTTCCAAAGGCCTGTCGGTATGGAATTTTCTATAACTATTGGGATGCTACAACTATTCTCCTCTCATCATGAAGAGTGATGATGAGGCTTTGGTGAAGGAGGAGAGGCGGTCGGAGGCGATTCCGACAGCGGTTCCCCCTCCAATCTTCCTCCGATGGCGGTCGGCAGACTCTCTGTTCTTGGTGTTTTCTATCTCTGCCTCCTCTATGTCGAGGACTCCATGTGGGATCCTTATATAGGGGGTTTTAGGTCAAGATAACTCCGTGGGCGAAAGAATGAGATCAGACGACCGAGGAGGAAAAGAGGGTTGGTGGCGCGCCCACTAGGGATGGGGCACCACCTAGGATATTTTGGGACTCCTGGCCCTCCAGGTGAGTTTCTTGTATTCCAGATGCTTGTTGTGGATAAATATTGACATCCCCAAAAGCTCAGGTCCATTTGACTCCGTATAGGTCCTAAAACATCAAAAACATTGAAAACGGGGTTTTCTGTCCTTCCGGGTTATAACCAAAATAAAGAGCATCATTGGTAAATCCCCAAAAATCAATGTAAAACATGGATATAACATTATACATGATACAAATATGTGGATAAACATGTTAACAAACTACAAAGTTCATGTATGCATTTTACATGCATCAGGTGGTCCTTCTTCTCTTCCAAGTAGTATGTATGTCGATGTCCTCTTCCATCTTCGGGTCACCATATTTGTCAAATTCTTGCTTGTTGGCGACTCCATCCATTCCAATGATGCTCTATTTGCCCCACCTCAGGACAACATGGCTAGGCTTTGCCGGGTCGGTAATGAAAAACCATTGGTCCACTTGGCTAGCGAATACCCACAACTCATTTTTAGCGGTGACGTTCGCATCGATAGTTACTGATTTGGCTTTGGGTATAATCATGGTTGTGAAATACCAATCTTATTTTTGATGTTCTTGGCCCATCTAGTTTGGAACATCTGCACCTTTTCTCCATAGTAGTCGATCTCCCAGATCTCCTCAATCCTTTCGTATTATATTTCCTTGATGGTAGTCGACTCACTGGTGAAGCATTGCATTATTACTCCTGAGTTCTGATATGTGTTGTTCTTGTCCTTTTCCTCATTGTAGAATGTGTAGACGTTTATGTTGTATGCCTGATAGGTCCTAAGGTTGTGTGTGGGGTCCTGTGAAGGTGAATATGAGTTTTTCCTCTTCCGTATGAGGACTCTGCGGGGGATTATTTAGTAGATTCTCCTTGAACCACTACATGAAGTTGGAGTTGTGCTCTTATTATTTATCCCTCCATCATCGTTCAGCCCAGGTCATTGTACTTCTTCTCAATAAAGATTTTGTGCTCTCTGCACCAAGGGTCGACCAATTCTATGTCTTATAGCATGACTAGGTTTTCCTTGTCAAAATCAGCGCGTCGACCAGTGTGGTAGACATGCATTTCATGGTGACCCTCATGGTGACCACATCCAGCGAGCCTGGCTAGGTGCCTGGCAGACCAATAGGGTCCTCGTCGGTGCCTATATAATTCTAGCAGAAAGAGATGCACTCGTAGGTAAAAAATCCCTTGGTTGTGCTTGCACCAGGACATGCCCTATTGCGGACAAAGCCATTGAGGATTACATTCATCCTTTCGAATGACATCATGTTGTGAAGGAATGTCGACCCGATATGGATGATATCATACATGACATGGACCAGCAGATGCACCATGATGTCGAAGAATGCACGCAGAAAGTAAATCTCAAGATTGCATAGTATCACCATGATCTCTTTTTGTAGCCTTCCGAGCTTCTAGACGCTGATTGACTTACGAGAGATGACATCAAAAAAGTTGCAGAGGTCAAACAACGCCTCAGGGACGTGCTTATCCATTATCCCTCGGATCACGACGGGAGGTATCTGTGTCATCCGCATGTGATAGTCGTGAGACTTCATCCTTCTAAACCTCTGCTTTACTACGTCCATATATCTACTTATCTTCCCTGAGTAGCCGTAAGTAACTTTCACTCCTAGGAGGCACTTGATAAACTGCTCGATCTCCTGCTGACTTAGAGTGAAGCGGGAAGGGGGCAGTAATAGTCATACTTCTTGGCCCTTTTGCCCCTGCGGCAACCTTTCGCCTCTTTCGTCTGATCATCATCATCGTCGTCGGGGCATCCTCCCACAAGTACTTCCCTAATGCCTAGATGTTTCAGGTCGCTTCTTGCTTTCGGCCCATCTTTGGTCCTCTCTGGCATGTTGAGCATGGTGCCAACTAGATTCTCGCACACGTTCTTCATGATGTGCATGCAATCAAGGCTATGGGGTGTGTGGAGGATCTTCCAGTATGGAAGGTCCCATAAAACAGACCTTGCTTTCCATACATTCAGCAGCAGGTTCGGTCTCTTTCGCTTATTCCCAGCTCAGGGCATTCTTTCCAATTTTTCAACAACTCGTCAATTTCTTTGCCGCTCCTCGGAGATGGGACTATTACGTGCTCGGGTTTACCATAGAACATATCCCCGTGTTTTATCCATGGGTCATCCTTGTGAAGCCACCTTCGAGTCCCTGGGTACACGGTTTCTGAAGACCCAAGATCCTTTTCTAGTTGGAGATGCGATGTATGCTCCATGCACTTGATACATGCGTAGTGTCTATGGTTCACCTGGCATGAGACATACGCGTAACCAAGATATTCTTGCACCATCATGAGCAACGAGGCTCTCAGAGGAAAATATGATTCTGATACGGCGTCCCACGTATTGGCTAGCGTCTCCCACAACATGGCTAGATCCTCTTTTAATAGGCTAAGATACAGATGGATGTTGATACCTGGTTGTTTTGGCCCCTGAATTATAATACTCATGTGTATGTACCTCCTCTTCGTGCACAACCAGGGGAGAGGTTGTACGGCCATACAAACACAGGCCATGTGTTGTGTGTGTTGCTCTAGTTTCCAAACGGATTTAGTCCATCGGTGGTCATACCTAGCCTGATGTTCCTTGGATCGTCCCCAAAAAAAGGGAACCTGATGTCCAATGCATTCCACTAGCAAGCATCTGAAGGGTATGCCAGCATCTTCTCCTTATCTGGATCATCTCCAGGCTTCTTCCTTTTCTCGTGATAGCGCATTGTTTCCTTAGGGTCTACGAAATACTAGTGCAGACGAGGAGTGATCGAAAAGTACCATACCACTTTTTAGGAGTCTTCTTCCTTCTCTTGTATCATGCATGGTCGCACACCGGACATCTGGTTCTCTCTATGTACTCGTTCTGATAAATGATGCAATCATTCAAGCATGTGTGGTATTTAACATGCGGTATATCGAGAGGGCACATGAATTCTTTGCATCCTCGATACTTGTTGGACAAGTGTTCCCCTTGGGAAGACGATCGTGCCAGAATCTAATCATATTGTTGAATCTTGTGTCGGTCCATTTGTGTTTCTCCTTCAATTCCACAGCCTTGAGAGTTACATTCAAGTAGGTATCCTCGGTCCGGCATCTTTCATACAATGTAGTATTCCCATCTATCTTTAGTTTCCCCAGCTTGGCTTTCTCTCTAGCAGCAGCTTTAGCGTTGCTCGTCTCCTTGAGGAGAAGTTCTTGAACATGAGGGTCCTATGAAGCTGTTTGCAGCATTTGCATGTCCATGTCTTCTCCATCATATTCCCTCGCATCTCCTTCTTGATGATCATGTCCAGCATCTCCTTCTTGATGATCATGTCCCGGAAACTCTCCATCTTCTCGTCCACCCTCCCTGTTATTGTCCTGTCGGCCTGATGGAGTTATGCCCTAGAGGAAAATAATAAAGTGTATTATTTGATATATCTCCTATATGTTCATAATGCGTTTCATACTATGCTATAACTGTGTTAATACGAAACGTTAATACACGTGTGGTATGTAAACAAACCGTGTCTCTAGTTACCTCTAGCTAACTAGTTCATTGGTCATGAGGATGATCTGGGTTTCAAGATCATGGGCATTTATGCCAATTGACAATGGGGGCATGTTATTAGTTGAATATCATGGTAGACATACATCCGACCGTTATATCTTGAATGAGATCTAGTTACAAAGTTCACCATTGATGATAAAACAAAGAGAACCTCACGACCTGATCCTTTGACTGTGAGGTAATGCAAATCACCATTCTGGAGGAAGCTTAGATGGTTATCAAGAATCATCTCGTAAAAGGGTGATCAAAAAGGTGCCACTCAGGTTTTCCAAAGGGATGCATAGAGGAGTACATATCTAGACCAGGATTTGTCTAATCCATGTAACTGATAGATACATGTGGCCATCTCAGTGACGTTGCATTAATGAAGCTTGCAAGCATGTGACTTGGTCACGGAATGCAACGACATGAGAACGAGTAAACAAGTTCATCGGTAACGACACCGAACTAAGGTATGGATATACCGAAGATCAAGTCTCGGATGAATTAGGTAACAAATGACAAAGGGAACGGGAAACGACTATCTCACCGTTCGAGCGATTATATTCGTGAAACACACAGGGGTCACATGGCCATCCAGGTCCCTCTGTTGATCATTGATGTGAGAATGGTCTCGATCATGTCTGGAGTGTTTCTGAACCAAAGGATGTCACACTTAAGGGTGGGGACACTTAGGGTATATGAGGTATCGTTGGATAAATAGAAAGAGAGAAATCGGAATAGTTCTGGGTAACATCCGATGGAGATCGTAAGCGGTCCCGAAGATGTTCCGGAGAAAAGGAATATGATAATATATGTATTTGAATGTTAATTAGAGAATTAATATTAATTATATATTTTTTATTTTATTATTAAAGGCTTCGTAATTCTAATTGGCTTCACCCGAAGGGAGGCCCAATAGGGCACGACGCCTAGGGAGAAGGGGGCCAGCCGGCCTAGGCTTGATGGGCTACCCTAGTGGGGCCCACCTAGGGTCGCCGGCTGCCCCTAGGTGACCGGTGGGTGTGGGGATTAGTCCCACACCGCCTGGCCCCTGGGTGGTGCGCCCCCCTCCCACTATATATAGGGGTCCCCCCTTCCCCTTTGGAAATACACCATTCCCTCTGATTCTATCTCTCTCATCCATTGAGGACTTATCCATAATATTGGGGAGGACCTCGTGGGTGAGTTCTCCACCTTCACACCACCGTCGTGTGATCAGCGATCCGACATCTACTTCTTCCGCTGCTCGGCTGGATCGGAGTCCGGTTGACGTCACCCACACCAGACGTGTGACGAACTTTGGAGGCACCACACTTGAGGTGCTGCTCGTCTTGATCAATATACGCCTTCCTGCATAAGGCATGCCTCGTTCTTCAAAAGGTATGAATACCGTCTTTCTCTTCCATTGCTTATGTCTACATAGTATAGATCCTGGTATTAGGGTTCAAGTAGATAGATTTTTTTTGTTTTCTGCTACGGAACCCCTTCAGTGGTATCAAAGAAGGTCTATGGGTAGACATGTCGTACGGATAGAACACATAGAAATATGTGGGCATTGATTATCTAGTTGCTACCCTCTTTTTAATGTTCTTGTTCATATCGCGACACTGTTTGATGAAGCGGCCCCCAACCAACCTCACGTGGTGATTCATGAGAATGGTCCATGAATCAAAGTGGCTTAGGGGGTGTTTGTCTCTCTGTAGTAGTTGATATGGCATCGACATTGGAGGGCCCTGAAAAGGGAAGAAGAACGACAATCATTGAATCCATGTTGTGGCTCCATGTTCGTAGGTGGGAAGGGGTTCTACCGCGAAAGCCCTAAATCCACGTAAAACTTGCAATAGATAATATAGTAGCGTCTATTTTTATTATTGCATAGGGGCATGTATTATGACATGGCAATGAAAAGTTTGTGAAACTTTCGTTGAAGCTATTGATGATGATCAAAATGCTATAACCACGTCATAACACTTTACTTTATGAAGTATTACTTATTGTGCTAGTATAATTATATATTCGATGGTATCATAATAAGATAATCCCTCACAATATTCCAATTAATCGTATTCCCCTTGTGTGTGCACCACCAAGAAAGTTCTTCGGTATGAGGCAGGCCATGATGAGCAGGTGTCGTACATATCTATGTTCGCATACAGTGGGTGTAAGCCATGTTGCACTACGAATACACACAAGTTAGAACTAGCGAGCCTAGCATGTTACATAGACATGGCCTCAGAATACAGGAGACCAAAAGGTCGAGCATGAATCACATGTTTGATGTGATCGACATTAGGGAATGTCCACCTTTGATACTACACTGATGGTCGTGATAATCGGGGGAGGTGCAGGGGATTGGGATCATGTGATCACTACATGAGTGGAGGGATGTTCGTTTGAGTGGGAGTTCTTTTGTTAGTATAAATTAAAACTTGAACTCATTATTATGAACATGGTCTAAACACTTTGCAAATCCATTGTAGATGTCTCGCCCACCCACCTTCAACCTTAGCACTTTCCTCGATAAGGACAAGCTGAAAACTGATGGAACCAACTTCACTGCATGGTTCCGCAATCTTAGGATCCTCCTAGTCCCCTACAAGTTGACTTATGTCATCGAGGCTGAGCTTTAGGCTAAGCCTGCAGATTCCGCCTCCTAGGACGAAAACAATGTCTGGCAGTCCAAGGCAGACGATTTCTCCCTCATCCAGAGTGGAATGCTCTATGCCATGGAGCCAGAGCTTCAAAAGCATTTTGAGAAGATGAATGCCTTTGAGATCATTGAGGATCTCAAGGCTGTATTTGCTCCATAGGCTTGAGCAGAGAGGTATGATGCTTCCGAGGTCTTCTTCTCTGCTAAAATGGAAGAGTACAGCAGTATCAGTGAGCACGTAGTCAAAATGTCTTGCTATGTTAAGCGTTTGAACGCCCTAGATTGCAAAATCCCGGAGGAGCTCGCGATTGATAGGGTAATGCACTCGCTGCCCCTAGCTATAAGAGCTTTGTGATTAACTACAACATGCAATGGATGACTAAGACCCTTGCTGAGGTGTTCGCCATGCTCAAAACTGCTGAGGTAGAAATCAAGAAGGAGCACACGGTGTTGATGGTAAATAAGACCACGAACTTTAAGAAGCCGGGACAAAAGGGGAAAGGCAAGGGAAAGAAGCCCAAGAAGGATGGCAAGTTCGTGGCTAATACCTCAAAGACTGCCAAGCCTGGCCCTAAGCCCGGCACTACGTGCTACTACTTCAAAGGGGATGGGCACTAGAAACACAACTGCCCCAAATACCTTGAAGACAAGCGAGCTAGCAAGATAGCCACCAAGGACAAAGGTACATGTGATATACATGTTATTGATGTGTTCCTTACAAGCGCCAGGAGTAACATCTGAGTATTTGATATCGGTTCTGTTGCTCATATTTGTAACTCTCAGCAGGATCTGCAGAGTAGGAGGCGCCTGAGGAACGACGAGGTGACGATGCGCGTCGGCAATGGATCAAGAGTCGAAGTGATGGTCGTCGGCACCCTGCATCTCCATCTACCGTCAGGATAATTTTTGGTCTTGAATAAATGCTGCTATGTACCCGCATTGAGTATGAATATTGTGAGTGGATCTTGCTTGTTGCAAGATCATTATTCATTTAAATCAGGAACAAATGGTTGTTCAATTTATATGAATGATATTTTCTATGTTCATGGCCCTGTGTGTGATGGTTTATTATTACTTGATCTTCATGGTGATACACACATCCATAGTGTTGATGCTAAACATTGTAAGCATAATGATGATAATTCCATGTTTATGTGCCATTGCCTTCTTGGTCACATAGGCGTAAAACGCATGAAGAAGCTTCATCCAGAAGGGCTTCTTGGATCATTGGATTTTGAATCCCTTGATACATTTGAGCCATGCCTCATGGGCAAGATGACTAGGACACCATTCTCTGGGACAATGGAGAGAGCTGTAGACCTACTGGGAATCATACATACAGATGTATGTGGACCAATGAGCGTCTCAACACGCAATGGTTGTCGTTACTTTGTTACCTTTACTAACAACTTAAGCAGATATGGATATATCTACTTAATGAAGCACAAGTCTAAAACCTTTGAAAATTTCAAGGAATTTCAGAAAGAAGTAGAGAATCAACTTAACAAGAGAATCAAGCATCTTCGATCGGATCGAGGAGGCGAGTATTTGAGTTATGAGTTTAACATGCACTTGGAGGACTGTGGGATTATCCCACTACTTACGCCAGCCGGAACACCATAGCGTGATGGTGTGTCGGAACGACGTAACCGAACCCTATTAGATAGTGTGCGGTCCATGATGTCTTTAACTAATTTTTCTGTGTCTTTTTGGGGATACGCGTTGGAAATCGCTGCTTTTATTTTAAACCGAGCACCATACAAATCCGTGGAGACAACTCCATATGAGATATGGTATGGACAGAAGCCAAAGTTGTCGTTTCTAAAAGTTTGGGGTTGTGAGGCTTACGTGAAGAAACTGCAGCCTGACAAACTAGAACCCAAATCGGAAAAATTTATCTTAGTGGATATCTAAGGGAAACCGTTGGGTATACTTTCTACAACCAGGCCAAAGGAAAAATGTTTGTCGAAAAAATTGGCACCTTTCTTGAGAAAGAGTTTCTTGATAAAGGAGTTAGTGGAAGGAAAATTGAGTTAGATGAAGTTGTTGACCCTTCTCTCCAAATTCCGAGTAGCACAACGGAAGCAGTTCCAAAACCGCTCTCCAACATGGAGGAAGATCCCAATGATGATGATCAAAGTAACAACATCGAAACTCCTGAGGTTCATAGGTCTACAAGAATTCGTGACACTCCCGATTGGTACATTAGCCTTGTGATGTCTGTCATCCTAGATGAACAAGAAGAACCTGCAAACTACAAAGAAGCTATGGATAGTGCTGACTCTAAGAAATGGCTATAAGCCATGAAATCCGAAATAGGATCCATGTATGAGAACCAAGTTTGGACCTTGGTAGATCTTCTAGAAGGCCGCAAGGCCGTGGAAAATAAATGGATTTTTAAGGAAAAGATAGATGTGAATGGTAATGTGACAGTTTGCAAAGCTCGACTTGTCGCAAAGGGGTTTCGACAAATTCAAGGAGTTCATTACGATGAGACTTATTCTCCCGTAGTGATGCTTAAGGCTGTCCAGATTTTAATAGCAATTGTTGCACATTTCGCCTATGAAATTTAGCAGATGGATGTCAAGACCACATTCCTCAATGGTCACATTGATGAAGAGTTATATATGATGCAGCCGGAAGGTTTTGTTGATCCTAACGATGCTGGAAAGGTATGCAAGCTTCAGCGGTCCATTTATGGATTGAAGCAGGCATCTCGGAGCTAGAACCAACGTTTTTATCAAGTGATCAAGAGTTTTGGATTTGTCCAAAATCAACAAGAGTTTTGTGTTTACAAGAAAGCGAGTGGGAGCTCAGTTGTTTTATTAGTAGTATATGTGCATGACATATTACTCATGGGAAATGATGTGGATCTTATGAGAAGCGTGAAAGCATATTTGAGTAGTCAATTTTCCATGAAGGATCTAGGTGAAGCTGCATACATATTAGGCATCAAGATATATAGAGATAGATCAAGACGCTTAATTGCATTAAGTTAGAGTACTTACATCGAAAAGATTTTGAAAAGGTTCAAACTGGACAATAACAAAAAGGGCTCTGTGCCAATGATGAAGAATTGCAAAATGAGTTTGACTCAATGTCCGGTAACGGATAATGATAGAGAAAAGATGTCCTACATCCCCTATGCCTCAGCCATAGGATCTGTCATGTATGCAATGTTAAGTATGCGACCTGATGTGGCATTGGATCTTAGTTTGACGAGCCGATACCAAAGTAATCCCGGATCGGATCACTGGACATCTGTGAAGAATATCCTAAAGTATCTCAAAAGAATAAAGGATATGTTCCTAATCTATGGAGGAAGTGATGAAGCTCTAAGCATAATGGGTTACGTGGATGCGAGATGGAACGCAGATCATGATGACTCGAAGTCTCAAACAGGATTTGTGTTCCTAGTAAATGGTGGGGCGGTTAGCTGTAAGAGTAAGAAGCAACCGGTGGTGGCGCAGTCTTCAATGGAGTCTGAATACATTGTTGCGGCTGATGCAGCGAATGAAGTTGTTTGGCTAAGGAATTTCGTCATTGAATTAAGAGTTTTTCCAAATTCGCATGACCCCGTGATGATCTATTGTGATAAAACGGGAGCTATTGCAAATGCAAAGGAACCAAGGATTCATTCCATAGCCAAACACATCAAGCTTAGATTTCATGTCATCCGGCAGAATGTTGACGAAGGTGAAGTCAATATTTGCAAAGTAGATACGGAACTGAATATGGCAGATCTGTTGACTAAATCTCTCCTACAAGACAAGCATGAACAACACCGAGATTCCATTGGTGTCAGGTTCCTGCCTATTGTAAACTAGTTTTATTTGTACTCTAGTGCAAGTGGGAAACTAAAGGAGTTATTCCCTAGATGCAAATAATAAAGTGTATAATTTGATATATCTCCTATATGTTCATAATACGTTTCATACTATGCTATAACTGTGTTAACACGAAATGTTAATACACGTGTGGTATGTAAGCAAACCGTGTCTCTAGTTACCTCTAGCGAACTAGTTCATTGGTCATGAGGATGATCTGGGTTTCAAGATCATGGGAATTTATGCCAATTGACAATGGGGTCATGTTATTAGTTGAATGACATGGTAGACATACATCTGACCGTTATATATTGAATGAGATCTAGTTACAAAGTTCACCATTGATGATAAAACAAAGAGAACCTCGCGACCTGATCCTTTGACTGTGAGGTAATGCAAATCACCATTCTGGAGGAATCTTAGATGGTTATCAAGAATCATCTTGTAAAAGGGTGATCAAAAAGGTGCTACTCGGGTTTTCCAAAGGGATGCGTAGAGGAGTACATATCAAGACAGGAATTTGTCTAATCCATGTAACTGATAGATACCTGTGGCCATCTCGGTGACGTTGCAGTAATGAAGCTTGCAAGCATGTGACTTGGTCACAGAATGCAACGACATGAGAACAAGTAAACAAGTTCCTCGGTAACGAGACCAAACTAAGGTATGGAGATACTGATGGCTCGGTGTTGATGTAGAGCTCGTTGGGAACCCCAAGAGGAAGGTATGATGAGCACAGCAGCAAGTTTCCCTCAGTTATGAAACCAAGGTTTAATCGAACCAGTAGGAGCAAGGAAACACCCCAAAGGTGTTGCTAGCTGAGCCTTGGTAGGACACACTACCGGTGCTAGTACCAACGTGGAGACCTGCAGAACACAACCACAGAACTCTGTCCCCAACTTGCGATGAGGTTGTTAATCTCATCGTGTTTTGCTGAAAACAAAGGATTAAACATATCGAATGGAAGGAAGTAATAGTTTGCAGAAAGTAAACACAAAGCAGTAAACAGTTTGTAGATTGTATGTAAAAGAAAAGGACCAAGATCCATAGTTCACTAGAGGTGGCTCTCCTTAAGATAGATAACATGCTGGGTGAACAAATTACAGTGGGGCAATTGACAAACATCGAGAAAGCAATACATGCATAAACTAATCATCTTGACTCCTTTGAGACTTGATTGGGCATTACAACATTATACATAGACCGCCATCCAACTACATCTATGACTAATAATCCACCTTCAGGTTATCATCCGAACCCCCTCCAATATTAAGTTGCAAGCAACGGATTATTGCTTTACGAATTGCGTGTAATGTAAACAATACGATTGTTCTATGAACAAAGTATTGTTGTTTTCTCCCTAGTAGCAACAGCACATGTAGTACCTTAGAGATTTCTGTCACTTCCCCAGATTACCAGAGGCATGAACCCACTATCAAGCATAAATACTAACTCTTGGAGTTGCTAGCATCTACTTGGCCACGAAAGCTACTAACAATGGAAAGCATGCAAGATCACAAATAACAAAGACATGATAGAATCAATAATCAATCTGAAATAGCATCTCAATATCCATCGGATCCCCGCAAACACAACATGCAGAATTACAAATAGATGAACTTGATCATGAACGAAGCTCACAAGATCTAGACATGAAAGCACAAAGGAGGAGAACCAGCCATATAGCTACTACATGGATCCGTAGTCCAAGGATTAACTACTCACGCATCACACCGGAGGCTTGCATGATGATGAAGAAGGCCTCCAGGGTGAATTCCCCTCTCCGGCAGGGTGCCGGGAAGAGCTTCAGATCCCTCCCGATCTAGGGATGGAGATGCCGACGGTTACAGACTCTTTCATGGATTTTTGATCGGGTACTTAGGGTTTTCGTCCCGAGGGCATCTTATAGGAGAAAGGAGAGGCCGAGGGGTCAGGGTCGGCTGCACCACCTCTGGCGGGCCAGGCCTGGCCATGCGACCAGGTGGTGTGGCCGGCTCCCATCCCTTCTTCGTCTTGTATTCTGGCATCTGATGACTTCCAGAAAAATAAGCACTTTGGCTTTTATCCCGTCCAATTCCGAGAATATTCATTTTCTGACTTTCCTAGAACCAAAAATAGCAGAAAACAGGCATCTGGCACTGTGGCTCTTGTTAATAAGTTAGTCCAAGAAATCATATGAAAAGTACTCCAAAGTGTGGGCAAAACACAAGAAAGTGGATAAAACCAAGCATGGAACATCAAAAATTATAGATACATTTGCAATGTATCAACATTCCGAAGCTTAACTCCTTCTCGTCCTCGAGTAGGTAAGTGATAAAAAGAAAGAATTATTTTTGAGGCGACATGCACCATCAAAGACTTGATCAAAGTATTTGTAAAACATTCAAAGCTGGGATCATAGTACTTCAATCATAACATGAAAGACAAAGTTGTAGCAATAAGAAAAAAAACTATGATGCAACATGAAAAGGCACAAACAAAAGATTCATGAATAACAATGCTTTGCAAGACATTTGTTTGTTTCACATAAAGAAAACATAGCATAATAGTATTCAGCTTGTCCCTCATAGAGTAGCAAATACAAATGCATAGGACACCTTCAAAGTTCATAAGAGTGACTAGATACAAATAGTTTAAAACAAGCAATATCAAGATATGCATCAATCAACTAGTCTTGGGACAATGCACATAGAACTAAGAATGGCCACTATGCTCTCAAAGTAGGTGCATAAAGATAGAAGGTGGAGAATCAATATAATGGTGGAAGAAAGGCCTTTATAAAAGGAAGTCGGGATTCAAGTCTCATAAAGAGCTTCCAAAAATTATGGTACTTATAGCTTTCAACTCTCATTGCCCCTATCATAAGCATCTTGAAGGTGATTAAGGTTAAAATGACACAACTAAGAGGATATGCTTGACAAGTTATAAACCGAAATCTCATGCCCCTTACTTACGAAGACCGAACCTCATGCTACTCAACTTTAGTCACAAGTAAGATCTTATCATTGTAAGTACATGTGTATCATAAAGAACCGCCAACGGGGTACCCCTTGCACATGATACAAGAGCTATACCATATTCAAAATGACAAGGCAAGCAGACAATGAGCATCTCAGCGATCTTTTTATTTTCTATTTGCATAGGTTTTTATTGAGGATGCTTCATAGAGTGCTCATTATGGTGATGCTG
Organism: Avena insularis; assembly: GCA_023614405.1. Taxonomy (NCBI): domain Eukaryota; kingdom Viridiplantae; phylum Streptophyta; class Magnoliopsida; order Poales; family Poaceae; genus Avena; species Avena insularis. Next base: position 150,443,394 of record CM042690.1, read on the forward strand.
CAAGTTTCCACCATGATTAGGCATGTCTTAGGCTAGCGGCCCAGGCATTTCTCTAACACACATACAAACTCAATGATCTTACAAGTTCCACTTTTATTTCACACCGCCGGGATCAGTAAGCAAAAGAACATGATATCAACGGGGTACAAAGTACAAGTGCAATGTTGAAAGTGTTCCCCATGATACATGGTGCTGCTAATTTCAACTTATAAAGCACAAGCATATACGCAACAAAGAAGGACCCAATGGTTCAAGTTTATTAGATGCAAAAAAGTAAAGTGTGCCATCAAGTTCGTGAGAGCTTTAATCACTAGTTTTCTCATAACAAGTTTAATTTAGAAGGTAAACAAAAACATGAATATACTTGGAATAGCATAAGCTAGTAGGTAGGTATGGTGGACTCTTTGGAATAACTTGGTTTAGGGAGTTGGATGCATGAGTGGAACTCATACCTGGTTGTGGAGGCTAGCAAAAGACTGGGAGCGACAAACTAAGAGAGCAGTAATGGCCATAATCATGCAGAGCGACAAAACATCATTGATCAAAGCATAAAGTGATACTACAAGTTGAAAACTAAAGGATCATAAAGGCTATGGTGACTTGAGATAGTCATAACATGGTGTGAGCATGCGCCAAGTCAACCCATATAAAGCATCAAAGGAGAATACCACTATACTACGCTTTAATATGCTAAAACAACGCATGATCCTTCCAACGCACATTAAGCAATCTCAATTGTTTATAAAAGTCATGCTACAGCAAAGAATACTAAGAATAAAGCCAAAACAATATCAAGCATGGCATGACAAAGCATAGGCCACAGTCAAAAAAAGAAGCTCTTTTTACCACATGAGCATGAACTTTCCTACTCTTTTCCAAACCAAACCAAACTATTTGCAAACCAATGTATGAAAGAGGGGGTCCAACCAATTTATTCATCAACCTAAGAAAACCAAGCAAACGAAAAACCAAAACGAAAACGAAAAAGAAGACGCTCCAAGAACAACACAACTGTGCATGAAACAATAAAAATGAAGCGTTTGGAAGAAACCTGAGATTTTTATTGATGAAGAAGGGGGATGCCTTGGGAATCCCCAAGCTTTGACGCTTGTACTTCTTGGATATTTCTTGGGGTGACACGCGTGGAATCCCCAAGCTTGAGCTTTAGTCCATCCTTCATCTCATTACTCATTCCTTCCATACACCTGAAATTTTCTTTCATACAAAACTTCATACAATCTTTATTAGCAACATTAGTGCACTCAAGATAAATAAGTCTTAAGGTTCAGTTCTAACACCAATAAACTTCCATTAGAATACTAGATACTGTAGCACTTCCCTCAAAAATATCAATTCCCCAAAAGAACTCAAAAAGGAACCAACAAGAAGCAAATGCAGAAAATAGCAGAAATTTGTCAAAACAGACCAGCAGGTAAAGACGATTTTTTTCGAAGACCTTCTGTTGCTCAAATCAAAAAGTGTTGAACTAACGAAAGTTAGATAACAACCTGGGGCAGAAGCACAAAATTTCACGCCTAAAAAAGACGTTCAGCGATTTTACACGAATTTTTACGGTGAAGCACAGAAATCTGTTTTGGGACAGCAACTTTCCCAATCATTACTTCTCTCTCATTATAGGTTACTCTTGGCACAAAAAGCAAATAAAAAGGATAAGGAGAGGTTATTACTAACTTCAAAGATTCGTCTAAAACTTTTGGGTTATCTCCCAATAAATACTTTTCTTTAACACCTTTAAGTTAGGCATAAGAAGCAAGAAAAAGAATCAAGTGTTCTCAAATGAAGAAGCATTAAGACCAAATTTTGTTTTCATAGGAGAAGCAAAAGAAATCTTCTTCTCTTCTGAGGGAAGTGTTCTATACCTTTCTTGAGTGGGAGTTGATATTTATGTTGGGTCTGCAGCATAGAAAACAAAAAATTTCCTACGTTGTGAACTACACGCCAAGATCTATCTACTAGGTACAAAGCAACGGGTGGACATACATCCAACGAGAACTTACCCTCGTAGATAATGAGCTTTGTTAATGAGTAGGAACTCGTGGTTGATGTATTCGTACACTTGCTGATCTCAAGATCGCGAGGAAGCCCGAGCGCCGCAACTCAGCATCCAAGCACTTTTCCTTTTACGTTCAAGCCACCGGACAACCTCCACCTCCTTGCTCCAGCGATCCAGCGGAAGCGAAACTCCTTCGCATTTAAATGCCACCGGAAACATGTATCTCGCTAATCCGAGACCATGGGGGAATAATTCTAGAGGGGGAGAGATCCTTCACAAGGAGGTGTGTGGATGAAGGAGGGAATGGGTGGCCTTTTATAGGAGGAGGGGGGGTGCCCCCTCTCTCCATGGCCGGCGCATGGGGGGGTGACCCCTCACCTCCCTCATTCATGTGGTGGTAACCCCTCCACATTAAAATGCCTCTTCACATTCCCTTTTAAAGTCTCCACTTTAAATGCATCTTTCTCCAAATTTAATGCTCTCTCATTTAATAAAACTTTTTATTAAATTTATTCAGAATTTTGTTAATTACTTTAATTAACAAACATTCACATATAGCCCCTTGCAATATTTCAATATCACATGCAGAACCACCTTCTGCAATTTCACCCCAAACAATTTCCGGTTTCTATTGAAACAATTCCTGCCCTTTGCAATTCTTTCGTCTCAAACATATGTGCTCCAAAATGATGTCCGGTAACTCTTAAGTGTGCCACCCTACGGTTCGTGAATAATGCAGACATGATCGAGACCCTTCTCCGATCAATAATCAGCAGCGGGACCTGGAGCTCCGTACTGACTCCTACACATTCAACGATGACTCCTGTGATCGTGAGAACCTTTAACGCTTGTAACTAAATCCCTTTGTCTCTCGATATATTACATGTCCGAGATTCGATCATCGGTATCTCCATACCTAGTTTGATCTCTATTCACATGCACTCTTTTCTCGTTCCCGTGATATAACATTCTAGTGATCACATCACTTGCTTGCAAGCTATCCTAATGTGATATCACCGAGAGGGCCCAGAGTATATCTATTCGTCATCTGGATTGACAAATTCCACTCTTGATCCATGAGCCTCAACATAACACCTTCGTAGTACTGAACCCATCTTTATAGTCACCCTGTTATGGTGTGACATTTGATGTTATCAAGATACTCTTCCGGTGTTAGCAATTAACATGATCTCATGGTCTAAGGATAAAGATTACTTCGTATGATGTTATATCAATATAAACATAATGACTTGATCGTAATGCTATACTTCGGATGAATGTTCATCACACCATTCCACCAATGGTGTGACCTTGTTATTAACAACATCCAATGTCCATGATCAGGAAACCTTGATCATCCTGTTAATCAACAAGCTAGTCTATAAGAGAGGCATGACTAGGAACCCTTTCTGTTTATTAAACACACATGTATTGATGTTTCCGAATCAATACATTTCTAGCATGTAAAATAAACATGTATCATGTATAAGGAATATATAATAAACAACTTTATTATTGCCTCTCAGGGCATATTTCCTTCAGTGTCCGACTTGCATTAGAGACAATAATCTAGTTCACATAGTGATAAATCTAACACCCATGGAGTTCTGGTGTTGATCATGTTTTGCTCTAGGGAGAACTTTAGTCAACGGATCTGCTACATTTAGGTCCGTGTGTACTTTACAAATCTTTATATCTCCATCCTTCACATGCTCGCGGATGGAGTGAAACCGGCGCTTAATATGTTTGGAATTCTTGTGAGACCTTGGTTCCTTTGCATTGGCTATGGCTCCATTGTTGTCACAATAGATCACCATCGGGTCCAACGCACTGGGAACCACACCTAGTTCCGTAATGAACTCTTTCATCCAAACTGCCTCCTGCACCGCTTCTGAAGCAGCAACATATTCCGCCTCCGTTGTTGATCCAACCACCACAGGTTGTTTGGAACTCCTCCAACTAACTGCTGCTCCGTTCAAGAGAAATACGTATCCGTATTGAGACTTAGAGTCACCCGGATCGGTGTCAAAGCTAGCATCAACATAACACTTTGCGACTAGCTCTTCTTCACCTCCGTATATGAGAAACATATCCTTAGTTCTTCTCAAGTACTTGAGGATGTTCTTTACCGCTATCCAGTGTTCCGAACCTGGATCAGATTGGTACCTACTAGTCAAACTAATAGCATGTGCCACATCCGGTCTTGTACATAGCATGGCATACATAATAGAGCCTATGGCCGAGACATAGGGGATCTTATCCATCATCTCTCTTTCTTCGGCCGTAGCCGGACTTTGAGTCTTACTCTATGTCTTGCCTTGCAACATAGGTAAGAACCCCTTCTTACTTTCGTCCATATTAAACTTCTTTAATATCTTATCAAGGTATGTACTCTGCGATAGCCCAATTAGGCGCCTTGATCTATCTCTATAGATTTTAATGCCTAATATATATGACGCTTCACCAAGGTCTTTCATCAAAAATTTGGTGTTTAGATAACTTTTAACACTGTTTAAAAGATCTATATCATTTCCAATCAATAATATGTCACCCACATATAATATCAGAAATGCCACATTGCTCCCACCCACTTTCTTGTAAATACAAGCCTCTCCATAAGTTTGGACAAATCCAAACTCTTTGATCACCTCATCAAAGCGGAGATTCCAACTTCGTGATGCTTGCTTCAGTCCATAGATGGATCGCTGAAGTTTGCACACCTTATTAGCATCCTTAGGATCGACAAAACCCTTAGGTTGTATCATATATAACTCTTCTTCAATCTTACCATTGAGGAACGCAGTTTTGACATCCATTTGCCATATTTCATAATCGAAATATGCAGCAATTGCTAACATAATCCTAACTGATTTAAGCATCGCTACGGGAGAGAATGTCTCATCGTAGTCAACACCTTGAATTTGTCGAAACCCCTTTGCGACAAGTCGAGCCTTATAGATGGTCACGTTACCATCAGCATCAGTTTTTCTTTTGAAAATCCATTTACTCTCAACGGCCTTTCGGTCGTGAGGTAAGTCCACCAAGTTCCAAACTTGGTTCTCGTACATGGATTTCATCTCGGATTTCATGGCTTCTAGCCATTTGTTGGAATCCGGGCTCATCATCGCTTCTTCATACGTCGTCGGGTCATCCATTTCATCAACCATGAAATTCACAACAGGATTGCCGTACAGTTCAGGAGCTGCACGTGTCCTGCTTGACCTGCGAGGTTCGGTAGTGTCCTCTTTCAGAGTTTCATGATCATTATCATTAGCTCTCTCTTCATCAGGTGAAGTCAACTCTGAAACAACTTCTGGTGCTGCGCCACTCGCCATTCCATGAAGAGAAGGTTCAATAACCTCTTCGAGTTCTACCTTCCGACTACTCACACCTTTTGCAAGAAACTCCTTCTCAAGAAAGGATCCATTCTTGGCAACAAAAACCTTGCCCTCGGATCTGTGATAGAAGGTATACCCAATTGTTTCCTTAGGGTATCCTATGAATACGAATTTTTCCGCTTTGGGTTCGAGTTTATCCGGTTGAAGTTTCTTCACATAAACATCGCATCCCCAAACCTTAAGAAATGACAGCTTAGGTTTGTTTCCAAACCATAATTCATACGGTGTCATTTCAACGGATTTAGATGGTGCCCGATTTAAAGTGAATGCAGCTGTTTCCAGTGCATAACCCCAAAATGACAGAGGTAAGTTAGTCAGAGACATCATAGATCGAACCATATCCAATAAGATATGATTACGACGTTCCGACACACCATTACGTTGTGGTGTTCCGGCAGGCGTGAGTTGTGAAACTATTCCACACTCTTTCATGTGTGTGCTAAACTGGTAACTTAGATACTCTCCTCCACGGTCAGACTGTAGAAACTTGATCTTTCTATTACGATGATTTTCCACTTTATTCTGAAATTCCTTGAACTTTTCAAAAGTTTCAGAGTTGTGTTTCATCAAATAGATATACCCATATCTACTCAAATCATCCGTGAAAGTAACAAAATAATGATATCCACCTCGCGCTGACACACTCATTGGTCCACACACATCAGTATGTATGATCTCCAACAGATTTGTTGCCCGTTCCATTGAACCGGAAAACGGCGTTCTAGTCATCTTGCCCATAAGGCATGGCTCACATGTATCAAATGATTCAAAATCAAGTGATTCCAAAAGTCCATCAGAATGGAGTTTCTTCATGCGTTTAACGCCAATATGACCTAGACGGTAGTGCCACATATATGTAGACATATCATCATCAAGTTTAATCTTTTTAGCATTAACATTATGAATGTGCGTAATTTTACTATCGAGATCCAATAGAAATAAACCATTCAACATAGGTGCATGACCATAAAAGATATCATTCTTATAAATCGAACAACCATTGTTCTCAGATTTAAAGGAATGACCACTTTGAATCAAACACGATCTAGATACAATGTTCATGCTCAGTGCAGGAACCAAATAACAATTATTTAGGTTTATAACTAATCCCGATGGCAAAAGGAGGGGTAGCATCCCGACGGCGATCACATCAACTCTTGATCCATTGCTGACCCGCATCCTGACCTCATCCCTTGCTAGTTGTCGCTTGTTCCGTAGCCCTTGAACCGAGTTACATATATTAGCAACCGATCCGGTATCAAATACCCAGGTGCTACTGCGAGTACTAGTCAAGTACACATTAATAACATGTATATCAAATATACCTTTGTTTGCCTTGCTGGACTTCTTGTCCGCCAAATACTTAGAGGCGATTCTTCAATGGCCGATCCCTTGCAATAGTAGCACTCGGTGTCAGACTTAGGGCCAGCCCAGGGTTCCTTTTTAGGCGTGGCAACAGACTTGCCACCCTTCTTTCCCTTGTGCTTGCCTTTATTGTCCTTCTTGAAACCGGTGGTTCTATCGATCATCCACACTTGATGTTCTTTCCTAATCTCCACTTCTGCAGTCTTAAGCATTGACAGAAGCTCGGGAAGAGACTTCTTCATGCCCTGCATATTATAGTTCATCACGAAGCTGTTGTAGCTAGGTGGCAGAGATTGGAGAACACGATGTATGCCTAAGTCAATGGGAATCGTTATTCCCAAGGACACAAGCTTATCGGCGTACCTAGACATTTTGAGTACGTGCTCACTAACAGAGCTATTTTCCGCCATCATGCAGCTAAAGAACTTTTCTGTAGCATTATAACTCTCTACGGCAGCAGGGGTATCGAAAATCATTTTCAATTCTCCCATGGTATCAAAGGAATTGCCATTTTCGAAATGCTTTCGAAGTTCTGGCTCTAGCCGATACAGTATGTCGCAATGAACTAAGTTGTGGTCCTCCTGACGAGTCACATAGACATTCTTTTCCTCGCCAGGGGCATCAGGAGCTGGTGGGGGGCCTAGCGGCGCATATAGCACATATTGCTTTTGTGCAGCAGTGAGGAGAATCCTCAAATTCATAGCCCAGTTGGTGAAGTTGCTACCATTCGCAGCAAGTTTCTCTTTCTCCATGAACACATTGAAATTAAAAGCAGGTGGTGCCATCTACAACAGAATTTGTAAAGTTTATTTAGACTAAGTTTATGATAGATTGAGTTCAACTAATCCAAATTACTAATGAACTCCCACTCAAAAACGACATCCCTCGTGTCCTTTTGGTGATTACATAAACCAAATCCACTATACCAAGTCCGATCATCATGTGAGTTGGTATAGCTTCAAAGACGAGCATCTATATGGGCATCATATCAACCATATGACTCATGCTTAACCTTTCAGTCTGTGTTCCGAGGCCATGTCTGTAAATTTCTAGGCTCGCCAAGTAAGAACCTTAGTATTCGCGTGTGTAAAACTGTCTTACACCCTGACGAGGTTTAATCTCGTCAATGCCCATTGTTATGGACTTGGGTTTTAGAGAAGATGGGGATGCTGGAAGTCGTGGCACGGTTAACAGACAAGCAACCAGGGGACACGAGATTTACCTGTGTTCAGGCCCGGAGGGAAACCCTACTCCTGTCTGCTCTTTGATTACGTGAACCGAAGGTTCTGAGGTCTGTGATTCGATCTGGCGTGGAGGTGTGTATGTCGTAATCTAGTAGTTGTCTGTCCTCCTCGTTGGACCCTCCTAGCCTTTATATATGGGGAGGCTAGGTCTCGGGCGCCAATACGAGTAGGTTACAAGTTGGACTCAAACTCTAGTTTTGAGGTATCCTTGTCTTGTGCGCTTTGGAGTCCGTGTCCATATGTGCTTCAGCGTAAAGCGTCTTGGGCGTTCTGGACCCTGGCAGGTCGTCGAGTGGGCCTTCCGTCGGGCTGGACCAAGTATGCTAACATCGGGTACCCGTAGGGCATATCCATGTTAGTAGCCCCCAAGTGTCCATCCGAAACATAGATTCGGGTGGAGACTTAGTTGTCTTGAACCTTGTATTTGGATGTCGGAGTCAAAAGTTGTGTCGAGTGCGAAGCACTTCACCCGGAAGTTCATCGGGTCAGCTGAATTTGTTCGGCTGTTGTAAAGGAATCGACATCATGGACGTAGTCAACACAATGGACTATAGGGTGCGCGACCAGCGCTCCCTATGGGAGTAGCCCCCGAGTGTCTGTTCGAGTCGTAGACTCGAGGAGAGACTTTAATTCAGCCGTTGTTTGCTTCAGGTCCGTAGGGCACAATTTTTTTTTCCGGATGCTTGAATCAATCCTCCCTATGGTAGTAGCCCCCGAGTCCGTAGTGGAGTCGTAGACTCGGCGTAGGACTCGAAGATCTTGTGTGTGCACGACCATCGCTCTAGTTTGGAGTAGCCTCCGAGTGTCTGGCGGAGTCGTAGACTCGGGCAGAGACTTGAGTCTTGTATCTTGTAGACACAGTGGACAATCTCACGGGTGTACCGTTGACCCGGAAGTACATCGGGTGCGCGACCAGCGCTCCTGATAGGAGTAGCCCCCGAGTGTCTAGTCGAGTCGCAGACTCGAGCGGAAACTCATGTGAGGACAAATTACTGACCCAGAAGTGCATCGAGTCAGCGTCTCATGCATAAGGAGCCAAGAATCGATGTTGCAGTCGGAGTTGACGTGGCGGAGTCGTGCGGCGTTTAGCCGGAAGGACTCGACGTTGCGGATGAAGTCAACACCGTTGCTTCTGTCGGGTGAACGACCAATGTCGTGTCTTCATAGCATCAAGCGATGCAACCATCCAAAGAGGGACTCGACTCGGGTCTTGATTGTATGGCGTAGCCAGCTCTTTTTTCGACTCCTGGTGGAGGACTCGATAGAATAGCTCGGCACAGTCGACGTCTTTATAAGATGCAGAAAACATGAATAATTATGAAGTACTTGTATCTTGTAAGAAATATTTGCCTCTCGGCTTGTATAGTAAGATTCTGGTGCCGATCGAGTCGACACTTTTGCACTGTATGCTTGGCCTTTTCGTTAGCCTGATTACTCTTAGTCTCAGTACCTTGCCGAGGCACTCGGAGTTCAAGGATTCGATGATCAGGCAGAATCAGCTACTCGGGCTGTCGCGTTCGAGGTGCTCGAGTGCGTGGAGCCGATGGCACATTAGGTTACTCGAAGAGGGCGCAGCCCCCGAGTGTTTCGAGTGCGAGTTAAAAATAAAAGAATCAACTCTGAGTAGAGGGAAACTTAGCTTTGTTGGTAGTTGTCGTTGAGGTGGACGCGACCGCGGACGTAGTCGACGCGGTAGCGGGTCACGCGGCGGACGTAGTCAGCACTGCGGACCATACTCGTAGAAGCGACAGGGTCTTGGGGTCGATGGCGGCAGCGAGTTCCGCATCCGAAGATCGTCGCAATCGAAGACCACACTTGGTCGTCGCATCCGGACAATGCAGCAGGTCATCGCATTCGAAGAATGCAGCGGCTGGCTGGAGCCAAAGGCCGCGACTGGTCGCCAATGTCGAGGGAGCCCCCGAGTCGTGGTCGCTGAAGCCGATGCGGCCAGTTGCGGCTATCGAAGATCGCGTCGGGTCGCCGCATCCGAAAGATGCAGCAGGTCACCGCAGCCGAAGGCCATAGTTTCCTCGTCGGTTTGGATGACTGCAGCGCACAGATATCGCCTGCAGATTGGTTGGCTGCTGCCGCAGCTTTCGGATCCGGAACCATAGGTCCCTTCATCCGAAGGTGGATCGCACAGATCGGAGTTGTAGCTGCTGCTGCTATAGAACTCATCTGTTGATGGTGACGTGCGTAGCACGGGGTGTGGAGCCCATGAAGCGGGCCTGATTGGCGGCACGGGCACCCGCTCAGGGAGGCGGAGGGTGCCAGTTTGTCCCACCTGGAAGCAGAAGCTCCTGAACAGAATTTCGAGTCCGTCGCCTACGGGCTCGAAATCCTTCATGGTATCCGGCGAGTGGGCGGTGAAGTCGAAAGCACCGAAGAGGAGGTGATTCTCCGTCGCCGCGGAGTTGTAGATCGATCGGGTCGGAACCGTCACGACCGCACAATCAGCAGCCCCGATTCCCATAGACGGCGCCAATTGACGAGGTTTAATCTCGTCAATGCCCATTGTTATGGACTTGGGTTTTGGAGAAGATGGGGATGCTGGAAGTCGTGGCACGGTTAACAGACAAGCAACCAGGGTACATGAGATTTACCCAGGTTCAGGCCCCCGGAGGGAAAACCCTACTCCTGCTTGTCTGCTCTTTGATTACGGCAGAACCGAAGGTTCTGAGGTCTTGTGATTCGATCTGGCGTGGAGGTGTGTATGTCGTAATCTAGTAGTTGTCTGTCCTCCTCGTTGGACCCTCCTAGCCTTTATATATGGGGAGGCTAGGTCTCGGGCGCCAATACGAGTAGGTTACAAGTTGGACTCAAACTCTAGTTTTGAGGTATCCTTGTCTTGTGAGCTTTGGAGTCCGTGTCCATATGTGCTTCGTGCAGCCGAAACGTCTTGGGCGTTCTGGACCCTGGCAGGTCGTCAAGTGGGCCTTCCGTCGGGCTGGACCAAGTATGCTAACATCGGGTACCCGTAGGGCATATCCATGTCACACCCGTTCCTATGAAAGCGTAGATTCGAGTACACCCGATCATCACGTGATGTCTCGAAACACGATCCATAAAATGGTGCATACTTAAGGAAGAACACATTTTATCTTGATATCTAAATGAGGGATCATCTTACAATGCTACCAAAAGCGCCAAACTAGCAATATAAGATGCAAACATCTAATGTGTAAAGTGAGATGATATGGTCCATGCATTTGATCTCTATCATATGCATCATGGTATGATCTCTATCATTCCTTTGTGTGTAAGGCCAAGGTCTATGGAACTTACACGTTAGGTGTGTTGTAAGAGTATCTATCACACATCTACTTACAACATTACCATATCATGACACTAGCCCAACAACAATCTAAACTAGACGCCTCTAATTTATCCATTGCAAGTTTTACGTGGCTTAGGGCTTTGGGAGATAGAACCGTTCTTACCTACGAACATGGAACCACAACGAGGATAACCAAGTTATTAGCAACTGGTTGTAAATCAGATATTGACTATAGTAGGAGAGATGACACCGCCAACCACTTATGCAAAACTAGTTGCATGTCAGTCGTGGAACCGGTCTCATGTACGATGACATGTAAGGTTGGTCCGGGCCGCTTCATCCCACTATGCCACCAATATCCAAAATACATGAAAGAAGCAATAACATGATCATCATTGCCCACATATGAACATATGTGTACTACCCGTGCAAAGCACCTACGCATAGATCAGGCTCTGATACCACTGTTGGGTTCGCAACATAGAAAACAAAAAATTTCCTACGATAAGAACTATACGCCAAGATCTATCTACTAGATACAGAGCAACGGGTGGATATACATCCATGGGGAACTTACCCTCAAAGACAACGGGTTTTGTTAACGAGTAGGAACTCATGGATGATGTAGTCGTACGCTTGCCGATCTCAAGATCGTGATGAAGTCCAGCAGGTCTGGCTGCAGCATGTCCATCAGATCCAGCTCTAGCAAGTCCAGCACCACCAAGTCCAGCACCGCAAAGTAGCGGTGCATCCATGATCGCACACACGTCCGGTACCCCGACAACCTCCGTCCCTCGCTCCAGCAAAGCAGAGGAAGCAACAACTTCTTTCCAGATAAAGTCACCGGGAACATGTATCTCGCTAATCCGAGACCATGGGGAAATAATACTAGAGGGGGAGAGAGATCCTTCATGAGGAGGTGTGAGGAAGAAGGAGTGAGAGGGGGGCATTTTATAGGAGGAGGGGAGGGTGTCCCTTCATCTCCCCCATTCATGTGGTGGTAACCCCCTCCACATTAAAATGCCCCTTCACATTCTCTTTTAAAGTCTCCACTTTAAATGCATTAAATTTCTCCAAATTTAATGCTCTCTCATTTAATAAAACTCTTTTATTAATTTTATTCAGAATTTTGTTAATTACTTTAATTAACAAACATTCACATAAAACCCCTTGCAACATTTCAATATTACATGCAGAACCAATTTCAGCAATTTCACCTAAAACAGTTTCGGTGTCTATTGAAATAATTCCAGCGCTTTCTTAAATCTTTATCTGAAACATATTTGCTCCAAATGGTGTCGGTATCCCTTAAGTGTGTCACCCTACGGTTCGTGAATAATGCAGACATGATCGAGACCCCTCTCAGATCAATAATCAGAAGCGGGACCTGGAGATCCATACATGTCCGAGATTCGATCATCGATATCCAAATACCTAGTTTGACCTCGTTACCGACATTCACTCTTTTCTCGTTCCTGTGATATAATATTCTAGTGATCACATCACTTGCTTGCAAGCTATTTCAATGTGATATCATGGAGAGGGCCCAGAGTATATCTATCCGTCATCGGGATTGACAAATCCCACTCTTGATCCATGAGCCTCAACATAACACCTTCGTAGCACTGAACCCACCTTTATAGTCACCCTTTTACGGTGTGACGTTTGATGTCATCAAGATACTCTTCCGGTGTTAGGAATTAACATGATCTCATGGTCTAAGGACTAAGATTACTTCGTATGATTTTATAGCAATATAAACATAATGACTCTGATCGTAATGCTATACTTTGGATGAATGTTCATCACATTATTCAACTATTGTTGTGACCTCGTTATTAACAACATCCAATGTCCATGATCAGGAAACCTTGATCATCTTGTTAATCAATGAGCTAGTTTATGAGGCATAACTAGGAACTTTCCTTTTGTTTATTAAACACACATGTATTAACGTTTCCAAATTAATACAATTATAGCATGCAAAATAAACATTTATCATAAACAAGGAATAAGATAATAACCACTTTATTATTGCGTCTCGAGTATATTCCCTTTATGATAGTGATAATACTTTATCAGATTAATCAGAATTCAAGACAGATCAGTAGTGTGAACAAATAGATTGTTGCACAACTTTAGGTCCCGATACCGATCGAGTAGAAAGTTAGTCATCACATTACAAATCAAGTGTTTACCTAAACTATGATGAAATACAAGAGATCCAAATGACGATGAGCAAGGCAGGGTACACGACAAAAGCCTTCGTCTGGTTCTTTCACCTAGCTTCCTCTCACGGGTGGTTCCTCCACATAGCTTCTGCCATCTCTCTCGTCTTGTACCTTTGTAGTTGTTGCCACTGAACTTGTTCATATGTTTCAAATAACCCTCCCACTCGTCGTAGACTCCTGGAACCCAACCTTTGTACACCATGTACCACTTTGCCATCTGTGTACAGAAGACAGATAGTATATTATGCAACGAAAAGCAAATGGTTGACATGCATGTTCACAAAAACTACAAAACTACAAAATGAACATCATCATGCAGATCCATTGCAACAAATATGAACTAGGGCCTAAGACAGAAAATCATAGGGATTGTGTTAGTGAGCCACGTAGGATGCAGAAGATATGTATTTGTGTACATCACAAGGCTCACTAACACCGCCCACAAGACCACATCCAAAATCAAGGCACACCTGTAGTGGTGCCCTATCATTTTAATCATTGGCCACTACAACAGATAAGAACCAAAACTATAAACATCAAGGGACGGTGTTAGCGAGCCATGTAGGATGCACAAGATATTTATCTTGATATCTAAAAGAGGGATCATCTTATAATGCTATCAAACGCGCGAAACTAGCAGTATAAGTTGCTAACATCTAATGTGTAAAGTGAGATGATATGGTCCATGCATTTGATCTCTATCACTTGCATCCTGGTATGATCTCTATCATTCCTTTGTGTGTAAGGCCAAGGTCTATGGTACTTACACATTGAGTGTGTTGTAAGAGTATCCACCATACATCTACTTACAACAATACCATATCAACACACTAGCCCAGCAACGATCTAAACTAGACGCCTCTAATTTATCAATTGCAAGTTTTACGTGGCTTAGGGCTTTCGGAGATAGAACCGTTCTTACCTACGAACATGAACCACAACGAGGATAACTAAGTTATTAGCAACTCGTTGTAAATCAGATATTGACTATAGTAGGAGAGACAGACACCCGCCAGCCACTTATGCAAAACAAGTTGCATGTCAGTCGTGGAACCGGTCTCATGTACGATGACATGTAAGGTTGGTCCGGGCCGCTTCATCCCACTATGCCACCAATATCCAAAATACATAGAAGATGCAATAACATGATCATCATCGCCCACATATCAACCATATGTGTACTACCCATGCTAAGCACCTACGCATAGATCAGGCTCTGATACCACTGTTGGGTCCGCAGCATAGAAAACAAAAATTTCCTACGGTGTGAACTACACGCCAAGATCTATCTACTAGGTACAAAGCAACGGGTGGACATACATCCAACGAGAACTTACCCTCGTAGACAACGAGCTTTGTTAACGAGTAGGAACTCGTGGTTGATGTAGTCGTACACTTGCCGATCTCAAGATCGTGAGGAAGTCCGAGCGCCGCAACTCAGTAGCGCATCCGCACTTTTACGTTCAAGCCACCGGACAACCTCCACCTCCTCGCTCCAGCTATCCAGCGGAAGTAGCAACTCCTTCCGCATTTAAATGCCACCGGAACATGTATCTCGCTAATCCGAGACCATGGGAAATAATTCTAGAGGGGGAGAGAGATCCTTCACAAGGAGGTGTGTGGATGAAGGAGGGAATGGGTGGCCTTTTATAGGAGGAGGGGGGGTGCCCCTCTCTCCATGGCCGGCGCATGGGGGGTGACCCCTCACCTCCCCCATTCATGTGGTGGTAACCCCTCCACATTAAAATGCCTCTTCACATTCCCTTTTAAAGTCTCCACTTTAAATGCATTAAATTTCTCCAAATTTAATGCTCTCTCATTTAATAAAACTCTTTTTATTAAATTTATTCAGATTTTTGTTAATTACTTTAATTAACAAACATTCACATATAGCCCCTTGCAATATTTCAATATCACATGCAGAACCACCTTCTGCAATTTCACCCCAAACAATTTCCGGTTTCTATTGAAACAATTCCTACGCTTTGCAATTCTTTCGTCCGAAACATATGTGCTCCAAAATGGTGTCCAGTAACGCTTAAGTGTGCCACTCTACGGTTCGCGAATAATGCAGACATGATCGAGACCCTTCTCCGATCAATAATCAGCAGAGGGACCTGGAGATCCGTACTGACTCCTACACATTCAACGATGACTCCTGTGATCGTGAGAACCTTTAACGCTTGTAACTAAATCCCTTTGTCTCTCGATATATTACATGTCCGAGATTCGATCATCGGTATCTCCATACCTAGTTTGATCTCGTTATCGACATGCACTCTTTTCTCGTTCCCATGATATAACATTCTAGTGATCACATCACTTGCTTGCAAGCTATCATAATGTGATATCACCGAGAGGGCCCAGAGTATATCTATCCGTCATCTAGATTGACAAATTCCACTCTTGATCCATGAGCCTCAACATAACACCTTCGTAGTACTGAAACCATCTTTATAGTCACCCTGTTACGATGTGACGTTTGATGTTATCAAGATACTCTTCCGGTGTTAGCAATTAGCATGATCTCATGGTCTAAGGATAAAGATTACTTCGTATGATGTTATAGAAATATAAACATAATGACTTGATCGTAATGCTATACTTCGGATGAATGTTCATCACATCATTCCACCAATGGTGTGACCTTGTTATTAACAGCATCCAATGTCCATGATCAGGAAACCTTGATCATCCCGTTAATCAACAAGCTAGTCTATAAGAGAGGCATGACTAGGAACCCTTTTTGTTTATTAAACACACATGTATTGATGTTTCCGAATCATACATTTCTAGCATGTAAAATAAACATCTATCATGTATAAGGAATATATAATAACAACTTTATTATTGCCTCTCAGGGCATATTTCCTTCAGTCTCCCACTTGCACTAGAGACAATAATCTAGTTCATATAGTGATAAATCTAACACCCATGGAGTCCTGGTGTTGATCATGGTTTGCCTTAGGGAGAACTTTAGTCAACGGATCTGCTACATTTAGGTCCGTGTGTACTTTACAAATCTTTATATCTCCATCCTTGACATGCTCGCGGATGGAGTGAAACCGGCACTTAATATGTTTGGAATTCTTGTGAGACCTTGGTTCCTTTGCATTGGCTATGGCTCCATTGTTGTCACAATAGATCACCATCGGGTCCAACGCACTGGGAACCACACCTAGTTCCGTAATGAACTCTTTCATCCAAACTGCCTCCTGCGCCGCTTCTGAAGCAGCAACATATTCCCCCTCCGTTGTTGATCCAGCCACCACAGGTTGTTTGGAACTCCTCCAACTAACTGCTGCTCCGTTCAAGAGAAATACGTATCCGGATTGAGACTTAGAGTCATCCGGATCAGTGTCAAAGCTAGCATCAACATAACACTTAGCGACTAGCTCTTCTTCAACTCTGTATATGAGAAACATATCCTTAGTTCTTCTCAAGTACTTGAGGATGTTCTTTACCGCTATCCAGTGTTCCGAACCTGGATCAGATTGGTACCCACTAGTCAAACTAATAGCATGTGCCACATCCGGTATTGTACATAGCATGGCATACATAATAGAGCCTATGGCCGAGGCATAGGGGATCTTATCCATCATCTCTCTTTCTTCGGCCGTAGCCGGACTTTGAGTCTTACTCAATGTCTTGCCTTGCAACATAGGTAAGAACCCCTTCTTACTTTCGTCCATATTAAACTTCTTTAATATCTGATGGCTCGGTGTTGATGTAGAGCTCGTTGGGAACCCCAAGAGGAAGGTATGATGAGCACAGTAGCAAGTTTCCCTCAGTTATGAAACCAAGGTTTAATCGAACCAGTAGGAGCAAGGAAACACCGCAAAGGTCTTGCTAGTTGAGCCTTGGCAGGGCGCACTACCGGTGCTAGTAGCAACGTGGAGACCTGCACAACACAACCACAGAACTCTGTCCCCAACTTGCGATGAGGTTGTCAATCTCACCGTGTTTTACTGAAAACAAAAGATTAAACGTATCGAATGGAAGGAAGTAATAGTTTAAAGAAAGTAAACACAAAGCAGTAAACAATTTGTAGATTGTATGTAAAAGAAAAGGACCAAGATCCATAGTTCACTAGAAGTGGCTCTCCTTAAGATAGATAACATGCTGGGTGAACAAATTACAGTGGGGCAATTGACAAACATCGAGAAAGCAATACATGCATAAACTAATCATCTTGACTCCTTTGAGAAATGATTGGGCATTACAACATTATACATAGACCGCCATCCAACTACATCTATGACTAATAATCCACCTTCAGGTTATCATCCGAACCCCCTCCAGTATTAAGTTGCAAGCAACGGATTATTGCTTTACGAATTGCGTGTAATGTAAACAATACGATTGTTCTATGAACAAAGTATTGTTGTTTTCTCCCTAGTAGCAACAGCACATCTAGTACCTTAGAGATTTCATCACTTCCCAGTTACGAGGCATGAACCCACTATCAAGCATAAATACTAACTCTTGGAGTTGCTAGCATCTACTTGGCCAAGACAGCTACTAACAACGGAAAGCATGCAAGATCACAAATAACAAAGACATGATAGAATCAATAATCAATCTGAAATAGCATCTCAATATCCATCGGATCCCCGCAAACACAACATGCAGAATTACAAATAGATGATCTTGATCATGAACGGAGCTCACAAGATCTAGACATGAAAGCACAAACGAGGAGAACCAACCATCTAGCTACTACATGGATCCGTAGTCCAAGGATGAACTACTCACGCATCACACCGGAGGCTTGCATGATGATGAAGAAGGCCTCCAGGGTGAATTCCCCTCTCCGACAGGGTGCCGGGAAGAGCTTCAGATCCCTCCCGATCTAGGGATGGAGATGACGGCGGCTACAGACTCTTTCGTGGATTTTTGATCGGGTACTTAGGGTTTTCATCCCGAGGGAATCTTATAGGCGAAAGGAGAGGCCGAGGGGGTGTTGGGGTCGGCCAGACCACCCCCTGGCGCGGGCCAGGCCTGGCCGCATGGCCAGGTGGTGTGGCCGGCTCCCATCCCTTCTCCGTCTCGTATTCTGGCATCTGATGACTTCCGGAAAAATAGGCACTTTGGCTTTTGTCCCGTACAATTCCGAGAATATTCATTTTCTGACTTTCCTGGAACCAAAAACAGCGAGAAATGTAGCACTGTGGCTCTTGTTAATAGGTTAATCCAAGAAATCATGTTAAAAGTACTCCAAAGTGTGGGCAAAACACAAGAAAGTGGATAAAACCAAGCATGGAACATCAAAAATTATAGATACATTTGCAATGTATCAGATACCGAAGATCAAGTATCGGATGAATTAGGTATGAAATGACAAAGGGAACGGGAAACGACTATCTCACGGTTCAAGCGATTATATTTGTGAAACGCACGGGGTCACATGGCCATCTAGGTCCCTCTGTTGATCATTGATGTGATAATGGTCTCGGTCATGTCCGGAGTGTTTCTGAACCGAAGGTTGTCACACTTAAGGGTGGGGACGCTTAGTGTAGATGAGGTATCGTAGGAGAAATAGAAAGAGAGAAACCAGAATAGTTCCGGGTAACATCCGATGGAGATCGGAATGGGTCCGGAAGATGTTCCGGAGAAAAGGAATATGATAATATATGTATTTGAATGTTAATTAGAGAATTAATATTA
The DNA here is from genome assembly GCA_023614405.1 of Avena insularis. Lineage (NCBI taxonomy): Eukaryota > Viridiplantae > Streptophyta > Magnoliopsida > Poales > Poaceae > Avena > Avena insularis. The sequence goes on from CM042690.1 coordinate 150,462,590, forward strand.
AATATATATATTTTTTATTATTATTAAAGTCTTCCTTATGCTAATGGGCCTCACCCGAAGGGAGGCCCAATAGGGCATGGCGCCTAGGGAGAAGGGGGCCAGTCGGCCTGGGCTTGGTGGGCCGCCCTAGTGGGGCCCACCTAGGGCCGACGGCTACCCCTAGGTGGCTGGCGGGTGTGGGGATTAGTCCAACACCGCCTGACCCCTGGGTGGTGCGCCCCCTCCCACTATATATAGGGTCCCCCTCCTCCTTTGGAAATACACCATTCCCTCTCATTCTCTCTCTCATCCATTGAGGACTTCTCCGTAATATTGGGTAGGACCTCGTGGGTGAGTTCTCCACCTTCACACCACCGTCGTGTGATCAGCGATCCAACATCTACTTCTTCTGCTGCTTTCCTGGATTGGAGTTTGGTTGACTTCACCCACACCGATCGTGTGACGAACTTTAGAGGCATCACACTTGAGGTGCTGATCGTGTTCATCAATATACGCCTTCCTACGTAAGGCGTGCCTCGGTCTTCAAAAGGTATGAATCCTGTCTTTCTCTTCCGTTGCTTATGTCTACATAGTATAGATCCTGGTATTAGTGTTCGAGTAGATAGAATTTTTTTGTTTTCTGCTATGGAACCCCTTCACGGCCTTCCTCATTTCCCGCCATCCCATTGACATCCGCATCATCTTCATCATGATCCAATGAGTAAAGCCATGCATGAAACCATGCATGAGCGGGTGGTTCTGTAATACTCCAGAATAAGGTCCATCAAGCTCCCGAGTTTGCATTTGCGACACGAACATCTTATCTAGGTCCCGTAGTTCTGAATCCTTTCGGGTGTTGCGCCTTTCAAATATCTAGCCATGAGGATTTCGCTTGTCTTGATGACCATGATCTCCTGCATGGTATATAGCAAGAGAATATTTTAGAACGTGAGCATCATGCATGCATGATCGCCAGAAAAATTCGCCATGACCTTTCCTAAAAAATAGGTCATACGCATAGTGCAATTTTTTGCCAAAACAGGAATGAATCAACATTTTGGAAAACATGCATACACGATGATGGAGCAACCAAAAGCTTTATCACATACACAAACATGCATACAACACACAACAACATCTTGCCCATGCAACCACAAGCTTCATCGCATACACAAACATGCATACACCATGCGTCTGGCGCAACCACAAGCTTCATATCGCATACACAAACATGCATCTACTCACCTAGTAAACAATGGAGGAGGAGGAGGAAAGAGAATCGGTGGTTTAGTAGATCTACAAATTTGAGAGCCTTCCTTCTACAAATCTACCATCCAAAATAGGTTTAGCAAGCTAAAATGAGTGAAATCATGGGAGAAATGAGGTGGAGAGGAGGAAGGGGATGACCATATCTGGTCTTAAGCTAGGGGAAGTGACTGGAGGTAGGTGGGGAAAGGTGACCAAGTGGCATATATAGATGGTGGTCAACATATCAGGGGCGCATGGCTGCGAGATGAGCCACGGATAATCCAACTATCTGTGGCTCATCTCACAGACATGTGCCACAGATAAGGCAGGCGCCATCTATATCTGCCACTTATAGATGGCCATGCCTTATCTGTGGCGCGTGCATTTATGGTGCACCACTATCACCATAAATGCATGCACCATGGATAAGGCAGGGGCCATCTATAAGTACAAATATGGATGCCCCAGGCTTATCCGTGGAGCATGCCGCATAGATGCGCCACTGAAAACTCAGCTATAAATGGCGCATAGTGTTGTGGTGCACCACATATATTTATCAGTGGCACATCACCTTGTCCATGCGCCACTGGGCACCAGACCCATGAATAACCATTTTCCTAGTAGTGAGTTTAGTTCTCTTAGGGCGGAGCCTAGTGTAGGTGCAACCATAGATATGAGCAAGTACACCCCTTATGATGGGTCCTATAGCCATTTTCATGAGCAAACATAGGAATCATTAAGACATAAATGTCCAACCATGGTAGTAAGTTCATGGGTCCCTGATATAAATCCCTCCAATGCAACTCAAAGTATTGGGAAATAGTTTTTGTCATTCTGTTCTTTCCAACCCTCTACATTGCATTAAAGTGCATCCTTCTGAGCCCATATAGGTGAAGTGATATGCAGTCAGCGTTGGCAGATCACCATCATAGAACAACATAAAAGATATAAACTTGATCAAATACTCATTGCATATTATATGGAAATTGTAGCCTATTCATCTTATGCCCTTAGGAACATGGGGATCTACTTATCAAACATGATATGGATTAGTGGCATATGTATTACAACACAATATTAAAATATAATCTCTCCACCAAATAAAGACAAGTTGCCAATCACAATCATGCAAATAGCACTTAAACAATATCTAGGGTTCAATCAATCACAAACTATGAGGGGAACAAGGTGGATCTTGGAGATGGAGATGGTGATGATGTTGGTGTTGATGGAGATGTTGATGGAGAGGCCTCCCCTATGCCAAGGAGGAGTGGTGATAATGATGGAGTCGATTTAACCCTCACTGGTGGCTCCAGCACAACAGGATTGGCCCTCTCCTAGAGAAGGACAAGACTTTTGCCTCCGTCGCTGCCTCTAGAAATTGTGGGAAAAATATTGCATAGGTTTTGTGGAAAACCGGAGGCATATGTAAAAAGGGAGAGCCGAGATGGCTTGAGGGCCAAATGGGCCCAGGTAGCGCGTGTGCTCTAGTGGGCCACGCCACCTGACCTCTTTTTTGACTTCGTGGATTTCCTCGTGTGCTTCTTTCGCTCCATGGTCCTTCTCTTGATGAAAAACTCATCAGGTATTTTTCCTCCAAAAATAGAAAAATAAGAAAAAGAGGTTTTCTACCTCCTAGAAATTAAATACCAATGAAGGGGACTTTGTAGGAAAGTCTCGTAAATCATCTAAAATGCATAAATAATGATAGAACAATGCAAATAACATTTTTAAATGATCATATATGTTGCTATTATGATGATGCAAAATGCACGTATCAGATCCTCAGGTATATCAACTATGACAAGATCAATAAGTGTGGGACATCCTTTGATGTTAACAACAATGTTTTTTATTCCCACAACTTGCTTATAAGTAGAGTAAGCTAGATGGAGTTTCAATTCAGTAATTTCAAATGGCCCAAGGTTTAGTTTATCAAATAAACTTTTAGATTTTTTTTGAAACACTAGCAGCTAGATCACAAAGTGCAGCTATCTCATTAACTCGTATATGTATCTTAATAGTGAGCTCAAATATATCATCAAGTTTATCTAGAAGTTTCTCAGCTAGCTTCTTATACTCGGTCTCTATATCACGTACTTTTATGGCCACTTCATTTATGAATGGTTGGTATATGGCCTCATTACCTTCTTCAATACCGGGATTCTTCAAGGCAATCATCTTGAGGGGATCTTCCATGGTATAGTCTGGAGAGGGTGCATTACTATAGTCTAGCTCTTCAGGTGGTTCTTCTTTCTTCTTAACCCTCATCATCTTGAGGTCTTTAACCGGATTTGGCTTAGGCTTTCCTGTAACTCTTGCAAGTATGAGAGTTTGCCTCTCATCTATTTTTCCCATCTATGCCTCCACGGTCGTTGTTAGCTCCTGTAGAGCATGTATATCATTTCTAATAGCAACAACTTGATTAGAAAGTTTACCATTAATTGTATCATGGTTCTCCATTATTTTGATAAGGACATTGTTTCGTTCAGTTTGAGCTTGCATAAACAATTTAAAAGAATTTTCAAGCTAGAGATTACCATGGTTTGCTCCATTACTATTATTAAAGGTGTTGTTTGGAGCACCTAAATGATTATAATATTGTTTTTGAAAGTTCGAGCCAATACTTTGAATCTTCTATGTAGGATTATAAGGATTACGGGAAATAAATTCTAATTCTTCAAAAGTGGTATTGGTGATGGCATTTATCGAGGTATCTTACTCATCTATCTTTGTCGTAAGCTCTTCATTATTATTATTGGTGATTGAGTTCACCTTCCTCGAGGAGGATCTTTCTAGATGCCATTGGGCATGGTTGCTTTGCATATCATCAAGAAGAAATTTGGCCACATTTACTTGCTTTCCCATGAAAGTTCCTCCTGATGCAGTGCCAAGCATATACTTAGACATAAGGTTAATACCATTATAAAATAGATAGAGGATTAACCATTCTTTAATCCATGGTTGGGACAGCTCATTACAGATTCATTCATCATCTCCCATGCAAGCTCTAGTGGCTCGTGATCTTCCAGCCTAAATACTGTAATGTTAGATCAAAGTTGCATGAAAATATTAGTTCATTCCTCCCAAGAAGTGATAGTGCCCTTAGGCAAAGCTAGCAACCAATATTTTTCCCTTTCCTCTAAGTGAGAAAGGAAATAATGCAGCTTGACCGCATTGGGGTCAACATCTTTTATGCGCATCATATCACATATCTCAGTAAATGTTTTTAAGTGCAAACCTGAATCCTCAGAAGTTGAGCCTCCAAATTGGTTCTACTGAAGCAAACTCAAAAAGTTAGGCTCTATTTCATAATTATCCTTTGTGACAGCGGACTGAGTAATAGGTGCACACATAAAATCATCATTAGGGGTAGCATACTCCCCAAGCTTCTTTTGTGCCATAATGCCAATTTTTGTGTGTATTTTGGAATAAGATAAACAATCAAACAAGTAACTAATATTTTTGGGTTTCTCAATTGATAACAGAAAGTAAACTAATAACGATAAATAAACTAAAAAAATTAAAATTGAACTAAAGAGGGCTCCAATAGCCTCATCAGGATAGTAAATTTCTTCCCCGACAACGGAGCCATAAAAAGGGTTGATACCTTCGATATGAACTACAGATGCAATATAGTAGTTTTTTCCTAGAAGACCAAGGTTTAATCAAACCTTGGGAAACAATTGCGGTAGGTTGAGGAGCGTCTGCAAGACTTGTTAGTTCGCTTCAATCTTAATTTATTAGACCTTTATAGTTTGGTTTTCTTATTGGGGTTGTATTAATGGATGGAGATAGGGCCGCGTTGAGGTTTCACCTATAGCTATGCATACATATGGGATAAAGATAATAATAAGCTCATTCATGTGTAAATGATCTAATATAGATAGGATTTGTGACCAGCACATCCGTAAATACTATAGCCCATGCGAGCCACATGCATAGCATATAGTCTATTGGTCTAACCATTATACCATGAAGCACCGGTCAATGAACGATTATTAAGTAAGATACAGACCAATGCATTAAGATATATGATATTGATGTTGTTCCCAAATGGATCACTAAACGACTATTGTACTCCCCATGATGTCACTAGGTGTCACGCATAGGTGTCATTTACCACACATCTCACCTCAAACCTTGATCAATCCTCTGGGTCTTGGGTACCTGACAAGTCCTAGGATAGAGGTAGGAGACAATGATACAAATAAAAATCTACTATGAAATCACCACACAATATTCCCATGTAATTAGATGCACATAATCATTGTGAGCCTATTCTCCAACCCACAACCCATAAGGACTACTCGCTCATAATAAGATCAAGGATAGAAAATATTGTAGAATTACTTAGATCAATACCAAATATTGTTACAAGGTCGCTAATGAAGGGTAACCTAGGCAATGTCCAGGGTTATGGACTTGTGTTTTGTGGAAAAGGAGAGCGTTGGTGATTTCGTCGGCTTAACAGACAAACAAGGGAGGTGATTTACCCAGGTTTAGGCCCTCGTAAGAGGAAACCCTACTTCCTGCTTGTCTGCTCGTATTATCATTAGAGAGTACAAACTTGTTGAGTCAACTAGATGCGATCTCGCTAAGAGAGAGAGAGAGAGATGTGCGTATCATAAGATTAGATGTCTATTATCTAAATCTATTGTAAGGTGTAGGGCGCCCTCCTTTTTGGACCCTCCTAGCCTTTATATATGACGAGGCTAGGTCTCAGGTATAGTTACAAGTTAGAGTTTATATCTAGTCTAGTCTTAGACTTTCCTTGTCTTGTTCCACCAGGAGTCTGTGTCCTTGTAGGCTTTATATCTGTTGAATCATCATGGGCTTCATGAATCTTGATATATCTTCGAGTGGGCCTTCTGCTGAACCACACCATATATGCCAATAGTGGGCACCCGAGGCTATGTTCGGATTCTTGCATCTAAGCATAGGCTCAAAGTCTTTTCAATATGCCTGGAAGGTGGACTCGATGATTTCTTCAGATGCTTGAATTTTTCGACTGCCTTGTTTGGCTGATGTAATGGCTAAAGTTGTTTTGTTCTTGAAGTGATATTGGAATTTTGGGTTCTCCCGATGGGAGTAACTATTGATGCTACACTCGGGTAGGCTCAAAGTTATTCTTCATCATTGTATCGTCCATCAACTCCTGTTGGAGGATTTCTGCTTTTTTTGTCGGGTGCGTGGCCAACGCTCCCGATGGGAGTAGCCCCTGAGGCTATGTTTGAACACGTGCATTCGAGCGTAGGCTCAAGTTTTCATCATCCGAGGAATTTCACGACTCAGGTCTTGTAACTTTGCTTTTATGTCAACTCTGTAGGAGGAATTTTTTCTATTGAATAAGCGAACTGTCAGTTTAATAAATTTGTCATGAGGATTTTGGTATAACGAGTCTAGTGCATCTGACAGATCGGGAACCAGTTAATTTCTCTTGGGCTAAAACATCCTGAACCTAATTCAAACTTGAGTCCTCAGACTCGAATTCAGTATATACTGGCATAATTCAGCTCGAGCCACAGAGGTCTTATCGAGTACTGAATTCCAGGCTCATGTTTTATGGGTACTCAACTATGAGAAGATCTTGAATACAAGTTATGGCTGTGGTTATGGCTATGATATAGAGATGGAGATGATAAACTATGGTTGTGGTGAAGTGGTGGATCTTTCTCGGTGTGTTATAGATGCAATCTGAGAATGGCGGCTCTCTCTTTGCAGCAGGTAGGAGTCACGCAATATATAGGGCCCTTCATGAAAGTTTCTTTATTTAACCTCGGCAAGCCACCACCATGTGGTATGGGCACACGGGACTAGAAAGATCCACCTGCACCAGTGCTCGTTAACACTCCTAGACAATGGCTTTCGACTCCAGCTGACTTGGTTCAGTTGACAACGTGTGATTCTCCCTTAATTGGTCCAGATTTCGCTATAAAAGTGTGATTTCCTACACATCACATTTTAAAACAAGGATTTTTACATCTTTACAATAATTAGTCATTAGTGGCAAGGCTAGAGAGATATTTCATCAATTGCTTGACTTAATATCAGATTTAAATGTAGATAAAGATGGATATTTTCACACCCATCATAAAACTTTATCCTCGTAGCCCCTTGCCCTCGGGGAGTAATAGCTCCTTGGTTGAAGGGTATGCATGCGTGTCATTTAGTACATTAGATACCCACTTATATAATTTTACTCTCATGGTATCCAGTAGTCTACAGTAGTTCAATACATTTTTGTAGGAAAGATACTTCTAGTAATTTCATTTCCATAACTAGTTTCAACTTCTTTATAGAATGGATACATCTCTCTTCCACACATAGGTATTTATCAAGCAGGAACAGGACACACAATGGAGACTCTGCATTTGCTTCCGAGAGTGCTTATGCAGACAAGCTAGCCTCTATTGACTCTCAAACCATGCAAAACCGGTGAACTAGGGAAAAGTGGCATGTGGTCACATGAGTTGATTAACGAGGTATTCTTGTCTATCTCATACATACCATTTATTTTATCATGTCTAGAAATCCGTATTTTGAAAAATTGCTTGGTTCGTGTGAAGCATGTTCTTATTCAGCTGTACATACAAAATATTATTCTTCACAAGCCAGGCATATCAGTTGTTATGCATCTTACCATTTTCACCTAACTACTTATCTTCTCATACATCTTTCCGAGGCAGAGAATTAGTTATATCTACCATACTCTTTTTTTCTTTGTTTTCAACAGTAATACCACGGGTAGAAGCGTAATATTAGGATATAGCCATGTGAAGATGAGGATTCTTGTTCTATTTTTCTTTCACCAGTGATGCCACGGGAAGACATATAATATTAGGATATCAGGCATGTGAAGATGATGATTTTTATTCTGTTTGCTTGCAGCAATGGACCCACAAGAAGATGAGGATCTTTGTTATGTGATAATCATTCTTCAGACCAATAAACTTGATGAGCCGCAAACATCTAAAGTGTGATTTTTTTATCTTGATCTGATGTTTTTCCTTTTGGAAGTTGAAAATTATTATGCAAATGGTGACTCATGAATATATGTATATGAATTTATATATGTGTACTTTTGTACACACCCCATCCTACATTGTATTCAAATGTCGAGTACGTGTGTTTTTTTAATTTCAATAACTTAACCAGTGATAATCCTGTGAAATATATATATCAGTGGTTGAAGAAATAGAGCGAAGTGCATAAAGAAGATAGCTTATCACCATTTGATGCTTATGATAAACCAGGCCACATCAGTTCTATCTACTAAGGACAAGTTAGTGTAAAATCAAATCGTTAGTGGTGAATGTTTGTTTTGAAGAAAGTATATCCCCAAAATGTTAGTGCTGACATGTATGTGTAGCCATTGGTCATCACTTACTGCAATACTTTCGACGTAGATAGGTTATGTGTGCGCCATGGGAATATCAATGGTTAGTCGCGCTTCGTTAGCTGGAGTAACTGCATCAACAGGTGAAACTCAAGTTTGTCGTTGGTTGTAGCTATTCGGATGACAAGACCTACCGACATCAGCGGTAAGTCATTACCAGTGACTGATGAATACTATTGACGAACACATGTATCATTGGTGTAATTGATTCCTAGCACGTCACTGGTAAGAAATTTCGTAGTTGTGGATGCTTAATGATCAAGTTGTGCTAGTCACCTACATGGTAGGTAGTTGAGAGAGGTGTCTAGAATGGTATCCGTACACACCAGAATAGTTCCAAGATTTATTGAGACGCTTTGGAGAGAAATCAGAATAGTTTGAATGACATAAGTGTCGAAAGCCATTGTCTAGGAGTGATACTACAAAATCACTTGCATAAGTTCTGAGATTCATTGAGACGCTTCGATCCATGCATAATTTGGACCATATCCTCGAGGCTGGGAAGGATACACCTAGTTGCGGGGATCAACTCGTTCATCTTCAACATCTACACTGATCGACGTTCTCTTCTGCATCAACATTGCAATGATATCTAGATCTAATCTTGTTAGTGTCTTCATGGTTAGATCTTGGTTGTTCATGTACGCCAATTTTTTTGTTTTTCATGTGCGAACCCTAACAGGAAGGGACTACCATCAGTGATTTCGGATCATCTACAACACAAATAATTTAGTCGGCCATAATAGAGCAACCTCTCCTTGCGATATCGAGCGCAACTACCCATCTTATCCTTGAGCATGATGCTTTGTCAAGCGAGCAAGAAGACACATAAATGGGGGGCTGAGGATAGTTTTGTGTTCGGAGATGATGGTGAAGAAGAACAAACATATACATATGTGGTCGCTGATCCTGATAGGATGGGAAGTAGGAAATATTTGGTTGATTCAAAATTTGAGCCTAACTATGTGACTGATAAGGAATAGGATGGTGAAGATGCGGAATGGGATGCATATATGATGATGAAGACGAGGACATTCCACTGATACACTTTGATAGGGACAACCCTGCAATTTATGAGGGGGCTATGTTTGAGACTGCAGATATGAAGTTGCTACCTTTGCAATAAAAGTTAAGTTTGAATATATCATTGAAAAGAGTGACCAAAAATACTCGAGGTTCATTATAGGGAAAATAAGGTGTGTAAACGGAGACTGAATGCATCTCCAATGAGGGGTGGACACCCATTTTAGATAATGACCTTCGAGGAGGCACAAATCCATTACACACTTTATCAAATGATTGACCAACCATTGTTCAAAACTTCAGAAAACTCGTTTCTAAAATGATAAGCATAAGTAAAATTTTATTTTGCTCAAGTGTGATCTTGCGTCTTAACCTTATCACTTCAACGGCAGGTGCTGGGATCGGCAAAGCAACCACCATCCTTATGCATTCTCAGCAGCTAACTTCTCTCAAGTCTTCCTCTTCTTGGAGTTATCATGCATCATATGCAAAGTTATTAGTATCGCATACTAAATACTTCAAAATAGAATTATGAATAGAATTGTCAATAATCTCGTATAACTCTTTTTTTGGACCTCCCAGAGTGTAATCCAGACTATCCAAGGTGTAGTTGGGATTTCCAGAGAGTAGCCAGGACTATCTAGAGTGTATTTTGGAACCATCTCATGATTCATTGCTTCTTACATAGCAGTCAATATAGTGATAACTTCATTAAACTTCTTGTTCATCCCGATTTGAAGCACATTCAAGACCATCTTACCAAAAGATATTGGCGGTGAACCGAGCAGGACTCTAGCGGCAGATCTCTCAGATATAAGCCACCCACTCTCATCCAACTTGTGAACATGATTAATGATCCTAATCACGTGTTTACCTAGGGGGGGGGGTAGCCAACTTCCATGTGCATGGATTCCAAAATATTTGTCTGAAAACCATTAGCCATACTGAAATGAGATTTCAGGTTCCTAATAATGTGGTATGGGCAATCATTCATGAAACACTCTTGTGTACTAACATCTATGCACACCAACATCATGGTTTTTACCTAAGCTTTGCCCGCCAGCTCAGTGGTAGAATATCTATCACGTCCTCTATTTTACTATACGGAGGAACTTCCAAAGCATATTCTTTCTGATGGAAATATGCCCTAGAGGCAATAATAAATTGTAGGGATTTCTATTTTCGTGCCCCTAGTTCGTTAGTTGTACTCAGTTTTCCCTAGCCGCTTAGCTTTTCCTCACTTTTCCCCTCCCTCCATTCCAAAACCCTCACATACGCTCGGACAGGGGTTGCCGTTTGGTCAAAGGCTTGACTGTTACATGCTAGCAGGTGGGACCACGTTAGGGTGGGTCCTGTGTTGAGCGTTATGTTACGTCGCCTTGACCATTACATGTTGACGGGTGGGGTCGTGTTGGAACGGGTCCTGCATATGTGGTGAAGGGTGGGGCCATGTTGGGACAGGTCTTGCATACATGGTGAAGGGTGGGGCCGCATGGAGACTCGTAGGACCGGCCATTCTCGCTATAATCCTAGAATAGCTCCCACACCACCCCTCCGCTCCCCTGCCATCGTGCCCTCCTACCTGAGAGCCCTGCCTACCTTATGTCGTCCTCGCCCCCCGAGCCGTCCCCTCCCCCTAGCAGCGGAGCCTACTCTGGCTCCGCTTCCTCCCCCGCTAGATCTACCCCTTTCACGAAACAGTATGCGACACTGATGGGTGTGCCGGTCCTCCCCGTCGAGCGCAGATAAGATTGGGTGGAATCAGAGGAATCTAACGTGTAACACCCCCGGGATCAGGGTTAAACAAACCTCGGATTACCTTCCAAGATAAAATTAACTCCAACCTCAGAGACTCACAGTATATGATTCGGTAGCATTACAGAACACAGGGATTCAATAGCATAAGTTTAAACTCTTAATAGAGTACGATATCAAATTATTACAAATCAGGGGTCGCAGACCCATCATCACACCAAATAGCAAAAGCAAATTATGTTGTTCTACACAACAAACTTAACAAAAGTCCTAAGAGGCCATAAAAATAAGTGACGTCCAACCCATAGTCCTCGGGCTGCTACCTGGGACCCCCAACTAATCGTCGATGTCAACGTAGAAGCCACCTTCAGTTGTGACTAGGTCATCTGAAGAAAAACAACAAAATCGCAAGGTTGATTATGAGAATGTACTCCGCAAGGCTTATATAACCTAGTATCTACATGCTCTGGCTAGAAAAGCTTTCTCTGGATTTTCTTTGCATAAGGCCAACTTTACTTGTAAACAAGAGAGGGAGAAGAGGCTCGTCTACACAGAATACTTTCAAAAACGGGGTAAGAGAGCGACAACTCCATCTTGAACATCTGAACTTGTTAACCAAGTACATCTGAACTCCTCATCTAGGATCACCCCCTCGAACCCCCGAGGAAGCATCCTTAAGCACACGTACATCAACACTTTTATTTATAGTTAATGTTATCTATGATCTTAAAATTCGGTCACCAAGCTTTCATAACCGTGCACACGGCTTTTCGAAAAGATTTAACCCTGCAGGGGTGTACAACTTTACCCACATGTACCAACAGACTCTTAATGCCAAATTATTAGCCCTCTTCCTGGGAAGGCCGGCAGAGGGTGGTTGACCACGACCTTTATCTTGCTGTCGCCGAGACCAGGAGTCATGCCCTAAGGAGGGTTCCGCCATAATGGGTCAAATCCCGAAACGGTCCCTAGAGATGTGTGTCGAGGTTGGTTTACCAGGGGCTCCATCCACCCCAAGCAACCCCGGCCACGCTTACCTACCTGTTATGATGCACCTCCTTCACCTGCTCTTTTGAAAACATTTCAATGCATATGCCAAATGGAAAACCCGAACTATGTGACTCATGGAATCTACTAGGCAAGTTAGTTAGTCGAGGGGTTTTCCAGGCCCCGTGTGGCTGTACGCTCGTCTCGGTTCCAAAGGAAAGAACTCGGTTCCTAGTGGTGGTGAGCATAGGACTACAAAAACCACACCCAACGTGGTCTCCCATGCAATCCTTAGCATATTTATCGGTCACCTTCAATCATGTCTCCATCTCCTACTGATGGCCCAAAATATATCGAGCTCGTTGGGGAACCCCAAGAGGAAGGTATGATGAGCACAGCAGCAAGTTTTCCCTCAGTATGAAACCAAGGTTATCAATCTAGTAGGAGCAAGGAAACACCCCAAAGGTGTAGCTAGCTGAACGTTGGCAGGGCGCACTACCGGTGCCAGCAGCAACATGAAGACCTGCACATAACAACCATAGAATTCTGTCCCCAACTTGCGATGAGGTTGTCAATCTCACCGGTTTTGCTAAAAACAAAGGATTAAACGTATCGAATGGAAGAAAGTAATAGTTTGTAGAAAGTAAACACAAAGCAGTAAACAATTTGATTGTAGATTGAATGTAAAAGAAAGGACCGGGGTCCATAGTTCACTAGAGGTGGCTCTCCTTAAGATAGAACATGCTAGGTGAACAAATTACAGCGGGGCAATTGACAAATATCGAGAAAACATACAAGCATATACTACTCATCTTGACTCCTTTGAGATTCGATTGGGCATTACAACATTATACATAGACCGCCATCCAACTACATCTATGACTAATAATCCACCTTCAGGTTATCATCCGAATCCCCTCTAGTATTAAGTTGCAAGCAACAGATTATTGCATTACGAATTGCGTGTAAAGTAAACAATACGATTGTTCTAGAACAAAGGATTGTTGTTTTCTCCCTAGTAGCAATAGCACATCTAGTACCTTAGAGATTTCTGTCACTTCCCCAGATTACCAGAGGCATGAACCCACTATCGAGCATAAATACTAACTCTTGGAGTTGCTAGCATCTACTTGGCCAAGATAGCTACTAACAATGGAAAGCATGCAAGATCACAAATAACAAAGATATGATAGAATCAATAATCAATCTGAAATAGCATCTCAATATCCATCGGATCCTCGCAAACACAACATGCAGAATTACAAATAGATGTTCTCGATCATGAACGGAGCTCACAAGATATAGACATGAAAGCACAAAGGAGGAGAACCAGCCATCTAGCTACTACATTGACCCGTAGTCCAAAGATGAACTACTCACGCATCACACCAGAGGCTTGCATGATGATGAAGAAGGACTCCAGGGTGAATTCCCCTCTCCGGCAGGGTGCCGGAAAGAGCTTCAGATCCCTCCCGATCTAGGGATGGAGATGATGGCGGCTACAAACTTTTTCGTGGATTTTTGATCGGGTACTTAGGGTTTTGGTCCCGAAGGCAATATATAGGCGGAAGGAGAGGCCGAGGGGGTGCCTAGGCTGGCCACACCATCCCCTGGCGCGGGTCAGGCCTGGCTGCGTGGCCAGATGGTGTGGCTGCCCTCTGGCCCTTCTCCGTCTCGTATTCTGGCTTCAAGTGTCCCCCGGTAAAATAATAATTTTGGCTTTTGTCCCGTCCAATTCCGAGAATATTCATTTTCTGACTTCCTAGAACCAAAAACAGCAGAAAACAGGTAGCTGGCACTATGGCTCTTGTTAATAGGGTAGTCCAAGAAATCATATGAAAAGTACTCCAAAGTGTGGACAAAACATAAGAAAGTAGATAAAACCAAGCATGGAACATCACAAATTATAGATACATTTGCAATGTATCAACATCCCTAAGCTTAATTCCTGCTCGTCCTCGAGTAGGTAAGTGATAATAAGAAAGAATAATTTTTGAGGTGACATGCACCATCATAAACTTGATCAAAGTATTTGTAAATCATTCAAAGCTGGGATCATAGTACTTCAATCATAGCATGAAAGACAAAGTTCTAGCAATAAGACAAAGAAACTATGTTGCAACATAAAAAGGCACAAACAAAAGATTCATGAATAACAATGCTTTGCAAGACTTTTGTTTGTTTCACAAAAAGAAAACATAGCATAGTAGCATTCAGCTTGTCCCTCATAGAGTAGCAAATATAAATGCATAGGACACCTTCAAAGTAGATAAGACTGACTAGATACAAATAGTTTAAAAAAAGCAATATCAAAGTTATGCATCAATCAACTAGTCTTGGGACAATGCACATAGAACTAAGAATGGCCACTATGCTCTCAGAGTAGGTGCATAAAGATAGAAGGTGGAGACTCAATATAATGGTGGAAGAAAGGCCTTCATAGAAGGAAGTTGGGATTCAAGTCTCATAAACAGCTTCCAAAAATTATGGTACTTATAGCTTTCAGCTCTCATTGCCCCTATCATAAGCATCTTGAAGGTGATTAAGGTTAAAGTGACACAACTAAGAGTATATGCTTGACAAGTTATAAACCGAAATCTCATGCCCCTTACTTACGAAGACCGAACCTCATGCTACTCAACTTTAGTCACGAGTAAGCTCTTGTCATTGTAAGTACATATGTATCATAAAGAACCGCCAACAGGGTACCCCTTGCACATGATCCAGGAGCTATCCCATAATCAAAATGACGAGGCAAGCAGACAATGAGCATCTCAGCGATCTTTTTATTTTCTATTTACATAGGTTTTTATTGAGGATGCTTCATAGAGTACTCATTATGGTGATGCTGCAAGTTTCCACCATGATTAGGCATGTCTTAGGCTAGTGGCCCAGGCGTTTCTCTAACACACATACAAACTCCATGATCTTACAAGTTCCACTTTTATTTCACACCGCCGGGATCCATAAGCAAAAGAACATGATATCAACGGGGTACAAAGTACAAGTGCAATGTTGAAAGCGTTCCCCATGATACATGGTTCTGCTAATTTCAACTTATAAAGCGCAAGCATATACGCAACAAAGAAGGACCCAATGGTTCAGGTTTATTAAATGCAAAAAAGTAAAGTGTGCCATCAAGTTCGTGAGAGCTTTAATCACTAGTTTTCTCATAACAAGCTTAATTTGGAAGGTAAACAAAAACATGAATATACTTGGAATAACATATGCTAGTAGGTAGGTATGGTGGACTCTTTGGAATAACTTGGTTTAAGGAGTTGGATGCATGAGTGGAACTCATACTTGGTTGTGGAGGCTAGCAAAAGACTGGGAGCGACAAACTAAGAGAGCAATAATGGCCATAATCATGCAGAGAGGCAAAACATCATTAATCAAAGCATAAAGTGATACTACAAGTTGAAAACTAAAGGATCATAAAGGCTATGCTGACTTGAGATAGTCATAACATGGTGTGAGCATGCTCCAAGCCAATCCAAATAAAGCATCAAAGGAGAATACCACTATACTATGCCTTAATATGCTAAAACAACGCGTGATTCATCCAAGGCACATTAAGCAATATCAATTGTTTATAACAAGTAATGCTAAGAATACTAAGCATAAAGCCAAAACAATATCAAGCATGGCATGACAAAGCATAGGCCACAGTCAAAAACAAGCTCTCTTTACCACTTAAGCATGAACTTTCCTACTCTTTTCCAAACCAAACCAAACTATTTAAAAATCAATGTATGAAACAGGGGGTCCAACCAATTTATTCAGCAAACTAAGAAAACCAAGCAAACGAAAAACCAAAACGAAAACGAAAAACAAGACGCTCCAAGAACAACACAACTGTGCATGAAACAATAAAAATTAAGCGTTTGGAAGAAACCTAGGATTTTTATTGATGAAGAGGGGGATGCCTTGGGCATCCCCAAGCTTTGACGCTTGTACTTCTTGGATATTTCTTGGGATGACATGCATGGAATCCCCAAGCTTGAGCTTTAGTCCATCCTTCATCTTATTACTCATTCCTTCTAGGCACCTGAATTTTTTCTTCATACAAAACTTCACACAATCTTTATTAGCAACATTAGTGCACTCAAGATAATAAGTATTTAGGTTCAGTTGTAACACCAATAAAACTTCCATTAAAACACAAGCTACTGTAGCACTTCCCTCAAAAATCTCAATTCCCCAAAAGAACTCAAAAAGGAACCAACAAGAAGCAAATGCAGAAAATGGCAGAAATCTGTCAAAACAGACCAGCAGGTAAAGATAATTTTTTTCGAAGGCCTTCTGTTGCTCAAATCAAAAAGTGTTGAACTAACGAAAGTTAGATAACAACCTGGGGCAGAATCACAAAAATGCACGCCTTAGAAGGACGTACAGAGATTTTGCACGAATTTTTACGGTGAAGCACAGAAATCTGTTTCGGGACAGCAACTTTTCCAATCATTACTTCTCTCTCATTAGAGGTTACTCTTGGCACAAAAAGCAAATAAAAAGGATTAGGAGCGGTTATTACTGAAGTAATAACTTTCAAGACTCATCTAAAACTTTTGGGTTATCTCCCAATAAGTACTTTTATTTAACGCCTTTAAGTTAGGCATGCTAGTTTGCGAAGATGCTCAAATAGGAAATATGAATTGAAGTAAAAGAGAGCATCAAGAAGCAAATTCAATGCAAATTTAAGTCTAACCCACTTCCTATGCATAGGAATATTGTAAATAAACAAGTCATGAAAGCACAAAGCAACAAGCATAGTAAGGCAAAACAAGTGCAACTTCAAGACTTTCAACATAAAGAGGGGAAACTTAATATTGTTGAGATACATAAAACCATGTTTCCCTCTCTCATAATAACTTTCAGTAGCATCATGAATAAAATTAACTATATAACTAACACATAAAACATTATTATCATGAGCCACATGCATGTAATCATTATTACTCTCCACATAAGCATAGTCATTCTTATTAATTGTAGTGGGAGAAAATTCAACAAAATAGCTATCATTGTTATTCTCATCACCATAATCATCAAATATAGGAGGCATATTGTAATCATAATTAATTTTCTCCTCAATAGTAGGTGGACTGAAAATATCATATTCATCATTGTAATCATCATATATTGGAGGTTTGGTATCATTATAAGCAATAGAATAGCTATCTTCCAAAGCTGGGGAACTAAAAAGATCATTTTCATAAAGACTAGCTTCCCCAAGCTTAGACTTTTCCATAGCATTAGCAATAATGGTGTCCAAAGAATTCATACTAACAACATTGCTATTAGCATGCAAATAAAGTTCCATAGGTTTTTTAATTTTCTCTTCAAACACTTCATGTCCTAACTCAAGATAAATACTATAAAGCTCTCTAATTTTGTTGTTGTTTTCCATTAAGCCTAACTAGTGAAAACAAGAAACAAAAAGACAAAATTGCAGAATCTAAAGGAAATAACTTCGAGCACTCACACCGGAGGATGTGAGTACCTTTTACCTTACCTCCCCGGAAACTGCGCCAGAAAATAGCTTGATGTCTACACACTTCTATTCTTGTAGACAGTTGTTGGGCCTCCAAATGTAGAGGTTTGTAGAACAGCAGCAAGTTTTCCCTTAAGTGGATCACCCAAGGTTTATCGAACTCAGGGAGGAAGTGGTCAAAGGTATCCCCTCTTAGGCAACCCTGCAATCAAGATACAAGAAGTCTCTTGTGTCCCCAACACACCCAATACACTTGTCAGGTGTATAGGTGCACTAGTTCGGCGAAGAGATAGTGAAATACAAGTGGTATAGATAATTATAAGTGGTAATGGTGATATAAAATAGCTTGATGGCGTGGAAGAGACTAAAGGCAAACTGAAATAAAGATGGAAGCAAGCAAACATGTAACAGATCTAGTTACAAACGGTGTTTCAGTGCTTAGAAACAAGGCCTAGGGATCATACTTTCACTAGTGAACACTCTCATATAAATATCTTCTCTTTATGATACTACTCTTAACTACTCTCTGGTTGGACACTCTAATCAATGGTAGGGCTATAACAGCACACCTCAAAGTAAGCTTTCCCCATCTAGATAACCCCACACTATCACCTTGAGCACTAGATGGTTCAAACAAACACCACAATTTCATAAAGACATCCAACTCCAAATATAACTCATAACAAGTAATTGTAATCTCTACCTAAGTGCCACCATAGTATGCATGTTGTCACTTTCACACACATGGGGAGAGCCGAGATCTATTAAAGCACTTGAGTAGAAAGGTAGATCTATAGATTACAAGCTCATGATCTCAATAAGATCATGCATAGAGAGAGAGAGATGAACACATAGCTACCGGTAGAACCCTTAGCCTCGAGGAAGAACTACTCCCTCATCATCATGGGAATCAGCAACGGCGATGGAGATTGATGGAGATGGCTCTAGGGCACTTCCCCGTCCCGGCAGGATACCGAAACAGAGACTTTCTGTCCCCCGAATCTCCCCTTCGATGGCGGCGGTGCTGCGGAACTTTTCGTGGATTTCTGATTGATGACTTAGGGTTTATGTATCACAGGCAATATATAGGCGGAAGGAGAGGCCGAGGGGGTGCCCTGGGCGTAGACCACCCCACAGCACGGGCGGTCTGGCCGTCTTGTGTCCCTCGGTAAAAACTGACTTTGGATTTTGTCCGTCAATTCGAGAATATTCATTTTCTGACTTTCCTGTAACCAAACAGCAGAAAAGCAGGCAGGCAATCGTGGCTCTTGTTAATAGGTTATTCCAAGAAAATCATATGAAAAGTACTCCAAAGTGTGGACAAAACACAAGAAAGTAGATAAAACCAAGCATGGAACATCAAAAATTATGGATACGTTTGCAACGTATCAGGAGGTGGCAGCGACACGGAGCTGGTTCTCCGACGTCGACGAAGACGACGACACGAACAACTCACGAAACGGTACCGGGTCGTGGTTGTACGGCCGGTTGGGCCGCGGGAGAGAAAGGGAGGCGGGCTGGCTGCTGGGCTGCGGCCTTATTCCACCTCTGCTCACATTTTTTTGTAAAACCCTTTTTCCTTTTCTTAAATCCTTTTCTCTTTTGTATTTCCAAATCTTATCAATACCAAAGCTTTTGCAAATATCCAAAATAATGCAGGGACCCCTTTATGCTATTTGGGATCCACATGTTTTGGTGATTTTCAAAATACAAAACCATTTGAAAAGGGATAGAAATAAGGAGATAAACAATTTAGGGAATTAGGGTTTTATCCCCTCTTGTCTCCAAAACACAACCAAAATGCAAAAGATCCATGCATGCTTATGCTCTTAAGTACTAATTACATATATACAAACATGGGTTGTTACATAACGCATGGATTCCATCTAGGTAAGTATTGTTTCCCTTTGTGGATTGATTATAGGAAGTAATTGACCGCGAATCACCGGTGCTCAGCTAACTGCCTTGCTTTTCAAATAGGATTCATCCAGCGCTGGCATTTTGGCTGGCGGTTAAACTAGATACTAGCGTAATTCGTGGTTGTGAACGACATCTCTCTAGATTTTACTTCCCAGCATTGGTTGTAACCTCCATAACTCTCAGAGATTTGAAAGATAAAATATATTCTTAATTCCCCTAGAGCAATGGCGATTTAGTTGATTTGCAATATTTCAACATTAGCGAGCAAATATTGCTCCCACTAACTAGTGAAGCTGATCTAGTAATGCTTTTTCTCTTTGAATGCTGCCAAACGTTTTGGTCAAATTAGTCTCCATGTGCAACCAAAAGTTGAACACACGGGACAGAGGGCTAAAGCATCATCTGGTGGTCAGGCATTATCAGGTGGTCGGGCATCATGTGTCTCTGCTGTCTCTGCTAATAGTGTGTGAAGTGGGCATACCTTATAGGTACTCGAGCTTGGCATATACAGTCCAGGTATGACAAAAGCCCACGGTGTTACTGATGGCCCAAGATATCTCGAGCTCGTTGGGGATCCCCAAGAGGAAGGTATGATGAGCACAATAGCAAGTTTCCCTCAGTTATGAAACCAAGGTTTAATCGAACCAGTAGGAGCAAGGAAACACCCCAAAGGTGTTTCTAGCTGAACTTTGGCATGGCGCACTACCGGTGCCAGCAGCAACGTGGAGACCTGCACAACACAACCACAGAACTTTGCCCCCAACTTGCGATGAGGTTGTCAATCTCACCGGTTTTGCTGACAACAAAGGATTAAACGTATCGAGTGGAAGAAAGTAATAGTTTGCAGAAAGTAAACAGAAAATAGTAAACAGTTGAAGATTGATGGTAAAATAAAGGACCGGGGTCCATAGTTCACTAGAGGTGGCTCTCCTTAAGATAGATAACATGTTGGGTGAACAAATTACAGCGGGGCAATTGACAAAAACCAAGAAAGCAACATGCATATACTACTCATCTCGACTCCTTTGAGACTTGATTGGGCATTACAACATTATACATAGACCGTAATCCAACTGCATCTATGACTAATAATCCACCTTCAAGTTATCATCTGAACCCCCTCCAGTATTAAGTTGCAAGCAACGGATAATTGCATTACGCATTGCGTGTAAAGTAAACAATGTGATTATTCTATGAACAAAGGATTGTTGTTTTCTCCCTAGTAGCAACAACACATCTAGTACCTTAGAGATTTCTGTCACTTCCCCGGATTACTAGAGGCATGAACCCACTATCAAGCATAAATACTAACTCTTGGAGTTGCTAGCATCTACTTGGCCAAGATAGCTACTAACAACGGAAAGCATGCAAGATCACAAATAACACAGACATGATAGAATCAATAATCAATCCGAAATAGCATCTCAATATCCATCGGATCCCCGCAAACACAACATGTAGAATTACAAATAGTTGATCTTGATCATGAACGGAGCTCACAAGATCTAAACATGATAGCACAAAGGAGGAGAACCAGCCATCTAGCTACTACATGGACCCGTAGTTCAGAGATGAACTACTCACGCATCACACTGGAGGCTTGCATGGTGATGAAGAAGGCCTCCAGGGTGAATTCCCCTCTCCGGCAGGGTGCCAGGAAGAGCTTCAGATCCCTCCTGGTCTAGGGATGGAGATGACGACGGCTATAGACTCTTTCGTGGAATTTTGATCGGGTGCTTAGGGTTTCTGTATCGGAGGCATCTTATAGGCGAAAGGAGAGGCCGAGGGGGTGCCTAGGCTGTCCACATGACCTCGGGCCAGGCAGCCACGTGGTGTGGGCCACCCTCCGCCCCTCTCTGTCTCAGACTGCCCGTGTCCTCGTCGAAAAACTGACTTTGGTTTTTGTCCTGTCCAATTCCGAGAATATTCATTTTCTGACTTTCCTGGAACCAAAAACAGCAGAAAACAGGCAGCTGGCACTATGGCTCTTGTTAATAGGTTAGTCCAAGAAATCATATGAAAAGTACTCCAAAGTGTGGACAAAACATAAGAAAGTAGATAAAACCAAGCATGGAACATCAAAAATTATGGATACGTTTGCAACGTATCAACATCCCCAAGCTTAACTCCTGCTCGTCCTCGAGTAGGTAAGTGATAAAAATAAAGAATAATTTTTGAGGTGACATGCACAATCATAAACTTGATCAAAGTATTTGTAAAACATTGATAGCTGGGATCATAGTACTTTAATCATAATATGAGAGACAAAGTTCTAACAATAAGACAAAGCAACTATGTTGCAACATGAAAAGGCACAAACAAAAGATTCATGAATAACAATGCTTTGCAAGACGTTTGTTTGTTTCACATAAAGAAAACATAGCATAGTGGCATTCAGCTTGTCCCTCATAGAATAGCAAACATAAATGCATAGGGCACCTTCAAAGTTCATAAGAGTGACTAGATACAAATAGTTTAAAGCAAGCAATATCAAAGCTATGCATAAATCAACAAGTCTTGGGACAATGCACATAGAACTAAGAATGACCACTATGCTCTCAAAGTAGGTGCATAAAGATAGAAGGTGGAGACTCAACATAAAAGTAAAAGAAAGGCCTTCATAGAAGGAATTAGGGATTCAAGTTTCATAAAGAGCTTCCAAAAATTATGGTACTTATTAGCTTTCATCTCTCATTGCCCCTATCATAAGCATCTTGAAGGTGATTAAGGTTAAAGTGACACAACTAAGAGGATATGCTTGACAAGTTATAAGCTGAAATATCATGCCCCTTACTTACGAAGACCGAACCTCATGCTATTCAACTTCAGTCATAAGTAAGCTCTTGTCATTGTAAGTACATATGTATCATAGAGAACCGCCAACGGGGTACCCCTTGCACATGATACAGGAGCTATCCCATAATCAAAATGACAAGGCAAGCAGACAATGAGCATCCCAGTGATCTTTTTATTTGCTATTTGCATAGGTTTTTATTGAGGATGCTTCATAGAGTGCTCATTATGGTTATGCTGCAAGTTTCCACCATGATTAGGCATGGCTTAGGCTAGCGGCCCAGGCGTTTCTCTAACACAAATACAAACTCCATGATCTTACAAGTTCCCCTTTTATTTCACACCGCCGCGATCCGTAAGCAAAAGAACATGATATCAACGGGGTACAAAGTACAAGTGCAATGTTGAAAGTGTTCCCCATGATACATGGTTCTGCTAACTTCAACTTATAAAGCGCAACCATATACGCAAAAAAGATGGATGCAACGGTTCAAGTTTATTAAATGCAAGAAAAGTAAAGTGTGCCATCAAGTTCGTGAGAGCTTTAATCACTAGTTTTCACATAACAAGTTTAAACCGGAAGGTAGATAAAAACAGGAATATACTTGGAATAGCAAATGCTAATAGGTATGGTGGATTCTTAGGAATAACTTGGTTTTAGGAGTTGGATGCATGAGTGGAACTCACACTTGGTTATGGAGGCTAGCAAAAGACTGGGAGCAACCAACTAAGAGAGCAATAATGGCCATAATCATGCAGAGCGACAAAACATCATTAATCAAAGCATAAAGTGATACTACAAGTTGAAAACTAAAGGATCATAAAGGCTTATGGTGACTTGGGATAGTCATAACATGGTGTGAGCATGTGCCAAGTCAACCCAAATAAAACATCAAAGGAGAACACCACAATACTATGCTTTAATATGCTAAAACAACGCATGATTCTTCAAAGGCACATTAAGCAATCTCAATTGTTTATAACAAGTCATGCTACAGCAAAGAATACTAAGCATAAAGCCAAAACAATATCGAGAATGGCCTGACAAAGCATAGGCCACAGTAAAAAACAAGCTCTCTTTACCACTTAAGCATGAACTTTTCCTACTCTTTTCCAATCCAAACCAAACTATTTGAAAACCAAAGTATGAAAGAGGGGGTCCAACCAATTTATTTAGCAAACTAAGAAAACCAAGCAAACGAAAAACCAATGCGAAAACAAAAAAGAAGACGCTCCAAGAACAACACAATTGTGCATGAAACAATAAAAATGAAGCGTTTGGAAGAAACCTGAAATTTTTATTGATGAAGAAGGAGATGCCTTGGGCATCCCCAAGCTTTGACGCTTGTACTTCTTGAATATTTCTTGGGGTGACACGCATGGAATCACCAATCTTGAGCTTTAGTCCATCCTTCATATCATTACTCATTCTTCCATACAGCTGAAATTTTTCCTTCATACAAAACTTCACACAACCTTTATTAGCAACATTAGTGGACTCAAGATAATAAGTCTTTAGGTTCAGTTCCAACACCAATAAAACTTCCATTAAAACACAAGCTACTATAGCACTTCCCTCAAAAAGCTCAATTCCTCAAAAGAACTCAAAATGGAACCAACAAGAAGCAAATGCAAATAATGGCAGAAATCTATCAAAACAGACCAGCAGGTAAAGACAATTTTTTTCGAAGACCTTCTGTTGCTCAAATCGAAAAGTGTTGAACTAATGAAAGTTAGATAACAACCTAGGGCAGAAGCAAAAAACTTCACGCCTCAAAAGGACGTACAGAGATTTTACATGAATTTTTACGGTGAAGCACAGAAATATGTTTCGGGACAGCAACTTTCCCAATCATTACTTCTCTCTCACTAGAGGTTACTCTTGGCACAAAAAGCAAATAAAAAGGATAAGGAGCGGTTATTACTAAAGTAATAACTTCCAAGACTCATCTAAAACTTTTGGGTTATCTCCCAATAAGTACTTTTCTTTAACGCCTTTAAGTTAGGCATAAGAAGCAAGAAAAAGGATCAAGTGTTCTCAAATGAAGAAGCATTAAAACCAAATTTCTTGCCCTTACCTCTCTTACTTCTATTCTTAACCTTGGGGAACATATGATTGCTTGGTGGAGAAGCAAAGTGCATGGTGCCCTTTTCCACATCTATTATTGTTCCAAGGAGTTTGAATAGGGATCTTCCAAGTGTGGTTTGTCCTTTTCCTACACATTCAATAACAAGATAATCAGTAGAAACCATTTTCCCTAGGATCTTTGTAAACACTCCTTCAGCTATTTCAATGGGTAATATTGTGGCATTATTAGCAAGAAAATTTTATTCTCCTCCTTCAGGAAGCCCCCAAAGATTCAAAGATTCATAGATATCTTTGGGCATAAGACAAAATTCAGACATGATATCACAACGAGCATGAAAAGTTTCATTATTTATAGCAATCTTTACTATGGGAAGCCATTTTGAGGGTTCAGAATTTGTTGAAACATAGTTATGATGCTCTCTAAGCGTATTATAGCAATCTTTCAAACTAGCAGTGCTGGTCTCAAGAGTATTCAATCTAGCAAATATGTTTATGAAGGAAGAATCAGATTTGCTAGGCAAGTTGTAAGTAAAAGACCAGCTTCTTTATGGCATTAACAGCATCATCCTCATTGCATTGGAGGAAATCTCCTCCCACTACAGCATCCAAAGCATATCTATAGCAAAGAGCGATTCCAAGGTAAAAACTGCTAAGGAACAAGCTTTCAGTCATTTTAGGTTCAGTTTTTTCATGTAGATCAGAGATTCTAGACCAAGCTTCTTTGAAACTTTCTTTAATTCCTTGTTTAAAAGTGAAAATCATTTCCTCGGGTGACATAGTAGCTGGAGCAATGCTAGACATAATGGCAACTTAAGATAGGAACTAATATTTTTTTGTGTTTTTTTTAAATAAGAAAGCAAACTAGTAAAACTAATTTTTGTGTGTTTCTGATAAAGAAACAAGCAAACAAAGCAAAAGTAAACTAAGCACAACAAAAATAACAAAGTAAAGATATTGGTTATGAGGGACTCCCCTTGTGAAGATGTCCTTGACTCCCCGGCAACGGCGCCAGAAAAGAGCTTGATGACCCAAGATATCTCGAGCTCGTTGGGGAACCCCAAGAGGAAGGTATGATGAGCAAGCAGCAAGTTTCCCTCAGTTATGAAACCAAGGTTTAATCGAACCAGTAGGAGCAAGGAAACACCCCAAAGGTGTTGCTAGTTGAACTTTGGCAGGGCGCACTACCGGTGCCAGCAGCAACGTGGAGACCTGCACAACACAACCATAGAACTTTTCCCCCAACTTGCGATGAGGTTGTCAATCTCACCGGTTTTGTTAACAACAAAGGATTAAATGTATCGAGTGGAAGAAAGTAATAGTTTGCAGAAAGTAAACAGAAAATAGTAAACAGTTGAAGATTGATGGTAAAAGAAAGGACTGGGGTCCATAGTTCACTAGAGGTGGCTCTCCTTAAGATAGATAACATGTTGGGTGAACAAATTACAGCGGGGCAATTGACAAACATCGAGAAAGCAACATGCATATACTACTCATCTCGACTCCTTTGAGACTTGATTGGGTATTACAACATTATACATAGACCATAATCCAACTACATCTATGACTAATAATCCATAGTCAGGTTATCATCCGAACCCCCTCCAGTATTAAGTTGCAGGCAATGGATAATTGCATTACGCATTGCGTGTAAAGTAAACAATACGATTGTTCTATGGACAAAGGATTGTTGTTTTCTCCCTAGTAGCAACAACACATCTAGTACCTTAGAGATTTCTGTCACTTCCCAAGATTACTAGAGGCATGAACCCACTATCGAGCATAAATACTAACTCTTGGAGTTGCTAGCATCTACTTGGCCAAGATAGCTACTAACAACGAAAAGCATGCAAGATCACAAATAACAAAGATATCATAGAATCAATAATCAATCTGAAATAGCATCTCAATATCCATCGGATCCCCACAAACACAACATGCAGAATTACAAATAGATGATCATGATCATGAACGGAGCTCACAAGATCTAAACATGATAGCACAAAGGAGGAGAACCAGCCATCTAGCTACTACATGGACCCGTAGTCCAGAAATGAACTACTCACGCATCACACCGGAGGCTTGCATGGTGATGAAGAAGGCCTGAAGGGTGAATTCCCCTCTCCAGCAGGGTGCCGGGAAGAGCTTCAGATCCCTCCCGATCTAGGGATGGAGATGATGGCGGCTACAGACTCTTTCGTGGAATTTTGATCGGATACTTAGGGTTTTTGTATCAGAGGCATCTTATAGGCGGAAGGAGAGGCCGAGGGGGTGCCTGGGCTGGCCACACCACTCCCTGGCGCGGGTCAGGCCTGGCCGCGCGGCCAGGTGGTGTGGCCGCCCACTGGCCCTTCTCCATCTCGTATTATGGCTCCAGGTGTCCCTCGGTGAAAAACTGACTTTGGCTTTTGTCCCGTCCAATTCCGAGAATATTCATTTTCTGACTTTCCTGGAACCAAAAACAGCAGAAAACAGGCAGTTGGCACTGTGGCTCTTGTTAATAGGTTAGTCGAAGAAATAATATGAAAAGTACTCCAAAGTGTGGACAAAACATAATAAAGTAGATAAAACCAAGCATGGAACATCAAAAATTATGGATATGTTTGCAACGTATCAGTTACCAGGGCCCAATACAGGATTCGGATGACCCATGGAGACTCCGATTTCTTGCGGCACAAGACGAAGCTTAAGATAGAAAGTTTAAAGGGAAAAACCTAACTTGTAACCGACTCGACCTGCTACCCGAGACCTAGACTATCTATATAAAGGCTAGGAAGGCACGGCGAGGAGGACAATCACAACTCTAGTTTCCACTGCCATCGCCAGATTGCATCTGCGCACCCCTGTAACTTTCAACTCCCTCGATATTTCCAAGAGCAGACAAGCAGGAGTAGGGTCCTCTATGAGGCCTGAACCTGGGTAAACATTGGGTCCCTGTGTGCTTGTTTGCTAGCTGATTGATGCTTCCAGTGCTCCCTCCTTCTCCCAAACCCAAGTCCATAACAATGGGCATTGATGAGTTAAACCCTCGTCAGTGTGTGCCCCCGTGCTCCTTATAGGTACACAGTAGTACCATATGTTCACACTCAGTGTAAGCCAAATCGTTCGTGCAGCCGATGTGGAGGACGAAGTAGTGCCTGCCGAGGGAGCGCCTCCACTATATGACGAGGATGAGTTGATGTTTCCTCAATTGGTAGATAGATTCAGTAAACAGGCACTAGAGGATCAACACACGGAGGAATTGGCCCACTGTGCCATATTTGATGACACTGATGAAGAAGAGAACGAGGAGAACAATGACAGTCTCATTTTAGCCAAGTCCGATGGTGAGGACTTGCCAGTAATTGAGTGGGACAGGAACGATCCTAAGATTTCAGAAGGCACCATATTTGAAATGATGTGGGACTGTCGTAATGCCCTTACTACATATTGTATCTGCACCAACAATGATTATGTTGTTATTAAGAGTGAGCCAACAAGGTTCATAGTGAAGTGCCCATACAAGAGGTGTAGATGGAGGATGCATGCATCCACTATGCTTAGGAGCAGTTTGGTTCAGGTATTACATCTAGTTGTGTATTTTAGATCATTGTGTAGAATTTGTTAACTGTACCTAACATTTTCATTATGTTTCAGATAAAAGGTAACCGATTCGAACATTCTTGTCCACCTCAAGGGGGGTAGCCAAAGGACAAAACAAAACTAGCAAAGACTAGGTGGTTGGCAGATGAAATCATGGATTGGATGAGAGCAAACCCATCACTTGGTGCAACATCGCTCATAAAAAAGTTTCTGAAAAGTTTAATATTACAGTACCTTACATGAGGATGTTCTATGCAAAGGAAATGGCTCTTGATAGGATCAATGGTCCATGGAATGAAAGTTTTAAGTTGCTTTATAGCTTCAAACTGAAGTGGAGATGGCTAGTCCAGGTAGTATTGTATAGATAGACAGGCATACAGTTCAGTACAAAATAAGAGGGAAGACAATGGAGAAGGAGTGCTTTAGAAGGGATTTTGTTTATTTCAAAGCTTGCTAGCAAGGGTTTCTAGATGGTTGCAGGCCTTATTTGGTCGTGGATGCAACAGCTCTTCATGGTAGATTTAAAGGACAGCTAGTAGCTGTTACTGCAGTTGATGGCCACAATTGGATGTTCCCTATTGCTTTTGGATTTTTGGAGATTGAGTCAGAGGAAAGTTGGACTTGGTTTCTAGAGAATTTGCGTGACCTTATAGGTCATCCACCGGGACTTACTGTCCACACGGACGCTTGCAAAGGTTTGGAGAAAGCTGTAGAAGTAGTATTCCCCGAAGTGGAGCATAGGGAATGTATGCAACACTTAGTGCAGAATTTTACAAAGAAATTAAAGCGTAAAGTTTATACTGACAACCTATGGCCAGCTTCATACACATGCAGTTTGAGGAAGCATTTGTATCATTTGAAAGTGTTGTATAAACAAAAACCTGCGGTGAAGGAGTACTTGGATGCACATCATGGAATGGTGTGGTCAAGAAGCCAATTCGATGAAATTTGCAAGGTAGACTATGTGACAAGTAACCTTGCAGAGAGTTTCAATGCAAAGGTCAAGTCATTGAAAGGGCTTATGCTATGACAAATATTTGATAAGATTAGGCAGATGATCGTGATAAAGATCGATTTGCGTCAAAGAATTGCATCAACAGTATATGCTGGCCATCTCATCCTCCCATATTTGATTAAGGCTTTCCATGCCAGGGAAGAACAATTGAAGATGAAATGCATTAGAAGAGGAATGGAGGCTGAGGTAATATACACTGACAGTAAATATAGGCAATGGAGGTATTGAGTTTGGTAGGACATGCCATTGCAGGCAATGGCAGCTCCATGGGAAACTCTGCATACATGCAATGTTTTCATGGGTGTTCTAGGAGGTGAACAGGGTGAAGTTGATCAGTACGTGTCGGAATATTTCTCCGTTACCAAATTTAGGGCAGCATATGCTCAGAATGTTCCAGCCTTGTTGGGAAAAGACCAATGGATGGAAGTGAATACAGGCTTCAAGCTATACCCTCCAGTTTTTACTAGACCAACAGGTATGCCAAGGAAGAATAGGATGAGAGCTAGTGCAGAGGGTGATGCACCACCTCAACAACGTAAGTGCAAACATTGTGGGATCCTATGGCACATTGCTAGGCTTTGTAAAAACACAGTGGACCCAGCTTATGGAATGGATGATCAGGCGGGAGCAGCAAATGGAGATGAGAATGAAGTATTTGAATGAGAGGAGAATGAAGCAATGGATACATTGCAGATTGAACCAACGGATCAAGATGAGATTGAACCAAATGCAGGGGAGATTGAAACAAATGCAGGGGAGATTGAACCAATTGATCGAGAGGAAATTGAACCAAATGCAGGGGAGATTGAAACAAATGCAGGGGATATTGAACCAAATGAAGGGGATATTGCACCTAATGCATGGGAGTTTAAAATAATTTATTCATTGGAAGTAGAGTTGAAAAGTAAAGGAATTACACAAGAGGATATTGAAGAAATGATGCCAATGCGTTTTGAACCGTATGAACCAATGAATCGAAACGTGGTTGAGCCAATTGTACGACAAACTGAAGCACTTGATTCATTGGATGTAGAGAAAATTAACAAAGGGAACAAATGGAAGAAGCTTATGGTGGACTCCGAGAATATTCCAGCCAGGATCACCCAGAGCAAGGTGGTGAACTCCGAGAATAACTAGAGAAAAACACTAGGAGCAATAAAAAATGAAATTGAATTATTAATTTGAATTTATATGATGAATTTGAACTATTGTCAATGTTTGTATTGAATTCGAATTAGTGTGACGCTCCCAAGTTTGTATGTTGGATAACCCCATAATATATGTGTTATTGCAAGTTTCTATTATCATCCACCTAGTTGCTTAGCAGTGCTCAGGTTTGCCCTCGACATGTGGTCAACACATGGGGTTTAGCTAGTTCATGGCTTAAACCATTGCAAACATTGACCAATTGATCCAAAATTTGGCACACTTGTGTATCCTGGATTGATTTACCAAATGAAATTGGGAATTTTGGATTTATTTGTAATCAGCCACATTTTTCTTTTTCTAAGTGATTAAATTCAAATAAATGGTTTTAGGGTTAGTTTAATTCAAAAAAGAAGTGAAAACATAGTGCAACCTTCGCATGGAGCCTTGTTATGTTACCTACAACCTAGCATGAATAAAAAATGAAAAGGAAATAAATAGAAATGGACTTCTCCCCTAAACCACTTCTTAAATCCTTATTGGAATGAGCTACTAGCTATGAAGATGCATGGCTTTATACTCAATCAACCTCCAAAATAACCCATCCCAAAACATACTTTGTCTAAATGAGGCCAAATTTGGCACACTTGTGTATCTTTGAGTTGCAAACAATATAATGTCGGCCAAGATGGATTATTTTGTTCAAATAACACATTTTCCTTTTGTTATGGCAAAATCTTGAATTTCCCTTAGTCATTTTTTAGCCGAGCGCCCTTGTTTTCCTTAGCTATACTCAGTTTTCCCCTCCCGCTAAAATTTTCCTCAGTTTTCCCCTACCGCTAAAGTTTTCCTCAGTTTTCCCCTCCCGCTAAAGTTTTTCTCGCTTTTCCCCTCTCTCATGTCTCAGTTTGGCTACGCTCTGATTGGTCGAGATGTATGTCACACGGATCTTGGCCAACCGCCATTGGATACATCATGATCCGACGGGCTGGAGGTCTCTCTCTCCCGATGGTCATACCGTGCACCTAACCTTGTACGGCGAGGAGAGCCCGACAGGATGGATGTCTCTCCCTCCCTTTCTCGGACGCACGTATACTAGCCGCATCAGGTAGCGCTCAGTTTGGCTGCACTCTGATTAGTCGAGATGTATGTCACATGGATCTTGGCCAACCAACATTGGATACATCATGATCCAATGGGCTGGAGGTATCTCTCTCCCATTGGGCTACGGAGAGGAGAGCCCGACGGGCTGGATGTCTCTCCCTCCCTTTCCCTGTCGCATGTATACCAGCCGCATCTTCCTTCCCTCCTATCGACGTACGATGGCATGGCAGTCCAAACAACGTGTGGCGGCGTGGATCTAAGCATGGCGGTCCGAATGGCGTGCGGCGGCACGGTCTAAGCGTGGCGGTCCGAACGGCGGGCGGAGGCATGAATCTAAGCGTGGCGGTCCGAATGGCGTGCAGAGGCGCGGACCTAAGCATGGCGGTCGGAATAGCTTGCGGCGGCACAGACCTACGCTTGGGGGTCGGAATCGCTTGCGGCAGCGTGGCTGCTAGAACGGTGTGTGGCGGAGAGGATCTAACCGTCTAAAATTTCTGTCTCTGTTTGTCTCACTTCCGTTCACATCCTCAGATCCGTTGCTGACGAAAGACACCGATGGAAGCCATCATCCACAACATCAGTGCGACGGTGGTGGTGCCGACAGTGGTCATCGATGCGAAGACGATTGAAGCCATCATCCACAACATCACTGCGATGGCATAGATCAAGCCCTCGTGAACCGAAGCTATGGGAGGCAGGCTGCGGCCGCGGCTGGCACGTCGAGGTGCACTTTGACGGTGAAGGTCGGATGTACCTCGTGGCCGGATGGGAGCACCTTGCCCGTACTTCTTGGAGTACACATACGGCGGGTAGGGCGGCTAGCTCACCGTTCACTTAAAATTGGGACAAATTTAAGCCCAATTTGAACCAAAATTCTGTGACTTAAAATATATGTATGATTTGAATAAATTTGACATGTATTTGAGCCGTGAGACCGGTGGATATGCTCTAAAGTTGATTCATAAGTAGTAGTGCTTGCTTTGACAATCTCCGATGGGCTTGTATAAATTAGATCGAAATATGTATGATTTGAATCAAAATTGATATGTATTTGAGCAGTGAGGACGGTGGATATGCCCTAAAGCTAATTCATAAGTAGTACTCCCTCCGACCCAAATTAGTTGATTTAGATTTGTGTAGATTCAATTGTATCTTGACGAATTTGAGTCAACTAACTTGGATTGACAATTTGGAACGGGGAATGGATGCTGCAGCCAATGCTGCAACTCTACATGGCAGCGACAGAACAGTCGAAACTGATAGGCCCCAACTTGACCCTCTAGGCATTTGGCACGCCAACTATCGGCAGCTAGATCCAATGGCAAGCAACTCGGGCCCCGCAATGCATTCTCTCGACAACTGTTGGACCGCTAGATCCAATGGCAAGCAACTCGGGCACCGCAATGCATTCTCTCGACCACTTTGGGACCGCTAGATCCAATGGCAAGCAACTCGGGCACCGCAATGCATTCTCTCCACAACTTTGGGACCGTAAAGTGACTAAATTAGCAGGAACTCACAACCATCTATTGAATAACAATTCTACTCTCTAAATTATCTATCTATTCAACTAATCATTACACGTGCCACCCTTCACCACAACCACATACTATAACTGCTAGGACGCGGATGACAACTACTAAAACTGCCCACATGAATCTACTATTTCCCCCCTCACTTGAAGTTCATGTTTTAGATTTTCTACCACTTGATCAGATACGGCAAGATCAGCCTCAGGTATCAACTTCTCTTTGCGAAGAAGCTCTAAATTCTTCTTTGACAGTACAATTTAGCTTGAATATCAACATGTTTTTATGGGCCAATTCATCACCTAACTTGGCAACCATATCCTCCAAATCCATCATATGGCTAGAACACTGGGTTGATTCATCTTGGTATGCAATGTACCATGGATCATCGGCCTGCATAGCACACTGTAACAATCCCAAAACAAACCAAATTGGAATCAGTCTGACAGGCCATGTCAGCACTTCAAATTCAACGGTAGTACAAAGAGAAGGAGCTACATGCACTTCCGACGTGGTAGGAGAAGGAGAATGTGGCCACGACATGATCGATTCCCTACCCTCGCTGGTGTACCCGCTACGACCAGACATTGAGGACTAATTTGCACCTACAATATCGAGGAAATTACGGGAACCAAATCGATTAGGGTGGGCGGAGCAGGACCGGAGGTCTTAGCAAGCACTACTAGCAATTGCTGCGACTGTTCATTGAGCTATGGCGGCGGAACCAAATCCCGGTCATCGTGGGCGGCAGACCTGCCTGCGGTCGGTACTCAACATACAATGCGTGCGGACGAAAAAGGTGTCGGAGCCATGGTTGAGGTGCGGCACGGCAGTCCGTCCAATACCACTGTAGGACAGATCCGGCGATGCGCCAACACGTTGACGATGGCTGCTCTGTCCGTCGGTGGGATAGGAGCTACTCGGGGCTGGGGGCTGGAGTAGATGAGAGAGAGAGAGTCGACCTGTCATAACGACCCTACCTATCAATTTTTGCATATTTGAAAATTTTGCATATCTGCCAAACTTTTTCTTTAAAATTTGCATATTTGCTACATGACCACGACATGTCAATGACACACAAAATGGCAAATATGCAAGTTGCAAAAAACGTGGCAAATATGCAAATCCCCACTCCACCCCCTCATGATAGCCCCATAGGTCATTGGCTACGACAACCCCACAGAACGGCTCCACATAGTGGCCCCATTGTTCATTGGCTTCGACGGCCCTATAGAATGACCCCATTTATCATTGGCTACACCGGCCACACAATCAGGAAAAACGGGGCCCATCAGTCAGCAAGAGATGGATGGCTGGTCTGTCGTGTATCCTGGCCCCACCCGTTAGCATTTAACGGTCGAGGTGACATAACGTAATGCTCAACGCATGATCTTCCCCAACGCGGTCCCACCGGTCAGCATGTAACAGTCAAGCCTTTGACCTGACGGCATCCTCCCATCCGAGTGCATGTGAGGGTTCCAGAATGGAGGGAGGGGAAAAGTGAGGAAAAACTAAGCGGCTAGGGAAAACTGAGTACAACTAACAAACCAGGGGCACAAAAATAGAAATCCCTATATTGTATTATTCTATATTTCCTGTTCAAGATTAAGTTTATTATTCCGTGCTATAATTGTATTAGTTCTAGATAATGAGTTTTTGGAGGAAAACCCTAATACATGTGTGGAATCATAAACACCATTTAGATATCCCTAATCTCGTCTCTAAGACTAGTTCATGTATCATTGATAGTCCCAGTTTTCCGACTATGGGCAAAATGACAATGTGTTGTGGAGTTGCCGGTGATATATGAGATCGGAGTTGTTGGAAGAACAACGATGATGGATAGACCCAATATGATCTAACATGAAACACATCGTCAATATTGTTATCCGTAGTTTCTCATAAACAATGTATGCCTTTACTAAAGATTGTTTGACCATGAGACACATGTGAACTTGGGTACAATATGGACATGGCAAGATTCTTCAAACGTTGCTCTTAACAGAGTAATCGTAAAGTTGATACTTGCTCTTACCGGATGATACGCCAGTTATTCACATGGGGTGCTTGCGGTAATTGCTACGGCTGACGATGGAGAGATACACTCTAGGCCCACTCATCTACTATGGTGTTCGTCATCGTCTGGCCAGACACCTGATCAATTTGTTGAACACATGAACATCGATAGTGCAGTATGAATAACCTAGTGTTTCTGATCGGGCAATGTAAAGTATCGACGAAGCAATACAATATGTATCGGGCATAATACAATGGTTCACATGATAAAGATCTTCGTGTTATTTGCGGGGGTTACTACGTGTATCAAGACGGCAATAATAATTATTGTCGTGGAAAGAATTCCAGACATGTCCACAAATATCCGAACCCATAGGGTCACACACTTAAGAGTTTAATGGCATTCAAAATATGAGTGCGAATGAAGATTTAGTAGAGAAGTAAATTCCGAAGGTGTTCAGAGTGTCTCAAAATATATCAAAGGTATCCAGAATATTGCCGAGAGTGTTTGAAATAAGTTTTTAGCATTAATGAGATGAGATAAGGGTTCCTAGAATGTCTCGTATGGTCTCAGAATGGTTCCGAGAGGTCCCGGATGATCCTGGAAGTGTCTGGAATGGTTCTAGACAAATATGGAAGGTTTTGGAAGAGCGGAAGTTTTCGGACTATTATGGAAGGTTCCGGAAGGTACCAGGTTGACCTGGGTCATATTAGGATGTCCGGAAGGTTCCATAATAGGTGCAACCATGTTGCCGTAAGGGACAAGGAGATGTCCCCTATCCCAATTCGGATTGGTCAAAGGAGGCAGTTTTGGAGTAGGTTTGGATTGACCTACACCTACTAGAACTCGCCCAAACTTTGGGGCTGCGTCAAGGAAGACCCATGGGGCCTTGCCGCCTATAAAAGGGCACCCCAAGAGGGACTTAAGTCGTGTCCTTTGCCTCCACCATGCTGCTGCACACCGCCGCCCGAAAACCCTAGCCGCTGTCGCGCCCCGCTGAAGGAGATATGCCCTAGAGGCAAATATTAAAGTGTTTTATTTGACATATCTCTTGTATATTCATAATACGTTTCATACCATGCTATAACTGTGTTAATTCGAAATGTTGATACATCTGTGGTATGCAAACAAACTGTGTCTCTAGTTACCTCTAGTGAACTAGTTCATTGGTCATGAGGATGATCTAGGATTTCGAGATCATGGGAATTTATGCCAATTGACAATGAGGTCACACCATTGGTTGAATGATGTGATAGACATACACCAAATAGTATATCATAATGAGATCTAGTTACAAAGTTCACCATTAATGATAAACAAAGGAAACCTCGCAACCTAATCCTTAGACTATGAGATAATGCAAATCACCGTCATGGAGGGAAGCTTAGATGGTATCAAGCATCAGAGTGTAAATGCGTAATCATAAAGGTGCCACTCAGGTTTCCCAAAGAAACGTGTAGATGAGTACATATCAAGACCAGGATTTTCCAATCCATGTAATGGATAGATACGTGTGGCCATCTCGGTGATGTTGCATTAACGAAGCTTGCAAGAGTGTGACAAGGTCATGGAATGCAACGACATGGGACGAGTAAACAAGTTCATCGGTAACGAGATCGAACGAAGGTATGGAGGTACCAAAGATCAAGTCTCAGCTGAAGTAGGTATCAAGAGGCATAGGGAATGGAAAACGACGTTAAAGGTTCAAACGATAAAGATTCGTGAAATGCACGGGGGTCATTGATACATTGCAAATGTATCTATAATTTTTGATGTTCCATGCTTAGTTTTATCCACTTTCTTGTGTTTTGTTCCAACTTTGGAGTACTTTTATTATGATTTCTTGGACTAACCTATTAACAAGAGCCACAATGCCTGCCTGTTTTCTATTGTTTTGGTTCCGTAAAAGTCGAAAATGAATATTCTCGAATTGGACGGGACAAAAGCCAAAGTGCCTATTTTTCCGGAAGGATCAAGTGCGAATCGAGGCAGAGAGGGCGGGGCCACCACACCACCTGGCCAAGGCTGCCAGCGCCAGGGGGTGGTCTGGCCGACCCCAGCACCCCCTCGGCCTCTCCTTCTGCCTATAAGTTGCCCTCGGGACGAAAACCCTAAGTGCCTGATCAAAAATCCACGAAAGAGTCTGTAGCCGCCATCATCTCCATCCCTAGATCAGGAGGGATCTGAAGCTCTTCCTGGCACCCTGCCAGAGAGGGGAATTCACCCTGGAGGCCTTCTTCATCACCATGCAAGCCTCCGGTGTGATGCGTGAGTAGTTCATCCTTGGACTACGGATCCATGTAGTAGCTAGATGGCTGGTTTATCCTCCTTTGTGCTTTCATGTTTAGATCTTGTGAGCTCCGTTCATGATCAAGATCATCTATTTGTAATCCATACATGTTGTGTTTGTGGGGATCCGATGGATATTGAGATGCTATTTCAGATTGATTATTGATTCTATCATGTCTTTGTTATTTGAGATCTTGCATGCTTTCCGTTGTTAGTAGCTATCTTGGCCAAGTAGATGCTAGAACCTCCAAGAGTTAGTATTTATGCTCGATAGTGGGTTCATGCCTCTGGTAGTCTGGGGAAGTGATAGAAATCTCTAAGGTACTAGATGTGTTGTTGCTACTAGGGAGAAAACAACGATCTTTTGTTCATAGAACAATTGTATTGTTTACTTTACACGCAGTTCAGAAGCAATAATCATTGCTTGCAACTTAATACTGGAGGGGGTTCGGATGATAACCTGAAGGTGGATTATTAGTCATAGATGCAGTTGGATGGCGGTCTATGTATTATGTTGTAATGCCCAATCAAGTCTCAAAGGAGTCAAGGTGATTAGTATATGCATGTATTGCTTTCTCGGTGTTTGTCAATTGCCCCGCTGTAATTTGTTCACCCAGCATGTTATCTATCTAAGGAGAGCCACCTCTAGTGAACTATGGATCCCGGTCCTTTTCTTTACATACAATCTTCAACTGTTTACTACTTTGTGTTTACTTTCTGCAAACTTTTACTTCTTTCCATTCGATACGTTTAATCCTTTGTTTTCTGCAAAACACGGTGAGATTGACAACCTCATCGCAAGTTGGGGACAAAGTTATGTGGTTGTGTTGTGCAGGTCTCCACGTTGCTACCAGCACCGGTAGTGCGCCCTGCCAAAGCTCGGCTAGTAACACCTTTGAGGTGTTTCCTTGCTCCTACTGGTTCGATTAAACCTTGGTTTCATAACTGAGGGAAACTTGTTGCTGTGCTCATAATACCTTCCTCTTGGGGTTCCCAACGAGCTCTACATCAACACCACGCACCAAGCACTTTTCTGGGCGCCGTGTATTGAGCCATCAAGCGATTTTCTGGCGCCATTGTCGGGGAGTCAAGGACATCTTCACAAGGGGAGTCCCTCATAACCAATCTCTTACTTTGTTGTTTTTGTTTTGCTTAGTTTCCTTTTTGCTTTGTTTGCTTGTTTTGTTCTTCAAAAATCCAAAAAAAATTAGTTTTACTTGTTTGCTTTCTTATTTGAAAAACACAAAAAAAATTAGTTCCTATCTTGAGTTGCCACTATGTCTAGCCTTGCTCCAATAACTATGTCACCCGAGGAAATTATTCTCACTTTTAAACAAGGAATTGAGGAAAGTTTTAAGGAATCTTGGTCTAGAATCTCTGATCTACATGAAAAGACCGAGCCTAAAATGATTCAAGGCTTGTTCCTTAGCAGTTTTTACCTTGGGATTGATCTTTGCTATAGATATTCTTTAGATGCTATTGTGGGAGGATATTTCCTCCAAACTAATGAGGATGATGCCATTAATGCTATAAATAAATTGATCCTCACTTACAATTTGCCTAGCCAAACTGATACTTCTTTCGCAAAAATATTTGCTAGGTTGCACACTATTGAGGCTAGCACTACTAGATTAGAAGGGTGCTATAATACTCTTAGGGAGCATCACGATTATGTTCCAATAAACTCTGAACCATCAAAGTGGTTCCCTACAGTAAAGATTGAGATAAACAATGAAACTTTTCAAGCCCCCTGTGACATCATGTCTGAATTTTGCCTTATGCCCAAGGATATTTATAAATCTCTGAATACTTGGGGGCTCATTGAAGGAGGAAAAGAAATATCTCTTACTAATAATACTACCATATTACCTCTTGGAATTGCTGAAGGAGTGTTTACAAAGATCCTTGGTAAAACGATTTCTATTGATTATCTTGTTATTGAATGTGCAGGAAAAGGACAAATTACACTTGGAAGGTCCCTATTAGAACTCCTTGGAGCAATAATAGATGTGGGAAAGGGGACCATGCACCTTTCTTCTCCACCAAACAATCACATTTTTCCAAAGGTTAAGAATAAAAATAAGAGAGGTAAGGGCAAGAAAGTTGGTTTTAATGCTTCTTCATTCGAGAACACTTGATTCTTTCTTTGCTTCTTATGCCTAACTTAAAGGCGTTAAAGAAAAGTACTTGTTGGTAGATAACCCAAGAGTTTTAGATGATTCTTGGAAGTTATTAACTCTGTAATAACCTCTCCTTATCCTTTTTATTTGCTTTTTGTGCCAAGAGTAACCTCTAATGAGAGTGAAGTAATGATTTGGAAAGTTGCTGTGCCGAAACAGATTTCTATGCTTAACCGTAAACATTCCTGAGAGAGCTCTGTACGTCCGATTGAGATGTCATTTTTTGTGCTTCTGCCCCAGGTTGTTATCTAACTTTAATTAGTTCAACACTTTTTTATTTGAGCAACATAAGGTCTCCAAAAAAATCCGTCTTTACCTGCTGGTCTGTTTTGACAGATTTCTGCCATTTTCTGCATTTGCTTCTTGTTAGTTCCTTCTTGAGTTCCTTTGAGGAATTGAGCTTTTTGAGGGAAGTGCTACAGTAGCTAGTGTTCTAATGGAAGTTTATTTGGTGTTAGAACTGAACCTTGAGACTTATTTATCTTAAGTGCACTAATGTTGCTAATGAGATTGTGTGAAGTTTTGTATGAAAGAAAATTTTCAGGTGTATGGAAGGAATGAGTAATGAGATGAAGGATGGACTAAATCTCAAGCTTGGGGATGCCACGCGTGTCACCCCAAGAAATATCCAAGAAGTACAAGCGTCAAAGATTGGGGATGCCCAAGGCATCCCCTTCTTCATCAATAAAAATTTCAAGTTTCTTCCAAACGCTTCATTTTTATTGTTTCGTGCACAGTTGTGTTTCTCTTGGAGCGTCTTATTTTCCGCTTTCGTTTTGGTTTTTAGTTTGCTTGGTTTGCTTAGTTTTCTGAATAAGTTGGTTGGACCCCCTCTTTCACACTTTGGTTTGCAAATAGTTTGGTTTGGTTTGGAAAAGAGTAGGAAAGTTCATGCTTATGTGGTAAAAAGAGCTCGTTTTTGACTGTGGCTATGCTTTGTCATGCCATGCTTGATATTGTTTTGGCCTTATGCTTAGTATTCTTTGCTGTAGCATGACTTGTTATAAACAATTGAGATTGCTTAATGTGCCTTGGATGAATCATGCGTTGTTTTTAGCATATTAAAGCATAGTATAGTGGTATTCTCCTTTGATGCTTTATTTGGGTTGACTTGGCACATGCTCACACCATGTTATGACTATACAAAGTCACCATATCCTTTATGATCCTTTAGTTTTCAACTTGTAGTATCACTTTATGCTTTGATCAATGATGTTTTGTCGCTCTGCATGATTATGGCCATTATTGCTCTCTTAGTGTGTCGCTCCCAGTCTTTTGCTAGCCTCCACCACCAAGTATGAGTTCCACTCATGCATCCAACTCCCTAAACCAAGTTATTCCAAAGAGTCCACCATACCTACCTACTAGCTTATGATATTCCAAATATATTTATGCTTTTGTTTACCTTCCACTTGTTATGAGAAAACTAGTGATTAAAGCTCTCACGAACTTGATGGCACACTTTACTCTATTGCCTCCAATAAACTTGAACCATTGTGTCTTCTATGTTGTATATGCTTGCACTTATTTGTTGGGAATTAGCAGAACCATGCTTTCATGGGGAACGCTTTCAACATTGCACTTGGTACTTGTACCTAGTTGATATCATGCTCTTTTGTATCTGGATGTCGTCGGTGTGAAATGAAAGGGGAGCTTGTAAGTCCATGGAGTTATGTATATGTGTTAGAGAAACGCTGGGTCATTGGTTCAACCCATGCTGACATGGTGGAAACCTGCAGCGTAACCATAATGAGCTGTCTATGATGCATTCTTCT
Source organism: Avena insularis (assembly GCA_023614405.1). Classification (NCBI taxonomy): domain Eukaryota; kingdom Viridiplantae; phylum Streptophyta; class Magnoliopsida; order Poales; family Poaceae; genus Avena; species Avena insularis. The sequence continues at coordinate 150,503,908 of CM042690.1, forward strand.
TATAAAAAAAGAGTCCTATTGAGAAAAAAAAGAGATACTATGAAAATAGGAAAGAGAGAAAAAGCACCATATTCCCATGGAAAATAAGAAGAATGCTGAGATGCTCGTTGTCTGCTTGCCTTGTCATTTTGATATGGGGATTCTTCCGTATCATCGGACAAGGGGTACCCCGTTGGCGGTTCTCAATCATACACATGTACTTACGATGACAAGAACTTACCGGTGACTAAACTTGAGTAGCATGAGGAGCGGCCCTCGTATACAAGGGACATGAGATTTCTGACTTATACTTCGTCAAGCATGTACACCATAGTTTGTTCACTTTAACCTTAATCACTTCAAGATGCTTATGATAGGGGTAATGAGAGCTGAAAGCTTTAAGTACCATAATTTTTGGAAGCTCTTTATGAAACTTGAATCCCTAATTCCTTCTATGAAGGCCTTTCTTTTACTTTTATGTTGAGTCTCCACCTTCTATCTTTATGCACCTACTTTGAGAGCATAGTGGCCATTCTTAGTTCTATGTGCATTGTCCCAAGACTTGTTGATTTATGCATAGCTTTGATATTGCTTGCTTTAAACTATTTGTATCTAGTCACTCTTATGAACTTTGAAGGTGCCCTATGCATTTATGTTTGCTATTCTATGAGGGACAAGCTGAATGCCACTATGCTATGTTTTCTTTATGTGAAACAAACAAACGTCTTGCAAAGCATTGTTATTCATGAATCTTTTGTTTGTGCCTTTTCATGTTGCAACATAGTTGCTTTGTCTTATTGTTAGAACTTTGTCTCTCATATTATGATTAAAGTACTATGATCCCAGCTATCAATGTTTTACAAATACTTTGATCAAGTTTATGATTGTGCATGTCACCTCAAAAATTATTCTTTATTTTTATCACTTACCTACTCGAGGACGAGCAGGAGTTAAGCTTGGGGATGTTGATACGTTGCAAACGTATCCATAAGTTTTGATGTTCCATGCTTGGTTTTATCTACTTTCTTGTGTTTTGTTCCAACTTTGGAGTACTTTTATTATGATTTCCTGGACTAACCTATTAACAAGAGCCCACGATTGCCGCTGCCTGTTTTACATGTTGTTTTGGTTCGGAAAAAGTCAGAAAATGAATATTCTCGGATTGGACGGGACAAAAGCCAAAGTGCCTATTTTTCCGGAAGGGATCAAGTGCCAGAATACGAGACGGAGAGGGGCCAGGGGTGGCCACACCACATGGGCCAGGCAGCTCTGGCCCAGCCCGTGGGTGGTCTGGCCGACCCCCCTCCCTCTCCTTCCGCCTATAAGTTGCCCTCGGGGAAAACCCTAAGTGCCCGATCAAAATCCACGAAAGAGTCAGCGCCATCATCTCCATCCCTAGATCGGGAGGGATCTAGCTCTTCCCCACACCTGGGAGAGGGAATTCACCACAGAGGCCTTCTTCATCACCATGCAAGCCTCCGGTGTGATGCGTGAGTAGTTCATCCTTGGACTACGGATCCATGTAGTAGCTAGATGGCTAGTTTCTCCTCCTTTGTGCTTTCATGTTTAGATCTTGTGAGCTCCGTTCATGATCAAGATCATCTATTTGTAATCCATACATGTTGTGTTTGCGGGGATCCGATGGATATTGAGATGCTATTTCAGATCATGTCTTTGTTATTTGAGATCTTGCATGCTTTCCGTTGTTAGTAGCTATCTTGGCCAAGTAGATGCTAGCAACTCCAAGAGTTAGTATTTATGCTCGATAGTGGGTTCATGCCTCTGGTAATCTGGGGAAGTGACAGAAATCTCTAAGGTACTAGATGTGTTGTTGATACTAGGGAGAAAACAACGATCTTTTGTTCATAGAACAATTGTATTGTTTACTTTACATGCAGTTCGTAAAGCAATAATCTGTTGCTTGCAACTTAATACTGAACGGGGTTCAGATGATAACCTGAAGGTGGATTATTAGTCATAGATGCAGTTGGATGGCGGTCTATGTATTATGTTGTAATGCCCAATCAAGTCTCAGAGGAGTCAAGATGATTAGTATATGCATGTATTGCATTCTCGGTGTTTGTCAATTGCCCCGCCGTAATTTGTTTACCCAGCATGTTATCTATCTAAGGAGAGCCACCTCTAGTGAACTATGGATCCCGGTCCTTTTCTTTACATACAATCTTCAACTGTTTACTGCTTTGTGTTTACTTTCTGCAAACTTTTACTTCTTTCCATTCCATACATTTAATCCTTTGTTTTCCACAAAACACGGTGAGATTGACAACCTCATCGCAAGTTGGGGACAAAGTTCTGTGGTTGTGTTGTGCAGGTCTCCACGTTGCTACTAGCACCGGTAGTGCGCCCTGCCAAAGCTCAGCTAGTAACACCTTTGAGGTGTTTCCTTGCTCCTACTAGTTCGATTAAACCTTGGTTTCATAACTGAGGGAAACTTGCTGATGTGCTCATCATACCTTCCTCTTGGGGTTCCCAACGAACTCTACATCAACACCACGCACCAAGCACTTTTATGGGCGCCGTGTATTGAGCCATCAGTCATCATGGACATCCAGGTCCCGTTGATCATTCATGTGAGAGGGGTCTATATCATGTCCGAAGTGTTTCCAAACTGAAGGGTGTCACGCTTAAGGGTGGGCGCATAGGGATTGATAGGGCACCGTAGGAGAATAGAGAGAGAATCAGAATACTTCAGGATAACATCCAATGATGATCGGAAGGGGTTTGGAAGGAGTTTTGAAGTAAGGAATATGATAATATATGTATTTTATATTAATTAGAAGAATTAATATTAAAATATATATTTTAATTTTATTTTATAGGCAGCCCTTTGCTAATGGGCCTCACCCGGAGGGGAGGCCCAAGTGGGCAAGCCGCCTAGGGAGGAGGGACAACCGACCAGGCCCTAGTAGGCTCCCCACATGGGGCCCACCTAGGCTGGTGGCACCCCCTTGGTGGCTGGCGGCTGTGGGATTAGTCCCACACTGTCTGCCCCTTGGGTGGTGAGCCCTCCCCTCCTATATATAGGGGTCATTCCACTGGAAATCATCCCATTCGCTCATTCTCTCTCATTTCCTTTCAGGATTTATCCGTAGTATTGGAGAGAATATTTAGGGTTCTGAGTTCTCCACATTCACACTACCGTCATGTGATCTTCCGTCCGCCATCGTTCTTCTTCCGCTGCTCGGCTATATCTAACCCCGGGAGACATCGCCTACACCGAATGTGTGTAGTACTTCGGAGGCGCCATAGTTGGGGTGCTCGGAGATGCTCATCTTCATCAACATACGCCTTCCTAGGTAAGACATTCCTCAGTCTTCAACGGTATGAATACCGTCTTCCATTTATGTTACTTTTGTATACATAGTATAGATCCTAGTATTAGTGTCACGTATTTAGAATATTTTCAGCTACTGAACCCTACAGTGGCATCAGAGCGGGTCTACGGGTAGGCATGTCGTACAGATAAAACACTAGCAATATGTTGCAATTGATTTTCTAGTTGCTACCCTCTTGCGTGTATTTGTTATATCACGGTACTGTTCATGAAGCAGCCCCAACCGACATTACGTGGTGATTCACGAGATTGGTCCATAAGTGTAAGTGGCTTTGGGGGGTGTCTGACTCTCAACGGTAGTTGATATGATGTTCACTATGGAGTGCCCTAAAAGGGAAGAGAAACGGCAATCATTGAATCCATGTTGTGGCTCTACGTTCGTAGATGGGAAGGGGTTCTGCGAAAGCCCTAAAGTCACGTAAAACTTGCAATAGATAAAGTTGAAACATCTAACTTTATTTTGCAGGGGCATGTGTCGTGACATGGTAATGGTAAGTTTGTGAAACGTTCTCATTAGAGGTTCTCGATGGCGATCAAGAAGCTGCAACCATGTCATGACACCATACTTTTTGATGTATTTCCTTTGCATCTTATTATGCTAGTATATATATACGATGGTAGCATGGTAGGATAATCCCTCACATAATTCCAGTTATAGTATTCCCCTTGTGTGTGCACTACCAATAAAGTTCTCTATTATGAGGCATGTCGTGATGATTGGGTGTCATACATATCTGCGTTCGCATACGGTGGGTGTAAGCCATGTTGCACTACGAATACACATAAGTTAGAATTGGCGAGCCTAGCATGTACAAACATGGACTCGGAATACAAGAGACCGAAAGGTCGAGAATGAATCACATGAGATGTGATTGACATTTCGAATGTCTACCTTTGAAACTGCACTGCCGGCCGTGACGGTCGGGGGTGGTGTAACGGATTGGGATCATGTGATCACCAAATGGATTGAGGGATGTTCATTTGAGTGGGAGTTCCGTTTGTTTTAGTTTAGCAGCATAAATTAAAACTTGAACTCATTATTATGAACATGGTCTAAACACTTTGCAAAACCATTGTAGATGTCTCGCCCACCCACCTTCAACCTTAGCACTTTCCTCGAGAAGGACAAGCTGAAAACTGATGGAACCAACTTCACCGCATGGTTTCGCAATATGAGGATCCTCCTAGTCCCCTATAAGTTGACCTATGTCATCGAGGCTAAGCTTCCTGCAAAGCCTGCAGATTCTGCCTCCTAGGACGAAAAGAATGTCTGGCAGTCCAAGGTGGATGATTCCTCCCTCATCCAGAGTGGAATGCTCTATGCCATGGAGCCGGAGCTTCAAAAGCGTTTTGAGAAGATGAACGCCTTTGAGATCGTTGAAGATCTCAAGGCCTTCTTTGCTCCCCAGGCCCGTGCGGAGAGGTACAATGCTTCCGAGCTCTTCTTCTTTGCTAAGATGGAAGAGCATAGCAGTATTAGTGAGCATGTAGTCAAAATGTCTGGCTATGTTAAGCGCTTGAATGCCTTGGATTGCAAGATCCTGGAGGAGCTCGCGATACATAGGGTGTTGCACTCATTGCCCCTAGCTATAAGAGCTTTGTGATGAACTACGACATGCAAGGGATGACTAAGACCTTTGCTGAAGTGTTCGCCATGCTCAAAACCACTGAGGTAGAAATCAAGAAGGAGCACACAGTGTTGATGATCAATAAGACCACCAAATTTAAGAAGCCAGGGCAAGGTCAAGAAGCCTAAAAAGGATGGCAAGTTTGTTTCCAACGCCTCTAAGGATGCCAAGCCTAGCCCTAAGCCCAGCGTCACGTGCTATTACTGCAAAGGGGACGGGCACTGGAAACGCAACTGCCCCAAGTACCTGGAAGACAAGAAAGCCGGCAAGATAGTCGCCAAAGGCAAAGGTATATTTGATATACATGTTATAGATATGTTCCTTACTAGCGCCAAGAGTGACACCTGGGTATTTGATACCAGTTCTATTGCTCACATTTGTAACTCTCAGTAGGAGCTGCGGAGTAGGAGGCACCTAAGGAAGGACGAGATAATGATGCGTGTCGGCAACGGCTCGAAGGTCGACGTGGTGGTCGTCAGTACTTTACCTCTACGTCTGTCATCAAGATTGATTTTGGTTTTGAATAAATGCTACTATGTACCCGCATTAAGTATGAATATTGTGAGTGGATCTTGCTTGTTGCAAGGTCGTTATTCGTTTAAATGCAGAACAAGTGGTTGTTCTATTTATATGAATGATGTTTTCTATGTTTATGCACCTATGTGTAATGGTTTATTCTTACTAGATCTTGATTGCAATACTCACATCCATAGCGTTGATGCTAAATGTTGTAAGCATAATGATGATAATACCATGTATCTATGGCATTGCTGTCTTGGTCATATAGGCGTAAAGCGCATGAAGAAGCTCCATTCTGATGGACTCCTGGAATCATTGGACTTTGAATCCCTTGATATGTGTGAGCCTTGCCTCATGGGCAAGATGACTAGGACACCCTTCTCTGGCACGATGGAGAGGGCTGCAAACCTACTGGGAATCATACATACAGATGTGTGCAGACCAATGAGCGTCTCAACATGCAATGGTTATCGTTATTTTGTTACCTTTACTGATGATTTGAGTAGATATGGATATATCTACTTGATGAAGCACAAATCTGAAACCTTTGAAAAGTTCAAGGAATTTTAGAAGGAAGTACAAAATCAACTTAACAAGAAAATCAAGCATCTTCGATCTGACCGGGGAGGCGAGTATTTGAGTTATGAGTTTGGCATGCACTTGAAGGATTATGGTATCATACCACAGCTTACGCCAACCGGGACACCTCAGCGTAACGGTGTGTCAGAATGGCGTAACCATACTTTATTAGATAGTGTATGATCCATGATGTCTTTGACCGATTTGTCTGTGTCGTTTTGGGGATGCGTTAGAAACTGTCGCTTTTATTTTAAACTGAGCACCGTCCAAGTCTATGGAGACAACCCTATATGAGATATGGAATGGAAAGAAGCCAAAGTTGTCATTCTTGAAAGTTTGGGAATGTGAGGCCTATGTCAAGAAAATGCTGCCTGACAAACTCGAACCCAAGGCAGAAAAGGGTATCTTTGTAGGATACCCAAGGGAAACCATTGGGTATACCTTCTACAACTAGGTCGAAGGCAAAATGTTTGTTGCGAAGAACGACACCTTTCTCGAGAAAAAGTTTCTCGCTAAAGGAGTTAGTGGAAGGAAAATTGAGCTGGGTGAGGTTGTTGATCCTTCTCTCCAAATATCGAGTAGCGCAATGAAAGTTGTTCCGTATCCGCCCTCCAATGTGGAAGAAGAATCAAATGATAATGATCAAAGCAACCACATCGGAACTCTTGTAGTTCGCAAGTCTACAAGAATATGTACCACTCCTGATTGGTACAATAGTCTTGTGATGACTATCATTTTGAATGAACAAGAGGAACCTGCAAACTACAAAGAAGCCATGGAAAGTGCTGATTCCGAGAAATGGCTAGAAGCCATGAAATCCTAAATAGGATCCATGTACGAAAACCAAGTTTGGACCTTGGTGCATCTTCCTGAGGGTGGATGGTAATGTAACCATCCACAAAGCTCGACTTGTCACAAAGGAGTTTCGACAAATTCAAGGAGTTGACTATGATGATACCTTCGCTCCTGTAGCGATGCTAAAATATGTCTGGATTCTACTAGCAATTGCTGCCCATTACGATTGTGAGATATGGCAGATGGATGTCAAAACCGCATTCCTCAATGGACACATTGATGAAGAATTGTATATGATGCAACCAAAAGGTTTTGTTGATCCTACGGATGATGGGAAGGTATGCAAACTTCAGCGATCCATTTATGGACTTAAGCAAGCATCTCGGAGTTGGAACCAACGTTTTGATCAAGTAATCAAGAGTTTTGGATTTGTCCAAAATCAACAATAGTTCTGTGTTTACAAGAAAGCGAGCGGGAGCTCAGTGGTTTTCCTAGTAGTATATGTGGACGACATATTATTAATGGGAAATAATGTAGAACTTAATTATGGAAAGCATAAAAGCATATTTGAGTAGTCAATTTTCCATGAAAGATTTAGGTGAAGCTGCATACATATTAGGCATCAAAATCTATAGAGATAGATCGAGACATCTAATTGCATTAAGTCAAAGTACTTACCTTGAGAAGATTTTGAAGAGGTTCAAAATGGACGATGCCAAAAAGGGTTTTGTGCCCATGACAAAAGGTAGCACACTGAGTTTGACTCAATGTCCGGCAACTGATGCTGATAGAGAAAGGATGTTTTACATCCCCTATGCTTCAACCATAGGATCTATCATGTATGCAATGCTAAGTACTCGACCTGATGTGGCATTTGCTCTTAGTTTGACGAGCCGGTACCAAAGTAATCCAGGAATGGATCACTAGACAGCTATGAAAAATATCCTAAGGTATCTTAAAAGAATAAAGGATATGTTCCTAGTCTATGGAGGATGTGAGGAAGCTCTAAATGTAACTGGTTACGTGGATGCAAGCTGGCACACGGATCCTGATGACTCGAAGTCTCAGATAGGATATGTCATTCTGGTAAATGGTGGGGTGGTAAGCTGGAAGAGCAGGAAGCAACCAGTAGTAGCACAATCTACAATGGAGTCAGAATACATCGTTGCGGCTGAAGCGACGAATGAAGCTGTTTGGCTAAGGAATTTCGTCATTGAACTAGGAGTTGTTCCAAGCACGCAAGACCCCATGACGATCTACTGTGACAACACGGGAGCCATTACTAACGCATAGGAACCAAGGACTCATTCCACAGCCAAGCACATCAAGCTACGTTTTCACATCATTCAAAAAATGTTGATCAAGGTGAAATCAAGATATGCAAAGTGCACATGGATCTAAATGTTGTGTATCCGTTGACTAAAGGTCTTCTACAAGCCAAGCATGAGCAACACCGGGATGCTATCGGTGTTAGGTTTATGCCTGATGTAAACTAGATTAATTTGTACTCTAGTGAAAGTGGGAGACTGAAGGAGATATGCCCTAGAGGCAAATATTAAAGTGTTTTATTTGACATATCTCTTGTATGTTCATAATATGTTTCATACCGTGCTATAACTGTGTTAATACGAAACATAGATACACGTGTGGTATGCAAACAAATTGTATCTCTAGTTACCTCTAGTGAACTAGTTCATTTGTCATGAGGATGATCTGGGGTTTCGAGATCATGGGCATGTATGCCAATTGACAATAAGGTCACACCATTGGCTAAATGATGTGATAGACATACACCAAATAGTATATCATAATGAGATCTAGTTATAAAGTTCACCATTGATTATAAACAAAGGAAACCTCGCAACCCAATCCTTAGATTGTGAGATAATGCAAATCACTGATACATTGCAAATGTATCTATAATTTTTGATGTTCCATGCTTGGTTTTATCTACTTTCTTATGTTTTGTTCCAACTTTGGAGTACTTTTCATATGATTTCTTGGACTAACCTATTAACAAAGAGCCATAGTGCCAGTTGCATGTTTTCTGCTGTTTTTGGTTCCAGGAAGTCAGAAAATGAATATTCTCGGAATTGGACGGGACAAAAGCCAAAGTTACTATTTTTCCGGAAGACTCACGGAGCCAGAAGGAGAGTCGGAGAGGGGCCACAGGGTGGCCACACCACCCCATGGCACGGGTCCACCTAGGCCGCACCAGGGCATGGTGTGGGCCCCCTGGATGGCCACCGACCTTGCCTCCTTCGCCTATAAGAGCCTCCCGATACCAAAACCCTAAATCGTCAATCAGAAATCCACGAAAAGTTCTCAAGCGCCACGCACGAAGGGAGATTCGGGGATAGAAAGTCTCTGTTAAGCACCTGCGGGAAGTGTTCTGAGCCATCTCCATCGATCTCCACCGCCATCTCCATCACCGTTGCTGATTCCCATGATGAGGAGGGAGTAGTTCTCTCTCGAGGCTAAGGGTTCTACCGGTACCTATGTGTTCATCTCTCTATCTATGCATGATCTTGTTGTGGTCATGAGCTTGTAATCTATAGATCAACCCTTCTACTCAAGTGCTTTAATAGATATCTGCTCTCCCCATGTGTGTGAAGTTGATAGTGTGCACACCATGGTGGCACTTAGGCTAGAGATTACAAATACTATTTATGAGTTATATTTGGAGTTGGATGTCTTTATGAAATTGTGGTGTTTGATGGACTCATGTAGTACTCAAGGTGACAGTGTGGGGTTATCTAGATGGGAAAGATGAACTTTGAGGTGTGCTGTTATAGCCCTACCATGGATTAGAGTGTCCAACCGGAGAGTAGTTAAGAGTAGTTTCATAAAGAGAATATATTTATATGAGAGTGTTCATGTCAACACCCGGATTTTTAATCCCAGATGCCCGTTATGCCCTACCTCGCAATCCTAGGATTACCATTTTTGCGAGACATAACGGATTGGATATCACAGTACATCATCCATTACAAACCATACATAAGGTTTTACACAAATAAGGATCTCATGATCCAGTCTTTAATATAACAAGCAGAGATGGAAGAGAACAACTCCGTTAGTGAGCATGTACTCAAAATGTCTGGGTACGCCGATAAGCTTGTGTCCTTGGGAATAACGATTCCCATTGACTTAGGCATACATCGTGTTCTCCAATCTCTGCCACATAGCTACAAGAGCTTCGTGATGAACTATAATATGCAGGGCATGAAGAAGTCTCTTCCCGAGCTTCTGTCAATGCTTAAGACTGCAAAAGTGGAGATTAGGAAAGAACATCAAGTGTTGATGATCAATAAGACCACCGATTTCAAGAAGGACAAGAAAGGCAAGCAGAAGGGAAAGAAGGGCGGCAAATCTGTTGCCGCGCTTGGAAAAAAACCCCGAGCTGGCCCTAAGTCTGACACCGAGTGCTACTATTGCAAGGGGACTGGCCATTGGAAGCGCAACTGCCCCAAGTATTTGGCAGACAAGAAAGCCGGCAAGGCAAACAAAGGTATATGTGATATACATGTTATTGATGTGTACTTGACTAGTACTCACAGTAGCACCTGGGTATTTGATACGGGATCGGTTGCTAATATATGTAACTCGGTTCAGGGGCTGCGGAACAAGCGACAACTATCTAGGGATGAGGTCACGATGCGGGTCGGCAATGGATCAAGAGTTGATGTGATCGCCGTCGGAACGCTGCCTCTCCATATGCCGTCGGGATTAGTTATAAACCTGAATAATTGTTATTTGGTGCCTGCACTGAGCATGAACATTGTATCCGGATCGTGTTTGATGCAAAGTGGTTATTCGTTTAAGTCTGAAAACAATGGTTGTTCGATTTATATGAATAATATCTTTTATGGTCATGCACCTGTGTGAATGGTTTATTTCTGTTGGATCTTGATAGTAGTATTACGCATATTCATAATGTTGATGCTAAAAGGATTAAACTTGATAATGATATATCTGCATATATGTGGCACTGCCGTCTAGGTCATATTGGCGTTAAACGCATGAAGAACTCCATTCTGATGGACTTTTGGAATCACTTGATTTTGAATCATTTGATACATGTGAGCCATGCCTTATGGGCAAAATGACTAGAACGCCATTTTCCGGTTCAATGGAACAGGCGACAGATTTATTGGAAATCATACATACTGATGTGTGTGGACCAATGAGTGTGTCGATGCGAGGTGGATATCGTTATTTTGTTACTTTCACAAATGATTTGAGTATATACGGGTATATCTATTTGATGAAACATAAGTCTAAAACCTTTGAAATGTTCAAAGAATTTCAGAATGAAGTGGAAAATCATCATAACAGAAAGATGAAATTTCTGTGGTCCGACCGTGGAGGAGAGTATCTTAGTTACGAGTTTAGCACACATATGAAAGACTGTGGAATAGTTTCACAACTCACGCCTGCCGGAACACCACAACGTAATGGTGTGTCAGAACGTCGTAATCGTACTTTATTGGATATGGTTCGATCTATGATGTCTCTGACTGACTTGCCACTGTCATTTTGGGGTTATGCACTGGAAACTGCTGCATTCACTTTAAATAGGGCACCATCTAAATCCGTTGAAAAGACGCCGTATGAATTATGGTTTGGAAACAAACCTAAGCTGTCATTTCTTAAAGTTTGGGGATGCGATGTTTATGTGAAGAAACTTCAACCGGATAAACTCGAACCCAAAGCGGAAAAATGCGTCTTCATAGGATACCCTAAGGAAACGATTGGGTATACCTTCTATCACAGATCCGAGGGCAAGGTCTTTGTTGCCAAGAATGGATCCTTTCTTGAGAAGGAGTTTCTCGCGAAAGGTGTGAGTAGTCGGAAGGTAGAACTCGAAGAGGTTATTGAACCTTCTCTTCATGAAATGGCGAGTAGCGCAGCACCGGAAGTTGTTTCAGAGTTGACTTCACCTAATGAAGAGAGAGCTAATGATATTGATCATGAAACTCCGAAAGAGGACACTACCGAACCTCGCAGGTCAAGCAGGACACGTGCAGCTCTTGAACTGTATGGCAATCCTGTTATGAAATTCATGATTGATGAAATAGATGACCCTGCGAGGTATGAAGAAGCGATGGTGAGCCTTGATTCCAACAAATGGCTAGAAGCCATGAAATCCGAGATGGAATCCATGTACGAAAACCAGGTTTGGACCTTGGTGGACTTACCTCACGATCGAAAGGCCGTTGAGAATAAATGGATTTTCAAAAGAAAAAGCGTCTTGATGGTAATGTAACCATCTATAAGGCTCGACTTGTCGCAAAGGGGTTTCGACAAATTCAAGGAGTTGACTACGATGAGACATTCTCTCCCGTAGCGATGCTTAAGTCGGTTAGGATTATGTTAGCAATTGTTGCATATTTCGATTATGAAATATGGCAGATGGATGTCAAAACTGCGTTCCTCAATGGTAATATTGAAGAAGAGTTGTATATGATACAACCTAAGGGTTTTGTCGATCCTAAGGATGCTGATAAGGTGTGCAAACTTCAGCGATCCATCTATGGACTGAAGCAAGCATCCCGGAGTTGGAATCTCTGCTTTGATGAGGTGATCAAAGAGCAATGTGGCATTTCTTATATTGTATGTGGATGACATATTATTGATTGGAATTGATATAGATCTTTTAAACAGTGTTAAAAGTTATCTAAACAGCAAATTTTCGATGAAGGACCTTGGTGAAGCTTCATATATATTAGGCATTAAAATCTATAGAGATAGATCAAGACGCCTAATTGGGCTATCGCAGAGCACATACCTTGATAAGATATTAAAGAAGTTTAATATGGACGGAAGTAAGAAAGGGTACCTACCTATGTTGCAAGGCAAGACATTGAGTAAGACTCAAAGTCCGGCTACGGCGGAAGAAAGAGAGATAATGGATAAAATCCCCTATGCCTCGGCCATAGGCTCTATAATGTATGCCATGCTATGTACAAGACCGGATGTGGAACATGTTATTAGTTTGACTAGTAGGTACCAATCTGATCCAGGTTCGGAACACTGGATAGCGATCAAGAATATCCTTAAGTACTTGAGAATAACTAAGGATATGTTTCTTGTATATGGAGGTGAAGAAGAGCTAGTCGCTAAGTGTTATGTTGATGCTAGCTTTGACACTAATCCGGATGACTCTAAGTCTCAATCCGGATACGTATTTCTCTTGAACGGAGAAGCAGTTAGTTGGAGGAGCTCCAAACAACCTGTGGTGGCTGGATCAACGACGAAGGCGGAATATGTTGTTGCTTCAGAAGCGGCGCAGGAAGCGGTTTGGATGAAGGAGTTCATAACGGAACTAGGTGTGGTTCCTAGTGCGTTGGACCCAATGGTGATCTATTGTGACAATAATGGAGCCATAGCCAAGGAACCAAGGTCTCACAAGAATTCCAAGCATATTAAGCGCCGATTTCACTCCATCCGCGAGCATGTCAAGGATGGAGATATAAAGATTTGTAAAGTGCACACGGACCTGAATGTAGCAGATCCGTTGACTAAAGTACTCCCTAGGGCAAAACATGGTCAACACAGGACTCCATGGGTGTTAGATTTATCACTATATAAACTAGATTATTGTCTCTAGTGCAAGTGGGAGACTGAAGGAAATATGCCCTGAGAGGCAATAATAAAGTTGTTATTATGTATTCCTTGTATATGATAGATGTTTATTTTGCATGCAATAATTGTATTGATAGGAAACATCAATACATGTGTGTTTAATAAACAAAAAAAGGGTTCCTAGTTATGCCTCTCTTATAGACTAGCTTGTTGATTAACAAGATGATCAAAGTTTCCTGATCATGGACATTGGATGTTGTTAATAACAAGGTCACAACATTTGTGAAATGATGTGATGAACATTCATCCGAAGTATAGCATTACGATCAAGTCATTATGTTTATATTGCTATAACATCATACAAAGTAGTCTTAGTCCTTAGACCATGAGATCATGTTAATTGCTAACACCGGAAGAGTATCTTGATAACATCAAACGTCACACCGTAACAGGGTGACCATAAAGGTGGGTTTAGTGCTATGAAGGTGTTATGTTGAGGCTCATGGATCAAGAGTGGAATTTGTCAATCCTGATGACGTATAGATATACTCTAGGCCCTCTCGGTGATATCACATTAAGATAGCTTGCAAGCAAGTGATGTGATCACTAGAATGTTATATCACGGAAACGAGAAAAGAGTGCATGTCGGTAATGAGATCAAACTAGGTATTTGGATACCGATGATCGAATCTCGGACATGTATTATATCATGAGACAAAGGGATTAAATTGCTGACGTTAAAGGTTCTCACGATCACAGAAGTCATCGTTGAATATGCAGGAGTCAGTATGGATCTCCAAGTCCCGCTTCTGATTATTGATCTGAGAGGAGTCTCAATCATGTCTGCATTATTCGTAAACCATAGGGTGACACACTTAAGGGTTGCCGGACACCATTTAGGAGCACATATGTTCTAGACAAAAGGTTTGCAAAGCGCAGGAAATGTTTCGATAGAAACAGGAATTGTTTCGATAGAAACCGGAATTGTTTCGGGTGAAATTGCAGAAAGTGGTTATGCATGTGATATTGAAATGTTGCAAGGGGGTTTTTGTGAATGTTTGTTAATTAAAGTAATTAACAAAATTCTGAATAAAATAAATAAAAGAGTTTTATTAATTGAGAGTTGCATTTAATTTGGTGGAAATTAAATACATGTGAGTGGGATTTTGGGTGGAGGCCATGTTTATGTGAGTGGAGGTTCACCACATGAATGAAGGAGGGGAGGAGTCCCCCCCCCTCATGCGCCGGCTATGTGAGGGGAGGGGTCTCCCTCCCTCCTATATAAAGCCCCCCTCTCCCCTCTCACAAACTACACCTCCTCGTGAAGGATCTCTCTCCCCCTCTAGATATTCCCCCATGGTCTCGGATTAGCGAGATACATGTTCCCGGTGGCCTTGCGTCTGGAAGGAGTTGCTATTTCTGCTGATTCGCTGGAGCGAGGAGGTGGAGGTTGTCCGGTGGCTTGAACGTGTGTGCGAGGACGGATGCGCTGCTGATTTGCGGCGCTCGGACTTCCACACAATCTTGAGATCGGCAAGCGTACGACTACATCAACCATGAGTTCCCACTCGTTAACAAAACTCGTTGTCTTCGAGGGTAAGTTCTCCATGGATGTATGTCCACTCGTTGCTCTGTATCTAGTAGATAGATCTTGGCGTATAGTTCTCATCGTAGGAAATTTCTTGTTTTCTATGCTGCGGACCCAATAGTGGGTTAGACTTAAATGTGCTTTGAATTTGCTTCTTGATGCTCTCTTTTACTTCAATTCATATTTCTTAATGTGAGCATCTTCTCAAACTATCATGCCTAACTTAAAGGCGTTAAAGAAAAGTACTTATTGGGAGATAACCCAAAAGTTTTATATGAGTCTTGGAAGTTATCACCTCTGTAATAACCGCTCCTTATCCTTTTTATTTGCTTTTTGTGCCAAGAATAATCTCTAATGAGAGAGAAGTAATGATTGGGAAAGTTGTTGTCCCAAAACAGATTTTTGTGCTTCGCCGTAAAAATTCGTGTATAATCTCTGTACGTTCTTTTGAGGCGTGAATTTTTGTGCTTCTGACCCAGGTTGTTATCTAACTTTCGTTAGTTCAACACTTTTTGATTTAAGCAACAGAAGGTCTTCGAAAAAATCGTCTTTACCTGCTGGTCTGTTTTGACATATTTCTGCCATTATTTGTATTTGCTTCTTGTTGGTTCCTTTTTGAGTTCTTTAGGGGAATTGAGCTTTTTGAGGGAAGTGCTACAGTAGCTAGTGCTCTAATGGAAGTTTTATTGGTGTTATAACTGAACCTAAAGACCTATTATCTTGAGTGCACTAATGTTGCTAATAAAGATTGTGTGACGTTTTGTATGAAGGAAAAATTTCAGGTGTATGGAAGGAATGAGTAATGATATGAAGGATGGACTAAAGCTCAAGCTTGGGGATGCCAAGCGTGTCACCCAAGAAATATCCAAGAAGTACAAGCGTCAAATCTTGGGGATGCCCAAGGCATCCCCTTCTTCATCAATAAAAATCCCAGGTTTCTTCCAAACACTTCATTTTTATTGTTTCATGCATAGTTGTGTTGTTCTTGGAGCGTCTTATTTTTCGTTTTCGTTTTGGTTTTTCGTTTGCTTGGTTTTCTTAGTTTTCTGAATAAATTGATTGGACCCCCTCTTTCATACATTGGTTTTCAAATAGTTTGGTTTGTATTGGAAAAGAGTAGGAAAGTTCATGCTTATGTGGTAAATAGCTTGTTTTTGACTGTGGCCTATGCTTTGTCATGCCATGCTTGATATTGTTTTGGCTTTATGCTTAGTATTCTTTGCTGTAGCATGACTTGTTATAAACAATTGAGATTGCTTAATGTGCCTTGGATAAATCATGTGTTGTTTTAGCATATTAAAGCATAGTATAGTGGTATTCTCCTTTTATGCTTTAGTTGGGTTAACTTGGCACATGCTCACACCATGTTATGACTATCCCAAGTCACCATAGCATTTATGATCCTTTAGTTTTCAACTTGTAGTGTCACTTTATGCTTTGATCAATGATGTTTTGTCGCTCTGCATGATTATGGCCATTATTGCTCTCTTAGTTTGTCGCTCCCAGTCTTTTGCTAGCCTCCACAACCAAGTATGAGTTCCACTCATGCATCCAACTGCCTAAACCAAGTTATTTCAAAGAGTCCACCATACCTACCTACTAGCTTATGCTATTCCAAGTATATTCATGCTTTTGTTTACCTTCCAAATTAAACTTGTTATGAGAAAACTAGTGATTAAATCTCTCACGAACTTGATGGCACACTTTACTTTTCTTGCCCTTAATAAACTTGAACCATTGTGTCGTCTATGTTGTATATGCTTGCACTTATATGTTGGGGATTAGCAGAACCATGTTGTCATGGGGAATGGTTTCAACATTGCACTTGTACTTTGTACCTAGTTGATATCATGCTCTTTTGTCTATGGATGTCGTCGGTGTGAAATGAAAGGGGAGCTTTTAAGTCCATGGAGTTATGTATGTGTGTTAGAGAAACGCTTGGGCCACTGGTCTAATCCATGCTGTTATGGTGGAAACCTGCAGCGTAACCATAATGAGTTGTCTATGAAGCATTCTTCTTATAAAAAAAGAGTCAGATATTGACAAAAAAGAGAAAACGGAAAAAAAAGATATGATAAAAGAGGAAAGAGATAAAAATACCATTTTCCCATGGTAAATAAGAAGATTGCTGAGATGCTTGTTGTCTGCTTGCCTTGTCATTTTGATATGGGGATTCTTCCATATCATCGGGCAAGGGGTACCCCATTGGCTGTTCTCTATGGTACACATGTACTTACTATGACAAGAACTTACCGGTAACTAAACTTGAGTAGCATGAGGAGCGGCCCTCGTATTCAAGGGACATGAGATTTCCAACTTATACTTCGTCAAGCATATACACCATAGTTTGTTCACTTTAACCTTAATCACTTCAAGATGCTTATGATAGGGGCAGTGAGAGCTAAAAGCTAATAAGTACCACAATTTTTGGAAGCTCTTTATGAAACTTGAATCCCTACTTCCTTCTATGAAGGCCTTTCTTTTACTTTTATGTTGAGTATCCACCTTCTATCTTTATGCACCTACTTTGAGAGCATAGTGGCCATTCTTAGTTCTATGTGCATTGTCCCAAGACTTGTTGATTGATGCATAGCTTTGATATTGCTAGTTTTAAACTATTTGTATCTAGTCACTCTTATGAACTTTGAAGGTGTCCTATGTATTTATGTTTGCTACTCTATGAGGGACAAGCTGAATGCCACTATGCTATGTTTTCTTTATGTGAAACAAACAAACGTCTTGCAAGGCATTGTTATTCATGAATCTTTTGTTTGTGCCTATTCATGTTGCAACATAGTTTCTTTGTCTTATTGCTAGAACTTTGTATTTCATGTTATGATTGAAGTACTATGGTCCCAGCTTTGAATGTTTTACAAATACTTTGATCAAGTCTTTGATGGTGCATGTCACCTCAAAAATTATTCTTTCTTTTTATCACTTACCTACTCGAGGATGAGCAGGAGTTAAGCTTGGGGATGTTGATACATTGCAAATGTATCTATAATTTTTGATGTTCCATGCTTGGTTTTATCTACTTTCTTATGTTTTGTTCCAACTTTGGAGTACTTTTCATATGGTTTCTTGGACTAACCTATTAACAAAGAGCCACAGTGCCAGTTGCCTGTTTTCTGCTGGTTTTGGTTCCAGGAAGTCAGAAAATGAATATTCTCATAATTGGACGGGACAAAAGCCAAAGTTACTATTTTTCCGGAAGACTCGCGGAGCCAGAAGGAGAGTCGGAGAGGGGCCACAGGGTGGCCACACCACCCCATGGCACGGGTCCACCTAGGCCGCGCCAGGGCATGGTGTGGGCCCCCTGGCTAGCCATCGACCTTGCCTCCTTCGCCTATAAGAGCCTCCCGATACCAAAACCCTAAATCGTCAATCAGAAATCCACGAAAAGTTCCGCAGCGCCGTCGCCACCGAAGGGGAGATTTGGGGGACAGAAAGTCTCTGTTCCGGCACCCTGCCGAGACGGGGAAGTGCCCCCGGAGCCATCTCCATCGATCTCCACCGCCATCTCCATCACTGTTGCTGATTCCCATGATGAGGAGGGAGTAGTTCTCTCTCGAGGCTAAGGGTTCTACCGGTAGCTATGTGTTCATCTCTCTATCTATGCATGATCTTGTTGTGGTCATGAGCTTGTAATCTATAGATCTACCTTGCTACTCAAGTGCTTTAATAGATCTCTGCTCTCCCCATGTGTGTGAAGTTGATAGTGTGCACACCATGGTGGAACTTAGGCTAGAGATTACAAGTACTTGTTATGAGTTATATTTGGAGTTGGATGTCTTTATGAAATTGTGGTGTTTGTTGGACTCATCTAGTACTCAAGGTGACAGTGTGGGGTTATCTAGATGGGAAAGATGAACTTTGAGGTGTGTTGTTATAGCCCTACCATGGATTAGAGTGTCCAACCGGAGAGTAGTTAAGAGTAGTTTCATAAAGAGAAGATATTTATATGAGAGTGTTCATGTCAACACCCAGATTTTTAATCCCAGATGCCCGTTATGCCCTACCTCGCAATCCCAGGATTACCATTTTTGCGAGACATAACGGATTGGATATCACAGTACATCATCCATTACAAACCATACATAAGGTTTTACACAAATAAGGATCTCATGATCCAGTCTTTAATATAACAAGCAGCGGAATTAAAAGATAAGCGTAGAAGTGGGGTCCATCTTCAGGGGCACAGGCAATTCTGACGAAGGCAGATAGTCCTAGTTATCATAGCTGTCCTGCTGACCATCATCTTGATAATCTCCTTCATAGTCTGGCCATGATAAAAGCCAGGGACAAAAGCCATGAGTACTCTTTAAGTACTCGTAAACTACTACTAACAAGGAGTATAATTCTAAGTTAAAGTGCTAGAACTAAGTTTAACTATAAACTTAAGTTTGAAACCTAAGCTGAGTTCAGAAGCAAAGAAAGATAAAGTAAAGTTCTAGAATCACTTAAGTTGGGAAGCTATTACCCAATTCAGGTAGTGTGGTTGTACGGTAAATTTGGAATGGTATCGCATCCGAATCCAACCATCAGTTTTATAAAAAGGTTAAGGCTCATGCCTCATCATTTTCATCATCATAAACCAGTTGTGTCTCTCAACACATGTCAAAACATCTCAATAGAATGACTCATCATTCCAAGGTTTTCACAATTCATTTTCACCAAGTGTTCCCATCTAAAGTGACTCAAGTTTTTGATCTATTCTAAAATATTAAGTTAAGAGTGTTCACTAAGGTGGAAAAGATGGTTTCAATATCATGCCATAGAATGACATCTAAAGGTTTCTAAGTAGGTCAAGTTTTATACTTTTTATGCTACTTTCAAAACAAGTAAAGAACTTTGTATAACCTAAGAGGGGTAAAACTTGTAGGTAAGACTTGGGGTACTAATAGTCAAAGGGGTGTGATCAAAGCATGCCTAAAGCATCCTTGCTCAATCATCTAGCTTAATTCTAGCTTGCTAACAATAGCTTGCCTTGGTTGGTGCAGTGGTTGAAGTTTTCTTCTTCTTCTTCTTGGTAGAACTCCTCCTCCTCGAAAGCTTGGTCGGTACTAGCGTCTATAAATACATAGGGAGTGCACAATCACCAAACAATACTTAACTAGGCTAAGTAGCATTCTAAAACACACATTTGATGATCTATTATCATCACAAACATCACAAGTTTTAATTCAATAGTTTCATCCTTTTTATTTTAGAAAAGTAATTTCTACTCATTGAAATATTAACTAAAATTTAATATTCACCACCAAAATATGGGATCATGTGGACACATGTCCTCACCACATATTCTAACATGTGGGAATGAGATTTAAAGGTTGGATCAATATTACTTTATATTAAGTTTATTATTTAATGATTTAAAGTGACTAGAAATGCCTATATAGCATTATTTTGGTACTAGTCCAAAGTCCCTGCATGTAAACCTTAATATTATTACATATTTAGATAGATACGATGAAATATGATTTTTGAGAGTTGGAATCAACTCAAAAGCTAACTTAGTTGATTTTATAAAAATGTTGCAAGTTGCAAAAGCTTCTGTCTTCTTATTTTTATTAGGAGATATCTATAACTCTCATTGAATTAAATCCAACGGGCTTGGATAGATCATCTAAATACCTTTCAGACAAAATTGGTTTCATGCAATTTCGATTTCTAAAACTCTCTGAATTGAATTTTGAAATAGTGGACAGAAACTAGATTTAACTAAAAAGAAAAATCCAGATTTGAATCGATGGGCTAGCGCGGGAAAGGACTTGGGCCGGCCCAGTGGCGCTCCGCGGCGCGGGGCTCAGCTGACAGGGGGGTCCCACGTGTCAGATAGCACTTAAAACGCGAAACGGTACGCGCGCTGTGGGTCGTAGGATTAGAAGCGAGATCAACGGCTGAGGGTCGTCATCGACGACGAACAGGTCGCCGGCAAGCTCGAACCCTAGCGGCTCGGTGGGGGTCTACTGGGGGCATACCAGGGCTCCAGCAGGGTCGGCGAGGCGGGCAAACGATGTGGAAGACGACGGCGAGGCGCGGTTGCGGTGGAGCTTGGGGTGGTCGCAATCAACGGCGCCCTTCTCCTCCTGCCGCGGCTGCTCCGGCTCCAATTCCGGCGAGCTGCTGCTCCACTTGCTCCGGCTAGAGGTGGGTGAGGTTCAGAGAGGTGAGGGGAGTGGAATGGTGTGGAGAGAAGAGGCTGGGGAGGGCTCCTTTTATAGGCCCGATAGTGAGACCGAGCGGGATAGGCAGGCGACTCCGGCGACAAGGCTACGGCGGGGTAGAGGCATGGCTGGGGGTGGCGATCGATGGGTGGTTCCCTGGCGGTGCTCTAGGAATTGAATGCGGCCGTAGGGGCGGTGGCATGCGGTCTGGGCGAGGTGGCGCTCTACGCGGCCGAAGCGGTGGTGTCCACGGCGAGCGGTGGCTGTGAGGCTTTGGGCGGCGAACGGGGATGTCTGGGATGTTCTCCAGGTCGAGGTGGAGCGACGGGCGCGGGCTGGTGCCAAGGGATGGTTTGTGCGAGCGGCAGGCGTGCTCGGGGCGGCCAAGATGCTCGACCGGCTCCGCTTGCAGTTCTTCCGCTCTGCTCTCTGTATCTAGCCTGGGGCTGGTTGGGCGGTGGAGGTGGACCACTGGCAACCTGCTATACATGAGGAGAGGGGCTGGAGAGGGCTGCTGCTGCGAGTGCATTGTCGGCCGGCGAGGTGGTGCTCGACACGGCATGGCAGTGCAGCTAGGGGGTAGGGAAGAGGCTGGTTAGGCTCTGGTTAGATCAAGAGGGGACAAGGGGATTAAATGGGGATCAATTGGGGGCAAAACCCTGTAATAAACAGTGAGCTAGGATTAGAGTAGAGATTATGCATGCCAAGCGTTTGATGAAATGGCCGCATGAAAGAAAGTTTTGAATTTTGGTTTCAAAAATTTTGAGTGATCTCCACTAGTGATAGGTAGTCTCTGGTTGCAAGGGTTTTGAAAATGGAGCTCAAATAGATGGTTTTTGAAATAGGGGTGATCTATGCATATGCATTAGATTCAATTTTAAACTATCATTTAAAATAGTTAACAGAATGTTTTTAGCAGATCAAAAGGTGGGCCTTGGTACCTCATTATGTGTACTAGCAAGGGGTGCAAAGATCAAGAATTGTTTCTGTTAAGAATTGAGTACTAGGAATAGACAAAGTAGGCATGAGAGTTAAATTTTCCAAAATGACCATTCCTTCTTTTTAATTCTTTTTTATTTGATTTTCTTTAGGAAAAGTTTGGGAATGATGTAGATGATGTTTAAATCACCTAAGAAACATTTTACAAGCATTGGATCAATCAATCATGGTAATTCAAACAACTCCTATTTTAAATGCATACATATATGAATGCTTTCATTTTAAATTTGGAAAAGTTTTTGATAACCCTATTTTTGGATGATTTGATCTTGATAAGCTTGGATTAAAGTTTTGGGATGTTACAAACCTTCCCCCCTTAAACAAAATCTCGTCCCGAGATTTACAAAGAAAACTAGGAACTAAAGAGATCTGGGAACTCTGTTCTAATGTAATCTTCGCGCTCCCAAGTAGCTTCCTCCTCGGTATGGTTGCTCCACTGAATCTTGAGAAACTTGATACTCCTGGTCCTGGTGGTTCTGTAGGCTTCTTCTAAGATACGGATGGGTACTTCCCGATAGGTCAGGTCATTGTTGATTTCCACAGCTCTGTGATCGATATTCTTGAAAACTTCAGTCTTCTCAGGCACTTCCAAGCATTTGCGAAGTAACGAGATATGGAACACATTGTGGATGGCTGACATCTCTTCAGGCAGTTCCAGTTGGTATGATACTTCTCCTCGGCGGTTCAGAATCTTGAAAGGTCCGATATATCTGGGAGCTAACTTTTCCTTTAGACTAAAGCGTTGAGTTCCCTTCAATGGTGAAACCTTGAGATATACGAAATCTCCGACATTGAAAGTCAGGTCTCTCCTTCTTTTGTCAGCATAACTCTTCTATCTAGATTGGGTGGTCTTGAGGTGCTCACGGACTTTGTGAACTTTCTCTTCTGCTTCTCGGAGAATGTCGGGTCCAAAGATCTGTTTGTCTCCTACTTGCGACCAATTCAAAGGGGTACGACACTTTCTTCCGTATAGGAATTCAAATGGTGCCATCTACAAACTATCTTGATAGCTGTTGTTATATGAGAATTCTGCGAAAGGCAGGCTGTCTTCCCATTTTGATCCGTATTCCAACACACAAGCTCTAAGCATATCCTCTAGGATCTGGTTGACTCTCTCAGTTTGTCCATCTGTTTGTGGGTGATAAGCGGTACTGAAGTTCAACTTGGTTCCTAAACCTTCCTGAACTTTCTGCCAAAATCTTGAAGTAAACTGGGTTCCTCGATCTGAGACGATGGTCTTGGGGGTTCCATGGAGACTAACAATCCTAGCAATGTACAGCTCTGCTAGTTTTGCACTCTGGTAGGTTGTCTTGACAGGTATAAAGTGGGCTACCTTGGACAGTCGATCAACTATGACCCAGATTGAGTCATTTCCCTTACTAGAAGTAGGTAAACCGGTGATAAAGTCCATTCCAACGGAATACCATTTCCATTCCGGAATCTGCAATGGTTGCAATAGTCCTGCAGGTCTCTGATGCTCTGCCTTGACTCTTTGGCAGATGTCACACTTGGCGATGTAGCTTCTGATCTCTCTTTTCATCTTGTGCCACCAAAATTGCTCTTTCAAATCCTGATACATCTTTGTTCCTCCGGGGTGGATAGAATAAAGAGTATCATGAGCTTCCTTCATGATAATTTCCTTCAGCTCTAAATCTGCTGGCACACAGATACGTCCTTTGTACCACAGTACTCCTTCTTCGTCTTTGGTGAATCCAGGTACCTTTCCTGTACCAATACGACGTTTGATTCCGTCGATACTTTCATTTCCCTTCTGGGCTTCCTTGATTTGTCTAATCAAAGTGGGTTGAAGTTCAATGCTACCTAGGAATCCTTTGTTAACTAACTCAATCCTGAACTGCTCCAACTCCTCGTACAAACTTGGTTGCTTATCTTTGATCATGGTGTTAAGCCTACACGGCAATATGCTAAGAGCATCCTCTACCACATTGGCTTTGCCGGGGTGATAGTGAATGTCAAGGTCATAATCCTTGATTAACTCTATCCATCTCCTTTGTCTCATATTTAGCTCCTTCTGAGTGAAGATATACTTCAAGCTCTTATGATCTGAGTAAATCTCACAGCGATTACCCATCAAATAATGACGCCATGTCTTCAATGCTAGAACCACGGCTGCTAGCTCAAGATCATGGGTCGGATAGTTCTGCTCATGTTGCTTCAGTTGTCGAGACAGATACGCGATGACTTTGCCTTCTTGCATCAATACACATCCTAGGCCAATCTTGGATGCATCACAATACACATCAAATGGCTTCTTGATGTCTAGCATGATCAAAATTGGGGCGGATATCAATATCTTCTTCAGCTCTTGGAAACTGGCTTCACACTTGTCTATCCATTCAAACTTCTTGTCCTTCTTCAACAATTGGGTCATTGGTCGGGCTATGCTCGAGAATCCTTCTACGAACTTGCGGTAATATCCCGCTAATCTGAGAAATTAACGAACTTGGGTTTGATTGGTTGGGGCTTCCCATTCTTCGACATCTTTGATCTTGGTGGGATCAACAGAGACTCCTCCGGCAGAAACAATATGTCCTAGGAATCCTACTTCTTTTATCCAAAACTCACACTTGCTGAACTTGGCATATAACTGATGCTCTCTTAGGGTTTCTAGGATGATTCTCAGATGTTGCGCATGCTCTTCTTCTGACTTGGAGTAGATAAGGATGTCGTCGATAAACACAACTACAAACTTATCTAGGAAATTCATAAAGATCTTATTCATGAGATTCATGAAATAAGCAGGGGCATTGGTTAATCCAAAAGACATAACCGTATACTCGTATAAACCATAGCGAGTAGTAAAGGCGGTCTTCAGAATATCCATTGCACAAATCTTAAGTTGGTGATAACCAGTCCTAAGATCAATCGTTGAGAATACCTGAGCTCCAGTCAACTGATCAAATAGATCCTCTATCTTTGGAAAAGGGTACTTGTTCTTGATGGTGACGTCATTCAACTTTCTGTAATCTGTACACAGACGATTGCCTCCATCTTTCTTGTCGACGAATAACACTGGTGATCTCCATGGCGATGCGCTTGGCTGAATCAAGCTTGTTGCTAACATGGCATCCAACTGCTTCTTCAGTTCCACTAACTCTGAGGGGTTCATGGTATAGGGTCTCTGGGCTATAGGTCTGGTTCCAAGGATTAGTTTGATAATGAACTCAATATCCCTATCCGGGGGCATACCTGGCAATTCATCTGGGAATACGTCGGGGTATTCACAGACTACTCTGACTTGGTCTATGGTGGGCAGGGCTACACTCTTGTTGCACTTGAATTGACGGGGTAAGGTTTTAGAGATATGCTTTACTGTTACTCCAGAACTACTGGTCATGGTGATGGCTTTCTTAGCACAGTCTATCAGTCCTTTATGCCTTGACATCCAGTCCATACCTAGTACTACTTCCAATCCTTTGGTTCCAAGTACAATTAGGTTGGCATAAAAATCTATCCCATGTATTCTGATAGGTACAGCTTTGCAAATTTTTCTAGCTTTTGTTGTTGAACTGGGGATTTGAACTATCATGACATGCTTCAGGTTGGTTGGGCGAATCTTACTAGTGCATACAAATTCTTCGGTGAAAAATGAATGCGATGCTCCAGAATCAAACAATACTCTTGCTAAAACTGAGTTGACAGAAAACATACCCAGCACTACATCTGGTGCTTCTTGGGCTTCTTCTGCGTTCATGTGGAAGAGACGACCGTTCTTGATTGTCGGGTTCCAGGGCAAATCTTCTTCCTGGTTGAACACAACGCTACTGCTGAGCTGGGGCATTCACAGGGGCATTGGCGGCAGTCTTCTTGGGACACTCATTGGAGTAGTGACCCTTCACTCCACACTCGAAACAAGTGATCTGGGACTTGTCCTTGACTGCGACAGGCACAGCATTGCTGCCAGTTCTGGGTGCAGTGTTGTTGTTGTTGTTGTTGTTGTTCTTGGGAGGGGCACGGTTGAAATTGTTGGCATTGCCGGAGTTGTGATTGTTTCCTCCGGACTTCACATTACCTCCGCTACGATTGGGGTAGCTTGGGCGAGAATTTGGGGGTCGGTTGTTCCTTGGTGCATATCCTGGTGAGGGGTTGGGACGGTACTTCTGGTGACTACTGGATCAAGACTGCTGCATCATACGACGCCTGCGGTTGTCGTTTGCCTGGTTAATCTTCCCTTCCATCTGAATGGCAGAGTCGACTAGCTCTTTGAGATCATCGAAATGGATGTTGACAAGGACGGTCTGCATCTCATCATGCAGTCCGTTTAAGAATCTCTCTTTCTTCTTGGCCTCCGTGTTGATCTCATCCGGTGCATATCTGGCAAGTGACAAGAATCTGTCACGGTACTCTACCACAGTCATTCTTCCTTGCTTCAATTTGCGGAATTCATCTCTCATCCTGTTGACAAGACCTTGCGGCACGTGGGTGCGGCTGAACTTGACCTTGAATGCTTCCTAGGTCATCACCCGACCATGGTTCATAATGCGGATGCTATTCCACCAAGCTCTTGCATCTCCCGCCAGATAGTGGATGGCGAAGAGAAATTTCGCATTCTCATCAACTCTGGCAACCTCTAAGTTGTTTTCCATGGTCTGTAACCAATCATCAACATCTAATGGGTTTTCGGATTGGTTAAAGATTGGGGGATTGGTGTTCTGAAAGTTTTTGAGTTTGGATCCTTGGTGATCCTGATTTCCATGTCCTTGGTTGTTGAGAGCCATTTGGGCGATCTGCTGCAATGTTGCTAAGTTGTCTTGACGCTCGGCCCTGCTTGCTTCATGGTCTGTGATGAGATTCTGCAAGATCTGCAGCATTGGGTCTGACGATTTGCTCCTCCTTGGTTTCCACGAGTCATCTGAAGATTGAGATAGATATAGGGGTAAGAGGGAAATTCTAAGGTTCATGGTTTTGGGTTTTCAAAGCTAAAACATTGAGTTAGACTCAGGTTTTTCAACTAACTTCTTTTTCATTCATGCAAGCAAGCACTCGATACAACACACACCACAACAAGCAAAGGGGAAAACAGATGGTTTGAAGAACCATTCTGCAAGCTACGATACAATGAGATGATACATCTCATGCTACGACAGTGCTCTAGTGCCTCTACTCATCGTCGATGAAGTCGGAGTCTTCATCATCAGTGTAGAAGTCCACAGCATCCTCCTCCAGAAAGTCATGATCGTTGCTGAGGTAAGAATCCATATCTCCCTGGATGTCTTCACCCTCATCTTCTTCTTCCTTGGCGGCAAGATGAGCTTCCTGCTCCTTGACGGTCTTCTCGAGGTCGGCCACCTTCTTGCAAAGACGAGCGATGGTGCGATCATTTTTTGCACGCTGGCGACAAAGAGACTGGCGATCCTGGACGAGCAGTGCGAAAGTCTGGGCCTTCAGGTCGGTGATGGCACGGTTCTAGTTGGCTAACTCCCTGGCATTTTCTAGTTCCTGCTGTCTGTCATGAAGCAAGAAATCAAGGTTCTCCACTTGACGCCTCAACTCTGGGTGACTTGGCATCTCCATCGGCATTCCCATGAAGTCACGTCTTGCATAGTGGGCAAAACGGGTTCCTTGGATCTTGTTGACGCTGAGGGCACATAGACGTGCGAGAGCTTCATGCATTACCCTGGCTAATCCATCTAGCCAGTTGTTCTCTCTTACGGAGAACTGGATTCTCCCGGAAGTTGGTGCTTTGATGCTTCCCCGAAGATCCGCGATGACTAGCCACTGTAGGTCTCCTCCTGGGGGTCCTGGAAGTTGAGCTCCAAGAAACTCCAGATGTGGGCGTCCCAGTAACTCCGACAGTGAATCCAGATCCCTCTCGAAGATCAGCTGACCTCCGTTTCCCAACTGGTAAAACTTGCTGAACTGAGTCTCCATCTACAAGAATTAAGGATGAGGAAGTTAGTGAAGTGATCAAGTGTGTCAAATTTTAAGTAGTAATGTAAGAATTTTGAGGAACATGTATTTTTGAGAAAGAATGAGTTCACAAGGGTAAGAGGGGAAATAGTTTTTCATCAATACTCACTTTGGTTTTGAAGCTAAGTTTTTGGTTTGGACGTCCATTCTAACTAGGGTCTCCTATGGTCAGGATGGCTCTGATACCAACTTTTCAACACCCGGATTTTTAATCCCAGATGCCCATTATGCCCTACCTCGCAATCCCAGGATTACCATTTTTGTGAGACATAACGGATTGGATATCACAGTACATCATCCATTACAAACCATACTAAGGTTTTACACAAATAAGGATCTCATGATCCAGTCTTTAATACAACAAGCAGCGGAATTAAAAGATAAGCGTAGCAGTGGGGTTCATCTTCAGGCACGAGCAATGCTTGTGGCAGATAGTCCTAGTTATCATAGCCGTCCTGCTGACCATCATCTTGATAATCTCCTTCATAGTCTGGCCATGATAAAAGCCAGGGACAAAAGCCATGAGTACTCTTTAAGTACTCGCAAACTACTACTAACAAGGAGTATAATTCTAAGTTAAAGTGCTAGAACTAAGTTTAACTATAAAGTTAAGTTTGAAACCTAAGCTGAGTTCAGAAGCAAAGAAAGATAAATTAAAGTTCTAGAATCACTTAAGTTGGGAAGCTATTATCATCAACACAACCCTGTTGTGGTCAAGTCAAAGTTCATCATTCATTTCAAGTTATTTAGAAAACATCTGACAACAAAATAGTATGGCCATTCCAACTGTCCATAATCATGACTATTCGAATAGTTTGACACGCTGCAGAGGTGGTACACTTTCACCACAAGATTCGATACATCTGTCAGGGATAACCCTGAATCATCATACTTAGTATCCAGATAATCAAACATAACCTTCCCTTTACACACCCTAGTATAAGCACCTCTCCTATGAGCATGGCCTCCCAACCATGACCATCAGTCATCTTGGGCACTGCATAGGTGGACAACATTGAGAGGTAGACTCAGCTCAAACCTCTCCCGTGAGAGAACTAATACTAATGCATATAAATTTCCAGCTAAGCCTTACCCAATTCAGGTAGTGTAGTTGTACGGTAAATTTGGAATGGTATCGCATCCAAATCCAACCATCAGTTTTATAAAAAGGTTAAGGCTCATGCCTCATCATTTTCATCATCATAAACCAGTTGTGTCTCTCAACACATGTCAAAACATCTCAATAGAATGACTCATCATTCCAAGGTTTTCACAATTCATTTTCACCAAGTGTCCCCATCTAAAGTGACTCAAGTTTTTGATCTATTCTAAAATACTAAGTTAAGAGTGTTCACTAAGGTGGAAAAGATGGTTTCAATATCATGCCATAGAATGACATCTAAAGGTTTCTAAGTAGGTCAAGTTTTATACTTTTTATGCTACTTTCAAAACAAGTAAAGAACTTTGTATAACCTAAGAGGGGTAAAACTTGTAGGTAAGACTTGGGGTACTAATAGTCAAAGGGGTGTGATCAAAGCATGCCTAAAGCATCCTTGCTCAATCATCTAGCTTAATTCTAGCTTGCTAACAATAGCTTGCCTTGGTTGGTGCAGTGGTTGAAGTTTTCTTCTTCTTCTTCTTGGTAGAACTCCTCCTCCTCGAAAGCTTGGTCGGTACTAGCGTCTATAAATACATAGGGAGTGCACAATCACCAAACAATACTTAACTAGGCTAAGTAGCATTCTAAAACACACATTTGATGATCTATTATCATCACAAACATCACAAGTTTTAATTCAATAGTTTCATCCTTTTTATTTTAGAAAAGTAATTTCTACTCATTGAAATATTAAATAAAATTTAATATTCACCACCAAAATATGGGATCATGTGGAAACATGTCCTCACCACATATTCTAACATGTGGGAATGAGATTTAAAGGTTGGATCAATATTACTTTCGTTTAAGTTTATTATTTAATGATTTAAAGTGACTAGAAATGCCTATATAGCATTATTTTGGTACTAGTCCAAAGTCACTGCATGTAAACCTTAATATTATTACATATTTAGATAGATATGATGAAATGTGATTTTTGAGAGTTGGAATCAACTCAAAAGCTAACTTAGTTGATTTTATAAAAATGTTGCAAGTTGCAAAAGCTTCTGTCTTCTTATTTTTATTAGGAGATATCTATAACTCTAATTGAATTAAATCCAACGGGCTTGGATAGATCATCTTAATACCTTTCAGACAAAATTGGTTTCATGCAATTTGGATTTCTAAAACTCTCTGAATTGAATTTTGAAATAGTGGACAGAAACTACATTTAACTAAAAACAAAAATCTAGATTTGAATCGATGGGCTAGCACGGGAAAGGACTTGGGCCGACCTAGTGGCGCCCAGTGGCGCGGGGCTCAGCTGACAGGGGGTCCCACGTGTCAGCGGCACTTAAAATGCGAAATGGTACGGGCGCTGTGGGCCGTAGGATTAGAAGCGAGATCAACGGCTGAGGGTCGTCATCGACGACGAATAGGTCGCCGGCGAGCTCGAACCCTAGCGGCTCGGTGGGGTCTCTTTGAGGCGCAGGGCTCCAGGGTCGTGAGGGCAAACGACATGGAAGACGACGGCGAGGCGCGGTTGTGGCGGAGCTTGGGGTGGTCGCAATCAACGGCGCCATTCTCCTCCTGTCGCGGCTGCTCCGGCTCCAATTCCGGCGAGCTGCTGCTCCACTTGCTCCGGCTAGAGGTGGGTGAGGTTCAGAGAGGTGAGGGGAGTGGAATGGTGTGGAGAGAAGACGCTGGGGAGGGCTCCTTTTATAGGCCCGATAGTGAGACCGAGCGGGATGGGCAGGCGACTCCGGCGACAAGGCTACGGCGGGGTAGAGGCATGGCTAGGGGTGGTGATTGATGGGCGGTCCCTGGCGGTGCTCTAGGAATTGAATGCGGCCGTAGGGGCGGTGGCACGCGGTCTGGGCGAGGTGGCGCTCTACGCGGCCGAAGCGGCGGTGTCCACGGCGAGCGGTGGCTATGAGGCTTTGGGCGGCGAACGGGGATGTCTGGGGTGTTCTCCAGGTCGAGGTGGAGCGGCGGGCGCGGGCTGGTGCCAAGGGATGGTCTGTGCGAGCGGGGACAGGGCATGCTCTGGGGGCGGCGTTGGCATGCTCGACTGGCTCCGTGCGCGGCGTTTCCTGACCGCTCTGCTCTCTATCTCTGGCCTGGGTTGGTTGGGCGGTGGAGGTGGACCACTGGCAAGCTGCTAGACATGAGGAGAGGGGTTGGAGAGGGCTGCTGCTGCGAGTGCATTGTCGGCCAGCGAGGTGGTGCTCGGCACGGCATGGCAGTGCATCTAGGGGGTAGGGAAGAGGCTGGTTAGGCTCTGGTTAGATCAAGAGGGGACAAGGGGATTAAATGGGGATCAATTGGGGGCAAAACCCTGTAATAAACAGTGAGCTAGGATTAGAGTAGAGATTATGCATGCCAAGTGTTTGATGAAATGGCCGCATGAAAGAAAGTTTTGAATTTTGGTTTCAAAAATTTTGAGTGATCTCCACTAGTGATAGGTAGTCTATGGTTGCAAGGGTTTTGAAAATGGAGCTCAAATAGATGGTTTTTGAAATAGGGGTGATCTATGCATATGCATTAGATTATATTTTAAACTGTCATTTAAAATAGTTAACAAAATGTTTTTAGCAGATCAAAAGGTGGGCCTTGGTACCTCATTATGTGTACTAGCAAGGGGTGCAAAGATCAAGAATTGTTTCTGTTAAGAATTGAGTACTAGGAATAGCCAAAGTAGGCATGAGAGTTAAATTTGCCAAAATGACCATTCCTTCTTTTTAATTATTTTTTATTTGATTTTCTTTAGGAAAAGTTTGGGAATGATGTAGATGATGTTTAAATCACCTAAGAAACATTTTACAAGCATTGGATCAATCAATCATGGCAATTCAAACAACTCCTATTTTAAATGCATACATATATGAATGCTTTCATTTTAAATTTGGAAAAGTTTTTGTTAACCCTATTTTTGGATGATTTGATCTTGATAAGCTTGGATTAAAGTTTTGGGATGTTACAGGTCACTAGTGAAAGTATGATCCCTAGGCCTTGTTTCTATGCTCTGAAACACTGTTTGCTATTAGATCTGTTACATGTTTGCTTGCTTCCTTCTTTATTTCAGTTTGCCTTTAGTCTTTTCCCACATCAACCACACGCCATCAAGTTATTTTCTAGCACCGTTACCACTTATAATTATCCATACCACTTGTATTTCACCATCTCTTCGCCGAACTAGTGCACCTATACACCTGACAAGTGTATTGGGTGTGTTGGGGACACAAGAGACTTCTTGTATCTTGATTGCAGGGTTGCTTGAGAGGAATACCTTTGACCACTTCCTCCCTGAGTTTTATAAACCTTGGGTGATCCACTTAAGGGAAAACTTGCTGCTGTTCTACAAACCTCTGCACTTGGAGGCCCAACAACTGTCTACAAGAATAGAAGTGCGTAGACATCAATCACCGTCCTGGAGGGGAGCTTAGATGGTATAAACCATCAGACCGTAAATGGGTGATCATAAAGGTGCCACTCAGGTTTCCCAAAGGAACGTGTAGATGAGTACATATCAAGACCAGGATTTTCCAATCCATGTAACAGATAGATACGTGTGGCCATCTCGGTGATGTTGCATTAACGAAGCTTGCAAGCGTGTGACAAGGTCATAGAATGCAACAACATGGGAACGAGTAAACAAGTTCATCGGTAATTAGATTGAACGAAGGTATGGAGATACTGAAGATCAAGTCTCAGGTGAACTAGGTATCGAGAGGAAAAGGGAATGGGAAACGACGTTAAAGGTTCAAATGATAAAGATTCGTGAAATGCACGGGGGTCATCATGGGCATCTAGGTCCCACTGTTGATCATTGATGTGAGAGGGGTCTCTATCATGTCTGGCGTGTTTTCGAACTGAAGGGTGTCACGCTTAAGGGTGGGGCGCATAGGGATCGATAGGGCACCGTAGGAGAATAGAGAGAGAACCGAAATAGTTCCGGATAACATCCGATGATGATCGGAAGGGGTTCGGGAGAAGTTCCGGAGTAAGGAATATGATAATATATATTATATTAATTAGATGAATTAATATTAAAATATATATTTTAGTTTTATTTTATAGGCATCTCTTTGCTAATGGGCCTCACCCGGAGGGGAGGCCCAAGTGGGATGGGCGCCAACGGAGGAGGGCCAGCCGGCCAGGCCCTAGTGGGCTCCCCGCGTGGGGCCCACCTAGGCCGACGGCACCCCTTGGTGGTCAGTAGATGTGGGATTAGTCCCACACCACCTGCCCCTTAGGTGGTGAGCCATCCCCTCCTACTATATATAGGGGCCATTCCACCCCCTTGGAAATCATTCCATTCTCTCATTGTCTCTCTCTCATTTCCTTTGAGGATTTCTCTGTAATATTGGAGAGAATCTCTAGGGTTTTGAGTTCTCCACCTTCACACTATTGTCGTGTGATCTTCGGTCCGCCATCGTTCTTCTTCCGCTGCTCAGATGGATCGGAGCCCAGGAGACGTCGCCTACACCGAACATGTGTAGTACTTTGGAGGCGCCACAGTTGGGGTGCTTGGAGCTTCTCGTCTTCATCAACATACGCCTTATTCCGTAAGGCGTTCCTCGGTCTTCATGGGTATGAATACCATTTTCTTTTTTTGTTACTTATGTCAGCATAGTATAGATCCTAGTATTAGTGTTCGCGTAGTTAGACCTTTTTTGTTTTCTACTACGGAACCCTACAGCCGCCACCTCGTGCACCACCTCCGCCTCCCTTCTCCAGCACCATGGCATGGTGCTAAACCCTAGGTAGGGTGTGCCCTAGGTACTTCTTCTTCTACGATGCTGGATCGCTGCCTAGTTCTACCTCCGTTTGGATCTAATCTAGATGGGACTGCGGAAGCACTGCCGGATCTTCATCGACATATTCCCACTTCGACCGTGTGTTCTTGATCACACCTCTATGTGGTGCCACTAATCTTGTACATGTGGATAGCGGTGGAGGTGCGACACTTGGAGCACTTGATCATGGGGATCTTCATAAGGAGAAATCTTCTCACGGCTAATCAACTAGCTGCGGGAATTGATGTATTGACTACTTCGACAATGACATCTTCTTTAGTGCATGTTTGTGGGAGTCGTCCGTGGGATAATACATCTCCTCGTAACTTGCTAAGGCTTGTTGCAGGGGTCGACAGTCGACCAACCTCGTCATCGACAAACTTTCGCTAGTTCAATCTTCGAGGGTATGATTCGTTGCCTCTCCCCTTGCATATAATCCTGGTTATGCGCTAGAATTGTTTTATTTTGCGTAGCATGTTCTCCAATAGTGGTATCAGAGCGGTCTATGCGTAGGCACATGTACAGATAGAGGAATCTTCGAATTTCGGCATTGTTAATCTCGTTCTTGCTACCCAATTGTTGCAATTTGGATCTTGGCGGTATTGTGTGATTAGCGGCCTGAGCCGATCGGCCCGAGCCGACTTTAAGATCTTCCGATCGAGACTAGTTTGTGAAGTGTACTTCGGGTGCATAAAACAACTTTGTTAGGTGCCTGTTTTCCGCAATAGTTGAGAGAAATTTTGCACTTTGGGATTTTGTGAATTTGGTGAAGTTCTCACGGGGGGTCACGTGTATTGATGAAGTCTAGTGAAGCTATTATACTATTTATAGTGCAATGGGGACACACCCGGACAAGTTAAAAAGCAAGTCAATTGATGATGATGCTTTCTTACCATGTAGGTAAAAGAACGGTTCTCTACATGACCATAGAGCCCTGTAGGTTAGCAAAGCATGTTAGAGGTGTCTAACTTGTTTTTGCAGGAAGTGATGTGGTATAGCAATGAGATGTTTGCAATGTGATGTACGAGACATGTTATGTTGTAATCTCGTTGGGCATGAGTGGCCAGAGCCGCAATAATTGTCATAATATTATTGTAATAGCCATAGTTTTTTTACTTTATTAGCTAGAGTAGCAATAGTTGTAAAAGAAAGACTTGGCGATGATGATTAAGCAACGATGGACCTCGATACTATGCCCAAGGCACGTGGAGGAGTACATGGCGCTGGAAGACGTTGATTATTGAGATCGTTGACGCAAAGTGTTATACCATATCACTATTTGAATTGCATGTGATGTTAATCCTTTTATGCACTTTATTTGTTGCATGGTAGTCGTAATAATAGGGTGATCTCTCACTTAAAATTATCAAGGTATCATGTGTTCTCCCTAAGTTAGGCACAACATAACATGGGCTTCGAACTGGTGTGGGTCATGTAACATGGGTGCACCTAGCGACGTTCATAATATGGATGCAAAACTATCGCACTGCTGGTATACTAAGTTTTACTTGACATACCTAGAACATCTAGAGTATGGAACGCAAGAATCGAAAGATTAACAAGAGACATATGGTGATATGATTGGTATAATTACCTACCGGTCTTATTCCCCGGTGCGTGATGTAACATTGGTGCAGGGAAAACAAGTTCGTGGATCTTGAATCACTAAGTATCAATCATGAGAGATATTGATTTTAGTGGGAGCTACAAAATAATTAAGTTATTAATTTTGAGTAACTCATTAATCATAAACCATTAATCTAAGTGAAATTGCATAGTCGTAGTAGTCATTGGCATTCGTTATCCAACTTACACTTTGTTTGCTAATTGAGATAAAAGAACTATAGATATCTGATAATTTTACTTTACAGACTGGTACGTAATGTTAGAGTGACAATTGATTGAGTCCTATTGTAACCTTTTGGAAAACCCTCCCATGCTCGATGCAGTTTGAGCAAAGAGCAATGGTTCCAATTAGTATATACATTATGCTTGCCTCCATGAAATTTGATCTTCAAAATATGTTTCGAGAATCTAAGTATTCTAGGAAATAAAAAGATTGTTTCAGAAATAATCAAGGAGTGAAAGATATTTGATATTTAAAACCTTGTTTTGTTGCAAGATGATTAAGAATTATTCAGGCGCAACATGTGCTCATATTGTATGAGTGTATGCAAAGATTGAATATGCTAGGTGTCTAAATCAATCAAAAGTTGAAGCACTGATCTTGTCCTCATATCCCTCCTATCAAGCTATAGTAGCTTCATCATGAAGTAGTCATGATGGGATGGATAAAAAGGTATGGGTAAATTGTTTACTATACTTAAAGATTGCTAAAAGTTGAATCCGAAAAAACGCTAGTTATGTGATTATAGTGAATAAAACATCAACTTCAAAAGTGTGAATCCAAGGGTGCTAGTACTTGACTAACACACCTAGGATCATTGTGCCAATGTAGCTGGCACCACTATTGATATTTATGCTTCTTCTACGATAAGAGAAAAAACCGAGTGAGTAGCGCACGTCGGTTGGTCCTCGAGTGAGTCACGCGTGTCGATTGGTGACCGGACGGCTATCGGGATCCCGCCAGGTTTGGAAATCCATAGAGCGTTCTAAACATATAGATTTACCTATAAACAATGGATGTTTTCTTACCCTCCGAGAGTGTTATTAGATTTTTAATGAATCAGCAGATCTTGATTTTTGCCATGCAACAAAAAGCCACAGGAAGTATACAAAATCTTGTCACCTGCTTAGATTTCCCAGAGAAGTACACAGATAGAACACTACCTGCTGCATTGCCAGATCACCAGCTAGCTACCTGCTAGTTGCTACATAATACTGGTACTACTACTACACCATTTCCACATATAACCATACTAGTAAGAGTACTACTCCAATTGCTACTAATTTGGTTTAGAATCCTGCAATGCCCACTGACACTTCCCTCACGATAGTTGTACGACACCTAAGATCTAATCTTTCCTGGGTGCGTGGCAGCCAATGCAGCAGACCACCGGATCCTTCGTCGTACTGGGATCGTACACCGTTTGATTTATATGTGCTGCCTAAGATCACTGCCTACAATATTGCCAACTTCTTCACATTGATTGGATATGCTTCTTGCGGCGACCCGGAACCGTACCCCTTGCGCGCGATCCTGGCGTTCACCACGTCTGTCGGGTGGAGCCCGTCGAAGAACACGTACTTTGTCCGGTCCCTGCAGATGGGCCCTCCCTTCCGACAGAGCACCCCCGACGGCCCCATCTCACTGCAGCAAGCCTTGTACGTCTCCCTGATGCCTGAAAAATCACAAGACACCATCAACCACATCGATCCCAACCTACATGACCAAATGTGATCGATCGACTTAAGTACCGTGTTTCCGTGGGCGGTCTAGCACATCCATCATGATCTTGTAGGAGTCTACCATGGAGAAGCTCGCGCCAGGCATGCGAGGCCTGGCGGCGTTGACGAGCGACCTAAGCTCCGAGTTGAAGAGGAGCGCCGCGGCGTTCACCGGTTTAACGCAGGTGGCGCCGGTGACGTTGAGCGACGCCCTCACCACGGGGGTGCACCCGATGGGCTGGATAGCGAAGACCACAAACTTCCTAGCCCCGAGAGCATACAGCCTCTGCAAATACATAAATTGTGCCGTAAGGCAAAACTGCAAAGCTCAGTACTGTACCAGGAGGAAAATAAAACCAAATGGCCCACATTAGCTAGTACTTGATCCGGTGCCTATTCAATCAAATATATCTCTTAGTTTTCAGACATGTACTAGGAACTGTGATTCTGCAGCCGGTAGCTCTTTAATATGACCTCCATTCCAATGAATAAGGGCTATATTTTTTTTAAGTCATACTAAGTAAAGTTTGGCCAAACTTAAAACTGATTTGATACAAATTTGCATTAAATGAAATACATCCAAATCTAGACAAATATGAGAACATTAATTAGGATTGGAGGTAGAGTATATTTATCATGGATAAGAGGGAAGTAGTTTGCAAATGAAGACGATTTTCCTTTCTGTAGCAAGCACAGGAGTATATAAAGTACTAACAGAGTAACCAACATGGCACTTACATGGAGATGGGCCGAGAGCTTGGTGACGAGCGACCTGGTGAAGTCTGACAGGTCAGGCCTGACATCCCCGCTCTTCCTGGGCCTGAAGTAGTTGAGCAGGTAGTCATTGCCACCTGTCCCGATGATGAACAGGCTCTTCGGCAAGTAGCACCGGTCAAAGAAATCCTGGCCCTCCATCTTGCGATTGTTGGCTGTCGTTGCACGCTGCAGCTGGGCCCGCAGGTCAGGGAGAGTCACCGCCTCGAAGTTGGTGATTTGTTGCTCTAGGCTCAACACCTCGCCCTAAATACGCACGCACTGATGCACATCAGGTAGTATTCAGGTACACCCACCTCTGACTGATGCACCTTCATTAAATGCAGTATCTCATTCGAAAGTACGAGTACAGTACTATTCGTGTGCTTCTGAATAATGCTAATTTCACGTTACGTTTTGTTCAAATAATAGGTAAATCTGCAATCACTAGCTACAGTTTTGGCATGACCAAATTAGCTTGTAAATCTTTCCCTGCACGTACCATTCTGCAATAGTTTGGCATTCAGATAGCAAAAAAGCATGGCAACTACAGTTCAAACACACATCACAGGTACAGAATATGTCACTGCGCACAAAGGAATCGAATGTACTCACAGTGTCCTTGCCGGTGCGGTCGAGGATGCCTGAGCCGCCGGACGCGAAGTTGACGCCGTGCAGCGCGGCGCGGCCCCTGGTGGCCGGGTCAGCGAACGTCGGGATGAGGCCGCCGGCGGGGAGGCGGAGGAGCTCACCGAGCGCGTCCATGGTGTTGCGGCCGTTGGAGAAGCGGCCCGAGGGGCCGAGCGGGAAGTCGACGCCGTACGGCAGGTAGTTGGCGCGCACGCCGGAGCCGTTGAGGAAGTTGTTGTTGCCGTTGTCCAGCAGCGAGCTCCCGAACACGAACACCGCCTCCACCATCCTCCCCTTCCCCGTGGCGCTGCCGCCGTGGCAGCTCCTCGAGGCTGCAGCGGCGGTTTCGTGCTGCGTTATTAGCATGACGAAGAGGCAGAGAGATGCCCCGACGAGCTTGGCCATGGCCATTGATGGTGAAACGATGGAGCTGGTAGGAGGAGCAGTGATAAGTAATCCGTGAGCTTGGCTTGCTTAATCTGCCAAACACATGGCACAGCAATGTAGCTACTTATAGGCCGGAGAGGGCGGTGCGGAAGGGCGACATCTGACGGATTGAATGCGGGTAGGTTTGTGCACCAGGAGACACGGAGATCGATCTATGGATATGCACGCAGTTACTGCAAGAACACGTACGGTAAGAATTGATGCTGCTGCCGCGAACCTGCGGAGGAGGATATGGATCGTGCAGTACTCCGTACAACCCTCCTGATGGCCGCTGGCGCACAACATTGCTGTTATTTTAGTTTTTTTTTTTTTTTGATAAATCTGGCCTTTCAGCGAAATCTGGCTGAGTATCGATCTCGGCCGTGAGCAAGCATCCCAATAACTGAGGGGGTTCTCTTCTCTATGCAAGGGGCGATGTGATATTTCGAGCAGGTGGTTAGGCGGGTGACAAGTGCGTTGTTGGCCTTCAATGAACACTTGACCAAGCGTGCGTCTTGAACACGAACTTTGCCTGTTTTGCTCCGGCGTGCCGTGAAGTGGGGACACTACCCTCTTCACGATGTGTTTGCTTATTAAGCACACTGATCAGAAAGTCCTGAGTCCCGAATGACCCACGAGGGTAGTCTCGTGATAACTCGATAAGTAACGGGTCGAGCCAAGTTACTATCCGTAGTGTCAAAATGCTATTTTTTTACCTATAATGTTTGCAGGGCTACTACCTTTTCCTTTGATTCTACACTTATTGTCGTCATATATGGAACAGCAGTACCAAAAAGGTACGATAGCAGGCGGGAGCAAGCAGGAAAGCTAGCGACGGCATCCGTAGACGAGATTGAGCACAAACAAGCGTAGTGAGACACTCGAAGTACCCAGGTTCCGATCCCTCTTGCGGGGTAACACTCCTACGTAACGGGTCGAGCCAAGTTACTATCTGTGGTGCCAAAATGGTAAAAGAAAAATACCTACAATGTTGTAGAGCTACTATCTTTTTCTTTGATTCTACCCTTATAAAACTATCGGAGGATTTAGTTCTAAATTAGTAGGAGAATTATTAGTTTTTCTTATATATGTTTTTTTTCGCACACTTATACTAAGATAAACGAGTTACTCATGAATTACTAGCAAGCTTACCGGGTCAAATCGAGTTTCAAATCTAAGCTCGTTAACAGAGCTGATCTGAGCTCACTTGTTGTTTTAACAACCTTGAACGAGCTAAGACGAGCTCAAATGTCAGCCAGTTACGACCATATCGGTAACAACTTTGGAAAGTGCTACTCTTATCATTTATCTTGAAATGATTATTGTCCTTTTGGACTCCATTGATATTCTGATTTTTACTGCGCTTCCACTTTCCCTTAGACCTCCTATGGTTCCTCTTTGAACCACAAGAGTTCTGAGCATTTTAAGAATTGAAATGTGCTTCCGGCATCAGCAATGTTTCTGTTGGACAAAAAAGATTATTCTTATCAAGAATTTCATTGTGATTTTTGATACCTTCGATCCGGATTACGGATGTAGTATAGCTTTTTTTTCCCTAGTAGACCTATGTTATCAAATCCTCGGGAAGCGAACGCGTAGTAAAGTTACTTTAGCGGACCTTCGGAAGTTTTAGAATTCCTTTTGTGTTTTTACCAGACCAATACATTGCGGGGTTTTGTTGTTGATGATGATGGAGAGAGAGGGTCTAGGGCGTTTGGTTTCACCTGTAGCTGTGCAAAACATCCGATGAAAATAAAAGATTGAAATAAAAAGTATGCGTATACTTGTTAGAGTAAGATAAATTATATGTGGGCAGTGCATCCATAATTGCTATTGTCTCCGCAATCGCTTATAGCAATAACCTACTAGTCTCATACGTAGAAGAAAGAGAACTAATGATATGCATAGTGATGCCACCGTTAATCCCAAGCAAATCCCTCACATACAGCCGTACTATCCCTTCTGTCACTGGGGTTCCCAGCTTGCAGATCAGTCATTACTCATACTTTCTATACCTGGCTCAACCCTCGGGGTCTTTTTAGCGAGGTCTAGCTTGTTTTCTCGTCGCCCGAGGCTTCTTTATATAGGGGTTCCTTCACGAAAGTTGTTCTGTTTAACCTAACAGTGGCGGCGCCAACTATACGACCGGAGCTATACGGTCGGAATTTTTGCTCCGGTCGTATAGTTGGTCGTTAAAGCGTCTGCCTCCATCTTACGGCTCCTGGTTTCTTCTGATTGTTGGAAATCTCGTATCTTTGACTTTAATATAGTGATTCCCTCCTTTAAACGACATTATATGCGCAGGAAAAATATAAAAGAAAGCATTGCATACCCCCCTGAATATTAGCATTAGTGGCAGGGTTTAGAGAGATATTTCATCAAAAATATGAGTAATATCCAGTTTAAATGTGGACGTAGATGGCTATATTTCAGAGCCATCAACCTCCCCAAGCTTAAACTTGATCGTCCCTGAGCAAGAAAACCAAAATCAAAAAGGAACTCAACATTTAAACTGAAATAACGAGATGGTGATCTTACTCATGATTAGTAGTCTCATGTTTCCTCCACTTCATAAATCTGAAAAACTTCAGCATGGATAGAGTAATGGCAAGCATATCATACGGGTTTCATGCATCCTTATAGTGTAGCAAAATTATTGTAAACATGGATGATTTAAATGAGTAAACTTTATTCCATGTCAAGTAATCAACTCATAGGCTTGCCTTTGGACAGTAAAGTATAATCATGTAAATTAAGAGTGTGAGAGTTGTCCTGAAAAGTATATACACTAGAGTATCTAAATTCTCACACATAAATGAATCAAGACTTTGCAAGCACTAGTTTTCTATTCAATGTCCTTCAAGAATTTCAGTTTTTAAGTAATTGAGAGCATGCCAAAAAAATATTAGTTTATCGGGCTATGATGGACACTCGTGACATCACTAAGGTTTTGTTCCTTTTGCATAATGATTTCTCATAACAGCCAGAGGAGTGATTCCATCATGATTACAGCTACCCGGGAGTGCCAAGAATCTTACCCACTATAGCATTGCTGCTACAAGTGTTTAATCAACATAGCCGAAATCTAGAAGTTTCCTCCATGAAGATCGTTCGTAGGCCAGCGGAGTTGTTGGCATCCCATGAAGTTTGACACACGTAAAGCTATATCATTCTTATGATTAACAAGTCAAACTTTGGCATGCTCACAAAAACCGCTAAACATTAATTCAATCAAACAAATCCTTTCAAAGAGAGCTATCAAGTCAATCAATATTTTCAGTGGTGTTGAGTGTCTCTAGAAATAAACCTTCAAGACTAAGCACTACAACACTCAAGCCTTCAATTGTGAGGCTTTTTCTTAGTACAATTGTTTAGCAATTTTTAGGCAAGACTTGGTTAATTACGAGAGCTGGAACAAAATGTACCCAATTAAATACTCATGCAAACAAAAATCTTACTACAATACAAGGAATCACTCCACCAATATAATACCTCAACATTTACTACTAACTAGCATGGGTTTATCAAACTTCAAAAGTGGGGAATCATAAGGCATACCTCTCATGTTTGGTTTCACTTCTCTCTTCCTTTTTTATTTGTTTCTTGGAAACTCGGAGTCGATCACTCTCCTGCAAATACATCAAGACCTCGAGGCGAAAAGAAAAGAAAGAGGGAAAAATAAGGAAAAATGGAGAAATCTTTTTGTGTTTTTTGAGAGAGGGACTTTAAAGAATAGGAAATTGGCAACAAAGCTCGGCTAGAAAATTTTGAAAGCAAATACAAAGAACTAAAAATAATGTGTTGGGGGAACCAACACGAGTGGTTATAAACTCAAATAAAAACACAACCTTGAAATAAATAAATAAATAAAAGCAAATGAACGCCAAATAAAGACACATGAGGAAACTTCCCCAAGATTAGGCTTTTGCAAGCCCTTCAAATCATTGTGGTGGCGGGAAAAAGTCGTTACTCCAGTTCGCGAATTGAGTTGAGAGATTACTAGTTGATTCTCGGAGGTTCAAAGAGAGGTTATGCATCCTCTCCACGGTCCCTCCAAGTCCTTGGAAATCTTGGTATGTGGCGAACCGGGTTTGTGGCTGCTCCTCTTGATAAGGAACTTATTGCTCCTCCTCTTAGTCCTCATCCTCTTCCGGAATCTCCTCCTCAGGTTGGTGTTGCTCAACCTGCAAATCATATAGCAAACATCCTTCCTCGATAGAGAAAAGACCATTAGGCATAGGAACCGGGTAGAGACGCCCAGCTCCGACAATATG
Organism: Avena insularis; assembly: GCA_023614405.1. Classification (NCBI taxonomy): domain Eukaryota; kingdom Viridiplantae; phylum Streptophyta; class Magnoliopsida; order Poales; family Poaceae; genus Avena; species Avena insularis. Next base: position 150,547,365 of record CM042690.1, read on the forward strand.
CAGATAATAAACACCACCTCTCCTAGTGAGCATTCCATAGGCTCTTAGGGTGGAGAAACCAACACGTGTCTCACTTAGCACGGGTTGCAACTCACCTAGGTTGATGTCTAGGGCAGTGGCAAGCACGGTGATGACACCTCCACCTGTGATTTGTCCTTGGCTTTGGGAGGCTTGGTGCTCCAAGTAGCACACAAGGGTTGCGCCCAAGTTGAGTGACAAGCTATAGTTGATGTAAGAAGTCTTTGCAAGGACTAGGATGTCTTCCTCGTTGAGTCTCGTGAACTCATTACGTGCCTGCAAGGTGTTAGCAATAACATAGAACAAATAGCGAATTGCAGGATGTTGAATATTCTTCTCCTTGTTCACTCTACTAGTGAAACTCGTTCCATTATAGTATTGTTCATGGGTAGGTTCTAAGCCAGTAAAGAATGCGCGTAAAGCATGAATATCATTGTTTGGCAAATTAAAACATGCGCACCATTCATCTAATGTTAAGGTGTAGTTGTTGTTCATCAGATGGAAAGAAATAGTGTCCTCTCCTTGCCATTGTTTAACGGTGCTTTGCAACGAACTTAGAAATTCAATGGTTAAGCAGCGATAAGTAGGTACATCATTGTACACAAAGTTTTGCAGGCCAGCTCTATTGCAAAGTAAATTAAAGTCATCAGAAATACCGAGTTGGTTCAATATAATGGGGCAAGCCCACTTGGTGGCCTTCACTTCGTGGTTCTTGATCTTGTTGAAGCGATCACGATGGGCCTCATCCCTGAGCCGTATCCCAATGTGTTCCTGAGCGGAAGCCCGAGAAGCACTAGCGGTGGCACGAGCACAAGTTTGGCTCCTTGTTTTCATCATCTAAGACATTGAAGAAAGGCAAAAATAAAACTTTTTGATTCAACAACAGTAAGTATAATATATTCCTCATCAAAACACACTAAAGAATCTCCTCAAGATAATAATTTAGGCAAGAAAATCATGGCAATTGGTTCATAGTAGGTCTCACCCTAGATTGATAATGACAATAGATTAAAGATGAATTTGCAAAAAGTAATTGGGGGATCGGAGGAGAAACATACCGTAGATCACTCGTGTGCGAGGAAATCGAATGAAATTAAGAAGAGATGAAGATATCTTGAGGTTTTGAGAGAATTTGGAGGTAGAAGAAAGAAAAAGGATTAAAGTTTTGGAGTTGGAAGTATCTTCCCGTGCATTTTTGTGGTCAGACGCAACTATACGGGCGCAACTATATGGTCAGAACAATGTGTTCCGGCCATATAGTTGGCCTTCTGTCAAAATATTAGGGTTTCCTCCTGGTGGCACAGCTATAGGGATGCAACTATACGGTCAGAACAAAATGTTCCCGTCGTATGTTGGTCGTTAAACTGTTTGTTTCTGCGAAAGAAAATATACAAAGGTATCGATATCTATACGATCGGAACTATACGGCCGGAATTTTTAGTCCCACCATATAGTTGGTCGTTAAACTCTTAGAACATTAGAAAAGAATTTGTACGGAGGCACTGGAATCTATACGACCGGAGCTATACGGCCAAAATTTTTATTTCCACCGTATAGTTGGTCGTTAAACTCTCAGTACATATTACAGAAAAAAATTCGATGGCAAAGATATCTATACGACCGGAACTATACGGCCAGAATTTTTATTCCCGCCGTATAGTTGGTTGTTAAACTCTCTATGTGCATCAAAAAATTCTATTTCTTCGAAAACTATTTCTTTTCCTGTAACTTAGTGATATACGTTGTTTTTGACAGAAAATTGACAGTAAATATTGTCGATCAACAATCGCATGAATAAAGCAGAATTTTAAGTACTACCAAACTTCTTCTCCTCAACTTGGAGTTTTCTAGCACTCTTTATTAAACATAAACTTAAATTAAAACTTAAAAACTTTACTCAAACCTTTATTTCACATGAGTTGCCTCCCATGAAGCGCTCTTTTACGGTCAATAGCTTGACCTTGATGATACTCACTTGGGCCAGATGAGTGGAATACCCACTCCAAAGTAATTGGCCTTCAAAGTGATGGCCTCCTTTTCATCATGCTTGGCTTTCTTCTTCCTGGGGAAATGAATAACAAAAGAATCCCGCGAAGGCAATTGCAGCTTCATGTTCCCTTCATGTAGATTAATTAAAGCCTTAATAGTTCTTAAGAAAGGATGGTGTAAGATAATAGGAGCAGTAGCATCTTAAGCCATGTCAACAATAACAAAATCAATGATAGCAGGACAACCTTTAATGTATACTAAAGTGTTCTCCTTAATTCCTACAGCTTGTTTCTGGGTATAATCTGCTAGATTCAATTTTAACTCAGTGATTTAAAAGGAGCCAAGATTTAACTTGTTAAAAAGACTCTTTAGAATTGTTGAGACGCTTGCACCTAGATCACAAAGTGCAGCTATCTCATTGGTTCCAATTTTAATCTTAATAGTAGGCTCAAATATGTCATCTAGTTTAACAGGTAATTTTTCAGCAATTTTCTTGTATTCTTCCTCAAGCTCATGTACCTTTATTGCTACCTGATTAACGAAGTGCTGGTACATAGCTTCCTCACTACCTTCACTCACCGGAATCTTGACGTTGATCCTTTTTACGAGATCTTCAATGGTGTAGCTTGGTAAAGGAGCATTACTATAGTCAAGTTCTTCAGCTCCTCCCTTTGGATTCTCATCATTTTGAGTTCTTCAACAGGATTGGGCTCCGCTTTACCTGCAAATTTAGCTAGAATGAGAGTTTGACTCTCGGTTATCTTACCTAGTTGTGCCTCAACGATCCTCGTTCTTTCTTGGAGGGCCTGAAAATCGTTTCTCAAACTAACAACTTGATTAGTTAATTTACCAAGCATGGCATCATGGTTCTCCGTTATTTTAACAAGAATATTGTTTTGTTCATTTTGTGAGTCTATAAAAGACTTAAGTGTTTCTTGGATACTACCATTACTAGTTCCCATATTATGATTAGAGTTACCTGCAGGACTAGCATAATGTTTCTGAAAGTTAGGATTGTAACTCTTCTTCCAAGCAGGGTTATAGTCATTATGAGCTACGAAGTCTATTTCTTCAATATTTGTTTCAGGGGTGGCTCTTACTTGGGTTTCCTTACCTTTTATGGGAGAATATCATTTTGTGGCCCGAAAGTTGGGGCGCCCAGGCAACGCGGTACCCAAGTTGCCTGTAATCAGCCGCAATGACTACAGTTGGTGTGTCAAATACTCAGAGGGTCTTTTTCGGCATGAATTCAACTTTACGTTTCAATACAAAATATCAGGCTAACGGCCGTCAAGTTGGGCCCCCCATGTCAGTTCTCGCCCTTATGTCGCTCCCGTCGCTTAGGTGTGAATTAGGCTTGCAGTGTTGGCGCATGCATCCATTACGCGTCTTCTTCTTTCCTGGAGCGGTAATCTGTGGGGCGTCCCAGCCATGACACGGAGCTGGGACATGGACGAACATGCTTGGCCCTGCTCTCCTCCCTGTAGGCTTGCAGCGTTGGCGCCTGCATCCATTACGCGTCTTCTTCTTCCCCGGAGCGGCAATCTGTGGTCGCGGCCATGGCGCAGAGCTGGGACGTGATGAGCCTGCTCGGCCCTGCTCTCCTTCCTATCCTGAGTCGGAGCTCGCCCTCACCATGTACGCACCCATGGCACGGTGCGGGGACGAGAATTGGTTCTCGGTGAGATATGTCACCGTGTCGACCATGCTCGGTTTTGTTTTCCTCCTCCAGAATCCGAGCTCGCCGTCGTCGTGGTTGCACCCGCACCAATTCTGCCACCTCTGCGAGGTCTCTGTGGTAGCTCAAGTTCTGCCATGTTGGACTTGTAAGTGAATTCGGAGCTGGGCGGCGGCAACCCGTTGTTGAACCTGTAAGGAATTTGCTGAAGACGGCGTGCCGCTCCAAGGTCTTCGGCTGATGCCTTTGGCGTCTGCCAACATCCACCGCCGATGTGAGATCATTTAGTTACTTCAATACAAAATTTTAACCAATTTAACTTGTTGATGTATTCTTGACAATTATAATATAATCGAGCACTAGAAATATTTTGTAGTGTGCATGAGCATGATCAGTAATATAATTGAACACTAGAAATTTTAAGGCACTCCATATAAAGGAGTAGATTAATATATATAGAAGGTTCACCAGAGACACCATGGATATATTGTCTTACATGCCACACACAGGTAATAATTAACTAAAACAAAATAAAAGCAGGGGCGGCAACAGGAGGCAGTGACAGCCTAGTCGAGGGGATACAGGCTAGTCCTGACATAATCCTGGAGCAATTTGCCGAAGGCTGCGTGCCGCGCTAAGGTAATCGGCTTATGCCTTCTGCCTCCGCCTCTGGCAACGCCCACCGCGTGCTGGATCATGCTGTCAAGGTCCACGTTGACTGCTCTGCCACAGAATGGGCAAAACAGTCCCCCCTACGGTAGAAACGGATTAGCCCACACCGTAACCGCCTCAGCACGTAGAGGCTCTTGTTGTCCCTAGATTCCTTGCTATCGTCCACTTCATCATCATCCTCCTGTTTATTTTTAAGATACATATGATTGAATTGTATTACAACTCAAGAATTGGCAACATGTATATGTAAGACAATATATCCGTGGATATCAAAGAGAAAGCATCTCAGCAATAGTTTGACCAGTTCATATATCATTTCATCTCAACACAATGACAATTAATTGCATCAGAGTATATGTAGAATAAATCTAGGGGCCTCATAAGTTTCTTCAGGGATGGAGTGGGCAAACCAAGTAACAATTGCACATGCTATAATGTTCTTGTACATGTCCCCAGGTTCACTAACTCATCCCTGAAAAATCTGACACCAATGTGTCTGCCTCTCTTTAGGGGCAAATTTGAATCATTGGTCACAGTAAGAAATTGAAATGTAATCATACAAAACAATATTTAGGGATATACATAGTCAGGTACAAAAAGAAGCCCAAATATTGTAATTATAAATAAAAAACCAAACAATTAATCTTCAGGTACATGTTAAAAATACTTATGATCAAAACCATTCATACACATATGCATCATATGAATCATTCAAAGATCAGAAACAATTCAAGGATCATATATGTAGTTCCATATGAGAATAAATTAAGGGCCTCATAATTTGTTTCAGAGATGGAGTTGGAGAACCAAAGTACCAACAGCACAACCTATATTGTTCGTGTGCATTGCTGCCTCAGGTTCACCAACCCATCCCTAAAACACGACACCATCATACGTGTCTCCCCTTGAACTCTTTTGGGGCAAATTTCAATCACCAGCCTCGGTGACAAACTGAAATGTAATTCTTATACACTATTAATGCATGGAATAGATAATTCAAATATCATAGTTCTATGAATGTAGAATAAAGATTGCAGCCTCATAAGTTTCTTCAGGGATGACGTAAGCGAACCAAGGAACAATTGCACAGCTTATATTGATCTTGTACATGGCCCCAGGTTTGCTAACTCATCCCTGAGAAAATCTGACACCGATGTGTTTGCCTCTCTTTGGGGCAAATTTGAATCATTGGCCACAATAAGAAATTGAAATGTAATCGTACAAAACAATATTCAGGGATATACATATGCATCATACGACACATTCATAGATCAGAAACAATACAAAGATTATATATATAGGTTCCATATGATAAAAAAATAGGGCCTCATTTTTTCAGAGATGGAGTCGGAGAACCAAAATACCAACAGCACAACCTATATTGTTTATGTGCATTGCTGCCTCAGGTTCACTAACCATCCCTAAGAAAACGACACCATCAGATGACCTTGTACTATTTTGGGGCAAAATTAAATCATTAGGCTCAGTAAGTAATAGAAATGTAATGTTATAGGCATGTTGTGTATCGAAATCAACACTCAACTAGCAAACTCAACTAGATGGCAGATGAGCAGATTGGGGTTTTGTGACTAGACGCATTGGGGTTTTGTGACTAGATGGAAGATGCATCAATCGACCGATCGAACCATATATATACTACCCTACTTCAAGAGCAAAAGAATCTGTACACGATTGAGTAAATCCTATGTATGAACAGTGAAATCTGCAGCTGCGACTAGAGAAGCTAGCAATGTAGTACCTCAGACTCCTCATCAGGGACCTCCTCCTCGAACTCGTCATTCTCCGCGATTGCATCGAAGATTTCTTGGACGGTGATGGGGTCGTTGATGTAGAGCACCTGCCCCCCTTCCAGATCTGCCGCTGGCACCACGACATTGTCAGCCACCTGCTGCTCGGCGGCGACGGCTACTGGATGGACGGATGAGCTCGAACCCTCGAAGGTGCGTCTACGAGCGGTGTTTGTTCCCAGAGAAGCTGTTTCCGTCTGATTGGCAATGAATGAGCCATCTGCTGCTGCACCTTCAAATGGCTTCACCTCCGGCTCGTCTCCACGTGTACGCTTCATGGCGCACCTAGGGAAGGTGGTAGTGCAAGCGAGGGAGCTTCAGCGCGTGTGGTAGGTGCACATTGGGGTTTTGGGACTAGACAGATTGGGGGGAAATTACACGAGCACATGGAAGAAGAAGGTCGAGCGGGTTTATAAACACCAGACCGTTCGTAGTCCTCGAGTGGACACGTGTGGTGGGCGGGGGGCTACCATGATCTCCACCTCTCTCTTTTTGGGTTCCCTTTTTTTTGAAACAGCCACGATCTCCACTTTAGAGCTGCATTGAAAACACGCTCATGGCAGACCTCGATTCCACTGCATGCAAGTGGCACAGAACCATATTCTAGCAACGTTAGATCTACTCGAGGGGGGCCTTGACACATGGAAGTTACTTGCGGTAGGGCCCAGTTGGAAGTGAGATTGAGAGCGCTGCATAAAAATGGGATATGTCTTATTAAAATCAAGTGGCAATAAATTACAGCGTCCTGTCGACAACCGTGCACTCAATGACCCCGTTGCCCTGTGCATGTGTTGTAGTAGTAGTAGTAGCCTTTGTAGACTAGATTAAACGTGACATGACCACTTGATGACTTTTTCCATGGACAACATCATGTTCCTTCTTGTAGAGGGAGACGTCCGTGCTGTCTCATGCTGAGGGAGACGTCTGTGCTGTCTCACGTTGTACTGTGAAGGGCACGACATGTGCAATGATCATCGTTAAATCACACAGTATCAACGGTTGGTGCGCATGATCCGCGTGACAACTGTGACAACCAATCAGGGCGTAGTATACAGAGTGAGCACCGGTTTGGGCTTCTACGAAAGAGAAGAGAGAGAGGGGAAGGGAAAAACTGAGTAGTATCAAAAAACCAAGGGCAAAACTGTGTAGTATAAAAATCAAAAGTGAGTGTCTTGTACAATGAAATACATCATGGCATACATCAAATTATGCCAAGATAGATCCACTAGAGTTTATTGCATGTGTGTTCTTCTCATAAACCACATATGGATCAGCCAGAGTCATTGCATGTGTGTTCTTCTCATGAACCACACATGGATCCACCAGTGCCATTGCATGTGTGTTCTTTTCATGAACCACAACTAGAGTCATTGCATGTCTGTTCTTCCCACAAACCACACAAGGATCCACCAGTGTCATTGCATGTCTGTCTTTTCATGAACCACGGCTAGAGTAGTTGCATGTCTGTTCTTTCCACAAACCACATATGGATCCACCAGTGTCATTGGATGTGTGTTCTTTTCATGAACCACAGCCAGAGTCATTGCATGTCTGTTCTTCTCACAAACCACACATGGATTCACCAGTGTCATTGCATGTCTATTCTTTTCATGAACCACAGCTAGAGTCATTGCATGTCTATTCTTCTCACAAACCACACATGGATTCACCAGTGTTATTGCATGTCTATTCTTTTCATGAACCACAGCTAGAGTCATTGCATGTCTATTCTTCTCACAAACCACATATGGATCCACTAGTGTCACTCGATGTGTGTTCTTTTCATGAACCACAACCAGTGTCATTGCATGTCTGTTCTTCTCACAAACCACACATGGATCCACTAGTGTCATTGGATGTGTGTTCTTTTCATGAACCACACCCAGTGTCATTGCATGTCCGTTCTTTCCACAAACCACATAAGGATCCACCAGTGTCATTGGATGTGTGTTCTTTTCATGAACCACACCCAGTGTCATTGCATGTTTGTTCTTTCCACAAACCACATATGGATCCACCAGTGTCATTCGATGTGTGTTCTTTTAATTAACCACACCCAGAGTCATTGCATGTGTGTTCTTTTCACAAACCACATAAGGATCCACCAGTGTCAATGGATGTGTGTTCTTTTCATGAACCACACCCAGTGTCATTGCATGTGTGTTCTTCTCACAAACCACACATGGATCCACCAGTGTCATTGCATGTCTGTTCTTCTCACAAACCACACATGGATCCACCAGTGGCATTGCATGTCTGTTCTTTTCATTAACCACACCCAGTGTCATTGCATGTATGTTCTTTCCACAAACCACATAAGGATCCACCAGTGTCATTGGATGTGTGTTCTTTTCATGAACCACACCCAGTGTCATTGCAAGTCTATTCTTTCCACAAACCACATATGGATCCACCAGTGTCATTGGATGTGTGTTCTTTTCATGAACCACACCTGGAGTCATTGCATGTGTGTTCTTTTCACAAACCACATAAGGATCCGCGAGTGTCATTGGATGTGTGTTCTTTTCATGAACCACGCCCACTGTCATTGCATGTGTGTTCTTCTCACAAACCACACATGGATCCACCAGTGTCATTCCATGTCTATTCTTTTCACAAACCACAGCTAGAGTCATTGCATGCATGTTATTTCCATAAACCACACATGGATGCATTAGTGTCATTGGATGTGTGTTCTTCTCACAAACAACATAAGGATACACCAGTGTCATTGCATGTGTGTTCTTCTCATGAACCACACATGGATCCACCAGTGTCATTGCATGTTTGTTCTTTTCATTAACCACAGCTAGAGTCATTGCATGTATGTTCTTTTCATGAACCATAGCCAGAGTCATTGCATGTCTGTTCTTCCCACAAACCACACATGGATCCACCAGTGTCATTGCATGTATGTTCTTTTCATGAACCATAGCTAGAGTCATTGCATGTATGTTCTTTCCACAAACCACATATGGATCCACCAGTGTCATTGGATGTGTGTTCTTTTCATGAACCACAGCCAAAGGCATTGCATGTCTGTTCTTCTCACAAACCACACATGGATCCACTAGTGTCATTGCATGTCTGTTCTTTTCATGAACCATAGCTAGAGTCATTGCATGTCTGGTCTTCTCAAAAACCACATTAGGATACACCAGTGTCATTGGATATGTGTTCTTTTCATGAACCACACCCAATGTCATTGCATGTGTGTTCTTCTCACAAACCACACATGGATCCACCAGTGTCATTGCATGTCTGTTCTTTTCACAAACCACAGCTCGAGTCATTGCATGTCTGTTCTTTCCACAAACCACATATGGATCCACCAGTGTCACTGGATGTGTGTTCTTTTCATGAACCACAACTAGAGGCATTGCATGTGTATTCTTTTCACAAACCACAGCTAGAGTCATTGCATGTCTGTTCTTTCCACAAACCACGTAAGGATCCACAGTGTCATTGGATGTGCGTTCTTTTCATGAACCACAACTAGAGTCATTGTATGTGTGTTCTTTTCACAAACCACATAAGGATCCGTCAGTGTCATTGGATGTGTGTTCTTTTCATGAACCACACCGAGTGGCACTGCATGTGTGTTCTTCTCACAAACCACACATGGATCCACGAGTGTCATTGGATGTGTGTTCTTTCCACAAACCACATAAGGATCCACCAGTGTCATTGGATGTGTGTTCTTTTCATGCACCACACCCAGTGTCACTGCATGTCTGTTCTTTCCCCATACCACAAATGGATCCACCAGTGTCATTGGATGTCTGTTCTTTTCATGAACCACACCCAGAGTCATGGCATGTGTGTTCTTTTCACAAACCACATAAGGATCCACCAGTGTCATTGGATGTGTGTTCTTTTCATGAACCACACCTAGTGTCATTGCATGTGTGTTCTTCTCACAAACCACACATGGATCCACCAGTGTCATTGCATGTCTGTTCTTTTCACAAACCACGGCTAGAGTCATTGCATGTGTGTTGTTTTCACAAACCACATATGGATCCACCAGTGTGATTGCATGTGTGTTCTTTTCATTAACCACAGCTAGAGTCATTGCATGTCTATTCTTTCCACAAACCACACATGGATCCACCAGTGTCACTGGATGTGTGTTCATTTCAAGAACCATAGCTAGAGGCATTGCATGTGTGTTCTTTTCATGAACCATAGCTAGAGCCATTGCATGTATGTTCTTTTCATGAACCATGGCTAGAGTCATTGCATGTGTGTTCTTCTCACAAACCACACATGGAGCCACTAGTGTCATTGGATGTGTATTCTTTTCATGAACCACAGCTCGAGTCATTGCATTTTGTTCTTTCCATAAACCACAAATGGATCCATTAGTGTCATTGCATGTGTGTTCTTTTCATTAACGACAGCTAGAGTCGTTGCATGTCTGTTCTTCTCACAAACCACATATCGATCCACCAGTGTCACTTGATGTCTGTTCTTTTCATGAACCACAACCAGTGTCATTGCATGCCTGTTCTTCTCACAAACCACACACGGATCCACTAGTGTCATTGCATGTCTGTTCTTTTCATTAACCACACCCAGTGTCATTGCATGTCTGTTCTTTCCACAAACCACATCAGGATCCACTAGTGTCATTGGATGTGTGTTCTTTTCACGAACCCCACCCAGTGTCATTGCATGTCTGTTCTTTCCACAAACCACATATGGATCCACCAGTGTCACTGGATGTGTGTTCTTTTCATGAACCACAGCTAGTCATTGCATGTGTATTCTTTTCACAAACCACAGCTAGAGTCATTGCATGTCTGTTCTTTCCACAAACCACATATGGATCCACAGTGTCATTGGATGTGCGTTCTTTTCATGAACCACAACTAGAGTCATTGCATGTGTGTTCTTTTCACAAACCACATAAGGATCCATCAGTGTCATTGGATGTGTGTTCTTTTCATGAACCACACCCAGTGTCATTGCATTTGTGTTCTTCTCACAAACCACACATGGATCCACCAGTGTCATTGGATGTGTGTTCTTTCCATGAACCACACACAGTGGCATTTCATGTGTGTTCTTCTCACAAACCACACATGGATCCACGAGTTTCATTCAATGTCTGTTCTTTTCATTAACCACACCCAGTGTCATTGCATGTTTGTTCTTTCCACAAACCACATAAGGATCCAGCAATGTCATTGGATGTGTGTTCTTTTCATGAACCAAACCCAGTGTCATTGCATGTCTGTTCTTTCCCCATACCACAAATGGATCCACCGGTGTCATTGGATGTCTGTTCTTTTCATGAACCACACCTAGAGTCATGGCATGTGTGTTCTTTTCACAAACCACATAAGGATCCACCAGTGTCATTGGATGTGTGTTCTTTTCATGAACCACACCCAGTGTCATTGCATGTGTGTTCTTCTCACAAACCACACATGGATCCACCAGTGTTATTGCATGTCTGTTCTTTTCATTAACCACACTCAGTGTCATTGCATGTGTGTTCTTTCCACAAACCATATAAGGATCCACCCGTGTCATTGGATGTGTGTTCTTTTCTTGAACCACACCCAGTGTCATTGCATGTATGTTCTTTCCAAAAACCACACATGGATCCACCACTGTCATTGGATGTGTGTTCTTTTCATGAACCACACCCAGAGTCATTGCATGTGTGTTCTTTTCACAAACCACATAAGGATCCACCAGTGTCATTGGATGTGTGTTCTTTTCATGAACCACACCCAGTGTCATTGCATGTGTGTTCTTCTCACAAACCACACATGGATCCACCAGTGTCATTGCATGTCTCTTCTTTTCACGACCACAGCTAGAGTCATTGGATGTCTGTTCTTTCCACAAACCACATATGGATCCACCAGTGTGATTGCATGTGTGTTCTTTTCATTAACCACAGCTAGAGTCATTGCATGTCAGTTCTTTCCACAAACCACATATGGATCCACCAGTGTCATTGGATGTGTGTTCTTTTCATGAACCACAGCTAGAGGCATTGCATGTGTGTTCTTTTCATGAACCACAGCTAGAGCCATTGCATGCATGTTCTTTTCATGAACCACATCTAGAGTCATTGCATGTGTGTTCTTCTCACAAACCACACATGGAGCCACCAGTGTCATTGGATGTGTGTTCTTTTCATGAACCACAGCTCGAGTCATTGCATGTTTGTTCTTTCCACAAATCACACATGGATCAACCAGTGTCATTGCATGTGTGTTCTTTTCATTAACGACAACTAGAGTCATTGCATGTCTGTTCTTCTCACAAACCACATATCGATCCACCAGTGTCACTGGATGTGTGTTCTTTTCATGAACCACAACCAGTGTCATTGCATGTCTGTTCTTCTCACAAACCACACATTGATCCACTAGTGTCATTGCATGCCTGTTCTTTTCAGTAACCACACACAGTGTCATTGCATGTCTAATCTTTCCACAAACCACATAAGGATCCACCATTGTCATTGGATGTGTGTTCTTTTCATGAACCCCACCCAGTGTCATTGCATGTCTATTCTTTCCACAAACCACATATGGATCCACCAGTGTCATTGGATGTGTGTTCTTTTCATGAACCACACCCAGAGTCATGGCATGTGTGTTCTTTTCACAAACCACATCAGGATCCACCAGTATCATTGGATGTGTGTTCTTTTCATGAACCACACCCAGTGTCATTGCATATGTGTTCTTCTCACAAACCACACATGGATCCACCAGTGTCATTACATGTCTGTTCTTTTCTTGAACCACAGCTAGAGTCATTGCATGTCTTTTCTTTCCACAAACAACATATGGATCCACTAGTGTGATTGCATGTGTGTTCTTTTCATTAACCACAGCTAGAGTCATTGCATGTCTGTTCTTTCCACAAACCACATATGGATCCACCAGTGTCATTGGATGTGTGTTTTGTTCATGAACCACACCTAGATTCATTGCATGTGTGTTCTTTTCACAAACCACATAAGGATCCACCAGTGACATTGGATGTGTGTTCTTTTCATGAACCATACCCAGTGTCATTTCATGAATGTTCTTTCCGCAAACCACATATGGATCCACCAGTGTCACTGGATGTGTGTTCTTTTCATGAACCACACTAGTGTTATTGCATGTTTGTTATTTCCACAAACCACACATGGATCCACCAGTGTCACTGGATGTGTGTTCTTCTCACAAACCACATAAGGATACACCAGTGTCATTACATGTGTGTTCTTCTCATGAACCACACATGGATCCACCAGTGTTATTGCATGTTTGTTCTTTTCATTAACCACAGCTAGAGTCATTGCATGTCTGTTCTTTCCACAAACCACACATGGATCCACCAGTGTGATTTCATGTGTGTTCTTTTCATTAACCACAGCTAGAGTCATTGCATGTGTTTTCTTTTCATGAACCACAGCCAGAGTCGTTGCATGTATGTTCGTCCCACAAACCACACATGGATCCACCAGTGTCATTGCATTTCTGTTCTTTTCATAAACCACAGCTAGAGTCATTGCATGTCTATTCTTTCCACAAACCCATATGGATCCACCAGTGTCATTGGATGTGTGTTCTTTTCACGAACCACAGCCAGAGTCATTGCATGTCTATTCTTCTCACAAACCACACATGGATCCACCAGTGTCATTGCATGTATGTTCTTTTCATGAACCACAGCTAGAGTCATTGCATATCTGTTCTTCTCACAAACCCCATAAGGATACACTAGTGTCACTGGATGTGTGTTCTTTTCATGAACCACACCTAGTGTCATTGCATGTGTGTTCTTCTCACAAACCACACATGGATCCACCAGTGTCATTGCATGTCTGCTCTTTTCATGAACCACACAAGTGTCATTGCATGTCTGTTCTTTCCACAAACCACACATGCATCCACCAGTGTGATTGCATGTGTGTTCTTTTCATGAACGACAACTAGAGTCTTTGCATGTCTGTTCTTTCCACAAACCACATAAGGATACACCATTGTCATTAGATGTGTTTTCTTTTCATGAACACAGCCAGAGTCATTTCATGTGTGTTCTTCTCACAAACCACACATGGATCCACCGGTGTCATTGGATGTGTGTTCTTTCCATGAACCACACCTAGTGTCATTGCATGTGTGTTCTTCTGACAAACCACACATGGATCCACCCATGTCATTGCATATCTGTTCTTATCATTAACCACACCTAGTGTCATTGCATGTCTGTTCTTTCCACAAACCACATAAGGATCCACCAGTGTCATTGGATGTCTATTCTTTTCATGAACCACACCCAGTGTCATTGCATGTCTGTTCTTTCCACAAACCACATGTGGATCCACTAGTGTCATTGGATGTGTGTTCTTTTCATGAACCACACCTAGTGTCATTGCATTTGTGTTCTTCTCACAAACCACACATGGATCCACCAGTGTCATTGCATGTCTGTTCTTTTCACAAACCATAGCTAGAGTCATTGCATGTCTGTTCTTTCCACAAACCACATATGGATCCACCAGTTTGATTACATGTGTGTTCTTTTCATTAACCACAGCTAGAGTCATTGCATGTCTATTCTTTCCACAAACCACATATGGATCCATCAGTGTCATTGGTTGTGTGTTCTTTTCATGAACCACAGCTAGAGTCATTGCATGTGTGTTCTTTTCATGAACCATAACTAGAGTCATTGCATGTGTGTTCTTTTCACAAACCACATAAGGATCCACTAGTGTCATTGGATGTGTGTTCTTTTCATGAACCACACCCAGTGTCATTGCATGTGTGTTCTTCTCACAAACCACACATGCATCCAACAGTGCATTGCATCCTGCTCTTTTCATGAACCACACCAGTGTCATTGCATGTCTGTTCTTTCCACAATCCACACATGGTCCACCAGTGTGATTTCATGTGTGTTCTTTTCATGAACCACAACTAGAGTTATTGCATGTCTGTTATTTCCACAAACCACATAAGGATACAACATTGTCACTGGATGTGTTTTCTTTTCCTGAACCACAGCTAGAGTCATTGGATGTGTGTTCTTTTCACAAACCACATAAGGATCCACCAGTGTCATTGGATGTGTGTTCTTTTCATGAACCACACCCAGTGTCATTGCATGTGTGTTCTTCTCACAAACCACACATGGATCGACCAGTGTCATCGCATGTCTTCTCTTTTCATGAACCAGACCAGTGTCATTGCATGTCTGTTCTTTCCACAATCCACACATGGTCCACCAGTGTGATTGCATGTGTGTTCTTTTCATGAACCACAACTAGAGTTATTGCATGTCTGTTCTTTCCACAAACCACATAAGGATACACCATTGTCACTGGATGTGTTTTCTTTTCCTGAACCACAGCTAGAGTCATTGGATGTGTGTTCTTTTCACAAACCACATAAGGATCCACCAGTGTCATTGGATGTGTGTTCTTTTCATGAACCACACCCAGTGTCATTGCATGTGTGTTCTTCTCACAAACCACACATGGATCGACCAGTGTCATCGCATGTCTTCTCTTTTCATGAACCAGACCAGTGTCATTGCATGTCTGTTCTTTCCACAAACCACACATGGATCCACTAGTGTGATTGCATGTGTGTTCTTTTCATGAACCACAACTAGAGTCATTGCATGTCTGTTCTTTCCAAAAACCACATAAGGATACACCATTGTCATTGGATGTGTTTTCTTTTCATGAACCACAGCCAGAGTCATTGCATGTGTGTTCTTTTCACAAACCACACATGGTTCCACCAGTGTCATTGGATGTGTGTTCTTTTCATGAACCAAAGCTGAAGTGTATTGCACATGTGTTCTTTTCAGAAACCACATAAGGATCCACCAGTGTCATTGGATGTGTGTTCTTTTCATGAACCACACCCAGTGTCATTGCATGAGTGTTCTTCTCACAAACCACACATGGATCCACCAGTGTTATTGCATGTCCCCCTTTTAATGAACCACACCAGTGTCATTGCATGTCTGTTCTTTCCACAAACCACACATGATTCCACTAGTGTGATTGCATGTGTGTTATTTTCATGAACCACAACTAGAGTCATTGCATGTCTATTCTTTCCACAAACCACATAAGGATACACCATTGTCATTGGATGTGTTTTCTTTTCATAAACCACATCCAGAGTCATTGCATGTGTGTTCTTCTCACAAACCATGCATGGATCCACCAGTGTCATTGTATGTCTATTATTTTCATGAACCACAACTAGAGTCATTGCATGGCTGTTCTTCTCACAAACCACATATGGATCCACCAGTGTCCCTGGATGTGTGTTCTTTTCATGAACCACAACGAGTTTCATTGCATGTGTATTCTTCTCACAAACCACACATGGATCCACTAGTGTTATTGCATGTCTGTTCTTTTCATTAACCACACTCAGTGTCATTGCATGTGTGTTCTTTCCACAAACCATATAAGGATCCACCCGTGTCATTGGATGTGTGTTCTTTTCTTGAACCACACCCAGTGTCATTGCATGTATGTTCTTTCCAAAAACCACACATGGATCCACCACTGTCATTGGATGTGTGTTCTTTTCATGAACCACACCCAGAGTCATTGCATGTGTGTTCTTTTCACAAACCACATAAGGATCCACCAGTGTCATTGGATGTGTGTTCTTTTCATGAACCACACCCAGTGTCATTGCATGTGTGTTCTTCTCACAAACCACACATGGATCCACCAGTGTCATTGCATGTCTCTTCTTTTCACGACCACAGCTAGAGTCATTGGATGTCTGTTCTTTCCACAAACCACATATGGATCCACCAGTGTGATTGCTTGTGTGTTCTTTTCATTAACCACAGCTAGAGTCGTTGCATGTATGTTCTTTCTACAAACCACATATGGATCCACCAGTGTCATTGGATGCGTGTTCTTTTCATGAACCACAGCTAGAGTCATTGCATGTGTGTTCTTTTCATGAACCATAGCTAGATTCATTACATGTGTGTTCTTTTCACAAACCACATAAGGATCCACCAGTGTCATTGGATGTGTGTTCTTTTCATGAACCACACCCAGTGTCATTGCATGTGTGTTCTTCTCACAAACCACACATGGATCCACCAGTGTCATTACATGTCTGCTGTTTTCATGAACCACACCAGTGTCATTGCATGTTTGTTCTTACCACAAACCACACATGGATCCACTAGTGTCATTGGATGTGTGTTCTTTCCATGAACCAAACCTAGTGTCATTGCATGTGTGTTCTTCTCACACACTGCACATGGATCCACCCATGTCATTGCATATCTGTTCTTTTCATTAACCACACCTAGTGTCATTGCATGTCTGTTCTTTCCACAAACCACATAAGGATCCACCAGTGTCATTGGATGTCTGTTCTTTTTATGAACCATAGCTAGAGTCATTGCATGTCTGTTCTTTCCACAAACCACATAAGGATCCACCAGTGTGATTGCATGTGTGTTCTTTTCATTAACCACAGCAAGAGTCATTGCATGTATGTTCTTTCCACAAACCACATATGGATCCACCGGTGTGATTGGATGTGTGTTCTTTTCATGAACCACAGCTAGAGTCATTGCATGTGTGTTCTTTTCACAAACCACATAAGGATCCACCAGTGTCATTGGATGTGTGTTCTTTTCATGAACCACACCAAGTGTTATTGCATGTTTGTTCTTTCCACAAACGACATATGGATCCACTAGTGTCATTGGATGTGTGTTCTTTTCATGAACCACACCAGTGTCATTGCATGTCTGTTATTTCCACAAACCACACATGGATCCACCAGTGTCATTGGATGTGTGTCCTTCTCACAAACCACATAAGGATACACTAGTGGCATTGCATGTGTGTTCTTCTCATGAACCACACATAGATCCACCAGTGTCATTGCAACTCTGTTCTTTTCATTAACCACAGCTAGAGTCATTGCATGTATGTTCTTTCCACAAACCACACATGGATCCACCAGTGTCATTGCATGTCTGTTATTTTCATGAACCACAACTAGAGTCATTGCATGCGTGTTCTTTTCATTAACCACAGCTAGAGTCATTGCATCTGTGCTCTTTTCATGAACCACATCCGGAGTCATTGCATGTCTGTTCTTCCCACAAACCACACATGGATCCACCATTGTCATTGCATGTCTGTTCTTTTCATGAACCACAGCTAGATTCATTGCATGTCTGTTCTTTTCACAAACCACATATGGATCCACCAGTGTCATTGGATGTGTGTTCTTGTCATGAACCACAATAGTGTTATTGCATGTTTGTTCTTCTCACAAAACACACATGGATCCCCAAGTGTCATTGCATGTTTATTCTTCTCACAAACCACACATGGATCCCCAAGTGTCATTGCATGTCTATTCTTTTCATGAACCACAGCTAGAGTCATTGCATCTCTGTTCTTCTCACAAACCACATAAGGATACACCAGTGTCATTGGATGTGTGTTATTTTCATGAACCACACCTAGTGTCAATGCATGTTTGTTCTTCTCACAAACCACACATGGATCTACCAGTGTCATTTCATGTCTGTTCTTTCCACAAACCACAAATGGATCCACCAGTGTGATTGCATGTCTGTTCTTTTCATGAACCACAACTAGAGTCATTGCATGTCTGTTCTTTCCAGAAACCACATAAGGATACACCATTGTCATTGGATGTGTTTTCTTTTCATGAACCACAGCCAGAGTCATTGCATGTGTGTTCTTCTCACAAACCACACATGGATCCACCAGTGTCATTGCATGTCTATTCATTTCACGAACCACAGCTAGAGTCATTGCATGTGTGTTCTTCTAACAAACCACACATGGATCCACCAATGTGATTGCATGTGTCTTCTTTTCATGAACCACACCAGTGTCATTGCATGTCTATTCTTTCCACAAACCACACATGGATCCACCAGTGTGATTGCATGTGTGTTCTTTTCATGAACCACAACTAGAGTCATTGCATGTCTGTTCTTTCCACAAACCACATAAGGATACACCATTATCATTGGATGTGTTTTCTTTTCATGAACCACATCCAGAGTAATTGCATGTGTGTTCTTCTCACAAACCACACATGGATCCACCGGTGTCATTGCATGTCTGTTCTTTTCATGAACCACAGCTAGAGTCATTGCATGTCTGTTCTTCTCACAAACCACATATGGATCCACCAGTGTCATTGGATGTGTGTTCTTTTCATGAACCATAACGTTTGTCATTGCATGTGTGTTCTTCTCACAAACCACACATGGATCCACCAGTGTCATTGCATGTATGTTCTTTTCATTTACCACACCCAGTGTCATTGCATGTCTGTTCTTTCCACAAACCACATAAGGATCCACTAGTGTCATTGGATTTGTGTTCTTTTCATGAACCATACCCAGTGTCATTGCATGTCTGTTCTTTCCACAAACCACACATGGATCCACCGGTGTCATTGCATGTGTGTTCTTTTCATGAAGCAGCGCCACAGTCATTGCATGTGTGTTCTTTTCACAAACCACATAAGGATCCACCAGTGTCATTGGATGTGTGTTCTCTTCATGAACCACACCCAGTGTCATTGCATGTGTGTTCTTCTCACAAACCACATATGGATCCGCTAGTGTCACTGGATGTGTGTTCTGTTCATGAACCACAACCAGTGTCATTGCATGTGTGTTCTCACAGACCACACATGGATCCACCAGTGTCATTGCATGTGTGTTCTTTTCACAAACCACAGCTAGAGTCATTGCATGTCTGTTCTTTCCACGAACCAAAGCTAGAGTCATTGCATGTCTGTTCTTTCCACAAACCACATATGGATCCACCAGTGTCATTTGATGTGTGTTCTTATCATGAACCACACCCAGTGTCATTGCATGTTTGTTCTTCTTACAAACCACACATGGATCCACCAGTGTCATTGCATGTCTGCTCCTTTCATTAACCATAGCTAGAGTCATTGCATGTTTGTTCTTTCCACAAACCACACATGGATCCACCAGTGTCATTGCATGTGTGTTCTTTTCATGAACCACACCCAGTGTCATTGCATGTGTTTTATTTTCATGAACCACAGCAAGAGTCATTGCATGTCTGTTCTTCCCAGAAACCACACATGGATCCACCAGTGTCATTGCATGTTTGTTCTTTTCATAAACCACACCTAGAATCATTGCATGTCTGTTCTTTCCACAAACCACACATGGGTCCACCAGTGTCATTAGATGTGTGTTCTTTTCATGAAACACAGTCAGAGTCATTGCATGTCTTTTCTTTCTACAAACCACACATGGATCAACTAGTGTCATTGCATGTGTGTTCTTTTCATGAACCATACCCAGTGTGATTGCATGTGTTTTCTTTTGATGAACCACAGCCAGAGTCATTGCATGTTTGTTCTTCCCACAAACCATACATGGATCCACTAGTGTCATTGCATTTTTGTTCTTTTCATGAACCACAACTAGAGTCAGTGCATGTCTGTTCTTTCCACAAACCACATATGGATCCACCGATGTCATTGGATGTGTGTTCTTTTCATGAACCACAGCCAGAGTCATTGCATGTATGTTCTTCTCATAAACCACACTTGGATCCACCAGTGTCATTGCATGTCTGTTATTTTCATGATCCACAGCTTGAGTCATTGCATGCCTGTTCTTCTCACAAACCACATAAGGATACACCAGTGTCATTGGATGTGTGTTCTTTTCATGAACGACACCCAGTGTCATTGCATGTGTGTTCTTCTCATAAACCACACATGGATCCACCAGTGTCATTGCATGTCTGTTCTTTTCACAAACCACAGCTAGAGTCATTGCATGTCTATTCTTTCCACAAACCACATATGGATCCACCAGTGTCATTGGATGTGTGTTCTTTTCATGAACCACATCTAGAGTCATTGCATGTGTGTTCTTTTCACAAACGACGTAAGGATCCACTAGTGTCATGTGATGTGTGTTCTTTTCATGAACCACACCCAGTAGGTCATTGCATGTGTGTTCTCACAAACCACACATGGATCGACGAGTGTCATTGCATGTCTGCTCTTTTCATGGACCACACCAGTGTCATTGCATGTCTGTTCTTTCCAAAAACCACACATGGATCCACTAGTGTGATTGCATGTGTGTTATTTTCATGAACCACAACTAGAGTCATTGCATGGCTATTCTTTCCACAAACAACATAAGGATACACCATTGTCATTATATGTGTTTTCTTTTCATGAACCACAACCAAAGTCATTGCATGTCTGTTTTTCTCACAAACCACACATGGATCCACCGGTGTCATTGCATGTCTGTTCTTTTCATGAACCACAGCTAGAGTCATTGCATGTCTGTTCTTCTCACAAACTACATATGGATCCACTAGTGTCACTGGATGTGTGTTCTTTTCATGAACCACAACCAATGTCATGGCATGTGTGTTCTTCTCACAAACCACACATGGATCCACTAGTGTCATTGCATGTCTGTTCTTTTCATTAACCACACCCAGTGTCATTGCATGTCTATTCTTTCCACAAACCACATAAGGATCCACCAGTGTCATTGGATGTGTGTTCTTTTCATGAACTACACCGAGTGTCATTGCATGTCTGTTCTTTCCACAAACCACACATGGATCCACCAGTGCCATTGCATGTGTGTTCTTTTCATGAACCACAACCAGAGTCATTGCATGTGTGTTCTCCTCACAAACCACATCTAGAGTCATTGCATGTGTGTTCTTTTTATGGACAACAACTAGAGTCAGTGAATGTCTGTTCTTTCACAAACCACACATGGATCCATGAGAGTAATTTTATTGCATGTTCTTTTCACAATCCATAGTTAGAGTCATTGCATGTGTGTTCTTTTCACAAACCACATATCACCAGTGTCATTGCATGTGTGTTCTTCTTATAAACCACATATGGATCGTAACCTTAAGAGAGCCCTAACCATAGCCCCCCAATGGTGGCCGTTAGACCGAGTCTTCTAGAAGGCACGCCCTAACACAATTGTTCTGCATGACGATTGTTACAAACCGTTTGATCGGGGCACTTGGATGATTGGGATGGTCTACGTGAGAGCAATCGCGAGTAGGCTGTTATGTGGCATGATTGTCCATGCTTGCTGCCCGCTTGCTTTGGACAAACTGGCAACACCGGGTGCTCCCCTATTGCGAGTGTCACGACTCACGAGTTCAGTGGGCCATATTCCGTAGTCATGTCCCCATTACTTCTCTTCCTCCCTGTACTTCTCTTCCTTCCCCTCGAAGCCACTTTCCCCACTTCACTCTCATCCTGCCGTAGCCGCAAGCCGACGGCGCCTCCATCCCAATCCTCTCTCTGGCAGCCACCCCCTCCCCTCTCGCCATGGGTTCAAGGGGAGACGGCGAGGAAACGCGTCGTGATGACAGGGATGATGATTTCGATGTGAATCGTATCATCTCTATCTCTATCATCTGTGGCCAGTTATCTATTTGAGCTAGATCTACTCTATTTACTCATGCGCATATGATGTGTTAGGCCAACCAGACGATGTATGACTCCGACTATCATGGTTTAGTGGATGAATACAGTCCTCTGCTATGTAAACATGGATATGTGCCCGCTAAATTTGTAGCCTTCGAAGGACAAAATGCAGGCAAGAGGTTTTTACTGTGTCAAGGACATCTTGCAATGGTGCAAGGTGGAAGTTGCGATGTTGTCAAATGGGTAGATCCAGAGTAGCCCAAATCGATGCAGAAAACGCTAGACAAACTATGGGAAATGACTGTCGAGTTGAAAGAATCGGTATTCAGCTCACTTCTTGATAGTGTTGAGATGAAGCTATGGGAACCAGATGACACGACCAAGCTTAACCGAGATCTCAGGAGGGTGCAAGACGAGGTTAGCAAAGTCGAGAAGGAGAGGGATGTGGTGTTGGCCATGAAGGCTAAAGCAGAGCAAGAACTGACTCAAGCAAGTAATGATCTTCACTAGGACAAAGTCCTGCAGTTCACAACTACGAGTATTCACAAGTGCATGAGGAAAAATGCAGAGAAACAATTGAAGCTGTGCAAGGAAGATGCTAAAAGGAAGGAGCAGACAATTCGATCGTTGCTCTCGCAGGACGATGCGCATCGGGCTAAGATTAGGAAGATCAAGGAGATGTGTGATAACTAGTTCTATTTAGCTTGAGCTCCGTGCCTTTTTAAGTTCTAATAGTTGTACTTATTGACCTAGCGGTCTAAACTAGTGGTCCCGGAGTCCTGAGAGGAAAAAATTGGTCGCCATTAATTTGTCTTAACCCTGCATTACTTCCTTTTGTCTGATCATGGTGGTATTCTGACATTGGTGGTTTGTTTAAACGTAATCTACGTGGATTGTGCCGCATGCAAATGGCACAACCACAATTTATAAAGTGGAAGCACATACACCCGGTTACTAGAGATCCGGGAGCTTCGCCAGATGCAGGGGATGCAGGAGTAGGGAGGCGGTGAGATAGACGGGCTCAAGATTAGGCCAGAAAGTGGTACCGATTTCCTCCTCATCTGGGCATTATCGGTTTCCATTGCTGTTTATGTTGTCATGATGTTGCGCAGCAACTGAAATAAGTTACTGCTTCATAGAGTGTAGCAGCTTAAATAATTTATTTCTGTGCCACTTACATTCCATCAAATTTGGAGACATCCTGCCCCTCAACAATCGTGGAACCGGTGCTGCGTGTTTTCAGATAGTAGTGGCACAATCACAATTTCGGATTCAACTACTGAATCAGGCATTTCCAAACCCTAAGTCGCGGTACATTTTACTCAGAGAACGTGGGTAGATTGTTTCGCCCAGCAAAGTTCCACACACAGAGCTCCAGAATTTAACCGAATTACATATATAGGTTCAAGTTCAACACATTACTATGCATCTTCATTGCCAGCAGCCTTCTTCTGCAGCCTGGGTGCCAAGCCTTCACGTCCACTAGTTTCTTCATTTCCTGCCTTCTTCCTCTTCCTCGGTGCCAATTTTCTTAGCTTCACGTACTCTGCATCGCCGAGACAATCAACACCAGAATCGTGTCTAGCATCATCTGTCCACTCGCTTTTACCTTCTTCGGGCAGCAAAATGACTGACCCGGTAGTCATGTTTCTAACCTTGCGGCGCTTCCTGTCAAAGAAACAGGATTGTTGCATAACTACCCAATATCTACAGAGTAAATAAAACAAAAATTACAATTTAGCACAAACATGCGAACCCTAAGAGACTTTTGCTTACCAGGAGCTAATTGGGTTCGAGCGACCACCTTGTCCAAGAATAGAAGGGCGACTCCCAGTTGCAGCAGCTTCCACATCCGGTACATCACAATGCAGCTCAAACATGCAAGCCGCAGCATACCTTTTCATCAACCCAATTAGCTGACGGTCACACGTTATAGGAACCATGATGCCATGTTCATCCATGAAGCTAAACTTTGCAGTCTGCTTCGGCCATAATTCATCATGATTACGCAGAGCAGCAACCATACCAGATATAATGTAGATCTGCGCAGGCGCTTCTTCCATCGTGATACAATGGTGTCCATACCACTTGCCCTTCACCCTTGCTGATTTAGAGTCGTACCTGAAGAGGACTACCGTAACTAGGTAAGGGTGGTCCGCGAAGATCCCACTTGATAGAAAATTGTGGACAAAATATGTTTGTCAGCGTTGGGCTAACAAACAATGGTAGGTTCAGTAGCCAGCTAGCAGTTATAATTAGTGCGAATAGCAAAGAGAAGAGTAGCTCACCCGCATGTAGCCAGAACTTCTTCTTCCTTGGTAGTAGGATCTGCCATCCTCCGAGATGCTTCACTCGTCGACGGCAGAGGCGGGATAGAGCCTCGCAATGACGGCTACGACATGCACCATTGGAGCTCGGGATCAGCGACTAGGCGCAGCAACTTGGCGCCAGAAGTCAAATGTTCGAAGGGATTTGTGAAATTGGTCAACGCATCCAATCCACTTCGTTCCTCGATTTTCCTAAGAGGTTGCCGTGTTGGCGCTCGCATCACGGACATATGACCAACATGTGGGTCCCTACCGTCTACTTCACGGGGCAGTTTAACGAAATGTTTGTATTTGGCAGGGGTGAGATGAGTTTGCCTCGAAATGGCCCCTCTGAGTAGTTGGTAGCCCAACTTTACAAAACGCGGCAATTACAGGGAACTTGGGTACCACCATGCGCTCGCCCAGGAACTTTCGGGCCATAAACGAACAATCCCCTTTTACGGCTAGTATGAGCTCATCCAACTTAGCATTGAGTTCTTCGTTTTCTTATGGTGAAATTGAATTCACCTTCTTCGTGTTTGATCTTTCCACATGCCATTGGGCATGGTTGTCTTGCATATTATCTAGCAGCTGCTTTGCTTCGGTAATATGTTTACCCATAAACGTTCCTCCAGCTGCAGTATCAAGCATAGACTTAGACACATGATTAAGAGCATTGTAAAATAAATGGAGGATTAACCAATCTTCCATCCCATGACTAGGACAGTTTCTTAAGCATTCTTTCATCCTCTCCCATGCAAGCACTAGTGGCTCACACTCTTCCTGTCTAAAACCAGTAATATTAGATCGGAGTTGCATAGTCTTTCTAGGTGGGGAAAATTTAGTCATAAATAAAGAAGTACATCCCACCCATGATGTAATAGTATTTCTAGGTAAATATAGCAACCATTCTTTTGCTCTTCCTCTTAGAGAGAAAGGAAATAAACACAATTTGACCGCATCAGGGTCAACGTCTTTTATACACATCATATGACATATTTCAGTGAAAGTATTTAAGTGCATACCTGCGTCTTCAACAACAGAGCCTCCAAATTGATTCTGTTGAACCAAACTTAAGTAATGGGTCTTAATTTCATAATCATCAGCAGCAATTGCTGGCTGAGTAATAGGAGTACGCAAATAATCATTGTTGGGAGTAGCAAACTCCCCAAGCTTCTTTTTAGCCATATTTCCTATGTTTTTGGGTTTTCTTAAACAAAGAATTATAATAGTAAAAGCAAGAATTTAAAGGCTAACTATTTTTTTGGTTTATCAAATAAAGACTGAAAGCATACTAACAAAATTTAAAAACAAGAATTAAAACTAGCAAGGTTCCTAATAACCTCACCAGGGTAGCTGTTGCTTCCCTGGCAACGGCGCCAGAAAAAGGATTGATACCTTCGATCCGGATTACGGATGTAGTACAGCTTCTTTTTCCCTAGTAGAACTAGGTTATCGAATCCTCGGGAAGCGAATGCATAGTGAAGTTACTTTAATGGACCTTCAGGAGTTTTAGAATTCCTTTTGTGTTTTTACCGGACCGATAACTTGCGTCTTTTTGTTGTTGTTGATGATGGAGAGAGGGCCTAGGGCATTCGGTTTCACCTGTAGCTGTGCAACACATCCGATGGAAATAAAAGATAGAAATAAAGTATGCATGTAATTTTTAGAGCAAGATAAATTATATGTGGGCAGTGCATCCATAATTGCTATTGCCTCCATGACCGCTTATAGCAATAATCTACTAGTCTCATCCATAGAAGAAAGAGAACTAATGATATGCATAGTGATGTCACCATTAATCCCAAGCAAATCGCTCACATACAGCCGTACTACCCCTTCTGTCATTGGGGTTCCCAACCTGCATATCAATCATTACTCATACTCCCTATACCTGGCTCAACCCTCAGGGTCTTGGGTACCTAACAAGTCCTTGGATTGAGGCAAGAGAGGATATAATAATCATCATGTCATACAAACTAACACACGATCCCATCTATGATAAATAACATGCACACTTGCTACATGGCTAGGCCGAAGCCCTTAGCCCAAGGAGAATTACTCACACATAGAGATGAGATCAACAATCAGAAACATTGTAATGAAAATCATAAGATTGATAGCAATAGTCTTACAATGTCGCCAATCGGAGAAGACATCTACTATTACAAGTGGTGGAATATGGCTATGGAGATGAAGAAGGGTTTGGAGATCTGAAGGCGGATGGTGATCCGTGGCAGAGACTTTTTGGTGAGGTTTGGCTTGTTTTCTCATCGCCCGAGGCTTCTTTATATAGGGTTCCCTTCATGAAAGTTGTTCTGTTTGACCTAATGGTGGCGGCGCCAACTATACGACCGGAGCTATACGACCGGAATTTTTCTCCGGTCGTATAGTTGGTCGTTAAAGTATCTGTCTCCAACTTATGGCTCCTGGTTTCTTCTGGTTGTTGGGAATCTCGTATCTTTGACTTTAATGTAGTGATTCCCTCCTTTAAACGACATTATCTATGTAGGAAAAATATAAAAGAAAGGATTGCATACCCCCCTAAATATTAGCATTAGTGGCAGGGTTTAGAGAGATATTTCATCAAAAATATGAGTAATATCCAGTTTAAATGTGGACGTAGGTGGCTATATTTCAGAGCCATCACTTTTCTGCCTAAAGAAGTGCATATATCAATTCAGAATGCTTCTTACACTTTTGCTTACGATATTGTTAAATAATTAACCTCATATTAGGATGAAAAGTGGATAACGTCTTCTCTGTTAGATCTACATCCAAAACTGCACTGTTGCAGAATATCAACTTAGAGTTGATTTGATGCACGACGGAGTTGTATGCGCAGCGGACTTGTGATCCTAAAAACGAACAAGTTCCCATTGCCATTATGCTTCAGGCAACATCATCGATCTCTGTTGATCATAACACTCCTTTAAAGAGTCCCACAATGATAGAGGGTTTTCCTGCATCATGTACTCTTCTTTTAGAGCAGGATCAAGGTAGTGTCGAATGAAGTGCAAACACTACAAAAATACCCCCATACCCGATAGATTTTTGGGGCGGCACAAGCAAAAAGAAGCGGCAAAAGTTGGTTACACGGTGTATGGGCTTTTGTAGTATCCCAATTGTCTAACAATTGTAATGCTACATGGTTTAATATATATTGCTACTTTCTACATATCATTATTGCATCATCATTGTATCATGCTCATGTCACCATGCCACATTGCATTTGAGCAACATATAAAATCCCTTTCATTTGGTTCTTCCCCTCATTATGCATTAGCCTATTAATTGTATTTCCCTCTTCATATATTGTAGTTGTTTCTTGATATATTGTTTGGTGCCCAAGTTGAGTTGGGGTCATATCTTTTTATCTTCCACCACCTTTCTTGGCTCCATCCACAAATTCCACCATCCTAATTATATATGGGCCTTTGCATTCCATTTGATATTAAATCTAGCTCATATATGTTGGGATGGATCCACTTCTATTGCTACATGCTCACATATATGATACATGTTGTTTTCACAATATTAATATATGGAGCCACATGGCCACCTTTGCATGCTATGTGTGTAGAATACATTCTCTATCTTCCATATGGCTTATATTTGAATATGTAAGCATGTTTGAATATATATGAGGCTATATAATCATCTAATGGAACCACATACTAGCATTGCCCATTATATTCATTCACGCTTATTTTTCATCCATTCCATATGAGAAGAAAGCTTGTGTATTTTGGTATGGCCTTTATTCAAATTTGAATGCATGTATGGAGTATATGACCACATGGAGTTATAGTTGTTTTCCCAACTAAAATTGTAGTATGTAATACATGTGCATGGCCCATGCAAGCTTCCTCTCCTTTTCCTTTTATTTGAGTTAATTTGTTTATGGGAGGATGCTTGTGGGATTTGAATTGCTACAAATGGTTTCCAATTCAACTTTCCACCAACATCTCACCTTGTTGTACAACAAGCTCTTTTGGTTTTATTTGACCATGGGGTTTATTTTGGCTAGCCTACATTGTGTTCAAAAATAAATAAACAAAAACAAATAAAAGTTTATGAGAGGAAGAAAACCTAGCTAACTAACCTAGTTGATCTAATCTAACCTAGTCCTACCCGAGCCTCCCTTTCTTGCCTTGGTTTGATGCCACCACAGCCTCCCACGCCATCCCCCTATCCTCTTCTTACCCCTTGCGCAAGATCAAGAGAGAGAGAAGGGAAAAGAACCTAGCTACTCGATCCCTCTCTCCCTTCCTCTCTAACTTTTGCAAAAGTTACAGACCTTGTGCCCTCTCTTTGAGCTACAGCAAACCTGAACCCAACCTTCTGTTACCTGCACCCTCTCCGAGACCGACATGAACCAACCGGGGTAGCACCAACCCTTCCCCTCTTTGTCTGATGCAGCCCAAATCGGTGGACACAGACCCGGTCCTGTGTATCTTCCTGAGTGCAACCACGTGATCACCATCCAGCCGAGCAATTTGCCCACGCCTCGCTCGTGACCTCCTTTCCCTCTCTGGTCTTCCCCTATCTCTCCAATAAAGCATCCTCTAGCTGCATCTCACCTGCCCCAGATCGGCGTCTTCCTCCCTTCTTCTTTTCTTCCAAGCCAAGTTGGTCGCCACCACATCATGTCGGCGCCGCACGCCATCTCCTGACCCCGGTGACCCTCGCTGTGACGATTGCCACCACGTCGCCTGACACACCCCACCGTCGACAACCCCTCCGCATGGAGCCCCTGGATGCAGAGGTGCAGCAGCAGAACCCGGAAGCCGACGCTGCTCGCCGTCACCGCGCGTCGCGGTCACCACCGACGCCACCTTCTCCGGCCGCCCTGTCGCCCCGCTCGGCCTGGCTCGGCCAGCCCCGTGCGCAAGGTGAGTGCCTCACCTCCTCCCTGCATCCCTGGCCTCGCCTCCGTCCGCGCTCGCTGCAGCACGCGACGCCCGCGCGCCTGCGCGTGCAGCAGACAGTCCCCGCGTGCGCGAAGCAACAGCAGTTGCAGACCCGGTTTTCGCGCATGCTCCCGTCCCCCACCGTCCACCTCCGGCGCCAAACTTTATGTTCCTGCAAAGAGGAAACATCCAGCTTCCAAGGGAATCAAACGCCGCTTGATTTAAAGCTCTGTGCACATCGGAATCATCCTCTGAAGTTGCGCCTAGTTCCGGTCATGTTTTGTGATGTTGGGTTCATCCGTTAGTTTCTTCAGTGAGTTTTACCCGTATAAACATCCAGATCTTCTAGTTGTAGTGCTCTTCACGCAAATCTCCAAACATCAATATCGTAGCCCTGTCATTCCTCTCCAACATCCTCCTTTACGACATTTCCAAATTCGCAAAGGTTTTATCGCAATCGTCGCGCAAATATCGGGTCAGCTAGCAGTTTCGTGCAATCATTTTCAGTTTCGTTAGTTAAGTCCCGATGCGTTCTTGATGGTTTTGCAACATGGCCCCTGGGTTTCTTTGTTCCTTAAACCGTAGCCCTCGTCTGTGCCACTTGTCGCTCGTGCGCGCAGCAGCCCGCTTTGCACCGAGGCCCCACATGTCATGCTCTACGGCTAGGTCGGACTGAGTAGAAAAAGTCCTACGAATTTTCTAAATCAATAATAATTTCAGAAAAGGTGTATATACAAATTAATTAATAATTTTTTAAATACTTTGAATTTGCAAAAACTTCCAAAAGGAAAAGTGACTTATTTTCAAATATGAATTTAAACATATTTTCTAGTTTGACCAGTTTTGATCCAGGCTAGTCAAACCTTTGACTTTGATCACTTTTTAAATTGTTTTAGATTTAAATAATATTTTAAATTCATAAATTCAAATAATACAAATGATATATATTTTTGGAATTGAAAATGCCAGGAATATGAATATGCTATCTAAAATATTTTCTGGCCAATTAAAATTTTCGAATTAATAAATACAATTAATATGCCTTTATCTTAATAAATTCATAACTTTAATTCCGTAATTCTAAATTTTGACAAATAATATGTCTAAGTCGATCAGCACGACGAACCCGTTCTAACTATGTATTCTATGATATAAATTGAAGCATGCATCATATAAATATCAAGTATACAACAAGGTTATGGGAGTAAAACATACACAAATAATTAAATAAAGTGCTTTATTATTGTTCCTAGACCTCACCCATGCCATGCTATGTTATATCATACAATTGTGCATCATTTCATTATGGTATACCTTGTTTGCTTGTTGCATATATTCATATGATTGCACACTTTATTTATTAGGGACCTTTGTGTGTTTGGTTTTTATTCGGGATAGATGCCGAGAAAGGGAGCTTTTAGGAGAACCAAGAGTACTACCCAAATCCGGGTTACCCTACTGTTGATCTGCTAGGCAAGCATTTTCCCATGCTTGTATTACATATAGCACATATGCCTCTATCTTATTCTTGCATCATTGAGTCATGATTGCATTAAATTGAATCATAAGTATTGTATAGCCTTTAATTTTAAACCCCACCGAAGCTTATATCCTCAATTCTATGAGCCATTACTACAAGAGTTGTTTGAGCCATGCGAGTCGTAGAATTGCATGTGTAGGGTTTGTGTGAGTCTTTGGATAAAAAGGTACCTAAAAAACTTAAATTGTGTATAATGGGATAACTAAAGAAAGTGGCACCGGTGGGCAATAGTTATTATTTGGTTCTTCCGTGCTCACTTGTGTCCCGCAGGACTTGAGTACTTGATACCTGTTCCTTGACTATCGCATTATCCACATGTGGGAGACTCTATGGATCCCCCTTCGCCCAAGCTTGATTCACATCTTATTTCTTAGGGCCACAAACTAATTTGGGGCGTTATTACTATCATGTACTTATGCCATGCTTTACTGCTTTATTTACTATTACACGTGGAGCGCCTGTACTGTTTAGGATCATGGCATGATTTTGTGGTATCGACAAACCCAATCACACTTTTGGGTTGCCAATCGTTACAGTCGTTCTCGCAAACCCTGGATCCATCTCGGAGCCGGCCAACTTTGTTGCGGGTAGCTTATTGGGGTGCCCCCTTGAAATAATTTTTGAATCATGTGAATGCATTGTCGTGAGACCTTGTTGCTTTTTATTTGGTTCTTCTCGAGGTTGATCGTGTGTGTGTTGCTATTTATGCACCCTTATAGGAGAAATCTTTCTGAAAGTCATGTCCGCGGTTATGGACGACTTGGAGAACAGTTTTCGGTCATATATAACTATAACTAAAGTACCGCCTTTAATTTGACTAAGACATGACTAGTAAATAGTGTAACACTCATAGAATGGTTAATAAAATTGCCAACGGATGGGATGTTCTTCCGCCTTCTCATCGATAAGCGAGAAGGAGGGTGAGCGATATTATTTATGTTACTTATGTAACTATTGCTTCTAATTAACGAATGTTCGTCCATCTCTGGTTGGGCAGATATTGTAGTGTGTCTATATAACTGTTTAGATATTATCTTTCGCTGTAATTGTGTCACCCCAAGTTGTTTCCTTTAGATGCATTAAGACTTGCTGAGTACCCCTAGGGTCTTACACAAATTATTGATTAGGTTGTCAGGTACATCCATATGGAGGCAGCTACGTCGATGAGGCCGATGAAGGAGGCAACGACCCTCTTGTGTAGAGATTCCAGGGATGGAGATCTCTGAGATCTGTGGGCGGGAAAGTGCTTATTTTTGTGGCATCTTATGCTAATTTGCTTCTTAATTTGTACTTGTATCTTGTCTTCTGCTTCCGCTTGATACTATGATGATTGACGTATGAGGATGTATCCCAAACTATTATATTTATCTAGGATATTTGGATCTTGCTGTATGGCGTTGAATATTTCTATTTCTTTTAGATGGTCCGTCTCTGATGTACTATTGTATGTCACTGACATACACACTTGTGTATGTTTGGTTTGCATACATGTCGACAATATGGTTCGCACTTGATACGATGTTCCTGCAAAGTGGATAGGGTGGTTGGCCGATATCGTGCCTTGCTCTGCTTAGACGGGGCCTACACGTGGGTGGCCCTTGGGCCTCCGTGGTAGGATACCTTATGCACTTTAGGTTCATCCTGGCTTGTTGCTTAGAGCGTAGGGTCCGAGGTATTACAGCTTTCGCACACCATTTTATCGCGGCAGCCACTTAGAAGTCGTGGTACACAAGGTACCGACGGATTTTGTTATCGTGGTTGGTGGCTCGCAAGAGCGGTGATTTTTCATGCCACACTTGGGCAACGGTGGCATTCTCTTGTTACACCATCCATTTCAAGCGCCGTTAGTTGTGGTTGGACGCTAGGAAATGGTCAAGCACAGCCCGTTGATTGGTTAGGGTTCGGTAGCTGACATATGTGACACAGGGCAGCCCACCCGAGCATGGTCCTTTATGCTAGAGATCAGCGTATGGGTCATCTGCGCAAGTTCGGCCCACGTGAGTAGAAGCAATTGTTCTACAACCCATAAACCAAACCCTAAATCTCACCAACTGCCTGCCCCGTTTCCATATAATACAGCAAACCCTTAATCCCCACTCCCTACCCCCTCTCCGTGTAGCGTCGCACTCCATGTTTGGCATATCTAGGTCTCAACATCGCCATGCCTCAAAAGCTCAAGACATGTAGATTGGTTAGCGGTTACTACATATTAACCCTATCGTCCCCTTCTTTACCGAGTATACAGTATCTTGTTCATCTCATCTACAGATCTACCGTATTTCATCTTATTCTTTCTGTGATTGATGTGCTCTCTTTCTAGATCTAAGGAGACGTCTGCATCATGGAGGATGGCAATCATGCCACTGCGGCCATCGAGGAACCATGCGTGGAGGATGGGAGCTGCGCCATTGTGGTCATCGAAGAACTGTGCGCGGAGGATGGTGGCCACGTCGTTACGACCATCGAAGAACCGTCCGCGGAGGATGGTGGCCACGTTGTTGTGGCCATCAAAGAACCATCCGCGGAGGACGGTGGTCGCATCGCTGCGGCCATTGAAGAACCATTCGGTGGCCACGAGCCTGTAGTGAGATGGAGAAAACTTAGAGAGACCCTCAAGAATAAGTACATGGTTTATTGAATAGAGGTATCAAAATATGTAATGGAAATAAAATTATATTGTAATGAAAATTTTAGTGGAATAGAGGGGATAATTTGTGTATTGTTGTTCCTAATTAATGGAAATAAAATTATATATTTTTGCCACCTAAGTATGCCAGCATGGCATTTTTTTCTTTATCGTGGCACTCTCTATAACGCCAGATTCAATGTGTTGTGGCATATCCTCTGTCGCTCTGCGGAAGCGCTAGCTCGGCGGCTAATGTTGTGCCAAGCCAAAAAAACCGCCACGGGTCCACTTTCCCTGACACAGTTATTCCTGGTGGATTTTTTTGACACATCAGCGTAAGCGCGGTGACTAGGGTTGTGCCTCGGTGTATATAAGCACTAGGGCTCGAGCTTCAAGTTGTAGTAAAAGGAGCATACTGTAACACCCCTAGTTTTATTAGTTTGGTTATTAGGGTTTGATTGTGCATTATCATGAGCATCATGCATTTTTGCTAAATAAAAATAAATGCAAGCAATAAACATATGCAAAAACCTAAACCCTAATTTCCCCCTCTCTTTGTGAAAACCATTCAAAAGGGTTTTTGAATTTTGAAAATTATAAAGTTTGGAGACCAAACAGTCTCAAGAGCCCTATAGTGTTTTCAAAATTATTTACAAAACCCTAGTGTCTTGAATTGCTCAAAACCTAGTTCAAATGGTTTTACAATAGAAAGAGGTGAGAAAAAGAAATAGAAAAACGTTTCTGTGAAATAAAAATAGATCTAGGAGAGAACCAGGTCGACCCAGCTTCCTCTCCACTCTATCTGCCGCACGCAAACACCCAAAGCAGCCATCTCTCCCTTTATTTAGCACAACCTAACCGCGGCTCAAGTCAGCCTTATGTGGCCCAATACCCCTTCGAGGCCTCCTTTCATCGTATTCCTCCCGGAGTAGTGGATCAACTCCGTGTCCTCACTGTTGTCGTCGATCTCCTCATGATCCTCACCGCCGCCCACCGTCATCTGGAGAGGGGATAAGGACGTCCCGCATGTCTCGCCTCTACCTAGTTGTCCTCATCCTCTGCCAACTCTCTCTCACGCTCTCTCTCCTTTGTGCTCTATGTTTTTTCCCCAAAGAGAGCCTAAAACCCTAGCCTGGATAGTGCCGACCGCCGTCGCCTTTAGGGTCCTCCCTGACACAAGATGGGAGCACCTCGAGCACCGTAGAGCCTTCCTCATCCTCTACGATGAAGCACGCAAGCTGGAGCACCTCCAAATGCCGAAATTGAGCCCTTCTTCCTAAAATCCGGTCACCGCTCGTCGTCGTCCTAGTTGTCGTCTCCGAGCTCCTTCGGCTGAATTGACCCTAGAATGGTGATCCCGGTGAGCCACAGAGCATGCTAGTGCTGGCCTCCATCTCCCTCTCTCCCTAGTTCAACCTGCCAAAGCATGCCCCTACCGCCACCGCTCAGACATGGTCTCCAACGAGGTTCCGGTGACCGTTTCTTGGTTGTGCACCCACTAGTCTACTCCCCACGTCATGCTGTGTCTAACACCACCACACTCGCATCCCTGCTTTCCCTCCAACGCGATTGCCATCGACGACCTGGGAGATGCCCACCGTCACTGACGTCATTGTGAAGTCGTCAAGACGTCATCCACATGCGGTCCACTCAGTAAAACCGGGTCGGGTCCCACCTTTCACACGTGGAGGCTGAGGTGGCACTGGGTCCCATCTTTCATTCACTCGGGCTAACTATTTCCCGGTATAAAAAGGTTTTTCTATTTTCTTTTCTTTCAGAAATTGAAGAAAGATGGTAAATTCATTATGTTATTATCTGTAAATCATAAAAATGTGTATAAGATATAAAAATGTTCATAAAAATGAGATCTATCTAATAGTATAAAAATAATGCATTGTTAAGCAACTTACATGACAAGTTTAATTAGAAGAACAAACTACCCCCTCATAGGTAATTCTAGGGTTCCTCCTTTATCAGGGTTTGCAACCTTAGACCCTGTTTAAAATGTTTAATCATGCCTTAGGGGTTCATTTCAATACAATTTAACTTGACATATCATCATCCTTGCTTGAGCATTGCATCGATGCCATATGTTGATTGTTTCCCTTTCTTTTTGGTGTTTGGTTCTTCCTGGTAGAATATGATACCGAGATCGAGATTGAAGACCGAGATTAACACCATCGAAGATCGACAAAAAATACTTGACGAGCTATAATCAAGTCAAGCACAAGGCTTGCGAAGATCTGCTTTTTGGTTATCAATAGGAAAAGGCAAGCATAGCCCCACCATTATACAATCCTATGATTTCGAAAGCATTTCGATTCCTTCCATGATGCATACGATTCTACTATGGTCTTTTGTCGATAGATATAGTATCTTATCTGTTTCATTACTCCCTTTGAGTTTATATTACCTGATCCACTGCTCCTAGTATAACTAGGTTTGGCTTGTGTGCACTGCTAGAGCTTATATTTGTGTCTTGCTTAGCCATTCTTAGCTGTCAGTGTTGGTTCATCCAGATGATGTATCAGATGCAGAGAATCTATAACGATAGGAGAACATGATGAGATGAGATCAGTGGTGAAGTGAGGCAAACATGCTAAGGCTTGTATGGGGGGCCACTTGGGATGTCGTTTTTGTAGTCCCATGCTTGCCACCACTAGGAACCGAGTTCTTTCCTTTGGAACCGAGATGAGCATACAACCACACGGGCTTGGGAACCCCTCGACAAACTAACTTGCCTAGTAGATTCTATGAGTCACATAGTTCGGGCGTTCCATTCGCATATGCATATTTGGTTGTTCTTGAAGGCAGTGAAGGAGGTGCATCATAACAGGTAGGTAAGTGTGGCCGGTGTTGCTTGGGGAGGATAGAGCCCCTGATAAACCAACCTCGCCTCACATCTCTAGGGACCGGCTTCAGGATTTGACCCATTATAGCGGAACCCTCCTTAGGGTGCGACTCATGGTCTTGGTGAAAGAAAGGTAAAGGTCGTGGCCAATCACCCTCGACCGGCCCTCCAAGGAAGAGGGCTTATCTAGTGTCATTAAGAGAAGGTTGGTATGTGTGGGTAAAGTTGTACACCCCTGTAGGCTTAAATATTTTCGAAAAGCCGTGTTCACGTTTATGAACGCTTGGTGACCAAATTCTAAGATCATAGAGAACTATAACCTAATCGTAAAACTTGGCAGATCAATGTGTGCTTAAGGATGCTTCCTCATGGGTACGAGGGGGTGATCCTAGTTGAGTTGATGAGGATGTTTTGGTGGATATCAAAGATGATGATCAGTATTTTGGAGATGTCGCTCTCTTATTCCCTTTTAAAATATTCTGATTAGATCAGCTTCTTCTCCCTCCTTATTTACAAACAAAAATGGATTTATGCAAAATAACCCTACCAACCATAAGTCTTGTGGAGTACATCCTGTACTCACCCTTGCTTTGTTAATACTTTTTTGTAGCAGAGTAAGTGTTCCCCTAAAGACAAGTTCGATACAACATCGACACTGACGAGTAGCTTGGTGTTCCTGGCCGGCAGCCTGGAACCTATGGGCTAGGACATCATCGTTATGCTTTAGGCCTCTTAGGCCATTTGTTAAGTTTGCTATACTTAATAGCATAATTTGCCTTCCGCTGTTTGATGTTTGTAGTCAGTGACCTCTACTTGTAATATTTTGGTTCTTTGCTTAGTTATGAGCTTGCTGTAATAATTTTTGTATCGAAGGGTCACCGTTGTGTTACCAATTCTTCACTAGATATCCTCGAGATCTAGGTTAAGCTTATGTTAGGCTAAGGTCTGGGATTTGTTTAACCCTGATCCCGGGGGTGTCACAAGTTTTTGGTATCAGAGTCGTACCGACCATAGGAAAACCTTGATCTTGGTCGATATTGAATCTAGTGCTTGCGAAAACTACTTCAAAGATGAAAAGTATTTGCGAAAACTCTAGTATGCTTATTTTACTCCTTATCTGGTATCGCTCTAACTCTGGGTCATCTTATCTTGTGTTGACTTTGAAAAGTTTTACTTCTAGTCTTTCAAAACTTAGGTGCTGTCTGGGTATGTCGTTTCTTAGCCAGTTGACCTAGTGTCGAGTTCTCTAGAGTTGTGTGTGTTGTGTTCCTTGTTTACCCTTGCTCCTGTTCAGTTGAGAGATTTACTTTCCATCATGATCTCTCTGTCTTATGGAACCTACAATATAATGTTCCATAGTGTTCTATTCTAGGCTCTGAGGTTTCCTTTCACCTCGTGTGCCTCCTTTTTTATTTGTTTGTGTACTTCAGAAGTCGTTTCTTCTTTTGGAAGCTACCTCGTGATTGCTACCTTGCAGTGTGTGCTATGCACTCAAGTAGTAGTTACTTCTTTCTCAGGTTTAACCCTTGGACTTGAACCGAAGGTCCCGAATTGTTCTGGATTCTAGTGTTATGAATCTAGTACATGAAGCTGCCCTTCAACCCAAGATCCAATCCTTTGACCCATGCGGTTAACATTTAGGCATTACCTCAGGATGGCTAGTATTGCAATTCTAGCCTTCAAGCTCTTGGTTGTTGTCGTGATTAAATCGTGACAACGCAGGAATTACCACTAGTTATGTCAGATGTTCTTAAATAGAACCAAATAGATCATGACAAGAGTACCCCTCATGAGTTTCGTATCTATACTCGTGACTCTGCCACACCTCTCACTTCTATGCATTGGTTTTCAGAAGATCGATAATCCGTGCATTCACATCTCGAGATTCCATCCCGAGCATGTTCTTTTCCCCTTATTGTTTTCTGAACTTTGTTTACCAGTTGGTAGCCAAGTAGTAAATATGCATTGGTGACTTCCGATGCAAGATACTCTTGTGGTCCATCATGACAAACCATTTCGGGATATCAGGAGAAACAAACTCTAGTACCTTTTCATATCTAGGACCAGGTCAAAGTGTTGTAATCCAAATATTAAAATGCGTTAATTATCTTTTATCTATTCTACCTTATAATATCACACTAAGATCCATAAACCTCTTAATGAAGTGATGCTCTTACACATATTTACCCACCCTTCCTCCAAGATTTCATGCTCGGGAATGTTGCGTGTGTGTAATAATGTGGCCATCCAAGATTTTTAGCAATTCCTTTTGCTTTGAACTCTAAGGACATTTATGTCATCCTTAGTGTGATTGATTAATCCTATCACTAAGCAAAGGATGATTCTTCTACCAAGTCCGTTATTTTTGTACACCTCTTCGGTCAAAGAGTTAGGCTTGTGCCAAAGCTCTGAGACTATGTCTTATTGCCTTACCAAGCAAGTTTCCTCTCGAACTAAATGACATATCGTGGTTCATGATATTATAGATGTCTACTAGAAGTATTGCCATGTTGCCACATGACCATGTGTCAAGTTCTTGAGCAAGAAAGTTCTCTAAACTCCTCCTTTCTCCAAGGATCCGCAATGGATACCCTTGAACTAGTTGATTGAGATTAAACAATAACTTGGAGAGTTGTAAGACAAAATTTCTATCGACTTAGTTCCTTCCTATAGGGATGTATGGTTTTGCTCGTGCTGAATAAAGATAGCATTTCCTTTGTGGATATGTTATCTTCCCCTCCTTTGATTTGATTTGGGTTATCTTCAAATCCAACTCAGTTCCAAGGACTATCTTGATGATGTTGCTACTCGTGATGTTTCACTTGAGTACATCCTCATGTTCGTTGGTCTGACCAATATTTTTTCCTTGTTCATATGGCATATGAGTCCATCTTCTCGGAGTGTCTCGATAAGTTTGTTGTTGAGCCCATCGACAACATCCTTATCTTCTCCATGTTATACTAGATTCATGTGGAACATTCGGCAATAACGTTGGGAAACTTTTAAGGACCTACTTCATGTTATCTCAAAGTATGTGTTCTGGATGTTAGAAGTGATCTTCTCTGATTCACGTGCAATTATAGAAAGATGTCGCCGTGGATTCGAGTAGAATTATCTCTGTACCCTTAAGGACACAATTATATTTCATTGCAAGTACTTGATGTAGGTACAACTGTCTTTTGACAAGTTGCTAATGCATGGTTCCAGCAACCTAGCTCAGTCTTGTGGAGCTTGAAACTAAAGTCCATGTCTTGAGAACCTAGTAATTTTACCTTTGTGGTAAATGTTACATACTTTCTTTTCCGACACGCTGTGTCTGAATTATCATTTCACCTAACCAAATCTGAATCTCAAGCAGATATGATGGTTGGTGTTCTTCAAGGATTTGACACAGGTCTCTTTGTAAATCCGACATGATTGATGTAATGGTTGAAACACTTACTCGGAAGGTCTATTGTCATATTTTCTTGATTCAGCAATAACAACCACTCTTCATGAGGCTCCTTTTATGATTTATTATAGGAGTTGCGCTCATGACTTCTTTTGTCCCTGAAGTCCGGTCTTTACTTGATGTTTGGTGCTCGAACATCAAGGGGAACATTTAAAGTAGTGTTGTTAAATGTCTCTCGGTCGATACTCCAGGCCCTCTATGTTGGCAATCGTTTGTTGAGCCAAGTAACTGAAGTCTGAGAACAGAGTTTCTTTTTCTCGTGTCATCAAGAATCTTGTTACTTATTCATCCGGTGGTGTAAAGTGATATCACGATCTTTGGCAAAGATTTTAATAATCCTGTATGAATAAAAAGTTTCCTTCATTTCTTGATCGTGTTCAAAGAGCGAAGATGATTAAGGTAATCAGAAGTTCCTCTTGTTACATGTTCCCTGCGACTCTTACGAGTCCTCGCCATAGAACAACCTTCTATCTTAACCTTCTGTTGAATGAAAGAGTGACCCTTCTATTTCAAAGGTAGTTCAATAGCTTGGTTATTCATATCTCTATATCCCTAGAAGCTTTACTTAAGCCGTCTAGTAGAGTTTCATCTCTCGAAGTCTATGGTCATGATCTTTCTGTTGTAAGCTTTCTTTCTCTAGAAGTTTTAACTCTTCTGTAAGATCCATGGTCTCAATTCTTATGAAGACCAACTATCTAACAACTTGAAACCTACCTCCTTTTGTTTCCTTTGTTACCTTGTCGTGTTTCATGTCCTCATGTCAGAGTCGTTTCTGAACAATCCTTCATGAGTTGACTATGAGATACTCTATGTGTTGCTAGGTGTGTTCCCTCTTATCCTTAGAAGTGACCTTGTTTCCTTCTCTCTTCCTACCTTAGGAATCTCACGTAAGGGGGATAGATCTATAACACCCCTAGTTTTATTAGTTAGGTAATTAGCGTTTGCTTGTGCATTATTGTGAGCATCATGTTTTTTTGCTAAATAAAAATGAATGCAAACAATAAACATATGCAAAACCATAAATCCTAATTTTCCCTTCTCTATCTGAAATCCATTCAAAAGGTTTTCAAATTTTTAAAATTTATAAAATTTTGGACACCGAACAGTCTTAGGGCCCCTATAGTGTTTTCAAAATTATTTACAAAACCCTAGTGTCTTGAATTTCTCAAAACCTACTTCAAATGGTTTTACAATGGAGACGAGTGAGAAAAGGAAATAGAAAAGCATTTCTATGAAATAAAATAGATCCAGGAGAGAACTAGGCCGACCCAACTTCCTCTCCACTCTATCTACCGCACACGCATGCCCGAAGTAGCCCTCTCTCCTTTTTTTTAGCGCAACCCAAGTTAGCCCGATGCATCCCAATACCCCTTCATGGCCTCCTTTCGTCATCTTCCTCCTGGAGGAGTGGAGCAGCTCTGTGTCCTCACCATTGTCATCGATCTTGTCGTGATCCTCGTCATAGCCCGCCATCATCTTGAGAGGGGATAAGGCTGCCCGCACATCTCGCCTCTACCCAGTCATCCTCATCCTCTCCTAACTCTCTCTCAGGCTCTCTATCTTCTCCATGCTATCAGTTTCCCCCCGAAGAGAGCCTGAAACCCTAACCAGGACAGTGCCAACCATCGTCCCTGTTAGGGGCCTCCCCGACATATGATGGGAGCGCCTCGATCATCGTAGAGCCTTCCTCATCCTCTCTGATGAACCATGCAAGCTAGATCACCTCCAAATGCCGGAATTGATCCCTCCTTCCTGAAGTCCGGCCACCGCTCGCCGTCATCCTAGTTGTTGCCTCCGAGATCCTCCTACCGAATTGACCCTAGAATCGTGATCCCGGTGAGCCACATAGCATGCTAGTGCTCGCCTTCATCTCCTCTCTCCCTGGTTCAACCTGCCAACGCACACCCCTACCACCACTGCTCAGACATGGTCTTCGGCGAGGTTCTGGTGACCATTTCTTGGCTGCGCACCCACTAGTATACTCCCCGCGTCACGCTGCGTCTAACACAACCACACCCGCATCCCTGCTCGCCCTCCAACGTCGTTGCCGTGGATGACCTAGGAGATGCCCATTGTTGCTGACATCATCGTGAAGTCGTCAAGACATCATCCACGCACGCTCCACTCGGTCAAACCAGGCTAGGTCCCACCTTTCACACATGGAGGCTAAGGTGGCACTGAGTCCCATCTGTCATTCACTGTGGCTAGCTGTTGCCCGGTATAAAAAGGTTTTTCTATTTTCTTTTATTTCAGAAATTGAAGAAATATGGTAAATTCATTATCTTATTATCTATAAATCAGAAAATGTGTATAATATATCAAAATGTTTAGAAAAATGAGATCTATCTAATAGTATAAAAATCATGCATTGTTAAGCAACTTACATGACAAGTTTAGTTAGAAGAACAAACTACCCCCTCAGAAGTGATTCCGGGGTTCCTCCTTTATCAAGGTTTACAACCTCGGACCCTGTTTAAAATGTTTAATCATGCCTTAGGAGTTCATTACAATACAATTTAACTTAACATATCATCATGCTTGCTTGAGAATTGCATCGATGCCATGTGTTGATTGTTTCCCATTCTTTTTGGTGTTTGGTTCTTCCCGATAGAATATGATACTGAGATCGAGATTGAAGACCGAGATTAACACCATCGAAGACCGACGAACAATACTTGACCAACTATAATCAAGTCAAGAACAAGGCTTCCAAAGATCTGCTTTTTGGTTATCAATAGGAAAAGGAAAGCATAGTTCCACCATTATACAATCCTATGATTTTGAAAGCATTTCAATTCCTATCAGGATGCAGACGATTCTAATGTGGTCTTTTATCGATAAGTTAAAGATATAGTATCCTATCTGTTGCATTACTCACTTTGAGTTTATATTACCTGATCTGCTGCTCCTAGAATAACTAGGTTTGGCTTGTGTGCAGTGCTAGAGCTTATATTTGTGTCTTGCTTAGCTGTATGTGCTGGTTCATGCAGATGATGTATCAGATGTAGAGAATCTAGAATGACAGGAGACGTGATGACATGTGATCAGTGGTGAAGTGAGGTAAACATGCTAAGGCTTGTATGGGAGGCCACGACGGGATGTGGTTTTTGTAGTCCCATGCTCGCCACCACTAGGAACTGAGTTCTTGCCTTTGGAACCGAGATGAGCATATAACCACACGGGGCTTCGGAACCCCTCGACTAACTAACTTTCCTAGTAGATTCCATGAGTCACATAGTTCGGGCACTCCATTCGACATATGCATATTTGGTTGTTCTTGAAGGCGGTGAAGGAGGTGTATCATAATAGGTAAGTAAGCATGGCCAGGGTTGCTTGGGGTGGATAGAGCCCCTAATAAACCAATCTCGCCTCACATCTCTAGGGACCGGCTTGGGATTTGACCCGTTACGGCAGAACCCTCCTTAGGGCTTGACTCATGGTATCAGTGAAAACAAGGTAAATGTCATGGCTGATGTCTACGCACTTCTATTCTTATAGACAGTTGTTGGGCCTCCAAGTGCAGAGGTTTGTAGAACAGCAGCAAGTTTCCCTTAAGTGGATTACCCAAGGTTTATCGAACTCAGGGAGGAAGTGGTCAAAGGTATCCCCTCTCAAGCAACCCTGCAATCAAGATACAAGAAGTCTCTTGTGTCCCCAACACAACCAATACACTTGTCAGGTATATAGGTGCACTAGTTCGGCGAAGAGATAGTGAAATACAAGTGGTATAGATAATTATAAGTGGTAACGGTGATAGAAAATAGCTTGATGGCATGGAAAAGACTAAAGTAAAACTGAAATAAAGATAGAAGCAAGCAAACATGTAATAGATCTAATAGAAAACAGTGTTTTAGTGCTTAGAAACAAGGCCTAGGGATCATACTTTCACTAGTGAACACTCTAATATAAATATATTCTTCTTTATGATACTACACTGAACTACTCTCTGGTTGGACACTCTAATCCATGGTAGGGCTATAACAGCACACCTCAAAGTAGGACTTTCCCCTCTAGATAACCCCACACTGTCACCTTGAGTACTAGACGAGTCCAACAAACACCACAATTTCATAGAAACATCCAAATCCAAATATAACTCATAACAAGTATTTGAAATCTCTAGCCTAAGTGCCACCATGGTGTGCACACTATCAACTTCACACACATGAGGAGAGCAGAGATCTATTAAAGCACTTGAGTAGCAAGGTAGACCTATAGATTACAAGCTCATGATCTCAATAAGATCATGCATAGAGAGAGAGATGAACACATAGCTACCAGTAGAACCCTTAGCCTCGAGAGAGAACTAATCCCTCCTCATCATGGGAATCAACAATGGTGATGGAG
The DNA here is from genome assembly GCA_023614405.1 of Avena insularis. Classification (NCBI taxonomy): domain Eukaryota; kingdom Viridiplantae; phylum Streptophyta; class Magnoliopsida; order Poales; family Poaceae; genus Avena; species Avena insularis. The sequence goes on from CM042690.1 coordinate 150,592,063, forward strand.
ATGGCGGTGGAGATCGATAGATATGGCTCTGGGGGCACTTCCCTGTCCCGGCAGGGTGCCGAAACAGAGACTTTCTGTCCCCTGAATCTCCCCTTCGGTGGCGGCGGCGCTGCGGAACTTTTCGTGGCTGGAGGCTTGATGATTTAGGGTTTATGCATCGGGAGGCTTCTTATAGGCGAAGAGGCAAGGTCGGTGGGCGGCCAGGGGGCCCACACCACCTGGTGGCGCGGCCAGGGCTAGCCCATGCCACCACATGGTGTGGCCACTCTGTGGCCCATCTCCGTCTCGTCTTTTGGCTTTGTGGGTCTTCCGGTAAAATATCGACTTTGGCTTTTGTCCGGTCCAATTCCAAGAATATTGATTTTCTGACTTTCCTGGAACCAAAAACAGCAGAAAACAGGCAACTGGCACTGTGGCATCTTGTTAATAGGTTAGTCTAGGAAAGTGTATAAAAAGTACTCCAAAGTTGGAACAAAACATAAGAAAGTAGATAAAACCAAGCATGGAACATCAAAAATTATGGATACGTTAGCAATGTATCAGTGGCCAACCACCCTCTGTCGGCCGTCCAAAGAAGAGGACTTATCTAGTGGCATTAAGAAAAGGTTGGTACGTGTGGGTAAAGTTGTACACCCCTCCAGGATTAAATCTTTTCGAAAAGTCGTGTTCACAGTTATGAATGCTTGGTGACACTAGTAGAAAAATTGCCTTTCGTTTAGAGCAGCTAGAGCTTTTGTCCCGGTTTCGCCATTTACCAGGACTAATGCTCACATTTGTCCCGGTTCGAGCGGGCCGAGCGTCACACGGGAGCCAAGGGCATTCATTCCGGTTCGTAAGGGAGCATTCGTCCCGGTTTGTAACACAAACCGGGACTAAAGGTATTGCGTCTGACACGTGGCCTGCTGCATACCTGATTAGTGGTTAAGTGAGGTAAACGTGCTAAGGCTTGTATGGGAGGCCACAATGGGATGTGGTTTTTGTAGTCCCATGATCGCCACCACTAGGAACCGAGTTCTTGACTTTGTAACCAAGATGAGCATATAACCACACGGGGCTTCGGAACCCCTCGACTAACTAACTTTCCTAGTAGATTCCATGAGTCACATAGTTCGGGCATTCCATTCGACATATGCATATTTGGTTATTCTTGAAGCCGGTGAAGGAGGTGTATCATAACAGGTAAGTAAGCATGGTTGGGGTTGCTTGGGGTGGATAGAGCCCCTGATAAACCAATCTTGCCTCACATCTCTAGGGACCGGCTTGGGATTTGACCCGTTACGGCGGAACCCTCCTTAGGGCTTGACTCATGGTCTCGGTGAAAGCAAGGTAAATATCGTGGCCACCACCCTCTGTCAGCCCTCCAAAGAAGAGGGCTTATCTAGTGGCATTAAGAGAAGGTTGGTACATGTTGGTAAAGTTGTACACCCCTCCAGATTAAATCTTTTCGAAAAGCCGTGTTCACAGTTATGAACGCTTGGTGACACTAGTAGAAAAATTTCCTTTCATTCAGAGTAGCCCAGAGCTTTTGTCCCGGTTCCGCCATGTACCAGACTAATGCTCACATTTGTCCCGATTCGAGCGGCCCGAGCGTCGCACGGGAGCCGAGGGCATTCGTTATGGTTCGTAAGGGAGCATTCGTCCCAGTTTGTAACACAAACAGGGACTAAAGGTATTGTGTCTGACACATGGCCTGCCGCATACCTTTAGTCCCAGTTTGTGTTACAAACCAGGACGAATAGTCCACCTATAAATACGATGCCCCAACAACCCTCCCCTCTGTTTTTTCTATGCACATGAGGTGTTCGATGAAATGCCTGAGAGAATGATGCACTTGATTTCACACAAAAAAAATGATATGAGGTGCTCGAGCCATACTGAACCTTTCTCCTCTTTATTTTCCTCCTCGATCGAGGTGAGTATCCTTTCATCTGTCATTGGTACAATGCATGTGTCGATGTAAAGTGGCCATTTCACTATTCATTATGTCCTGTAATGGGTTTTTGATAAACTTAATTATATGATGCAGATAAACCGGCGGGGATGGATGTATGGTGACCGACGTGAATCCAAGTACATTAAAGGCGTGGATAAATTTATCTATGTGGCTAAGGCAAACAAAGAGAATGGTTTTATGTGTTGTCCATGTGTTCAATGTCAGAACATTAAGGAGTACTCTTCCTTGAAAATCATTCGCGGCCACCTGGTTTGGAGAGGTTTCATGCCCAGCTATAATTGATGGACCAAGCACGAAGAAAGAGGGGTTATGATGGAAGACAATGAAGAAGAAGAGGATGATGACAACTATCATATGTTCCCTGAATACGATGATACTGCAATGGGAGAAAATGAAGAAGAAGAAGGTGAAGAACAAGCATCAGATGAGCCTGCTGATGATCTTGGTCGGGTCATTTTCTGATGCCAAGCAAGACTGTGAAATAGAAAAGGATACGTTGAAGTTGGAGGGCATGTTAGAGGATCACAAAAAATTGTTGTACCCAAATTGCAAAGATGGCAGCACAAAGCTCGGTACCACACTGGAATTGCTAAAACGGAAGGCGGAGACTGGTTTATTTGACAAGGGATTTGAGAAGTTATTGAAAATAATGAAGCTGAAGGTTTCAAAGGATAATGAATTGGCCGAGAGTACATATGAAGCAATGAAGACTCTTTGCCCTCTAGGATTAGATGTGTAGAAGACACATGCATCCATTAATGATTGCATCCTCTACCGCGGTGAGGAGTATGAGAATTTAGATAAATGCCCGGTATGCACTACACTGCGGTATAAGATCAGACGAGATGAACCTGGTGATGTTGAGGGTGATGATGAGCCCCCCCAGGAAGAGGGTTCCTGCTAAGGTTATGTGGTATGCTCCTATAATACCACGGTTGAAACGTCTTTTCAGAAACAAAGATCATGCCAGGTTGTTGCAATGGCACAAAGAAGACCGTAAGAAAGACAGGAAGTTGAGACACCCCGCTGATGGTTCGTAGTGGAGAAAAATCGAGAGAGACTTCCCGTACTTTACAGGTGACACAAGGAACTTATGGTTTGGTCTTAGTACAGATGGCATCAATCCTTTTGTGGAGCAGAGCTATAGTCACAACACCTGGCCTGTGACTCTATGTATCTACAACCTTCCTCCTTTGGTCTTAGTTCATTATGATGCTAGTGGTCATCCAAGTCCCGAAGCAACCCAGCAATGACATTGATGTTTACTTAATGGCATTAGTTGAAGAACTCTTACAGTTGTGGGGAAAACCAGGTGTACGTGTGTGGAATGAGCACAAACAGGAGACATTTGACCTATGCGCATTGCTTTTCGTAACCATCAATGATTGGCCTGCTCTTAGTAACCTTTTAGGACAGACAAACAAGGGATACAAGGCATGCACACACTGTTTAGATGAGACTGAAGATACATATTTTCATAAATGCAAGAAGGTTGTGTACCTAGGGAATCATCGATTTATTCTGACCAATCATCCCTTAAGAAAGAAAGGCAAGCATTTTAAAGGTGAGGCAGAAAACCGAAGAAGACTGACCTCCCTACTAGTGATGATGTATTTGGTATGGTCAAGGGAATAGAAGTAATCTTTGGAAAGGGTCCCGACGGTCAATCTGTTCTGAACGACGTCGCTACCGGACACACGCCCATGTGGAAGAAGAAATCTATATTTTGGGAGCTACCCTATTGGAAAATCCTACGTGTCCGCTCTTTAATCGACGTGATGCATGTGACGAAGAATCTTTGTGTGAACCTGCTAGGATTCCTGGGCGTGTATGGGAAGAAAAAAGATACACCAGAAGCACGGGAGGACCAGCAACGTATGAAAGACCCAGAGAACATACATCCATAGAACAAGACAGGTAAAGGGTGTCACTTAAGTCCTGCCAGATATGCTCTTACCAAAGAAGAGAAGGAAATCTTTTTTGAAGTCCTTTATAGTATCAAGGTGTCGTCTGGCTTCTCGTCTAATATAAACGGGATAATAAATATGGTAGAGAAAAAATTCCAAAACCTGAAGTCTCATGACTGTCACGTGATTACGATGTAGTTGCTTCCGGTTGCATTGAGGGGGCTTCTACCAGAAAATGTTCGAGTACCCATTGTGAAGCTATGTGCATTCCTTAATGCAATATCTCAGAAGGTAATCAATCAAGATATTCTGACAAGGTTACAGAAGGATGTGGTCCAATGTCTTGGTAGTTTTGAGTTGGGTTCCCACCATCCTTCTTCAATATTATGACGCATATCCTAGTCCACCTAGTGAAGACTGCAAGTGCACAGATTGTTTGTAGCTAGTTTCGAAATAAAGATATTGATCTCACATGGAGCAGTAGGCAAAAGACTAAAATGCTTTTAACTAAAACTAAACAAAGTACTTAAGGAATAAATTTAAGATGCAAGAATAGTAGAGTTGTTTTTGGGTTTTTGGTTGAACAAGGAAATTTTAGAGTAAAGTAAAACTTAATGCAGTAAGTAAGAATCGTGTGTGTAAAAGAACTTAGAACTGCAATAGGAAAAAGGCGTTCTCAGGGAGTGGTGGATACACCGCTAGAAATTTAGACTAAGCAATCAAGATTATTATAACGAATATTCTCATGACATGTATGTATGTGGGAGGAGCTCCATATATGGACAAATAGGCAGCAACCACTACTCACATCATCGTTCATAACCACAACTGACAGATAAACGACATCAATCGTATTATCCTGCTATTAAGGGATTTCTCCCATGGCATGGACATGGCTTTATGAGTTCTCCTTGATTCCCCAAGTTAGTACGTAAAGAATGACAATAGCTTTATAGTCAAAGTAAGTGCTATCATCCCTCTGTCTACTAACAAGTAATCCCCTTCATCAAGTCCTCGTAGGAGGCAAATATTAAGGAGGTGCACATCTCCCAACATCAAGATGAAGACAATTAACGCATACACATAATGATGTATAACATAATAATCTCTATCTCATCTCAATCATATGCTAGGGTTTCTCCATCTCCCCAAGAACTAGAGATCTACTCAGACATGGAGGCAATCAACATCATGGCAATGGTAATGGAAACAATCATAGATGAATAGTACTTGTATAAATCCACAACGAGTATATAAATTACAACAAGATCTAGATGGATGAGATGGGATGGATGGAGATGGTGATGGTGCGGCGGTTGATGAAGATGGAGATCGATGCCTTGGCCTCCCAGATCTAAGTAGGGCGAAGATGGATCCCTTGGGTAAGTTTCCCCTATAGATGCCTTTCGGGGGTGAGGTTTTTGCGATTTCTGGTTGATCTGTATGTCGTCTCCCCGATCCAGTTGCATGGGGTGAAACTATATGAAGAGGCTGAGGCGGCGCCAACTATACGACTAGAACTATACGGCCGGAAAAAGTATAACCAGTCGTATAGTTGGTCGTTGAACCATATGTATGCCTCGACTGCTTCGGGTTTTCTTCTGGTATTATTGATATTTCCCAAATGAGTGATCTACGTTGTTTTTGACTCCTTTTATCCCCAATACAACTTATCTAAGAATTGTGTCCATTGTATCCATCATCTATCCTGATCCTGGTGAAAACAGACATAAAGTGTGCACGGGAGCACCGTAAAATACCAAGATCCTACATCTACATTGCAAAATAATAATATAAAACATGATGCAAATATGCACTCATCAACTTCCCCAAGCTTAGACTCTTGCTCGTCCCAAGCAAGTTTAGCTTAATGGATGTGATCCTTATATTCATGAAGCTGAGTCGATAAAATAAATGATGCAGTTACAACATGTGTTTATCATATATGATACAGGAATACGTTCATGAATAGTACCTTACTCGAACCATCCGAATAATATTAGTAGGCTTCCACACCTTAGTGATCAGTAGTTCACAAAAGATGAACATCAACATGATGTAAAAGTATTTGGTTCGACTGAATGAGTCAGCAAGGTAGTCCCAAGTGTTTTAGGTTTAACATATTCACTAGGGATTCAAAATATCAAAACGCCTCTTTGTCATACCAGAATATAGTGGTGTATGCATATTTTCTCTTTGCACATTCGCTATTTTTTCTTCTTCTTCTTTTTCTCTTTTTTCTTTATATATGCTCACACTTTTGTTTAAGTGTTGTGCAAAGGAGCTAGCCATACATAAAACTTCATGTAGGAATTCAAAGTTTTAATGATCTCAATTATCAAATTCCAATTGTATATGAAGCATTTTTATGTATTGAAGATTCTACCTCGACTTGTTCTCACTCTATTTTGATAACACTTTTATTTTCCTTTGTTCAAGGTTTCTGTATAGATAATTTTCTTTGTAAATCAAACCGTATACTTACAACATGTTGATCAAATTATCTTTATATGTCCCATTAATACCAATGGTGTGGAAGACTACTATTTCTATCATCAAGTGCAAGTAAAATTATACTCAAGCCATTCATATATCTAATATGACAAGCACAAACTCAATAATGCTCCATATATAATAATAAACTCAAAATTTCATAAAAGGGATCGACTATTCCTGAAGGGAATTCTAATGATGCAAACTTTATTTCTAAATTCGAACTAATGCAAAACTAAAATAGTAATATAGAACTTATAAGATAGATTACAAGGGCTTAAAGATCTCCCCAAGCTTGGAATCAAGCCAGGCGGGATCAAATAACTCCTTGTTGGTACCTATTCCTCCTTCTAGGTAGGAAGAACATTGCCCTCCTCTTTTATGTTTCCATCTTTGACTATGCTTGCAAAGTGGATGCTGAGCTCAGCCATGTCTTATTGAAGCTTCATCATTCTCTTCTTGAGGATTTTCTTCTCATCTTTCAACTCAAAAACAGTTTTGACTAAGAAACCAACTCTACCATCGATGTCATCGACCTTTTTCTCAAGGTCTTTGCTCATCATCCAGTAGGAGTCAATCCCTTCTCCAATTGTTTCAACACATGCCTTCGAAGCCTTTTCCAACTCATAGACCTTATCATGAATCTCATCTTGCTGCACCTTCTTAGGTTTAAGAGGGGATGGACCAAGAGGAGGTTTATAATAGGATCCTATGTTGTGACGATAGGGATTAGGGAGATACTCATCCTTGTTCTTTCCCCGCTCAGCTTGACTCATCATCTCCATCCGTTGCGGGAACATGTACTCCCAATTTGGGAGAGGCTTGATCTCCAGGCTGGATGGTGATGGTGATATTTTAGGTTCTACTTCTTCGATCCTCTTCATAGGCTTCTCTTCCTTCTTCTTCCAGATCTTGTTGACATGGAAGGGCTGCATGGCTTTGTTGCACGGGTGTTGTTAAAGGGCTTGTATAGGGATGGCGAGGATTTTTTGAGGCTGGAGGCTGTGGCGCTGTGAAAACTTAATGAAAAAGTTTAGATGCGATCAACTTTAAACGGACAGGTTAAAAACCCTAGCCGCCGTTCGTAACGAGCAACTATACGGGGGATGCCCGTATAGGTCCCGCCATATAGTTGCGGACCGACCATAGAGTTTCTCCTACGGTGGAACCAACTATACGGCCAGGTCTATACGGGCGGGAATTTTTATTCCCGCCGTATAGTTTATCGTTAAACTCTCTGTATTCCGAATAAAAATTTTGGACATGGGTTGATATCTATATGACCGCAACTATACGGGCGGAATTTTTATTCATGCCGTATATTTGGTCGTTAAACTATCAGTACTCAGGAAATAGTTTTGTCAAAGGCATCAATATCTATACGATGGCAACTATACGGGCAGAATTTTCATTCCTACCATATAGTTGGTTGTTAAACTATCAGTACCTTTCGTAGACGGAAGGAGTGATGTCGAACCAACTATATGACCGCAGCTATACGGCCAGAAATTTTATTCTGGCCGTATAGTTGGCTGTTAAACCCTCTGTGTCCACCAAAAAAATTCTGCTTCTCCAAGGATTCTTTATTAATCTAAAACTTAACGAAATATCAAGTTTCATCAAGAAAATAACAGCTTAAATTTTTGACCAATTTTTGCATTATCCATCTTCCCTTGAGCATCAAATGTTCCTTATTTAACACAAGATCATAAAAACTTTAAAACTTACTCAAGCCTTTACCTTGCATGGGTTGCCTCCCATGAAGCGCTCTTTTATGGTCAATAGCTTGACCGTAGTGTTTCTTATTTCGTCTAGAGTCCATTTTTCTTGAAGTTGCCATCCCTTGCATATTTTTCCTCAATCAACTCTTCTGGGGTGATCACTTCTACAATGACTGCACTTATATCTTCTTTTACTCAATAATGCTTCAAGCGTTGTCCATTTACCACCCATGCAAGAGAGGGTGTTTTCCCCTGGAGCTTCATTGCTCCCGATAAATAAGCTTCTTCAACTATATATGGGCCTTCCCACTTTGATTTGAGCTTCCCTAGAAACAACTTAAGATGAGAATTATAGAGCAACACTTTGTCTCCACTTTTAAAGGTCTTATTCTCTATTTTTCTATCATGCCATCTTTTCACTTTTTCGTTAAACAACCTGGGATTTTCATAGGCCTCACTTCTAAACTCATCTAAAGCATGAATATCTAATAGACGCTTTACTCCTGCTGCTTTAAGATCATAATTTAGGTTCTTGATTGCCCAAAAAGCTTTGTGTTCCAATTCTAAAGGTAAACGGCATGCCTTACCGTAGACCATCTTATAAGGTGTCATATCCGTTGGATTTTTAAACACAGTACGGTATGCCCATAGAGTGTCATTTAACTTGTATGACCAATCTTTCCTTGATTTGTCCACCGTCTTCTCGAGTATGGTCTTTAACTCTCTATTAGAGAGTTCTACTTGACCGCTTGTTTGAGGATGATATGGTGAAGCAACGCAGTGAGTTACTCCATATTTGCTGAGGATTTTCCTGAAAGTCCCTTTCATAAAATGAGAACCACCGTCAGTGATTAAAAATCTAGGAACTCCAAACCTGGGGAATATGATATCCCTGATCATCTTCACTGAGGTAGCTGCATCTCCATGACTTTTTGGAATAGCTTCAACCCATTTAGTAACATAATCAACAACAACAAGAATATGAGTATAACCATTTGATTCTATAAAAGGTCCCATGTAATCCATTCCCCATACATCAAAGGGTTCTATTATGAGAGTATAATTCATTGCCATTTATTGTCTCCTACCTATATTACCTCTTCTTTGACAAGCATCGCAGTATTCCACATACCTGTGTGCGTCCTTGAGCAAGGTGGGCCAATAGAATCCGCATTGAAGTACCTTCACTGCAGTTCGCTAACCTACATGATTTCCTCCATACGGACTGTCATGACAAGCTTTCAATATTGCATTCATTTCATGATTAGGAACACACTTCCGAATCATTCTGCTAGGTCCATGACGATATAGATATGGATCATCCCAAAAGTAATATTTAAGATCATTCAAGAATTTCATTCTTTGATTTCTTGTCATACCAGGAGGTAAAATTTTTGTTGCAAGATAATTAGCATAATCTGCATACCATGGATCAGCAACTTCAACATTTGCTAAATATTCTCCTGGAAATGATCCATTTATAGGTACGGGGTGATACGTTGCAAACATATCTATAATTTTTGATGTTCCATGCTTGGTTTTTATCTACTTTCTTATGTTTTGCCCACACTTTGGAGTATTTTTATACACTTTCTTGGACTAACCTATTAACAAGATGCCACAGTGCCAGCTGCCTGTTTTCTGCTGTTTTTGGTTCCAGGAAAGTCAGAAAATGAATATTCTCGGAATTGGACGGGACAAAAGCCAAAGTCAGTTTTTCACCGAGGGGGAAACGGAGCAGAATACGAGACGGAGAGGGGCCAGAGGGCCACCACAGCACCTGGCCACGTGGCCAGGCCTGGCCCGTGCCAGGGGGTGGTGTGGCCGCCTAGGGAACCCCCTCGGCCTCCCCTTTCGCCTATAAGATGCCTCCGATACAGAAACCCTAAGTACCCGACCAAAATTCCACGAAAGAGTCTGTAGCCGCCGTCATCTCCATCCTTAGATCGGGAGGGATTTGAAGCTCTTCACGGCACCCTGTCGGAGGGGAGAATTCACCCTGGAGGCCTTCTTCATCACCATGCAAGCCTCCGGTGTGATGCGTGAGTAGTTCATCCTTGGACTACGGGTCCATGTAGTAGCTAGATGGTTGGTTCTTATCCTTTGTGCTACCATGTCTAGATCTTGTGAGCTCCGTTCTTGATCAAGATCATCTATTTGTAATCCTACATGTTGTGTTTGCGGGGATTTGATGGATATTGAGATGCTATTTCAGATTGACTATTGATTCTATCATGTCTTTATTATTTGTGATCTTGCATGCCCTCCGTTGTTAGTAGATATCTTGGCCGAGTAGATGCTAGCAACTCCAAGAGGGAGTATTTATGCTCGATAGTGGGTTCATGCCTCTAGTAATCTGGGGAAGTGACAGAAATCTCTAAGGTACTAGATGTGATGTTGCTACTAGGGAGAAAACAACAATCCTTTGTTCATAGAACAATTGTATTGTTTACTTTACACGCAATGCGTAATGCAATTATATGTTGCTTGCAACTTAATACTGGAGGGGGTTCGGATGATAACCTAAAGGTGGATTATTAGTCATAGATGTAGTTGGATTACGATCTATGTATAATGTTGTAATGCCCAATCAAATCTCATAGGAGTCAAGATGATTAGTATATGTATGTATGCTTTCTCGATGTTTGTCAATTGCCCCGCTGTAATTTGTTCACCCAACATGTCATCTATCTTAAGGAGAACCATCACTAGTGAACTATGGACCCTGATCCTTTGTTTTACCATCAATATACAACTGTTTACTGCTTTCTATTTACTTTCTGCAAGCTTTTACTTTCTTCCACACAATACGTTTAATCCTTTGTTTTCAGCAAACTGGTGAAATTGATAACCTCACTGTAAGTTGGGGGCAAAGTTTTGTGGTTGTGTTGTGTAGGATTCCAAGTTAGCAACAACACCTTGGAGGTGTTTCCTTGCTCCTACTGGTTTGATAACCTTGGTTTCATAACTAAGGGAAACTTGCTGCTGTTCTCATCATACCTTCCTCTTGGGGTTCCCCAATGAGCTCGAGATATCTTGGGCCATCAAGCTCTTTTCTGGCGCCGTTGCTCGGGAGTCAAGGACATCTTCACAAGGGGAGTCCCTCATAACCAATCTCTTTACTTTGTTATTTTTGTTTTGCTTGGTTTATTTTTGCTTTGTTTGCTTGTTTCTTTATCAAAACACAAAAAAATAGTTGTACTAAGTTTGCTTTCTTTATTAAAAACGCAAAAACATGACTACTCTTGAAAATACTAAGTTGTGTGACTTCACTAGTACCAACAAAAATGATTTCATGTGCACACATATTGCTCCACCTGTTCCTGAAGCTACTTTCTTTGAAATTAAACCTGCTTTACTCAATCTTGTTATGAGAGAACAATTTTCTGGTATTGGTAATGAATATGTTGTTGCTCATCTAAATAACTTTGTTGAACCTGTTGAGATGCAAAAGCATAGGGATATAGATGGGGATATTATTAAGCTTAAATTGTTTCCTTTCTCTTTGAGAGGAAAAGCTAAAGAATGGTTGCAATCCCTAACTAGGAATAGTATTGACTCTTGGACTAAATGCAAAGATGCTTTCATTGGAAAATACTATCCTCCTGCTAAGATTATATCTATGAGAAGTGAAATAATGAAGTTTAAACAATCTGATGATGAACATGTTGCTCAAGCTTGGGAAAGAATGAAATCTTTGGTAAAGAATTGTCCCACTCATGGACTAACTGCTTGGATGATTATCCAAACCTTTTATGCAGGATTGAACTATTCTTCAAGAAATCTACTGGATTCTGCTGCTGGAGGTACCTTTATGACCATTACTTTGGGTGCTACAACAAAGCTTCTGGATAATATGATGGTTAACTATTCTGAATGGCACACTGAGAGAGCTCCACAAGGTAAGAAGGTAAATTCTGTTGAAGAAACCTCCTCCTTGAGTGATAAAATTGATGTTATTATGTCTATGCTTGTTAATGGGAAAGCTCATATGGATCCAAATCATGTTCCCTTAGCCTCTTTGGTTGCTCAAGAAGAGCAAGTTGATGTGAACTTTATAAGAAATAATAATTTTAGCAACAATGCCTACAGGAATAATTTTGGTAATAATAACTATAGGCCATATCCTCCCAATAATGGTAATGCTTATGGAAATTCCTACAACAATAATAGGAGTGCTCCCTCTGAACTTGAAGTTATGCTTAAAGATTTTATTAGTAAACAAACTGCTTTCAATAAAACTATTGAGGAAAACTCTCTTTTGCTAAAAGAAATATAGCATCATTGGCTGAAGCACAGTCTTCTTTGAATAAAATGGCTACTAAACCTGAAACTATTGATAATGTCTTTGCTGCTACTAATGCCATACAAGTTAGAATTGATGAAAATGTTAGACTATTAGCTGAATTGCATGCTAAGTGGGAAAGAGAAGATGAAATTGCTAGAAACATTAGTGTTTCCACTATCACTACCACTAGTGCTAAAGCTAACAATAGCTCTACTACTTTAGATGATAATTATGATTTTGATCTTGATGGTTGCAATATCTCTGAAGTTATTAAGTTCCTACAAAATCTTGCTAAAAGTACTAATGCTAGTGCTATGAATATGGCCTTTACAAAACACATTATTGATGCTCTCATAAAAATTAAAGAAGAAAAGATGAAACATAAAGCTTCTATTCCTATGAAACTAGAAGATGGTTGGGAACCCATCATTAATATGGAAGTGAATGATTTTGATTTCAAGGCTTTATGTGATCTTGATAGTAGTGTTTCTATTATGCCTAGAAAGATTTATGATATGCTTGATTTGCCACCATTGGAAGATTGTTATTTGAATGTCCCACTTGATGATAATGTTAAAAAGAAACTCATGGTGAGTATTAATGATGTTCTTATTATGGTTAACAATGCCTATGTCTCCGTTGATTTCTATGTTTTGGATGTTGAATGCAATGCTTCTTGTCCTATTACTTTGGGAAGAACTTTTCTTAGAACCGTTGGTGCCATTATTGATATGAAAGAAGGCACCATTAAATATCAACTCTCACTCAAGAAAGGTATAGAACACTTCCCTAAGAAGAGAGAGAAGATTCCTTTTGCCTCTCCTATGAAAACAAAATTTTCTCTTAATGCTTCTTCATTTGAGAACACTTGATTCTTTTTCTTGCTTCTTATGCCTAACTTAAAGGCGTTAAAGAAAAGTACTTATTGGGAGATAACCCAAAAGTTTTAGAGCCTATTTGGTTGCACTTTTGGCTGTGGCTTTCCGGGCTTATAAGAAAAAGACCAACCAAACACATACTCCACCGAACGCGCTTTTGACTAAAAGCCACCGCAAATCACCTTCCTGGCAAAGCACGCTGAGAGGTGCTTTTCCTGCGTTCGCTGATGGGTTTGTAGCATGGAAAACAAAAAATTTCTACCGCAAGAACGGACAAAACCTAGATCTAATCTAGATAAAAGCCAAGATCTAATCTATTAGACATGTGCAACGAGATAGCTCTGTACTAACCCTTGTAGACCCAAAAGCGTTACGAGATCGGATCTCGTGGTTGATGTAGTCGATCACTTGCCGATCTCAAGATCGAGTAGACGATCCTTCCGGCGCCGCGTTCCGGCAGCGCTTCCGCAGTCGGTCACACGTGCGGAGTCGAAGCAGACCTTCCTATCCCCGTTCCAGCGAGCAACAGAGGTAGTAGATCTCTCCACGGAATCCAGCAGCACGACGGCGTGATGGTGGTGGTGGAGTAGAGAATTCTGCAGGGCTTCGCCTAAGCCAGAGTAGAGGGAAGGAGGAGGAGAGAGGCAACTTGAGATCTAGAGAATAGAAGGGGCAAGGGGTTTATGCCTCCACCCTCTATTTAAAGGAGGGAGGCGCCATGGGGAGGTGGAGTCCTTGTAGGACTCCCCTCTCCCTTGGCCGGCGGATCAAGGAGGTGGGGGAGAGTCCTACTCCCCCATGAATCCTTGTCTTACCCCACAAGGATTCCTTGATCCTTTCTTGGTTTTCAAGTAAACTCCAAGAAATCTTCTAGAACCTTTCGGAACATTCCGAAACGCACATTCCATATCTACTTAAAACAACTTCGAACCTTAAGTGTGTCACCCTACGGTTCGTGAACATGTAGACATGATGGAGACACATCTCCGATCAATAACCATTAGCGGGATCTGGAGATCCATAACAGCTCCCACATACTCAACGATGACTTTGTGATCGATAGAACCATTTAACATACGAAACCAATTCCCTTTGTCACGCGATACTCTACTTATCCGAGGTTTGATCGTCGGTATCTCCATACCTTGTTCTACCTCGTTACTGATAAGTACTCTTTACTCGTTCCATGATATGTCATACCTTGTGACCTAGTCACATGCTTGCAAGCTAACTAGATGACATTCCACCGAGAGGGCCCAGAGCATATCTATCCGTCATATGGATGGACAAATCCCAATCTTGGTCCATGCGCTTCAACACATACTTTCAGAATACCCAATGTCACCTTTATAACCACCCAGTTACAAAGCGGTGTTTGATGTCATCAAAGTACCCGTCCGGTGATGGTGATTAACATAACCTCATGGTCGAAGGATTAGGTTACTATGCATTTGAAAAGCTTGTAGCAAAACGAACTTAATGACTTGATCTTATGCTATGCTTACTTATGGGTGTGTGTGTCCATTACATCATTCTCCTAATGATATGATCTTGTTATTAACGACATCCAATGTCCATGATCAGGAAACCATGATCATCCATTAATCAAGAAGCTAGCTTAACAAGAGGCTTACTAGGGACTCTTTTATGTTTACAAAACACACAAGTATTAATGTTTCCTGTTAATACAATTATAGCATGGGATGTAAACATTTATCATAAACTTAAAGATATAATAATAACCACTTTATTATTGCCTCTTGGGCATATCTCCAACAGTCTCCCACTTGCACTAGAGTCAATAATCTAGTTAAAAATTTGTGCATTCAACACCTATGGATTTCTGGTGTTGTATAGACACTATTGCTAGTGGTAAACATAATCTTCAGATCTGACACTTCCAGGTCCGTGTGTATTTGCATTTCCTTGCATCTCTACGCATTAGTCATTCTCCAATGAGATGGCATTGTATAAATTTGGTCCTTCGGTGAGACCTTTAGTTCCTTGGGATTAAATCATGTTGATACAATTGTGATACAATGTATCTTCATAGTATTATCCCGCTATGAACCACACCTAGTTTGATAACAAACTACTTGATGCAAATGCCCTCATTTGCTGCGGCAATAGCAGTCATATACTTAGCCTTTTGTTGTAGTATCTGTCACAATGTTTTAACTTTGGTACTCAACCAAATCCGTTATGGAACTTCCTTTCCATTATATTGTGCCACCCATAGTTTAAATTGAGATAAACTTAATTTGTGACAAAACTAGTATCAATGTAACAATTTACAATGAACTATTTGTCACCACTATATAAATAATATATTCTTAGTTCTTCCAAAGATCACAGGAATATCCCTACTATTGTCCAATGATCATCTTATGAGTCATTTTGGTATATGCTCATAACATTTAGAGCATAGGACATATCTGGATGTGTACATCTCAAAGAACGATTGATCAAAATATTATTGCAATTTCACCAAGTGTCAAAACACTTGAATCTCGTGTCAACACACTTGAATCTTGATTCAGTCCTTTCCGTGCGTCAAGAACCTTTCTCGTTGTTTCCATATTAAACTCATTCAACATCTTATCTATGTACATTTGGCAAAACCATATTAGCGCCTCAATCTATCCATATAGACATTGATGCCTAATTCTTGGGTTATTCCTAAGTCTTTCATCGAAATGAAATTCTTAACTTGTCAATAAAGATAAATCATTTCTAATCAACAATATGTCTTTCACATAATGTATTAGAAATATGTCTTAGCGCTCCCACTTAATTTCTTGCAAAATGCAAACATCTTCATCGTCTCTGATGAAATTAAACCTTTTAACGGTTTCATCACGGTGAAGATTCCAACTCCGCGATGCTCACTTCAACCATTGAAGTTTTGCATACTCTTTTAGCATCCTTTGAATTAACAAAACCCTTTGGATCGTGTCATGGACACATCCTAGGTAACCATTCTATTAGAAGAACTTGTTTTGTTTGTTCAACTACCATATACCAAAATATATGTAGTGGTTGCTACATTAATCCGTCCAGACTAAATATCGCTATGAAAGATCAAATCTTATCATAGTCAATTCCTTGAACATTGTCGTAAACTCTTTCCGACATGTCAACTATTTTATAGATGTGAAACATCCATGTCTATTTCTTTATAGATCCATATACGACTGTAAGGTCTTGCACCTTTCTAGAGGGTCTTTCAAATTCAAAGCTTGATTTCTCGTGTATGGAATTATCACAGATTTTATGGCTTCAAGCCACTTAACGAAGTCAGGGCCCATCATTGATTATTTGCATGTAGTCGGTTCATCATTGTCAAACAACAATGATTTAACTCTTAAATCTTGGCATTTGATTACTTACCCGACCTACTTGGTTCAATAGGAACTTAGATCCCCGTGACCACATCCTTTGATGCACGTGAGCCATGAGCATTGTTGCTGCCTCCGGGACACTTACCAACGCTGCGCAACTCAGCACATATTAGCCAAGGTTCAACAACCTTGTCAAAGTTCTATTGTCCTCCCACTTGACTTTTCACCAAAAATTCCTTCTCAAGAAACTCGACACTCTAAGCGACAAACACTTTTGTCTTCGGTGTTTTGGAGGAATACCCAATGGTTATTCGAAATAACCTACAAAGACATGCTCATCCGACTTTGGTTGTAAACACTTTACTTATGCCTAGCATACCAAAAATTTAAGAAAGGACAACCTGGGTTTTATCCCAAACCATGACTTATATGGTGTCATTTCAACGGATCACGATGGAGCTCTTTTCAGTGTAAAAGCGGTAGTCACTAAAGCTTTAATCTTTAAAATATAATGGCAGTTTTATAAATGACACCTTTGATCTTAACATGTCAAACAAGGTTTCATTACATATCTTGAACACTCCATACTCCTATGGTGTTTTGGGAAATGCAAATCCATGGAACGATTCCTCAAATCTTAGGTGTTTTGCTAAACTTGTAACTCAAACATCTTTCTTTATGATCCAATCATAAATTTTTTATTTTCTTGTTACAATGATTTTCCACTTCATCTTGAAAGTCTTTGAACATATTTCAAATGTTTCATACTTCTTCCTTATTGAGTAAGTATATACATATACTCACTCAAATCTTCGGAGAAAACATATGAAGTTGAAATCCATAATACGACTACACATAATGGACTATATACATCAATATGTACAAATTCCAATCAGTTAGTCGTTCCTCTTTGGCCTCTAACGGAGTTTTAATTATCTCCAGGAAAGTATCACAAGCATCATTTGATCAAAATCAAAGACTCCAAAAATCCATCAACATGGAGTTTCTTCATGTATCCCTAATATAATTTAAACGGTGATGTCACTTCGCAAGTGATCTTTCAATCATTTGTCTTGTGACATTTTAGCATTAGTTTTATGGTCGTTATTTCTCCAACCAGACTTGTATATCATACATCTATTATGGAATACGGTAATTATCTGAACAACCTTTTGTCGTCATAATACCTGATCAAAATAACAATTATTGAAACAAATCTTGAAGGCAAGCTTTGATGTTAACGAGCAACACAACAACCCTTTGTTTGTTTTCGATGAACATCATCACATATTCTCTTGCTAGTTACTTAGGCCATTGCAGTTCATGAATTGTGTTGTCCTGTATGACACTTCATACCAACCAATTCGGTATCCAATACCGTAGAACCACATTGTTTAACAACCAAGGAATACATCCATAACATGTATCTTCTATATACCTAAGTTGGATATCTCCAATCTTTTCTTTTCTGCCAAATATTTTATAGATTTTCTTTCAACAATTCCTCTTCTTTTAAAAGAATCTATCAACATCAATAGTGGTGTCATTCACATGACACATAGTACAAAGTGTGTGTAGTCAAATACTAATACCTTTGGACTTGCACTTTGAAGTGGATCACCTTCATCAAATGTTTGGCATTCTTTCAAAATTCCATTCTTTAGTAATCTTTTAGTGTAGTAAACATTTTACTTACATCTTCTATTCATCCTTATCATGACAATTTTCATGATCAAGCTGCTATAGCTTATAAAGGTGAATTGCGAGTATCATGTTTCTTTTCCAAAACCTTTTGGAGGATTAGGACGACTAGCGTCTCCAACCTTCACAAATTCTCATCAAATATGAGGACATATACTCTATCATGTTGTAACCAACACATTGTTTTAGATATCGCAATACCTTTCACATATGATGGTTTCTGAAACATTGCTTTCAGCTCTTAGATAAACTTGATATTAAAAACAATCTTTTGAGTATCAAGAATCATGGAGGCAAACATGATACATTAGATACTAACACTAGAATTGTTACTCTTGATTTAATACTGTTTATTAAACTTCACAGAGTAAACGGAGTTTGCTGAAGGTTTTCAACAGGACTTTTAAACTTTAGATTGACACTCAAAACAATACGATACCTTCAGAAGCAAATATCCAGAATTTCTATAGTTCCACTATCTCAACTATAACTAAGCGTAAGGTGGTGAACGGATGCCAATGACTACAACAAACTATGCAAATTCACTTTGATTGTGTTTATGATAAATTGAGTTTGACTAATCCAAATTACAAATGAACTCCCACTCAAAACAACATCCCTCGAGTTGTTTTAGTGATTACACGAACCAAATCCACTACACCAAGTCCGATCATCACGTGAGATGATGTAGCTTTAAAGGCGAACAATCAACATGTTCATCATATCATCCATATAATTCATGCTTTACCTTTCGGTATTCCGTGTTCCGAGACCATGTCTGTACATGCTAGGCTTGTCAAGGTTAACCTTAGTATCCGCATGTGCAAATCTGGCTTGCACCCGTCGTATGCACACGTAGAATCTATCACACCCGATCATCACGAGATGCTTCGAAACGACGAGTCTTAGAAACGGTGCCTACTAAGGACGAACACTTTATTACTTGATATTTAGTGAGGGGGATCATCTTATAGTGCTACCGTCGCGATCTAAGCAATACAAGATGCATAAAGGATTAACATCACAGGCAATTCATAATTAGTGTGATATGATATGGCCCTTTCTTCTTATGCCTTTGATCTCCATCTCCAAAGCACGGACATGATCTCCATCATCACCAGCATTAAGGCCAAGTTCAAGCGCCGCTTCATGGTTGTCCATCATCACTAGCAACTATTACAACTACTTGGAATAAAGCTATTACAAGATGAATAGACACGCAGGTCTTAACAGAATTAAAGACAACCATTAGGCTCCTGCCGGTTGCCATATTACAACAAGGATCATTGCATACATCAAATATAATCACAATCACATGATGGCCATATAACATCACAAAACCCCTGCAAAAACAAGTTAGACGCTTCTAATTTTCTTTGCATGTTTTACGTGGTTTGGGGCTTTCGAATAAGAACGGATCTTACCTACGAAACTGAACCACAACGTTGATACAAGTGCTATCAAGTGCAAAGTGTAGATTGGATCTATACTATGATGGGAGAGACAGACACCCGCAAAGCCACTTGTGCAATACGAGTTGCACGTCAACTGTGGAGCAAGTCTCATGTGCGATGACATGTAAGGTTAGCCGCTTCATCCCACCATACCGCAAGATGCAAAGTACACAAAGCAAAAGACGGCACGAGCACCAACACCCACAAAACCATTGTGTTCTAATCGTGCAACAGATCTACGCATAGACACGGCTCTGATACCACTGATGGGTTCGTAGCATGGAAAACAAAAATTTTCTACCGCAAGAACGAACAAAACCCAGATCTAATCTAGATAAAAGCCAAGATCTAATCTATTAGACATGTGCAACGAGATAGATCTGTACTAACCCTTGTAGACCCGAAAGCGTTACGAGATCGGATCTCGTTGTTGATGTAGTCGATCACTTGCCGATCTCAAGATCGAGTAGTCGATCCTTCCCAGGCCGCGTTACGGCAGCGCTCAGCAATGATCACACGTGCGGAGTCGGCAGACCTTCCTCTCCTGTTCCAGCGAAAGCAGTGAGGTAGTAGATCTCCACGGAATCCAGCAGACGACGGCGTGGTGGTGGTGGTGGAGTAGAGAATTCTGTAGGGCTTCGCCTAAGCCAGAGCAGAGGGAAGGAGGAGGAGAGAGGCAACTTGAGATCTAGAGAATAGAAGGGGGCGGGGGGTGGCGCCTCCACCCCTCTATTTAAAGGAGGGAGGCGCCATGGGGAGGTCGAGTCCTTGTAGGACTCCCCTCTCCCTTGGCGGATCAAGGAGGTGGGGAGAGTCCTACTCACCCATGAATCCTTGTCTTACCCCACAAGGATTCCTTGATCCTTTCTTGGTTTTCAAGTAAACTCCAAGAAATCTTCTAGAACCTTCCGGAACATTCCGAAACCTTCTAGAATCCCCATACAAATACTCCGGAACATTTCCTAACTTAGAAATTGATCCCCAATATATGAATCTTATTCCCCGGACAATTCCGGATCTCCTCGTGATGTCCCGGATCCAATCCGAGACTCCGAACAACATTCGGTCTCCAACGCACATTCCATATCTACTTAAAACAACTTCGAACCTTAAGTGTGTCACCCTACGGTTCGTGAACATGTAGACATGATGGAGACACATCTCCGATCAATAACCATTAGCGGGATCTGGAGATCCATAACAGCTCCCACATACTCAATGATGACTTTGTGATCGATAGAACCATTTAACATACGAAACCAATTCCCTTTGTCACGCGATACTCTACTTATCCGAGGTTTGATCGTCGGTATCTCCATACCTTGTTCTACCTTGTTACTGATAAGTACTCCTTACTCGTTCCATGATATGTCATTGCTTGTGACCTAGTCACATGCTTGCAAGCTAACTAGATGACATTCCACCGAGAGGGCCCAGAGCATATCTATCCATCATATGGACGGACAAATCCCAATCTTGGTCCATGCGATTCAACACATACTTTCAGAATACCCAATGTCACCTTTATAACCACCCAGTTACGAAGCGGCGTTTGATGTCATCAAAGTACCCATCCGGTGATGGTGATTAACATAACCTCATGGTCGAAGGATTAGGTTACTATGCATTTGAAAAGCTTGTAGCAAAATGAACTTAATGACTTGATCTTATGCTATGCTTACTTATGGGTGTGTGTCCATTACATCATTCTCCTAATGATATGATCTTGTTATTAACGACATCCAATGTCCATGATCAGGAAACCATGATCATCCATTAATCAACAAGCTAGCTTAACAAGAGGCTTACTAGGGACTCTTTTATGTTTACAAAACACACAAGTATTAATGTTTCCTGTTAATACAATTATAGCATGGGATGTAAACATTTATCATAAACTTAAAGATATAATAATAACCACTTTATTATTGCCTCTTGGGCATATCTCCAACATTCGCCGCAGCCGCGTTCGATGGTTGTCCCCATTTTCCCCAAATCCTATCCCAGTCCCCGGTGGGTGCGCCGCCACCTCGCTGGTGGAGGCCCGAGGGAAAGCTCCAAGGCCGATCGCCCCGTCCCCGTCTCTTTCCCGCCTGCCTCCTCCATCTGTTTCCACCGGCCGCCATCGTCCCCATCTCTTTCTCGCTGGCTGCCGTTGTTCTTGTATCTTTCCCACCGGCCTCCTCCGTCCATTCCCACGGGCCGCCATCGTCCCCACCCATTCCCGTCCACAACAGCTCGAGGCGGACAACCGGCCACCAAAGAAACTGGAGCCCCGATGGCCGCCCCATCCTCGCCCCTTCCCTGCCTCCCTACCAGCTTCCTCTGCCCCTGTAACATCCCAATTTCAGCAACCCTGAATAGTTGTCCAGAATGCAAAAATCAAGGGGAACAAAAACTTTTTCTTGTTTAATGGTGAAGTGTTTGCCTGTTGTTTGACTATGTTTATGCTTATTAATGTGTATTAGAAGATATACTCCTTAACTTAACCCTAGTTGACAAAAGCTACTTCCCAAAACTGTCTTGGCTTAATTTCCATATTCTCAAATGTTTTGGCATTTCAAAACCTGAGCCAAGAAGCCTTTGCAAACCAACTATTTTAGTAGCTTCTATTTCCCCAAACTATGGAGAGTTACATACTATAATCTCCTTATGTTTTCAAGACAGATCTTCAACCTACTCTTACCTCTAAGATTCCCAAAACCTTATATAAAACCTTTGAATTCTACTCTTGGTAGGGATACCAAGGACTCTTACCTTATTCAAACTCCAACCTTTCAAAACTTCCCATCCTTACCTCAAGCTAAGCTTGATGGTAACGCTAGTAGTAGTTGATTTGTTGGAAAGATGAGTTGCCTTGGTCTGCAGTTTGACTTGATTGCTTAGAAGTAGTTTGAGATACTCTAGGAGATCATCCAATAGGATCAAGATACTTTAAAATCACCAAACCCTAAGCAAGAATACAATCTGGATCTAATCTCTAGCCACCAGGTGATCATCTAAAACCCTTAACCAGATCAATTTTGTAGTGATCCATTCTAGAAGTTTCCAAGTCAATGAAGACCAGTATCAAGCAAGGATCCTTCCTACTCAATCTACACTTCAACATCATCCACTTGATGATGCTTGGGTACCTTGCAACCCATCAAAATCATCACCACCCACATTCTAGTGAAAAACCCTAAATCTGCCAAATTTGGCCAAGTCTGGAATCTGTTTCAACATCACCTTTTTGAATGTCTCCCTTTCTCAACCCTTGTGCATTTTTGGAAATTCCTTTAAACCATATTGTTAACCATCCTAAAAAATACCAAGGCCCACTCTTTCCCTTGGTTAGATCATCTTCTAAGCCACTTGTTCCTGATGGTTTTGCAGGCAAGAAAATAACTTTTCCTGCAAATCTAGTCAACGTGCCTACTTTGTCAGAAGCTCACACAATCATCCAACCTCCTATGGACCAAATCTTTGCATGGTTGTGTTATACTCATATAGGTCTATCAACATCTACTTCACTTGTTCCAAGTGGATCTCTGTGCTCCTTAAACCCATATGGTTTATAAGGCATCATGACTCATCTGGTATGGCAGCCTTATTTTCAACAAAGTTTGCCATCACTTCCAGACCACCTAAAATGTAACCAATCCAAACTCCTTATTCCATGATCATCTATATGACTTGTTCTAAGTATCCATCTATCCCTTGCATCAATTTGAGCTATGAGCTCCAAGATCCAACAAGGTTTTGGTGGTATAAAAATAACATCACCCTAGATCCACAACTCCTTGTTTTCCATCTAATTCAAGTTGGATTTCCAATTACCAAGGTTGCAAATGCTTGATACCCCTTGTCTACATCTTCTACCTTGATCATCAAGATTTATCAAATATTATCCATAATTATTATGGCTCCAAATCTAATTAATCTCTTTAATAGACAAAATCTCCAAAACTCCTTCCTCAAAGGAAAGTTTGGTTTTTTACAAAGCACTTCCCCAAACTTTGGCTCAATTGAGGTCCACATATCATACCCCATCTTCCCACTTCAAAAATAAATATTTTTGAAGAGCTTTATTATTTCTTTTTGCCCATTTTCTTAAATGGCTGAATTGGAATGATAATTGTTTTAAATACTTTTAATCCCCAATAAATCTTGGAAAAATTCCCCTAAGTGTGTATTCACATTTGGGACCATCTGAACTCAAAAACCCACCCTGTCCAATGTAAAAATATCAAATGAACTCCAATATTCCACTTCTACAATTTCTGAATAAATGGATTTAACTGGACTTCTAATCTTCTGAAAAATCCCAAATAAATCCTAGAGATGCATATTAACCCTACCCATCTACCAGCAGCATTGAATCATCTGGACCTGGTACAAATCTAAGAAGTTCTTCATAAGCAATCATATGACCAAGACTTGATATAAATCAAGCTCATAATCTAAAATCCCTCCAACCTCCATAAAAACTTGCTCAGTACCTCTCCTCAGCACCAGAACCCACCTAGGTCGACCAGCACTATAGCACCACCTCCCCCTTGTCCTCTCATGCTTGGAAGTGAAAGAGAGAGAGAGAGAGAAGCAAGTGGGGCCAATTAATTGCAGTAGCCTCCACCACTCCTTCCCTATCTCCCTATCCGACTCAGAGACCCACCACACCCCCTCCACCTCCTCCCTCGACCAATCCCCTGCCAGCACACCCTCCTCCATGTCCAAAATGGACATTTTCGCTCTAGAGCTCCCACCTCGGTATAAATAGGCCAGAGGGCCTTCCTGCATGCCTTTGTCCCCCTCATTTGCTTCCTCTCCCTTCCACTCACCACCCCTAGCTCCACTCCTCCTCCCCTGCCCTGCTTTGCTCAGAGGAAGGAGAGAATGGCCTTTCGGCCATTACTCCAGATCTGAGCATAGCTCACCCCCTCCTGCTCCTCTCCCCATGCATGCAAGATTTCTGAGACCTCCAGGGGATTCTGAACCTAACCCTACCTTCCTCTTGCTCAGGACGGCCTCCACCGACCGCCACCGTCGAGCTCCGATGAGCTCTCCTCGGCCCCTATTGCACGAGCCACCTCCCATTGTGGAACTGGCCCTTGCCGCCCCTCGTCCGGACCATCGTCGCACGCCGCTCCATCTCCACCGCTCCCCGTCACCGGAAACCCCCGGGTAAGCCCTCACCGTGCTGCCCCGACCATCCTAGGGTTTCGTCATTGCCAAGTTCCTTCCGCCAAGGACGACGATGCGGCACCGTTGGATCTCCTTTAATCGGACGGCCCCTGTCCCTCCTTACCGGTTTGGTGCCCCGCTCCGGCTGACAGGCGGGCCCCGCCCCGCGGGTTTGATTTCCACCTCTCGCCGGTGCAGCCCGCCCTGGGTTGGGCCGATTTGGCTCTGCGAGGCCCAGCTGCCCCAGATCCTAGCCTAGTAGCCCCTGCCCCCCTTTTTTGATTTCTTTTCCAGATCTAAAATTAACCCTTTTACTTTAAATGCAAAAGAAAATAGAAATGACACCAACTGCCTAGATCTAAAATTCCTAGGGTTCTTGAGTGTTTTATTGAACATGCAGTCCCAAAACTTTGACCAAGTTTATTTTGATAATTCTCTGAGATTTAATATACTAATAAGTATCCTTTGCACTAAATAAATTCCCTAGCAAATTTTATAAACCTAAATGGAATAAACCCAATTGTGACTAGTATATATTCCTTTCTCCATCTAGGAGCCTTTATCCCATATCCACTTGAGTTACTTTTTGCATGTGGCAGAAATAACAAAAGCAAGCCTTCTCAGCCTTTAGAAAATTCCCTAGGTCAAACCAAAGGTGGTATTGACCTATTTCAAACTCCTAGAGAAGTGGTACATCAATACCTATCTAAAACTAGGAGATAAGGATTTATTGATCCTCTGTTGAAATTTAGTGAATTAAATACTTCTGTAGGTGGTATTATCACTAGATAAATCATTCCAAAAGTTTGGCAACTCCAAAAATAGTGATTCCAAATCCTACTGGAAGTATTTTTAATACCTATCCAACTAACTTGACCTCATACCATTTGGACCTGTAGTTTTAATCTGGTGAAAAAGACAAAACAGCTACAGAACTGCCTTTGGGAATTTATTAAGGGCATTCTCCTAATTCTTTGGACATAATTCCAACTCTTAGTGAATCATAACCTCAAAACCTACCTAACCACCCAAGGAAATAATTTTTGGAGCTCTAGAACTTTTCTGGTAAATTATTTCCTAAAACTAGAGCTTTTATCACTAGGAAATTCATAAGTAATTCAAGAAAAGTGATAAAATAGTGAAACCACTTTTGTTGGTTTCATTTTATCAGCACCTATCTGTTGGTATCATTTTTACACAATGGTATCATATAGAATGGGTCCTTGGTCCCAAAACCCCTCTTAGTTAGTTCCTCGGCTATAAACCCTAAGGGATGTTCATCCATGTCTCCCAGACCATCTCCATCTTCTAAATCCAATCCTCTCAAAACCTACTGAATCTTAAACTGGTGTTGTTCACTTGTTTGATGTATGTATTGGTGCGTATATGCCTTGTGTTGATTGTGGCTTGGTTTTCTTGCATGTGTTGTCGGGACGATAATAGTTGCGATGAAATCAGAGAGCAAACGAAGTGGTATTTATTATTGGTATTGGTATTCTGGGTTATCTAAAGAAGAAGTCCAGGGACATTTATGACATATTGCTGATCATCAGGCAAGCCACCTTCTTGCTCATAAGCCTTATCCCACTGTTTTACTTATGCATATTTTATCTACTGTTTATTAAAACTGCATTGTTTTACTATATATTGATGTATATATGGTAGTGGTTTGGCTCCTCCAAACTATTACACTTTTGTACTATTAAGTACAACCCCCTTGGTGACACCTACTTGTCCCTAGTATGGTAGATGGTGTAATGCACCATACCCCTTTTGGTGACCCTGTTTCAGCCAAAGCAAAGCTAGAGGATGGGAAGACCCCGGAAAAAGTTTTACCAAATGTTTTATGATAAAACCTTGGTGAGGTGGGACCTCCCAAGAGATGTGAGAAAGAAAAAGGTTTTGTTTTACAAAATGCTAGAGGAAAACCAGAGGAAAAAGGTTTACAAAAACGCACCCAGTTCTTTGAAGTTTAGCTATAACAACTTAACCCGTGCAACCACATTACTCTGGAATGGGACAGGGCTGGATTTGATGTTTGTCTATTCTGGTATAAGCTACCTCGCAACTACTACAGGGGATCGCGATCCCCGGAGGCTGGGCCTTCTCCCTTAAGGGTCCATGTGGGACATCCACCTGGAGAAGGAACGAACTGTCTGCGGATAGCCAGGCATTACTATGAGCCCCTCATTGAAAGCGCCCACTGTGTAAAGTGTAAAATGCGGTTTTGAGGGGAGTAACACTCATAGGGTAGGCACTTATATTGGAGTGGGCATCCGGAGAGTCTTGATCGGTTACTCGACCCACGATCGGTGTAGATCAGGATAGTGTACCCGGATGGTGTGGGTAGAGTGTACAACCTCTACAGAGTGTAAATCTATTTGAATAGCCATGTCCGCGGTTATGGACGGGTTGGATAAACTTCTGTAGAGCGGTGCTGGTTTTGTTTTCAAAAGGATTTTGGAAAAGAAATGGCTTTGGAAATGTTTTGACCATGGGATGGTCATAAAGGAGAAAGGTTTTGACCATGGGATGGTCGGAAGGAAGAGAAAGGAGTTTGGTCGTGGGACGACCTGAAGACGGGAACAAATGGGTACCCCAATCCTAGTGTTTACAAAACTTTTCAAAAGGTTTCCAAAATGGTTTACAAAAGTTTTCAACAAAGATATGTAGATGCTATATCTACAAGAGAAACTATTTGAGAAAAGAACCTCTCTTGAAGCCCTCCTACTACCACAACCATATTCCATATCCTCTTGTATTATTATTTTCTTGAGGTGGTTTGCGAGTACATTCAAAGTACTCACTGGCATTGTCCCTGGCTATTAACTTGGTCAGATATCAAGAAGAGGATGAAGTTGACGGCTAAGCGAGCTAGGACGTTCTCCCAGTCAGTTGCTTGTATGTTAAGGCATGGCTCGGGCTCTACGCTTAATGAAGTTCCACTGATGTTGATCAATGTAGCCATAATGGAAAATAAGGTATGTCATGTATTCGTTATGTATTGGATGTTTACTTTGATACTTGTCGGTTATGTGCCACGACTAACTGATCATGGGATCGTGGTTGTATGCATAACAGGGATTCTCGGAGGATTAATCCGGGGGCCCCATAGCCCCTCTCTCCATCCACAACAGGTCAAGGCAGGAGCTCTGTCCACAACCCCTCTTTCCATCCATAACGACTGGCCGAGGCAGGCGCTCGAGCGCGGGGACAGTTGCTAAATAGCTTTTATGGCTTTCTCACAGCGCACAGCCACCAGCTACTTTGCCACAGCACACAGCCCACAGCTGCTTTCAGATAAGCCAAAGTCCTACCAAATAGGCCCTTAGATGAGTCTTGGAAGTTATTGCTTCAGTAATGACCTCTCCTTGTCCTTTTTATTTACTTTTTGTGCCAAGAGTAACCTCTAATGAGAGGGAAGTAATGCTTGGAAAAGTTACTGTTCCGAAATAGATTTTTGTGCTTCACCATAAAAATTCGTGTAAAATCTCTGTACGTCGTTTTGAGGCGTGAATTTTTGTGCTTCTGCCCCAGGTTGTTATCTAACTTTCGTTAGTTCAACACTTTTTGATTTGAGCAACATAAGATTTTCGAAATAATTTATTTTTTACCTGCTGGTCTGTTTTGACAGATTTCTACCATTATTTGCATTTGCTTCTTTTTTGTTCCTTTTTGGGTTCTCTTTGGGGAATTGAGCTTTTTGAGGAAAGTGCTACAGTATCTTGTGTTTTAATGGAAGTTTTATTGGTGTTGAAACTGAACCCAAAGACTTATTATCTTGAGTGCACTAATGTTGCTAATAAAGATTGTGTGAAGTTTTGTATGAAAGAAAAATTTCAGGTGTATGGAGAGAATGATGTAATGAGATGAAGAATAGACTAAAGCTCAAGCCTGGGGATGCCACGCATGTCACCCCAAGAAATATCCAAGAAGTACAAGCGTCAAAGCTTGAGGATGCCCAAGGCATCCACTTCTTCATCAATAAAAATTCCAGGTTTCTTCCAAACACTTCATTTTTATTGTTTCATGCACAGTTGTGTTGTTCTTGGAGCGTCTTCATTTTTCTTTTTGGTGAATTGAGCTTTTTGAGGGAATTGCTACAGTAGCTTGTGTTTTTAATGAAAGTTTTGCTGTTTTAAAACTAAACCCAAAGGTTTATTATCTTTTGAAATGCACTAATGTTGCTAATGAAGATCGTGTGAAGTTTTGTATGAAGGAAAAATTTCAGGTGTAAGGAAACAATGATGTAATGCGATGAAGAATGGACTAAAGCTAAAGCTTGGGGATGCCACCCGTGTCACCCAAGAAATATCCAAGAAGTACAAGCGTCAAAGCTTGGGGATGCCCAAGGCATCCCTTCTTCATCAATAAAAATCTTAGGTTCTTCCAAACACTTCATTTTTATTATTTCATGCACAGTTGTGTTATTCTTGGAGCATCTTCATTTTTCGTTTTAGTTTTCATTTGCTTGGTTTGCTTAGTTAGCTTGAATAAATTGGTTGGACCCCCTCTTTCATACATTGGTTTTCAAATAGTTTGGTTTGGATTGGAAAGAGTAGGAAAGTTCGTGCTTAAGTGGTAAAAGGGGCTTGTTTTTGACTGTGGCCTATGCTTTGTCATGCCATGCTTGATATTGTTTTGGCTTTATGCTTAGTGATCTTTGTTGTAGCATGACTTGTTATAAACAATTGAGATTGCTTAATGTGCCTTTGAAGAATCATGCGTTGTTTTAGCATATTAAAGCATAGTATTGTGGTATTCTCCTTTGATGCTTTATTTGGGTTGACTTGGCACATGCTCACACCATGTTATGACTATCCCAAGTCACCATAGCCTTTATGATCCTTTAGTTTTCAACTTGTAGTATCATGTTATGCTTTAATTAATGATGTTTTGTCGCTTTGCATGATTATGGCCATTATTTCTCTCTTAGTTGGTCGCTCCTAGTCTTTTGCTAGCCTCCATAACCAAGTATGAGTTCCACTCATGCATCCAACTCCTAAAACCAAGTTATTCCAAAGAGTCCACCATACCTACCTATTAGCATTTGCTATTCCACGTATATTCATGTTTTTATCTACCTTCTGAATTAAACTTGTTATGAGAAAACTAGTGATTAAAGCTCTCATGAACTTGATGGCACACTTTAATTTTCTTGCCCTTAATAAACTTGAACCATTGTGTCATTTATGTTGTATATGCTTGCACTTATATGTTGGGGATTAGAAGAACCATGCTGTCATGGGGAACGCTTTCAACATTGCACTTGTACTTTGTACCTAGTTGATATCATGCTCTTTTGTCTATGGATGTCGTCGGTGTGAAATGAAAGGGGAGCTTGTAAGTCCATGAAGTTATGTATGTGTGTTAGAGAAACGCCTGGGCCACCGATCTAATCCATGCTGTCATGGTGGAAACCTGTAGCGTAACCATAATGAGCTGTCTATGAAGCATTCTTCTTATAAAAAAAGAGTCAGATATTGAGAAAAAAAGAGAAAAAGAAAAAAGAGATATGAGAAAAGAGGAAAGAGAGAAAAAAGCACCATTTTCCCATGGTAAATAAGAAGATTGCTGAGATGCTCGTTGTCTGCTTGCCTTGTCATTTTGATATGGGGATTCTTCCGTATCATCGGGCAAGGGGTACCCCGTTGGCGGTTCTCTATGATACACATGTACTTACTATGGCAAGAATTTACCGGTAACTAAACTTGAGTAGCATGAGGAGTGGCCCTTGTATTCAAGGGACATGAGAT
Organism: Avena insularis; assembly: GCA_023614405.1. NCBI lineage: Eukaryota > Viridiplantae > Streptophyta > Magnoliopsida > Poales > Poaceae > Avena > Avena insularis. The sequence goes on from CM042690.1 coordinate 150,622,719, forward strand.
TTCCAACTTATACTTTGTCAAGCATATACTCCATAGTTTGTTCACTTTAATCTTAATCACTTCAAGATGCTTATGATAGCAGCAATGAGAGCTGAAAGCTAATAAGTTCCATAATTTTTGGAAGCTCTTTATGAAACTTGAATCCCTGCTTCCTTCTATGAAGGCCTTTCTTTTACTTTTATGTTGAGTCTCCATCTTCTATCTTTATGCACCTATTGAGAGAGCATAGTGGTCATTCTTAGTTCTATGTGCATTGTCCCAAGACTTGTTGATTGATGCATAATTTTGATATTGCTTGTTCTTAAAATATTTGTATCTAGTCACCCTTATAAACTTTGAAGCTGTCCTATGCATTTATGTTTGCTACTCTATGAGGGACAAGCTGAATGCCACTATGCTATGTTTTCTAGATGTGAAACAAACAAACGTCTTGCAACGCATTGTTATTCATGAATCTTTTGTTTGTGCCTTTTCATGTTGCAACATAGTTGCTATGTCTTATTGTTAGAAATTTATCTTTCATGCTATGTTGAAGTACTATGATCCCAGCTATCAATGTTTTACAAATAGTTTCTTCAAGTTTATGATGGTGCATGTAACCTCAAAAATTATTCTTTCTTTTTATCACTTACCTACTCGAGGACGAGCAAGAGTTAAGCTTGGGGATGTTGATACGTTGCAAACGTATCTACAATTTTTTATGTTCCATGCTTGGTTTTTATCTACTTTATTATGTTTTGCCCACACTTTGGAGTATTTTTTACACTTTCTTGGACAAACCTAATAACATGATGCCACAGTGCCAGCTGCCTGTTTTCTGCTGTTTTTGGTTTCAGGAAAGTCAGAAAATGAATATTCTCGGAATTGGACAGGACAAAAGCCAAAGTCAGTTTTTCACCGAGGGGGACACAGAGCCATAATACGAGATGAAGAGGGGCCAGAGGGCCACCACACCACCTGGCCACGCGGCCAGGCCTAGCCCGCGCCAGGGGGTGGTGTGGCCGCCTAGGGCACCCCCTCGGCCTCCCCTTTCGCCTATAAGATGCCTCTGGTACAAAAACCCTAAGTACCTGATCAAAATTCCACGAAAGAGTCTGTAGCCACCATCATCTCCATCCCTAGATCGGGACGGATCTGAAGATCTTCCCGGCACCCTGCCGGAGGGGAGAATTCACTCTGGAGGCCTTCTTCGTTCATCACCATGCAAGCCTCCGGTGTGATGCGTGAGTACTTCATCCTTGGACTACGGGTCCATGTAGTAGCTAGATGGTTGGTTCTCTTCCTTTGTGCTACCATGTCTAGATCTTGTGAGCTCCGTTCATGATCAAGATCATCTATTTGTAATCCTACATGTTGTGTTTGCGGGGATCCGATGGATATTGAGATGATATTTAAGATTCATTATTGATTCTATCATGTCTTTGTTATTTGTGATCTTACATGCTCTCCATTGTTAGTAGATATCTTGGCCGAGTAGATGCTAGCAACTCCAAGAGGGAGTATTTATGCTCGATAGTGGGTTCATGCCTCTAGTAATCTGGGGAAGTGACAGAAATCTCTAAGGTACTAGATGTGTTGTTGCTACTAGGGACAAAACATTAATCCTTTGTTCATAGAACAATCGTATTGTTTACTTTACACGCAATGCGTAATGCAATTATCTGTTGCTTGCAACTTAATACTGGAGGGGGTTTGGATGATAACCTGAAGGTGGATTATTAGTCATAGATGCAGTTGGATTACGGTCTATGTATAATGTTGTAATGCCCAATCAAATCTCATAGGATTCAAGATGATTAGTATATGCATGTATGATTTCTTGATGTTTGTCAATTGCCCCGCTATAATTTGTTCACCCAACATGTCATCTATCTTAAGGAGAACCACCACTAGTGAACTATGGACCCCGGTCCTTTCTTTTACCATCAATCTACAACTGTTTACTGCTTTCTATTTACTTTCTGGAAGCTTTTACTTTCTTCTACACAATACGTTTAATCCTTTGTTTTCAGCAAAACCGGTGAGATTGACAACCTCACTGTAAGTTGGGGGCAAAGTTTTGTGGTTGTGTTGTGCAGGATTCCAAGTTGGCAACAACACCTTGGAGGTGTTTCCTTAATCCTACTAGTTCGATAACCTTGGTTTCATAACTGAGGGAAACTTGCTGTCGTGCTCATCATACCTTCCTCTTGGGGTTCCCCAACGAGCTCGAGATATCTTGGGCCATCACAGAGTTAGTAATTATTCCCTCCATCCTAGAGAGATGATCTGCTACTGGATTATCTTTACCCCTCCTATCTACTCTTTGTAAATCATATTATTGTAGTAACAAAACCCACCTAATCAACCTGGGATTTGCATCCTTTTTCGCAAGGAGGTGACGCAGAGCTTAGTGATCCGTATGAATTATTACCTTAGACTTAATGATGTAGGATCTAAATTTGTCACAACCAAAGATTATAGCTAGGAAATCTTTTTATGTAGTAGCGTAATGTTTCCAAATCTTATTAAGAGGTCTACTAGCGTAATAAATAACATTTAAATTCTTTCTGTCTCGCTGTCCCAACATAGCCCCTAAAGCATAGTCACTAGCATCACACATGATTTTGAAAGGTTCAACCCATTTTGGAGATTGCATGATAGGTGCTGAAACTAATTTATTCTTAAGGTTCTCAAAAGCTGCAATGCAGTCATAATCTAAGTAGAATGGAGTTTCTTTATCAAGAAGGTTGGTGAGAGGCATAGCTATTTTAGCAAAATCTTTTATAAAACGCTTATAAAAACCTGCATGTCCTAGAAACATTTTTAAGTTTTTTATGTCCGGAGGTATTGGAAGATTTTCTATAGCATTTATATTAGTTTTATCTATTTCTATTACCTTCTCCGAAACCTTATGCCCGAAAACTTTACCTTCTCTTTCCATGAAACGACATTGTTCCCAATTCAATACCAAATTTGATTGCCTGCATCTCTGCAAAACTTTGGTTAGATTGTAGAGGCAATTATCAAAGGTTGTTCCACAAACAACAAAATCATTTGTTAGAACTTCCATAGTCTTCTCAACAAAATCATCAAAGATTTTTAGAACACATTCTTGAAAAGTTGTTGTTGCGTTACGTAAGCCAAACGGAATTAATCTATAAGCATATGTATCATAAGTGTGATGACCTCGGATCGATAGAGATCCTAAGTCCCTGTGATTAACATGCTAGTCCCTGGATCATTAGCTAGCACTCACAGTCGTTGAACTATCATGTAAAACACAAGTCTTTATTATATGAATCGAATAATCCAGAGTTTACATTATTACAACAGAAGCAAAATATATATAACTTGGAGTCCCATCAATGCCACAGGCAGGTTGAGTGAAGACCCGCGATCCTAGCGCACCTTTCAACGATCTCCAAATTCTGCACATGAAACGTGCAGCCAAACGAGTTGGTCAATACTTTGAATGTATTGGCAAATTACACCATGAAGGAAAAGATTTGGCTATTTCTACATGCAAGGCTAAGATAAGGCTTTGTGGTTTATTTGCATAAAGCCAATTTTCACAAAGTAAAAGAAAAGAGGAAGAGTTTTATCCTACCTTGTAAACATTTGTTTAAGTAAAATAGAGTCGAATGGAACACGAGGATATTACTTACCAAGTGCCCAAACAACCTAACACTTGGATATTACTCACCAAGTTCCCAAGATCCCGCCCATTGGCGATATTACGCACGCCCTGGGGTTTTTCTAAGTTTGGAAAGAGAGAGGAAGATCTTTCAGAGGCTCCATGCTTCAGATGCTCAAAGTGTTCTTTTCCGTGAACTCGGCTGATCGCAATACTCTCGAGAGGTTGTGCACTTTCCCCACAATCCACGATCAAGTCTTTTTACAGACAAGACCATGGCGAAGCCTTCCCTTAGTAGCCCCTCTACCAGCTGGATCCAACCGTTCCAAGAACATCCAAATGTTGGTACCCGGTGAGGTTTCCCACTAAGTACTAAGCCAAGACAGAGCCCATATGTATTGTGGTTGCACTGGAAGCTTCTGAATTCTGAAACATGGCAGACTTCTTTGATTCCTGGGCAGCCGTCCTCCACCAAATATCTACTCGTTGACCCGACAACCATTCCGCCCAGAAGAAAACTTAGTTTTATTTTGAAGGGGGTTTTGAGAAGAAAAGTTCGCTCGAGAGAGCTCTCATACTTAGAAAATTTTGAGCCTTTCGAACCCCCCAACGGTACTTAGTTTATATATAGCATAGCAAGTAATACTTAACAAAAACAGGGGAACCTAATAGGACAGAAAATTCCTAAGTATAAAGCTACTCATGGCATACTACAAAACCGCACTTGCAAAAATAGTAATAAGAAAATCTACTAAAGACCTACACATGCACACTACAGGATTTGAAGAGTGAAACATGCATAGTCAAAAACTAGGACATAATATGTACAAGTGGTGTAACTTGCCTTTTGTTGAAGATGAGTTAATTCTTCTTCGCTCTCGCACGCCGAATAAATCTAACGTGTATAAAACATTATACTAATAAGCAACCATTGCAAACAAAGAGCCAAAATAAAAGTGTGGTAAATATACAAATACCAAAATTTGCAACATGTGGACAAAAAAAATAACACACAAAATTATTTATTTAATATACTATAGTATATTTATATTGTTTTAGGATGTAGTGTGTGTGATTATGGCCAGATTGCAAAGGATTGGTTTAAATGGAATTGTAGATTTTGTACTACGACCAAGACAAATCTATATTCATCTCGCAAAAGCAACATATCTAAACATGTATATTTGAGGTTTGATAATTACTGATAGGCAGATATATCAATTACGAACTCAACACAAAAGATTCGACTAAAACGGAGTTACAGATCTTTAATCATGAATTATCGGAGTTTCATTGTTTTTAAGAGTTTTGAATCTATCACGGTGAAAATCAAGCAGATTAAATATATCTAAAATTGTAAACTATAAATTTAGTGGATAGATAATTTAAGTACGAATCCAACATGACAAAAACATCTAATTCGGATTTGTGGATCAAAAGATACGAATTTTACAAAATTTAGTCTGCTCTAGCTTCTTTTACATGCGAGAGATCTAGATCCAATACTACAGACATACATGCGCGCACGATGATACCGAGTGGATGATATACATTAGATTAGTATGCTAAATAGTTTAATCAAGATCGGATAGACTGTGCTACACATCTTTAATTTTTAAGCTGGTGTAAACTAGTACAATACAAGGAACCGATCAATCGGATGCTAAAAAAGAAAAAAAATATATAACATGGCAGGTCATGACAGGTAGTTAAGCTGCCAGCATATACATCACACGATCGAGAGCTGGCGGCAGTGACGTACCAGCAGCAGTCGGTGGTCGATGACCTAAAAACCGTGGAGCTCGTGCGCGTGTGGACGAATCGAAATTCCACTGGTTGACGGGGCGGTGCTCGAGAGGTCTTCGGCGAAGGCGGAGACGTGGACGAGGTGTGGCCATCAGCTACCATCCTCATCGTGTCTTCGGCGTCGCGGCTCTCCTCCCGGAACAGCACTGACAGGCGCCTGGAGCGGTGTGGCGTCGGCGAGCTTCAGCGACTTTGTAAAGCTCTGGTAGTGCGCTGCAGAGGGCGAAACGAGATTGAGTCTATGCGGTAAAACGAGGAGAAATAAAATAGAGGATAAAAGAGTCATGGGGCTGCCGTAGTGGATGGAAACGTCCTGTTTCGAGCGGAGCAAAACCGGCGAGATTGGATCAGACGATTCTGTAGAATAGAAGTTATAATTTTGGCAAAAATTGATCTAGGAGAGGAAGGTGATATTTATGGGGTATTTTCGTGGAGGAGGGGCAAAGAAATTAGGGGAATCGGAGAGAATTCTGGTACTCCGTTTTGATACGGCAGAGAAACGTCCGGGGCTCGATCTCCTGCTGTAGGTTGAAGACGAGCTGGGCCCCAACTGTCGGCGTGAGAGAGAAAGGGATAAAAACAATTACGGAGAGGGGTACTGGTCGGGTGGTGGATTGACTTGGTGCATGTGATCGTGCGTGCAAAGCACTGGACCCGGTCGGGTGGTCAGGTATGTCTCGCTCCCATTTTCTTATTTCTTATTCTTATTTCTTTTATTTAGGAAAAGTCTAGGCTATATTTGACTTCCCAAAAATAAGTTTAGGATATTAAATACTTGTTATTAATGCAAGGATCATGAATGCAAAACAAACACAAATGCCTTGGATTTATTCAAAACTTCTCAGCCAATGTGATAGTCATTTTAATCCACTTCTTTTAATGCGGCTTGGTAAAGTTTCAAACAAACATGAAAAGTTTCTTTTCATTCAAAATTTCAACAAGATCAAACAATTCAATCAACTTTTTTTTTAACATTCCAAAATTTAGGAAAATTTTGGGATGTTACAATAAGGGAAAGCGAAAGTTGTTTTCTCTTGATCTTCCAGTTGTACGGCAATTTGAGAATATTCAGAATAACCATCAAGAAAACAGAAATAAGAATTATTACTAAGTCTTTCTAAAATTTTATCCATGAATGGTATGGGTTTATGATTTTTCTATGTTTTGGTTTAGCTTCCTAAAATCAATACACATACGATATCCTACAACAGGCCTTACAGGAACTAGCTCACCATCCTGATTCATAGCAGCATCAAGACCACCTTGTACTGGTATGCAATGAGCTAGGCTAACCCACTTACTGTTAGAGATAGGATATATTATGCCAGAATCTAATAAGCGTATGACATCTTTCTTACCACTTCGTTCATTTTCAGATTAAGTCTTCTTTGCGTATCCACTACAGGTTCAGCATCATCAAGCATGGTAATCTTATGTGTTACTATAGATGTTATGTGTTACTATAGATGGATCTATTCCTTTAATATCACTTAGAGTATATCCAAAGGCTTAACGATGCTTAAACAAGACTGGAAGAAGTTTATTTGTTTCATTTTATGATAAAGTTTTTCTAATAATAACATGACATTTATTTTCATTATCTAAAAACTCAAAGCTCATATTGTCTGGAAGTTGTCTTAGTTCAATTGGTGGAGGTTCTTCATCTCCTTTTCTTACCAGTTCTTCATAGTCATGTGGATTTTGTGCTTCCGGAACAGAATCAAGGTAATCATCCATGTCTTCTCTCTCCTCATCATCTGATGCTTCCTCCCAATTAATTAGGCTCCTCTCTAATTCATCTTGTGGAGTACTAAAATGAATTGCGGCTAGCTCGACAATTGTTTTCTCTTCCTTGATATCTTCCACTTCATATTTGCCTCTTCTTTAGTTTGGAAAAGTGGAATGTCATTTCGTCTTCTCCAAACATCAATGAAATAGTCTCCTTCTTATTATCAAATCGAGCTTTGGTTATGGAAATAAAAGGCATGCCTAAAAGAATAGGACACAAAGAATCTCGAGGCATATCAACAATATGAAAATCAAGGGGGTACATGAGTGATCCAATAAAGACATAGATATTTCTGATTACACCTTCCGGTTTTATATTGGTCCTATTAGACAATTTAATAATAATTTCTACCGGTTCCACATCTGGATTATTTAAATTGTAGAGAAGTTCCTCATAAAGTGATGAAGCCATAATATTTATAGTGGAAACCGGCTCGCAAATTCTATATAAGAAAGTTTCTCCACAATATATAGGAGTCATAGGTTTAGAAGTTTTGTTACCTCGTACCTTACCTTCGATAAACTCTAAGGTTTCGCGGTCTAGCATAACCACTTCATCATCCACTATTCGTGCTTCCATAAGATCCTTTAATATAATATTATTTATATTAGTAGCTTCAGGATTCTTTTCTGGTTTCTTCGGTCTCTTCTTTATTTGTTCTTCCTCTTTTTACCTTTTCTTGATGATCTCTTGAGTAGATACTAAGGAGAATTCTTCCATTAGCGCTCTTGCATGCTTCTTCTCTTCGAGGGGTTTAGGTGGTTCCCATTCTGTCGGTACCTGCAAATGTCCTGCATAATTCTCAATAATTTTCTTTACTGAGTAAGAATCAATACCGAGGGTTTTAATGATTGCACCAGTCCTTTCATTTGTAAGGAAATTCATAACATAAGCATATTCAGAAAAACTATTTGTAATGTTTTCCTCATTTCTAAGATTTTTTGTTGCCTCCCTCATTTTTATTATTAGATTACAGGCTTCATCATAGGTATAAGATAGAAAGCTGCCATTAGAAGCAGTGTCTAGATTCATTCTATTTTCAATATTAAGCCCTCCATAAAAGGTATGAGTGATTAATCAATCAGGAAAACAATGATGGGGGCAATTATTTAGGTAACTTTTGTACCTTAGATATCCTTCATACAAACCCTCACCAGGATTTTTTTGAAACTGATAATAATACCTCTCATCCTGTGAGATTTGCTTTCTGAATAATATTTTGAGAGAAAATTGGTTGTCAGTTCCTTCCAAGTCCTTGGTGCTTCTGCACAAAAAGATCTGTACCACTGGCAAACATTATTAGAGGGAGTTTGTCTAAACAACTAGATTTTAACCATTTCAAGATTATAGTCATCGAATATAAAGGAACTGAGAACATCTTCAAAGAATTGTAAGTGTCCATATGGACTCTCTTCACTGGTTCCTGCAAATTTCTTAGAGTGCAGTAGTTTAAATAATAAAGGGTGGATCTCAATTCCATCCGGATTTATGCTTTTATTAATAGTTATAAAAGCGTCCATGGGCGAACCCATTTTCCTTATGGCCTCAAGCTGGTTTAAATGCCAAGCGTTGTCCATTGTTGCGGTCTTGCAACTTAAATAAAAATTAGTACAACGAAAGTAAATAACTAAAAGTAAAGTGACTTATAGCGCTAAGCTCCCTGGCAACATCGCTAGAAAATAGCTTGATGACTGCAAGTGCACAGATCGTTTGTAGCTAGTTTCAAAATAAAGATATCGATCCCACAGGGAGCAGTAGGCAAAAGACTAAAATGCTTTTAACTAAAACTAAACGAAGTACTTAAGGAATAAATTTAAGATGCAAGAATAGTAGAGTTGTTTTGGGGGTTTTTGGTTGAACAAGACAATTTAAGAGTAAAGTAAAACTTAATGCAGAAAGTAAGAATCGTGTGTGTAAAAGAACTTAGAACTGCAATAGGGAAAAGGCGTTCTCAGGGAGTGGTGGATACACCGCTAGCAATTTAGACTAAGCAATCAAGATTATTATAACAAATATTCTCATGTCATGTATGTATGTGGGAGGAGCTCCATATATGGAAAAAAGGCAGCAACCACTGCTCACATCATCCTTCATAACCATAGCTGATAGATAAACGACATCAATCGTATTATCCCACTATTAAGGGATTTCTCCCATGGCATGGACATGGCTTTATGAGTTCTCCTTGATTCCCCAAGTTAGTACGTAAAGAATGACAACAGCTTTATAGTCAAAGTAAGTGTTATCATCTCTCCGTCTACTAACAAGTAATCCCCTTCATCGAGTCCCCATAGGAGGCAAATATTAAGGAGGTGCACAACTCCCAACATCAAGATGAAGACAATTAACACATACACATAATGATGTATAACATAATAATCTCTATCTCATCTCAATCATATGCTAGGGTTTCTCCATCTCCCCAAGAACTAGAGATCTACTCAGACATGGAGGCAATCAACATCATGAAAATGGTAATGGAAACAATCATAGATAAATAGTACTTGTATAAATCCACAACGAGTACATAAATTACAACAAGATCTAGATGGATGAGATGGTGATGGTGCAGCGGTTGATGAAGATGGAGATCGATGCCTTGGCCTCCTAGATCTGCATAGGGCGAAGATGGATCCCTTGGGTAAGTTCCCCCTCCAGATGCCTTCTGGAGATGAGGTTTTTGCGATTTCTGGTTGTTCTATATGTCGTCTCCCCGATCCAGTTGTACGGGGTGAAACTATTTGAAGAGGCTGAGGCGGCGCCAACTATACGACCAGAACTATACGGCCAAAAAAAGTATTCCGGTCGTATAGTTGGTCGTTGAGCCGTCTGTATGCCTCGACTGCTTCGGGTTTTCTTCTGGTATTATTGATATTTGCCAAATAAGCGATTTATGTTGTTTTTGACTCCTTTTCTCCCTAATACAACTGCTCTAAGAATTTTGTCCATTGTATCCATCATTGATGGATGTGATATACAACACTTTTTAGCAATATAAATTGTGTCATTTGCCTATCATATCGTGCTCCATCTAACCATTGCTATGCTTAATATACATAATTACTTGTTTTTGTTAAATTCAATATGAGCCTTGCACATTTAGTAGTTTAGGTAGAATTTTATCCCTCTTCCTTGTCTTTGACATGTGTGTAGGTTTTGATGATGATTATGGACAAAACAAAGGCAAAAGGAACAATGAGAGCATAGTATGGAGGAGCTGCAGGGACCAGACTTAGCCATTTGAGATGTTGAAAAAGTGATTTTTTTCCAACTTCTCAAAATAAAGATCCAAGACCATAGGGTTGTGTCCCTCGATGATACGAACTCAACGAGCCCAAGAACACCCAAAACGGAGTTCGTATGAAGAAATGACGGCCAAAATACTAAAAGCATCTGCAAGTTTACCGAGCAACTATACGGCCGGAGCTATATTTTCGGTCATATAGCTCCGCCCGTATAGTTGCCAAAAAGGTCGTAAACGATGGGATTTCGCCCCATAAAAGCTCCAAAACCTTCCCTAAGTCATATGATGGTATTGGGGGAACCCTAGGGCACCCCAAGGCCTATATAAAGGAGGGAGGACCCAAGAGAGAACCACCAAGCCATAACCCCTCAGGAGGCGGAGCCCTGCCGTCGTCGCCACCATCCGATCTCCATAGCGGTGGAGCTCTACCTCAACCACACCTCCGAGATCTAGATCTCCCTCAACACCATCACCATCAAGACATCCAAGCAAGAAGAAGGGAAGGAGAAGGAAGACATCACCACCACCAAGCATCGATCTCCATCTCCATAATCATCTCCATCTCCCCCTCTCTCTTGTGTTTAGTAATTGTAAGATTAAACACGGTTGTGATATCATCATATATTTATATAAGTTTCTCTGTTCATCCATGTGTGAGTGATTGATTCAATTCTAGGTTGAGGTATGATCTAGTGGCGCCAAGTTAGAATTTATTGTGATCTAAGATGAGTTTATGTGATCCTTTGGTCTGGAAGTGCCTTTTGTCTTATGATGACGCGCGAGAATCATGCATAGTGCACACAGAGTGACAGCCCGGTAATCAATTGGGGAACGTTTATTTGTCTGAGTAATATCTTATAGATCACACATATATTTGCCCATCTAGTTCTAGTGAGACCGAGCCTAGAAGCCCTCTCTCATTCCATTGAATCCTACAACTACAATCTCTTTAATTCAGTTCATATTCCTGTTTACTTTCCATCTTAGTTTATTTTGTTCTTGTTAAAAGTTATTTGTTATTAGATACTTTAAACCTCTCTCAATTATCACTATTCTAGTAACTTATAGAATAGGCTATTTCCAAACCACGGTTTGGGTGCGAAACGTGGACGCATTGGCAATGTGGCTGCGGGGTCTTGTTGTTTCCGTTCGACAATCTCCCATCGGGACAACCTCTTAAATATTTGCTGCTATAGGTACTGTAATAACCCTGTTGTTGGTGCAGGAATCCAGTCATCAATCATTTGTCCGGATCCTGGTGAAAACAGACATAAAATGTGCGCGGGGGCATCGTAAAATACCAAGATCTTACATCTACAATGCAAAATAATAATATAAAACATGATGCAGATATGCACTCATCACCTAGTCAAAGATATTTCCATTCTCGGTCCTGTATTTCTACACAATATGTTCCCCTTTGAGAGGTTCATGGGAGTTTTAAAGAAATATGTTCATAATTGTGCTAGGCCAGAAGGAAGCATCTCCAAGGGCTATGGAACAGAGGAGGTCATTGAGTTCTGTGTTGACTTTATTCCTGACCTTAAGACGATTAGTGTTCCTGAATCGCGGCATAAGGGGAGACTGAGTGGAAAAGGCACGTTGGGAAAGAAAGCAATGATATGTAGGGACGGGAAATCTTTCACTCAGGCACACTACACACTTCTACAGAATTCCACCTTGGCAGCTCCGTATATCGAGGAACACAAGAATATTATACGTCCAACAACCCAGGGAAGCCTGACTCCTAGATTAGATATGAACACATGAAGACTTTCGGCAGTTGGTTGCGAACACATCTCACGAATGGCACCACTGTTGGAGATCAACTCTACTTGTTAGTCGGGTCACCATCTTCTACTATATTGAATTTCCAAGGGTACGAGATAAATGGGAATACATTTGACACGTTCGCCCAAGATAAAAAGAGCACCAACCAAAATAGTGGTGTCCGCTTTGATGCAACGGACGAGAATGGGCAAAAGGACACATATAATGGTTACTTAGAGGAGATATGGGAACTTTACTATGGAGTTTATTTTAAGGTCCCTTTGTTTCGGTGCAAATGGGTCAACCTGAATGAAGAAGGGGTAAACGTAGACCAGTTGTACGGAATGACAACAGTGGATCTCAACAATCTTAGTTACAGAGACGAAACATTCGTCCTATCCAATGATGTGGCTCAGGTTTTCTATGTGAAGGACATGTCCTCCAGACCGAAAAAGGAAAAATAATACATCATACAATGAGCCAAAGCGTCACATAGTTCTTTCAGGGGAAAGAAACATCGTGGGAGTCAAGGACAGGATAGACACGTCAAAATATTATAATAAGTTTGATGAAATTCTGCCCTTCACAGTGAAAACTGACTCAAGCATCCCGTTAAGTAAAGAAGATGCTCCATGGTTATGCCCGAAGCGATCATAAGCAAGGGACATACGCCAAGAAAGGTTCATGGCCTCATATTGTGTACCTCCAGTTCAAATCTGGCCGGCCTCATATTGTGAACCTAAATGCCATGAAACCTCGAACATGATAGCTCATTTTGTGAAGGATATTTTGTGATGTTTGCAATTTTCCAAGTGTTATTTTTCCTTGCAACTATAACACATAATATGACACCACACGAAGGTTTAGTATTTTTGATAAATGTGACATTTTAATTTGGTTGTTGCTTCACAAACTATGTCGGTTGGAGCCACTAACCGGTACTAACGATATTTCCCGCCATTTCTCACCGCTTCCCGCCATGTTTTCCCGCCCTTTCCCTCTAACCGGGGCTTTTAGTCCCAGTTGGAGCCACTAACCGGGACTAAATATATTTCTCGCCATTTCCCACCGCTTCCCGCCATGTTTTCCCGCCCTTTCCCTCTAACCAGGGCTTTTAGTCCCGATTGGAACCACTAACCGAACTAAAGATATTTCCCGTCATTTCCCACCATGTTTCCCGCCCGTTCCCTCTATATCTAGGACGACCGCACATCAACACTTTCCTGTCTCACACATCCACAGCTTCCTCTCTCACAACGATGGACACCGTATACTGGGACATTCCGACTCTTGAGGAGACCGAGGCGCCAGCGCCTAGCTACCCATGCCCATAATACCGCCGCTGCCATGATCGGATGCTGAGTGCTAGAGGGGTTCCTATCCCTCCTATGCCTCAAGGTTCCGCCTGCCAGGCGGCCATCACGAACCACTTCTACCTAAAGCTCACGTCGGAGCAGCGGATGGATCCCCATTGGGATCTCGACAACTACGACACATGGAATGCCTTCTTCTCTAACCGATGGGAAAGGGAGCTTGCTAGGTACAAGGGTGACGACCCGCCCCTGGTGAACCACAATGAAGCCGGCCGCCGCCTGTGGTGGGCAAACTAGACTATCACGATGTGATGCACTACATCGCCCAGGGAGATCATCCTCGCCTGCGGTGCCTGCACTTTTACCTGCCGCAGAGCCAGAAGAAGGGAGGCGGTGGTGAAGGTCGTGGGCGTAGCAGCATCATCATCCAGGAGCCCCCTCCCCTGCACGTCGTGAATCTGAGGCTGGATTGGTAGGTGCCCCTGGAATATGCCATGGCTGGGCTGAGGATCCATCCGCGTGCACCTAGCAACGATGATGATGATTATGACAAAGACAAAGACGACCCTGAAGTTGTGTACTATAGGGCTAGACATGAGTATGACTAAAGGGGGCCTTTAGTCCCGATTCCGTAGTCCCAGTTTTTTAATAATAAATGTCTTGAGTGTTAGTCTCGGTTTGTGGCTAGACCGGTACTAAAGGTTGGCCTTTAGTCCTGATCCAATTCCATAGTCCAAGTTAGTCCCTATTCTTCTTCCGGGGAGCTAACTAATTTCACGTATTAGGGAGTGCCTCTATGGCCTGCTTGTGGAAGATGCCTGAGGATTGGATCCATAGGCATCTCCCTCAAGTTGGCGTAGTATTGTCCCTGCTCTCGCACACCATCTTGTAGTTTATAACTTCTCTAGCTAGATCAATACGCCAGGTAGCTAACTAATTTCACATATTAGGGAGTGCCTCTATGGCCAGCTTTCAGAAGATGCCTGAGGACTGGATCCGTAGGCATCTCCCTCAGGCTGTAGTGTTGTCCCTGCTCTCGCACACCATCTTGTTTGGAGTTGATAACTTCACAAGGATGCATATTTATAGATTAAGAAGCACAATATAGTGTTGACACTCATGACATAATGTCGACACTCACCCCTGTCATAGTGTCGGCACTCACAAGGATACCTATTTATAGATTAAGCAGCACAATATAGTGTCGACACTCACGACATAATGTCGACACTCACCCATGTCATAGTATCGAAACTCACAAGGATAGCTATTTATAGATGAACCTTTAGTAACCCCTTAAGTCCCGGTTAGTTTCTTCAACCGGGACTAAACATGCTCATGCCGGCCCTAGCCTATCGCAACCCCTTAAATCTCGATTGGTTTCTTCAACCGGGACTAAAGATATTCAAAAACGGTCATAAGAAATTCAAAAACAGCCCGAACAATGTATATCCTTCGTGTGCTGTCATATTATGTGACATAGTTGCAAGGAAAAATACCAAAATTGGTATATCGATTATGTCTCAAAATACCTTCACAAAATGACCTATCATGTTCGAGGTTTCATGGCTTTTGGTCCAAATGACCAATGTTATGTCCAGAATCGCGGCATAGTTTGTGATATTGTTCCCATATTGTGCATGCATGTGCATCTTGGGATGGCGAACAATGTTTCAGGAGGAAGTCTTCCTATTCGTCGCACGAAAAAGCCATTTTCTATTTTGCAAGCGCCAAAAAGGGGCGTTTTGTGAAGCAACCACCAAAATGCTATTTCAAAATTCTACCACCCCATTTTTCAAAAATACTAGACCACCTTACATGTATGATCTCCCAACCGGGATACACAAACATTTCCGTCCTTCCCGGGTGAAAAAGACAAATGTCTGCCGAATCGGTAGGAAGTGGGTCCGGTTTGAACTACAGGTACATGATTGCTCGTGATCTTTTGAAAAAAATCATTTTTAGACTCGCAATATGATGTTTCTTCAGAGATCCAAGGAAATTTTTAATGAGGCTCATCCCCTATCTTCATGCCTGCCGTTTTGACCATAGTTTGAAACGGGAAAATTTTGAAACGTTCATATGAAATTCAAAAAAATTCCAAACAATGTAAATCCTTCACGTGGTGTCATATTACCTGACATATTTGCAAGAAAGAAACACCAAACTTGGTATATTTATTATGTCTGAAAACACCCTTCACAAAATGACCTATCATGCTTGAGGTTTCATGGCTTTCGGTCCAAATGACCAATGTTATGTACAGAATCGCGACATAGTTTGTGATATTGTTCCCATATTGTGCATGCATGTATATCGGCGAGCAATGTTGCAGGAGGAAGTTTTCCTTTTTGTCGCACGGAAAAGCCATTTTCTATTTTCCGAGCGCCAAAAAAGGGGTGTTTTGTGAAGCAACCACCAAAATGCTGTTTCAAAATGCTACCACCCCATTTTTCAAAAATAATAGACCACCTTACATGGACGATCTCCCAACCGGGATATCTCAAACCTTTCCATCCTTCTCGGGTGAAAAAGAAAAATGTATGCCGAATCGGTAGGACATGGGTCCGGTTTGAACTATAGGTACATGATCTAATGCTCGTGATTTTTTGAAAAAAAACATTTTTAGACTCACAATATGATGTTTCTTTAGAGATCCAAGGAAAGTTTTAATGAGGCTCATCTCCTATCTTCATGCCCACCATTTTGACCATAGTTTGAAATGGGAAATTTTGATACGATCATAAGAAATTCAAAAATAGTCCGAACAATGTAAATCCTTCTCGTGGTGTAATATATGTGACATAGTTGCAAGGAAAAATACCAAACTTGGTATATTAATTATGTCTCCAAAAAACCTTCACAAAATGACCTATCATATTCTAGGTTTCATGGCTTTCGGTCCAAATGACCAATGTTATGTGCAGATGTCGTCGGATTGATGACAAGTACGCCATGAGGGGGTCCTCGAGGCATGTGGAAGAGAGGGGTGTGAGACATACGGTGTTCTGGGACGGTGAGCACACAAGTTTACCCTGGTTCGAATCCGCCGACTTTGGATGGATCCTACTCCTGCTAGCAATCCAGTAATACGGCAGAGCCAGAATAAGGGTTACAAGGGTTTCGGCTGTGCGAGTTGAGTTTGTAGACTATTGTGAGGGTGCCCTAAAGGCTTACCCTAGGATGTCTTATATAGATATCCGACCTAGGGTTTACAAGAGATACCTATCCTGCTATGACTAAGAGTCGGTTACAGAGTACATCTTGAACTACAAGTAACATAACAAGCCTATGTCGGTAAGTCTTCTGGGCCTTCCCGTAGCCGTATTGGACTCCGTCTCTTCTCCCTGACTGGGCCACCCGTGAAGAAAAGCTCTAACCCGAAGTGGGCCACCCTGGTCAGTGAGGCACAGTGAGGATACCCGGAAAGTATATCCCCAACAGTAGCCCTCGGAAGCCTCCAAGATCCAGAGTCGGATTTCATCATCATCTAGCTTGATCTTTGGCTTGCAGAATCTTGAAGAGTTCCTGAAACTTCAAAAGAAAGGATAGGATCCGGTTCTCAAAACGAGTCAGACCTATGAATACATTATTCGGGTTTCTAGCTTGAAATTCAAATTAAACCGGAACTTGGTCTCTGACGTAACCTGACACCAGTCATGGTCAAGTCACGTCACTGACAGATATTCCCGTCAGCACGACCGTTGGTGGGCCCGCCTTCCGTGGAACCGAGGAGTCGTTTTAATGCATGCGTGGAGATCGAGGCGGCGTAATCATCACGTGGGGGTTACCCAGCTCCTTCCACGACGCGTGTCACGGTTACTGTTCATATTACACGAATCTTGGCACAGCTAGAGGATATAAGTGGTTACGATTTATTTCCCTCTTCTTCACCACCACTTGTGCCCCTTCCTTCCTCTTAACGCCTCCCATGAACAGAGCTCCTTCGCCTCCCCAAAATCCTCCCTCCAAATCGCCATCCATCATCACCCAACACAAAAAAAAATCGAGGCTTCATCCTCCGCCATGGCGGTGGCGACAATCGGGCAAAGGGAGAAGGAGAGCTTTCGCGGGATCTAGATCCCATGCGTCTTGGACGACGCCAACCTCCGCGTCGTTGAGAATGAAGGACTTCTCCGCGCCGGTGACTGGCAGAGCTGCTACGGTCAAACCGTCCCCACTCCTCGCACCAATGAGCATGTGCACTTCGGCACCCACCTCGACAGAGGTTTGAGCTTTGCACCCTCAGACTTCTTCTCTCAGGTGATAGATTACTACGAAGTTCAACTCCACCATCTCCCCCCGAACTCTATCTTAGAGACGACTGCTTATGCTTCTTTGTGCGAGGGGTATCTCGGCATTAGGCCGAGTCTCATTCTCTTCCGGTTTTATTTCCGTACCCGGAGAAACTCTATCACTGCCGGTAATCCATACATTACCGGGACTCTTAGCTTTACTATTAGGAGAGAATGCGTCTATCCTTGGATTAAGGCTAGCGAGTCAGTAAAACAGTGGCCATCCACCTTTTTTCATCACAAGGATATTCCTACTCCCGGCAAAGCTACTGCTTTGCCAGCTTTTGTCGACGGTGCCGCCACGCCCTAAGAGTCCTGGGACGCAGATGCGCTGGATCTCAGTGATGATCTGCTTCTCGCCAAGAGGCGGATTGAATGTCTGATGAAGCACAAGGGCCTTAATGGGTCTGACTTGATTCACTGCTGGCTGGCACGCCGGATCCAACCTCTCCAACACCATGGAGACCGACTTATGCACTCCATCACGATGTCCAAGAAGGACACCCTCCGAATATGCTCCCGTCCTTACTCGGAAAAGGACTCTGAGTCCCAAATTAGATGGTTGATAAGGGAGCGGATCGAGAGGAAGATCCCAGAGCTATCTTTGGACATGCATACGGCGAATAATCCTGTAGTTCCAGTAAGCTTCCAGCAATAACTCGAATTATGTGTTCATCTTTACATTATTGTCTCTTTTCGTAATACTGAGATATTTCTTGTTTTCAGCTTGCTAACCTCCCCGAGTTGGAGCTTGCTGATGGCTCGGTGTTGATGTAGAGCTCGTTGGGAACCCCAAGAGGAAGGTATGATGAGCACACCAGCAAGTTTCCCTCAGTTATGAAACCAAGGTTTAATTGAACTAGTAGGAGCAAGGAAACACCCCAAAGGTGTTGCTAGCTGAGGCTTGGCAGGGCGTACTACCGGTGCTAGTAGCAACGTGGAGACCTGCACAACACAACCACAGAACTTTGTCCCCAACTTGCGATGAGGTTGTCAATCTCACCGTGTTTTGCTGAAAACAAAGGATTAAACGTAATGGAAAGAAGTAATAGTTTGTAGAAAGTAAACACAAAGCAGTAACAGTTTGTAGATTGTATGTAAAAGAAAAGGACCGGGATCCATAGTTCACTAGAGGTGGATCTCCTTAGATAGATAACATGTTGGGTGAACAAATTACAGCGGGGCAATTGACAAACATCGAGAAAGCAATACATGCATATACTAATCATCTTGACTCCTTTGAGACTTGATTGGGCATTACAACATTATACATAGAACGCCATCCAACTGCATCTATGACTAATAATCCACCTTCAGGTTATCATCCGCACCCCCTCCAGTATTAAGTTGTAAGCAACATATTATTACTTTATGAATTGCATATAAAGTAAACAATACGATTGTTCTATGAACAAAGGATTGTTGTTTTCTCCCTAGTAGCAACAGCACATCTAGTACCTTAGAGATTTCTGTCCCTTCCCCAGATTACCACAGGCATGAACCCACTATCGAGCATAAATACTAACTCTTGGAGTTGCTAGCATCTACTTGGCCAAGATAGCTACTAACAACGGAAAGCATGCAAGATCACAAATAACAAAGACATGATAGAATCAATAATCAATCTGAAATAGTGTCGTGGTGGTGTCACGGCAGATGCCATGGATAGGCTAAAGGTGGGGACTAATACATGCTAGGGGAATCCAGGAAGGGATAGTGGAGTGATTCTCCACACAGAAGTTTGTATTGCTGTATCTCCAATATTACAAGTGCTCCTTGAGCTGTATTGGCGAGAGGAGGAAGAAGGAGCTCTCTTACTCTTGCCTACTATCTTTCCCTAGAACCCTAGATCAACTCGTGCTTAACCAACTAGAGCTCAACCAACCCCCTCTACCAGAACCCTAGCCCCCCTTATATAGAGGAAGTTCGGTCCTGGCCTAGGGCATACGTGGAGGCATATTCCTAAGAATATGCCCCCTCCCAAAGTGGTAACCTGACCGGAGTGCTTTTCCCCCGCGTCATACATGCTTTAGCGACGTAAGCCTCATGCGCCAGCGTCACATTTACATGAGCGTCGTCACCCTTGTCGGCCATGATCCAGTGGTCCCGCCCTTGCTTTCTCCGTTCATGCAGTACGTACCAGACCTTCTTTTTAACCAGAGAGATTCCTTCCTTCTCCCAGAAGCTAAGCGAGGACCCGGATCATAGTAGATCCGGCCACACCTGTTCCTGCATATAAGTTAGACAAGTACTTCCGACTTACTCCTTAAGCCGGACGAGACAATGTTAGGCGACCCCCCTGGTCCTGGTTACTCCGTGATTCAGACTGCCTTGAGGTGACCCGGTCAGCATCCGCTTTGACCTTGTCGGACCTCGGCTAACTCGGCCGTTATACCCTGGAGTGACCCTACCCGGGGGTATCCCCCCAACATTAGTCCCCGAAGCTGGTGCGGTCTTAGCTGCCTCAGCCGCTAAGGCGACATCAGGTTCATTTATGTTCGAGCCTCAGACGTTTAATTCCTAGTTAGCTCCTTATCTCGGACTATATGGATTTACGTTCCCTTTGCACGTTCCAAGTTTTCACTTGCCGGCCGGGCCACCACTTTGGCTCGGATCCCATGGTTATCATGGTTTGATCCGGGCCCCGTTTCCTTCTCTCATACGCTAACCCACGTGAAGGCTAATCATTACCTCGTCTTATTTTAAGGGCCCGCAAGAATCCGCGCAGTAATTGTCAGTTATCACTGTGCGTGGGTCACGTCATGCCTGCCTCCTCGTTTACCGCAACAGCGCGTCGCGTCATGGGATTGCTTCTACTCTGTGGCCCCCTGTGTGGCTTTTCTCTGATTGGCTGATGCCGGTGATACACGGCCACACCGTGTCGCTCGTTGGCGCAGCGCGATCCCACTCATCGATCTCTGGGGGTGGTTAAATAGGGGAGGGGCGCATCCCTTAGTGTTTTTCCACCTCTGTGCCGCTAGTGCTTTCTCCTTCGTCTTCCTCGCGACCACGCCGCCGGTGCTTCTAGCAGCAGCGCCGCCAGACTCCCTGCTTCGCTTCGCAGTAGCCATCATGCAATCGCTAGCCATGGGTCCTCGCCAATCTAGGCCACAGATCCCCGCCGCTATCTCCAGCGAGGATAGCGAATACAAGATGGCGGAGGAGGAGCTCGTTGTCGCCGAGCAGGAGATGGAGGAGGACGCCGGCGCGGCGGACCGCGGCGTGTGGGCCGGTCGTGGGTTTGTCAAGACGACATTGACTGGCTCTACCGGACCAGGCGTATTCCCGCCGGCGTCGTCACTCGTCTCCCCTCCGCCGAACTGGCCCCCTCACCCAATCCGGGTGAGTTTGTTGTATTCTTGTCCCACTTCCAACGGGGATTTGGTCTCCCGGTGAGCGATTTCTTATGGGATTGGGTTAGGACATACCACCTGCAGCCGCACCATCTCCCAGCAAACGCTATCACCTCTCTTTCCGCCTTTGCCTCTACGATCGAGGGCTACACCGGACTATGGCCCATGAAGGAGCTGTGGATCCGGTTCTTCGTCCTCCATCGCAACATTGTCCCTAATATCCATGTTGAGCCGGAGGACAAGCAGCTCACCCAGTTCGGAGCTGCCTCCATCTCGCCCTGGAGGTTTTCGGTCTTTCCCCGGGTTACCGGGCTTGACTCCTGCAAAGGATGGGCCCAGACCTTCTTCTACGTCCGGAACGAGGGTACCGAAGACTTGATTCGGTTGCTGCCCTACGCTCCGGTCTACCTGACACGGATTTCTAGGAGGAGGTCCCCAAGAAGCCTACCGCTCTGGCCAACCAAGTTACCAAGAGGTTCGCGGAGCTGAAGAAGCTCGGATTGCGCAACGAGGATGCTATGATCACGTTCGTGCGCAACCGAATCTCTCCCCTCCAGAAGCGCACCCACAAGTTGTGCCATATGAGTTTCGGCCGCGACCCCAACCGAACCTCCTCCTTCGAATTGAGCAACACAGAGATCTTTCATCGGGTCAAGGCTCTTTTCGCCACCCACAAGGATTTCTCCGCCGAATGGACATGGGGAATCGAGCACTACTGTCGTGACAGGCTCCCTCCCGCGGTAAGCTTCGCGGGGCAAACTTAATTCGGATGAAGTATGTGTCGGTTTTTGTTATATTTCTGACTCTGTTCTTCATGCTTTTTCTCAGTTGTTCCTTCAGCAAACTCTCGAGGATGGTACAGATCCGACCCTTAAGTGGGCGCCGGACCGAGAAATCCCGGATGAGGAGGAGCCAGACCAGGAATTGTTCCTCCCTATGACCGACGCCACCAAACGACCTAGCGGTAAATTCTCTTCTCTTAGAGATTGGCCCGATGATGAGGATGACTTGGATATCGACGTGATTGAACCCGTTGAGGCTGTCCCTCTTTCTTTTGCCTTTCTGGCATCAGCTAACCCCGGTGGGAATATCCACGAGGATCCTCCACTTGCTACGGGTGAGCCGGTTCCGGTGGCGTCGAAGAAGAAGCGCGGAGCCGCATCAAGTTCTTCCTCTGAACCTTCTCAGCCCACAAAAGGCAAAAGAAGGCCGGAGACAAGACTGCCTCCAAGCGGGCAGGCAAAGCCCCGGCACGGAGGGCCCGAAAACCGAACGAGGCCGAAACCTCGGATGCGTAAGTCATTTCTCATTGCGTAACTCACTTTTCCTTGCATCATGGTAATTTCACTCCTGACATTCTTCTCTTTTTCAGGCCTCCTGTGGAGGTCCCTCAGAGCGGATCGAGCATCTCTTCTCCCCTTCGGTCCGGCCCTTCTCCTCCTCGTGACGACGAGTCACGCCCGCTGAGCCCTATTCTGGAGGGCTCTGCGGCTGCTCCGGGTTCCGCAATACCTCATCGAGAGGAACGCGACCTTGGAGCGGGAGGGGTCGGTTCGGCTGAGGCGACGGCGTCCACCACTTCGGCATTGCCGCAACCAGCAACCACCGAGTCTATCACAACACCAGCACCAGCAGCAACTCCAGTACCAGCAACCGAGATAGCACCTGCCCCGGCACCAAGGAAACCAACAACAGCTCCAGTGCCAAGTTCCTCTGCCTCTTCCGAGTCATCTCAGCCTTGGCGAGGAACCATTCCAGCAGCTTCCAAAGGGAAATCCACCATGGTTACTTCTTCCCAGCAAGCTAAGGGCAAAAAGGCTCTGGATACTGCCAAGTCTACATCCGTCGAGGCCGGGCAGCGAACCCTGTCGTCGATGCTTCAGAAGAAATCAGCAGCAGCGATGGATGTTCCTGCCGAGCCAACAGATGCGCAGCAGATGGTTCCGCACACCAGCCCAGCTCTTGCCCTAGTTGAGAGGAAGGAAGCTCATGCGAAGGGCTTGGTGGCACCCCACATGCCCACTGGCGAACGGTACCCTCCGAGCCTTATCGAGTTCGTCATGAACTAGAACAAGGCGGAGTTCGTCCACAACGACGATCTCCCGGAAAAGTTCGGCCCCGCAGAATTTTCTGCCCAGATGAATACTGCCACCAAGGCAATTAACCTCGCGGGGCGAATGATGGAGGTATGTAAACTTCAAAACCAACGTAGATAATAGCCGGGTTTGGGAAAAGTCCTTTACATGCTGTAGATAATAACCATTAGTCCCCGAGCCTCCGGGGGAGTAGCTTGTTACTCGGTCGGATGCTCATTAGAAAACCAACGTAGCTGCATGTAAACTTCAAATATGCACACAACTAGAGCCGGGTTAAGTTCCACTTGGCCCGGATCTTGTACACTTCGAATATGCACACACCTAGAGCCGGGTTAAGTTCCACTTGGCCTGGATCTTGTACACTTCGAATATGCACACACCTAGAGCCGGGTTAAATTCCACTTGGCCCGGATCTTGTACACTTTGAATATGCACACACCTAGAGCCGGGTTAAGTTCCACTTGGCCCGGATCTTGTACACTTCGAATATCCACACACCTAGAGCCGGGTTAAGTTCCACTTGGCCCGGATCTTGTACACTTCGAATATGCGCCAAGCTAACTTTACACTTCTGTACTTCTTTCAGGTAACCACCAATCGCCGGAGCGCCGAATTTCAACGCCTGCTTGATACCCACAAGATCCTACGCGCAAAACATGTTGCACTTGGTGTAGAACATGAGAAGAGAGGTAACTTTGTCCCTCGGCACATCTCTGTTTTTCTTCACTTTCTTCCGCCGAACTAATCTCCTCATTCGGTTTCTGCAGCTAGGGTGGAGGCTGAGAACAAAATCATGCGGAAGAACTTGGAGGAAATCCGGGGTATGTTCTCTTTTGTTCGACCTCTCAGTATTTTCCATTTCTTCTTCTCCTTGGCTCGGCAAACATTCACTCCTCGGCTCTGCCGAGTCAACATATTATTTCAGCATCGCTTGAGGATAGTGTGCCCATGCCTGATATGATGCTGCATTTTCTCAAACAAGCAGGGCAGCATCAAGCTGAGCTGAAGAAAAAGAATGATGAACTTGCCCTCCTCCGGACTAAGGACGATGAGATAGCCAAGCTCAAGGCTGAGATGGAGAAGATGAAGGCCCAGCACAAAACCGAGCTCCAAAAAGTTGGCCAGAACTTCACCGAAGAGCGTGAGCACCTTACTCTCCAAATCTCCAAGGACCAGGACCTACTCAGAGAATCCGACATCCAGCTTGGGTCGGCAAACGTTGAGCTTGAGCAACTTCGCAAAAGACGCGATGCCTGCATCAAGGAGTTGACCCGAATCCATAGCCATATTTCTTGTAAGTTCCTTTCCATTGTCCGACATAACTCTCCGGGTTACCTCATATGTCTTTTCTTTACCTTCTTCCTTTGCCTTGTTTCCAGACCACTTTCCAAAGGGTACTGCGATTGCCAGCGCTGCTGTTGCCAAATTTCGCCGAGAGAGGGGTACTCCTATTTCTCTTGATGGTGAGAACATTCCCTTGGACATGGAGGACCTATTGGTCAGCTTGTCCTCTCGTGTGGAGACCATCAAGAATTATGGCAAGGATATCCTCGATGTTGCAGTTCGGATTTTCAATACGTTCTGGCCCGGAGAGAGTAGCCTGGAGACCATTGCGACTCTTGTTGAGAAGTTAATGGAAGTTGAGACCCAGCTTGACCTCTGGAGAGAGTCCACTGGTCGTGCCGCAGCTGACACCATCCTTCACCATATTCTCACATGGTACGAGAAGATCGACCTCAGCCTCCTTACACGTCGGCGCACCGGATCCAGATGGACCGATGATCCGGAGTGGGTAGCTCGGCGCCAGGCTTGCGCCTACAGCCTCGTCGAATATTCTCCTATTCATGACTGGATTGAAGGGCCGAGCTTCTTGGAATCCGCTGGGGACGAGCAGAATGAGAATGTTGAAGATGGGTCAGATGAGGGCGGAGAAGATGATGCTTCAGATATTGAAGACATCGACGACGACGCCGAACCTGCTCCTCCTGCTGCTCCTTAGTTCTAAAAAACTTGAAAATTTATCAGATCCCCGGTATGCCGGGTGCAATTGTATGCCGGATATGTGATATTTTGCTACTATATTTTTATGTCGGATTAACTTGGGCGTAGTCCCCGAGTTTCACTTTCTTGTTCGCCCGATTCTCTGGCTCGGTCCGCGTCTACCTTGATTCGGTTTTACGACTTACGAATCCGAGCTTCAAAAATCGTTTTACCAATACTTAGAAACTTTTACACTTAGCTCAAAATAATTCAGCATAATAACTTGAAAATAAATACAGGGTTAGTCCTAGAAACAAACGCTAGCTCGAATAAACTCGTTTCCTTAGTCGTTTTTCATGTGCTACGCAATTCCAAACTTGTTCCCTTGCTTGCCATGAAGCCAATTCTTGTTGGACAATAGCAAGTCGAAGGGTTGGGTTTTTGGTGCTCACACATTACTAATTCGGGTTAAGTAGAACGACTTATTCCAGCTACCGCATAAGAAATTACGACAAACATTATTAAGGCAGTCCCTGAGTTACTGCTCGAGGCGCTGCTATTTCATTGATAAGCTCATTGCCGACATACATACCGACATATGAGACGACTTGTATACATACACTTCTTAGCTAAGTGTAGAAGGGACGAAGTAGTGCTACATTCCACGGTCGCTTGGATTCCTCTCCGGAATTGTCCGCCTTGTTCTTTTCCTTTGGCTTTGCATCTATGAGATAGTAAGAATCATTGTGCAATGCTTTGCTCACAATGAATGGCCCTTCCCATGGGGGGGATAATTTATGCATGCCAGTAGTACGTTGTACCAACCGGAGCACCAGATCGCCTTCCCGAAAGACTCGGGGGAACACTTTCCGGCTATGATAGCGTCGGAGATTTTGCTGATATATGGCGGATCTGGACAGTGCCAGTTCTCTCGCTTCTTCCAGCAGATCAACATCATTTTGCCGGGCTTCTTGCACTTCGGCTTCTGTGTATTAGGTGACCCTAGGCGAATCATGCTCTATGTCGGCTGGTAATACAGGTTCTGCCCCATATACCAGAAAAAATGGCGTATAGCCTATTGATCGATTCGGAGTTGTTCTTAAGCTCCACAAGATCGGTAGTTCTTCTATCCAGCACCCCACTGATCTTTGCAGCGGCTCAATGAGCCGGGGTTTTATCCCGGATAATACTAATCCGTTGGATCTTTCCACTTGTCCGTTCGATGCGAGGTGGGCTACCGAGGCGACATCAAGTTGGATCTTCTTATCTCGGCAGAAGCGCGCAAATGCTCCTTCCGCAAAATTTGTTCCATTGTCAGTTATAATACTGTGTGGATAACCGTATCTCAAGATGATGTCTTTGAGAAATGTCACGGCCATAGCTCCATCACATTTTCTTATAGGTTTCACTTCAATCCATTTTGTAAACTTGTCCACCATGACCAAAATGTGTGTCATGTTTCCTCTCGCTAGTTTGAACGGGCCAACCATATCCAAGCACCATACCGCAAATGGCCACGTAATTGGTATGGTCTTGAGTTCCGACATAGGCATATGTGTCTTGGTGGCGTACCTCTAACAACCATTGCATTTTCTCACCAGATCTTCTGCTTGTTCCAAGGCACTTGGCTAGTAGAACCCATGCCGGAACGCCTTTGCCACCAAGGCTCGGGATGAGGCATGATGCACACATTCTCCTTGGTGTATATCTCGGAGGATGTCAAGCCCTTCTTCCAGGTCAACGCATCGTTGGAGGACATTGGTTACACTCCGTTTGTACAACTCGGAATTGATGATTGTGTATACTTTTGCTCTCCTCTGAGTTTGCCTGGCTAACACCTCCTCAACGGGTAACATTCTGTCTTTCAGGAATTGGAATATGGGCAATGCCCAAGTGGGTATGGCTCGTGGAGGGAATATCTCCTCATCAATTTCCATCTGATCCACCGGCATAACTTCAGCCGGATCACGCTGAGCAGTCCCCGGGTCTAGCGAGGTAGTCCCCGGGTTTGCCGAGGCAGTCCCCGGGTTTGCTGACGCAGTCCCCGGGTCTCGCGTACTACCTCCCATGTCAATGTCCATGGGCTCAACTCCGGATTCCATATTTTTCGGGACATAGATCGAGTCGGTCCCTGGGGACGGCCTGATAGATGGTTTCCTGAGGTGTTCCAATGCTACGCCCGGCGGAATTGCCTGCCTGGTCGATCCGAGCTTTGACAACATGTCGGCGGCCTCGTTTTCCACTCGGGGTACATGGTGAAATTCACACCCCTCGAAGTAACCAGATATCTTCTGCACGTGAAATTTGTATAGTGCCATGTTTGGATCTAGGGCGTCCCATACTCCGGACACCTGCTGCACCACCAGATCCGAGTCGCCAAAGCATATTATCCGACGTATGCCAATCTCCTTTGCCACTACAATTACTGCACTTACAACTCGGTTGGTTGCGGCTATGTAGAGCAACATTGGCTCCTTTGATAGTGGAGAAGCTAACACTGGTGCAGTGGCCAACATCTTTTTTAAGTGGGCAAAGGCTTCATCGGCCTGTGGCGTCCACACAAACTTATCTGACTTTTTCATGAGTTGGTAGAGAGGCAGTGTCTTTTCTCCCAACCGACATACAAACCGACTCAACGATGCCAGGCATCCAGTGAACTTCTGGACATCGTTAAGACACTTCGGCAGCTCCATTCGTTCGATGGCTCGGATCTTAGTTGCGAATGTTTGCCTTATGTCGTCAAGGAGCATTGCGCTTTCCTTGGTCTTGATAACCACATCATCCACGTATACTTGTACGTTTTGACCTATTTGGTCGTGCAAACATTTTTGCATGCATCTTTGGTACGTTGCACCTGCATTACGTAAACCAAACGGCATAGTGCGATAGCAGTAAGCCCCATACGGGGTAATAAATGCAGTCTTTATTTGATCATCCGGGTTTAGAGGTATCTGGTGGAAGCCAGAATATGCATCAATGAATGACAACAGCTCGCATCCCGCGGTCGAGTCTATGACATGATCTATCCTCGGCAGTGGAAATGGATCTTTTGGGCACGCCTTATTCAGGTTCGTTTAATCGATACACATACGCCAAACCACTACCACGTTCGGATCGTCCTTCTTCTTTTCTACCAGCACCGGATTAGAGAGCCAATCCGGATACAGTACCTCCATGATAAATCCTGCTGCCAGTAACCGAGCTATCTCGTCTCCAATGACTTTTCTCCTATCCTCGGCGACGCGGCGGAGAGGTTGCTTCACCGGCCTTGCTCCGGGTTTTACGTTCAAAGAGTGCTCGACTAACTCCCTCGGAACACCTTGCAAGTCCTGTGTAGACCAAGCAAAAATATCCTGATTCTCACGGAGGAAGTTGACAAGCTCGCTTTCCTATTTGTCAGTTAACCCGGCACCAATTGTTACGGTGCGCTCCGGGAACATGTTATCAACTGGGACCTTCTGGGTGTCCTTTGTGTCTTGAAATGAAACGCTGCCATGCGGGTTACTTAACGCCGGCATATATTGTTGCGCGGACTGAGCTAATGCCGCCACCTCTTGGATTTTTATTTTCTCTCGTGCAATAACGAGTGACTCAGCTAGGTTAGACCCGGCTGAAGCACACTCAATGGAACGTCGGAAATCTCCTGCAATGGTAATCACTCCATTTGGCCCAGGCAACTTCATCTTCAGATAACTAATGTGACAGCTTGCCATGAATTTTTTCAATGCTGGTCTTCCGAGTAACGCATGATATGCACTTTCCAAGTTCACCACTTCAAACTCCAGATTTTCAGTTCGGCAGTTATCCCTTGTGCCGAATAGCACGTCGACCCGGACTTTGCCTATGGTCTCACAAGAAATGCCTGGTACAATGCCATGGAAAGTTGTTCTCGTAGCCTGGAGCATGTTCTCCGAGATGCCCAACTTGCGCATCATGTTGGCATACATGATGTTAATGCTACTGCCATTATCAATCAAGACCTTGGAGAACCTCACATTGATGTTCGGTCCAATGAATGTCGGATCTAGCACTAGCGCATATGAACCTGGGCTCGGCATAAGTTTAGGATGATCTTTGATGTTCCAGGTGATTTCCTGGTCCGACCAAGGCATGTACCTCGTCACCGCTGGCATGACCGCATTGACCTCCATATGTCAGCGCTGCAAGCTCTTTCTATCTGTTTCCTCAGTCGTGAACACACAATAACTCTGGTGATGTTCCCTGTACTCATTTCTTAACTCGTTTCCGAGGTACCTCTGATCCGGTTGTTGCTGATTTTCCACCTGATGCACTGCATCCCTTCTCTCATTGTTGTCATACCTCGGCGGAGGAGGAGGCAACATTAGCTGCTGCGTGTTCGCCCCAGAGAGCAATTGCTGCCGAGGTAACTCCTGCCAAGGTTGATCATTCCGGGGTGCCTGAGCATTCCCCAAACCACCTTGCTCTATCTTACGCATCCACTCACAATGCCTCGTCGTGTGACCCACCGGGCTATTTGGATTAGGCGTGTGAAACTTACACGGCTGGTCCAACATTGACTCGTAGGTATATCTCCGACGATCTTTCTTTTCCTGCCACTGTTTCTTTTGCTCTGGAGTCCATGTCTTCTTGCCATCATTTCTTGGAGTCCATTGCCCTCTAGTTCTCTGGCGTTGGTTGCTCCCTACTCCGGGTTGATCTTGATTCACGGCTGCAACCTGTTGCGAACCGTAGCGATGGTCCAATCTGTCATCTCTCCTTTTTCCTCTATAATCGTTCCTCCGGGATGACCCAGCTCCATCCCTCTGATAGTATTCCATGTTTGACTCGTTTGAGGCGAGCCTAGGTTGAGTCGGATCGCCCAAAGCATACGAATCAGCAATCCAGATCATCTCTGCCAGTGTAACTGGCATTTTCCTTTGCAACTTCATCCACAGCTCGCTGCCATATCTGCACCCTTGTGCAAACCACGCTATGGCCCGCGACTCTATGACACCCTCACACGAGTTTCTCACGGTACACCACCGGGTCAAGAATTCACGACCCGTCTCGTTAGGTCTTTGCTTGCACATTGCTAGGGTCTGCGGTCTATTCGGCCTCTGATATGTATTTGAGAAGTTGTTGATAAACATTTCTTCAAAATCTATCCAGCAGTTGATGCTTCCGGGTGGTAAATTATTCAGCCATACTCTGGCCGAGCCTTCCAACATCTGGGGTACGTAGCGTACAGCCCATCTCAAGTTTCCAGTTGCAATTTTCACCGCTGTAGCATAATTTATCAGCCAATCCTCCGGCTTGGTGCTGCTGTCATACGTCTTCGTGCCTATGGGTAACTGGAAGTTTGGTACCGGCGGTTCCTTCATGATCCGGGGTCCAAAGCACGCTGGACTCGGAGGACCTTGACATTCGATCTGTTCCGACCTATACAGGCAATCCAGTTTTAATCTGGCATCATCCAGCATCAAATCCCTGCTTCCCAATCTAGACCCTATCACATGATAGTCTGGTCTGGGGTATCCTGCATTCACCATCTCCGAATCACCATCGTTGTATCGGTTTT
Source organism: Avena insularis (assembly GCA_023614405.1). NCBI lineage: Eukaryota > Viridiplantae > Streptophyta > Magnoliopsida > Poales > Poaceae > Avena > Avena insularis. Next base: position 150,653,520 of record CM042690.1, read on the forward strand.
GCTCTCGTTGTGTGCCTTTCTGCTGCATACCTCGGCCGACGCTTTGCTCTTGCCTTGGTATATTCCGCTGCTGCGGTTGTCCTGCTCCTGTGAAGTTGCGCTGTCCGGCATTGCCGTTGGCAGCGTTCCCTTGACCGGCATTGCCTTGGTCGTGATTACCTTGGCCAGCTTCACCTCGGCTCACACTCTGTTGATCATCATTTTTCCGCATTTCTTTTTCTTTTCCCGCACGCGCCGGGTCATACGGGACGATCTGTTTGTTCCGTCTGGCCGAGGTTACTACCTCCTCTCTCTCCTTGGACCAGCATGAGGTGATGATGCGGCTCCAGCGGACTTCTCCGGGTTACCCCTCACCGAATGGACGATCTTGGAAGCTCCAACTCTCTCCGGGTTAGCTCGAGCTCTTCGCTCGCTCGTCGTGATCCAACCAGTTCGTTAACCCTATCTTCTTTGTCTTTGACGGCCTCACCGTCGACCCTCTAACTCGACGCAGCCGCATCTGCTGCTCGAGATTCTTCGCCGGGTACTATACTGCAACCCCACGCATGTATAGTTTTCGACCCTTCGCTCCATCATCACCTTCTCTGCTCATCTCGCTTATGAGATTTCTCCTTTACTTTCACCGCATCAACTTTGTTTGCCTTTACGTACTCAGCGTCATGTTCGATCGCTGAGCCGCGCTATTTTCTTTGCGCCCAAGATCTTTTGTCGAGTTTCCTCTAGCTCGGCCTGTGCTGAGCCGGATCTACCACCGCTGCTACCGGGTTAGCCAAGCTATCCATAGCTTCCTCAAGACGTTCTCGGCCTCTAGTGGAGGTCCTCTAGCTTTCCTTGGTGCCTTAGGTGTTACCTCCGGTCCGTGATGGGTCTGCTTGCGCTTTGCACCTAGCATCATCATCACCTCCGCATGGTCCGGGAGCGGCGATACGCTACCATGAGCCACAGTGAGGGGTGGTTCCCCCGCATCGACGATGCAACGCGGATGAACGCACGAGACGTCCATAGCAACATAGACTTTGTGCGCGCCGAGCTTGACGAAGAGGCCGTTAAGCGAAGCGGCGCTGCGTCAAGCAGCCAGCTGTCGCCGACGAAATCCAGCGCTCAAGCGCTTGAACGAGCCCGAGACGATGCGCGTCACGATGCCGATGAAGTTTCCCGTCCGGATCTTCACCCCTGCTAGCGCCGCTAGCCCCACGGTGGGCGCCAACTGTCGTGGTGGTGTCACGGCAGATGCCATTGATAGGCTAAAGGTGGGGACTAATACACGCTAGGGGAATCCAGGGAGGGATAGTGGAGTGATTCTCCACACAGAAGTTTGTATTGTCAGATCTCCAAGATTACAAGTGCTCCTTGAGCTGTATTACAGAGGAGGAAGAAGGAGCTCTCTTACTCTTGCCTACTATCTTTCCCTAGAACCCTAGATCAACTCGTGCTTAACCAACTAGAGCTCAACCAACCCCCTCTACCAGAACCCTAGCCCCCCTTATATAGAGGAAGTTCGTTCCTGGCCTAGGGTATACGTGGAGGCATATTCCTAAGAATATGCCCCCTCCCAAAGTGGTAACCCGACCGGGGTGCTTTTCCCCCGCGTCATACATGCTTTAGCAACATAAGCCTCTGCGGCGCCCACGTCAGACGACATGAGCGTCGTCACCCTTGTCGTCCATGATCCGGTGGTCCTGCCCTTGCTTTCTCCGCTCATGCAAGACGCACTGACCTTCTTTTGACCAGAGATTCCTTCCTTCTCCTGTGGTTAGCGAGGACCCAGATCATAGTAGATCTGGCCACACTTGTTCCTGCATATAAGTTAGACAAGTACTTCCGACTTACTCCTTAAGCCGGATGAGACAATGTTAGGCGACCACCCTGGTCCGGGTTACTCCATGATTCGGACTGCCTTGAGGTGACCCGGTCAGCATCCGCTTTGACCTTGCCGGACCTCGGCTAACTCGGCCGTTATACCCCGGAGTGACCCTACCCGGGGGTATCCCCCAACAAATAGCATCTCAATATCCATCGGATCCCCGCAAACACAACATGCAGAATTACAAATAGATGATCTTGATCATGAACGGAGCTCACAAGATCTAAACATGAAAACACAAAGGAGGAGAACCAGCCATCTAGCTACTACATGGATCAGTAGTCCAAGGATGAACTACTCACGCATCACACCGGAGGCTTGCATGATGATGAACAAGGCCTGTGGTGAATTCTCCTCTCGGGTGCCGGGAAGAGCTTCAGATCCCTCCCGATCTAGGGATGGAGATGACGGCGGCTACAGACTCTTTCGTGGATTTTTGATCGGGTACTTAGGGTTTTCGTCCCGAGGGCATCTTATAGGAGGAAGGAGAGGCCAAGGGGGTGCTAGGGTCGGCCAGACCACCCCCTGGCGTGGGCCAGGCCTGTCCGCGCGGCCAGGTGGTGTGGCTAGCCCCCAGCCCTTCTCCGTCTCATATTCTGGCATCTGATGACTTTTGGAAAAATAGGCACTTTGGCTTTTGTCCCGTCCAATTCCGAGAATATTCATTTTCTGACTTTCCTGGAACCAAAAACAGCAGAAAACAGGCAGCTGGCACTGTGGCTCTTGTTAATAGGTTAGTCCAAGAAATCATATGAAAAGTACTCCAAAGTGTGGACAAAACACAAGAAAGTGGATAAAACCAAGCATGGAGAATCAAAAATTATAGATACATTTGCAATGTATCAACATCCCCAATCTTAACTCCTGCTCATCCTCGAGTAGGTAAGTGATAAAAAGAAAGAATAATTTTTGAGGTGACATGCACCATCAAAGACTTGATCAAAGTATTTGTAAAACATTCAAAGCTGGGATCATAGTACTTCAATCAAAACATGAAAGACAAAGTTCTAGAAATAAGACAAAGAAACTATGATGCAACATGAAAATGCACAAACAAAAGATTCATGAATAACAATGCGTTGCAAGACGTTTGTTTGTTTCACATAAAGAAAACATAGCATAATAGCATTCATCTTGTTCCTCATAGAGTAGCAAATATAAATGCATAGGACACCTTCAAAGTTCATAAGAGTGACTAGATACAAATAGTTTAAAACAAGCAATATCAAGTTATGCATCAATCAACTAGTCTTGGGACAATGCACATAGAACTAAGAATGGCCACTATTCTCTCAAAGTAGGTGCATAAAGTTAGAAGGTGGAGACTCAATATAATGGTGGAAGAAAGGTCCTTCATAGAAGGAAGTAGGGATTCAAGTCTCATAAAGAGCTTCCAAAAATTATGGTACTTATAGCTTTCAGCTCTCATTGCCCCTATCATAAGCATCTTGAAGGTGATTAAGGTTAAAGTGACACAACTAAGAGGATATGCTTGACAAGTTATAAACCAAAATCTCATGCCCCTTACTTACGAAGACCGAACCTCATGCTACTCAACTTTAGTCACAAGTAAGATCTTGTCATTGTAAGTACATGTGTATCATAAAGAACCGCCAACGGGGTACCCCTTGCACATGATATAGGAGCTATCCCATAATCAAAATGACAAGGCAAGCAGACAATGAGCATCTCAGTGATCTTTTCATTTGCTATTTTCATAGGTTTTTATTAAGGATGCTTCATAGAGTGCTCATTATGGTGATGCTGCAAGTTTCCACCATGATTAGGCATGGCTTAGGCTAGCGGCCCAGGCGTTTCTCTAACACACATACAAACTCCATGATCTTATAAGTTCCACTTTTATTTCACACCGCCGGGATCCATAAGCAAAAGAACATGATATCAACGGGGTACAAAGTACAAGTGCAATGTTGAAAGCATTACCCATGATACATGGTTCTGCTAATTTCAACTTATAAAGCGCAAGCATATACATAACAAAGAAGGACCCAATGGTTCAAGATTATTAGATGCAAAAAAGGTAAAGTGTGCCATCAAGTTCGTGAGATCTTTAATCACTAGTTTTCTCATAAGAAGTTTAATTTGGAAGGTAAACAAAAGCATGAATATACTTGGAATAGCATAAGATAGTAGGTAGGTATGGTGGACTCTTTGGAATAACTTGGTTTAGGGAGTTGGATGCATGAGTGGAACTCATACTTAGTTGTGGAGGCTAGCAAAAGACTGGGAGGGACAAACTAAGAGAGCAATAATGGCCATAATCATGCAGAGCAACAAAACATCATTGATCAAAGCATAAAATGATACTACAAGTTGAAAACTAAAGGATCATAAAGGCTTATGGTGACTTGAGATAGTCATAACATGGTGTGAGCATGCGCCAAGTCAATCCAAATAAAGCATCAAAGGAGAATACCACTATACTATGCTTTAATATGCTAAAACAACGCATGATTCATCCAAGGCACATTAAGAAATCTGAATTGTTTATAACAAGTCATGCTACACCAAATAATACTAAGCATAAAGCCAAAACAATATCAAGCATGGCATGACAAAGCATAGGCCATACAAAACGAAATGCTTTTTACCACATAAGTATGAACTTTCCTACTCTTTTCCAAACCAAACCAAACTATTTGCAAACCAATGTATGAAAGAGGGGGTCCAACCAATTTATTCAGAAAACTAATCAAACAAAAGCAAACGAAAAAATAAAACGAAAACGAAAAAGAAGACGCTCCAAGACAACACAACTGTGCATGAAACAATAAAAATGAAGCGTTTGGAAGAAACCTCAGATTTTTATTGATGAAAAAGGGGGATGCCTTGGGCATCCCCAAGCTTTGACGCTTTTACTTCTTGGATATTTCTTGGGGTGACACGCGTGGTATCCCCAAGCTTGAGCTTTAGTCCATCCTTCATCTCATTACTCATTCCTTCCATACACCTGAAATTTTTCCTTCATACAAAACCTCACACAATCTTTATTAGCAACATTAGTGCATTCAAGATAAATAAGTCTTAAGGTTCAGTTCTAACACAAAATAATCTTCCATTAGAACACTAGCTACTGTAGTACTTCCCTCAAAAAGCTCAATTCCCCAAAAGAACTCAAAAAGGAACCAACAAGAAGCAAATGCAGAAAATGGCAGAAATCTGTCAAAACAGACCAGCAGGTAAAGACGAATTTTTTCAAAGACCTTCTGTTGATCAAATCAAAAAGTGTTGAACTAACGAAAGTTAGATAACAACCTGGGGCAGAAGCACAAAACTTTTCACGCCTCAAAAAGACGTTCAGAGATTTTACACGAATTTTTACGATGAAGCACAAGAATCTGTTTCGGGACAGCAACTTTCTCAATCATTACTTCTCTCTCATTAGAAGTTACTCTTGGCACAAAAAGCAAATAAAAAGGATAAGGAGCGGTTATTACCAAAGTAATAACTTCCAAGACTCATCTAAAACTTTTGGGTTATCTCCCAATAAGTACTTTTCTTTAACGCCTTTAAGTTAGGCATAAGAAGCAAGAAAGAATCAAGTGTTCTCAAATGAAGAAGCATTAAGACCAAATTTCTTGCCCTTACCTCTCTTACTTTTATTCTTTACCTTGGGGAAAATATGATTTTTTGATGGAGAAGAAAGGTGCATGGTCCCTTTTCCCACATCTATTATTGCTCCAAGGAGTTCTAATAGGGACCTTCCAAGTGTAATTTGTCCTTTTCCTGCACATTCAATAACAAGATAATCAGTAGAAATCATTTTCCCAAGGATCTTTGTAAACACTCCTTCAGCTATTCCAATAGGTAATATGGTAGCATTATTAGCAAGAGATATTTCTTTTCCTCCTTCAGTAAGCCCCCAAGTATTCAAAGATTCATAAATATCTTTGGGCATAAGACAAAATTCAGACATGATATCACAGCGAGCTTGAAAAGTTTTAGTGTTTATCTCAATCTTTACTGTAGGGAGCCACTTTGATGGTTCAGAATTTATTGGGATATAATTGTGATGCTCCCTAAGCGTATTATAGCAATCTTTTAAGATAGTAGTGCTAGTCTCAAGAGTGTTCAATCTAGCAAATATTCTTGCGAAAGAAATATCAGTTTGGCTAGGCAAGTTGTAAGTGAGGATCAATTTCTTTATAGCATTTATAGCATCATCCTCATTACATTGGAGGAAATCTCCTCCCACAACAGCATCTAAAGCATATCTATAGCAAAGAGCAATTCCAAGGTAAAAACTGCTAAGGAACAAGCTTTGAGTCATTTTAGGCTAAGTTTTTTCATGTAGATCAGAGATTCTAGACCAAGCTTCCTTAAAACTTTCCTCAATTGCTTGTTTAAAAGTGAAAATCATTTCCTCGGGTGACATAGTGACTGGAGCAAGGCTAGACATAATGGTAACTTAAGATAGGAACTAAATTTTTTTGTGTTTTCAAATAAGAAAGCAAACTCGTAAGACTAATTTTTTTGTGTTTTTGATAACAAAACAAGCAAACAAAGCAAAAAGAAACTAAGCAAAACAAAAATAACAAAGTAAAGTGATTAGTTATGAGGGAATCCCCTTGTGAAGATGTCCTTGACTCCCCCGCAATGGCGCTAGAAAAATGCTTGATGGCTCGGTGTTGATGTAGAGCTTGTTGGGAACCCCAAGAGGAAGGTATGATTAGCACAGCAGCAAGTTTCCCTCAGTTATGAAACCAAGGTTTAATCGAACTAGTAGGAGCAAGGAAACACCCCAAAGGTGTTTCTAGCTGAGCCTTTGCAGGGCGCACTACCGGTGCTAGTAGCAACGTGGATACCTGCACAACACAACCACAGAACTTTGTCCCCAACTTGCGATGAGGTTGTCAATCTCACCGCGTTTTGCTGAAAACAAAGGATTAAACGTATCGAATGGAAAGAAGTAATAGTTTGCAGAAAGTAAACACAAAGCAGTAACAGTTTGTAGATTGTATGTAAAAGAAAAGGACCGGGATCCATAGTTCACTAGAGGTGGCTCTCCTTAGATAGATAACATGTTGGGTGAACAAATTACAGCGGGGCAATTGACAAACATCGAGAAAGCAATACATGCATATACTAATCATCTTGACTCCTTTGAGACTTGATTGGGCATTACAACATTATACATAGACCGCCATCCAACTACATCTATGACTAATAATCCACCTTCAAAGTTATCATTCAACCCCTCCAAAGATTAAGTTGCAAGCAACAGATTATTGCTTTACGAATTGCGTGTAAAGTAGACAATACGATTGTTCTATGAACAAAGGATTGTTTTTTTCTCCCTAGTAGCAATAGCACATCTAGAACCTTAGAGATTTCTATCACTTCCCCAGATTACCAGAGGCATGAACCCACTATCGAGCATAAATACTAATTCTTGGAGTTGCTAGAATCTACTTGGCCAAGATAGCTACTAACAACGGAAAGCATGCAAGATCACAAATAACAAAGACATGATAGAATCAATAATCAATCTGAAATAGCATCTCAATATCCATCGGATCCCCGCAAACACAACATGCAGAATTACAAATAGATGATCTTGATCATGAACGGAGCTCACAAGATCTAAACATGACAGCACAAAGGAGGAGAACTAGCCATCTAGCTACTACATGGATCCGTAGTCCAAGGATGAACTACTCACGCATCACACTGGAGGCTTGCATGATGATGAAGAAGGCCTCTAGGGTGAATTCCCCTCTCCGGTAGGGTGCCGGGAAGAGCTTCAGATCCCTCCCAATCTAGGTATGGAGATGACGGCGGCTACAGACTCTTTCGTGGATTTTTGATCAGGTACTTAGGGTTTTCGTCCCGAGGGCATCTTATAGGCGGAAGGAGAGTCCGAGGGGGTGCTGGGGTCGACCAGACCACGCCCTGGTGTGGGCCAGGCCTGGCCGCACGGCCAGGTGGTGTGGCTGGCCCCCATCCCTTCTTCGTCTCGTATTCTGGCATCTGATGACTTCCGGAAAAATAGGCACTTTGGCTTTTGTCCCGTCCAATTCCGAGAATATTCATTTTCTGACTTTCCTGGAACCAAAAATAGCAAAAACAGTAGGGTAATCGTGACTCTTGTTAATAGGTTAGTCCAAGAAATCATATGAAAAGTACTCCAAAGTGTGGACAAAACACAAGAAAGTGGATAAAACTAAGCATGGAGCATCAAAAATTATAGATACATTTGCAATGTATCACTTTCTCCTCTCGAGGGATATCCTCCTGAGATCTCTTAGGATGATGGACAACTGGTTCCACTGCCGGATACCTTTACTCGAAAGCGTAAGGCTCCGACACTGGCTATTAGCACCAAGGAAGTGCCCATTGTGAAGAGGTAACTTTCCTCACAAGGTTTTTGTATTTTGTTTCTTAATTCTTTCCGAGGTGTAACATTCTTTGTTCTATTACCTCCTCAGAGCTAAATAGCTCACCAAGGGCAAGGGGAAAGGAGGCTCGTTGAAGCCCCTGCGCCAGTCAAAACTGAATTTGACTTCTCCTGCCACAGCACCTCCGACTCCCGTCCCTCAGCCTTCTGTAGCGCTGGAGATTACTCCATCTCCAATCATCACGGAAGATCCGTCTCAACAAACAGAGCCAGCAATCCTTGGCTCGCAAACTGACATCACCATGGGTGACTTGGGTTTTGATAAGGGTGAACCCTCTTCGGGTAATGATCCCTCGGCAGAGGTCTTTGCTGAAAACCTCCTCGACAATCCGGGTCTTGCCAAACTTGGCATTACTTGGAAATCTATGGAAGAGATCCAACGGCTAGCCCAGCAATTCTTGGAAAGCCGGAACATTACTACCGAGGAGGAGGCACAAGAAGCAGAGGACGTCAAGTACTCTGAAATCCTTGAGCAGATCCGTCTTCGTGACGAGGGGCTGAGAACCGGTGTGCTTCTGCCACCACCAGTAATCCCGCTAACCCTCGCCGAGAAAGTTAGCACCGAGGTGTCTATGAGCTTAAGAAAGCTTACTCATGAACATCATGTAAGTCGAATTCCAACTCACCTTTTTTACTTTATTTCATATCATATCCTCTAGCCCCCAAGCATGAAGTTGGATAGATAATCCTGATTTATGCTTCCCTAGGATGCCAAAGAATGAACTAGTGTAGGCCCCAAGGCTCGTGCTAATATTAGTAAAAATATTAGCCCGAGTCTTTAGTAGACTTCTAACTCTGGGTATTCTGACTTACAGAAAGTTAATTCGTATAACCAGGAATTGTTGAAGAGTATCTACAACAAGCGGAGAGAGATCAAAGCTCTCTAGCTTGAAAATGCTTAGTTAAAAGTGTCAAGGGATGAGGCTAAAGGTAAACATTTCAATCCTTTAACCTTGCTATTTCTTTCATAGTCGAATTATTTATTCAACAATTTTTATTTTTGCTTACAGCACTAGTCAAACAATCATGTGCTATGATTGAAGAAGCCGAGAATCTGAAGACCCTAGAGGTGGAGAACACCGACTTACGTCGAGAGCTGGACAAGTTGAAGGCGGACCATGAACAAAGCATTGCTCAAGTTCTCGAATCCTCTTCTATGGCCACCGAAGAACATGATCGAAGGATCGCAGCCCAGGATCAAAGGATATCGGATATCAATGATGCATTGTTCAGAGAGAAGGACATCACCGAGGCACTCCAGGTTGAACTCCAGAGCCTTAGGGAAGAGAAGACCAAAGTTGACGATGTCATCTTCGGTATGTTTGCTTCTTTCTGACTTTCTGCTTTTTCCGACTCTTGGAGTTCGGATATATTTATTAACCTTTTGCATTATATGAGCAGGTCCTCTGAACTTACTGGATTCTCCCTCCACCGTGTCTCGCACCAACCGGCTTACTCAAGTCGGTGATTTGCTTCACGATTTCCGCCAATCTTTGGAGGATATTGGCGAAGTACTCAAGGTTCCGGACATGCATAGAATGTCCGTCTTTGAAGTGAGAGACAAGGCCAAGGAGATGCCCCAGCTTATCTAGGACCAGAACATGTCCTATGCGCGAACCACAGCACAGAACGCTCTCACCATGGTTATGAGCCACCATGGAAGCATGGAAATCTGGCAAGTAACCAGAGGGTATTCGACTGTGGATGAAGACAGACAGGAGCAAGACATCAAGGCCATCATGGACTCCTATGCTGGATATGGGTGTCAGTAGCTGACTTGACCAGCTACGACACTCCTTTCTTCACTCGTGTGGAGACGCCTCCTCCGCCTGTCGAGGTAACAGCGGAAGTCTCCGACGACGAACAAACCGTTTCGGATTTGAACGTCTCGGATAGATATCAAGGCAAGGTCGATGTCTCCAGTGAGCCAGCAACTCCTACCTCTCCTCCTGCATCGTAGATCATCTGAAAAACTATGTGTTATTCTGAAAACAATTCGGGTTGTAAATAAGTAGTTAAATACTTTTGCTGGTGCTAAGATTTGCTATTTCTAATTAGCACTTTTGGCTTTATACTTATCGTGCCTGAAATTTTTACATAAGCACTTTTTGTTTTGCTTGTACTTATCGTTTATCTGGCTTTCCGCCTTGTCCCTTTCATGAGCCGGCCAACCTTCAACATGGAAACTTTGTCTAGCAACGGAGCTCAATTGCTAAACCAGTTTAAACTCAGAAACAAAGCTGGCTTCCAGTACCAACAATTCACTACTCGGAAAATGCCCGCATCCGGCAATCAGATAAATAACCAAAGTACCAAATTAGAAAATTTAGATTCATACCCGAAGGTAGCATTTTTTAGAATTGGAAATCTTAACCAGAACAAACATGAGCATAAAGTACTTTCAAGTATTCTGGGATTTTCGACTACGACATGATCATTTGGAAACAAGATGGTAATATAAAACTTCTCAGAAAAAATGAGGCAACCAATACTTTATTTCTCATTGAACATGTACACATATATGATTACAAAGAAAGATAAATTAAGAATAAAAGGGACGTAGCTAAGCAATATTCCATGGTTTGTCTAATTCTTCCAGGTCTGTACTGCCTCCAGCTCTCTTTATTTTCTTAGTAGCAGGTCTTTCTTTGACTGGCCGCATATCAGTTAGATAGTAAGAACCATTGTGTAATACTCGGCTAACTAAAAAGGGCCCTTCCCATACTGGGGAAAGTTTGTGTTTTCGTTTCTACACAAGCCGGAGAACCAAATCGCCCTTATTGAAAGACCGGTTTCTGACTCTCTAGCTATGATACTTGCGTAACTTCTGCTAATAGGCTGTTGATCTCATCTCATCAACGACGCGAACTTCTTCGATTAAATCGAGATCATTTTGTCGAGAAATTACGGCATCCTCTTCAATATACGTAGCAACTCGGGGAGAAGTATGAATCAAATCACTAGGAAGAACTGCTTTTGCACCATAGACCAAGAAGAAAGGTGTGTATCCAGTTGACCTGTTCGGACTTGTTCATAAACTCCATATCATAGAAGGTAATTCCTATGCCCAAGCCCCCGTAGCACGTCGTAGTGGTGCTTCGAGTCATGGTTTTAGGCCTTGTAGGATTAAACCATTTTCTCTTTCGACTTGCCCATTAGCCTATGGATGTGCGACTGACGCAATGTCAAGCCGGATATTTTGTTTGTTACAGAATTCGGCAAGCTCTCCCATGGAAAAGTTACTCCGGTTGTCCATGACAATGCTATGTGGATAACCGTATCGGATTATGACATCCTCAACAAATCTTCTGGTTGTTGCTCCATCACAACTAGTGATGGGTTTAGCCTCAATCCATTTTGTGAATTTATCCACCATCACTAAGAGATGAGTAAATCCACTTGGAGCCCGTTTAAACGGTCCTACCATATCAAGCCCCCAGACCACGAAAGGCCATGTTATAGGTATTGTTCGCAGCTGATCAACCGGAACATGAGCTTGTTTGGTGTACTTTTGGCAACCTTTGCACGTCTTGACCACCCGTTCAGCATCTGCCTTGGCCGTAAGCTAGAAAAAACCGTGTCAAAAAGCTTTTTCCACTAAAGATTTCACTGCAGCATGGTGACTGCATTCGCCTTCGTGGATTTCTCGTAAGATTTCCACTCCTTCTTCCGGAGATACACAACGCTGAAAGACCCTAGATATAGTCCGCTTATAGAGCTCATCACTTACTATAGTATAGTTTTTTGCTCGTCGGACGATCTGCCGGCTCAGAACCTAGTCTTCGGGTAATTTACCATCTACCAAGTAATCAAGGTAGGTTTGAGTCCAGCTAGGAATTATAGCTAGAACTGCTACTAAACGTGAGTCAGATTTGGTCGGATATTCCTCGTCTACTCCTTTTATAGAGGGAACTTTGGGGTGCTCTAAGAAAGCGCCATCCTGGACCTTTTTCCGCGCAGAGCCTATTCGAGATAATGCATCTGCTTCCTCATTTTCTGTTCGAGGGATGTGTTGAACCTCAAACCCTTCAAACAATTTAGATAGTTCATCCACGACAGCTCTATATGCTGCCATGTGCTTATTTGTATTACACATATCCGACACTTGTTGAGCAACAAGATCCGAATCGCCATAACACATTAATCGTCGGATGCCGATGTCCTTAGTGATCCGGATTCCATGCAGCAGTGCTTCATATTCGGCAATGTTATTTGTTGTCGTGAAGTGAATCTGCAACACATAGAAAAGTTTATCACCTTGGGGTGATTTGAGTACCACGCCAGCCCCCGAGCCCTCGAGCGCCTTAGACCCGTCAAAGTGTAAGGTCCAGTATTCCAACTCTGCGAGGGTCATATTCTCTGTTGTCTTTGTCCAATCAGCGACAAAGTTAGTGAGGATTTGGGATTTGATTGTTGTACGAGTTTTGTACTCAATGTCGAAAGCTGAAAGCTCTATTCCCCATTTTGCGACGCGTCCTGTAGCATCGTTGTTGTTGATTATATCTCTCATGGGAGTTGTGCTCACCACGGTAATTTGATGCTCCTGAAAATAATGTTGTAACTTACGGGATGCGGAAAACACACCATAAGCCAGCTTTTGATAGTGCGGATACCGCTGCTTTGATTCAGTTAGGATCTCCCTGAGATAGTAAGTCGGACGCTGCACCAGGTATTCCTGATTTTCCTCTGGTCTCTCAACCACCATGCCGACACTAACGACTTTGTTTGTCGCAGCGAGATAGAGCAACATCGGTTCGCGTGGTTCTGGTGCTGCATGGACAGGAGTAGATGAGAGTACTGCTTTCAGGTCTTGTAGTGCAGCTTCAGCTTCATCAGCCCAAACAAACTTTTTGGTCTTTTTCAAGAGCTTGTAGAGTGGTGCGGCTCTTTCACTGATCCGGCTTATAAACCGAATGACTACAGCAATGCAACCAGTTAGTCTTTGAACGTCCTTCAGGCGAGTCGGCCTAGAAATATTGAGTATAGCCTTTATCTTGCCTCGGTTCACCTCAATGCCTCTTTGAGACACAATGAAGCCTAACAATTTTCTGGCTGGTATTCCGAAGAAACACTTTTGGGTTAAGCATTATGTTGTATTTTGTAAGTTGGCGAATGTTTCCTCCAAGTCAGAAATTAAGGTTTCCTTCTTTTTGGACATCACCGCAATGCCGTCCATATATGCATGTACATTGCATCCGATTTAGTCGTGGAGGCAACGCTGCATAGTGCGCTGGTACGTAGCTTCTGGTACGAAACAGAAGGTTCCGAAAGGGGTTATGAATGAAGTTTTGACTTTGTTTGATTCCTTCATCCGGATTTGATGATAACCGGAATATGCATCGAGAAAACATAGGAGTTCCGAGCCTGCCATAGAATTGATAACTTGATCAATTCTAGGCAGAGCGAACGGATCTTTGGGACAAGCCTTGTTCAAGGCAGTATAATCAACACACATCCTTAACTCAGTGGTGCCCTTTTAGGGACCATTATAGGATTGCCTGTCCACTCAGTGTGGATTACCTCTTCTATGAATCCGGCTAACTCGAGCCAGGCTAGTTCCTTAGCTATTGCCTTATGCTTTTCATCGCTGAAACGTCATAGGGACTGTTTGACGGGTTTAGCGTTCGGGTGTACATTTAGAGAGTGCTCGGCAAGTTCCCTAGGTACTCCACTCATGTAAAATGGCTGCCATGCGAAGATATCTTGATTTGCTTGGAGGAACTTGATGAGTGCGCTTTCCTATGCACTATCCAGGCCTACACCTATCTGGGTCACCTTGGAGGGGTCATCATCCTTCAACGGCATCTTCTTCGTCTCTTCCGATGCCTTGAACTCCGGATTCGGCTTTGTCACCTCCTTCTTTGTCCCGGGCATCTCGGACGAATCAATGGTCTTCTTGATCTCTTGGTACTCCTGGGCGTGCAGCACGGCTTCCGCAAAGGCGGCATTTCCGTCCTCGCACTCTCATGCCTTCTTCGGGTCTCCCCTGATGGTGATCACGCCTTTGGGACCTGGAATTTTCATCATATTGTAAATGTAACACAGACGAGCCATAAAAGCCCAGTAAGTCGGATGTCTGAATATAGCATGGTATGCACTCTTAAACGGGACCACTTCGAAGGAAAGTGCCTCTGTCCGATAGTTCCTTCGAGTTCCAAAGGTAACATCCAAAGTGATCGCTCCCAAGGAATTTTCTTGTCTTCCTGGTACAACTCCGTGAAAGATCATAGAGCTGTGATTCAACTGCGTCTCCAAGATCCGCATCCGTCATAGCATTTCGACATACAGAATATTAATGATGTTGTCGTCGTCCATGAGAGTCTTGGAGAAACCATAGCCGTCAATAAGTGGATTGATGACTAAGGCGTATTTTCCTCGCCTATGCAACTTAGGCGGATGATCAGCACGGTCAAAGGTGATTTCCACTTCCGACTAATCCAAAAATTATGGGACAGCCGGAACATTTGCGTTGAGCTCATGCAGGACTGCTTTCTTGACCTTAGCTGGTTGAGATCCAAGGAAGGTGACGTAAGTGTCTTTCTTTGTTGGGAAGTTTTTCTTTCCGTGCGGCCTGGGTTTTGAAGGGTCAGCTTCCTCCATGTCAGAATCTTCCTTGGTCTCTTTCTCTTTTTCAGGATTCTTCTTTCCCTTCTTCTGCTTGGCCCTGTAGCCAGCGTATCGTCTTTTTTGATGTCGTCATTGAAACAACACTCGGCGTTTGTGTGAGACGAGCCCCCACTGGCATCTAAGTGATGCACACATGGGTTTTTGGCAATGTCAGCCCAGGAATAGGTTTTGTCAGGTTGTTGGTCTCCTCTACCCTGGACTCTTGATGTCCCACGACTGCTTCTGCGGCCACCGCTGCGCCCTCCTCGTCCTCCAGACCCGAAAGTAGCAGTGACCACTGTCGTTTTCGCGTTGGGCTTTTCTTCCGAGGTGTTCTTGTGCTTCTGAGCTTGTTGCTTTGGTTGTTTTGCCGACTGTGGCACAACTAGGGCGTTCAGTAATCCCTCTGCATCATCGTCAGCATATGCATACTTGCTTGGTGTTTCTATCATCTCTCCCATATCAGTGATCTTATCGCACTTTAAGCGGTGATGTAGTAAACCAATTGGGAGTCCTGCAATGAAAGCTTCAATTGCAGTTTGGTCATTTACTCCTTCACAGGAGTTCTTGGTGTCGATCCATCGTCCGAGGTAATCTTGGCAAGTTTCTCCGGCTTTCTGGGTGCAATGTTGTAGGTCTCCTACCGTACAGGGCCTCCGATATGTGACATCGAAATTCTGAAAGAACGCGCTTTGCATGTCATACCAGTTGTGGATGGTATTCTCCGGAAGTTCATTGAGCCATGATCGTGCCGTCTTCCACAATATAAGTGGGAGATATTGGGTTGCGACCAAGCTGTTTTCACCTCTGGCAATGCAGCAAGCCTGGAAAAAATCCTGGAGCCAAGTATCTGGCCGGGCCACACCGTCATAGGCTTGGATGTGTCTTGAGATAGGAAATCCTTCCGGGAAGTGTGTTTGTCGAATTCGTGGTCCAAAGCATTTTGGACCCACGTATATATCATCATTCTCGTAGCACCGCGCCTCTATGTTAGAGTTGATCCGGTGTCTCGCGTCACTTGGTGATAGGGAACACCGTCTTGGTTGTTCGCTATAGTTGCGGTGCCTTGGAGTCGGACTTCGGCTTCTGCCACCACCTCTTCCACCACGACACCCTCCCTGGCCTCCTTGAGAGTCGTTGTGATGGCTGCTTGGTGGAGAGGGTGGAGCAGGTGGATTATTTTCGGCTGATCGATGGCCTCCATCTGGAGCGTCATTATTCCGGTTCCAGGGAGGGTCTTTGTTGCGACGAGCCCCCTGCCGGCTTGACTCGGCACAGTGTCCGTCGTTCCTTCATCCGTCACTCCCACCGCGATGTGGTTCAGCTGGACGGCTTGAGAGTCTAGAAGGTGGCATTCTTTGACGGTCCTCCTCCCGACGTTTCTCTTTATTTTCTTCCCTGTGATCGTTCGACTCTCACCGGGGAGGATTTCTCGGATATAGTGTAGAAATCGCTTCTTTCTCCGCGGCTGGAGCAATGTTGCGCCAGTCACGTGCGGTTCTGTGGCGCTGCCCTGAAGATCCGGTTCTTGAGTAATTGTCATCCCGACGGTCTGAACGGTGATGCTGTTCCGGAACCTGTTGGGGCCTTATGTCATTCCAGGCCGGATTCGTGCGGCATTGGTCAGATTGAGAGACCAGTTTTCCGCTCCTGGATTTCGTGACCTTCTTCTGCTCCAGACCCTTGGTGAGTAGCTTTATGCCCAACCAGACTTGTTCTGGGCCTGGATTATTTGCCAGGATATCTCGAGCTGCGGTATTGTTTTTTACTAGTGTTGGGTACACCAGATCTCCTTTGCTGTCGAGTCGAGGCATCCCTGGGTCCCCCTCAAAGAGAACCTTGTGGACTTCTAGAAATTGATTGTCACGCATGTGTCGTTTCTAGGTCTTCTGATGCTATAGAGAGATAAACTTCTCCGCAGTAGCTATGCGCTTCTTCTCTTCCTCGATGTTATTGGCTTCATCTAGGAGTACTTGGCGACGCACTTCTAGGGCCTGAGCCCTTTCTTCCAGCTCTTCACCAGTAAGTTCTACAGCTGTAGGGATAGATGTAGTTAGCGCAACATCGATGAGTTTATGGGCACCTGCAGTGACCACGTGTCCATCCACCAAAGCTTCTTTGGGATCTTCTGGGATAAGTGCTCCATCCGAGTCTTCCTCATATTCCTCGGCAATAACTTCCTTTGTTGGAAGTTCTTTTGTCGGGGTCTTGTTCTTCTTCTTTGCCTTCTTGGCAGTGCCGATAGAAAAGACGGCTTTGGGTCTATTTCCCGGACTCAAGCTCTGATTGGTACTTTCAGACATCTGGACGTCGGGATTATCTCTGAGATCCATGTCATCCTACGCTTTGGGAGAGTTTTCTCCAGACCCTTCATCCATGGCTTCTTGTCAGGGGGACGACCTCCGGATACCCTAACCAGACAAGAATCATGGAAGTCGGATCATGTCCGGCTGGCTGAGCGCAGCCGGACAGGAGCAAGTCAAGTCGGCTACCTCACGGTAACCGAACCGGCAAGGAGCGGTAAGGCACGGGACCGGCTACATCAGTGTAGACGGAACCAATCAAGAGGACAGAGCGACGTGCGGCATAGTGCATGGTACGCCCTGGTACGATGACAAGACTCGCAACTACTCGGCCATACCGAAGACTTTGCGGGGTGATGCGGGAATAGTGGCCAGATGCTGACGACAGGCTCGCACGGCGTTCACTATACCCACGACGACCATACCGCTCGTACTCTGATGAGACGTGAGTGTACCCAGTACTGTAGATGACCAGCCGGCTGGGACCCGCCTATGGGGCCCACCAGCCGGACTGGCCAATAAGACCGTTGCCTCTCTGTCTATATAAGGAGAGGCAAGGCCTCAGTAGAAAGGGTTGGTCTCAGTGCATTTAAGGAAGTAGCTAGAGGATACAGCTCAAGGAGCGATTGTAGCTTGTATACCACTCATAGTCAGATTGGCAGGAGTAGGAGCTTTACCTCATCACGAGGGCTCCAAACCTGGGTACTTCCTGTGTCCAGCTACACTTGCTTGTATCCAATCCCGCCTGCGGACGCCGTCAATAGCTTCTGTGCTAGTCCCCACACCTCTATCTAACCTGCTTAGGTACTGTCGTTCCTAATAGAACGATAGTTGGCGCCCACCGTGGGGCTAGATGGCTTCGACCGGAGTCACGTTCCGCACGGGACCCCGCACTTCAGCCGGTGAGCGCGTGGCCTCCGACCTGGTGCTCACGCTCGACAAATTCGACTGCGTCATCGACAATGCTTCCTGCTTCGCCGGAACCTCGTTTCCAGCAAACGGCTCCATCCTGCTTTTCAGCGACCTCCCCGTCTACGTTGCCACCGTGCCGGAGCGTTTCCCCAGGGAGATCGTCTCCGTCGCGGAGCTGCCACACCTAGGCAGCAGCACCTCCGTCGCCTCCCACGGTGTCGAGGTAATGATGGCCGGCTCTAGCTCTCACCCTCGCCGCCGCCATAGCCCCGGAATCCGGTGGAGGAGGCCATCGATCGGCTCCTCATGCAGGTTCACCTCGGGGATAACCCGGAGGAGGCGGAGGCCAATTTCGCCATGGAGAGACAGCTTCTCCTCTAGGAGGCCATGGAGCTGGCTGCGACCCGCAAACAGATCGAGATCACCCGGCGTGATTACAACCACGCACATGGCTTTACTCCGGCTACCGCGGAGCCGAGCTAGCACGGGAAAGTGTGACGCCGGGGCGGCGAGCTAGGCGGTAGGATGGAAAAGGATGGTGAGCCGGATCCTGCACCCGCTCTTATATGGCCCACCTACAGCACGCCCATCAAGAACCTACGCGCGGCGCAAGCCGTAGCAGACGAACTGCCCAACCTGGAGGGCGAGGAGCGAGCCTGCCAGCAAGCTCGGGTGCAGGAGCTCCTCCGGATCGCGGACGAGCAGGCTGATGCCAACCGGCAAATGCAGGAGGACCCCAGTTGCTCCAAGGGGAGCAAGCCGCCCGCCAACAGCAAAGGTGCGCCCCGCGACACCCAGCAGGCATCCTCTCCTCTGGCTAAGGCTTGCAGCAAGCGTCGCGGTTCTGGCAGCAAGGGCCAGCCGCGCCAGGAGCAAACGGTGAACAGCAACCCACCGCCTCCCCCTCCACGAACTGGAGCGCCAAGACCTGCCGGTTCCCGTCTCTCGGGACGGGTAGGAGTGCCCAACCCGGATCGTCCGGATGCCCGCGACCGCATCGAGCTCCTCGCTCAAGCGCGCGTCACGGAAGAGGAAGATTCCACCGGACTGGTTTGTTTTGGACCCTACATCCGGAACGAGCCGTTTCCAGATAACTTCACCCTGCCCAGGGACACCCCCAAGTACGACAATAGCATGAAGCCGGAAGATTGGATAACCGACTATGCCACGGCAGTCGGCATCGCCCATGGGAATAAGCGCACAGCCATGCGCTACGTCCCCCTTATGCTAACCGGGTCAGCGAGGACATGGCTCAACATCCTCACACCCAACAGCATCAATGCCTGGCCAGACTTTGAAAAGCTGTTCGTCCGCAACTTCAATGGCACGTACAAGTGTCCGGGCCGCCCGCGCGACCTAGCCCTATGCGTCCAGGGCGACCGCGAGACGGATCGCGAGTACCTCGCTAAGTGGACGGAGTTGCGCAACACTTGCGAGGGCATCCTGGAGAGCCAGGCCATTGGCTTCTTCATCGAGGGATGCCGAGAATGCGCCATGCTTTGCCACCGGCTACTGTGTGACGAGCCGAAAACCATGGAGGAGCTCATGACGGTTGTGGATCAGTACACCACAGCGGATGCCGCCATGAAGAAGCCCCTCCGAGTAAGTGCTGACAGGAGTCCGACTCCAATGGAGCCGGCTCGCGACCGACTGAGCAATTCGGCTAGAGAAGCCGGATCCTCTAGGCGCCACGGCAACGACAACCGGTTCCATGGGGACCACCAAGCCGGATAGCAGAAGCCTCGCTACCATGCGCGACAGGTCAATGCGGTGGAGGGCGCGCCCGACGCGCCGGCTAACGATGCAAGAAGGTAGAAGCCGCGGCTCACCTAAAACCAGATGTTTGATGGCCCGTGCAAGTGGCATAGCGGTCCCTTCAAACCGGCTACGCACACCACCCAGAACTGCAGCTGGACCCGCCAGCTAAAGGACCAAGGCAACCAGCAATGTCTTCCCCCGCCCCCTCCTGGTGGACCACCACCACCGGCTAGGGGAGCCGGTAATGATGGTAACGACAGCAACAACAAAAATGGCTACCCCCAGCCGCACGCCGCCTACCACATCTTTGAGACGGAGCTGGACGACAAGAACAACCGCAAGCGACGCTCCAAGGAGGTCAACGCCATCGTCTCCCCAGTCCCCCAATACCTAAACTGGTCGGAAACCCCCATCACCTAGAGCCAAGAAGATCAGCTAGAGCAGCTTCCGACTCCTGGAGGCTACGCTATGGTGCTCGACCCCCTCATCGTCTCCAACGAGCGCACATGCCGCTTCTCTCGCGTCCTCATCGATGGAGGCAGTAGCCTCAACCTCCTCTACCGGTCTTCGCTGGAGAAGCTGGGCATCCGCGAATGCGACCTGTGCCCGACTACCACAACGTTCCACGGTGTACTACCGGGATTGGCTTGAGCCCCGCTAGGTAAAATCCAGCTAGACGTCATCTTCGGGACCGAGGAGAACTTCCGCCACGAGCCGATTTGGTTCAGGTAGTAAACCTGACGAGCTCCTACCATGCTCTCCTCGGGCGCCCCGCCGTCGCTAAATTCATGGCCGTCCCCCACTACACGTATCTCAAGACAAAGATGTCGGGACCAAACGGCATGATCACCATTGCTGGCTGCTTCAGGCGGTCGATGGAGTGCGCCTCAGCCCGCTCCAAGATGGCAGAGACCCTCATCATAGCCGAAGAAAAGTGCGTGATCATGCGCAATGTGGCCATGGCCCAGCAAGAAATGTCGGCCAGCAGCAAGCTGGCTGGGGAAGGAGCTTTCTAGCCGGCAAAAGAGACGAAGAGGATCCTGCTCGACCCCTCCGACCCGACCAAGTTCGTCACCATCGGTGCCAACTTGGATAGCAAATAGGAAGGCGCGCTCATCGACTTCCTCCGTGAGAATGGGACATCTCCGCATGGTCACCTAAGGACATGCCAGGTGTACTGAGGGAGTTCGCCGAGCACTCACTTCATGTGCGGCCGGATGCCAAGCCGGTCAAGCAGCCTCTGTGCCGGTTCGCAGAGGAGAAGAGGAAGATTATCGGTGATGAGATCACCCGGCTCCTTGCAGCCGGGTTCATCATGGAGGTGTACCACCCGGACTGGCTGGCCAACCCAGTCCTGGTGTTGAAGAAGAACAAGACCTGGCGCATGTGTATCAACTACACCAGCCTAAACAAGGCATGCCCGAAGGACCCGTTTGCCCTGCCCCGTATCGATCAAGTCATCGATTCCATGGCCGGCTGTGATTTGTTGTCTTTCTTGGACTGTTATTCCGGTTACAATCAGATCTGGCTAAACCCGGCTGACTAGATCAAAACATCGTTTATCACCCCGTGCGGGGCTTTCTGCTATGTAACCATGCCTTTCGGTCTGAAGAATGTAGGCGCTACCTATCAGCGCTGCATGCAGAAGTGCTTGCACTCACAGATCGGCCGAAACGTGCATGACTATGTGGACGATGTGGTCATCAAGACCAAGGAGAAGCGCACCCTCCTCGAGGACCTGGGGGAAACATTCGGCAACCTCCGGCGGTACCAAATGAAGCTGAACCTGGAGAAATGCGTCTTCGGAGTCCCATCCGGCCAGCTACTCAGTTTCCTTGTTTCGCAACGAGGGATCGAGGCAAATCCAGAAAAGATTGCGGCCATCGAGAGGATGCAGCCGCCCAGGAGCCTGCTCGGAGTCCAGAAGTTCACCGGATGCTTAGCCTCCCTTAGCCGTTTCGTCAGCCGGTTGGGGGAGAAGGCACTTCCATTGTACCAGCTAAAGAAAAAGACGGACAAGTTCTCCTGGACCTCGCAGGCCGATGCCGCTTTTCATGACCTCAAGCGCATGCTATCCACAGCGTCGGTTCTAGCCACGCTGGCTAGCAGGGAGCCGATGTTGCTCTATATAGCAGCCATCAGCCGGGTCGTCAGCGTCGTCCTGGTGGTGGAGCGCCCCGAGGAAGGCAAGGCTCAGCTGGTTCAGCGACCCATCTACTACCTCAGCGAGGTTCTCTCCCTCTCCAAGCAGAACTACCCCCACTACCAGAAGATGTGTTATGGCATGTACCTGGCATGCAAGAAGATCAAGCACTACTTCTAGGAGCATCCGATTAAGGTTGTGTGCACCGCACCCCTTTCGGAAATCATCGGCAACAAGGACGCCACTGGCCGAGTCACCAAATGGGCCATCGAGCTCGCCGCCTACTCCATCCAGTATGAGCCCCGGCTCACGATCCAGTCGCAAGCTCTGGCGGACTTCCTCGTCGACTGGGCCGAGACCCAGTACCTCCCACCGGTTCCAGATTCGGACCATTGGAGGATGCACTTCGATGGGTCGAAGATGCTTGGGGGCTTGGGAGCCGGCATCATGCTCACCTCGCCCAAAGGAGACCGGCTGGAGTACGTCCTGCAGATCCACTTCAAGGCCTCCAACAACATGGCCGAATACGAGGCACTGGCGCATGGCCTCTGGCTAGCCAGAGAGATCGGTGTCAACCGGATCCTTTGCTTCGGTGATTCGTATCTGGTGGTGCAGCAGGTATCCGGAGAATGGGACGCCCGCGACACAAACATGGCTCTCTACCGGTTCCACATACAGAAGCTCAGCGCCTGCTTTGATGGATGTGAGTTTCATCACGTCCCTCGCGTCAACAACGAGGCAGCCGATTCGCTCGCATGAATCGGATCCACCAGGCAGACGATCCCACTTGGGGTCTCCTTGGAGCACCTGCGCAAGCCCTCCATCAACCCGTCCCCCGAGTCGGATTCCATCATCTGGACAGGGAATGCTCCGGTTGACGGCACCGCAGACGCAGAGCCGGCGAAAGCCCCAAAGAAGAAGGCCCGCACCAACTCTGGCAAGACCGTACCCTCCAGCTCGCAAGACCCGGGGGCTGCCGACTCATCAAGTGGCTCGGGGGCTGCCGTTCCGGGTACCTCATCCGGACGACCCCCCGATGACCATCAACAGGAGAGTAGAAGCATCCTCACCATCCGGGAGATACCATCCTGAGTGCAGCCCTTCATGGACTACATTGCCAATGGAGAGCTTCCGGATGATGAAGTGGAGGCCAGGCAAATCCGGCGCCGCGTGCACACGTACACCATCATCAACAAAGAACTCTACAAGCACAGCGTATCCGGCATCTTCCAAAGGTGTGTCGACGTGGACACGGGCTACTGGCTGCTCAAGGATATGCACTAGGGCGAGTGCGGGCATCACGCCTCATCTAGGGCAATAGTCGTCGAGGTGTTCCGCCACGGTTTCTATGGGCACACCACCCTCGAGGACGTCGAACAGCTAGTCCGCGCGTGCAACGGGTGCCAATGCTTCGGGCATCTCAGGCACATGCCGACTTCGGTGCTCAAGACCATACCGATCACCTGGCCCTTCGCTGCCTAGGGCCTCGACATGGTCGGTCCCTTCAAGCAAGCGCGCGCGAGCATGACCCATCTGCTGGTGGTGGTGGACAAGTTTACAAAGTGGATAGAGGCCAAACCTATCCGAAAGCTGGACGGGGCGACAGTCGTCACCTTCTTCACCGACATCATGAACCGGTTCAGCTACCCCAACAGCATCATCACCGACAACGGCATGAACTTCGCCAAGGGGGCTTTCGCTCGGTTCTACAGCAACAAGGGCATCCGGTTGGACCTTGCTTCCGTCGCGCATCCGCAATCCAACGGGCAAGTTGAAAGGGCAAATGGCCTAGTGCTAGCCGGCATCAAGCCGCGCCTCATCGAGCCCTTGGAGCGGTCGCCCGGATGCTGGATTGAAGAACTTCCGGCTGTGTTGTGGAGCCTCTGCACCACGCCGAATAGGTCAACCGGCTACACCCCATTCTTCCTCGTCTACAGCTCGGAAGCCGTCCTCTCCACGGACATCGAGTTCAACTCTCCACGCAAGCTCCTCTATGATGAAAAGGCCAATCAGGAGGCGCGGGAGGATGGCGTGGACCTCCTCGAGGAGGCCCGCGAGCTGGCGTTGTCCAGATCGGCCTTATACCAGCAACGCCTATGCCACTACCATTCGAGCCGGATCCGCCCTGTCGCATTCCGCGTGGGCAACTTGGTTCTCTGACTGGTGCAAGACACGAAGGGCATGCACAAGCTATCGCCACCCTGGGAGGGTCCCTTCATCATCAGCCGGGCGCTGCCTAACAACTCCTACTACCTCATCGACGTGCAGCAGCCGTGCAAGAACAAGATGGACAAGTCGAATGAGGAGACAGAGTGCCCCTGGAACGCGGCCTGCTCCTCCCGTTTTACACCTAGTCACCAGACAATGTATGTATCCCGCAAACCTTATGAATGAAAATGCGGACCCCTACGAGATACTCGGGGGCTCCTAGCTAGAAATTCGTGTGTATCTGTTTTTGGTTCAATTTTTCCAGCTCCGATAACCCCTACCTGGGGCTCGCCGGCTGGCCCGGCCTGCTAAATCAACAAACCGGTTGAGTAGTGTGCGATGGTGTCAGAGGCCCACTCTTCGTCTCCACTACAGACCGCAACCCGGCTGTCCGGCTAGCAAGAGCAAAATCCCGAGGCATCCCACATGAAAAACGGGGAGGAGGTGCGACAGGTCGGGCGTCCCGGCCTCGCAACTAGTTTGAGACGATCCGGCTACTAAGCCGTCAGTACCGTGCGCAACATACTGTCAGCTCCCTTTGATTCCGGCTGTAGACCGCAACCCGGCTGCCCGACAAGGACGCAGCGGAAACAGCAGAGCGCACGGGAAAATGACTAAGTGTCCAGAAAAGCACAAGCTAGTTTTCAAAAAACAAATCCGCCTTCCGGCTAAAGTTTGACCGACTAACCTATTGACGGGTGAGAGTGTATGTATGTTTGTTTGTTTCTTGTACGACTACATCAAGTCGGAATTCAGGAAGAAAGAAGATTCAAAGTCCTTGCCTTCATCAAGTGCTCCGAATCTCGGGGGCTACACCCACTGGGTGCGCTCATGCGCCCCTAGTGGAATCAGGTAGTTTCCGACCGGCTAAAGAAGTTAGCCGGATACTTAGAGCCTCGGTGAGGGCAAGGGCAAAATGAAAAGAAGAAGATTGAAGCACTGCTATGCGGCTACTCCGAATCTCGGGTTACACCTGGCAGTGCGGTGCGCCCCCACTAGAATGGAAGTTCCCCTGACTGCAGGTGTCCAGTCAACGAAAGTAACCGGCTAAGAGGTGTCTAGTCGGATGAAACTAAAGACTTGAGGAAAGAGAGAAGATTCAAAGCGCCTGGCTACGCCAGCCACTCCGAATCTCGGGGGCTACACCTAGTGGGTGCGCTGGCGTGCCCCTACTGGAGTTGGAGTTCCCCCGGCTAAAGACGTTCAACCGAGTGAAGATTAGCCGAATAAATTCAATCGGTGAAATATTGAAGCTTTGGAGCACACAAAAAAACACAAGTTGGAAGCAAGCCAAAACAATTCAGACTGATATAAAAAGAGAGGGAGACGAAGCCCCCATGAGTTCACCCGGCGTCAGAAACAACCGGCACAGGCAGTAAGGTTTGAACAAACCAAGGTGACAAATACACCCGGCATCCCGGGGATCATAACTAAGCGGAAGGTCCCTTGCTGTGCGGAGGATCCTGGCTGGCAGCAGTCTCGGGAGGAGGAGGCACGACGGCTGATCTGGTTTCGGTGTCCCCACCGGTCGGTTGCGACGAGGCTTCCACATCCGGAGTGCCGACGGACTCCGAGTCGGTGAGGACCTCGTCGATGTCCGTGTAGTCGGCGATCTTCATGGTAGAGGCCCGGAGCTCCGGATGGGCTTGGCGGATGGCGGCAAGGTCAGCACCAGCACGGAAACCCCCGTCGATCTTCTCGATGCGGGTGTCCTTGTACCAGGAGAGCATAAGGGTCAGGGCCATCTCCACCCCAGCTCGTGCCGCCAGATCCCTCAGGCGATCGACGGTAACCGGCACCTCCGCCACCTTGGCGGCCAGCTGTGCCATCATCTCCGGAACCGGAGCATCCGGCCATAGGAAGGTGAAGATGGCCTGCACCGCCTGGTGAAGTTTGGCAGCCTCCTCGCCAAGAAGGACAACTAGCTCCTGGGCCGTCGGCTGCTCCCCCGGCTAGTTCTCCTACAGTCGGTTGTACGCCAGCAGGTCTACGCCGGGATAAAAAGCTGTCAGAAGAAAGAACATCAGATCCGGCTACCAGATCCGGAAAGACGAGGGGAGTCGGAAAGGAAACTTACCCTTGGTCGTGTGCCCGACCTGCATCAGCTCCTCCACCAGGGCCTTCTCCTGGACCGTCAGCCGTTTGACTTCCTTCTCTTGGTCCTTGATCTGGGCCTCGAGAAGGTCGAAGGCTTGGGCTCGGCTGGCGAGGGTGGCATCGTGCTCCTTGACGGTGGCCTCCAGAGCATCCACCTTGGCGTGCCAGTCTTTATTCTGCAGCCGAAGCGTAGAATTCGACTTGCTCAGCCGGTTGTTCGCCTTCTTCAGGCGATCGGTTTCCCACTGAGCGCACACCATGACGGCTGGAAAAAGCCGACTATCATCAAAAAAAGAGAAAAGGAAAGACCAAAGTATCCGGCTAAGGGAACTTACTCTGCGAGGTCCCGTTGGCAGCAACAAGCTTCTGCTCCAGGGTCCGGTTACCGCCGGCTGCAGCCTCGAGCAGCCGGATCTCCTTCACCGCTAGCTCGAGGGTGGCGGCAAGGTCCGTCGGCGAGGCGGTGGAGGAGGCGTCATTGTCGATGGTGTTGGCAACCAACGACTCCTTCGCCACGGCCACTGCCGTCCGCCACTCCTCCCCCAGCTCGTCGTCGGAGTTGTTGTCACCGACAACCACGATCTCCTTGTCGGTAGCGGCCCTCTGTGCCGTCGCGGGGGAACTACCTCCACTTTGTGAGGTGGTCACAACCGTTTCACGCTGCACCACCGTGGTCGGCGGAGCGTCCCCCGCTCCGGCTGTGGCAGCCAGATCAGATTGAGGTAGTGGTGGAGGCGGTGCCCTGGAAGAAGGAGGAGGAGCGGAGGCGCATGCGGCGGCTCGCAGCACCGAAGGAAACCAGCGTGCTGAGCAACAGAAGGCAGAAACGAAGCAAAAAGCAAGTAAACCAAAGAGCAGAAGAAAGTAAAAACACTCAGAAAATAAAATCTTACCCCTGCACCACCGGGGGCGGCCCCTTCTTGCGACCGAGGCGGCTCGGCGGAAGAGTGCTGGTCCGGCTCCTCTTGGGAGTCAGCTCCTCCACGGCGAGCCGGCTGGCCCCGCCCCCTCCTCCGCTGGACCGACTGGAGCCACCCCCGCCGGCGCCAGACCAGCTAGAGACGCTCCCGCCGGTGCCGGACCGGTAGCCGGTGCGGCCTCCTCCTCTTCGTCGACCTCCGCGTGAGGGTCGGCGGCTGGCTCGTCATTCCGGCTGGGGAAGACATCGCCGTCCCCATTAGACTCCTTGCCGGACCGACGAGCACGTGGCTCGGGCAAGTCGGGCGTGAAGTTCTGAAGGGGGGTCTCGCCCTCCTCCCGGATGATGCAAGGGAAGATCTGCCAAGGAAAAAAGAAGCGAAGAGATTAGTCGGAAGGCAAAAACAACAAGAAACGCAAGAGAAAATCCGGTTGGCAAGACTTACCCGGGGCATGCGGTTGTCGCGGCTATAAGGGACCAGCCCGAACTTCCAGCCTTCCAAAAGCCGCTCCTTCGTGATGGTCCACACCCACTCCTTCAGGTTGTGGTAGCAGGGATCACGGCGGGACAGCCGGGTCGGGTCCAGCTGGCCGGAGTAGAAGTACATCTTGTGTGCCCACTGGTGCAGCGACATCATCAGCCTGGACATCCAGCTGAGGGTGATGTCCAGGCCGGTCAGACCGGCAGTGACGAGGGCGTGCATGCGCTGCAGCATCGCATCCAACTCTATCTTTTCGCCATAGATCTTCAGATCCCACTACTGCCAGCTAGATTCCACGTCCTGGAAAGCTGGCAGGTTGATCTGGTCCTCGGCGGTGAGGTTGCGGACGTAGAAGTATGACTGCTTCCATAGCCGTACCATAACCTGCAGCCGGAATTTAGGGTAGCCGGTCTGCGTGCGGGAGTAGATGGAGGCGCCACCGCACGTCACCAGCGGCCCCTTGGTGAACTGAACCTGCGGCCAGACTCGGAGGAGCCGGCAGAAGAGCCCAACATCCGGCTGGATCCTGAGGTAGCTCGCAGAAGTTACGGCGCGCCAGTCATTCCGATGGCATTGGCGCCTAGGTGGTGGAGGCGAAGATCGAAGAAAGCGAGAAAAGTGAGGAAGAAAGGATGCACCGGTAGCACGAAGCCGTGGGCAAGATGCGACAAGAATATCACCCGCTCCCCCTCCGTCGGGTGCGGCGACTCCTCTCCCACCGGTGTGAGCCGCACCTCCACCTCTATCTCCAGTGGCAGCACGCGGGTCATGCAGTACTTCTCGATGTGCTCCTCCATCACAGAGGAGCCACACCAGGCTCCACGTTCGGCTACCATCGCCGGTTTGCTAGGAGACGTCCTGGTGGAGGAGTGGCGGTGGCCCGTACCGCCAGCGATGCTAAACGGGTGGCGTGGCGGACTATAGTAGCAGCAGCGAGCGAGGCGATGCGAGGAAGGCAAGGACGCAGAAGAAGAATAGGGAAGCAGCGAACGGAGGGACAAACCGCTCCCCCGGGGCGCCCCTTTAAAGACCCGGAAGCGGAACCGTCCGCGGTGCCACGTGGCACCCACCCAGATGCTCCCCACTCCCCGCACAGTGCAGGATCCTTTGCGCAGGCACAAGACGCGCAGACGATCCCGGAGCAGAAACCAAAGAGGCAGACGGCGGTTCCTGAGGCGACGTGCGACGGGACATTACGCTGCTCGCCGCAGAGTAATGATGGCGCGTGCGCGCGTGGCCGGCGTCAGCACTAACGTCACGGGTAGCGCAACTGCCAAGCGCAGCCAGCTAGAAAATTCAAAATGAAGAAAGAGCGCGCGCACATTTCACCTAAGGGTGAAATCTACACACGCTCGGGGCTAGTGTCAGGGGGATGACCTCCGGATACCCCAACCAGACAAGAATCACGGAAGTCGGATCTTGTCCGGCTGGCTGAGCGTAGCCGGACAGGAGCAAGTCAAGACGGCTACCTCACGGTAAACGGACCGGCAAGGAGCAGCAAGGCACGGGACCAGCTACATCAGCATAGCCGGAACCAATCAAGAGGATAGAGCGACGTGCGGCACAGTGCACGGTACACCCTGGTATGATGACAAGACTCGCAACTACTCGGCCATACCGAAGACTTTGCAGGGTGACGCGAGAACAGTGGCCAGATGCTGACGACGGGCTCGCCTGGTGTTCACTGCACCCACGACGACCATACCGCTCGTACTCTGATGAGACATGAGTGTACCGAGTACTGTAGATGACCAGCCGGCTGGGACCCGCCTATGGGGCCTGCCAGCTGGACTGGCCAATAAGACCGTTGCCTCTCTGCCTATATAAGGAGAGGCAAGGCCTCAGTAGAAAGGGTTGGTCTCGGTGCATTTAAGGCAGTAGCTAGAGGATACAGCTCAAGGAGCGATTGTAGCTCGTATACCACCCATAGTCAGATCGGCAGGAGTAGGAGCTTTACCTCATCAAGAGGGCTCCGAACCTAGGTACTTCCTGTGTCCAGCTACACTTGCTTGTATCCAATCCCGCCTGCGGACGTCGTCGATAGCTTCCCTGCTAGTCCCCACACCTCTATCTAACCTGCTTAGGTACTGCCGTGCCCAATACAATGACACTTCTCCTTCTTATGTAGCTTTGGAGTTAAACTCCTCTTCGTATTCTGCGGAGAACTTTCGGAAATCTGCCAACATCATCGAGTCTTCCGAAGATGCCGGTAAGTCGGTGTTTGTCCCGATCGCCTCCAGCACCGAGTTTTTATTGTCTCCGGCATTGGCAGAGCCAGATCCGGATCCAACATATCTGACAAAGTGCGACGCATGTGTCCTGAGGTAGTTATGGCTTTCCTCGTGGGCTTCCTTGAAAATTCTGATGGTCTCGAGAACCTCATCCACGTTTGCGCCTTGCATCATCATGTGCCTCAACGTATGCCTCAGGAAAGGTTGGTCTGTTCTGGTATTGACAGAGCCGGAACCAAGATTGTTGTTTTGCTCTTCCTGGATTTTGACCTCAGCGGGCAGATCGATCTGGGATTCGGCCTCGCTAGGGAGATCCACTCCAGATTCGACTTGCACCGCAATATATTCTTCAGGTTTAGCTTTCTCCACTATCTCCACAACTGGTGTGGGCTGGGTGGGATTAGAGTTTTCTGAGATCCGGAACTCTGCTGCCTTCGCGGACAAAGTGGACCCAGAGATTTCTTCTGCCTCTATCATCACCGTTGGGGTGGGTGGGGCAGGTTCAGCGAAACCAATGTACACATCGATCTCGCCAAAAGACATGATGGTGTAGGCAGTCACGGCCTCCCTAGCCGGAATACAGGTCTCGTCGAGAACGATGAGAGGGATGTCACTAGTGTAGAGGACGCGACCGACGGCGACGGTTTCGCCGATTCCGATTCTTACAGATTTCACTTGGAACGCAGATCCAAAGCTCACTTGCCCCCACAGTGGGCACCAACTGTCGTCGGATTGATGACAAGTACGCCATGAGGGGGTCCTCGAAGCGTGCGAAAGAGAGGGGTGTGAGACGTACGGTATTCCAGGATAGTGAGCACACAAATTTACCCAGGTTCAAATCGACCGGCTTTGGACGGATCCTACTCCTGCTAGCAATCCAGTAATACGGTAGAGCCGGAATATGGGTTACAAGGGTTTCGCCTATGCGAGTTGAGTTTGTAGACTATTGTGAGGGTGCCCTAAAGGCTTACCCTAGGACGGCTTATATAGATATCCGGCCTAGGGTTTTTACAGGAGAGACCTATCCGGCTACGACTAAGAGTCGGTTATAGAGTACATCTTGAACTACAAGTAACATAACAGGCCTATGTCGTTAAGTCTTATGGGCCTTCCCGTAGCCGGACTAGACTCCATCTCTTCTCCCTGACTAGGCCGCCCGTGAAGCAAAGTTCTAACCCGAAGTGGGCCACCCTGGTCAGTGAAGCACAATGAGGATACCCAGAAAGTATATCCCCAATAGCAGAATCATGGCATAGTTTGTGATACTATTCCCTTAATGTGCATGCATGTGCATCTTGGGATGGCGAACAATGTTGCAGGAGGAAGTTTTCCTTTTCCTCGCACGGAAAAGCCATTTTCTATTTTTCGAGCGCCAAAAAGAGGCGTTTTGTGAAGCAACCACCAAAATATTGTTTCAAAATGCTACCATCCCATTTTTAAAAAGTATTAGACCACCTTACATGGACGATCTCCCAACCAGAATATCTCAAACCTTTTCGTCCTTGCCGGGTGAAAAAGACAAATGTGTGCCGAATCGGTAGGAAGTGGGTCCGGTTTGAATAGTTTGAATATTTAGAATAATTATTTTAGAAAATAGAAAATGGTTTTAGAATTGTTATTCAAATTCAAACACTTTTCATGTTGAAAGTTTTGTCAGATTCTAAAGTATGCAAAAAATATTAGTTAATGCATTTTTAATTGAAAATGGCAAAATGGTTAATAGTTTGAATAGTTAGAATAATTATTTTAGGAAACAGAAAATGGTTAGTTATTCAAATTCAAACACTTTTCATGTTGAAAGTTTTTTCAAATTCAAAGTGATTTACCATTTAAAACCCATTACAAATTTAAACGCCTGATAAGAAATAAGGCGGGAACCTGGACTAAAAAGTTTGAAAAACGTTTGAAAAAAGGAACTTTAGTCCCGGTTTCTGGCTTCAACCAGAACTAAAGGGCCTCTGGACACGCCGTTTCGGGCCAGCCCATAAAAGCACATACGTCTCGGTTGGTGGTTCCAATCGGGACTAATAGGAGGAGCATTCGTCCCGGCTGGAACCACCAACCGGGACGAAAGGCCCTCCCCTTTATAACCGCGTGGCGTTTCTCTCCTTCCCCCATCTCGCTGGTTGCTAAGTCCCCGATCAAAGCAGGCGCCTCCAACCCCAACGCTGGCCTCCCCTAGCTCTGTCGCGCATGCTGCTGCTCACGCCACGCACGCCGGTCGGAACTCCACGTCTTCCCAGCTCCAAAGATCGCCGCCTCTCCTGCCCCGCACGACGACGCCCGCCTCCTCCCATCACGCGGCGCCGCTCTCCTCCCATTGCATGGTGCCGCCGCTCTAGCCCCCCGTCACGCGGCCCTCATCCCCCCAGGTATTGCTCCGGTCACCGCGCGCGCCGGCCCCTTCTTTGTTTAGTTTAATTAGTTATTAGTTAGTTAGCTAGCTAGGTTAATTAGTTAGAGAATTAGGGTTTAGTTATTATCTATGTTAGTTAGAGAATTAGGGTTATTAGCTAGGGTTTAGAGAATCTCCATGGACAAAGCTCGTGTCACGCCCCACAAGGATGAAGCTGACGCAGAAGTCACGGAGGAACTCGTCGGAATGGTTGGCGGCACCCGACGTGATACGGGAAAGCAGGTAGCACCGGCCATGCAGGCTCCCGAGATTGCGGAGCACAGCGCGACGCTCCGAGATGGCCACTCGTCCCCCAAATACAGTGTCTGGCGGTAGCCCGTATGGGGGGACACCGGATGATTTTTTGTTATATTATAGGGGGTGGATATATACTACCCAGTCATGCCCCCAATAGTAAATATAGTGGAGAGGCTTCCCGGTGGACCCGTGGGGCCAAAAGTGGTAGTCGGCGCCCCCGATTGACTCCATGTGGGAGGGGTTTGGGCTGGGGGCGCCGGATGTTTATTGAGCACCCGTCGGATGAAAAAATTATTTGGGGGAGAGGTCTGGGCAAGTTTTTGTTCGCCGGTGCCCCCATTTCACCCTTTGGGGGCCTTTAGGGAGTCGAGTGGAGATGCTCTTAGTTACTCCATATACTTTGCTATACGTACAAATTATCAGCTACTCCATACTTTATTCAAAGTAGTACACTTGAGCTGATTCATTTAAACCGAATAGAGCATAAATGCAATTTTGATATTTTATCAGAATTTGTGCATCGTCTATAGACAGTAGCATATAAGGCATAGAGCCTTCTAAATTGTATATGAAAAATATTTGCCTCCCATATGTTGTATGGGATTTTTCATGCCAAAGCTCATATTGATCATTTCAGTTTGTACATTTCAATTTGTAAATATTTTTATGAGTTATATTTCATGTCTTCGGGTCAGGCACGGCAATGCACGCTATATAGGGACGATGGAAGGGTGCGGCAACGCGCGCCATTTATTAGGGTTTTTTTTTGAATTAGGGTTTATATCCCTCAGACTCCGTTTAAATTCTCAACCATGTATTAGGGTTACATTTAAGGTGATCTCGTCGTCAAACCACGACACCCTAGCCCCTCAAATATCGCCTACCTAACCTCCTCGCTTAGCCGCTTCGACTAATCCGCTTTTCCCTTTTACAGAAAATATGGATCCACAAGGCAAAGATGAAGAAAAGGAAAACATTCTTCAGGATATGATCCGTGGCCAAGATATCAATGTCACCTCGATGTATCTGAACAACTCCGGTGAAGGAGATCCTCTTCTCGACCCAACATATGGCTTCGGTGAGGGAGAAGTCGGCCGCTCCAGTGAGGGAGAAGTCGACGGCTCCAGTGGAACATTAATTATTACAAACTCCGGCGAGGTGCATATATATATATATATATTAATTAAGCCTCTACTATATATATACATATATTAATGCTCTTTCTTCTTTATTTAGCCCTCTGGATCGAGCAAACCTTCTGCAAAGAGCAAACGAGGCCCAGCCAAAAAGTTGGAAGACCATGAATGGTATAGGATCGAAGAAGTCGCTAAAGACGACGAACCGACGGCTCTCGTTAATGTTAAGAAAAAATTTGTAGCACAATACAGTGTTCTTATTAGGTACCACATCCCGATCACCGTTCAAGAATGGAATAAGCCAAAGGAGGGAGGAATTAAATATGTCGACGACAAAGCCAAAGATTTTCTTTGGAATAAGCTCATGGTTAATTTCACCCTACCGACGCTATAGGTGGATCCAAATGAGGAGGAGCCAAACGATACCATAAAGAAAAAAGTCAAGGAGTGAGATCTTAAGAAGATGGCCCAGACATTCTGCAACTGGAAGAAAAGATCGCACCTTGACTTTATCCTGAAAGAGAAGACTCCGAACTTCAATAAAGGGTATGAGATGATAAAAGACTACTGGATGAATTTGTGAAGTACAAGCAATCAGAGGCAGCTCTGAAAAGGACTGAAACAAATAAGGAAAATGCTTCTAAAAAGCAGTATCACCATACTATGAGGCAAGGTGGCTACAGGGCTGGCATGCCTAAGTGGAAGAAACTTGAGGATGATCTGCGTGCTAAAGGGATCACTCCAGAGACAAACGATTGGATCAAACGGGTAAAGAATTGGTTTTATGGGCATGGGGGCACGTTGGACTCAGAAGGGAAGTGCATATATAACAAAATACATGATGAAACTCTTGTACCCATCGAAGCCATTAGAAGTGCAGTAAAGGATATTGAAGAAGGGAGGTTCCTTCCCAATAGGGAGAATGACGAGCTCACAGTCACCATTGGGAACAAGGAACATGATTGATGAACATGAGGCATAGAAGGCTCCAAACCATGGAAATTTGGGTTTCCTGACAGCAGGAAGAAATATCCTGATAGAAGCCGTAAGAGGAGAAAGGAAAATGGGGAAATTGAAAAAGGAATCAGGTAGACCAGATGCATAACATAGAAGAACAATTAAAGCGGCAGCTGGGTCAAATTGACGCACTTAGCCAGCAAGGTACTACCGGCCCATCTAAGTAGGACATGATAGAAGCTGGATTTGATGCTACCGACCCATCTACTAATCGGAAAAGCGGCATGGCTTCCACGGAACTCTCGGGTGATGATGCTGATGATGCACCGGCAATGGCTCCTCTTTGCTACCAGTGGATGATATCATGGAGATGACACATTGTGAGCTACATGTGAAAGTTGTGAACATAAGCATGAAGGTGGGGGTCAACTATGCCTTACCAATTGGACCTAAACCAACTTACCATTGTTGTCCGGTTCCATAGGTCTACGCTGTTCTCGGGGTGGATGAAGTTATGACCAGATTTGCGTAGCTGAAGCTTGACTACCCTTTAGATGAAGGGGATGTGACTGAACTAGGAGAAGCCAAAAACATCACCATTCTATGGCGAAAGGAAAACATCTTGCTTCTAGCGCAACAGTCGTCTCCGTCGCCTCACCCGTCTCCAGCGCAGCCGTCTTTGCCGCCACGGCAGCCGTCTCTAGTGCATCCATCTTCACCGCCGCTGATGTCTACGCACTTCTATTCTTGTAGACAGTTGTTGGGCCTTCAAGTGCAGAGGTTTGTAGAACAGCAGCAAGTTTCCCTTAAGTGGATCACCCAAGGTTTATCGAACTCAGCAAGGAAATGGTCAAAGGTATCCCTCTCAAGCAACCCTACAATCAAGATACAAGAAGTCTCTTGTGTCCCCAACACACCCAATACACTTTTCAGGTGTATAGGTGCACTAGTTCGGCGAAGAGATAGTGAAATACACGTGGTATGGATATAAGACAATGGTGCCAGAAAAGAGCTTGACGGGAAGAAAAGACTAAAGGAAAAAAGATGGAAGCAAGCAAACATGTAATAGATCTAGTTGCAAATGGTGTTTCAATGTTTAGAAACAAGGCCTAGGGTTCATACTTTCACTAGTGAACACTCTCATATAAATATCTTCTCTTTATGATACTACTCTGAACTACTCTTCGGTTGGACACTCTAATCCATGGTAGGGCTATAATAGCACACCTCAAAGTCCGCTTTCCCCATCTAGGTAACCCCACACTATCACCTTGAGCTCTAGATGGTTCCAACAAACACCACGGTTTCATAGAAACATCCAAGTCCAAATATAACTCATAATAAGTATTTGTAATCTCTAGCCTAAGTGCCACCATGGTGTGCATGCTGTCACTTTCACACACATGGGGAGAGCAGAGATCTATTAAAGCACTTGTCGTGGTGGTGTCACGGCAGATGCCATGGATAGGCTAAAGGTGGGGCCAATATGCACTAGAGGAATCCAGGGAGGGATAGTGTGATGATTCCACACGCGGAAGCTTTGTATTCACTAGGTTCACAAGGTTTACAAGTGCTCCTTGAGCAGTATTGGGGAGAGGAGGAAGAAAGAGCTCTCTTACTCTCACCACTACCTATCTCCAAGAAACCAACTACTCAAATGCCAACCCCTTCTACAGAGGCCCTAGCCCTCCTTATAAAGGGGAGGCTAGGTCTCCAATTAGGGCATACGTGGAGGCATATTCCTAGGAATATGCCTCTTCCCAAAATAGCAAACCGGTCGGGTCACTTTTCGCCATCGTAAGCCATGCAGAGGCTACATAAGCCTTTGCGGCGCCAGCGTCATCCGACACAGGGCGTGTCACCCTTGTCGGCCACACCTTGGTGGTCCTTCCCTCTGTCCGCTTCGCTCATGCTCCAGCATACAGCGACCACCTTTTGACTAGTGAGATACCTTCCTTCTCTTGCAAGCCTAATATAACCCGGATCGTGCTTGGTTAATCCGGCCCCATGGGTACCTGCATAAAAGCTATATAAATCCTGCCGGCATACGACATACGTCGGACGGGACTCAGTTAGGTGAACATCCTCTGGTCCGGGTTACTCTATGATTCGGCCTGCCTTGAGGTGACTCAGCCAGCATTTGCTTTGACCTTGTTGTACCTCGGCTAACTCGGCCTTTATACCCCGGCGTGACCCTACCCGGGGGTATCCCCCCAACATTAGTCCCCGAAGCTGGTGCGGTCTTAGCACCATCAGCCGCTAAGGCCAAGGCAGGTTCAATTTACCGAGCCTTTTGCTCCCTTTTCCAAGTTACCTCATAGCCCAGATTTTATGGGCTAACTTTCCCTTGGCACATTCTGAGTTTTCACTCGCAGGCCGGGTCACCCTCTAATTTTCTGGGTTATTCTTCCTTCTCTCGTACGCTTCCCCATGTCCCACGTGGAGGGTAATCATTATCTTACCTCATTTTAAGGGCATGCGCCAGTTACTGCACTTATTGTCAGGTGTTACTGTTGCACACGTCACGTCGCGTCTGCCTCCTCGTTAACTATATCCCCACGTCGCGTCGTGGGATCCCCTGTGCCCTGTGGCCCTTCATGTGGCTCGCCTCTGATTGGCTGACCCGGGTAATACACGGCCACACCGTGTGGCCCTGGCGCATTGCACAATCCCACTACCCCTGCTGGGACGTGGTTAAATAGGGGAGGGGCGCGCCCCTTGGGCGTTTTCCCCTTCTCGCGCCCTGCCCCCTTTGCCTCTTCTTCTTCCTAGCAACAGCAAGCGCCATCAAGACTGCGGCCTTTTTCGCACCTGCCTCGCTGCCGCTCCCGCGCTGCTCCACCACCACGAGTCCGCGCCAGTCTAAGCCCCTGCCCCCCACCTCCGATAGGGCCGGTGAGGACAGTGACTTGGAGATGACCAAAGAGGAGCTCGTCGTTGCTGAAACAGAGATGGAGGAGGGGGAACGTGGAGCGTGGTGCCTAGGACGGTTCCTGGGTGTGCCAGGACGATTTGGACTGGCTCTACCACACCCGCCGCATCCCTGAGGGCGTGGTCACTCGCCTCGCCTCCGAGGAGCTCGCTCCCTCACCCAATCCGGGTGAGTTCGTGGTCTTCCTATCCCACTTCCAGCACGTCTTCGGCCTGTCCGTGAGCGATTTTTTCCATGACTTCCTCAATATCTACGAACTCCAACCTCACCATCTCCCGGCGAATGCCATCACATCCCTTTCTTCCTTCGCTTCCACCGTAGAAGGATATGTCGGTCTATGGCCCATTAAAGAGCTTTTGATCCGGTTCTTTGGTCTGCGAAGGAACGTGATTCCGAATAAACTGTTTGACCCGGAGGACAAACATCTGACACAATTCGGTGCTGCGTCTATTTATCCCCGGAAACAATCCGTCTTTCCCCGAGTCATGGAGCTTGATTCCTGCAAGGGCTGGGCCTGAACTTTCTTCTATGTCAGAAATGGCACGAATGAGGATCTGATTCGGCTGCGCCCCTTGATGTCTACGCACTTCTATTCTTGTAGACAGTTGTTGGGCCTCCAAGTGCAGAGGTTTGTAGAACAGCAGCAAGTTTTCCCTTAAGTGGATCACCCAAGGTTTATCGAACTCAGGGAGGAAGTGGTCAAAGGTATCCCCTCTCAAGCAACCCTGCAATCAAGATACAAGAAGTCTCTTGTGTCCCCAACACACCCAATACACTTGTCAGGTGTATAGGTGCACTAGTTCGGCGAAGAGATAGTGAAATACAAGTGGTATGGGTAATTATAAGTGGTAACGGTGATAGAAAATAACTTGATGGTGTGGAAAAGACTAAAGTAAACTGAAATAATGATGGAAGCAAGCAAACATGTAACAGATCTAGTAGCAAACGGTGTTTCAGTTCTTAAAAACAAGGCCTAGGGATCATACTTTCACTAGAGAACACTCTCATATAAATATATTCTCTTCATGATACTACTCTTAACTACTCTCCGGTTGGACACTCTAATCGATGGTAGGGCTATAACAGCACATCTCAAAGTAAGCCTTTCCCATCTAGAAAACCCCACATTGTCACCTTGAGTACTAGATGAGTCCAACAAACACCACAATTTCATAGAGACATCTAACTCCAAATATAACGCATAACAAGTATTTGCAATCTCTAGCCTAAGTGCCACCATGGTGTGCACGCTGTCACTTTCACACACATGGGGAGAGCAGAGATCTATTAAAGCACTTGAGTAGCAAGGTAGATCTATAGATTACAAGCTCATGATCTCAATAAGATCATGCATAGAGAGAGAGATGAACACATAGCTATCGGTAGAACCCTTAGCCTCGAGAGAGAACTACTCCCTCCTTATCATGGGAATCAACAATGGTGATGGAGATGGCGGTGGAGATCGATGGAGATGGCTCCGGGGGCACTTACCCCTCCCGGCAGGGTGTCGGAACAGAGACTTTCTGTCCCCCGAATCTCCCCTTCGGTGGCGGCGGCGCTGCAGAACTTTTCGTGGATTTCTGATTGACGATTTAGGGTTTTGGTATCGGGAGGCTCTTATAGGCGAAGGAGGCAAGGTCGGTGGCCGGCCAGGGGCCCACACCATGCCCTGGCGCGGCCTAGGTGGACCCGCGCCATGGGGTGGTGTGGCCACCCTGTGGCCCCTCTCCGACTCTCCTTTTGGCTCCGTGAGTCTTCCGGTAAAATAGGAACTTTGGCTTTTGTCCCGTCCAATTCCGAGAATATTCATTTTCTGACTTCCTGGAACCAAAAACAGCAGAAAACAGGCAACTGGCACTGTGGCATCTTATTAATAGGTTAGTCCAAGAAATCATATGAAAAGTACTCCAAAGTTGGAACAGAACACAAGAAAGTGGATAAAACCAAGCATGGAACATCAAAAATTATAGATACATTTGCAATGTATCGACATCCCCAAGCTTAACTCCTGCTCATCCTCGAGTAGGTAAGTGATAAAAAGAAAGAATAATTTTTGAGGTGACATGCACCATCAAAGACTTGATCAAAGTATTTGTAGAACATTGATAGCTGGGATCATAGTACTTCAACGTAGCATGAAAGACAAAGTTCTAACAATAAGACAAAGCAACTATGTTGCAACATGAAAAGGCACATACAAAAGATTCATGAATAACTATGCTTTGCAAGACGTTTGTTTGTTTCACATAAAGAAAACATAGCATAATGGCATTCAGCTTGTCCCTCATAGAGTAGCAAATATAAATGCATAGGACACCTTCAAAGTTCATAAGAGTGACTAGATACAAATAGTTTAAAACAAGCAATAACAAGTTATGCATCAATCAACTAGTCTTGGGACAATGCACATAGAACTAAGGATGGCCACTATGCTCTCAAAGTATGTGCATAAAGATAGAAGATGGAGACTCAATGTAATGGTGGAAGAAAGGCCTTTATAAAAGGAAGTAGGGATTCAAGTCTCATAAAGAGCTTCCAAAAATTATGGCAATTATAGCTTTCAGCTCTCATTGCCCCTATCATAAGCATCTCTAAGTAATTAAGGTTAAAGTGAACAAAATATGGTGTACATGCTTGACGAAGTATAAGTTGGAAATCTCATGTCCCTTGAATACGAGGGCCGCTCCTCATGCTACTCAAGTTTAGTCACCGGTAAGTTCTTGTCATTGTAAGTACATGCGTATCATAGAGAACCACCAACGGGGTATCCCTTGCCCAATGATACGGAAGAATCCCCATATCAAAATGACAAGGCAAGCAGACAACAAGCATCTCAACAATCTTCTTATTTACCATGGGAATATGGTGCTTTTTTCTCTCTTTCCTCTTTTCATAATCTCTTTTTTTCACTTTTTCTCTTTTTTTTCTCAGTATGGGACTCTTTTTTTATAAGAAGAATGCTTCATAGACAGCTCATTATGGTTACGCTGCAGGTTTCCACCATGTCAGCATGGATTAGACCAGCGGCCCAGGCGTTTCTCTAACACATATACATAACTCCATGGACTTACAAGCTCCCCTTTCATTTCACACCGA
This sequence comes from Avena insularis, assembly GCA_023614405.1. NCBI lineage: Eukaryota > Viridiplantae > Streptophyta > Magnoliopsida > Poales > Poaceae > Avena > Avena insularis. The sequence goes on from CM042690.1 coordinate 150,694,234, forward strand.
CGACATCCATAGACAAAAGAGCATGATATCAACTAGGTACAAAGTACCAAGTGCAATGTTGAAAGCGTTCCCCATGACAGCATGGTTCTGCTAGTTCCCAACAAATAAGTGCAAGCATATACAACATAGACGACACAATGGTTCAAGTTTATTAAGGGCAAGAAAAGTAAAGTGTGCCATCAAGTTTGTGAGAGCTTTAATCACTAGTTTTCTCATAACAAGTTTAATTTGGAAGGTAAACAAAAGCATGAATATACTTGGAATAGCATAAGCTAGTAGGTAGGTATGGTGGACTCTTTGGAATAACTTGGTTTAGGGAGTTGGATACATGAGTGGAACTCATACTTGGTTGTGGAGGCTAGCAAAAGACTAGGAGCGACAAACTAAGAGAGCAATAATGGCCATAATCATGCAGAGCGACAAAACATCATTGATCAAAGCATAAAGTGATACTTCAAGTTGAAAACTAAAGGATCATAAAGGCTATGGTGACTTGAGATAGTCATAACATGGTGTGAGCATGCGCCAAGTCAACCCAAATAAAGCATCAAAGGAGAATGCCACTATACTATGCTTTAATATGCTAAAACAACGCATGATTCATCCAAGGCACATTAAGCAATCTCAATTGTTTATAACAAGTCATGATACAGCAAAGAATACTAAGCATAAAGCCAAAACAATACCAAGCATGGCATGACAAAGCATAGGCCACAGTCAAAAACGAGCTCTTTTTACCACATAAGCATGAACTTTCCTACTCTTTTCCAAACCAAACCAAACTATTTGAAAACCAATGTATGAAAGAGGGGGTCCAACCAATTTATTCAGCAAACTAAGAAAACCAAAGCAAACGAAAAACCAAAACGAAAACGAAAAAGAAGACGCTCCAAGAACAACACAACTGTGCATGAAACAATAAAAATGAAGCGTTTGGAAGAAACCTGGAATTTTTATTGATGAAGAAGGGGATGCCTTGGGCATCCCCCAGCTTTGACGCTTGTACTTCTTGGATATTTCTTGGGGTGACACGCGTGGCATCCCCAAGCTTGAGCTTTAGTCCATCCTTCATCTCATTACTTATTTCTTCCATACACCTGAAATTTTTTCCTTCATACAAAACTTCACACAATCTTTATTAGCTACATTAGTGCACTCAAGATAATAAGTCTTTACGTTCAGTTTCAACACCAATAAAACTTCCATTAACATACAAGCTAATGTATCACTTCCCTCAAAAAGCTCAATTCCCCAAAAGAACTCAAAAAGGAACCAACAAGAAGCAAATGCAAATAATGACAGAAATCTGTCAAAACAGACCAGCAGGTAAAGTCGAATTTTTTCGAAGACCTTCTGTTGCTCAAATCGAAAAGTGTTGAACTAAAGAAAGTTAGATAACAACCTGGGTCAAAAGCACAAAACTTCACGCCTCAAAATTACGTATAAAGATTTTACACGAATTTTTACGGTGAAGCACAGAAATCTGTTTCGGGACAGCAACTTTCTCAATCATTACTTCTCTCTCATTAGAGGTTACTCTTGGCACAAAAAGCAAATAAAAAGGATAAGGAGCGGTTATTACGGAATTAATAACTTCCAAGACTCATCTAAAACTTTTGGGTTATCTCCCAACAAGTACTTTTCTTTAACGTCTTTAAGTTAGGCATGATAGTTTGAGAAGATGCTCACATAAGAAATATGAATTAAAGTAAAAGAGAGCATCAAGAAGCAAATTCAAAACACATTTAAGTCTAACCCACTTTCTATGCATAGGACTCTTGTAAAGAAACAAGTCATGAAAACACAAAGCAACAAGCATAGGAAAGCAAAACAAGTGCAGCTTCAAAATTTTCAACATAAAGAGGGGAAACTTAATATTGTTGAGACACATAAAACCATGTTTCCCTCTCTCATAATAACTTCCAGTAGCATCATGAGTAAAAGTAACAATATAACTATCACAAGAAACATTCTTATCATGATCCACATGCTTAAAAGAATTAATACTCCCCACATAAGCATAGTCATTCTTATTAATGATAGTGGGAGCAAATTCAACAAAATAGCTATCATTATTATTCTCATCACCATAATCATCAAATATAGGAGGCATATTGTAGTCATAATTAATTGCCTCCTCAATAGTAGGTGGACTGAAAATATCATATTCATCATTGGAATCATCATATATTGGAGGTTTGGTATCATCATAAGCAATAGAATAACTATCTTCCAAAGCTAGGGAACTAAAAAGATCATTTTCATAAAAACTAGCTTCCCCAAGCTTAGACTTTTCCATAGCATTAGCAATAATGGTGTCCAAAGAATTCATACTAACAACATTGCTATTAGCACGCAAATAAAGTTCCATAGGTTTTTTAATTTTCTCTTCAAACACTTCATGTCCTAACTCAAGATAAATACTATAAATCTCTAATTTTTTGTTGTTTTCCATTAAGCCTAACTAGTGAAAACAAGAAACAAAAGACAAAATTGCAGAATCTAAAGGAAATAACTTGAGCACTCACACCGGAGGATGTGAGTACCTTTTACCTTACCTCCGGCGCAGTAAAATAGGAGTTTTGCGGTGGGAGGTTTTCTTCTTTAATCCTCGGTGTGAATACCTTTTACCTTACCTCCCAACAATAGCCAGGAAAATAGCTTGATGTCTACGCACTTCTATTCTTGTAGACAGTTGTTGGGCCTCCAAGTGCAGAGGTTTGTAGAACAGCAGCAAGTTTTTCCTTAAGTGGATCACCCAAGGTTTATCGAACTCAGGGAGGAAGTGGTCAAAGGTATCCCCTCTCAAGCAACCCTGCAATCAAGATACAAGAAGTCTCTTGTGTCCCCAACACACCCAATACACTTGTCAGGTGTATAGGTGCACTAGTTCGGCAAAGAGATAGTGAAATACAAGTGGTATGGGTAATTATAAGTGGTAACGGTGATAGAAAATAACTTGATGGCATGGAAAAGACTAAAGTAAAACTGAAATAATGATGGAAGCAAGCAAACATGTAATAGATCTAGTAGCAAACGGTGTTTCAGTGCTTAGAAACAAGTCCTAGGGATCATACTTTCACTAGTGAACACTCTCATATAAATATATTCTCTTCATGATACTACTCTTAACTACTCTCCGGTTGGACACTCTAATCGATGGTAGGGCTATAACAGCACACCTCAAAGTAAGCCTTTCCCATCTAGAAAACCCCACACTATCACCTTGAGTACTAGATGAGTCCAACAAACACCACAATTTCATAGGGACATCCAACTCCAAATATAACTCATAACAAGTATTTGTAATCTCTAGCCTAAGTGCCACCATGGTGTGCACGCTATCACTTTCACACACATGGGGAGAGCAGAGATCTATTAAAGCACTTGAGTAGCAAGGTAGATCTATAGATTACAAGCTCATGATCTCAGTAAGATCATGCATAGAGAGAGAGATGAACACATAGCTACCGGTAGAACCCTTAGCCTCGAGAGATAACTACTCCCTCCTCATCATGGGAATCAACAATGGTGATGGAGATGGCGGTGGAGATCGATGGAGATGGCTCCGGGGGCACTTCCCCGTCCCGGCAGGGTGCCGGAATAGAGACTTGTTGTCCCCTGAATCTCCCCTTCGGTGGCGGCGGCGCTGCGGAACTTTTCGTGGATTTCTGATTGACGATTTAGGGTTTTGGTATCGGGAGGCCCTTATAGGCGAAGGAGGCAAGGTCGGTGGCCGGCCAGGGGGGCCACACCATGCCTTGGCGCGGCCTAGGTGGACCCATGCCATGGGGTGGTGTGGCCACCCTATGGCCCCTCTTCGACTCTCCTTCTGGATCCGTGAGTCTTCCAGTAAAATAGGAACTTTGGCTTTTGTCCCATCCAATTCCGAGAATATTCATTTTCTGACTTCTTGGAACCAAAAACAGCAGAAAACAGGCAACTGGCACTGTGGCATCTTGTTAATAGGTTAGTCCAAGAAATCATATGAAAAGTACTCCAAAGTTGGAACAAACCACAAGAATGTGGATAAAACCAAGCATGGAACATCAAAAATTATAGATACATTTGCAATGTATCACCCCTATGCTCCGGGTCCTCCTAATCCAGATTTGTGGGACCGTGTTTCCAAGAAACCCACTGTCTTGGCGAATCAAGTCAACAAGCGGTTTCAGGAGCTGAAGGATGCGGGGCTGCGCAACGAGGACGCAATGATCACATTCGTGGCGGGATCTCCCTCTCGTAAACGCACACAAACTTTGCCACATGAGCTGGCAACTTGACCCCAACCGGACTTCCTCATTCGAATTGAATAATACCGAGATATTTCGCTAGGTCAAGGCCCTCTTCACGACCGACAAAGACTTGTCCGCTGATTGGGAGTGGGGGATAGAACATTTCTACCGGGACAAACCTCCTCCTACGATAAATCTCGTGATTCAATCTCTTTCTGAGTTATATCATATGTCGGAGTATGTTGTTTGTTTGATCCTTTTGCATTTTCTTCTTAGTTGTTTCTTCAGCAAACCCTCGAAGATGGCACCGAGCCTTCCCTCAAATGGGCGAAGGATCGACTTTCCCCGGACGAGGAGGAGCCAGATCAGGAAATGTTCTTGCCATTCCCTGATGCGACCAAGCGACCCACTGGTAACTTCTCTTCCTTAAGAGATTGGCCTGACGATGAAGATGATTCCGACATTGAGGTGATGGAAGCATTTGACGCCGTACCCCTTTCTTATGCATTTCTGGCTTCAGCTAACCTGGCAGGACAGATCCATGAAGATCTTCATCTCGCCACGGGTGAGCCGGTCCCAGCCGCGTCTAAGAAACGGGCTACCACTTCTGCTGCTTCCTCCGGACCTGCCAAAACGACCAAGAGGTGAAAGAAGTCCGCCAACAAGGCCGCCACCAAGCCTCCGACTAAAGCCATAGTCCAGAGAGCTCGAAAGCCCAAGGAGCCTTTGACTTCTGACGAGTAAGTCATTTCTTCCTTTTGTCTAATTCTTTGCTTCATGTTTTTCTATCTATATGCCTTTCTTTTGTTATAACTTGTTATTCATCATTTGATTCGGTAGGGCTGCGGTGGAGGTTCCCCAGAGCGGATCCAGCATCGCTTCGCCTCTCCGGGATACCCCATCTCCCCCTCGTGGCGACGATACACGCCCGCTGAGCCCCATTCAGGAGGGTTCAGTGGCTACTCCGGGTTCTAGCCCACCTCGTCCAGAGGAGGGCAACCTTGGAGCAGGGGGAAGTGGCTCTGCCGAGGCAGCGGATGCCCCCAGCTCTTCATCGGCTCAACCGCAACCTGCCACCTCCGAGGTACCAACGGCACCACCGCCAAGACCAGCACAAGCACCAGCGCCAGCACCAACAACAGCACCACAAGTACCAGCAGCATCACCAACTCCTTCCACCTCATCCGAGTCCTCCAAGACTCGGCGAGATGGCCCAGCTAGGCTGCACCCAAGTCCAAAGTTGCAGCACAAACTTCAGCCTCTCAGCAGCAGCCCAAGGCTAAGAAAAATTCTGACGCCGCCAGGGAAACATCAGTCGAGGCCGGACAGCGCACGCTCGTGTCCATGCTTCCGAAGAAGAATCCACCGAAGAAAGATGCCCCCTCCGGGTCAGCTAACACGCAACTTGCATTGCACACCAGCCCTGCTACCGCCCAAGTTGAAAGGAGGGAGGCCCACGCCAAGGGTTTGATTGCGCCCCACATGCTTAGTGGAGAGCGCTATCCTCTGGCCCTAATCGAGTACGTCAATAACTGGAATAAAGCAGAGTTTGTCAATAAGGACAATCTCCTAGAGAAGTTTGGGCCTGCCGAGTTTGCCGCACAAATGAACACAGCAGCCAAGGCTATCAACCTTGTCGGCCGGATGATGGAGGTACGCTACTTTGTCTTTTCTTTAGCATGCACAAGTGCTTAGAGATATATCCATTAGTCCCCGAGCCTCCGGGGGAGTAACTTGTTACTCGGCCGGATGCTTCTTAGAGAACTAGCATACCTCCTTAGTAACTTCTTAGAGAATTATGCACACACCTAGAGCCGGGTTAAGTTCCACTTGGTCCAGATCTTGTACACTTCGAATATGCACACACCTAGAGCCGGGTTAAGTTCCACTTGGCCCAGATCTTGTACACTTCAAATATGCACACACCTAGAGCCGGGTTAAGTTCCACTTGGCCCGGATCTTGTACACTTCGAATATGCACACACCTAGAGTCGGGTTAAGTTCCACTTGGCCCAGATCTTGTACACTTCGAATATGCACATAATTAAGTCAACTTTGCTTTTCTAAGGTCACCACCAATCGTCGGAGTGCTGAGTTTCAGCGCCTCTTGGACACACACAAGGCGCTGCGCTCGAAACATTCTACACTTCTCGCTGAGTTCGAGAAAAGGGGTAAGTTTTCACTTTGACTTTTTCCTATCTTTTTGAGTCTTTTCTCGCCGAACTAATCTTTCGTTCAAATTTGTGCAGCCGAAGTGGATGCCGAAAACAAAATCATGATAAAAAACTTAGCCGAGATAAAAGGTAATTCGTTTTGATTCCTCAATTTCCATGCCCTCTCTCCTTTCTCTTGAGCTCGGCATGTATTCATACCTCGGCTTTGCCGGGTCAACAAACTGTTTCAGCATCCCTTGACGATAGTGTGCCCATGCCTGATATGATGTTGCATTTTCTCAAACAAGCAGGATAACACCAGGCCGAACTTAAGAAGAAGGATGATGAGCTCGCCCAACTCCGAGCCAAAGACGATGAAATTGCCAAGATCAAGGCCGGGATGAAAAAACTTAAGGAGCTCCATAAGGTTGAGATGGACAAGGCTGGCCAAGATTTCACTGAAGAGCAAGAACGCCTCAACCTCCAACTTGCAAAGGATCAAGAACTGCTGAAGGAGGCCGACGTCAAGCTTGGCTCGGCTAACGCTGAACTTGAAAAGCTTCAGGAGAGACGTGATAACTGCACCAAGGAGCTGACCCGGATCCATAGCCATATTTCTCGTAAGCTCCTTTCCTTCAGCCGACATGTATCTCTCCAGGTTAAGTTCTTTTACTCACTTCACTTGTTTTGTTTTTAGGCAAGTTCCCATAGGGTAATGCCATTGCGGCTACTGCCGTTGCCAAGTTCCGCCAGCAGAGGGGTACTCCAACTGGTTCTAGATCAGAAACCATTCCCTTTGACATGGAGGACTTGCTGGTCAGCCTATCCTCTCGCATTGAGATTATAAACAACTATGGTTCGGATATCCTAGACGCAACCATCCGGATCTTTCGTGCCCTTTGGCCTCAAGAGGATGTTTTGGTGGGATCCACTGCTTTGATCAACAGGGTGATGGATTGTGAGACCCAGCTTGATCTCTGGAGGGAATCCGCTGCTCGCGCTGGAGCCGATACTGTCCTTCACTTTGTGCTCACATGGTATGAGAAACTAAATCTGAATCTTCTCGAGCGCTTACGCACCGGCTCAAAGTGGTCAAATGATTTGGATTGGATAGCTCGACGCAAGGCTTGCGCCCATAACCTCATTCAGTTTTCCCCCATCCATCAATGGAACGAGGGACCAAGCTTTCTCGGCGCTGTTGACGACAAGTATGTCGAAGGTGGTTCGGATGAGGAGGAAGAGGACGAAGCCTCGGACGTCGAAGAAAATGAAGATGACGATGAAGCTGAGGCCGGAGTTCCACCTGCTGGTGCCGAGTTACCTCCTCCTGCTACTCCTTGAGTACCAAAAAACACTTTGAAGTTTATCAGATCCCCGGTATGCCGGTGTGCGGATGTATTAAGCATACTGGTTATGTTTTGCTACTAAGTTATTTATGCCGGATTATATTGGGCGTAGTCCCCGAGTTTCATTTCCTTGTTCCTTCAATTTCATGGCTCGGGTCGCGTCTACCTTGATTCGGTTTTGTGACTTACGAATCCGAGTTTCAAAAATTGACTTAACAATACTTGGAAACTTTAGGCTTAGCTCAAAGTAATCCAGCGTAGTAAACATAAAGTAAACAAAAGGTTAGTCTAAATAACAAATGTCGGCTCGATTAAGTTCCTTTTCCTTAGTCGTTTTTCGTGTGCTGCGCAATTCCAAACTTGTTCTCTTGCTTGCCATGAAGCCAATTCTCGTTGGACAGCAGCAAGTCGAAGAGTTGAGTTTTTGGTGCTCACACACTACTAATTCGGCTTAGGTAGAAGCAACTTACGCCAGCCGACATACAGAAAACAAGAAATATTACTAAGGCAGTCCCCGAGTTACTGCTCGAGGTGCCAAGATTTCATTGATAAACTCATTGCCGGCATACATACTGACATATGAGAGACTCGGATACACACACTTTTTTGTTAAGTGTAGAACGGACGGAGTAGAGCTACATTCCATGGCCGCTTAGATTCCTCGCCGGACCTGTCCGCCTTGTTCTTCTCCTGTGGTTTTGCATCGATGAGGTAATAAGAGTCATTGTGCAATGCTTTGCTCACAATGAATGGCCCTTCCCATGGGGGGGATAACTTATGCATGCCAGCAGTATGTTATACCAGCCGGAGTACCAGATCACCTTCCCGGAAGACTCGGGGGTTTACCTTCCGGCTATGATAGCGTCGGAGGTTTTGCTGATATATGGCGGATCTGGACAATGCCAATTCTCTCGCTTCTTCCAGCAGATCAACATCATTTTGCCGGGCTTCTTGCACTTGACTTCGTGGTATTGGGTGACTCTAGGCGAATCATGCTCTATGTCGGCTGGTAATACAGCTTCTGCCCCATATACCAGAAAGAATGGCGTATAGCATGTTGATCGATTCGGAGTTGTTCTTAAACTCCATAATATTGCTGGTAGTTCTTCTATCCAGCACCCCGCTGATCTTTGCAGCGGCTCAATGAGCCGGGGTTTTATCCCGGATAACACTAATCCGTTGGATCTTTCCACTTGTCCGTTCGATGCAGGGTGGGCTACCGAGGCAACGTCTAGCCGGATCTTTTTATCTCGGCAGAATCGCGCAAATGCTCCTTTAGCAAAATTGGTGATGTTATCTGTTATGATACTATGAGGATAGCCATATCTCAAGATGATATCTTTGAGGAATGTCATGGCTGTATCTCCATCACATTTTCTTATTGGCTTTACTTCAATCCACTTTGTAAACTTGTCAACCATGACCAAGATATGGGTCATGTTCCCTCTTGCCGGCTTAAATGGACCAACCATATCCAAACACCATACAGCAAATGGCCAGGTAATTGGTATGGTCTTGAGCTCCGACATTGGCATGTGTGTCTTGGTAGCATACCTCTGACAACCATTGCATTTTAGTACTAGATCTTCTGCTTGTTCCAAGGCACTTGGCCAGTAGAATCCATGCCGGAAAGCTTTTGCCACTAAGGCCATGGACGAGGCGTGATGCCCACATTCCCCTTGATGTATATCTCGGATGATGTCAAGCCCTTCTTCCGGGTCAACACACCACTGCAGGACATTCGTGACACTCATTTTGTATAGCTCGGCATTGATAATCGTGTATGCCATTGCGCGCCTCTGAATTTGCCTTGAAAGCACTTCTTCATCGGGCAAAGATCCATCCTTCAGGAACTGGAATATGGGCAGTGCCCAAGCTGGTATGAATCGTACTGGAAACACATCCTCGTCCACTTCCATTCGATCTACCGGCATAACCTCTGTCGGGTCAGGCTGCGCAGCCTCCGGGTTCTGCGAAGTAGTCCCCGGGTCTCCTGAGCCACTTCTCACATCAATGTTCATGGGCACAGCTTCCGACTACGGATTTTCCGGGATATAGATTGACTCGGATTCTGGGGGTGGCCTGATAGACGGCTTTCTGAGGTGCTCTAGTGCTACACCCGGTGGAATCGCTTGTCGGGTGGATCCGAGTTTCGACAGTATGTCCGCAGCCTCATTTTCCAGCCGGGGTACATGATGGAACTCGCATCCCTCGAAGTATCCCGATATTTTCTGCAGATGAAATTTGTACTGTGCCATGTTTTAATCCAAAGCATCCCATTGCCCCGAGACTTGCTGAACTACCAAATCCGAGTCGCCAAAGCATTGGATCCGATGTCTTCCAATTTGTTTCGCCACTTTGAGCCCATGCACAAGTGCTTCATATTCTGCAACATTGTTTGATGCTGCAAAGTGGATCTCCAGCACATACTTCAGCTGGTCCTTCTTGGGCGAGGTAAGCACAACTCTGGTGCCTAACCTGGTTTTCGTTTTTGATCTGTCAAAATGCATTCTCCAGTAGTTCGGATCTGGCAATGGTGGCTCATATTGCATCTCGGCCCAATCCACGAAAAAGTCGGCCACGGCCTGAGTCTTGATCGCATCTCTCCTGTCAAATTGTGGAGCATAAGGGGCTAGTTCAATCGCCCATTTTGCGATCCGGCCGCTTGCATCCTTATTGCTCATTATCTCAGATATGGGGGCTTCACATATCATTTTAATGGGGTGTTCTTCAAAATAGTGCTTCAGCTTCTTTGCTGCCATATATACACCATATGCCATTTTTTGATAGTGAGGATAGTTTTGCTTTGATGCTGATAATACCTTGCTCAAATAATAGACTGGCCTCTGCACCGACTTACCCTCTTCATCGCGCTCTACCACTATTACTGCACTTACAACTCGGTTGGTTGCGGCTACATAGAGCAACATTGGCTCTTTTGATAGTGGAGAGGCTAATACTGGTGTAGTGGCTAACATTTTCTTTAGCTGGATGAAGGCTTCATTGGCCTGCAGCGTCCATACGAATTTGTCTGACTTTTTCATTAGTTGATAGAGAGGTAACGTCTTTTCTCCCAACCGACATATAAACCGACTTAAGGACGCCAGACAACCAGTGAACTTCTGGACATCATTAAGACACTTCGGCAATTCCATTCGTTCTATGGCTCGGATTTTAGTTGGGTTAACTTCGATACCTCGGCTGGAGACAAGAAATCCGAGTAATTTTCCAGCCGGGACACCAAAGGTACATTTCTCTGGGTTAAGCTTCATTCGGAATCTCCTTAGGTTCGCGAATGTTTGCCTGATATTATCAAGGAGCGTTTTGCTTTCCTTGGTTTTTATAACCACATCATCCACATATACTTGCACATTTCCACCAATTTGGTCGTGTAAACATTTTTGCATACATCTTTGGTACGTTGCCCCTGCATTACGTAAACCAAAAGGCATGGTGCGATAGCAATAAGCCCCATACGGGGTGATAAACGCAGTCTTTATTTGATCACTCGGGTTTAGAGGTATCTGGTGGAAACCAGAATATGCATCTATGAATGACAACAGTTCACACCCAGCAGTAAAATCTATGACCTGATCTATCCTTGGCAGTGGGAATGGATCTTTTGGACACGCCTTATTCAGGTTCATGTAATCGATGCACATACGCCAAACCACTGCCACATTCGGATCATCTTTCTTCTTTTCCACAAGCACCGGATTAGATAGACAATCCGGGTAAAGCACTTCCATGATAAACCCAGCTGCGAAGAGCCGAGCTATCTCATCCCCAATGACTTTTCTCCTGTCTTCAGTGAAGCGGCGGAGAGGTTGCTTCACCGGCTTTGCTCCGGGTCTCACATTCAAAGAGTGCTCGGCCAACTCCCTCGGAACACCTTGCAAGTCCTGTGTGGACCAAGCAAAGATATCCCGATTCTCACGGAGGAAGTTGACGATCTCGCTTTCCTATTTGTTAGTTAACCCGGCACCAATTGTTACGGTGCGCTCTGGGAACATATCATCAACAAGTACTTTCTTTGTATCCTTTGTTGCTTGAAATGAGACACTTCCATGCAGGTTACTTAGCGTCGGCATATACTGCTATGCGGATTGAGCCAATGCCGCTACTTCCTGGATCTTTCTCTTTTCTTGTGCGATCACAAGTGACTCGGCTAGGTTAGACCCGGCCGACGCACATTCAATGGAACGTCAGAAATCTCCTGCTATGGTAATTACTCCATTTGGCCCAGGCAACTTCATCTTCAGGTAACTGATGTGACAACTTGCCATGAATTTGTTCAAGGCTGGCCTGCCGAGTAACGTGTGATACGCGTTTTCTAAGTTTACCACTTCAAATTCCAAATTCTCAGTTCGGCAGTTATCTCTTGTGCCGAATAACACGTCAACCCAGACCTTGCCAATGGGTTCACAGGAGATGCCTGGCACAATACAATGGAAAGTTGTCCTCGTGGCCTGGAGCATGTTCTCCGAGATACCCAACTTGTGCATTATATCCACGTACATGATATTAATGCTGCTGCCATTGTCAACCAGCACCTTAGAAAATATCACATTGATATTGGGCCCGATGAACGTTGGGTCCAGCACCAACACATACGAACCAGGGCTCGGCATAAGCTTAGGATGATCCTTGATACTCCAGGTAATTTCCTGATCCGACTAAGGCATATACCTCGTCACTGCCGGCATAACCGCATTTACCTCCATATGTCGGTGTTGCAAGCTTTTTCTATCTGTCTCCTCCGTGGTGAACACGCAATAACTCTGGTGATGCTCTCTGTATTCATTTCTCCCCTCATTTCCGGGGTATCTTTGATCTGGCTGATGCTGATTTTCCACCTGATGCACTGCATCCCTTCTCTCATGGTTTTCATACCTCGGCGGAGGTGGTGGCAACATTAATTGTTGCGTGTTCGCTCCGGAGAGCAATTGCTGCCGAGGTAACTCCTGCCGAGGTTGATCGTTTCGAGGTGCCTGAGCATTCCCCGAACCACTTTGTTCAATTTTCCTCATCCACTCGCATTGCCGAGTCGTGTGACCCGCCGGGTTGCTCGGATTTGGCGTGTGAAATTTACAAGGCTGATCTAGCATTGCCTCATACGTATACCTCGGTCGGTGTTTCTTTTCTTGCCACTATTTCTTCTGCTCTAGTGTCCAAGTTTTCTTGCCATTGTTTCTCGGAGTTCACTATTGCCCTCCAGTTTTCTGATGTTGATTGCTTCCTGCCCCGGGTTGATCTTGATTTACAGCCGCAACTTGTTGCTAACTGTACCTGTAATCCGGTCTATCATCTCTTCTCTTGCTCCGGTAATCATTTTTCCAGGATGATCCGGCTCCATCTCGCTGGTAGTACTCCTCATTTGACTCGTTTAACATAAGCCGGGGTTGAGTTGGATCACCCAAAGCATATGAATCAGCAATCCGGATTGTTTCTGCTAGTGTAGTTGGCATATCCCTTTGCAACCTTTGCCATAGCATGCTTGCGTATCTACACCCTTGTGCAAACCAAGCTATGGCCTGTGACTCAATCACGCCCTCACATGAGTTTCTCACGGTGCACCAGCGGGTCAAGAACTCCCTGTCTATTTCATTTGGTATCTGCTTGCACATCGCTAAGGTCTGTGGCCTATTCGTCCTCTGATAAATGCTCGAGAAGTTACTGACAAATATTTCCTCAAAATCTATCCAACAGTTGATACTTTTGGGTGGTAAATTGTTTAACCATACCCTCGCTGGCCCCTCCAGCATCTGAGGCACATATCTCATAGCCCATCTCAAGTTGCATGTGGCAATTTTCACCGTCGTCGCGTAGTTGATCAACCAATCCTCTAGCTTTGTGCTACCGTCATATGTTTTTGTTCCTCTGGGTAACTGGAAGTTAGGTACTGGAGGCTCTTTCATGATCCGGCGCCCAAAGCACGCTGGACCCGGAGGACCTTGCCCCTCAATCTGCTCCGACCTATAGAGTCAATCCAGTTTTAACCTGGCGTCATCAGGCATCAAGTTCCTGCTTCCCAACCTTGACCCTACCACGTGATAGTCCGGCCTAGGGTATCCTGCATTCACCATTTCCGAATCACCATCATTGTATCTATCTTGCTCTTGTGGAGCGATCTACAGTATACCTTGGCGCACTTCGCTCTTGCCGTGGTATATTCCACTGCGGTTGCCCCGCACCCTCGAGTTGCGTTGTCCGCATTGCTCATAGCTTTCCCGACCGGCATTGCCTTGGTCATGGTTACCTCGGCCAGCTTCACCTCGTCTGACACTTCGTCGATCCTCATTTCCCTGCACTGCTTTTCCTTTCCCTGCCCTTGCCGGGTCATAGGGGACTATCTGTTTGTTTCTTCTCGCCGAGGTTACCACTTCCTCTCTTCTTGGGCCACCATGAGGAGATGATGCAGCTCCAGCTGATTTCTTTGGGTTACCTATCGCTGAATAAACGACTTTGGAAGCCCCAGCCCTTGCCGGGTTAGCCCTGAGCAACTCTTCATTTTGTCTGTTAGCGATCCGAACTAACTCATTGACCCTCTCCTGCTGTCTTTGCCGGGCTTCACCCATCAAACCCTCTTACTCGGATGCATCTGCATCCACTGCTCTGAGGTTCTTTGCCGGGTACTCTACTTCAGCAGCCCCACGGACAAAATGTTCTCTGACTCCTCAACTCTAGTATCACCCTCTTTGTTCATTTCACTGATGAGATTTCTCCCCTTTACTTTTACAGCATCTACCTTATTTGCTCTTGCGTACTCGCGCAGTGTCATGTTCAACGACTGCTGAGCCACGGCTATCTTTTTGCACCTTCCAGTATTTTCTGCCTAGTTTCTTCTAACTCGGCCTGTGCCCGAGCCGGATCTACCGCAGGAGCTATGGGACTCTCTAGGCTATCTATCGCCTGCTGTAGCACGTTCTCTGGCCTCTCTAGTGGAGGACCTCTACTTTTTCTTGGTGCCTTGGGTGTTACCTCTGGATCTGGTACCGGATCCTTGCTCGCGCCAGCGCCAGGCGTTGTCATCATCACCTCGGCACGGTCAGGGGAGCGAGTGATACGCACCCCATGAGCCGTGCTAAGGGGTGGCTCGCCTCCCTCGACGACATGCCGCGAGTGAACGCACGACACATTGACGGTGACGTAGATCTTGTGAGCGCCAAGCTTGACGAAGAGGCCGTTGCGCGGAAGAGGTCGTTTGCCGAAGCTACCAGCAATGTCGCTGACATAGTCCAGCACTCCAAAGCGCTTAACGAGCCTAGAGACGATGCGCTCGCCGTTGCCGATGAGGTTTCCCATCCAGATCTTCACTCCTGCTAGCGCTACTAGCCCCACGGTGGGCGCCAACTGTCGTGGTGGTGTCACGGCAGATGCCATGGATAGGCTAAAGGTGGGGCCAATATGCACTAGAGGAATCCAGGAAGGGATAGTGTGGTGATTCCACACACGGAAGCTTTGTATTCACTAGGTTCACAAGGTTTACAAGTCCTCCTTGAGCAGTATTGGGGAGAGGAGGAAGAAAGAGCTCTCTTACTCTCACCACTACCTATCTCCAAGAAACCAACTACTCAAATGCCAACCCCTTCTACAGAGGCCCTAGCCCTCCTTATAAAGGGGAGGCTAGGTATCCAATTAGGGCATACGTGGAGGCATATTCCTGGGAATATGCCTCTTCCCAAAATAGCAAACCGACTAGGTCACTTTTCGCCATCGTAAGCCATGCAGAGGCTACGTAAGCCTCTGCGGCGCCAGCGTCATCCGACGCAGGGCGTGTCACCCTTGTCGTCCATGCCTCGGTGGTCCTTCCCTCTGTCCGCTTCGCTCATGATCCAGCATACAGTGACCACCTTTTGACCAGCGAGATACCTTCCTTCTCTTGCAAGCCTGATATAACCCGGATCGTGCCTGGTTAATCCGGCCCCGTGGGTACCTGCATAAAAGCTACATAAATCCTGCCGGCATACGGCATACGTCGGCCAGGACTCAGTTAAGTAAACATCCTCCGGTCCGGGTTACTCCGTGATTCGGCCTGCCTTGAGGTGACTCGGCCAGCATTTGCTTTGACCTTGTCGTACCTCGGCTAACTCGGCCTTTATACCCCGGCTTGACCCTACCCGGGGGTATCCCCCCAACAACACTTGAGTAGCAAGGTAGATCTACTTGATTACAAAGCTCATGATCACAATATGATCATGCATAGAGAGAGAGATGAACACATAGCTACCGGTAGAACCCTTAGCCTCGAGGAAGAACTACTCCCTCATCATCATGGGAATCAGGAACGACGATGGAGATGGTGGTGGAGATCGATGGAGATGGCTCCGGGGGCACTTCCCCGTCCCGGCAAGGTGTCGGAATAGAGACTTTCTGTCCCCCGAATCTCCCCTTCGGTGGCGGTGGCGCTGTGGAACTTTTCATGGCTGGAGGCTGGTCGATTAAGGGTTTTCGTCCCAGGGGCTTCTTATAGGCGAAGGGGCAAGGTCGGTGGCCGGCCAGGGGGCCACACCATGCCCTGGCACGGCCTAGGGCTGCCCGCGCCAAGGGGGTGTGGCCGCCCCGTGTCCCCCCTTCGTCTCTCCTTCGGACTCCATGTGTCTCCCGGTAAAATATTGACTTTGGATTCTGTCCCATCCAATTCCGAGAATATTCATTTTCTGACATTCCTGCAACCAAAGACAGCAGAAAACAGGCAACTGGCACTATGGCATCTTGTTAATAGGTTAGTCCAAGAAAGTGTATAAAAATACTCCAAAGTATGGACAAAACATAAGAAAGTAGATATAAAACAAGCATGGAACATCAAAAATTATAGATACGTTTGCAACATATCAACATCCCCAAGATTAACTCCTGCTTGTCCTCGAGTAGGTAAGTGATAAAAAGAAAGAATATTTTTTTAGGTGACATGCACCTGATGGGTTCGTAGCATGGAAAATAAAAAATTTCTACCGCAAGAACGAACAAAACCCAGATCTAATCTAGATAAAAGCCAAGATCTAATCTGTTAGACATGTGCAACGAGATAGATCTGTACTAACCCTTGTAGATCCAAAAGCCTTGTGCGAGATCGGATCTCGTGGTTGATGTAGACGATCACTTGCCGATCTCAAGATCGAGTAGACGATCCTTCCGGCCAAGGCTGCTCAGATCGGTCACACACGCGTGAGTCGATGCACCTTCCTCTCCTGCTCCAAATGAGCAGCGGAGGTAGTAGATCTCTCCACGGAATCCCAGCAGCACGACGGCGTGGTGGTGGTGGTGGAGTAGAGAATTCTGCAGGGCTTCGCCTAAGCCTGAGCAGAAGGAAGGAGGAGGAGAGAGGCGGCTAGGGCAAGAGTGGAGGGGCAAGGAGGGTGGCGCCTCCACCCCTCTATATATAGAGGGAGGGGTGCGGCCTAGGGTTCCCACCCCTAGGCCCACCTCCTAGGGCCGGCACACAAGGGGGGCTTGGGGGAGTTTCCTTCCCCCCAAGTTTCCCATCTTTCTTTCTTGGTTTTCAAGTATACTCCACAGAAATTTCTAGAACCTTCCGGAACATTCCGAAACCTTCTAGAACCCCCATACAAACACTCCAGGACATTTCCGAACCTAGAAAATGATTTCCATTATATGAATCTTATTCTCCAGACAATTCTGGATCTCCTCGTGATGTCTCAGATCCAATCCGAGACTCCAAACAACATTTGGTCTCCAACGCACATTCCATATCTACCTAAACAGCATTGAACCTTAAGTGTGTCACCCTACGGTTCGTGAATATGCAGACATGATGGAGACACCTCTCCGATCAATAACCATCAGCGGGATCTAGAGATCCATAACGGCTCCCACATACTCAACAATGACTTCGTGATCGATAGAACCATTAACATACGAAACCAATTTCCTTTGTCATGCGATACTCTACTTATCCGAGGTTTGATCGTCGGTATCTCCATACCTAGTTCTACCTCGTTACTGACAAGTACTCTTTACTCGTTCCATGTTATGTCATCCTCAGACCCACCACATGCTTGCAAGCTAACTAGATGACTTTCCACCGAGAGGGCCCAGAGCATATCTATCAGTCATATGGATGGACAAATCCCAATCTTGGTCCATGCACTTCAACACATACTTTCAGAATACCCAATGACACCTTTATAACCACCCAGTTATGAAGCGGTGTTTGATGTCATCAAAGCACCCATCCGGTGATGGTGATTAACATAACCTCATGGTCGAAGGATTAGGTTACTATGCATTTGAAAGCTTGTAGCAATACGAACTTAATGACTTGATCTTATGCTACACTTACTATGGGTGTGTGTCCATCACATCATTCTCCTAATGATACAACCTTGTTATTAATGACATCCAATGTCCATGATAAGGAAACCATGATCATCTATTAATCAACAAGCTAGTTCAACAAGAGGCTTACTAGGGACTCTTTTATGTTTACAAAACACACATGTATTAGTGTTTCCTTATAATACAATTATAGCATGGGATGTAAACATTTATCATAAACACAAAGATATAATAATAACCACTTTTATTATTGCCTCTTGGGCATATCTCCAACAGCACCATCACAATCTTGATCAAGTCATTTTCAAGCATTGAAAGCTGGGATCAAAGTACTCTAAACATGAGCATGAAAGATGAAGTTCTAACAATAAGACATAGTGACTATGCATGCAACATGAAAGGATACAAACAAAGGATTCGTGAATAATAATGCTTTGAAAGACGTTTGTTTGTTTCACATAAAGAAAACATAATGAGAAAGGTATTCAGCTTGTCCCTCATAGAGTAGCAAAACATAAATGCATAGGACACCTTCAGAGTTCATAAGGGTGACTAGATACAAATAGATTAAGAACAAGAAATATCAAAGTTATGCATCAATCAACAAGTCTTAGGACAATGAACATTTAAACTAAGAATGGACACTATGCTATCTCAATAGGTGCATAAAGATAGAAGATGGAGACTCAACATAAAAGTAAAAGAAAGGCCTTCATAGAAGGAAGTAGGGATTCAAGTCTCATAAAGAGCTTCCAAAAATTATGGTACTTATTAGCTTTTAGCTCTCATTGCCCCAATCATAAGCATCTTGAAGTGATTAAGGTTAAAGTGAACAAACTATGGAGTATATGCTTGGCAAAGTATAAATTGGAAATCTCATGTCCCTTGAATACGAGGGCCGCTCCTCATGCTACTCAAGTTTAGTTACCGGTAAGTTCTTGTCATAGTAAGTACTTGTGTATCATAGAGAACCGCTAACGGGGTACCCCTTGCCCGATGATACGGAAGAATCCCCATATCAAAATGACAAGGCAAGCAGACAACAAGCATCTCAACAATCTTCTTATTTACCATGGGAAAATGGTGCTTTTTTCTCTCTTTCCTCTTTTCTCATCTCTTTTTTTTATTTTTCTCTTTTTCTCAATCTCTATATCTTTTTTTATAAGAAGAATGCTTCATAGATTGCTCATTATGGTTACGATGCAGGTTTTCCACCATGATTAGGCATGGATTAGACCAGCGGCCCAGGCGTTTCTCTAACACACATACATAACTCCATGGACTTACAAGCTCCCCTTTCATTTCACACCGACGACATCCATAAACAAAAGAGCATGATATCAACTAGATATAAGTGCAATGTTGAAAGCGTTCCCTATGATACATGGTTCTGCTAACTTCAACTTATAAAGCGCAAGCATATACGCAACAAAGATGGACACAATGGTTCAAGTTTATTACGTGCAAGACAGTAAAGTGTGCCATCAAGTTCGTGAGAGCTTTAATCACTAGTTTTCACATAACAAGTTTAATTCGGAAGGTAGATAAAAACAAGAATATACTTGGAATAGCAAATGCTAATAGGTATGTATGGTGGACTCTGTGGAATAACTTGGTTTTTTTGGAGTTGAATGCATGAGTAGAACTCATACTTGGTTATGGAGGCTAGCAAAAGACTGGGAGCGACCAACTAAGAGAGCAATAATGGCCATAATCATGCAAAGCGACAAAACATCATTGATTAAAGCATAACGTGATATTACAAGTCGTAAACTAAAGGATCATAAAGGCTATGGTGACTTGGGATAGTCATAACATGGTGAGAGCATGCGCCAAGTCAATCCAAATAAAGCATCAAAGGAGAATACCACTATATTATGCTTTAATATGCTAAAACAACGCATGATTCTTTCAAGGCATGTTAGGCAATCTCAATTGTTTATAACATGTCATGCTACAACAAAAATCACTAAGCATAAAGCCAAAACAATATCAAGCATGACATGACAAAGCATAGGCCACAATCAAAAACAAGCTCCTTTTACCACTTAAGCATGAACTTTTCCTACTCTTTTCCAAAACAAACCAAACTATTTGAAAACTAATGTATGAAGGAGGGGGTCCAACCAATTTATTCAAGCAAAATAAGCAAACCAAGCAAATGAAAACTAAAACAAAAAATGAAGATGCTCCAAGAACAACACAACTGTGCATGAAATAATAAAAATGAAGTGTTTGGAAGAACCTGAGATTTTTATTGATGAAGAAGGGGATGCATTGGGTATCCCCAAGCTTTGACGCTTGTACTTCTTGGATATTTCTTGGGTGACACGGGTGGCATCCCCAAGCTTTAGCTTTAGTCCATTCTTCATCTCATTACATCATTGTTTCCTTACACCTGGAATTTTTCCTTCATACAAAACTTCACACAATCTTCATTAGCAACATTAGTGCATTTCAAAAGATAATAAACCTTTGGGTTTTAGTTTTAAAACAACAAAACTTTCATTAAAAACACAAGCTACTGTAGCAATTCCCTCAAAAAGCTCAATTCACCAAAAAGAACCCAAAAAGAAATCGATAAAGAGGCAAATGCAAATAATGGCAGAAATTTGTCAAAACAGACCAGCAGGTAAAAGCTGATTTTTTTTCGAAGATCTTATGTTGCTCAAATAGAGAAGTGTTGAACTAACAAAAGTTGGATAACAACCTAGGGCAGAAGCACAAAAAATTACAGCTCAAACCAACGTACAGAGATTTTTCACGAATTTTTACAGCGAAGCACAAAAATCTGTTTCGGGACAACAACTTTCCCAAGCATTACTTCTCTCTCATTAGAGGTTACTCTTGGCACAAAAACCACCCAAAAATGATAAGTAGCGGTTATTACAGAGGTAATAACTTCCAATACTCAACAAAAACTTTTACATTATCTCCCAATAAGTGCTTTTCTTTAAAGCCTTTGAGCTAGGCATGATTATTTCGGTGGTGCTCACATAAGAAATATGAATTGAAGTAAAAGTGAGCATCAAGAAGAAAATTCAAAACGCGTTTAAGTCTAGCCCACTTCCTATGCATAGGAATCTTGTAAAGAAACAAGTTATGAAAGCACAAAGCAACAAGCATAGTAAAGCAAAACAAGTGCAACTTCAAAACTTTCAACATAAAGAGGGGAAACTTAATATTATTGAGATGCATAAAACCATGTTTCCCTCTCTCATAATAACTTTCAGTAGCATAATGAATAAAATTAACAATATAACTATCACATGAAACATTCTTATCATGAGCCACATGCATATAATAATTATTACTCTCCACATAAGCATAGTCATTCTTATTAATTGTAATGGGAGCAAATTCAACAAAATAGCTATCATTACTATTCTCATCACCATAATCATCAAATATAGGAGGCATATTGTAATCATAATTAATTTTCTCCTCAATAGTAGGTGGACTGAAAATATCACATTCATCATTGTAATAATCATATATTGGAGGTTTGGTATCATCATAAGCAATTGAATGGCTATCTTCCAAAGCCGGGGAACTAAAAAGATCATTTTCATAAAAACTAGCTTCCCCAAGCTTAGACTTTTCCATAGCATTAGCAATAATGGTGTCCAAAGAATTCTTACTAACAACATTGCTATTAGCATGCAAATAAAGTTCCATAGGTTTTTTAATTTTCTCTTCAAACACTTCATGTCCTAACTCAATATAAATACTATAAAGCTCTCTAATTTTTTTTTCATTAAGCCTAACTAGTGAAAATAAAAACAAGAAACAAAAATATATAATTGCAGAATCTAAAGGAAATAACTTCGAGCACTCACACACCAGCAACAGTATTAGAAGATAGCTTAGTAGCCAGAAGATGTGAGTACCTTTTACCTTACCTCCCCGGCAACAGCGCCAGAAAATAGCTTGATGTCTACGCACTTCTATTCTTGTAGACAGTTGTTGGGCCTCCAAGTGTAGAGGTTTGTAGAACAACAGCAAGTTTCCTTAAGTGGATCACCCAAGGTTTATCGAACTCAGGGAGGAAGTGGTCAAAGGTATCCCTCTCAAGCAACCCTGCAATCAAGATACAAGAAGTCTCTTGTGTCCCCAACACACGCAATACACTTGTCAGGTGTATAGGTGCACTAGTTCGGTGAAGAGATAGTGAAATACAAGTGGTATGAATATAAGACAACGGTGCCAGAAAAGAGCTTGACGGGAAGAAAAGACTAAAGGCAAAAATATGGAAGCAAGCAAACATGTAATAGATCTAGTTGCAAACGGTGTTTCAATGTTTAGAAACAAGGCCTAGGGATCATACTTTCAATAGTGAACACTCTCATATAAATATCTTCTCTTTATGATACTACTCTGAACTACTCTCCGGTTGGACACTCTAATCCATGGTAGGGCTATAATAGCACACCTCAAAGTACGCTTTCCTCATCTAGGTAACCCCACACTGTCACCTTGAGCTCTAGATGGTTCCAACAAATACCACAATTTCATAGAAACATCCAACTCCAAATATAACTCATAATAAGTATTTGTAATCTCTAGCCTAAGTGCCACCATGGTGTGCACGCTGTCACTTTCACACACATGGGGAGAGCAGAGATCTATTAAAGCACTTGAGTAGCAAGGTAGATCTATTTGATTACAAAGCTCATGATCACAATATGATCATGCATAGAGAGAGATGAACACATAGCTACCGGTAGAACCCTTAGCCTCGAGCAAGAACTACTCCCTCATAATCATGGGAATCAGCAACGGCGATGGAGATGGTGGTGGAGATGGCTCCGGGGACACTTCCCCGTCCCGGCAGGGTGCTGGAACAGAGACTTTCTGTCCCCCGAATCTCCCCTTCGGTGGTGGTGGCGCTACGGAACTTTTCGTGGCTGGAGGCTGATCGATTTAGGTTTTTCGTCCCATGGGCTTCTTATAGGCGAAGGGGCAAGGTCGGTGGCTGTCCAGGGGTCCCACACCATGCCCTAGCGCGGCCTAGGGCTGCCCGCACCAAGGGGGTGTGGCCGCCCTATGGCCCCCCTTCGTCTCTCCTTCGGACTCCATGTGTCTCCCGGTAAAATATTGACTTTGGATTTTGTCCCGTCCAATTCCAAGAATATTCATTTTCTGACTTTCCTGGAACCAAAAACAGCAGAAACAGGCAACTGGCACTGTGGCATCTTGTTAATAGGTTAGTCCAAGAAAATGTATAAAAATACTCCAAAGTGTGGACAAAACATAAGAAAGTAGATATAAAACAAGCATGGAACATCAAAAATTATAGATACATTTGCAATATTAGCCGCCTCGCCCGTCTGCAGCATAGCCACCTTTGCTGCTGCGTCAGCCGTATCATCCCACTAAGGCTCAGGGCATAAAGCGGAAGAGTACCACCGCTACTCTGCGGAGTGGTAACCGATCACCGAAACATCGACTGGAGCCCCTCCCAAAAGGACCAAAGGTTCCTCCCATGAGACCTTATGACTATACTAAAGAGGATAATACGGTGACCACAAAGGCCCAAACGCAACAGTGGTTTGATAATCTGAAGCAGTCGAAAGAGTCAGAGTTCCCCAGCACCAAAGAAGAAAAAGCCAAAGTGCAAAAAATGCTGAAGACCCTTCAGGTACCCGAGCCAAGGCTGTCATCAGACTATGACCGCTCTATTCTTAAGTCACATCAGTCAATGATGCAAAGAGTAGTAGTGCAAGCGAGAAATCAGTTCCCTAGCTCAGAGAACATAAAAAACCAATCGTGCCCCCCTCTTAAGGTGATTTCCGATACCGGGGTGGGGTCGAGCAAAGGTGTGGACGAGTAGTATGATTTGGAGTATGTTGCAATGTACGGAAAAGCGGCCGCTGCTCATGGTTTCACTATTGCTCAGTACGTAGCCCAGTTAGAGTTCTCCGTGGGTAAGGAAGCATACAAATACCAGTACGGGAAACCTCTCGTCAAACTTGAGGAGGTCAAGTATCTACCAACAAAAATGCAAAGATTGCATAATTGGTACATGCAAGCCACAAAGGAAGGGGGAAACTGGATAGTTCTGGGAGTTAGAAACGAGCATTATGGTATGGAAATACCGAGATAATGATTGAATTTCCTGAACTATTTCAGTTTTACAATCAAGACGCCATCGACAAATCGATCGGCAGTGCCTATTATTTGTAAGTATTATTTCTGTAATTAAGTCTCTAGTTAGCTCACTTCGTTTATTGCATGTATAATCATACTCACTATATTATGCAGACTGAAGATTCTCGACTGCAAAAGACGACGAATCTATGATATTGGGTTCATTGACCCATATTGGGTTCATGGACTTACTCTGAAATTTCATCCCAAGGAAACAGAGGATGAAATTGTAATGGCGTTAAGATTTTAAGAAACCAAAAGGGAAATACTATTTCCTTACAACTCCGAGTGCTTGTTATTGTCTTGTACACATTCTATTTCGCTTACTCGATGTTAAGTGTATAATTGATGAGTTATGTGTGCGCAACTTCCACTTTATTCTGCTAATCATTCAATCTGACAATGGAGTAGTACAAGTCATGGACTCAAAACGTAAATCCCTTGCGGAATGGGTGAACATGTAGGAAATGCTCCAGTGGTAATTTCAGTCATTATGACACTATATCGATAATTTTCGTTTATTTACTGATATCAAGTAATTAATAACTCATTTTATTCATTTTTTTGCCGGGAAGCGCTTGGAAACGGTTCACCAACAAGACTAAGGGTGCCTGGAAAGAGGAGCTGACATTTAAACCACTAGATGTAAGTACTACTAGCTAGATCTGTGTATCTCTTTGATTCTAGTTTCGATATCATTATCATGCTTGATTATTATTATTTTGATTGAACTCTGTTCTTGTAAAGTGCCTGAGGCAGAAAGACAAAAATAATTTATGTGGATACTATGTTTGCGAGTTCATTTGTCAGACGACCTGTGAGACGTGTAAAAATTTAGAACAACTTCAAGTACGTAATCAATATTCATAATTTTGTTTTAGTACCATCAATTGTGTTTAGTTTCATTCATATATGTTGGCTCCTTCTTTAAATTAGACGAACGGTTGCGAGACGATCTTATACCAAAGGATCGCGTACAAGCAATCCAAGAAGAAATTGCGGAATTCTTAGATGCAGAGGTCCTAGATCCAAAAGGAGAATACTATCGAAAGATGATGATAATGTAATAGGGATTATAAAATACTTTATAGTATATATACATGAAACTCATGTACCGTATGTAATATGTTCGATACTTGCTGTGTAATATAATCGGGAGATGTTGTGTAATATAATGGTTCCTTCATTGCTGAGTGCAAAACACAAAATAAAAAGGAAATAGATGAGAAATAAAATAAATGAAAATATACAAAATGAATTCTCTGTCGCGGCACAAAAAGTGCCCAAAATACTATCACGACAGAGACACATAGATCTCGGTTCGTAATACGAACCGGGACGAATGGTCCCCCCCCCTCGCTCCAGCCAGCGGCCACTGGATACTCTCTCATCCTAGTTCGCAGCACAACTAGGACTATAGTGGTGGGGCTTTAGTCCCGATTGCCCCGTCCCAGTTGGGCAACCGGGATTAAAGCCCCCTATGAACTGGGACAAAAGGCCTTGTTTTCACTAATGTGATCGAATTCTAAGATCATAGAGAACTATAACCTAATCGTCAAACTTGGCAGATCAACGTGTGCTTAAGGATTCTTCATCATGGGAACAAGGGGTGATCCTAGTTGAGTTGATAAGTATGTTTTGGTGGATATCAAAGATGATGATCGATATTCTGGAGATGTTGCTCTCTTATTTCCTTTTAAAATATTCTGATTATACGAGCTTCTTCTCCCTCCTATTTTACAAACAAAGATGGCTTTATGCGAAATAACCCCACTAGACATAAGTCTTGCGGAGTACACCTTGTACTCACCCTTGCTTTGTTGATACTTTTTGTAGCAGAGTAAGTGTTTCCCTGAAGTCAAGTTTGGTACGACATCGATATCGCATTTAGTAGTCGGGGTTCCCGCCGTCACCGAATCTATGGGTCGACGTCATCGTTATGCTTAAGGTCTCTTAGGACATTTCTTAAGTTTGCTATACTTAATAGAATAATTTGCCTTTCGTTGTTTGATGTTTGTGGTCAGTGATCTTTGTTTGTAATATTTTGGTTCTTTACTCAGTTATGAGCTTGCTGTAATAATTTTTAATAAATTTTGTATCGCAGGGTCATTGTTGTGTTACTAATTTTTCTCTAGATATCCTCGAGCTCTAGGCTAAGCTTATGTCAGGATAAGGTCTGGGATTTTTTTAACCCTAATCCCGATGGTGTCACACATACTTTTTGGGTTCTGGTATAACAAGAGCTCCTTAAGCAGGTGTGGTTATAGTGCTCATCAGATTCCTGGCCGACAAGTTATTCTTGACATCCATGGTTCAAATTAATAGTTTCTACCATCAGTGGCAAGCTAAACAAATTCTTTCTTGGATATGTTATCTATACCCTGGATGAAAAGTAACATGTCCATTAATTTACCATCAAGTAAATTTATTGTGTGTAAAGTAACATGCTTGATATACATAATGGTCTAGGAAAAGACTACATGGCCCATCGTAAGACTTTCTACAAGTAGATAATCACCATAACATGGTGTACATCGTAGTTGTAGAACACATGGAGATAGTCACTACCGAGTAGTGTAGATCTCACTTACATGTGTTTTTTTTTGCTTTAAACATAAGTAGGTAATCATTATAAAATAGTGTAGACCTAATTCTTATGATACTTCACACAATCTTGTGTTTTTCAAACACATTGAAGGTAATCCCCAAATGGTGGCGTAGAACTCTCGGTTGTGAATAAAGTTATCCATTAACATTCAACCAATCCATAAGTTGTGTGAAAAATTGAGAGTTTGTCATATCACTAGCATAGTCAACATATAGCAATTAGTATAGAATGTAAATGATTCCAACCAGTCTATCCCAGTATTTATACGAGACGGAACCGACATCAGATCTTAAGGGGTGGGAGCGTCACGAGCAAGGAACCGACGTACCGTTATAACAAAGGGATCTATTTACATATTTAAATAAACCCTATCTATTCTTGATCTGCTCCGTAAGACGATTTACTCATTACATTGTATCGGTTCAGTCTTAGGTAGATTTATTTATTGTTAGGATTTAATTAAATAGAATAATTAAAGAGATAATCCTCCCGTGTATCTTTGTCGGTTTATAGCAAACAACGGAAGCATCTCGATGCGTCCCTTTCCCTTGTATAAATATGTTGAACATCGATGGAATAAGATGTCAGTCGATTCATTTACTATTCACTGTAACACGTTATCAGCACTGTCTCTACCAACGAGAGCAAAAGCCGAACTCCGGCGATCGCCGGAGAAACAAGAACCAGAGAAAAAGAACGAAAAGGAAAGGTAAGGATGACTAGGGGAAAATTCGTAAATTTTCGTCCATCTTCTTAGCCAGGACGGCCGACCGAGCCAACTCATTGCACGTCGCCGACCAGGCGGTGCCGAACCTCTTCGCTGAAGAGGAGGTGGAGCCGGAGGACCAGGACATGGACACCGAAGACCCCGTGCTCGCAGCCCCTCCTCCGCCGCCACCATGCCCAGAACATGGCTAGACTTGCCCACTCCTTGGACCTGTGGCGCCTGTCGAGGAAGAGGCCGAGATCACGGCGCCTGCCATCTCCGACCCCGGCGACCGCTCCGTCGAGCGCCGGCCTCGCGCCGCGCAGCCCCGTGTCGCCAACGGCGTTTGGGGACGTACTCGACGACGGGGCGGGAAGCTCCGCCGCTGCAGCGCCGGCTCCTAGCCGCTGCATCCGCTTCGTCGTCTCGCGCTCCGTGCTGGGGGCTAGCCGAGCCGGTCGACGGCCGGAGGAGCAGAGCCCGGTGAGGCATGGCCTCTCCAACGGCCACACCAATGGAGTGGTGCCCGGGATGCACCTGGCCGGCGGATCTTCTTCTTCAGAGGAGGATAGCGCGCCGGGATCCATAGCTTCTCGCCGGTGAACAGCCGCCGCTGGTGGAGTGGTGGTGGGGATTCTGGATCGGCCGCCGCCGCAGAAACAGGGGACGCGTGCGCTAGCGGAGCGCTCTCCGTGGGGAACGCGTGCGCGTGCGGGGTGTTTTCCGTGAGGAACGCGTGGAGTTAAACTGCTCCCGGTGCCTTGCCTTATCTGTTCGATGTTTACAGAAAAATCCAGCTTACGTATGACTTGTTGTAGTCACGTACTCCTGCCCACGTCCGTGAAGGATCCCCTAGAAAATAAAATAAAAGAGCAGATCGAAAAAAGAAAACATGAGCCACCGTATTGGGTTATGCATGTTCGGTCCAATATATTGGAAATTCGATTCTCTTTTTCTGTTTAGCTTTTTAGCTTCAGTTTTTGTATATAATCTTTTTTTTTGCGGAAAAAGATTCGAATCTATTTCATGAGTTCATAAGAAGTACAACGTATTCTAAACATAATAAAAATTACATCGGCGCTTTGATCACCTAATAATACTAATACCAGCCGCCGCCGAGCCGACGTCATTGCCGCCGCCATTTATTACGGAGCTTATGCCATTGTTGATGATAACGGTGGAAATCTTCGTGCACGTGCTCCTAAAGACCAGCGCCCCAGAGATGAAGTTGTCGCTATTGAACGCTTGAATTGATCCGAAACTTGTAGCACCAAATCTAAAACACACGTAGACTGGACAAGATCCAGAACACACGTAGACTAGACGAGATCCACCACTCCATGGAAGCGGCGATCAGACGAATCCCCACTCTCCTCAACGCCAGCAGCAGGATCGTCGCCGACGAGGTGGAAGAGGAGGCGGGTATACCTTATTCTTGTCCCGCACAACGCCGCCATAGCCACCATAACGACGATGCCGGATGACCAAACTTTAACTTTAGGGACTCTTCTACACCGCCGAAGAAGTCAGGTCCCCACCTCCTGTCACGGAGCGGCAAGCAGAGGAGGCGGGGACCCGTCGATGCTCGGTCGCAGACGGCGAGGACGAAGTAGATCGTGGCGGCTGCTAGGGTTTTTACCCTAGCCGCCGCCTCTTTTTCTCACGGGAGGAGAGAGTGTATGATCCTGCCTTGAAAGATGAGTACATGATGGAGGAAAATCCTCTATCGTTGTGGGACTCCTTAAAGGAGCGCTATGATTAACAGAGATCGGTGATGCTGCCTGAAGCGCAAAGGCAATGGACACTTATCTGTTTTCAGGATTTCAAGTCCGTTGTGGCATACAATTCTGCTGTGCATCAAATCAACTCTAAGTTGAGATTTTGAAATAGTGCAGTTTCGGATGCAGCTCTCATTGAGAAGACGCTCTCTAATTTCCATCCTAGTATGAGATTGATTGCTGAACAACATCGTAACCAAAAGTATAGGAAGCATTCTGAATTGATATATGCACTTCTTCAGGCATAAAAACACAATAAAATTCTTGATAAGAATAATCTTTCCCGTCCAACGGAAACATTGCCGCTGCCTGAAGCACATTTCAATTCTTACAATGCTCAAAACTTCCGTGGTTCAAAGAAGAACCGTATGAGGTCTAAGGGAAAGTGGAAGCGCAATAAGAATAAGAATAGCCATGGAGTTCAAAAGGGCAATAATCATTTCAAGAGAAATGATAGGGGTAACAATTCATGAGGTTGTTACCGATGTGGTTGTAACACTCATATTGCAAAGAAGTGTACAACTTCTAAGCATTTGGTGTCGCTGTATCAACAATCAATCAAAGGCAAGAAAGCCCAAGGGCACCAGTACGAAGCTCACTTCACTGGACCGATGGTCGAGAGTTCCCAAGGTATTCAACAGAACAGTGTTCAAGAGAACATAGAGAACCATGATCAGCCTCAGCAAAAGGAAGGACCAACACTTCATGCTGAAGACATGCTAGTGGATTTCACTTCTACTAGTGACATATATGGAGACCAGCTTTAGTCTCCTCGTAGTGTCATAAGTATTGTGATGATGTCCTTTAGATATTTTGTGTGTTGTAAAATATTTGTGTCATAAGACATATGGTATTGTAATAATTATGCAGTCGAACATAATATATTGTAATACGTGAGCAGACATACATAGTATGTATTGTATGTATATATTCTATATGAGTTTGGATAAAATATTGATTTTTATTCTTTTCTCTATAGAAATTTTCTAAAAAATCCAATGGAGGAGGAAATTTGTTTAGCGGATAGTGGAGCCTCTAACACAATATTACGGGAGGTTAAATACTTCCAAACTCTAAAAAAGAGTAAGGAGAATGTCATTACTATCGGTGGTCGCGACACCGTCATTGTTGGTTTTGGTCAGGCCACATTTACACTCCCAAATGGTATGAAGCTTATGATCCAGGAGGCATTATTGTATCCGGATTCAACTTGTACATTACTGAGTTTTAAGGACATCCGGAGTAATGGCTACCACATCGAAACTCAGGAAGATCGTGAGGTTGAAAGCCTACTCATAATTCAGAAAAAGGGTTCCGAAAGGAAGACCCTTGAGAAACTTCCTGCTCTATCTTCTAGATTATATTATACATACATAAAGCCAGAGCCACATTTGGTGTGTAAAATAATTTTCCAAAATCTTGAATTATATGGCATGATCGCCTAGGTCATCCTGGTGTGGGGATGATGAGGAAAATTATAGATGGTTCAATTGGACACAACATAACGGTTGCTAATTTCCCCAAATCCTCGGATTTTGTATGCACTACGTGTGCAACTGGGAAATTCATCACTAGACCTTCGTACCTGAAGGTCAAGAGTGAATCACTAAATTTTCTTGAACGCATTCAAGGAGATATATGTGGTCCAATTCAACCGTTATGGGACCATTTAGATATTTTATGGTACTCATTGATGCATCTACAAAATGGTCAAATGTGTGTCTCATATCGACAAGGAACCATGCTTTTTCAAAGCTGATTACTCAAATCATAAAATTGAGAGATAATCATCCTGAACATAGGATAAATATAACATCCCAAAACTTCAATCCAAGCCTATCAAGATCAAATCACCCAAATTTAGGGTTAACAAAAACTTTTCCAAATTTAAAATGAAAGCATTCATATGTGTGTGCATTTAAAATAGGAGTTGTTTGAATTGCCATAATTGATTGATCCAATGCTTTTAAAATGTTTCTTAGGTGATTTAAACATCATATACATCATTCCCAAACTTTTTCTAAAAGAAATCAAATCAAAAAGAATTAAAATGAAGGAATGGTCATTTGGACAAATTTAACTCTCATGCCTACTTTGGCTATTCCTAGTACTCATTTCTTAACAGAAACAATTCTTGATCTTTGCACCCCTTGCTAGTACACATAATGAGGTACCAATGCCCACCTTTTGATCTACTAAAAACCTTCTGTAAACTATTTTAAATGACAGTTTAAAATTGAATCTAATGCATATGCATAGATCACCCCTATTTTAAAAACCATCTAATTGAGCACCATTTTCAAAACCCTTGCAACCAGAGACTACCTAGCACTAGTGGAGATCACCCAAAATTTTTGAACTCAAAATTCAAAACTTTTTCTCTTATGGTCATTTCATCAAACACTTGGCAGGCATATTACAAACTAAACAAATTTCACTATTTTAAATAGTGTTCTGGCCAAACTTGTTCCCCAAATTGCCACCAAAAACCTCTCCACTACTCCCCCTAACCCTCTCTAGCCCAGCCCCACACTGTGCCATGACCAAATGGTCATGTCCATTAAGGCTGAACCCCCACTTGGGCACCCCAATGACGAACAGCCGCCCACGCCATCCATCAGGTCCTAGAGATAGCCAGTGGTCCACCTCCACCGCCTAACCAGCCCTGTGCCGAGACAGGCAGCGGCCAGGAACCGCCGCCCGAGCTTGTCGAGCATGCCGATACCGCCAGAGCGCGCAGACTGCCCCGCAGGCACAAGCCGCCGCTCGACACCAGCCTGCGCCCACCGCTCCGCCTCGACCTGGAGAACACCCCAGACACCTCCGTTCGCCGCCCAAAGCCCCACAGACACCTCTCGCCGTGGACACAGCCGCTTCGGCCGCGCAGAGCGCCACCTCACCCTGACCTCATGCCACCGCCCCTACGGCCGCATTGAAGCACTAGAGCACCGCCAGGGGACCGCCCATCGATCGCCATCCCCAGCCATGCCGCTATCTCGCCGTAGCCATGTCGCCACCGTCGACTGCCCATCCCGCTCGGTCTCACCGTCGAGCCTATAAAAGGAGCCCTCCCTAGCACCAAAGACTCACACCATTCCACTCCCCTCACCTCTCTGAACCTCAACCACCCCTCGCCGGAGCAAGTGGAGCAGCAGCTCGCCGGAATTGGAGCCGGAGCCGCCGCCTTGGGAGAAAAAGGATGTCGTTGATTCCGTCCACCCCAAGCTCCGTCGTGACCACGCCTCGCCTCGCCGTCGTCTTCCACTTTGTTCGCCCGCATCGCTGACCCCGCTGGAGCCCTGGTATGCTCCCAGTAGACCCCCACCGAGCCGCTAGGGTTCGAGCTCGCCGGCGACCCGTCCGTCGTCGATGACGATCCTTAGCCGTAGATCTAGCCTCTAATCGCACGACCACAATAGCGCATTGCTTACGTGTTAAGTGTCACGACAAGTGGGACCTCTGTCAGCTGAGCCCGTGTCACAGAGCACCACTGGGCCGCCCAATTTCTTTCCAAGAAGCCCATAGATTCAAATCTAGATTTTTCTTTTTAGTTAGAATATAGTTTCTGTCCAGTGTTTCAAAATTCAATTCTGTGAGTTTGACAAATCCAAATTGCATGAAACTAATTTTGTCTGAAAGGTATTGAAATGCTCTATCCAAGCCCATTGGATTAATTCATTTAGAGTTATAGATTTCTCTTAATAAAAATAAGAAGACAGAAGCTTTTGCAACTTGAAACATTTTTGTAAAATCAACCAAGTTAGCTTTTGAGTTGATTCCAACTCTCAAAAATCACATTTCATCATATCTATCCAAATATGTAATAATATTAAGGTTTACAGGCAGCGACTTTGGACTAGTACCAAAATAATGCTATATAGGCATTTCTAGTCACTTTAAATCATTAAATAATAAACTTAAACCAAAGTCATATTAATCCAACCTTTAAATCTCATTCCCACATGTTAGAATATGTGGTGAGGACATGTGTCCACATGATCCCATATTTTGGTGGTGAATATTAAATTTTAGTTAATTTTTCAATGAGTAGAAATTACTTTTCCAAAATAAAAAGGTTGAAACTATGGAATTAAACTTGTGATTCTTGTGATGATAATAGATCATCAATTGTGTGGTTTAGAATAATACTTAGCCTAGTTAAGGATTGTTTGGTGATTGTGCACTCCCTATGTATTTCTAGACGATAGTACCGACCAAGCCTTCGAGGAGGAGGAGTTCTACCAAGAAGAAGAAGAAGAAGAAGAAGAAAACTTCAACCACTGCACCAACCAAGGCAAGCTATTAGTGGCAAGCTAACCCTTGCAAACATGCTTTAGTAAGCTATTGTAGCAAGCTAGAATAAAACTAGATAGTTTAGTAAAGATGCCTTAAGCATACTTTGATCACACCCCTTTAACTCTTAGTACCTCAAGTCTTATTAACAAGTTTTACCCCCCCTTAGTTTACACAAAGTTCTTTAATTAATTTTGAAGGTAGCATAAAGAGTATAAAACATGACCTACTTAGAAACCTTTAGATGTCATTCTATGGCATGAGATTGATCCCACCTTTCCACCTTAGTGAACACTCTTAACCTAGTGTTTTAGAATAGATCAAAACTTGAGTCACTTTAGATGGGAACACTTGGTGAAAATAAATTGTGAAAACCTTGGAATGATGAGTCATTCTATTGAGATGTTTTGACATGTGTTGAGAAACACAACTGGTTTATGATGATGAAAATGATGATGCATGAGCCTTAACCCTTTTATAAAACTGATGGTTGGATTCGGATGCGATACCATTCCAAATTTACCGTACAACCACATTACCTGAATTGGGTAAGGCTTAGCTAGAAATTTATATGCATTAGTATTAGTTCCCTCACGGGAGAGGTTTGAGCTGAGGCTACCTCTCAATGGTGTCCACCTATGCAGTGCCCAAGATGACTGATGGTCATGGTTGGGAGGCCATACTCATAGGAGAGGTGCTTGTACTAGGGTGTGTAAAGGGAAGGTTATGTTTGATTATTTGCATACTAAGTATGATGATTCAGGGTTATCCCCATGTATGTATCGAATCTTGTGGTGAAAGTGTACCACCTCTGCAGAGTGTCAAACTATTCGAATAGCCACGTCCGCGGTTATGGACAGTTGGAATGGCCATACTGTTTCGTTGTCAGATGTTTTCTAAATAACTTGAAATGAATGATGAACTTTGACTTAACCACAACAGGGTTGTGTAGATGATAATAGCTTCCCAACTTAAGTGATTTTAGAACTTTACTTTATCTTTTCTTGCTTCAGAACTTAGCTTAGGTTTCAAACTTAACTTGATAGTTATTCTTTAAATTCAGCACTTTAACTTAGAATCATAACCCTTGCTAGTAGTAGTTTGCGAGTACTTAAAGAGTACTCATGGCTTTTGTCCCTGGCTATTATCATGGCCAGACTATGAAGGATATTATCAAGATGATGGTCAGCAGGACGGCTATGATAACTAGGACTATCTGTCACGGCATTGCCTGTGCCCCTGAAGATGGACCCCACCGCTACGCTATCGTTTAATTCCGCTGCTTGTTGTATTAAAGACTGGATCATGAGATCCTTATTTGTGTAAAACCTTATGTATGGTTTGTAATGGATGATGTACTGTGATATCCAATCCGTTATGTCTCGCAAAAATGGTAATCCTGAGATTGCGAGGTATGGCATAACGGGCATCTGGGATTAAAAATCCGGGTGTTGACAATAAAATCCATTAGAATGGATAATGCTGTTGAATTTAGTTCACGAGCATTCAATGATTACTGCTTAGCTTTGGGCATAACTGTGGAACATTCTGTACCGTATGTACACACACAAAATGGTCTTGCGGAATCACTTATCAAGAGGATCAAGTTGATAGCAAGACCGCTCCTACAGAATTGTAATCTCCCAACTTCATGTTGGGGACATGCGGTGTTACATGCCGCGGAATTGATACAAATTCGACTAACTACATACCATACCCCGTTGTAGTTAGTACGTGGAAATCAACCAAGTATTTCCCACCTTCGAAGATTTGGTTGCGCTGTGTACGTGCCGATATCACCACCTCAACGTACATCGATGGGTCCACATAAAAAGATGGGTATCTATGTGGGGTACACTTCTCCGCCGATTATAAAGTACCTAGAGCCTCTAACAGGGGATCTCTTCACAGCCTGGTACGCTGATTGCATCTTCGATGAGGATAATTTTCCGGCATTAGGGGAAGAAAAGGACCACAAAAAAAATGCCAGGAAATAGATTGGAATGTTGAAGGCATTCAGTCTTTAGATCCACGTACGAATGAATCTAAACTGGAGGTTTAGAGGATAATAAATTTGCAAAATATTGCAAATAATCTGTCAGATGCATTTACTGATTATAAAGGTGTTACTAAATCCCATGTTCCCACTATGAATGTCCTAGAGAGAGTTGAGATAGCTAAGACCACTCAACTGCCCAAGAGAGGGAGAAATCTGGACAAAAAGGACAAAGCTTCTCAGAAACGTCCGTGGGAAATGAGGATCTCTAAAACAGTAAATGTAGGTCAACCGCAGGTTGACGTTCAACCAAGTGTTGAAGAAAGACACCTAAAGGATGTTCATCATCCAGGGCCCATCACAAGTGTGCACACAAATATAGGTGCTGGGACATTGGAACACCTCGATTCAATCGTTGAGGGAAATCACGATGAGTCTGAAGGTATTGAAGAGATTTCTACAAACTATGTAGAATAAGGAGAATCATTCAACAGAAAGTCTACAAATGTTGACATATTTTTCTCCTCAAAGATTGCAAATGACCTGGCATTGGACCGTGAACCTAAGACCATGGCAGAGTGTATGAAACGCTCGGACTGGTCCAAATGGATGGTTGCAATTAAGGATGAGCTGCGCTCGCTTACCAAGAGAGGGGTATTTACTGCAGTAATACCTACTCCTCAGAATGTTTTCCCCGTTGGGGCAAAATGAGTTTTTGTTCGAAAGAGGAACGAAAACAATGAGGTGGTGAGATATAAGGCGAGGCTTGTAGCACAAGGTTTTACACAGAAACCTGGTATCGATTACGATGAAACATATTCTCCTGTGATGAGTGAAATCATGTTCCGATACTTGATATCACTAGCAGTGCAAATGAATTTATATATCCAATTGATGGATATGGTGACCGCATATTTATATGGGTCACTGGATACGTATATCTACATGAAAGTCCCTGAGGGAATGAAGATTCCGGATCCGAAGGCTGATCGCAAAATGTACCGCGTAAAGCTACAGAGGTCATTATACGACTTGAAGCAGTCGGGTAGAATGTGGTACAACCGACTAAGTGAGTTCCTTTTGCAGAAAGGGTACTTGAATGATGATGATTGCCCATGTGTATTCATCAAGAAATCTACTAATGGATTTTGTATAATCTCTGTATATGTGGATGATTTGAATATCATTGGTACTACACAAGAGATACATGAGGCTAGTAATCATCTTAAGACGAAAATTGAGATGAAATATTTGGGTAAAACAAAATTTTGTCTCAGTTTACAACTTGAACATATTCCTTCTAGAATATTGATTCATCAGTCTGCTTATATCCAAAAGTTATTAGAGAAATTCAATATGGATAAAGCATACCTGTCAAAAACACCTATGGTTGTTAGGTCTCTTGATAGAGACAAAGACCCTTTTAGACCTAAGGATGACGATGAAGAGGTATTGGGACCAGAGTTTTCATACCTTAGTACAATTGGTGCACTAATGTATCTAGCAAACTGCACGAGACCTGATATATCGTTTGCAGTTAATCTGTTGGCTAGATACAGCGCATCACCGACAAAAAGGCATTGGGCTGGTGTGAAGAATATTTTAAGATATCTTCAGGGCACCAAAGATCTCGGTTTGTTTTATCAGAAAAATCAAGAGAGAACCATGGTGGGGTATTGTGATGCTGGATACTTATCAGATCCCCATAATGCCAGATCACAGACTGGATTTGTCTTCTTACATGGAGGTATAGACTTCTCTTGGAAGTTGACAAAGCAAACATTGGTGGCTACGTCCACGAATCATTCTGAAATAATTGCTTTGTATGAAGCATCACGGGAATGTGTATGACTTCGCAGAATAATGAACTTTGTCCAAGGTTCAAGTGAGATTGGTTCGCTAGAATCACCCACCATTATCTATGAGGATAATGCTGCTTGTATTGTACATATGCAGACATGTTATATTAAGAGCAATATTACAAAGCATATTGCTCATAAGCCGTTTTATCCCCATGAGCTACAAAAGAGTGGGAAAATAAATATATTGCAAACGAAGTCATGTGATAACCTCGCTGATTTGTTTACCAAGTCATTACCAAATTCGTTGTTTCATAAATATGTACATGAAATTAGTATGAGGAGACTTCATGACTTACAAAGTTCAAGGGGAGAAATCTCCCAGGTTAAGACCTGTTGAAGATCATCAGATCTTCAGTATTGCACTCTTTTCCTTTGTAAGTTTTACTAACGGTTTCTCACGTAAGGTTTTTAATGAGGCAATATCAGTACAAGCATGGATGACATATGTCATTTTCTCCTTATTTTCCCACATGGTTTTTGTAAGGAGTTTTTCATGGCATATTGTATATTTCTTCTCATTTTTCCCACAAGGTTTTTAAAGAAGATGATTCCAAAGATGATCAATCATGAAGACAAGGAAAGATTAGAGGGAGTGTTAGGATTTAATTAAATAGAATAATTAAAGAGATAATCCTCCCGTGTATCTTTGTCGGTTTATAGCAAACTGACTTTCTCTCGCATCCCCTCACGAACGGACACATCTTTTCGATGCGTCCCTTCCCTTGTATAAATATGTTGAACATCGGTAGAATAAGACATCAGTTGATTTATTTACTATTCACTGTGACATTTATAAAGCCTCGTTCGAGGGAAAAGATATACTGTAGGACTCATCTGCTGTCCTCGTGCAGCACAAAATATCTCCTCATGTACTCAATCCGGCCCCACACAACAGTCAGATCCGACGTGTTTATCTCAGCCCTTTCCGTGACGGATCCCGCCCTGTCCCAAACACTGACACGCTACCTTTCGCCATAAGGAGCGACCCGATGACACTGGGACCCATATAGCTGTTGACTCCACAGGCAGTGACTTCACGGCCGTGCAAACCCACCACCACCGGAACGCGAAGAAAATTATTTCCGGACCCACATCTGACTCGCAGGCTCGTCGTCGACTCGTCGCTCATTTCCGTCCCTCTCCTCCAGCTCCCTTCGCAGTTTCGCATCGCCTCCCCCCCCTCCGCCCCGGATCAAAAACCCTAGCCAGCCCTTGGAAGACCTAGGGCCTCGCCGGCGGAGGGTGCGCGTCCTCGGCCAGCCTGCTCGGATCTCCTTTCGAAGGGTAGGAAGGCAGAGGCGATGGGCGGGGCGATCTCCGGTAGCGTCGCGCCGACGGGGGAGTTCCCGGTGGTTCTCAACGTCTACGACCTCACGCCGATAAACAACTACATGCACTGGTGCGGGCTCGGCATCTTCCACTCTGCCGTTGAAGGTGAGCGGGGGCAGCTCGACCTGCTCCGGTTGATTCTGTTGAATTTGGGTATATGGGATTGATTCGATCTGGGGAGAGATAGGACCGGGAGTGTGGGGTCCAGCGCGCCGTTTTCTCGACTTAATAATTTGGTAGGGCGTTCTTCGGAGTTCGGGAATCTATTGAAGTCAGTTCCTTTTGGATGTATATAGTTTGTTTTCCAGGGTATCTACTATCTTCTAGATCTTGATTTCCTTCTAGGTCTTCAATTATGCGAGTTGACAATGGCAGGTGATTGAGGGGTGTTAATTTGTCTTTCGAAGGACCAGAATCTGAACATTTGCAACTTAAAGCCCAAAGTCTTCTTGTAGGAGGGCTATCTAGTTTTACTTGTGGGAGTATTTAGTTTTGCAATTGTCACCTATAAACTATAGGGTTCAAGGTTGATGGGGCAAGCCGACATGGCAATTGTTTCTTTGAAGTTTGAAAATGACACCAGGCATCTTTTCTGTTATCAGTTCCGGTTCTATGCCACAATTGGTATGTTTTTCTAGTATTGTCGGTCCTTCTAGAGTAGCATAAGAAAGTTTTTCCTGTGGTTGCATTCTAGTATGCATATGGTGTACTAGGCTTGTGTTTAGTAGGACCTCTGTAGGGTTGTCAGTGTATATGTTTATCATTTATCTTAGCATCTTGAAATTGTTTCTCCTAGTTTGTATTGAAAGCAGACATATTAGATTGACAAATTTTGTTGTAATCTTGTGGACCTAATCCTGGTTTGATATATGCATTCTTCTCTTAAGAATTTATTATCCAATGCCCAAGTGTTTCATTTTTTCTCATTAAGAGCATTCTTTGACATAATTAAATAAATTACCGCACTTCTTTAGCTACTGTTACTACGAAAGATATTATCTTTTGTTCAAATATTTAACCGGGTGGAAATTCTTTTTCAAGTACTATTTATTTGAAATCTCTTAGCAGTTTCTTCGCAAATTAACTCTAAATGCATAACTTCCAGATTCTGATTTCTTTTCCTGCATATCTGAGTTAGAGCAGCTCAGCAGCTGGTATTTTTTAATTTGAAGCATTACCGTTGATCTATTAGGAATGATGTGCCCAAAGGACAGCGTGCATGTTTTGCCTTGCCATCCTTCTATGATGACGATGAAACCTTTCTAGAAGTATTTTTGTGTAGAAGCAATTTGATATGTCAATACAACCCAGCTGTACATATGACATTTGTTGGTAGCTCATGTATGATCAATTGATCACAGAGAAGTAGGTGAGGTCAGCAAGAGGTAGACTCACTCATGTACAAAGATTGGAGTTGCATGTAGTACCGATTGTGAACTTATTTCCTTGTCAGTAAGCATAATGTTTTCCATCCAACTTTACAGTATGTTTATGATTTATATTATTTTGTGTTGAACAGTCCACGGATCGGAATATAGTTTTGGAGCTCATGATTATCCAACAAGTGGTGTCTTTGAGGTGGAACCCAAAAACTGCCCAGGCTTCTTGTACAGATCTTCGATTTTCATAGGGCGTACAAGTCTACAACCCTTGGAATTTCGAGATTTCATTCAGAGAATGGCCTCAGAATATCATGGAGATACATACCACCTCATTTCCAAGAATTGTAACCACTTCACCGATGATCTTAGCTCCAGATTGACAGGAAAGCCAATTCCTGGTTGGGTTAACCGACTCGCTAAGCTAGGTAATAAGTCTGCTCCTTGTACATCGATTTATTTCAACCTTCTACTGATTTTATTACTTCTAAGGGTATTATTCTCATCATGCCAAAGTTGTGTTGGTCATGTTCTGATCACCAGTTACTAGTAGAGTGATCGGCTAGGCAACTGATTAGGAGTTCTAGACAAGTAAGGTAGGGAAACAATATCTTCGGTAAGAGCGGGTGGGCATGCTGTACGGCAATAGGGAAATATATGGAGTAATATGCGATATCTGCAAAGGATGGGGGGAAATTTAGAGATTAGGAAAGTATGGAACTGTTTTATTGCTTAATGCTCAGGCATGGGAGGAAACATGGTTTATTCATTAAACATGGAATGGCCACATGGTACGTTTCAGCTGTTAGCTATTTGAAGTAGCCTTACTTAAAGATAATTCACTGATAGATAAGTTGGCTCCCAAGAAATTAGTTGTACTTTCCCTAACTGAATCTTGTCCCTTATTTGAAAATCTTTCCTCTAACTGGATAACTATGGACATACATAACACTTTTTATACTAACAATTGTGAAGACTAAATAACTGATCTCTCAACCAATGCAAGTACTATTCACACTATAGTGCCATTTAGAACTGTAGGTGGCAAATTGAACACAAGGTCATCAGTGTCCCAAGTTTTCTGTTTTCTATGTTTTTATGTCAAAAAAAAACATACGGTACATCTTTTGTTCTGTTTCAAAGAGATACCATATATATCTTAAAATAAAATTGCATTTCATTCTTAGTATGTCATGAAAGATAATATCCAAATTACTTTCAGGTGCGTTTTGCAACTGCCTTTTACCAGAAAGTATGCGGTCGGAGTCTACTGAGACAAAGAACCTCACGGACTATGATTTCTCTGGTAGATACTTATTTTCCTCATTTATTAGTCTGTTTTTATTGGTCATGATATTCTCAATGTGCACTGTCATGTTTATACTTATGAATGCCTTTGACTAGATGGCTCCAATGTAACCCTTAAGGATCCCTTTGAAGATGACGACATTGAAGACAAACACCTACTTCCACAGTCTTCTTTTGTTGAAAATGCAATTGTACAGGAAGTCCACAGGTGAAAGTTAAGCCATACGGCATAGTTTAATGTGCAGTTTTCCATTCATTTTGTACATTGTAATTTCTGTTTTCGAAAATGTAACATGCCCATCCTATTACATTCTAATACTGGTATTTATTCTGGCTGGTTTGGTGTCACTACTGGTTTCTTTATTCTACTCATACAATGCTGTAATACCCTATTGCCCTCCCTAGGTGGTCTGCCATTCAGAGCTTGTGTGTAATCGTAATTCATATTCTCCTGTAAATTTGCAAGTCAAGCAAGAGGGTATTTGGGTCCTGAGAAACTGCTAAATGTTATCAATGGTCCATACATGATTCTTTTTATCTTGTATTCTTGTTTACTAGGTTCTTGTTTACTCATGTCTTGCTTCCCATCGACTCTCTTGAAATATTAGTTTATTTAAGTTGTTTCTTTTCAGATCATGGTAGAAATATTCCAGGTAAGGCCCTTCTGATTAATTCCTGAAATATTGCAAATGCACAGTAATAGGGCATTTGCTCACGTGTGCTTGGTTGGAATAAATTCTGTGTCTTTCAAAGATTACTCTCTCGGGAATCGTTGTGACTTGTGAGCTATGTTAATTATGTTATGCAAAGTGATCGTTTTGATCAGAGGTTCGGAGCCTGAAAGCCTTCAACTCCTTTGAGTTATCAGTGGACTTTTGGTCATCTTCTGGGGATATTTCTGGAGTAATGTTAGCAGTAGCAGCCATCCCCCTTCTGCAGTCTGAGTCGCCACGTTAGGTTAGATTGTGTTGACTGAAAGCCTCCAGCATCAACTCTGAAGTGATCTGGTTAGTTGAGCTTGAGCATCCTCAGAACTGGG
The DNA here is from genome assembly GCA_023614405.1 of Avena insularis. NCBI lineage: Eukaryota > Viridiplantae > Streptophyta > Magnoliopsida > Poales > Poaceae > Avena > Avena insularis. Next base: position 150,736,715 of record CM042690.1, read on the forward strand.
ACTCTGTCTACCGTTTGAGTTCTGTTTAATCTCTTGTTCCGACAACATGGGGCATCAGAAGTACCCCCTCCGTTTCAAAATATAAGATGTTTTCGCTTTTGTGAAATGAATATATCTACACATCTTTTAGTGTATAGATCTAGATGAACTTACAAATTAAAAGACGTCTAGATACATTTGTTTCACAAAAACTAAAATATCTTATAGTAGTAGGAGTATTATGGAATGGAGGGAGTAGTCGAGACTTGAGAGCTGCTATATATGGTGGCCAAATTGTATCCGTGTGCTCACCATATGGTCTCAGGAGGGTGAATCTTCCCACCTATAACAGGCGAATCTCTCCGCTCCTGCTCTATCCACTGTCAAACCTTGATGACTGCAATCTGTATTATCACTATCTGGACAGTTATTTCGTGCTGACCATTCACTTACGGTGAACGGTATGAAGAGATATTCTCATGAACTTGCAAGGCATGTCAACTACTGAACGTTCATTAGTAAGTTCTGTAAATATTGGCTAGCAGTGGCAGGCACGTCCTGGAACTGCACCCTGCAGGCTTCAGTGCACCTATCCATGTCCTATCTGTACAAACATGTTCTGCTAAGAAACAGAACGTAGTGGCACATCTGTGGTTCAATTTCTATCTACATAATTCAAGGAAATATGTCTATTAATATTAATTGTTTTATGTAATGTCAGTGCAACTGCAACACTGATAGGAGGAGATTTCACAATTTGGGCATCGGAACTGTCTACAGTGTTAGAGAAACGGTAGAAAAATCACGAGGCCTTTAAGCCCCTCCTCGGAAACAATATCCTCATTTGGAAAGGAAACATGATGTTGATTAATAATGAGGTCATATTATTAGGAGAATGATATGATAGATAGACCCAAATAAAGAAGGAAATGATCCGGCTCCCCCTAGACGATAGAGTTGTTGGGATCCCCCGCCTCATAGTGCGCGTACATGGCCATAAACCACCGCACACCTCTCAGTTGTAGGCCCACCAAAACCACGGCCCCACAAGTCTCTCTCCTTATCCTTTTCCTCCTTTCTTCGTTCTAGACTTCTACGGAGAGCCAAACTCCATTGTCGTACAGGGAAATTGCGCCTCCGCAGCTTTTTGTGTCGTCGTCCTCGTCCGCTGCATGAATCCGCAGCTTTGTGTGTCGTCGTTCTCGTCCGCTGCATGAATCCGCTCCCCATCTCCCACCGCTGCTAGCTCTTCCCCCTTCCTGGCCGACAGTGCTTCAAGGCCAGGCCGCCAGTGCGACAAGGTGGATCCTAACATGCTACAATTAGAAAGGGTGGTCGTTGCTACAAACATCGGTGGTCATTGCTACAAGCCGCATCTGTGACTGCTACAAGCGACAATGCCGAACATGGCTACATGCGGCATTTGTAGCTGCTACAAGCGGTGGCCGTTGTTGCTACAAGCGGCATCGTTGGCTGCTACAAGAGGTGGTGACCGTTGCTACAAGTGGCTTCAGTGGTTGATACAAGCGGCGTCGGCGGCTTCTACAACCGGCGCTGTGCTACAGGTTGGCCGACGGTGCTACAAGTGGCCGCCGATGGTGCTACCAAAGACCACTAGAGATGCTACATACCACTGGTTGCGATGCTACATACCGCCGGTGGTGATGGTACGAGCGTGGTCTCTCACCGGAGTCGACTGGCGGGGCGGTGTGTAAGGTGGGAACTGGGCGGTGTGTAAGATGGGAATGCGTTGCTCGTCATTCATCTTCGATGCCATCCTCGTGTTGCTTTTGTTTCATGGTCAAGTTTTTTTTGCGGGGGCTGCAGGACCTGACAGACACGTGTCAAACGGGGGACCCGAGGGATCGGAAGTTACAATCCTCCGGGGGATGCCCAACATCGTCCAATAAATAACAACAATTTGATCGTATCACTAAGTTCTAATTGACATACCTTAAGGACGTGTTTGGTTGCTCGTGGCATTTACTCACACCTGGAGATCATGGCTCCACGGAAGCTGCACGCGGCGATGCAACCTCTCGTGCCAAAAGGACCATTCGTTTCATTCCATGTATTCTCATTTCCCTAGGTTGAGAAGCCAACCCCCAGTCGTTTGGTTCCATGCATTTCAGGATTTCATCAAATTGATACTTGTTTGGCTAGCTGCATTCTTCCTGCTATCCTTACCTCCTGGCTAGTGAGGTGAGCTTACCCAATATCATCAAGACAGCAAACAAAGTTCAGAGAAGTGCAATGCAGAAAACAACTAGTTTGTATTAACACATGTTCGACATGAGAAGTCATGGCGCGCGTGCTGCAGCACGAATTCACGAGCAACTGCTCGTGATGCAACACTAGTTCATCATATACGGAGGGGTTATAACTGAATACCACCTCCCAAAATATACAGACCAAAGTTCAGGGGTCACTGCAACCATAGTTCATCAGCCTAGCTACTTCAAAATACACATCACATCCATCATCATCAACACCATTACTAGCACCTCCTCGAACAGCTCAGTCCGCTGCTCAAGGTAGTGCTTTGTTCAGGAATGCCATGAACCAGTTCAACCCGTGCTCAGGGGTCATGGAAAGATACCTAGTCGCCTGTCCAGTGTGCTCCATCAGGTGGGTAAGAGCACGGTGTATCGCGGTCACAGAGACAGACGGAACTGGAATGTGAGGACCATAGATCATCTTCATATGAGCATAGTTGTCAACGTGCTTGTTAATCAACTCGATGTCCTGCGGCTGAGCCTATATGAGAATCACAGTTAGTTCAAGACATGTGTAGTTCATATGTGAGCTTTACAATTGTTGATGCAAGTTCAAATATATCGAACATTGATGTGGACATAGTAATCATCATCGTCCATGATGAGAGAAGAGCTCTCCTCAGCCCAACGCACAGTCTCAAGCCTCTTGATCCTCAACACCCGGATCCAACACACTCTCCAGTGCCTCATGTGGTTGTACACCTAGTTCGGAGTGACTGTTCGGCCAGAGAACTTGAAGACATCCTCTGCAATCAGGGGCATGTTCGCATGTCTGAATCACTGCACTACTAAACCCCCTTTCTCGATCAACTGGACAACCCGATTCAGGACAAATGTGGACAGAGATGCTGGCCATGACATGGCCAACTTCCTCCTGGAAACCGCATTAGGCATTGGCATGTAACGCAGAGGAAGCACATAGGTTGCAGACATATCAGGGGACGTAACCTTCTCCTACGGCACCAGAGATACGCAATAATGTGTTCAGTTCTAGGGGAAGAACTATACTTATAACACTAATCCTACCTAAAGTACATGGCAATCCTCACATGACAACATGACTGCGAAAATGCTCAGGTCCTGATCTAGAACACTAGCACACAACTTAGAACTGTGAGCTAGAACATGGCAACTTATCTAAGCTGTGAGTGCTAGAGTTAGGTGTTTCTTACCATGATCTCAATCTCGCCTGACGAGAATGACATGTCCGACATAGCTGAGGAGGAAGACTTGCCAGACATGAGCTAGATCCACCGAAGTAGGAGGCGCCGCTCACCTGCACGTTGGCGAGGAAGAGGATTTGGAGGGAGAGCTCGAAAATGGGGGGAAATGGAGGCAGAGATTTTGGAGCCAGTGGACGAGCGGTGTAAATAGCCGTGGCGAATTGGCAGGCGGTAACCCCAATTTCTCCTGCCGGATTTTGCGAGATCCCGCCATCCACCCCTTGCACGAGTGCGTGTAGCTTCTTCCCCCACAAGCGCGAGAAGAACTTGGCTTCGTGGAAACGCCCGATTTCGGTGTTCCTCCAAGGCCAGGCTGAGGGGAGATTTAAAACTCGTGCGATGCAAAGATTCCATCCGCCACGCGGAACCAAATGCCCTTATTTCTTCCCACCCCATGCGAGAAACGGGGAAACGAGCAACCCAAATACACCCTAAATTGTCTTGTATCCAATTCCTAAGACCCTAAGACCATGCAATCTAAATAGTCTATAAGAATACCTTGGGAGCATCAACCCTCACTTTGTAATTGGGTGATCATAAAGGTGTCTTTCATGTATCTTGAAAGGTGCTAGTTTAGTTGCATGGATCGAGACTGGGATTTATCACTATATGATGGAGAGATATCTCTGGGCCCTCTCGGTGGTAATATATCAGAAGTAGCTTGCAAGCATATGATTAAGGAAGTTAATCAAGGGATATAATATTACATAACAAGTAAAGAGACTTGCTGATAACGAGATTGAAGTAGGGATGGAGATGCCGACAATCGAATCTCGGGCGAGTAAAATATCGCGAGACAAAAAGAAATGGAATGCCGATTAGATCCTTATAGAATTCGTGGGATCCATTATGGACATCATGGGCCTGCTATTGGTTATTTGTCGGAGAGGTGTCTCGACCATGTCCACTTATTTACGAACCCGTCGGGTTGCACACTTAACGTTCGACGTCGCTAGGGTTTAGTGAGATAAAAGATAGTGATATCAAATTTTAATTCAAAGTCTCAAATGGGATCCAGAACATCACGAGGAGCTCCGGAATGGTTCGGAGATTAAGAATCATGTATGGGAAAGTTATTTTAGGGTTCTAGGAAAAGTTCGAGATTTTTTAGTATTGTACTAGGAAGCATGTAGAAGGTTCTAGAGGTCCACCAGTGGGACCCACCTGCCTGGAGGGGCCACATAGGCCTGAGAGGGGGCACCCTAGTCTACATGGTCCAGGGTACCATAGTCCCAAGGGCCCATGCGGCCAACCCTATGGGGTAGGGTTTTACTTGGGGAGGGGGCTAACTTGGAGGAGGGGCTCCCCCTTGGTCGCTGCCCCCAGCTTGGAGGAGGGGAAAGAGTTGTTCGACCACCCTAACCTCTATATAAGGAGGGAAGGGGAAGGGGCACATCACCCCTTCCTCTTGGTGCTGATGGGTTTGTAGCATGGAAAACAAAGAATTTCTACCGCAAGAACGAACAAAACCCAGATCTAATCTAGATAAAAGCCAAGATCTAATCTATTAGACATGTGCACCGAGATAGATCTGTACTAACCCTCGTAGATCCGAAAGCGTTACGAGATTAGATCTCAGGGTTGATGTAGTCGATCACTTACTGATCTCAAGATCGTGTGGACGATCCTTCTGGCGCCACGTTCCGGCAGCGCTTCCACAGTCGGTCACACGTGCGGAGTCGAAGCAGACCTTCCTCTCCCTGTTCCAGCGAGCAGCGGAGGTAGTAGATCTTCTCCACGGAATCCCAGCAGCACGACGGTGTGGTGGTGGTGGTGGAGTAGAGAATTCTACAGGGCTTCGCCTAAGCCTGAGCAGAGGGAAGGAGGAGGAGAGAGGCGGCGACCAGGGTTTGTTATGGTAGAGGTCTAGGGGGTGGCGCCCCTCCCCTATATTTAAAGGAGGGAGGCGCCATGGGAGGGGGAGTCCTAGTAGGACTCCCCTCCCTCCTTGGCCGGTGGATTGGGAGGGGGGGAGGAGTCCTCCTCCCCCATGAATCTGTGTCTTGCCCCACAAAGACTCCTTGATCCTTTCTTGGTTTTCAAGCAAACTCCAAGAAATCTTCTAGAACCTTCCAGAAATTTCCGAAACCTTCTAGAATCTCCATACAAACACTCCGGAACATTTCCTAACTTAGAAAATGATCCCCACTATATGAATCTTATTCTCCGGACAATTCCGGATCTCCTCGTGATATCCCGGATCCAATTGGAGACTCCGAACAACATTCGGTCTCCAACGCACATTCCATATCTACTTAAAACAACTTCGAACCTTAAGTGTGTCACCCTACGGTTCGTGAATATACAGACATGATGAAGACACCTCTCCGATCAATAACCATCAGCGGGATCTGGAGATCCATAACAGCTCCCACATACTCAACGATGACTTTGTGATCGATAGAACCATTTAACATACGAAACCAATTCCCTTTGTCATGCGATATTCTACCTACTCGAGGTTTGATCGTCGGTATCTCCATACCTAGTTCTACCTCGTTACTGATAAGTACTCTTTACTCGTTCCATGTTATGTCATCCCTTGTGACCTAGTCACATGCTTGCAAGCTAACTAGATGACATCCCACCGAGAGGGCCCAGAGCATATCTATCCGTCATATGGATGGACAATCCCAATCTTGGTCCATGCGCTTCAACACATACTTTCGTACCCAATGACACCTTTATAACCACCCGATTCTAAGCGGTGTTTGATGTCATCAAAGTACCCATCCGGTGATGGTGATTAACATAACCTCATGGTCGAAGGATTAGGTTACTATGCATTTGAAAGCTTACAGCAATACGAACTTAATGACTTGATCTTATGCTACGCTTACTATGGGTGTGTGTCCATCACATCATTCTCCTAATGATATGATCTTGTTATTAACGGCATCCAATGTCCATGATCAGGAAACCATGATCATCCATTAATCAACAAGCTAGCTTAACAAGAGGCTTACTAGGGACTCTTTTATGTTTACAAAACACACAAGTATTAATGTTTCCGGTTAATACAATTATAGCATGGGATGTAAACATTTATCATAAACATAAAGATATAATAATAACCACTTTATTATTGCCTCTTGGGCATATCTCCAACAGTCTCCCACTTGCACTAGAGTCAATAATCTAGTTAAAAACTTGTGCATTCAACACCTATGGCTTTCTGGTGTTGTATAGACACTATTGCTAGTGGTAAACATAATCTTCGGATCTGACACTTCCAGGTCCGTGTGTATTTGCATGTCCTTGCGTCTCTACGCATTACTCATTCTCCAATGAGATGGCATTGTATAAATTTGGTCCTTTGGTGAGACCTTTAGTTCCTTGGGATTAAATCATGTTGATACAATTGTCATACAATGTATCTTCATAGTATTATCCCGCTATGAACCACACCTAGTTTGATAACAAACTACTTGACGCAAATGCCCTCATTTGCTGCTACAATAGCAGTCATATACTTAGCCTTTTGTTGTAGTATCTATCACAATGTTTTAACTTTGGTACTCAACCAAATCCGTTATGGAACTTCCTTTCCATTACATTGTGCCACCCATAGTTTAAATTGAGATAAACTTAATTTGTGACAAAACTAGTATCAATGCAACAATTTACAATGAACTATTTGTCACCACTATATAAATAATATATTCTTAGTTCTTCCAAAGATCATAGGAATATCCCTACTATTGTCCAATGATCATCTTATGAGTCATTCTGGTATATGCTCATAACATTTAGAGCATAGGACATATCTGGATGTGTACATCTCAAAGAATGATTGATCAAAATATTCTTGTGATTTCACCAAGTGTCAAAACACTTGAATCTCGTGTCAACACACTTGAATCTTGATTCAGTCCTTTCCGTAAGGCCAAGAACCTTTCTTGTTGTTTCCATATTGAACTCATTCAACATCTTATCTATGTACATTTGGCAAAACCATATTAGCGCCTCAATCTATCCATATAGACATTGATGCCTAATTCTTGGTTTATGCCTAAGTCTTTCATCGAAATGAAATTCTTAACCTGTGTCAATAAAAGATACATCATTTCTAATCAACAATATGTCTTTCACATAATGTATTAGAAATATGTCTTAGCGCTCCCACTTAATTTCTTGCAAAATGCAAACATCTTCATCGTCTCTGATGACATTAAACCTTTTAACGGTTTCATCACGGTGAAGATTCCAACTCCGCGATGCTCACTTCAACCATTGAAGTTTTGCATACTCTTTTAGCATCCTTTGAATTAACAAAACCCTTTGGATCGTGTCATGGACACATCCTAGGTAACCATTCTATTAGAAGAACTTGTTTTGTTTGTTCAACTACCATATACAAAAATATATGTAGTGGTTGCTACATTAATCCGTCCAGACTAAATATCGCTATGAAAGATCAAATCTTATCATAGTCAATTCCTTGAACATTGTCGGAAACTCTTTCCGACATGTCGACTATTTCATAGATGTGAAACATCCATGTCTATTTCTTTATAGATCCATATACGACTGTAAGGTCTTGCACCTTTCCAGAGGGTCTTTCAAATTCAAAGCTTGATTTCTCGTGTATGGAATTATCACGGATTTTATGGCTTCAAGCCATTTAACGAAGTCAGGACCCATCATTGATTATATGCATGTAGTCGGTTCATCATTGTCAAACAACAATGATTTAACTCTCAAATCTTGGCATTTGATTACTTACCCAACCTACTTGGTTCAATACTAACTTAGATCTCCGTGACCACATCCTTTGAGGCACGTGAGCCATGAGCATTGTTGCTGCCTTCGGGACACTTACCGACGCTGCGCAACTCAGCACATATTAGCCAAGGTTTAACAACCTTGTCAAAGTTCTATTGTCCTCCCACTTAACTTTTCACCAAAAATTCCTTCTCAAGAAACTCGACATTCTAAGTGACAAACACTTTTGTCTTCGGTGTTATGGAGGAATACCCAATGGTTATTCGAAATATCCTACAAAGACATGCTTATCCGACTTTGGTTGTAAACATTTTACTTATGCCTAGCATACCAAAAATTTAAGAAAGGACAACCTAGGTTTTATCCCAAACCATGACTTATATGGTGTCATTTCAACGGATCACGATGGATCTCTTTTCAGTGTAAAAGCGGTAGTCACTAAAGCTTTAATCTTTTAAAATATAATGGCAGTTTTTATAAATGACACCTTTGATCTTACCATGTCAAACAAGGTTTCATTGCATATCTCGAACACTCCATACTCCTATGGTGTTTTGGGAAATGCAAATCCATGGAACGATTCCTCAAATCTTAGGTGTTTTGCTAAACTTGTAACTCAAACATCTTTCTTGTTACAATAATTTTTCACTTCATCTTGAAAGTCTTTGAACATTTTCAAATGTTTCATACATCTTCCTTATTGAGTAAGTACATTCATATACTCACTCAAATCTTCGGAGAAAGCATATGAAGTTGAAATCCATCGCCCACGACTACACATAATGGACTATATACATCAATATGTACAAATTCCAATCAGTTAGTCGTCCGTTCCTCTCTTGGCCTACGAACGGAGTTTTAATTATCTCTAGGAAAGTATCACAAGCGTCATTTGATCAAAATCAAAGACTCCAAAAATCCATCAACATGGAGTTTCTTCATGTATCCCTAATATAATTTAAATGGTGATGTCACTTTGCAAGTGATCTTTCAATGATTTGTCTTGCGACATTTTAGCATTAGTTTTATGGTTGTTATTTCTCCAACCAGACTTGTATATCATCCATCTATTATGGAATACGGTAATTATTTGAACAACCTTTTGTCGTCATAATGCCTGATCAAAATAACAATTATTGAAACAAATCTTGAAGGCAAGCTTTGATGTTAACGAGCAACACAACAACTCTTTGTTTGTTTTCGATGAACATCATCACATATTCTCTTGCTAGTTACTTAGGCCATTGCAGTTCATGAATTGTGTTGTCCTGTATGACACTTCATACCAACCAATTCGGTATCCAATACCGCAGAACCACATTGTTTAACAACCAAGGAATACATCCATAACATGTATCTTCTATATACCTAAGTTGGATATCTCCAATCTTTTCTTTTCTGCCAAATATTTTATAGATTCTCTTTCAACAATTCCTTTTCTTTTAAAAGAATCTATCAACATCAATAGTGGTGTCATTCACATGACACATAGTACAAAGTGTGTATAGTCAAATACTAATACCTTTGGACTTGCACTTTGAAGTGGATCACCTTCATCAAATGTTTGGCATTCTTTCAAAATTCCACTCTTTAGTAATCTTTTAGTGTAGTAAACATTTTACTTACATCTTCTATTCATCCTTATCATGACAATTTTCATGATCAAGCTGCTATAGCTTATAAAGGTGAATTGCGAGTATACTGTTTCTTTTCCAAAACCTTTTGGAGGATTAGGATGACTAGCGTCTCCAACCTTCACAAATTCTCATAAAATATGAGGACATATAATCTATCATGTTGTAACCAACACATTGTTTTAGATATCGCAATACCTTTCACATATGATGGTTTCTGAAACATTGCTTTCAGCTCTTAGATAAACTTGATATTAAAAACAATCTTTTGAGTATCAAGAATCATGGAGGCAAACATGATACATTAGATACTAACACTGGAATTGTTACTCTTGATTTAATACTGTTTATTAAACTTTACAGAGTAAATGGAGTTTGCTGAAGGTTTGCAACAGGACTTTTTAAACTTTAGATTGACACTCAAAGCAATACGATACCAGTTCGTAAAGCAAATATCCAGAATTTCTATAGTTCCACTATCTCAACTATAACTAAGCGTAAGGTGGTGAACGGATGCCAATGACTACAACAAACTATGCAAATTCACTTTGATTGTGTTTATGATAAATTGAGTTTGACTAATCCAAATTACAAATGAACTCCCACTCAAAACAACATCCCTCGAGTTGTTTTAGTGATTACACGAACCAAATCCACTATACCAAGTCCGATCATCACGTGAGATGATGTAGCTTTAAAGGCGAACAATCTACATGTTCATCATATCATCCATATGACTCATGCTTTACCTTTCGGTATTCCGTGTTCCGAGACCATGTCTGTACATGCTAGGCTCGTCAAGGTTAACCTTAGTATCCGCATGTGCAAATCTGGCTTGCACCCGTCGTATGCACACGTAGAATCTATCACACCCGATCATCACGAGATGCTTCGAAACGATGAGTCTTAGCAACGGTGCCTACTAAGGACGAACACTTTATTACTTGATATTTAGTGAGAGGGATCATCTTATAATGCTACCGTCGCGATCTAAGCAATACAAGATGCATAAAGGATTAACATCACAGGCAATTCATAATTAGTGTGATATGATATGGCCCTTTCTTGTTATGCCTTTGATCTCCATCTCCAAAGCACGGACATGATCTCCATCATCACCAAAGCATTGCGTCCAAGGTCAAGTGGCCGCTTCATGGTTGTCCATCATCACTAGCAACTATTACAACTACTTGGAATAAAGCTATTACAAGATGAATAGACACGCAGGTCTTAACAGAATTAAAGACAACGATTAGGCTCCTGCCTGTTGCCATATTACAACAAGGATCATTGCATACATCAAATATAATCACAATCACATGATGGCCATATCACATCACAAAACCCCTGCAAAAACAAGTTAGACGCCTCTAATTTTCTTTGCATGTTTTACGTGGTTTGGGTCTTTCGAATAAGAACGGATCTTACCTATGAAACTGAACCACAACGTTGATACAAGTGCTATCAAGTGCAAAGTGTAAATTGGATCTATACTATGCTGGGAGAATGACACCATAAAGCCACTTGTGCAATACGAGTTGCCGTCAAGCGTGGAGCAAGTCTCATGTGAGATGACTTGTAAGGTTAGCCCTAGCCTCTTCATCCCACCATACAGAAAGATTCAAAGTACACAAAGCAAAAGGCAGACGAGCACCAACGCCCACAAAACCATTGTGTTCTACTCGTGCAACAGATCTACGCATAGACACGGCTCTGATACCACTGATGGGTTCGTAGCATGGAAAACAAAAAATTTCTACCGCAAGAACGAACAAAACCTAGATCTAATCTAGATAAAAGCCAAGATCTAATCTATTAGACATGTGCAACGAGATAGATCTGTACTAACCCTCGTAGATTCTATAAGCCTTGTTCGAGATCGGATCTCGTGGTTAATGTAGTCGATCACTTGCCGATCTCAAGATCAAGTAGACGATCCTTCCGGCGCCGTGTTCCGGAAGCGCTTCTGCAGTCGGTCACACGTGCGGAGTCAAAGCAGACCTTCCTCTCCCTGTTCCAGTGAGCAGCGGAGGTAGTAGATCTTCTCCATGGAATCCCAGCAGCACGACGGTGTGGTGGTGGTGGTGGAGTAGAGAATTTTGTAGGGCTTCGCCTAAGCCTGAGCAGAGGGAAGGAGGAGGAGAGAGGCGGTAGCCAGGGTTTGTTATGGTAGAGGTCTAGGGGGTGGCGCCCCCTCCCCTCTATTTAAAGGAGGGAGGCGCCATGGGAGGGGGAGTCCTAGTAGGACTCCCCTCCCTCCTTGGCCGGCGGATTGGGAGGGGGGAGGAGTCCTCCTCCCCCACGAATCCGTGTCTTGCCCCACAAAGACTCCTTGATCCTTTCTTGGTTTTCAAGTAAACTCCAAGAAATCTTCTAGAACCTTCCAGAACATTCCGAAACCTTCTAGAATCTCCATACAAACACTCTGGAACATTTCCTAACTTAGAAAATGATCCCCAATATATGAATCTTATTCTCCGGACAATTCTGGATCTCCTCGTGATGTCCCGGATCCAATCGGAGACTCCGAACAACATTTGGTCTCCAACGCACATTCCATATCTACTTAAAACAACTTCGAACCTTAAGTGTGTCACCCTACGGTTCGTGAATATACAGACATGATGAAGACACCTCTCCGATCAATAACCATCAACGGGATCTGGAGATCCATAACAGCTCCCACATACTCAACGATGACTTTGTGATCGATAGAACCATTTAACATATGAAACCAATTCCCTTTGTCACGCGATATTCTACTTATCCGAGGTTTGATTGTTGGTATCTCCATACCTAGTTCTACCTCGTTACTGATAAGTACTCTTTACTCGTTCCATGTTATGTCATCCCTTGTGACCTAGTCACATGCTTGCAAGCTAACTAGATGACATCCCACCGAGAGGGCCCAGAGCATATCTATCCGTCATATGGATGGACAATCCCAATCTTGGTCCATGCGCTTCAACACATACTTTCAGAATACCCAATGACACCTTTATAACCACCCAGTTACGAAGCGGTGTTTAATGTCATCAAAGTACCCATCCGGTGATGGTGATTAACATAACCTCATGGTCGAAGGATTAGGTTACTATGCATTTGAAAGCTTACAGCAATACGAACTTAATGACTTGATCTTATGCTACGCTTACTATGGGTGTGTGTCCATCACATCATTCTCCTAATGATATGATCTTGTTATTAACGGCATCCAATGTCCATGATCAGGAAACCATGATCATCCATTAATCAACAAGCTAGCTTAACAAGAGGCTTACTAGGGACTCTTGTATGTTTACAAAACACACAAGTATTAATGTTTCCGGTTAATACAATTATAGCATGGGATGTAAACATTTATCATAAACATAAAGATATAATAATAACCACTTTATTATTGCCTCTTGGGCATATCTCCAACAGGTGCTGCCTCCCCTCTCCTTGTCCCATATAGCTCTCCATAAATTGCTTCCGGCTAGGCGAAGCTCTGCAGGAATTCCACCATATTTCTAGTATCACGCCTCGTGCTGCAATATATATGACTAGTTTTTTATTGTTATTTGGATTGTTCTTACTTTATTTATGCATTATTAGATGATTTACGGGACTTTATTTTAAACTTCCTTATTTTGGTATTTAATTTTTGGGAGGCAGGAAACCCCTTATATTTTAATGTTTCAGGGACCTTCTATAACTCAAATTGACCGGAGAAATAAACCACGTAAGTTTTTTTGGGAAAACGAAGACCCTGGACACTTGGAGCACATGTGGCGAGCCATGAGGCCCAAGATGGACCAGGTGGCGTAGCCCCACATGATGGCCGCACCACCTAGGCCAACTCGGCCTCACAACATCGCCTATGCCCCTCCTTTTGACGTAACCTTCCTTCTTGCAAAAAATCTACTCCATAATACTCCCAGATTTTTCTGAGGCGGCGGCGGGGCGGAGCTCATCTTCCACCTTGGGAGAGGCCAAATCCCTCTATCCTGCGACCACCACCGAGGGGAATGCGCTACCATCAACGTCACCAATCCTTTCGTTGGCATAGGGGGAGGCATCTCCATTACCATCTACATCATCCCGAACATCGACACCATCTCTATCTCGATGATCCATCTCATTCCCCTAGCAGTTTCTGATCATACTAAATCCTGGATATTGTTTTAGTGCCTTGTGCATGATTGTGCTCGGTAACTTGTTATTATTTTGTGGTGAAGTTATAATTTCAGATTGTGTTGTGCCCCATATGCCTCTGAGCTATATCATGTTTCAACATTGTGAGTTGTTCCCCATGTTCCTGAGGGCATAGGATAAATTAGCTATGATTTCTATGTAGTATGCAATGAGTATTTGGTCACGTTTTAATATTTTATGTGGTTCTATGATGGTAACGTACAAACATCGAATGTATGTCACTTCACCTTTATGGGATCATTACGGGTGAGGGAGTAGGGAGAGGGAGTGACAACATCCTTTTACCGAGGCTTTAGTTGCATTATTGGTGGTTCTTGATCAGGGACCTTAGAACTTTATGTTATGGTTGGACATTTATGTCTTAATTAATCCTTTGTTTTTGCATGTAAATGGCCTTAGGACCAATCGTTAGGGGTGCACTTGTGCATGTATATGGCTGCACCTATTTTAGGCTCTGTCCAACAGAAATAAAACTTAACATAATGCTTACCATGCTATTTTAGAAATCTATATATGCTTAACTAATCCATGCCGCCCTCAGGAACGTTTTCACATATAACTACACACTCGAGCTTGTCCTCTTGCACACTTAGAGGATTAGGCTTTCTCTGAAAAGAGAATTTACTTTCTTACAATTTACTTTCTTATTGTTTACATTACTTGCAATTTAATTTACTAGAAGCCATAAACCAAAAACCCAAAACTGTTGCATTTTTTCTTGTTTAACTTGTTGAATTTGCTAACCAATACCTTTAGCTCCTCGTGGTTTTGAAAACCTTTTCTAATTTAAAGGTACTACATTGAATCTCCTACACTTGGGAGTCATTAGCATAGCATATAGTCTCTTGGTCCAACCGTTATACCACAAAACATCGGGCTATGAACGATTATTAAGTAAAATACAGACCAAAGCATTAAGATCTATGATGTTGTTGTTGTTCCCAAGTGGATCACTAAACGACTACTATACTCCCCTTACTGTCACTAGGTTTCACGCGTAGGTGCCGTTTACCACACATCTCACCTCAAAACTTGATCAATCCTCGGGGTCTTGGGTACCCGACAAGTCCTAGGATTTAGGTAAGAGACAATGATACAAAATACAAATTTTCTATGCAATCACCACACAATATTCCCATGTAATTAGATGCACATAATCATTGCAAGGTTCTTCCCTAAAACATAGCCCGTGAGGACTACTCACTTGTGAGATCCAGGCACATGGATTAATAGGATTGATAGAATACCCATATCAACAAGTTGCAACTTCTTTTCCGGAAGCTCATTCGAAAAGAACTCTAAGGTTAAGCGTTCTTGGCCTAGAGAAATTCTAGTATGGGTGACCGACCGGGAAGTGGGTAACCGGGTGCGCACGAGTGAGGACAAAGTGCGCAGAAAAGACTAGTGTTGGTCTGTGGGGCTAGTCTAGATATCCTATTAAGCTGCCAGGAGTGACACCCCCCGGGCCCAGGAGTGGACAGGGTGTTACAAGTGGTATCAGAGCCGACCCTTGCGATTACAGGGTGTGTGCGGGTCAGTGGCGGGACATGTGGAGCATGGCGCGTGTGGCCCGGAGTGGACACGGCATGGCACATGTGCCAGCACTAGATGCACAGACGCGTGCCAAGAGGGAACGCTCCTGGGGTGTGCTTGATCGATGAGGGCATCGATCTTATAAAGGGTGGGTGTATGTGAGATCCAGGCACATGGCTTAATACGATTGATAGAATACCCATATCAACAAGTTGCAACTTCTTTTCCGGAAGCTCATTCGAAAAGAACTCTAAGGTTAAGCATGCCTGGCCTAGAGCAATTCTAGGATGGGTGACCGACCGGGAAGTGGGTAACCGAGTTCGCACGAGTGAGGACAAAGTCTTGTGAAAAGACTAGTGTTGATGCAGGGGCGATCTAGATATCCTATTAAGCTGCCAGGAGTGACACCCCCCGGGCCCAGGAGTGGACGGGGTGTTACATCACTCATAATAAGATCAATGATATAAAACATTATAGAATTACTTAGATCAATACCAAATATCCTTACAAAGTCACGAACCGCAAGGAGATTTTGAATACAAGTTATGGCTATGAGAGGGAGATGATGAAATATGGTGGGAGTGAAGTGGTGGATCTTCCTCAGTGTGTTTCAGATGCAATCCAAAAATGGCGACTCTCTTTGTGGAGGCTGGGAGTCTCAAAATATATAGGGCCCTTCGCAAAAGTTGCTTCATTTGACCTGACAAAGCCACCACTATGTGGTACATGCGCATGGTACGGGCAAGCTGCGCCCATACCAGCGCTCGTTAACACTTCTAGATGTGGGCATTTGACTCGAGTTGACTTGGTTGAGTTGGCAATGTGTGTGTGATTCTCCCTAATTGCTCCAGATTTCGCCATAAAAGAGTGATTTCCTGCACATTACAATTTAAAACAAGGATTTGCACATCTTTGCAATAATTACTCATTAGTGGCAAAACTAGAGAGATGTTTCATCAATTGCTTGACTTAATATATGATTTAAACATGAATAAAGATGGATATTTTCACACCACCGGAGGAAAGGGTGTAGTAGAGATAACATGATTATCTCTGTTGTTGTTTATGCGTAAGTAAAAACTGTTCTTTTTAGTGCAAGCCCCAAAAACCACATAAAACATGAAACAACAGAGTAGAGGCCATCTAACTTGTTTTTGCAGGGGCATGTGATATGGTATGTCCAAGATGTGATGTGATATATATGATGTATGAGATGATCATGTTTTGTAATATTTCATGACTTGCATGTCGATGAGTTTGGCAACGGCACAAGCCATGTGGTTGTCCTAATTTATTGTATGGCTCACGTGCCAATGTTTAAACGCCATGTAATTTCTTTACTTTATCGCTAGTGTAGAAATAGTTGGTGGAGGCAACCATTCTCATGGCTCCTAGAGTCCTAGGACCTTGGCGTTGTGCTAGTGATGATGGTGATCATGTCGTGCTTTAGAGATAGATATCAAAGGCACAAGAATAAAAAGGCCATATCATGTCACATTATATTTGCATGTGATGTTTATCCCTTTTATGCATCTTATTTTGCTTTGATTATATCGTGGCAGTAGTATTATAAGATAATTCCTCACACTAAAATATCAAGATAAAAGTGTTCTTTCATAGTAAGCACTGTTGCAAAAGTTCGTCGCTTTGAAGCACCACATGATGATCGGGTGTGATAAACTCTACATTCACATGCAACAGGTGTAAGCCATGTTGCAGATGCGGAAAACTATGGATAGCTTGACGAGCATAGCATGTACATACCTGGTCTCAGAGCACATCAAACCTAAAGGTTAAACATGAGTCATATGAATGATATGATCAACATGTTGATGTTCACCGTTGAAACTTCACCAACTCATGTGATGATCGAACTTGGATTAGTGAATTTGAATCATTCACTAAGCAACTTGAGGAATGTTGAGTCCATCGAGAGTTCATTTAGTAATTTTATTAACTTGAAATAATTATCATGAACTGTAAGATCCCTCCCTAATAAAGGAAAAGATCCCTGTGATTGCAATGCTAGTCCCTAGATCAATGCTAGCATCCACAGTTTAAGATGAAGTACGCAGATACAAAGGTCGTTTTATTACAGTCATTCCAGAGATAAAACATAGTCTTTTACAACTCATGGCCAAAGGCCTAATACAAGAGTTTATGGAATAAGTAAATAAACATAAGTCTTCATCTTCATGTGCCACAGGCAAGCATGTTGAGTGTAGACTCATGACTCCTATTCATCATCAGAGTAACCTGCAACATCATAAGTTACAGCCACAGAGGGTCAATACTTTGGAATAGTATTGGCAAGTGATACCTTAGTATATTTTAAGTGGACTATAATACTATATGCATTTGGCTGGTGGAGCTTAGGCTTGCATTGCTCAAAATAGATTTTTCCTTATCTTTTGAAAATACTAAATTTTGTTTTGACAAAAACCAACAAGGCATCTACCAATCAAGACTGAAGATCCTCTCAAGGCATCTACCAATCAAAGATTGAAGATCCTTACTTGGCAAAATACCCAAGGCATCTACCAATCAAGACTGAAGATCCACTCAGGGCATCTACCAATCAAAGACTGAAGATCCTTTTAACCCTTGTTCACCCACAAGTTTTATTTAGAAATTGGAGTGAGGAGATTCTTGAAGTTTCCATGTCTTGATGCTCAAATTGTCCTTTACCAGGGACATGGCTAAGTACTTAGGTTTTACACTCTGCAGAGGTGGTGCACTTTCCCCACAAGACTTGGTTTCCCAAGACAAGATCCTTCAGTAGCCTTTCCTTAATCAAATGGACGCGCTCCAACCTATCATCCCTTCTACCACCCACTGTCCAAGAGACTAAGTTCTAGCATCCTAAGATCATGGCAGAGCCCATAATGCCAAGTGGTTGCACTTGAAGCTTCTCAACATTTGACATCTCAAATCTCTTTGTTTCCTGGGTGGCCATCCACAAGTGAGATACACAAGCCAAGTCATGGCCTTGTGAACCACTCAACATAATCCATTCCTTCCATTCCACCCAGGTGATTCATTAATTTAGTTGTTTTTGTTAATTAAAACACAAGTCCTCAGACTTAGAATATTTTTCCATAGTGTGAATATATAAACCACCCTTGTTTTCTAGTAGCTAGGCTAAGCATGATAGTAATAGGAATCTTGACTTAGGTAATTTTCACTAAGGTTTCACCTAATAGGTTTTCCCAAAGCATAGCTTGTACTTAGCAAATAACCATGCAAGTCCTATACTTAGAAAAATATTACTAATGCATAAATAAAACATAGGAATGGAATATTCATGATGATATCACTTGCCTTGGTAGTGTGGAGAGTAGCACTCGTCACAATCACAATCACTAGCAAAATCTACACACAAAGTTATAGCACACAATTACACACAAATATATACAAACAAGAAATAATATGAATGCATGCATGCATGCATCTACCAAATGGTGATTTTTTGAAAACTCAACCAAGCAAGTGTATGAATACAGAAACTTAGCAAGTCACTAGTTTACCAACTAAACAAAATCTAACTCTAAACAAAGTACTAAACTAAATCTATACTTAAAAAGGCCTCAAACAAGTCTCTGCAATTTAAGCACATCTAATGGTTACTATTTGCTAAACAAATTGGATAGGCAGAAAGGTCTTGAATTACTGAATCCAACGGTATAAAATTTGTAAAAATCTAACGTGGCAATCAAAAGTTATGAGCATTTGAATTTGGAACAAATTTCTGGTTTTAAATCTATTTTCAGATCTAACCTAGCCACGCGTCATGTTCTTATTCGCCCGTACCGTTTCAAACTGGATCGAGCTCCACAACCGTAGGATCTAAATGAAATCTGGTGGCTTAGATCGCGTACCGCTTCGGGGTTAAGTGGATCTATCCTAGCGCTACGATACGGATCTAACGACTGCTATTGCCCTGGCCAAGAACTGGCGGCGGAGCGGTGGCTACCGGCGGCGGAACTGTCGGTCGACGACGGAGGCGGCGCTACAGGGGGTAAGTGAGAACGAGGAGTAGCTCACCGGGCTCAGGGGGTCACGGTGAAGCTCGTCGTACTCGCGGTTGGTCAAGGGGCGCTCGGGCACGGTTGCGATTGCTCGCCGGAGTGGAGGACGGCGTCGGTGCGTCGGGTGGTCGTCGTGGACGTCGCTGTGAACCACCCCAAGGCAAGGCGAGGACACGGTTAGATCCACAGAGTCAAGGCAGAGTCGTGTGCGTGAACTAGAAGACGCGGGGCGGTCGGGGCTTACCACTAGAGCTCGCCGGAGTTCGTACGAGATCTGGTGGCGGCGGTCGGCGATCTTTGCCGGAGCTACGGTTCATGCGAGGGCAAACGAAATGTGTTAAAAGAGGCGCAGAGGCTCACTGAACTAGTTTGCAAGAACGAGAGGCAGAGGGGAGCTCAGAACTCACCGGAATTCGCCGGCGCAGTCGTCGGAGACAATGGGCTCTGAGAGTAATGCTCAGCACTGGTGGCGCCTGGTTCGGGGTTTGAGGGAGAAGAGAGGCGAGGGGTTCTTATAGCCTGGTCACGAGCGAGAATTACTCGGCCAATAAATCAAATTGACGCCGCGAATTAAACACAGAAACGCCCGCGTTGATTTGGGGATGAACGGGTCGTGCGGGTGGAGACGACGCTGACGTGGAGAAGGCCCGCTTGTCAGCGAAACGTGCGAGGTGTAGGTGGGGTCTGCCTGTCAGCGGCTCAGCGCGTGCGCTTGCGCGTGAGAGAAGAATAAGGAGATCCCGGGTGGGCTTGCTGGGCTCGATTTGCTGCTGGGCCAGATTCTGGCCGCGCGGCCTTTTTCCTTTGAGGAGTCCTTTTCTTTTTCTAAATTCATTTTCTGGTATGAATTTGATATGAATTCAAATCCTTTTGAATTCAAACTGCTTTGGGAATTTTTGCAGGGTTTTGTGGGTTCAAAAACAGTCATTTAACTAAGTGGTTACCTTGCAAGGCTTGGTCAAGCTTGGGTTTCAGAATAAACAGAGATTTGCTCTAGTTTGCAAATATTTGGAATAGGGTTTAGAAAATATTTCTAAATTGGAATTTTGGGTTTAAATGCTACTCCTAAACTTTCCAACCATGGAGGCAAGCAAACAAGATCATGGACAATCAAATCTCAAAGGGTGATGGCCAATTGAGATAAATTGCCCACATGAAATCATAGCCAAAGTTTGTGCTTCTAAATGATTTTGAGAAAAACCCTAAATGGATGAATGATGCAAAGATGATATGAATGAGTTTTGAAACATGACTTTTAGGGATGTTACAATCTAACCCCCTTAAGATGAATCTCGCCCTCGAGATTCGGATTGGCTAGCAAATAGGTGTGGGTGGTCTTTCCGAAGATCATCTTCTCTTTCCCATGTTGCTTCTTCTTCGGAATGATGATTCCATTGTACTTTGCAAAACTTGATAGTCTTTGTCCTTGTGACTCTTTCTGTGGTTTCAAGAATCTTGACAGGCTTCTCTTCATAGGTAAGATCACTTTCTAGTTGAACTTCCCCCAAGGGTATGGTATCCTTCAAAGATGTTTCTTCCATTTCTGGGTGACATTTCTTAAGTTGGCTCACATGAAAAACATTATGGACTGCTGATAAAGATGCTGGCAGTTCGATTTCATACGCAACTTCTCCCTTGCGACTTAAAATATTGAATGGTCCAACATATCTTGGTGCTAACTTTCCTTTGACTCCAAATCTTTTCACTCCACGAAGTGGTGATACTCTAAGATAAGCTCTATCCCCAACTTCGTAGGTGATTTCCCTACGCTTAGCATCTGCGTAGCTTTTCTGTCGAGACTGTGCTATCTTCAACCTGTCCCTAACCAATTTGACCTTTTCTTCGGCGTCTTTGATAAGATCTGGTCCAAACAAACTTCTTTCTCCCACACCATTCCATAGCAATGGGGTGGTACACTTCCTTCCGTATAGAAACTCAAATGGTGCCATCCCGATACTAGATTGGTGACTGTTGTTGTAAGAGAACTCTGCGTAAGGCAGACTTTCATCCCAACTTGCTCCATAGTCTAGGGCACATGCCCTCAACATGTCTTCAAGAATTTGATTAGTCCTTTCTGTTTGTCCATCAGTTTCAGGATGAAAAGCAGTGCTGAATTCCAACCTCGTTCCTAAAGATTCATGAAGCTGTCTCCAAAAATGAGAAGTGAACTGAGTTCCTCTATCAGATACAATACTCTTTGGCACACCGTGAAGGCATACAATTCTGCTCATGTAGATTTTGGCTAACTTTGCACTGGTATAAGTTGTCTTTACGGGTATAAAATGAGCCACTTTAGTTAGGCGATCCACTACTACCCATATGGAATCATACCCTGACCTGGTCCTTGGTAATCCGGTAATGAAATCCATACCAATATTTTCCCACTTCCATTCAGGAATAGGCATTGGTTGAAGCAAACCTGCTGGTTTCTGATGCTCCGCTTTCACTCTACTACATACATCACACAAAGCAATGTGTTCGGCGATGTCCCTTTTGAGATTGTTCCACCAAAATCTTTCTTTCATATCCATGTACATTTTGGTGTTTCCCGGGTGAATAGAATACGGAGAGTTATGGGCTTCTTGTAGAATCAGTTTCCGCATTTCCGGATCTTGTGGAACACAAATACGTTTCCCGTGCCATAAAGCACCTTGTTCGTCCCTGTGGAAACTTTTAGCTTTCCCTTGGCTAATCTTTTCCTTAATCTCTTCGATTTCTTTATCCGTCTTTTGGGCTTCCTTAATCTTATCCAACAGAGTGGGTTGAACATCCAAAGACATGAGATGTCCTTCTGGCACAATCTCCAACCTGAGTTCCTTGAATTGCTTACACAAGTCATCTGGCAATTCACCTTTGGTAAGGCCATTTACAAACGCCTTACGACTTAGAGCATCTGCTACTACATTTGCTTTACCGGGGTGGTATTGCAAACTCAAGTCGTAATCCTTGATAAGTTCTAGCCATCTCCTTTGTCTCATATTGATTTCCTTCTGGGTGAAGATATACTTCAAACTCTTATGATCGGTGAATACTTCACAGCGTTTTCCCAAAAGGTAGTGTCTCCATGTTTTGAGTGCTTGGACAACAGCGGCTAACTCTAAATCATGAGTAGGATAATTTACTTCATGAGTTTTGAGTTGTCTCGAGGCATAAGCCACAACCTTTCCGCCTTGCATAAGTACGGCTCCTAATCCTTGATGCGAAGCATCACAATACACTTGGAAATCCTTTTCCAAATCTGGTAGGCACAGAACTGGTGCTGACACAAGTCTCTTCTTTAACTCTTGAAAGCTGAGTTCACATCCTTCAGACCAAGCAAATTTCTTATCTTTCTTTAACAATTCTGTCATTGGTTTAGCAACCTTTGAAATTTTTTCAATGAATCTTCTGTAGTAACCTGCTAAACCAAGGAAACTACGAACCTCTTTTACGTTCTTAGGAGATTCCCATTCTGTCACGGCTGAAACTTTAGCAGGATCAACTGCTACACCATCCTTTGTCATAATATGACCAAGAAATCCAACTTCCTCTAACCAAAACTCACACTTGCTGAACTTGGCATAAAGTTTATGTTCCCTTAGTTTCTCAAGTATTAAGCGTAGATGTCTTTCATGCTCTTCCTTGCTCTTGGAGTAGACTAAGATGTCATCTATGAAAACGACAACGAACTTGTCGAGAAATTCCATGAACACTTTGTTCATCATATTCATGAAGTATGCTGGAGCGTTGGTCAATCCAAAAGGCATCACAGTGTACTCATACAATCCATACCTTGTGGTGAAGGCTGTTTTAGGTATGTCTTGCTCTCTTATCTTGAGTTGAAAATAGCCTGACCGAAGATCAATCTTCGAGAACACACAAGCTCCTTCTAGCTGATCAAACAAGTCATTGATTCTTGGCAAAGGATATTTGTTCTTGATGGTTACCTCGTTGAGAGAACGGTAATCTATGCATAATCTTTGAGTTCTATCTCTTTTCACGAACAAAACTGGAGCTCCCCAAGATGAAGAACTTGGATGAATCCTTTCTGCAATTGTTCTCCAAGTTGTTTCTTGAGTTCCTTAAGTTCGTCAACTGACATTTTATAAGGCCTCTTTGCTCTTGGTCCAGAACCTGGTACCAAATCTATTATAAACTCCACATCTCTATCTGGTGGCATTCCTGGTAACTCTTCCGGAAACACATCCGGATATTCACACACAATTGGCACCGTGTCCATGCTAACCCCCTTAAGAGAATTCAACTTACTCCCTTTAGATTTAAAATTGGACTTGAATATTATCCTCTTACCTTCAGGGGTTGTGAGTGAAATTGTGCGATTTGCACAATCTAGTACTCCCTCATACTTAGCCATCCAATCCATTCCCAAAATTACATCCAATCCTTGGGAATTTAGGATTATTAGGTTTACTGGAAACTTATGTTTTCCGATCTCTATGACTAGATCCCGGCATCCAAGACTCACTATCATATCTCCTCCCGGCGAGCTAACTTTTATCGGGCACCCAATGTTTTCAGATGCAAACCCGTTTCTATCAACAAATGCTTTTGATATGAATGAATGAGATGCACCAGTATCAAAGAGTACAAATGCTGAGATGGAATTGAGTCTGAACTTACCAAAGAACAAAGATCAGGCTCTTCATAGACCTCCTCCACATTGATGTGGTTAACTTGTCCTTTCTGAAAAGGATTGGGCTTGTTAGGTCCTTCAACTTTCTTTTCAGGGCACTCATTAGCATAATGCCCCAGCTTCTTGCATTTATAGCATTCAACCTGACTGATGTCCGTCTTAGGCTGGTTCCTACTTCCACTTCCACTGTGGTGGCTCTTATGTCCGCTCTTGTGATTCTTGTATTTATCATTTTCATGACTGCGATGATGTTTGTTGTCATGACGGTTGTGGTTGTGGTGCTTGTTAAACTTCCCATGCTTGTGAGATCCTGAGCTGACACTATCATCATGGTGAGATCGTTTATGAGACGATCCCGAGCTGTGCTTGTCGGAGTGTTTCCTCTTCCTACTCTCGACTTGCTTCATTTTATTCTCCACAATAACAGCCTTGTCACACAGCGACTGATAAGTTGGAACATATGCCACAGACAGTTGCAGACTCAGTTCATCATTCAAACCTTCCAGAAACTTTTCCTTCCTTTTGGCATCCGTGTCAACCTCATCCGGTGCATAGCGCGCCAGATTGTTGAACTCTTCAATATATTCAGCCACGCTGTGGTTGCGCTGCTTCAGGTTGTGAAACTCCTTCTTTTTCAGGCTCATCATTCCTGGAGAGATATGAGTAGTGCGGAAGCCATCTTCAAAGATAGCCCAAGTCACCTCATCAATAGGCGTGGTAATCTGGAAGTTGTCCCACCATGCTGCGGCTGGTCCTTCCAACAGATGTGCCGCGAACCTGACTTTTTCGGCATCCGTGCAGCCCACGGTCACTAAGTCCTTGTTCACAGAACGTAGCCAATCATTGGCCACCATGGGATCAGTCGTTCCTGAAAACTTAGCTGGCCTCAGACGCAGAAATCTGGTGAGCATATCAAAACCTGGAGGGTTGTTGTTGTTGTTATTGTTGTTATTGTTGTTGTTGTTGTTATTGGGGTTGTTGTTGTTCTGGTTCTAGATGAACGTCGTCATCATTTGCATAAGCTGTGTTTGTGCATTCATCATTTGTTGCATTTCCGGGGTAATGTTGGGGTTGGGGTTGGTGTTTGCGCGACGGGGAGGCATCTGTGGTTTAATCATATAGAGATAAGAATGAGATACCCTTACATGATTTATGCACAATACATTACTCAACCAAACACATAGCAATCAACACCAAGATATAAACTCGACAACAAGATAACAAAAGTCTCAAAGCAAATACACACAAGTGGCAAGCCATCCACATGTCGGATGGTCCAATAATAAGTTCACAAATAACAAGTGCGGTAAATAAAGATAACTGAGTAGTCAAATCTACTCGTCAGCCTCAATCTCCTCCTCGACAAAGGTAAGACCTGCATTCTCCATTGCGGTCTTGTTCTCCTCGATGGTAGTGGTCAAAGAGTCGATCTTGGCTTTGAGAGCCCTCTTCTGGGAACGAAGCCTCTCAATCACTGTCTGCTGCTGCTCTAACTCGAAGTCCTTGGACTGCAGTTCCTCGGTCATATCACGAATCCTCTTGTTCCTATCCTGGACACGCTTCTCTTGACTCTTGAACTTACGGTCTTGGGTCTCGAACTTTGCCTCCATCTCCTTGACTATCTCTTGCCTTGTGAAGAGCTTGTCCTTCTCGAAGCTGCACTGAGCTCGTCATTACTAAGCATGACGTTGGTCCTATCGATCCACGTGCCTAATAAGAGTCTCTAAGTCCTGAGGTACAGGCGGCTCACTTTGTGACCTCGAATCGTCCTCAAAGTCAATGGACTCTCACATCATCACGCCTTCCAAAGCGTGAAAGTGAGTGCCTCTAACTGCCGGGAGTGACGACCTAACAGTCCCTATCGATCCTGCATGACAACCTCCATGCCTCTTTCCTGTCATCGTGCATAAGCTTGAAGACGATGGCCTCCGTAGTAGGCTCGATCAAGGCCCCTGGCTGGTTCACCTTGAAGCCCCAAAGGTCCTTCCTCTCAAACTTGGTGAGTGGGTGCACCGTAATGATAGGAAGAGGGAGATCGAGTAAAGTAGTAAGCTCTACGATACGAGGACCAAAACGGGTACTGGAACTCCTCAACAAGGTCTTGATGGCAATAGGCATCTATTTATAAGATTGAAAAGTTAGAACAACACAAATTTAAATTAAACAAGACAAACATTCAAGCATAACCATGGAACACAAAAATCACACAAGTCATGCATACATAAATCCATTACATCAACCAAGGTTCAAACTTTTAAGGTATAATTTTGGAAAATAAGGTGATAGGTGGTGGTCCAACTAACGGCGCGCTTACAATCCTATCTCATTGGATCCGTGGCTAACACAATGTTCCTAGTGGCAATCACCCTATCTTGTTCACATGCTTCTATCACTAAGTCTATAATATCTCCTCTTAAGGATTGGTTGGTGACTTCCAACTCTTGGGTATGTTCCTTCTCTTTCTCTAAGTCTTTTTGGAGGTTGAGCATCTTGCACTTGACTCTAGCACTTAGTTCTTTGATAGTCTTCCAAGCTGCTTCTTTTGCTGACTCAAAGAATGTGGTGTGCATAAAAGTGTTGGT
Source organism: Avena insularis (assembly GCA_023614405.1). NCBI lineage: Eukaryota > Viridiplantae > Streptophyta > Magnoliopsida > Poales > Poaceae > Avena > Avena insularis. The sequence continues at coordinate 150,763,525 of CM042690.1, forward strand.
GTACATGCAGAAGCCTTTTTCATTGTGGTTGTCTTCCTTGTTTTTGTACAAGTGAAGTTGCACCCACCAATACTCCACTCCATCCTCCATCACTGGAAAGCCCTTGTACACAGCTGCACCATGTGCTCCCATTGTCTCCATGAGGTCCTTGAGAATCTTGGGAAACTCAGTCTCACATTCCAAGGTCATGGTCATGAGTGGTCCTTTCTTCACGGCTTCGTTGATGGAGTTCATCTACAAATAGAGATGAGAATGAGAAGATTAGAAAAGTTTACGAGAAGAATAGACAAGTGTAGAAGAAGTAAAAAAATTTCCTTAGTGGTTTCCAATCCTAGGGTCATAATCCTACAGGTAACACAGTGCTCTGATACCATCTGTAAGATCCCTCCCTAATAAAGGAAAAGATCCCTGTGATTGCAATGCTAGTCCCTGGATCAATGCTAGCATCCACAGTTTAAGATGAAGTACGCAGATACAAAGGTCATTTTATTACAGTCATTCCAGAGATAAAACATAGTCTTTTACAACTCATGGCCAAAGGCCTAATACAAGAGTTTATGGAATAAGTAAATAAACATAAGTCTTCATCTTCATGTGCCACAGGCAAGCATGTTGAGTGTAGACTCATGACTCCTATTCATCATCAGAGTAACCTGCAACATCATAAGTTACAGCCACAGAGGGTCAATACTTTGGAATAGTATTGGCAAGTGATACCTTAGTATATTTTAAGTGGACTATAATACTATATGCATTTGGCTGGTGGAGCTTAGGCTTGCATTGCTCAAAATAGATTTTTCCTTATCTTTTGAAAATACTAAATTTTGTTTTGACAAAAACCAACAAGGCATCTACCAATCAAGACTGAAGATCCTCTCAAGGCATCTACCAATCAAAGATTGAAGATCCTTACTTGGCAAAATACCCAAGGCATCTACCAATCAAGACTGAAGATCCACTCAGGGCATCTACCAATCAAAGACTGAAGATCCTTTTAACCCTTGTTCATCCACAAGTTTTATTTAGAAATTGGAGTGAGGAGATTCTTGAAGTTTCCATGTCTTGATGCTCAAATTGTCCTTTACCAGGGACATGGCTAAGTACTTAGGTTTTACACTCTGCAGAGGTGGTGCACTTTCCCCACAAGACTTGGTTTCCCAAGACAAGATCCTTCAGTAGCCTTTCCTTAATCAAATGGACGCGCTCCAACCTATCATCCCTTCTACCACCCACTGTCCAAGAGACTAAGTTCTAGCATCCTAAGATCATGGCAGAGCCCATAATGCCAAGTGGTTGCACTTGAAGCTTCTCAACATTTGACATCTCAAATCTCTTTGTTTCTGGTGGCCATCCACAAGTGAGATACACAAGCCAAGTCATGGCCTTGTGAACCACTCAACATAATCCATTCCTTCCATTCCACCAGTGATTCATTAATTTAGTTGTTTTGTTAATTAAAACACAAGTCCTCAGACTTAGAATATTTTTCCATAGTGTGAATATATAAACCACCCTTGTTTTCTAGTAGCTAGGCTAAGCATGATAGTAATAGGAATCTTGACTTAGGTAATTTTCACTAAGGTTTCACCTAATAGGTTTTCCCAAAGCATAGCTTGTACTTAGCAAATAACCATGCAAGTCCTATACTTAGAAAAATATTACTAATGCATAAATAAAACATAGGAATGGAATATTCATGATGATATCACTTGCCTTGGTAGTGTGGAGAGTAGCACTCGTCACAATCACAATCACTAGCAAAATCTACACACAAAGTTATAGCACACAATTACACACAAATATATACAAACAAGAAATAATATGAATGCATGCATGCATGCATCTACCAAATGGTGATTTTTTTGAAAACTCAACCAAGCAAGTGTATGAATACAGAAACTTAGCAAGTCACTAGTTTACCAACTAAACAAAATCTAACTCTAAACAAAGTACTAAACTAAATCTATACTTAAAAAGGCCTCAAACAAGTCTCTGCAATTTAAGCACATCTAATGGTTACTATTTGCTAAACAAATTGGATAGGCAGAAAGGTCTTGAATTACTGAATCCAACGGTATAAAATTTGTAAAAATCTAACGTGGCAATCAAAAGTTATGAGCATTTGAATTTGGAACAAATTTCTGGTTTTAAATCTATTTTCAGATCTAACCTAGCCACGCGTCATGTTCTTATTCGCCCGTACCGTTTCGCACTGGATCGAGCTCCACAGCCGTAGGATCTAAATGAAATCTGACGGCTCAGATCGCGTACCGCTTCGGGGTTAAGTGGACCTATCCTAGCGCTACGATACAGATCTAACGGCTGCTATTGCCCTGGCCAAGAACTGGCGGCGGAGCGGTGGCTACCCGGCGAATGGCCGATCGACGACGGAGGCGCCACAGGGGTAAGTGATAACGAGGAGTAGCTCACCGGGCTCAGGGGTCACGGTGAAGCTGTTGATACTTCATGTTTGGTCAAGGGGCGCGCCGCGATTGCTCGCCGGAGTGGAGGACGGCGTCAAGGCCGGGTGGTCGTCGTGGACGCGTCATTGTGAACCACCCCAAGGCAAGGCGAGGACAGTTAGATCCACGAGTCAAAGCAGATGTAGCGTGAACTAGAAGACGCGGGGCGGTCGGGGCTTACCACTAGAGCTCGCCGGAGTTTGTACAGAAGACGGTGGAGGCCAGTCGACGATGCTGCCGGAGCTACGGTTCAAGCGAGGGCAAACGAAATGTGTTAAAAGAAGCGCAGAGGCTCACTGAACTAGTTTGCAGAACAAGAGGCAGAGAACTCACCGGAATTCGCAGGCGGGGGCTCTGAGTAATGCTGCGCCTGGTGGCGCTCTGGGTTCGGGGTTTGAGGGAGAAGAGAGAGGGGGCAGAGGGGGTTCTTATAGCCTGGTCACGAGCGAGAATTACTCGGCCAATAAATCAAATTGACGCCGCGAATTAAACACAGAAACGCCCGCGTTGATTTGGGGATGAACGGGTCGTGCGGGTGGAGACGACGCTGACGTGGAGAAGGCCCGCTTGTCATCGGTAACGTCACGAGGTGTAGGGGTCTGTCACCGGCTCAACAAGCGCTTGCGCGTGAGAGAAGAATAAGGAGATCCCGGGTGGGCTTGCTGGGCTCGATTTGCTGCTGGGCCAGATTCTGGCCGCGCGGCCTTTTTCCTTTGAGGAGTCCTTTTCTTTTTCTAAATTCATTTTCTGGTATGAATTTTGATATGAATTCAAATCCTTTTGAATTCAAACTGCTTTGGGAATTTTTGCAGGGTTTTGTGGGTTCAAAAACAGTCATTTAACTAAGTGGTTACCTTGCAAGGCTTGGGTTTCAGAATAAACAGAGATTTGCTCTAGTTTGCAAATATTTGGAATAGGGTTTAGAAAATATTTCTAAATTGGAATTTTGGGTTTAAATGCTACTCCTAAACTTTCCAACCATGGAGGCAAGCAAACAAGATCATGGACAATCAAATCTCAAAGGGTGATGGCCAATTGAGATAAATTGCCCACATGAAATCATAGCCAAAGTTTGTGCTTCTAAATGATTTTGAGAAAAACCCTAAATGGATGAATGATGCAAAGATGATATGAATGAGTTTTGAAACATGATTTTTAGGGATGTTACATGAACATAGTATAAACTAAGTAGATGCAATTTTTTGTTGTAGATGTCTAAGTCTTTCGCTTTGTTCAAATTCAACATGTTCTTAGAGAAACAAAAATTAAAAGATAATGGGTTAAACTTCACCAACTAGCACCGCAAGGTGAGGATTATCCTCGCTATCATGAAGAAGTCCTATGTGCTAGATAAGCTTCTAGGTGACTCCCTACTGATACCGTGTCTCAGGATGAGCGCAATGTATATGACACACGCTATGATGACTACACTCTTATAAGGTATGCAATCCTTCAATCACTAGAATCTGAACTCTAGAAGGGTTTTGAACTCACGAACACATATGAGATGGTTGAGGAACTCAAAACCATGTTTTAGATCCAAACCCATGCTGCGAGATATGAGATCTTAGATAAGTTCTTTTATGCTAAGATGGAGGAGCACGTATCTATGAGCGAGCATGTCATTAAGATTCCGAGATACATTCAATATTTTGAGGCACTGGACTACAAGATTCTAGCCGAGATCCAAACGGATAGGGTCCTACAGTCGTTGGCACCAAGATAGAAAGGGTTTGTGCTGAATTACAATACAACTGGGGCAAACAAGTCACTCATGGAACTCTCTGCAATGCAAAAAACTGCAGAGACATCAAGAGGGGTCATCAAGTGTTGATGGTTAAGAAGACCACAAATTTCAAGAAGCCTAAGGAAAATAAGTGTATCTTCAAGAAGGGTGGCAAGTTCATTGCTACTCCCGCGAAGAAGCCCAAAGCTGGACCTAAGCCGGGCACTCTGTGCTTTACTATAAGGGAGATGGTCACTAGAAGCGCAACTGCCCAAAGTAATTGGAACATATGAAATCTGGAAACGTCAACAACGGTATATGTGATATACATGTTATTGATGTGTACCTTAATAGTTCTCATAGTAGATCCTAGGTATTTGATACATGTTCAGTTGCTACAATTTGTAACTCGAAACAGAAGCTACAGAATAAAAAACGCCTAGCAAGGGATGAGGTGATGATGCGTGTGGGGAATGGATCACAAGTTGGTGTGATCGCCATCGGCATGCTCCCTCTACATCTACCTTTTGGATTAGTTTTAAACCTCAATAATTGTTATTTAGTGCCTGCGTTGAGCATGAAAATTATATCTTTTGGGTCATACTACCTTCGATCCATCTTATGAATGCAATATAGTAGATTTTCCCTAGAATATACCTAGGTTTATCGAACCTTTCAGAAACAATTGCTAAAAGGAATTGAGGAACATCTACAAGACTTACTAAAAATATTTTTTTGTTTACTAAACCTTTCCAATTTACTTTGTATCTTTTTGTTGTTTTCTATGGATGGAGATAGGCCAGGGTTGAAGATTCACCTGTAGCTATGCGTTCATATTGGATAACGATAAAGTTAAGCACATTCATGTGTAAAATGATCTAATAGTGATAAGAGTTGTGGGCAGCACATCCTTACCTACTAGAGTCCCAGAAACCACATGTGACCATATTCTCTTGGTCCAACCATTTACACCCCGAAGCCATGGGTCACAATGATTATTAAGTAAAACAGACCAAAGCCTTACAATTGGTGATGTTTCTATAGATCCCAAGCAAATCACTAAGCGAATATTGTACTCCCCCTTTTGTCACTAGGGTTTCGCGTGTTAGACGTTGTTCTCCACTCATCTCACCTCACGCCTGGATCAATCAATGGGGTCTTGGGTACCTACAAGTCCTTGGATTGAGGTAGAGACAAAGATATAAGATAACAAAGCGCCTATTCTAAATAACTACACAATATTCATATGTAATTAGATGCACATAATCGCTGTGAGGTTTCACCTCCACCCAGATCCCGTGAGGACTACTAGCTCATAATAATAAGATCAATGATAGAAATCATTGACGAAATACTTAGATTTAAATAAAATATTCTTACAATGGTCACTAATTCGTAAGGAGATCTCTGTTACAAGATGATGGCTATGGCTTCAAAGGAGAATGGAGATGGAAATGATGAACTATGGTGTTGTGGTGTTGTGGATCTCCTTCAGTGTGTTATAGGTGAGATCTGGGGATGACGACTCTGTTCTACAACGACTCTCTTCTCGAATGACTTACTCCCTTCACAAAAGTAGTTTGGTTTGACCTAAGGAAGGCTTTGGCGTGTAGTACGAGCGGACGATACAGATGGACTCGCTCGTACTGATGCTCGTTATGTCTCCTAGAACCACCTTTTTGTCCCTAGTTGACTTGGCTATGTTGGTAACGACATATTCTTCAATAATTTATCTTGTTTTCCCCATAAAAGCATGATTTTCTACACATCACAAATTGAGAGAAGGATTTGCACATCTTTGCAATAATTAGTCATTAGTATCAAGGCTAGAGTGGTATTTAGTCAATTTCTTGACTTAAAATAGAATTTAAACATGGATAAAGATGGCTATTTTCACAGCCATCAACATCCCTAAGCTTAAACCTGGATCTTCCTCGAACAAGAAACCAAAAATCATAAGGACCTCAATGTTTAAACTGAAATAATGAGAATGCAAAATCACTTACGAGAGATAGCCATATGAGTCCAGCACTTCTTCCATTTGAAAGCTTAACATAGTTAGAGTAGTGCCAAGAGTATTATACTATCTTTGATAACTCAAGACAATCAAAATAAAGTTTCTATAAACATAAGTAACTAGAAGTGTAGCAATCATTCCAATTCCTCTAGTTAACTCTTAGCTTGCAAAGGAACACTAGAAAGTATCATAACATCAATTTAAGTGTGAGAGATCATGTCAAAAGAAGCATAACAATCAAGGGTCTCATTGACAACCACTTCAATGGATCAAGTGTATCAAAACACTTCTTTCTATTTATCGTATTTCAATAAAATTCATAGTAACGAGACCATGCCAAAGAATTTCTAGGTGATCACTTTGGATCCAATAATAGTTTTTAGTTGAAGTCATTAATGAATTTTGTAACATTTTTGACAACCCACAAGAGTACCAATACTTTGGCACATAGATATCTTGCTACCCATGGCGTCAACTCATAGCCAAAATCAGGATTTATACCTAGATCGCTTGATGGCTAGCGGAATTGTTGGCATCCCGGGGTGTGAATCAACAGTTTTATAGACAAGCTTTCAAGCAATATCATACTTTGGATCACACTTTAATTTTGGCATGCATCTCAATCACTGCTAGACTTCATTTCAATCAAACAAAGCCTTTCAAAAGTGCTATCTAGACTATCATTAAATCTGTGGAGTTGAGTATCTTCAAGGTTAAACTATCAAGACAATCAAAACATTACACAAGTCATAATTGGAGACTTTTTATTATTACACTTGTTTAGCACAATTATTTCCAAGGCAAGACTCATTTAACTATAATAAGTAGAGCAAAATCTTACTCAACTACTTACTCATATGAATAAAAAGCTTCACATTAATTATTTTGAATTGCTCCCACTGACATAATATCTTAACAAGACTACTAACTGGCATAAACATTTCAAAATTCTATAGTGGGAGACATAGGACATACCTTTTATGAGCAACTTCACAGTTCTCTTCCATATGATGTATTCCTTCAAAACTCAAAAGTAGATCACTCTCATTAATAATATCAAAGAAAAGAGGCAAACGACCATCCACTTTCGACGAATAAAGATAAAAGGAAAAAAATCTTTTCGTATTTTTGAAGATTGGGTTTAGAGAATAGAAAAATATTGGCGACGAAGTAAGAAACTAAAAACAAACAAAAACGAAAAATAGTGTTGGAACAAGCCCAATACGAGTGTTTCAAAGCTCACAAGGAGCTGTAGTACAACTTCATTATTACACAAAAATTGCTTAGGGAACACATCCCCAAGATTAGGCTTTTGCAAGACCCTTGTTGCTCATTGTGGTGGCGGTGGATAGTCTCCCAAGTTCCATGGACAGCTCCAATTGGTGAACTGGGATGAGAGGTTTGCGGTGGAATCTCGAACGTTGATGGCGAGGTTGTTCATGCTCTCAATGTTTCTTTTAAGCATGTATTTATCCTTGTAGGTGGTGTAGTAGTTTGGTGGATGCTGCTCTTGTTCGGGTCCTTCATGCTCTTCTTCTACTTCTTCCTCTCCTTGTGGTTTATCTTGTGATGGTAAGATTGTCTCAACCTACGAATCATAATATGGACATCCATTCTCGATAGAGAATAGACCGTTATGCAAAGGAGTAGCGATCAAGTGATCTGCTCTAGGTATATCGAAGTAATACCTAGCACTAATTCTTCTACTTATACCACATGCATTTAGAGTAGCAAAACCAAGGCGGCGAACACCTTCCAACGGATGAAAGTGAATTATGTTGAGATGGAGTGCGCAGGCAAGAATGGTGCTAACTCCTCCTCCGCATATGGGTCCACGAGTTTGGAGAGCTTGATACTTCAAATAAATCACTAGAAGAGCACCCAAATTTGGCGTTAAGTTACAGTTTGGAGTGTTAGCAATAATATAGAACAAGTAGCTAACTGCAGGACACTCAATTTGATTCCCCTTTGTAATAGGATTGGAAATTCTCATCTTATTAAAATAATAATGAGGAGTAGGACTTAGTGTTAAACAAGTGGAGCTGATATCGATGGTGTTGTTGGCAAACCCAAAATAGTGACACCAATCATCAAGAGACAAGTCATACTCGCGGTTCATCAAACGAAAACTGATCCTATCAGCTCCTGGGATGTCCTCCTTAGAACTATAGAATGGACCTACCGTATGCTTCAAGGTGCTAAGATACTTGACTGTCAAGAGGTGATAGATGGCGGCCTCCTGAAAAGCAAAGTCAAGCAAACCAACATTGTTGCAAAGATAACTAAAATCACGACGAATTCCTAGTTGTTTCAGAATATGGGGGCACGCCCATTTAGTGGACTTGATCTCGCGGTCCTTGAGATAGTTGAAATAGTTGAGATGAAAGTCTTCAGTGAACTCTATGTTTAGTTCTATAGGGGTTAGTCCTTCAACCAATGGTGTGGCTTGTGCTTCCACCGCACGCGAACGACTCCTTATGTTCATCTAAAATTAAAAACTTTCTCTAATTAAAAACTTTATTCAATTTTTTTGATCTAATAGAAATAAAAATGGATTAATCCTCTACACATCCTACAAAATAATCTCCTCCAAATAACAAGCTAATCATGCTCAACTAGGATAATATGTTCAAAACAAGACATAAGTCTAGATTGATAATGGCAAGAGCCAGGGCATGGTTTTATTGCAAATACGTTGGGGATCGGAGGAGAAACGTACCTTGGATTAATTGTGTGCAAAGAATCAAATCAAAAACAAGTATAGGTGAAGAACCAATGGAGGTGATTTGGAGTTTGGAGGAAGAAGAAAGAGAATATGAGAGTTTAGGTTTAGGTTTTACCTCTTCCCTAGGTAAAAATCATGGCCGAACAGTCAGTACGGGCGTGGTGATCGCATCCCGCTCGTTGCCTGGGATCCAGGCGACCCACTTGGTGAGCGTACGGTATGGCCGCTACCCACCGTACGTACGGTCGTTATGCGTGTAGTAACTTTCCATGTTTTCGCAAAGTTTTGCTCCGAACATGGTACAGGCGGACACTATGACCGGTCCTACTGTACCGATGTTCGTTATGAGCTTAGTACCCTCCGAATTTTTTTTGCAAACCTTCATCTCCTCAGTCGGGATGTGGTACGGGTGCATGGTACGGTGGGCTCCCACCATGTTGGTGGTTGTTATGCCCACAAATGTCTGCAGAACTTGATTTTTTTCTGCATCTTTTTCACACACCTTGGCACATCCGTTATACTTGAAAAAATTACAGTAGAAACACAACACTATACTAGTAATAAAATAAGCACGCGTTAGTGAATAAAATCAAGGGAAAAATTACCTTTATTTCTTCTCCTATCTTCAATGGATCTTTTGAACACTTTATTAGAAACAAAAACAAAACAAAACAAACAAAAATGAAACTAACACCAACACAATTAAAACTTTTATTTCACATGGGTTGCCTCACATGAAGCGCTTCTAGTTAAGGTCAATTAGCTTGACCTAAATGGTGATCATTTGGGTTTTGGAAATGGAACACCCACTCCAAAATAGTTGGATTTCAATGTGATGATCCCATCTTCATTAGGTTTGGTCTTTTTCTTTTTAGGAAAGTGAACTACAAATGGTTTTTTAGATGGTAGTCCTATTCTAACATTCTCTTCATGCAAATTTATTAAATCTTTAATAGTTCTTAGAAATGGCCTTCCTAGAATTATAGGTGCTATAGGATCTTCAAACATGTCCACTATAACAAGATCAGTTAGTGCAAGACTTCCTTTGATTTCTACAACAATATTTTCTTTGACTCCTACAACTCGTTTGTAAGTTGAATCAGCTAAGTGGAGTCTTAGTTCAGTAGTTTGAATTAGCCCAGGGTTAAGCTTTTCAAATAAACTTTTAGAAATTGTTGAGACACTTGCACCAAGATAACAAAGTGTAGCAATCTCATTAACTCCTATATGAATTCTAATAGTGCGCTCAAAGATACATAAACTTTAGCTGGGAGATTCTTAGCTAATTTCTTATATTGCATTTATAGCTCATGTACCTTGAGTGCTACTTCTTGAATGAAATGTTGGTACATGACATCATTTCCTCCTTCTTAGATTATTGAGGGTGATCATCTTGACAAGATCTTCCATGGTATAATCTAGAGATGTAGAATTGCTATAGTCTAGCTCTTCAGGCTTCTCATATTTGTTCTCAATCCTCATCATCTTGAGGTCTTCAACCAGATTTGGCTCAGGCTTTCCTGCAAATCTTTCTAGCTTGAGAGTTTGACTCTCAGCTATTTTTCCCAACTGTGCCTCCACGGTCTTTGTCCTTTCATGTAAAGCTTGAACATCATTTTTAATAACAACTGCTTGGTTAGATAATTTACCAATAATTGTTTCATGGTTCTCCGTCATATTATTTTGCTCACTTTGTGCTTGCATAAATTCTTTGAAAGAATTTCCGAGCAGGTGATTACCATTACTTGATCCATTACTATTAGTATAGTTATTATTTTTTGGAGCACCTGCGGGATTAGTGTATTGCTTTTGAAAGTTTGAGCCAAAATTTTGACTCTTCCATTTAGGGTTATAAGGATTACGAGCTATAAAATCTACTTCTTCAATATTAGAGTTGGTGATGGCATTAACTTGGATTTCCTTACCCATAATGATGCTTAAAAGCTCATCTACTTTTGAAGTAAGCTCTTCATTAGTCTCCTTGGTGATTGCATTCACCTTTCTTGAGGCGGATATCTCTACATGCCATTGGGAATGGTTGCTTTTCATGTCATCTAGAAGCTTCTTGGCAACACTTACTTTTTTACCCATGAATGTGCCTCTGGCTGTAGTGTCAAGCATAGATTTAGACATTGGGTTAATGGCATTATAAAATAAGTGGAGAATTAACCACTCTTCCATTCCATGGCTAGGACAACTCATCACGACTTCCTTCATCCTTTCCTAAGCAAGCGCTAGTGGCTCGCGACCGTCTTGTCTAAAACCTATAATATTAGATCAAAGTTGCATAGTCTTAGGTGGAGGGAAAAACTTAGTTATAAAAATATTAGTTCATTCCTCCATGAAGTGACAGTGCCTTTAAGCAAAGCTAGCAACCAATCTTTTGCTTTTCTTCTAAGTGAAAAAAGGAAATAAGTGAAATTTAACCGCATCGGGGTCAACATCTTTTATGCCTATCATATCGCATATTTCAGTTAATTTATTTAAGTACAAACCTGAATCTTCAGCAACTGAGCCTCAAAATTGCTTCTATTGAACCAAACTCAAAAGTTTAGGCTTAATCTCATAGTTCTCCACTATAACAACGTGCTAGGTAACAGATGCACGAGTAAAATTATCATCGAGAGTAGCATACTCCCCAAGCTTCTTTGGTACCATGATACTTATATTTTTGGTATTTTCAGATTGAGAAAAACAATTAAACAAGTAACTAATATTTTTGGGTTTTCAAATCGATAACAAAAAGTAAACTAATAACAAAAATTTAAACTAAAATATTTTTTTAATAAGGTCTCTAATAACCTCACTAGGATAGCGAAATTGCTTCCCTAGCAACAGCGTCAGAAAAAGGGTTGATACCTTCGATCCGTGTTACATTTGTAGTATAGTAGGTTTTTCCCTAGAAAATACCTAGGTTTATTGATCCTTGGGAAACACATTCTAAAAGGAATTGAGGAACGTCTACAAGACATACTAAAAAGATATGTTTTTCATTTATCGGACCTTTCTAGTTTACTTTATATGTTTTTGTTGTTTTTAGTGGATGGAGATAGGTCAGGGTTGAAGATTCAGCTATAGCTATGCATTCATATGGGATAAAGATAAAGTTAAGCACATTCATGTGTAAAATGATCTAATAGTGATAAGAGTTGTGGGCATCACATCCTTAGCTACTAGAGCCCCTGAACCACATGTGACAATAGTATCTTGGTACAGCCGTTTACACCCTGAAACCACGGGTCATAGTGATTATTAAGTAAAATAGACCAAAGACTTACGATTGGTGATGTTGCTGTAGATCCCAAACGGATCACTAAGCAAATATTGTACTCCCCCTTTCTGTCACTTGGGTTTCGTGCGCCAGACGCTGTTCTCCACTCATCTCACCTCACACATGGATCAATCCGCGTGGTCTTGGGTACCTAGAAGTCTCACTACAAGAAAAGATTCCTTCCGCAACGACTTGGCCCGACGGTCGTTGTAGAAGGCGCGTCTTCCGCGACGAATTTCTCGGCTCGGCCGTGGCTGATGTAAAACTTTTTTTCCGGTTTTGCAGCCCTCTACTACGACGGATCCACTAAAAATATGGAGGAAGCTCGGCTAGCGCGTGGCAGAAGCAAGATTTTTGTTTCCTCGCGCGATGTTGACTCGCCGAAGTCTTTTGTGGCACGTGGGTCCCGAATGTCAGTGTCTCTAGCGGACCATACTTTTTGGTCGCGCCCTCCCTAATTTGAACTTGATAACGTTGCTCGAGGCGTTTGCCATTTAGTCAGGCTACTAGGTCCCACATGTCAGCCTCTCATTAGAAGGATCGTGTGTATGATATAATTTTTTCCTTCGCTTGCGCTACCTTGTTCCAAAGTTGATAGCGCTGCTCGATGCATCTACTGTTTAATCAACCTCCTAGGACCCACATGTCATCCTCTCATTAGAAGAAACGTGTGTATGATGAATTTTTTTCCTTTGCTGGCGCCACCCCGTTCCGAAGTTGATAGCGCTGCTCGACACATCTACCGTTTAACCAACCTCCTGAGCCCCACATGTCATCCTTTTATTAGAAGAAACGTGTGTATGATGGATTTTCCCCCCTTCGCTCGTGCTACCCTGTTCCGAACTTGATAGCGCTGTTTGATGCATCTACCGTTTAATCACGCTGCTGGGCCCCACATGTCATCCTCTCATTAGAAGAAACATGTGTATGATGGATTTTTTACCCTCTGTCGCGCCTTCATGTTCCGAACTTGATAGCGTTGCTCCTTGCATCAGCCGTTTATTCAGGCTGGTGGGTCCCTTATGTCAGCCTCACATTAGAAGAATCGTGGGTATGATGATTTTTTTTCCTTCTCTAGCGCTACCCTGTTCCGAACTAGATAGCGTTGCTCGACGAATCTGCCATTTGCTCACGCTGCTAGGTCCCTCATTTCAGCCTCTCATTACAAGAAACATGTGCATGCTGAACTTTTTTCTCGCTCATGCCTCCCTGTTTCAAACTGGCAACGTTACTCGATGCAGCATCTGTATAAGGTCGTGCTGCTGGGTCCCACATATCAACCTCTCTGTAAATTAAACATTGATTGCTCGATGCAACATCTGTATAAGGTCTCTGCTAGGTCCAACATGTCAGCGTCTCTGCAAATGCAACGTGTGTATGATGAACTCCGCTGTTTTGACCTTGGCAACGTTGCTGGGTCCCAGATGTCAGCCTTCTCTGTGCAAGAAACGTGTGTATGCTGGAAAAAATGTAAAAGAATGACATAGATTATACTATATATTATATATTTATATTGAAAAAACTAGGAATCTAACAGAAGACTTCAACAAATGGGAACCGCGTGTGCTTCCACTACGCCAGAACCATCTATGCCACTACTAGAAAAGATTACATTTAGAAATGTTGAAAACACTTCAATGGAAAGGCAGTGACCCTGACGACTTACCATAAAAAAAATACTAAATGCTCTGTACAAATACAACATGGGTAGGAGAATCTTGTCCTACACTTTATCAGAATGGTATGGAAATACTAAATTAAGACGATTTTGGGCGATACAAAAAATAACTTGGGTCCAATCTTGTGAACCAACGGGCCTCTTATCGTGGGCTCCTTACCGAAACTTCTTCAGTGTGGTTCATGCTTAAAAAACAAAGTAACAATGTGTTGAGGGTTGGCGGCCCACGGCCAACCTGAACCCGGAAGGATAAATTAGCCAGGTTTTGGGCCACAATTGGATAGAATGTAGTACTATTTTCTAATAACCTCCTCACAGAAAATTCAATGTAGTCAATATGTCGAGGGTCGGCAGTCCACCTGACCCGGCAGGCTAAATTTGCAAGGTTTTGGGCTAGTGTTGGGTCGAATGTGCAATCTTTTCGCTAGGTCCTTAGTGAAAATTCAATGTAGTTCATACCCCATCCTAAAAAAAATGCAGTTGGTACCCTAAAAAATATATACTCTGCTCACCACAAAAAGCTAATTAAGGGATTTTTTTGAAACAAGAATAAGAGAAGTTTTTTGTCCGAAGTGGGGTTGAAATATTCGTTTTCATAGGCTGAGTAGTAAAAATATATTGTACTGAAGGTCGATGGTCCACCTGACCTGGCTATACCTATGCCGGATCCAAAAGAATGAAGTTTGAAATGGAGAAAAGTGACCGATATTGCGCCTTATTATACATAGCAAACATAGCGAGGAACTTGGGCAGCGCAAGATTCGAACATGGAAAGTACTGGAGGGAGTTTGACTGATTGACATAAAATCATGTCATATCAAGTCTTACAGTGTGCAATCATGTTTTCAGCAAATGATATATTTCGAGATGGTTTAGGTGGCTTTGAATCGGCCCAAGTGCCTAATCGATTTGATATACTCAAAACCTTGTAATCATGCCATATAAAATGTTGGCGATAGACACATGGTGGCCTTGAATTTCCCAGCTTCAGACAACACAGGTAAGCACCACCTTATACTGATCACTCGAAGTTGTATGCTTCCGTACGATCAAATTAGTACATGCCGCAATTAGCGCCAACATGTGGCATTGTCATCATGCAAAAAGGCTCAAAATTCGCACATTTAGCTCATAGTTTCGAACACAATAATATAACCAGTTTGTACACTAGCACAGATAGTACAATGTCAGCACATCAGAGCTTGACTTGTTCATGTCACATCAGAGCTTAACTTGTTCATTTCACATACAGAAGAATGAGCAAGGATACATATTGTATTGAACAAGTAATTTCACGGTAGCGCCAAAAGTATGCCATGTATCAGAGACAATATGGGGTGTGCGTAAACAATTTTTCTTTTTTGGAAAGGTGTGCATTAACTCTTTTTTTAGAATATCGGCATAAACATTTGCGGCATCCTAGGGCGTCTCGGCCTGCTTTGGCGTACCGAGCCAAGATCAATTACGGCCCAGTTAAGGCCTGTTTCGTGGCCCTATAAGAAGCAGCGACCTACTTTTCCCTATTCGCTAAGAGGAAAGAAGGAATATTCCTCTCAAAACACAAAGCTGCACGAGGTGCGATGGTTTAAAAAAAGCTGCACGAGTCGCGTATATACAAGCCAATAACAGTACTGAAAACTATAATACAGAAATCATGCCACGAAATAAGCACCGCTACATGGATTATACCATGGAAGGCAATACTAATTACAAAAGCATGGCAGGGCTCATATAAACTGATTCAAGATGGCCACTAAAACTAGTGTAGTAACAATCAACTGTTGAACCACGATGCAAAAAAAGATGACACAACGATACACTAGAAAGATCCACAACTCAGTCTAGGGACAACACAACAATCCTACCACACCTAAACTAGGCCTAAACCAAATTGCCGCCTGTTGCACACAGTTCCAACCATCTTTGGGAAGGATGATAACTGCCACAGGCTCACCTTCAGTTGGCTGCAGGTTGCAACATTTAATCTGAGGGAATTGTATTCCACGAAAGCTCCTGTATGTTGTGTACACACAGTTTTTCCTCATGAATGGGAATAATGTGCTATCAGGAGCCTTGCATCCGCGTTTCTTCATCATCTTGTCAATGATTGGATAATTGAGGCTGAGAAACAGAGAGTTGTCCCCCAGACTGTTAATCTGCCTCCAAACGATGACCCCTAGAGGTCCACCAGAGCTAGGATCCTCTTCAAAAATGTAGACACGAGAGGCATGATATAGGCGTAGGTTAGTCCTATTTTGAGCATGGGGAATGATTTCACCCTCTTCGCCATGGGCAACCCCCATGCCATATGTTGTAATTATGATCATCAAGCATTCACCATTAGCCGATCGAGCGAGGAACCACATGCCTAGCCGATCATTCAGAATAGGTGCTGGGATTACAAACGGAAGCTCCTTGTTTCCTACAACATCCGAATTCGAGACAAAAAGTGCATTACTGACATACATATTCTAACACCAGCATTCTTCATTGTTCATGCTAACAGTGTGAATAGGCCAATCCTGACAATAATATTACTCAATAAATTAACAAGATTAGGAATTGCATTTCTTACTCTGCTATTCCGAATATTTGGATTTCTTGCTTATCTTAGTTTCCTAGTTGTTGTAAGTTTCAAAAGAGGAAGCGCCACTTTTTATTGATATAGAGGCATGTCCACTTGAATCCTATAGGATTAGATGCCTACAGTATTTTGGATCAAGTGGTGTTTGATTGCACAGGAAAACCAAAAGAATTGTACAAAGAGGTTGGAGTGGATGGAAATTTTCCTCCAAACTAGAGTGCAAAGGAATCCTTTGAAGGAATTCCTACGGATTATACCCTTTCGAATCAAACAAAATTTATAGAAAAAAATCCTAAGGATCCAAATCCTACAAAAATCCTACACAATTCCTCTGAATCCCAAGGCAAAATCCAAAAAGGAAAGATTGGTGTCCTACACAAATCCTATGTGATTCCTACAATATGAGGAGGGCCTGAAAGTACAAACAGATAAAGAAACCCGGCTTCATTGTGTTGCACTCACAATTGAGATGCTGGTTAATAATACCTTTCATATTCTAACAATGAACGAACTTACTAGTACAGGGACGATGTCATACACTATATTTTTGGAAGGCATATTACGGGTACTAATTCATTACTGGAAATGGTTCATTCATTTTTTAGGACCTAAAGCGTGTGCTCATTCAGTCATATGAAAGGTAAAACATAAACAAGGTAGTTAAAGAACAACTTCACTGAATCACTCACAATGTATCATCATGGAACTAGAATTACCTTCCGATGTGGGATCCCAGTAGTAGGTGTAGCCTTGAATTGCAACCACAAAAATGAGGCCACCGTGTTCAATGGCATCATAGTACTGTCGTCTTCCATGACCTGAATGCTCCAGACATCTCCAAACTTGGCTACCGCCTTCCAGGTAGGCGATTTCACCGTCGAACAACGCGAGGAGCTTATAGTCTGTGTAACCCCCAGATTTTGTGGGCACTCTGCAGATTACGATCTTCAAGAGCTCAAGAGATCCATCCCACGACTTATTGAACTTTTCTCCATACCTGTGGATTCGCCAAAAAAACTTTTGAAATGTGAATGAGTTCCAAAATGACTACATGTAACTGGGGGAACCCTGGCTAGCTAGTAACATTACACGTTATATACTGGAGGTAGGGCGGCCTCAATGCCACAAGTATCCGTCGATGGAAGGTCGATTACTCGATAGGTGTAGATGTTCGCTAGGCACCAGGCCCAGCACTGGTCCATGGCGGCGAGCCAGTGACCGTTCATGCCAACTGATGGCTCAAAATATATCGATCTTGTTGGGAACCCCAAGAGGAAGGTATGATGAGCACAGCAGCAAGTTTTTCCTCAGTTATGAAACCAAGGTTATCGAACCAGTAGGAGCAAGGAAACAACTCCAAGGTGTTGTTTCCAACTTGGAATCCTGCACAAGACAATGACAGAACTTTGCCCCAACTTATAGTGAGATTGTCAATCTCACCGATTTTGCTGAAACAAAGGATTAAACGTATTGTATGGAAGATAGTAATTGCTTGCCGAAAGTAAATAGTAAACAATAAATAGTAGATGGTAGATTGATGGTAAAAGAATGTACTAGGGTCCATAGTTCACTAGAGGTGATTCTCCTTAAGATAGATGACATGTTGGGTGAACAAATTACATCGGGGAAATTAACAGACATCAAGAAAGCATCCATGCATATACTAATCATCTTGACTCCTGTGAGATTTGATTGGGCATTACAACATTATACATAGACCATAATCCAACTGCATCTGTGACTAATAATCCACCTTCAGGTTATCATCCGAACCCACTTCAGTATTAAGTTGCAAGCAACAGATAATTGCATTAAGCAACGTGTGTAAAGCAAACAATACGATCGTCCCATGGACAAAGGATTGCTGTTTTCTCCCTAGTAGCAACATCACATCTAGTACCTTATAAATTCCTATCACTTCCCCAGATTACTAGAGGCATGAACCCACTATCGAGCATAAATACTCCATCTTGGAGTTGCTAGCATCTACTTGGCTAAGATATCTACTAACAACGGAAAGCATGCAAGATAACAAATAACATAGACATGATAGAATCAATAATCAATTTGAAATAGCATCTCAATATCCATCAGATCCCCGCAAACACAACATGTAAGATTACAAATAGATGATCTTGATCATGAATGGAGCTCACAAGATCTAAACATGATATCACAAAGGAGGAGAACCAACCATGTAGCTACTACATGGACCCGTAGTCCAGGGATGAACTACTCACACATCACACCGGAGGCAAGCATGGTGATGAAGAAGGCCTCCAGGGTGATCTCTCCCCTCCTGCAGGGTGCCGGGAAGAGCTTCAGATCCCTCCTGATCTAGGGATGGAGATGGCAGCGGCTACAAATTCTTTCATGGAATTTTGATCGGGTACTTAGGGTTTTTCGTCCCGGGAGGCTTTTATAGGCGGAAGGGCAAGATCGGTGGAGGCTCGAGGTGCCCACACCACGTGGCGGCACGCCTAGGGCTGGCCGCACCACCCTAGGGTGTGGCTGCCTTGTGGGCCCCTTCGGCTGCCCTCCGGACTCCGTGTTGCTTCGGGTAAAATATTGACTTTGGCTTTTGTCCGGTCCAATTCCAAGAATATTTCTGACGAGGGTTTAACTCATCAATGCCCATTGTTATGGACTTGGGTTTTGGAGAAGGAGGGAGCACTGGAGGCATCAGTCGGCTAGAAAACAAGCACACATGGATGCAAGGTTTACCCAGGTTCAGGACTCGTAGTGGTCCCTACTCCTGCTTGTCTGCTCTTGGAATTAACGAAGGAATCGAAGATTATAGGGGCACGCAGATGCAATCTGGCGAGAGTTGTGGAAACTAGAGTTGTGTGTGTCCTCCTCGCTGCCCCCTCCTAGCCTTTCTATAGATAGGCTAGGTCTCGGGTAGCAGGTCGAGTCGGTTATAGGTTAGGGTTTTCCCTTTAAACTTTCTATCTTTGGCTTCTTCTTGTCCCGCAAGCAACCGAGAGTCTATGGGCCACTCGAGTTCTCCATTTGGGCCTTGGCAGCGCTGTGGGCTTCCACTGTATTCAGGCTGTATATACCAAACTCGAGTACCTGTAGGGTATACCCATGTCAGTAGCCCCCTAGTGTCTAGTGGAATCATAGATTCGACTGGGGACTTTATGAAGACATTCGAATGCATGATTGAGTATTTTTTCGACTGTTCAGTTCATGTCATAGGGATTGTTGATGTGCGTGCCTGATTTAACCATGTATCGGTATCAGTTAACTGCCTTAGGGCAAAACAAAGAAATCTACTCAAACCCGAGTCCCCGGACTCGAATTCAGAAACATGCTGGCGTAATTCGACTCAAGCCACAGAGGTCTTACAGGAGTCGAATTCCAGTGTATGGGTGTGAGCACTCGACGCGTCCGTCAAGGCATGTTCATCGTACTTGTAGGTACGGATATGTTTCTGGTAGTGCGCAGTAGATGCGTTGCCAGACCTTATTCAGGTATTATCTTCATGCTGTAAGCGCGACATCCGAAATTTTGGTCATCACGGAGATGATTCGGGTGGCCCAGGAGACACCGTCTCTTTGTAGGGAAAATATGAGGCGGAGTCACCACAACATTCGAGTATGGATGTTATCAACACACAATACGGTGTACAAATAATCATAGGGTGCGCGACCAGCGCTCCCTATGGGAGTAGCCCCGAGTGCCTGGTTGAGTCGAAGACTCAGACAGGGACTAAAATTCGTCTTTTGTTGCTTGTTTCAGTCGAATTTGCTTCTGGTGCTCCCTATGGGAGTAACCCATGATCCATAGTCAAATCATAGATTCGAGTGGTTGGGTATGCTTTGAATGTTCCTGCATAAAAAGAAAATCATAGGGTGCGCGACCAGTGCTCCCTATGGGAGTAGCCCCCGAGTGCTTGGTGGAGTCGAAGACTCGAGCAAGGACTAAAGTAGTCGAAGTCTTCTAGTGCTCATCTTGATGACATCCATGCTGACGATGTGATGACGTCAGTTGCCTGCGTGAGCGGCTTTGACGCGTGACGAGCGGTGGGTCCCACTTTCTGACTTTGATTTGATCGGGCGTGCGTAATCTTTCGTTTTAACTGCGTCTCCTCGATTTCCGCATGTAATTGAGATAGTGGGGGACGGTTCGTGTTTTGGCCTCTCCATGTGTCGACTGCGATGTGCGCCACGCGTCCATTAGGGTTTCGCCTGGCCGTTGGATGGCATCCGCAAGGGTGTTAAATAGCAGCGTAGCTGCGGTAATTTTCCCATCTACCCTTTCTCTGCTTGTACTTCCATCGCCATTGCCGCTACTCTCTGCTTCCTAGAGCTCATCTTTTTCATGGCGCTAGACCAACTCCGCGTGTTCCCGAGCTACTTCCTCCGCTCGCACCGCCATCGCAAGATGGGGAAAAGAAGGGAGGCACTGCCGCTGAGTCTTCCGCCGGCATTACTGCTGCAAAGAAGAAGGGCAGCTCCACCATTGTAGGCACCACCGCTGCTGGCGCCGGAAAGAAGAAGGGCATGGGTACCCGCGTCACTAATGGTGCATGGCGCACGTCCATCATCAAATCCTCCGAGCTCTGTCTCCTGCGTCAAGATGGAGTTCTGTCACCCGTGGCGGATGACTTGCGAGTGCCAGGTGATGAGATAACCCCTTGTCCTCCTACTGGTTTCCGGGTGATGTTCATAGCGTTCATCATCTGTGGTCTTTCTTTGCCCCTGCATCCTTTCTTCAGGGGCCTCCTTTGCTTCTACGGGCTCCAGCTGCATCAGCTGTCCCCCAACTCTATTCTCCACATCGCCTGCTATATTACACTTTGCGAGTGCTGGCTCGGAACCGAGCCACACTTTGGCCTCTTTAAGAGGATTTTCAAGCTGAAGCGCCAGTCGGCATCTGGTTCCGTAGTCTACGACGTAGGAGGCTGCAGGATCCATGTCGACTCCTCCGCCACATATTTCGATATCAAGCTCATGGCGTCCATCGAAGGGTGGAGAGACAAGTGGTTCTACATCCGCGACCAGAAGGACAACGGAGAGCACTACTGACTCGCACCCTTCGATCCCGCGATGCCATGCAGGAGGAGGCGTTCTTGGAAGAACATGGCGATGCCTGGTGAGCCCGAGGAGACGGAAGTGCTATACAAGCGTGTCTGCAACCTCGAGATCCGCATGGGTAAAGAAGAGGGAGGTGCCGACCTCATTCGCACATGGTTGCACCGTCGCATCCAGCCTCTACATGCCAGAGTCCACCCCATGTTCCAATGGGCTGGTGCAGACGATGCTACTCATGTATCTTCCGATGGCATTTCCACGGGTGAAGTAGATAAGAGGTTGCGACTGGTGACAAAGTACACCACCAAGGAGGTTCTCCCGGGGGAACCAGTCGTACCTCCCTTCGACGCCTCTAACCCTCCTCCTGAGGTAGAATTGTGCTACGAAGTAGCTTGATTTGTCGATTGCTTCTAGTTTCTTGATGTATAATGAGTTGTTTTCTGAATGCAGGATTGGAAGGTGTCTCCCAGTTTGCCCCCTCTTCCTGAGGGGGTTATTCCTTGCGAAGTAGATGAAGAGGACGAGTCAGAATCGACCATCCCACTTGAAGAGGAGGAGGAAGCCCCCGAGTCGAGCGGTCTGGACACTCGCAAGCATTCTCGCAGCGAGGATTCGGATGCTTCGTCTCCTTCGACTCTAGAGGGCCCATCTATCGGTGCGGAGGAGCCGATACCCGCCGTTCCTATGTGCTCTATGGCTCCTCCTACCCGGAAGAAGCTTCGACTGCCAAAGGAATCGTCAGAGTCGGAGGAGCAGTCCTTCGATCTTGATAGATTTGACTGGTAAGTTCTGTATTCACGAATTCGTTTTGGTTCCTTCTTTGAGTTGTCATCTGTCCTGAAGTTCTTGTTTAATTTTGTGTTTTAGTCAAGTGGCGATGTCGTCTTTTGATGACGTCCAATTTTTGAAAGAGTCTGGAGTCACAGACTCCAAGTCCAAGAAGGTGGCCTCGCGGTCTCCTTCTCCTCCATTGGAGGCCCACTCCGGTCATAACTCATCGAGTTCCCCGCATGCTGGGGAGCATCAGATGGTTACCCGGATGACTGTGCAACAGCCTTCTTCGGAGTCTATGGAGGATCATGTAAGTATCTTGTAGTTGGCAGTCCAATTTATTCTTGGCGTGCTTTTACTTGAACTTGGAATGCCTCTGATGCAGCTCATCGTGAAGGAAGCTACCTGTCTGGCGGAGCAGGTCCTTAACATGGGTCGATAGCATGCGCGACTGGACAATCGCCATCGCATTGTCGAAAGTAAGTTTTGACTTCGTCCTTGTCTTTTGCAAATATTATTGATTCGATTTGGTAACACTCTCTGTTTGTTGCAGCTGAGGACAATGAATTACTTTGCCATGCTGCTGCATTGGAGAAGACATTGGCCGCGGCGACGAAGAATCGTGACGAGGCAGTCGCAGCCTTGGAGGAGTCGCGGAAGCGAGAGCAGGATCTCCTTGCCTCCACTGCTGAGAGGGAGAAGATGTTCGAGGAGCAGATTCTCTCGATTGCCAAGTCCCTCTCAAGTATGACATTTTCATCTGGATATGTCTTGCTCTTCTGTGATTTGACGTATGATTGTTGTACTAATGCTTTTTTGTATGCAGATGCCAGTGGCTTGAGTTTCGATGCCCAATCTCTGCGCCACGCGAATGCTTTGGCTGGTGCCATCACCACAGTCGAGGACCGCGACGTTTCCCTCCAGGAGACGCTGGGGAAGGCCAATGATGTTCTTAGTCGCATCTGTGAGGACTTGACTCCCAAGGTTGGGATGATCGACAACCTTGGCGACCTAGTGGAATCCCTGATTGGAGGAATGCCCGCGGACTTCAAAAATTCGCAGCGCTCCGTCAGCGCCACCATGGCACTCGCAATGGTGTAGGCCCATGGCATGGAGATGGATCCCACATCTATCTCTGAGGTGATGCCTGTCGACGCTGGAGGCTAGCAGGTAGTTTTTGCTCTCTATGCTGGTAAATGAAAAAATTATGGTCCCCAGCTTATCGAGACACTCTCCAAGTACTCCGAAGAGCGGCGTCAAGCAAAGGCTGCGAAGGCTACGGCTTCTGGGGGTACTGCCGGCAAGTCCGTGGCGTCGGAGACAACCGCGGATGCGATGAAGCCCCCGAGTCCTAAGTCCAAGTCAAAGAAACATGCTGCGCCTTAGTCTTCTTCTGTAATAGCTGCAGTGGCTTAGCCTTTTGCTTTATGGAACAATGATTTTATGGGGGTGTCCCAATCGAAACTTTTCCTGTGTCTGAATGCATATATGCCCTTTGCCAAATGTATTCTTGGTCTCTTATTTGCTTTTTGCTTGATTCGTGGTAGGGTACATCGAGTGCTCCTTCGAGTGATCCTTGTGATCCTCCTTCTGCCGATGAGAACTTGGCGCAACCTCGTTCGAAGGTGGAGGAGTTGTCATTGCTTTTGCGACTGCGCGACCGTATTAAACAACTGGAGCGTGAGTTTCCCATCCTCCGTGGTAGCGCCGATGTATGGAAGTCGAAGGCGGAGAAAGCCTCTGCTCGCGAGAAGTACCTATTGGAGGAGGTGGCCAAACTGAGTGAGCAGTTCAAGTGTTAGCCTTCTATCCTCTTATCTTTTCCTTTAGTCAGTCGCATCGATGCCTATCTTTCACACTTTTCTTTTGTGTGGTGTAGTTGTCAGTGCTCGCCATCCACAGGATGAAAAAGATCGGATCGCTGTTCGAATGAATGATTTGACCCAGGAGCAACTACAGGCGAGTGGGTACTTATGGGTGGATCATGACCGTGCAATTACACTTGCGACCCTGCAGGATCGTGCTTCTCGAGTGCTTCATTTTCTGAAGAAGGCGCAGTCGTGCCTCAGGCACATCTATCAGACGATGTTTCCACTAGACGCTGTCCCTTCAAGCCTATTGGCCCTTCTGGCGAGATTCCAGGATTTGAGTGCAGTTCATGAGTGCATGCGGCAGCAGTTAGTGGCTGGTGCCAAGGCTGCCCTGTCGCTGGTGTGACTGCATAGGCCTGATGTCGACATTGTGGCTGTTGCTACTGGGTCGCCGACTCCACCGGCAGGTTCGACCTAGAACATGGTTCCGCATTACCAGGCGGTGGACCACCCAGCAGAGGAAATTGCCGACTTCTTTGAGGAACAAACAAACGTTCTTCTGCTGCAGTAGTAGTTTTGATTTGTATCCTGCACATAGGTATACCAGTGTTGTAAAAGTTCGTGTGGATATATGTAATTAATTGATATGTAAAGAGCTTGATAGCTTATATGTTTTGCGAGTGTATTTATACTCGGCAGTTCCTTTTTGTTAGCCTGACTTGTTTTATCTCAGCACCTTGCCAACTTGTCAGGTGCGTTGCAACTGAGTTGGTGTTTTATCAAGGGTTCGATTGATATTGTGGCAGCTACTCGGGATACTGCAGCTTGTTCGTAGAACGAATATGTAAAGGGTGGCATAGACCCCGAGTGAAAATATTGCCAGAGAAATAAAGAAGAACACAGAGTTTCTGGGGCACTTAGCTTTATTTATTCGCAGAAAAGTACGAGGTACAATGTGCGGCTAAGTAGCCTGGCTGAATAGCCTTATTTGTAATGTAAAAAAGGAATGACTTTCTCGAGTATATGATAGTGCGGGTACAACCCAACATCCAGCGGCTTGCTCGAGTGGCCAGAGGAGTCGCTTCTTGATTCCACCGTAGACGAGGACATTGGCCTTTTTGACTTGATCGTTGGTCTGTGGATGAGCTACGGAGGCATAGCTTACGTTGATTCCCAGGTTCTCATAGAAACCCAGGAACTCCTTAGAGGTGAAATTCGTTCCATTGTCCGTGATGATGCTGTGTGGCACTCTGAAGCGATAGACAATGGACTCAAAGAACTTGACGGCATTGGATCCTGACTGGTTTGTCACCGGCATGGCCTCTATCCACTTGGTGAATTTGTTGACTGCGACCAGGAGCTAGACGTAGCCTCCTCACGAGGACTTTGGGAGCTTGCCGACCATGTCGAGTCCCTATTGCACAAAGGGCCAAGCCAATGGTATTGGCCGGAGTTCCACGCCAGGTGCGTGCGGTTTGTCCGCGAATCACTGACAAGCGTTGCATCGCTGGACGATGTCCTTGGCATCGCGCATGGCCACGGGCCAGTAGAATCCAACTCGTAGAGCTTTGGCGACGAGGGCGCGACTGCCGACATGGTGCCCACAAGTCCCTTCATGGATGTCAAGGAGGACGGCCCTTCTGTCCGCGTTGGAGACGCACCGTTGGAGTACTCCTGTGATTCTGCACTTGTATAGTTCACCGTTGATGACGGCGAATGCCTTGGATCGCTGTGCGATGTGTTGCGCGTCAGTCAGGTCGTCCGGCAGCCTCTTGCTGAGAAGATATGTGATGTAGGGTTGAGTCCAAGATGGCTCGATCATCATGACCCCCATTGGTCCCTCGAGTCCTGTGTCAAGCTCCAGGTCGTCGAGTGCCATTGGCTCATTTGGTGGCGTAGCCCCCGAGTCCGTTGTTGCGCTTGTTTTCTTCTCTGTGGCCTTCGCCTTGATGGAACATTCGCAGATATGCTCGAGAAATACCCTAGGTGGTATGGGGGCGCAAGTGGAGCCAATGTTGGCAAGTGCGTTCGCCTCTTCATTGCTTTCGCGACCTACGTGCCGCAGCTCACAGCCGCCGAAGTCCTCTTCGAGTGTGTCGTAGAGGTCACGGTAGGCGATCATATTGTCGTTCAGCGCGTCGCACTCGTGCATTGTCTGGTTGACGACCAGCTTGGAGTCGCTGTAGATGATGAGACTCTTGGCGCCACAGGCTTTTGCCATCCGCATCCCGTGCAATAGGCCCTCGTATTCAGCTTCGTTGTTGGAGGCAGTGAACTGCATTCACAGAATGTATTTCAGCTTGTGTCCCTGGGGCAATGTCAGTATGACACCTGCACTAGCCCCGTCCTTACGCTTGGATCCATCAGAGTGCATCGTCTAGAGGTAAGACATATCTGGCTTTTTGGGGAGCTGGTTCTCCATCCAGTGCACGAGGAAGTCAGGGAGGACTTGTGATTTGATCGCGTCGCGCTTTTCATATGTAATGTCTCGTGGAGACAGCTCGATTCGCCAAAGCGCGACTAGTCCGGTGGCATCGGGGTTGTTGAGTATATGACCAAGCGGGGCGTTGTTGACCACCACGATTGGGTGCTCTTGGAAGTAGTGGCACAGTCGCCTGGCTGTCATGAAGACACCATATGCTAGCTTCTGATAGTGCGGGTACCGTTGCTTTGTTTGTGTGAGCACATCGCTGAGGTAATAGACAGGGCGCTGCACCCCGTGGACTTTGTTTTCTTCGGCTCGTTCCACCACGAGCACTGTGCTGACCACCTGGTTGGTGGCGGAGATGTATAGCAACAATGGTTCTTTTTCACGTGGAGCCACCAGTACTGGCGAGGTAGATAGCAAACGCTTGAGGTCTTCGAATGCTTCCTGCGCCTCGTCGGTCCACTCGTACTTGTCAGTTTTGCGGAGAAGTTGGTAGAAGGGCAGTGCCTTTTCACCCATTCGACTGATGAATTGGCTGAGCGCCGTGATTCGCCCAGATAGCTGCTGGACGCCTCTTACATTTTTGGCTTCTCCATGGCCAGTATGGCTTTTATTTTCTTCGGGTTCGCCTCAATCCCTCTCGCGGAGATGAGATATTCGAGTAGTTGCCCAGATGGTATGCTGAAGGCACATTTGTCCGGATTGAGCTTGATCCGGTAGCGGTCGAGGTTGGCGAAGGTCTTGCGTAGATCGTCGATTAGCGAGGCTTCCTCTTTTGTTTTGATGACGATGTCATCAACGTAGACTTGGATGTTGCGACTAAGTTGGTTCTTGAGGCAAGCCTGCATGCACTGCTGATAGGTGGCTCATGTGTTTTTTAGCCCGAAGGGCATTTTGTTGTAGAAGAACACACCAAAAGGCGTTGTAAATGCCGTTTTCTCTTGGTCTTCCTCCTTCATTCGAATCTGGTTATAGCCTGAGTAGGCGTCGAGGAAGCATAGACGCTCACATCCCGCGGTGGAGTCAATGATTTGATCGATTCGCGGCAGTGGGAAGTGATCCTTTCGGTAGTGCTTGTTTAGGGAGGTGAAATCCACGCACATCCGCAGGATATCTGTGTATTTTTTAGGTACCAGCACCGTGCTGGCGAGCCAAGTGCTTTCCTTGGTCTCGCGTATGAATTTGGCGTCGAGGAGTCTGTTGATCTCCATTCCGACCGCCTTTTCCCTTGGTTCAGACAGTCGCCGAATTGTTTGCTTAACTGGCCTTGCATCTGGGTTAACATTGAGTGTGTGCTTGACGAATTCCCTAGGAACCCCTGGCATGTCCGCTGGACACCAGGCGAAGATTTCCCAGTGCTCACGAAGGAATTCGACGAGCGCGAGTTCCTATGTGGAACTCAAGTTGTTGGCATCGAGGGCCTTTTTGGTCGGGTCTGTTGGGTGGACCTGGACTTTCTTCGTGTGCACCGACGAGTCGAAGGACAGGTCAGGTGAACTTGGTCGGCTCAGAGGAGGCAGACTGTTGTCTGTCGACTCCTTTAATCTTGCGAGTTCCTCCTACATTCTGAAGGACTAGGAGATTCTGTTGAATTTCCTATCACAACTGTCAGACCTCTCGAAGTTGCTGTTGATTGTGATTACGACGTTTGGGCCCGGCATCTTCATCTGCAGGTAGGCGTAGTGTGGTGATACATTGCAAATGTATCTATAATGTTTGGTGTTCCATGCTTGGTTTTATCTACTTTCTTGTGTTTTGTCCACACTTTGGAGTACTTTTCATATGATTTCTTGGACTAACCTATTAACAAGAGCCACAGTGCCAGTTGCCTGTTTTCTGCTGTTTTTGCTTCTAGGAAAGTCAGAAAATGAATATTCTCGGAATTGGACCGGACAAAAGCCAAAGTCGTTATTTTCCCGGAAGACTCACGAAGCCAGAAGACGAGACGGAGAGGGGCCATAGGGCGGCCACACCATGTGGTGTCGCGGGCTAGCCCTGGCCGCGCCACCAGGTGGTGTGGGCCCCCTGGCCGTCCACCGACCTTGCCTCTTCGCCTATAAGATGCCTCCCGATGCATAAACCCTAAATCATGAAGCCTCCAGTCACGAAAAGTTCCGTAGCGCCGCCGCCACCGAAGGGGAGATTTGAGGGACAAAAAGTCTCTGTTCCGGCACCCTGCCGGGATGGGGAAGTGCCCCTGGAACCATCTCCATTGATCTCCACCACCATCTCCATCACCATTGCTGATTCCCATGATGAAGAGGGAGTAGTTCTCTCTCAAGGCTAAGAGTTCTACCGGTAGCTATGTGTTCATCTCTCTCTCTATGCATGATCTTATTGAGATCATGAGCTTGTAATCTATAGATCTACCTTGCTACTCAAGTGCTTAATAGATCTCTGCTCTCCCCATGTGTGTGAAGTTGACAGTGTGCACACCATGGTGGCACTTAGGCTAGAGATTACAAATACTTGTTATGAGTTATATTCGGAGTTAGATGTCTTTATGAAATTGTGGTGTTTGTTTGAACCATCTAGTGGTCAAGGTGACAGTGTGGGGTTATCTAGATGGGAAAAGCGGACTTTGAGGTGTGCTGTTATAGCCCTACCATGGATTAGAGTGTCCAACCAGAGAGTAGTTCAGCGTAGTATCATAAAGAAGAATATATTAATATGAGAGCGTTCACTAGTGAAAGTATGATCCCTAGGCCTTGTTTCTAAGTACCGTAACACCATTTCCTATTAGATCTATTACATGTTTGCTTGCTTCTATCTTTATTTCAGTTTTACTTTAGTCTTTTCCACGCCATCAAGCTATTTTCTATCACCGTTACAACTTATAATTATTTATACCACTTGTATTTCACTATCTCTTCGCCGAACTAGTGCACCTATACACCTAACAAGTGTATTGGGTGTGTTGGGGACACAAGAGACTTCTTGTATCTTGATTGCAGGGTTGCTTGAGAGGGGATACCTTTGACCACTTCCTCCCTGAGTTTGATAAACCTTGGGTGATCCACCTAAGGGAAAACTTGCTGCTGTTCTACAAACCTCTGCACTTGGAGGCCCAACAACCGTCTACAAGAATAGAAGTGCGTAGACATCATGTGGCACCGCCATGAACCTTGTGAACGCGACACGTCCGAGGATGCAGTGATATTGTGACGGCCAATCGACGACCTCGAAGTCGATGCGCTCTCGCCAAAAATTTTGCGGGGTGCTGAAGATGACGTCGAGGTTGATTTTGCCCAGGGGATACACACCTTTCCCTGGGACGATACTGTGAAACATTGTGTATGAAAATTCCAGACACATCAGAGGGATCCTCATTGCATGCAAGGTACTCGCGAACATTAGGTTGATGCCGCTGCCGCCGACCATGAAGACGCGGCTCATGTCGAAGCCCCCAATCCGCGCCTCGAGTATGAGGGGACAGTGGCCTGGACGAGGGACTTGGCATGGGTGGTCACACCTATCAAAGGTGATGCAGGAGTCGCTTCCACTAAGGTACTCCGTGGTGGAAGGTGGAGATTTGATCACCTAGTTGACTTGGCGAGTGATGGCCTTCTGCACTCGATTTGAGGGACGCCCCTTTTAGATCATCCCCATGTTTCCCACGGGTCATGGGTATGGTTCGCCACCGTGATTCTGGACCGGTGCGGCAGTGGGTGGTGGTATTCCGGGCGGTGGTGGAGGAGCTCCGTGTGCCACGGCGCCTGGGGCGACTCCATAGCCCCCATTGACTGCGTCGCGATTCATCCGAGCCAGACCCTCGTGGAGCTTGAGAAACTCGCGGCAGGCTTTGAGAAGGTGGCTGGATTTTTTCTTGCCGTCGTGCTTGTCGATGTAGAAGTGCATGTTGCATGGTCCGGACAGTTTGTCCTCGATGGTTGTTGCGGGTGCCTCCTCGCGAATGCGGCGCTGCCACACCTGTGTGGTTTTCCCGGACTCGCGGTATCCACCACTGCGATAGCCGCTATTGCGGTTGTCATCGCGTTTGTCAGCATAGCCAGCTGCGACCATGTTGACGTCGTCGCGGTCATCGTAGATGCGCATTCACCGCTTGCCTCGACGGTCACCTCTGTGCCCGAGGTCGTCGTCGTCGTCATCAGAGTAGGTGCGGTTTTTCACCGAATCCTCTCCATCGGCCCACCGATTCACAATTTCCATCAGGTGGTCGATTGTCTTGGGCTTCGAGCAGCCCATCTCCTCCCTGAGCTCTATGCGGTGAACACCGCTGTTGAATGCGTCGATTGCACGGTCCTCCGAGATATTTTCTGCGGAGTTCTTGATGATGGACCACCTCTGGATGTACGAGCGTAGCGACTCGCTCGATCTTTGCTGGCAGCTCCTCAGCTCTTTGATTGATGCAGGCCTTTTGTAAGTGCCCTTGAAGTTGCGTACAAAGCTGTAAACTAGCTCTTCCCAGCTGCGAATGGATCTGCGCGGGAGGTTGTTGAGCCATGCGCGGGCGGCACCCTGCAGCTGTAGCTGCAGGCATTGCATGGCCGTGCTTCGACTCCCGCCATGTAGCCTGATGGAGGAGATGTGGTCCTCCAACCACGTCTTTGGGTCTTGCAGGCCGTCGAAATTTGGATTCTCCGACGGGAGTTTGAACCCTTTAGGCATTCACTTCTGCCTGATGGCCCTGCTGAAGCATCTGGCGCCGTAGAGTTCAGTCTCGTCCTCTTCGGAGTCAGTCGAACGAGTGCGTCTTGCCCTTGATTTGTCGATTTTGCTCTGCGTGAGGTCGTCGCGCGCATCATAATCGCGATCATGCCGCCGTGAGCGGCAACGTCGAGATAGATCATGACTGTCGTCGCTGGATGAAGGTGAGGAATAGCGTTTTTCCAGAGCTTTGCCCTTCTTCAGCTCCGGTGTTGGCTCTTTGTCGAGAGCGGCCTCGACTAATCCCAAGCCCATGATCGTAGATCGGTGCATGGCGGCTCGCGGATCTGCAGCTGGTGGCTGGTTGTTGAGGAGGTACATGGTGGCTGGTTGCCCCGCGTGTCGACTGTCATAGAGCCGAAGTCGAGAACTTTCGCGGCTTCTATGCATTCTTGCTCGGTGAGATGAGCCATCCGAGATTGTCGCTTGTTGGCCACGTACTCGTTGCCCTTGGAGGACGATCCTCCGTGGGAGGAGAGCCTAGCTCGACGAAGACTCGACTCATCCGCCGCCTTTTTGCGTGCTTCGAGTTGCGCGATTGCCTATAGCTGGCGTCTATACTCCTCCTTTAGTAGCCAATGGTAGCCCATCAGCATGTCCTGCAGCATGCCGGGAGGCAGAGGATTGCCTCACAGAGCTTCTCGGTAGTGGGCCCACTCGTTGTCATTGAGTCTAATCACGATACGTTCACCAGTGTGCTCGTTCACCATGGTTGGAGGTTCGACTACCCCTCTGTTGTTGATGGGCACGCCATTGCCACCGTTGGTGGGGCCGCCGTTGGGTGGTCCGCCATTAGGTATGCCACCGTTGGGCGGATCGGTGCCAGATCCATTGCCACTGTTTTCGCGATTGGCGACGGTGTCGCCAACATTGATGACAACACACATGAAGTGGTTGGGGAAGCTATTGCTTCCACAACTTTCAGATCTGGAGCCATAGACTCCATCTTCCGTTGCTAGGTCACCTGGATCAGCTCCACGACTGTTGTCGCTGTCCGTGCTCCCAGCTGTTGCTGAGGTGTTGAGCTCGCTGAGGGTGCCGATTGGTGGTGGGAACCACGACGCTGGAGCAATCGCGGGTGCAGTTGGCTGGTCAGTCATGCGAAGCGTGCCCATCTGACCAACCTGGAAGCGGAAGCTCCCAATCACCAGGCTGATTCCACCGCCTACGGACTCGAAAGCCAGGCGAGTGGCTAGCGTGTGGACGGTGAAGTCGAACGCGCCGAAGAGCTAGCGAATCTCCGCTGTTGCGGAGTTGTAGATCGCGGTTGATGGGGCCGAAGAAGCCGCGACATCAACACTCCCAATCCCCACGGACGGCGCCAATTGACGAGGGTTTAACTCATCAATGCCCATTGTTATGGACATGGGTTTTGGAGAAGGAGGGAGCGCTGGAGGCCTCAGTCCGCTAGCAAACAAGCACACAGGGACGCAAGGTTTACCTAGGTTCAGGCCTTGTAGAGGTCCCTACTCCTGCTTGTCTGCTCTTGGAATTAACGAAGGAATCGAAGATTACAGGGGCACACAGATGCAATCTAGCAAGAGTTGTGGAAACTAGGGTTGTGTGTGTCCTCCTCGCCACCCCCTCCTAGCCTTTATATAGATAGTCTAGGTCTCGGGTAGCAGGTCGAGTCGGTTACAGGTTAGGGTTTTCCCTTTAAACTTTCTATCTTTCGCTTCTTCTTGTCCCGCAAGCAACCGAGAGTCCACGGGCCACTCGAGTTCTCCATTTGGGCCTTGGCAACGCCGTGGGCTTCCATAGTATTCAGGCTGTATATACCAAACTCGAGTACCTGTAGGGTATACCCATGTCAATTTCCGTACTAGCTTTTCTAAACCAAAAACAGCAGAAAGCAAACAACTGGCACTATGGCATCTTGTTAATAGGTTAGTTCCATAAAATGTATAAAAATACCTCAAAGTGTGGACAAAACATAATAAAGTAGATATAAAACAAGCATGGAACATCAAAAATTATAGATACGTTTACAACGTATCAACATCCCCAAGCTTAACTCCTGCTCGTCATCGAGTAGGTAAGTGATAAAAAAGAATAATTTTTGAGGTGACATGCACCATCACAATCTTGATTAAGGTATTTGTAAAACATTGATAGCTGGGATCATAGTACTTTAACATAACATGAAAGATATAGTTCTAACAATAAGACATAGCAACTATGTTGTAACATGAAGAGGTACAAACAAAAGATTCATGAATAACAATGCTTTGAAAGACGTTTGTTTGTTTCACATATAGAAAACATAAGGAGAATGGTATTCAACTTGTCCCTCATAGTGTAGCAAAACATAAATGCATAGGACACCTTCAAAGTTCATAAGGGTGACTAGATACAAATAGTTTAAGAACAAGCAATATCAAAGTTATGAATCAATCAACAAGTTTTGGGACAATGCACATTAAACTAAGAATGACCACTATGCTCTCTCAATAGGTGCATAAAGATAGAAGATGGAGACTCAACATAAAAGTAAAAGAAAGTCCCTTCATAGAAGGAAGCCGGGATTCAAGTCTCATAAAGAGCTTCCAAAAATTATGGTACTTATTAGCTTTCAGCTCTCATTGCCCCTATCATAAGCATCTTGAGATGATTAAGGTTAAAGTGAGAAAATATGAGGATATGCTTGACAATTTATAAGCTAAAAATCTCATGCCCCTTACTTACGAGTACCAAACCTCATGCTACTC
Source organism: Avena insularis (assembly GCA_023614405.1). Classification (NCBI taxonomy): domain Eukaryota; kingdom Viridiplantae; phylum Streptophyta; class Magnoliopsida; order Poales; family Poaceae; genus Avena; species Avena insularis. The sequence goes on from CM042690.1 coordinate 150,797,413, forward strand.
AACTTTAGTCACAGGTAAGTTCTTGTCATTGTAAGTACATGTGTATCATAGAGAACCGCCAACGGGGTACCCCTTGCCCGATGATACAGAAGCTTTCCCATATCAAAATGACAAGGCAAGCAGACAATGAGCATCTCAGCAATCTTTTTGTATGCTATTTGCATAGGGTTTTCCCTTTTTCTCTTTTTTAGGATGCTTCACAGATTGCTCACTATGGTTATGCTGCATGTTTCCACCATGATTAGGCATGGCTTAGACTAGCCGCCCAAGTGTTTCTCTAACACATATACGAACTCCATGAGCCTTACAAGCTCCCCTTTCATTTCACACCACCGAGATCCATAAGCAAAAGAACATGATATCAACTAAATAAAGTGCAATGTTAAAAGCGTTCCCCAAGGTAACATGGTTCGGTTAATTCACAACTTACAAAACACAAGCATATACGCAACATAGATGGGCACAATGGTTCAAGTTTATTAAGTGCAAGAAAGTAAAGTGTGCCATCAAGTTCGTGAGAGCTTTAATCACTAATTTTCACATAACAAGCAAACATTTTTATTAGAAGAAAACAAAGCATAATAAATATGCAAGGAATAGCAATAATGCTAATAGGTAGATATGGTGGACTCTTTTTGACAACTTTGGTTTTGGGGAGTTGGATGCACGAGTAAAGCTTATACTCAGCACAAGTGAAGGCTAGCAATAGAAAGGGAGCGACAATCGAGAGAGCAGTAACTGTCATAATCATGCCTACGACAAAACAAAATTAATAGTGGCATACAAGTGACACGAGGACTCTGAGGCAGAATAAATCATCGAGGCTTAACTGACTTTTTGTTTAGTCATATGCATGCGCGAGCACGGGCCAAGTCGATTCAAATAGAACATTCAGAGGAGGACACCACAATGTCATACCAAGTTATGAATAGAACAATCCGAGCAAACATTTATATGACATGTTACGAACTATAATGGATTGGAACTGATCATAAGAAGGCAAGGACTACTAAGTATCCATTAAATAACATACACCTTTCATAAATAGATTAAGCATGCTCACAATGATGAGTATATGTATAAAAATGTGTAACTACCTCGGTGAATTACGCTCCTAGTTACAAGCCTGGATGAGCAGAAATGGTTGAAATAGTACGGTGGGGCCCAAATGCCACTCACAGGTAGACCTTTCGGCCGTCCCAACCATTTCCAAACATCGGGACAAGAACGGGCGGCGAATGGCAAAGCGAAGGAACTACATACACAAATGAGTATGTATGCAAGCCACCATACAATAGTACATCAGAGCCATTCCATCTAAAAAGAAAGGAAATATAGCAACGCCATACGGCAAGATCCAAATATCCTAGATAGATATAATAGTTTAGGATATCTCCTCATACATCAATCAACAGAGTATCAAGCGAAAGCGGAGGACAAAATCCGAGTACGGATAAGAAGCAAATCGGCATAAGATGCCCCATAAATAAGCACATCCCGCCCATAGATCTCACGGATCCCCGTTCCCGGAATCTCTACACCGAATGATCGTTGCCCACATCGTCCGTCTCTTCCGCCCAGTATCCATCTTGCGAGGGTACCTGTTCATCTGAACCAAATAATTTATCGTGTGAGACCCTAGGGTACTCGGCAAGTCTTTATGCCTCTAAAGGGACACAACCTGGGTGACGAATTGCAGCAAAAGATAAACCCTAACAATTCTATAGATACTGCTAACCACCCGTCCAACCAGAGATGAGCGGATGTCCGTGAATTAATAACAGCTATAACGGTTATCATGGTAATCTCCACAGATCCATCCTCCTCCTCGCTTACCGACGAGGAAGCGGACGAACAACCCCCATCCGTTGGCGTTTTATTATCCATTCCGTGAGTGTTGCCTGTTTACTAGTCGGTACCTAGTCTAGTCAAATTAAAAGCGGTACTTTAGTTATGCTTGTCTATGATCGAGCTGTGCTCCAAGTCGTCCATAATCGGACACGACTTTGAAAGTTTTACCTGCGAGGGTGCACAAATAACAACACACACTCGATATGCCTCGGAAAAACCAAATCAAAACCCAAAGGCGATCCACGACAAAGCAATTACAGAGTTGAGAAATATTTGGGGCCACCCCATTGAGCTACCATAGCGAAGTTAGCGACTCGAGACGGCCTCAAGGTTTGCGTCAATGGCTGTGAGCATTTGGGAACCCGAAAATGTGACTGGGCTTGTCGACACATGAAAACACTCCGCTTTCCTAACAGCATGCAGTGTGCTCCGCACAATTTTAAATAAAGCGATAAAGCATGGCATAAGTACAGGATAGTAAATAAAACCTCAAACTAGTTTGTGGCCCCAAGAAATAAGAATGAATCAAGCTCGGCTCGGGGGTTCATAAGCCTCCCGGATGTGGATATAGCGAATATTCAAGGAACAGGAATCAAGTACTCGAGGTCCCTCACAGGACACAAGTGAGCCTGAAAAACCAAATAGCGAATATGGCTCACCGATGCCACTTTCATTAGTTATCCCATTACTACTCAAGTTAAGTGGTTTAGGTACCTCGTTATTCCTCAGACACTCACAAACCCTACACATGCTGTTCTACGACTCGCATGGCTCAAACAACTCCTATAGTACTGGCTCATGGGATGGAGGAACAAGCTTCGGTGGGGTTTGAAAGTAAAGGCTATGCAATACTTGGGGTTCAGATTAATGCAAACGCGACTCAATGATGCAAGAATAAGATAGAGGCAAATAGGTACTATATGTATGCAAGCATGTGGTAGTGCTTGCCTGGCAGCTCAGTTGAAGCAAGGGATGGATCTGGTAGTGCTCTGGTTCTCTTGATATATCCACCTTTCGCGTCCATTCAAGAAGAACCAAACAAACAAGAGCCAACATAAATAAAGTGCAGCATATGAATAAAATGCATCAAGCAAACAATCATGCCATGATGAATGATGCACAATTTGCATGGCATTAAGGTAGCATGGCATGGGTGAGGTGTGGAAACAATAATAAAGCATTTTATTTAGTTTTGGCCCCAATTTATTCTCATATTAGTTGCTGTATACTTTATATTTATATGATGCATGCCTCAATTCAAACCATTGAAAGCATAAACGGAAAGGTCTCGTCGAGCTAATCATTTTAGACATATCATTTGTTGAATTTGGAGTTATAAAACAAAAGTTATTAATTATTTAAGTCAAAAGGGCAATTTATTGTAATTTAAATAAACTTGGAATTTTAAATGTCCAAAGTATATTTTGGAGGCCATATTTGAATTCCTCACATTTCTCTGATTTGAAAACATATATTATTTGTATCAATTGGATTAATATTTTAAAAGTTATTTAAAAACAGAAATAGATTTGAATTTGAATTAATTTGGAAAAGATTGAATTTAAACAGGAAAGCAGAAAAACTTTTTATACTTAGCTCAGTTATACCCACAGTCAGTGACAGGTGGGACCAACTGCTGACTGGGCGCAGTGAGCTGGCGAAGGAGGGGTGGGGTGTTCTCTGGATTTTCCCACCGAGGGGAATCCCAGCCACCGAGGCTGACGTAGGCCTGGTTGGCGGGAGCCACATCGCCTTTGACCAGCCAGGCGTGACACGTGGCGATCCTCTGCCAGAGGAGGGACTGATCTGTGGTGTCAGGCTTCTCCAGGTCTACATGCAAAGCTGCATGAGGCTGGCAGGTGGGGACGCTGGCCATGAGTTTAAGCGGGAAAAAGGCCGGTGTTTTGCGCAAAATGCCATTTCTGCTCATTGTCGTGACAGACGGACGACATCGATGGCGGATCCGGCTGCTTCCCGTCGACGATGGCGACGCCCCTCTTTCTTAAACGTGGCGCTAAGATGAAAGACGAAGAGGAACCCTAGGGCTACAACTTTTCGTTGAGCACAAGCACCGAGGTGGACTCTGCTACGAGGCACATAGCGATCTGAGGGCGAAACGAACAGCTGCATTTGCCGCCGATGCCGCTGGCGGTGATCATGTGACGCCGCGCCTTGAGGTGCTCGGCCAAGCGGCGACGTTCTACGGCGAGAGGGAGTAGGGGCCTTGTCTAGGAGATCGAGGAGCTCACCTAGGTGCCTCTAGCGTGGGCGTTGGCGCTGGGTTGGAGGGGATCTGGCGACGAGCTCGCGGACAGGTTGCTCGGTTCCTCCCAGCCATGGCGGCATCGTCTGCTCCGGCGGTTCCCTGGCTTCAGTGAGGCTAAGCGATGAAGAGGAAGCAGAGGGCATACAGTGCTCCCTGGATCGCCTTGGTGAGCTTCAGATCGAGCCGAGGCTGGAGGTAGATGTCTAGGGTTTGGGCTCGGCATGGTAAGGACATGGCCATGGCCAGGATGTGGTGGGGAGGAAGGAGGGGTTGGCTCACCGGATGGGATCTGAGAGGAGTCTTTGGGTGGTTGGGGTTGGAGAGGGATGGAAGGAGCACATGGGGTGGTTGCTTTTGCCAAAGGTGAGGGAGGAGGGATCGGGCTAGGGCTTCTCTTTCCTTTGTCTTGTAGCCAAAGAAAGGGGAGGCGGAGAGAGGTGCTAGGTGGTCGGTGGGCCAGCAAAGAGAGAAGAGAGAGAGGGAGAAGGGAGAGGGGTAGCTCGGGCTAGGTAGTTTAGGGCTCGGGTTAGGGTTTGGAGGGATGGGGTAGATCATGGTTTTAGATTAGGTGGGGGGGTGTGGTTATAGAGAAAAAGATGAGGCCTAGGATTAGAGTTGAGATAGGATTAGAGGTAGAAAAAGAGAGAGGGGAGCTTAGAGTTTAGAGAGAGATGGAGTTGGTGATGATGGGTTAGGTGATATGGGTGGCATGGTTTAGGGTTAGAGATAGATGGAGTGGCTTTCCTTTGACAAAACCAAGCTAGAACAGGACAAGCTTCAACAAGATCAAGGCAAGAAAAGAGGGGGATGTGATGATAGGGTTTAAGCTAGATCACTAGAACAGAGCCAAAAGAAAGGATAGAGATAGAGATGATCCATTTTAAAATCAAACAAAATCCAAATAACAAGCAAAAAGGTGGTACTTGCATGGGCCATGCATGATATTTAATGCCATGCTTATGTTGTGAAAACAAGATGATTTACATGGCATTATTACTATGCATCCCAAAATGTGGAGTAAGGCCCAAGCAAAAGAATTTAGAAAGAATTCCAAGTGTAGTAGATGGAGATGATCACATTGGACTATGATTGGGACTTGCTAGTGTGTATATGCCACTAGGTATTTAATAAGCCCACAAAAATATCCCAACATGATGATAACCCCAAACAAACATATGGAAGCTAGGAAAAAGGTTCCACTCACAAGGCATGCAAAGGTGGCCACGTGGCTCTCATGTTTCAATATTGTGAAAACAACATGATGCTAAGATGAGAGTATGTGGATAAAGAATTGGATCCATCCCAACCCACATGAGCTAGAGGTAAAACCAATAAGTGTCAAGCTCATATTTGGTTGGATGGTGGAATTATAAGGTGGTGAAAGAAAAAGGTGGTGGAGTTAATAAGAGATATGCCCCCAACTCAACTTGGGCATTAAACAATATATCAAGAACCAAATACAATATCAAGAGGCAAATACAATTAACAATGCATATGAGATAAGCACCAAAACAAAAAGGGTTTTATATGATGCTCAAATGCAAGGTGGCATGATGACATGAGCATGATATGATGATGATGCAACAATTATATGTAGGAATGTAGCATCTATATAGACTAGGCTAGTAGCATTACAATAGTTAGACAATTGGGATGCTACAAAATGAAAACAAATAGAGTTCATACTAGCCTCTTACCACACCTCAAGTTGTCATAAATCATCATTGCCTTTCACTTGTGCGACTTGAATAATAAGATAAAAGCAAAGTCCAAGGAGTCACTGAGGACCGCTAAACCCTGTAACGAACTTTACAAAACCAGAGAAGAACAACAAATATTTTTGGATTTTTGATTTTTTAAAGGCAAGAACCAAAGGGAAGAGCAAGCAAAACGAATTCTTTTTGGGTTTTTCGAATTATCAAAATAAAGATAAAAAGGATGAAGCAAACCAAGGATAAAAGATAAAGAAGCAAACAAAGAGAAATAACGAAAATATTTTTGGTCTTTTTGTGTTTTGGAAAGCAGAAATAAAGCAAGAATAAAAACTAAAAATAAAATGAAACATGGATATGCAAAGTACCGACTGGACATGATATGTAGATGAGTGTGATGTCGGTATACCTCCCCCAAGCTTAGGATTTTGGCCTAAGTTTGTATCAACCCCACCGCGGGTAAGAACTCCAAGCCGGCGGGTCATCATAGGAATGATCATGATCAGGCCCTTGTGAAGAGGAAGAAACTCCCCAATCATAGGTAGGTTACTCGTATGAAGACTCCCCCTCGTTGGAGGGCTAGATCGAATCATCCGTAACCCCCCTTCTAGCATCCTGCTCTTGCTGGGAGAGCTCCCCCAGATATGTATCGAGCTCTTCCTTAGTGAGTGACCATCCTACCCTGGTATCAAGGTTAAACAAAATAGGCGCAGGCAAAAGAACAACATGCTTGGACTTACCCCTTCTCCAACTAGCGTTGAGAAAGGTTATTTCATAAGATAAATCACTCAAATTAGCCCAAGAAGAAACGAATTTATGTTGTATCATGGAATTAAGATCAAGCCTCTCTATGGGAAACTATAAGTCTGAATAATGAGGCACTACACCATGCAAAGCTAATAAACGAGAGGCGATGAGGCCTCCACAAATTCCACCTTTCTCGCGGTTAGCAGCAAGACGGAAAGCTCTCAAAGCACCCAAGTTATAAGTCCTATCTTGTTTTATGGCAGCTGAGATAAAGTCTAGATCATATGAGGATAATTTACTAGCGGTTTTCCTAGCAAGAACGCACTTGGCAAAGTATCGAATAGACGGGAGATGAATATTACGAATTTTACCACTCTCCTCTGAGAAGCTACTCCCTTGGCAAATCTCTGCATACAAGTCCACGAGTGGTGTAGGCCGCTCCTAATCCTTTCACACGAACCCCACTGCGGTACTTTAATAGCTGCAGAAAAATCATCAAAAGGGAGGTCGACAGCTATATTGTAAATTTTGTAATGAACCATGGGGTTAGGTAAGGACCAACTAAATCGAAAATCCTACACCACAGACATAGTTAGTTTCACATATTGGTAAGATTCATCTCCCACAAAATGCTCCAATACTACATTAGAAATTAGAGTATGGAAATCTTGAGAAATCCCTGCAGCCTTCATGAATTTGGGGCATGGATAAATAGAAGGGAAAATTTCTTCCTCACGGTGAACTTTCATAACCTGAGGAACCCTTAATTCATGTTGGTTGAGTTGGTGTTCATTCATCTCCTTTTCTGAAATTTTTAGACAACCATCATACAAGTGATTGCAAAGTGAGTACACAATCAAAGGAACTACTTATAGGTATTTGTAAGGGGCCTAAACATCCATCAAAACAATTTCTCTAAGCATTGAACAAGCATGAAAGCTCACATAACCTGCCACCTATAGTAGCAAAATACTCAAGATATAATCCACTAATCACAAATCTACTCGGACAAGCGGAGGAGTCTGATACGTTGCTAACGTATCCATAATTTTTGATGTTCCATGCTTGGTTTTATCTACTTTCTTATGTTTTGTTCCAACTTTGGAGTACTTTCTATACACTTTCTTGGACTAACCTATTAACAAGAGCCATAGTGCCTGCTGCCTGTTTTCTGCTGTTTTTGGTTCCAAGAAAGTCAGAAAATGAATATTCTCGGAATTGGACGGGACAAAAGCCAAAGTCAGTTTTTCACCGAGGGACACACGGAGCCAGAATACAAGACGGAGAGGGGCTAGAGGGCGGCCACACCACCTAGCCACGCGGCCAGGCCTGGCCCGTGCCAGGTGGTGGTGTGGCTAGCCCAGGCACCCCCTCGGCCTCCCCTTTCGCCTATAAGATGCCTCCGATACAGAAACCCTATGTACCCGATCAAAAATCCACGAAAGAGTCTGTAGCCGCCGTCATCTCCATCCCTACATCGAGAGGGATCTGAGGCTCTTCCTGGCACCCTGCTGGAGAGGGGAATTCACCTTGGAGGCCTTCTTCATCACCATGCAAGCCTCCGGTGTGATGCGTGAGTAGTTCATCCTTGGACTACGGGTCCATGTAGTAGCTAGATGGCTGGTTTCTCCTCCTTTGTGCTTTCATGTTTAGATCTTGTGAGCTTCGTTCATGATCAAGGTCATCTATTTTGTAATTCATACATGTTGTGTTTGCGGGGATCCGATGGATATTGAGATGCTATTTCAGATTGATTATTGATTCTATCATGTCTTTGTTATTTGAGATCTTGCCTGCTTTCTGTTGTTAGTAGCTATCTTGGCCAAGTAGATGCTAGCAACTCCAAGAGTTAGTATTTATGCTCAATAGTGGGTTCATGCCTCTGGTAATCTGGGGAAGTGACAGAAATCTCTAAGGCACTAGATGTGTTATTGCTACTAGGGAGAAAACAATGATCTTTTGTTCATAGAACAATCGTATTGTTTACTTTACACGATTAAATAAAGCAATAATCATTGCTTGCAACTTAATATCTTGGAGGGGTTCGGATGATAACCTGAAGGTGGATTATTAGTCATAGATGCAGTTGGATGGCGGTCTATGTATTATGTTGTAATGCCCAATCAAGTCTCAAAGGAGTCAAGATGATTAGTATATGCATGTATTGCTTTCTCGGTGTTTGTCAATTGCCCCGCTGTAATTTGTTCAGCCAGCATGTTATCTATCTAAGGAGAGCCACCTCTAGTGAACTATGGATCCCGATCCTTGTCTTTTATATTCAATCTACAATCTTTTACTGCTTTGTGTTTACTTTCTGCAAACTTTTACTTCTTTCCATTCGATACGTTTAATCCTTTGTTTTCCGCAAAACACGGTGAGATTGACAACCTCATCGCAAGTTGGGGACAAAGTTCTATGGTTGTGTTGTGCAGGTCTCCACGTTGCTACTAGCACCGGTAGTGCACCCTGCCAAAGCTCAGCTAGTGTCGTGGAAATGGCCATGGCAGTCGCTGCCATAGGCAACGATTGAGAATTTCGTGAGGAAGAGTTGGCGGCCATCTGCGGTGCAAGATGGGGGCAGATGCACAAGGGTTTACCCAGGTTCACCCCCGGAGGGTAAAGACCTACTCCTGCTAGATTAGATTATGAGAGAGCGAGTTACAGTGGTGGCGAGCTCGGCGGCTGGGCAGCGAGTCGCTTGAGGGGGTGTATGATGGAACGTAAGTCTCTACGATACCCTAGGGAGGTTTATATATGAAGCACCTTGCTAGGGTTTACAAGCTGTCCCCGAACAAGATAAGGATCCAGGGGCTTTTGACCTAATCCGAGGGCTTACACTTTCTGGCTCCCGATGCCATCGATGGCCTCTCCTTTCCTCGAGTCAGTCGCTGTCCTCCGAGGCGTACTCATGGGCCTTGGCCCTCGAAACCTCTTGCTGAGCATACCCCCTTGACATATCCCCATCAGTAGTCCCCGAGGCCATCGTTGATGCAGGCGCGGGCGTCCTTTGGTGCTTGAAGTAGGTGAGCCCAATTTGGGCGTCCAGTCAAATCGGCGATGGACTCTATTAATGCCTAGGAGAATTTCCCCACAGCCCCACTCATCACTTTAATGAACATCATTACTGCCCAGTCGTCATTTCGGCGAGAAGAGAGATTGGCGAGTGGCGAGTGGACCATAGGAGTTGGACCGTCAACCTTAGTCAAACTATCCGTTGGAATTTCCAACGGTGACTACAACGCAATTACCGTGGGTAACGGCTATCCCGATTTTGGCGGGTGACTTTTCCCATATAAGGGGAGTGATGGATCAGCTTCGCGATCCTGCTTCGCATTCTTCATCCTTTCTCATTTGCTCTTCCTTTCTGCTCTCTCCCGACCTATTCTCCTCGCGTTGCATGATTCCACTTTTCACTCAATGGCGCCTCCCAAAGGCTTGTGGGGAAAATCCAAGTGCACCACAGCCCAGCTGAAATCCTTCGAGGACGCCAGGGTGCTCCGCAAGGGGAATTGGCGAGTTCCCCTCTTAGAGACGAGCCGAATCCACGGCCAGACGAGTTCATCTGCTTCACCAGCCATCTCGTGAGGTGCTTAGGGTTCCCCACTTCGCTCTTCTTCGCCGCTTCGCCATTCACGCGATCAAGCCCTCAGATCTTGGTCCGCATAGCATCGAGCAGCTGGCGATCTTCGTCGCCTTCTGCGAGTGCTACCTCGGCTGTAGGCCATACTTCTCGCTGTGGCTGGAGCTCTTCCACGGCCGCATCGGGCGCGAGGCGTCCGACGGCTTGATGCTGGCCGTAGGCGGGGTCACCTTCCAGTTGAAGCCAAATGCCAACTTCGTCAAGCTCCTCCTACCGAAGAAGGCCGCCAGCGAGTGGAAGAAAAGCTGGTTCTACGTCAAGGAAGCTACTCCCTTCGGCGAGGTCTCCCTTCCTGAATTCGTTGCCGAGAGGAGCGAGCCCCGCCGACTGGCGCCAAAGAAGCTCCCTGAAGATCAGCGGATGGCTGTCGCGGAAATGATGGATCAGATCCAGAAGCTGAAGGACCAGGGGTTGATTCCGTTCAACCTCTACAATTGTTGGCTCGGGCGGCGCCTGGTTCCGCTGGCGGCTCGTCCACACTGGATGTACGAGTACAGCGGGAAACATGATCCATCTCGCACTAGCACGGAGTCATGGGAGGCCGAATATTACAAGGCCTCCCTGAAGAAGATTACCGACGCGGAGTTCACGGGCGCAGCGGTCGGAGTCGCCCCGTATACTCCCGTGAAGAACGAAGCCCCTATAGTAAGTCTTCTTTCCAATCGCTGCGTTCGTATTCCAATTTCATTCTTTTCGCTTGGCGTGTTTTGACTCGCAATGGTTCTCAGCTTTTTCAGGTATTGGAGGGTTGGCTCCCTCCGCTTGATGAATAAGTTCCCTAGGAACTTGAGGAAGATTCCGAGGGGGATCCTTCCGATAGCGACTGGGAAGAAGAAGAAGTCGCTCCCCCAGCACCATGACCCGCAAGACCCGAGTGCAGAAACAGCGAGAGGTCGAAGTGAGCCACTGCCTGGACGAGTTCAAAGAAGGTGACGAGGTCGCCCATGAGCAGACTTCCCGGTGCACCGCTACGCCATCGAAGCCCCCACGCCGGCCAAAGTCGCCGGCAAAAAGGCCTGCATCACTGGTCAGGTCGTCAGTGGTGTTCGGGTCGGATGACAACTCCGACGATGAAGGGTCTCCTGAAGTCTCGCACAAGGTCGAGGCCGCAATCCGGCGAAGGGTTGGAGCAAGGGCGGAGGTGGTGGTAGAGGCTCCCCTGGCTTCGATCGCGCCGTCGACCTCGGGGGTCCCAAGCCAAGGAGCGACAGACGTAGTGCCGCCCAAGTCGCCACTGCCGTCGAAGGCAGCGGCGTCAGAGCCGGAGATCCTGGCGACTGCGACTTCATCGTCAAGGAAGCCCTCAGTTTCGTGGGCTTCGGACGCTTTCGAGCGGGGGCTCAGTCGCAAGCTGGTTCCCGAGTTGGACAAGCCTGCCCATATCAGTACCGGGCTTCGCGTTCTTCCAGTCGCTAAGAAAGTTATACTTCCTTGTCCCAATTTGCTTTGCTTCTTTCGTGTCATGGTTGTGCTGATTAGAAGGGCTCGTGCAGGTCGGGGGCTAAGAAGATTGGTCGCCCTTCGTTTGCCAAGATTCCCCCGGCCACTGTCGTGGGGGCGGGTGATCTGCCCAAGAAGAGGAAGGCCTCCGAGGATGTCACGTCTGCTGAAGTCGCGAAGAAACAGAAGGGGCGACGCAGCTGCGGGAGGCGCCATGAGCCAGCCGCGCGCTCGTCGAAGAGGGGGCGGCGACGCGATCAGAGCCAGCACCAATCAAGGCTGCGTGCAGCCGGCCCCGGCCAGCGCCCCTGCCAGAGCGTCGGCGACGTTCCCTCACTTTATGGCGAGGGGGTTTCCAGGCAGTGCGGATGCGCAATCTCCGCAGCTCCCGGAGATCGTGGACGCGGAGATTGAGGCCCGCCACGGGCGCACCTCCTTCACGACCCCGTCGACTGACGCTGCCGAACTTCACAAGATGCTCGTCGCTGCTATTCAGGTATGTTCAGTCCCCGAATTCCTAGTCACTGAATTTCAGAGGCTAGGAATTGTCTTTATTTTCCTGTATTCTCCAGTCCCCGAGTTCCTACTCGCTGAATTTCAGCGGCTAGGAACTGGTCTTAATTTTTCCTATATTCTCCAGTCCCCGAGTTCCTAGTCGCTGAATTTCAGCAGCTGGGAACTGGTCTTAATTTTTTCTTCCTTCTCCAGTCCCCGAGTTCCTGGTCGCTGAATTTCAGCGGCTGGGAACTGGTCTTTCTTTTCCTCCCAATGCTTAGCTGGTCTCGTTGTGTTGCAAGGGTTACAGCAGGAGTCGACTGATCGGCAGGCTGCGCGAGAGCGCCTGGAGCGTGATTTGCACGAGGCGCAAGAGGTGAACCGGCGGCTTCAGGAGAGGATCGGTGAGTGTTTGACGGTGTTCTTCTTTGCTTGTTATGAGCTGGTTTTGTGCAATATTCTGACATCTCCACTTGCAGATGGTTTCTAGGACGAGGTCTCCAAGGCCCGTGAGGGGTATGTCCCACTCGTCGAACTAGACACGGCGAATGAGCGAGTGGCCTCCCTAGTCAAGGATTTGGAGGATGCTAAGGCGGCCTCAATTTCTTCGGAAGAACGTGCGAAGGCTACCGTCATCGCCGCTGAAGAGGAACGCAAGGCCACGGACTCCATTATCGTGGGGCTGCATAACGACCAAGCCGCTTTGGAGAAGCACGTCAAGGAGAATTGCCGCAAGCTTCTTGGTGAGTTTCTGTCATTTGCCTTATCCTTTTGTCGGTTCTTCGCTTTTGGGGGTTTCATTATTTCACTGACATCTGACTTTCCAGCTGTGGTAGGCCAAAGCGACCCGGTGGTGCAGACGTATACCGCTTCGCAGTGCATGACTGCCGTGGTGAATGTTGCCACGGCCTCGACGTTGTGTGTCCAGGCGGCTCTCCAGGGCATGTCTCCCACCGAAGTCATCCCTGGGGGGCTCACGGAGGTGTGGCGCTATCTGGAGGAGGTGCCCGCGGTTGTGGAGTGGATGACACGCTCCGTGTTCAGGCGCGGGGCCGCCACAGCGTTGAGCTTGGGCCTCGCGCACTTCCCGGACGACTTCGATCTGGACGATGTCACGAGTGGCTATCCTTCGGCGACCGGCACAGTGGAGATGTCGGAGGTGCTGAAGCTGACTGCGAAGGCCACTCCTTATGTTGACCGTGTCTTGGCGATGGGGGATCTTCTGCCATACCAGGAGACGGTGCTAGCACCTGGCGACCCCGAGCCGGAGCACCGCGACATGAAGTTAGAGCAGCCCTTCCGGTCGTTGTTGGCGAAGTCGCTGACCTCGTACCCGGCGAACCCGTGGCAGCCTTTTGTGTGCGTCAAGGGTGGTGGCGCTTCTTCTTCGTCAGGGCCTGTGGAGTAAGCAATTGTAATAGTTGTAATAGATGCCAATTGGCGAACATTGTATGATGTTTTTGTAATCCATGTCGCAGGGACTTGGTCGACTTGTGTTATGATTAAGGGAGTGTTTTGTGCAACAATTTGAGTGAGTCCCCGAGCGCGTCCGCCCTTTAATGGGGTATAACTTGATTGTGTATTTCTATGTGTTTGACTTGTTTTTGCGTTTGTTTTTATCCCTCGCGTCTCTTGATCGGCGAGTCCCCGAGCGCGAGTGGGGTTCGTTTGTGAACGAGTCCCCGAGCATTGTGCTAGACCGCATTGGTCGTGATCCTGTTGCAGGTTGTGAATGGGTTGTTTGTAACGCGTCTCCTCCCCTGGCCCGGAGGGCCAGTCGCTTGGCGAGCCCTAGGCAGCTCTCTTACTAGGTGTGTTCCCGAGCCGCGTGGGGTTCCTGTTTTGTGGAGTCCCCGTGCGTGGTACTTAACCGTTCGAGTCGCTTTGCTCGAGGGTGGGGGGATAGGTCGCTATGGGAAGCGTGTATCGGATGTCTTGGCCCGGTGGGCCAGTCGGGCTAGGCAACTCCAATGGCGGCTCCGGGTTGGCGTTTTTCGTGGATGACACAAGGCCCGAATACTTCTGGTGCCCTTGTGCCGCACTACTTTGCCGTGCCGGTCGCTCGACCAGAGGTTGACTTCCGTGAATGGCGTATTGCTTGCGTGTCTGGTCAGTGGCACAAGAATATGGCGAGTGGGCACAATTTGTGCGATCCGAATGAATTTCATTTATATATTACGACAGTACATTGTGTGGTTCTAGGTGTAGAACTTACGGAGGAGGTTGACATTCCATGGCCTCCGATCTCAATGGCCATCACCCCGTATGTCGATGAGGTAGTAGGCGTCTTTGCCAAGGACTCGGCCTATGGCGAATGGCCCCTCCCATGGAGGGGAGAGCTTGTGCATGCCCTTCTTGTCCTGGGCCAATCGTAGGACCAGGTCGCCTTCCTGGAAGGTGCGAGTTTGCACTCGACGGCTGTGATAACGGCGAAGTCCTTGCTGGTATATGGCGATGCGGGAGCGAGCCAGGTCGCGTGCTTCGTCAAGTTGATCAATGCTATCTTGGCGGGCGGTTTCGTTGGCTGCCTCGACGTAGTTGGCAACTCGAGGGGAGTCGTGCTCCAGGTCTGTTGGCATTACGGCCTCGGCGCCATACACCATGAAGAAAGGCATGCACCCGGTTGATCGGTTGACGGAGGTGCGGATCCCCCATATCACAGAGGGGAGCTCGTCGACCCAACATCCTAGGGTGCGCTCGAGGGGCACCTATAGTCGTGGTTTGAGACCGTGGAGGACGCTCTGGTTGGCGCGCTCTGCTTGGTCGTTTGACTCCGGGTGGGTGACTGATGCAAGGTCGAGTCGGATGCCGTGCTCCTCACAGAATTCCGCCATGGTGGGGTGTCCACTTGATGTCGCCTTGCTTGCTGACGAGCGGGAATACATCCGCCCCCGCGGGTCGACTCCCGTGGCTTGTTGCTCGACAGCCCTGACGAGTAGGGACTTGGCGTACTGGATCTGTAGCGCGCCATCGCCTTGGACATCGAGGTTGGCGATCGCGGCATCGGCCGTGATGACGTTGTCCATCGGGGTGGAGTACAGTGGTAGCCTGTTGGCGTCCTGGGCTTGAGGCGAGATGATGATCCGTGGTTGGTCTGGTGGGGGCGCACGACCCATGGATGGTGGAGGGGCCCCGTTCGTCGGTGCTCCAGGTGGTGGTCTCGCGGGGTTGCCTCCTCCTGGCGGCACGTTCTCGCCGTGTTCGCGCTCGGTGGTGCGTGTGGGGTCACCCTCGTCATTGAAGTTCACGATGAGGCCTTGAACATCGGGGTTCAGGAGGGTCCTGATGCGGCGCTGGTGATAGAGCGACAGCTCCTTCGTCGTCTCTCGTTCGAGGTGGTATTTCTCGTGCTCGGCGAGTTCATTGCGTTGTGCCTCCTGGAGCCGCAGGCGGGCTTGTTCCACCTCCGTGGCCATCGCGGTTGGCGGAATCGGCGTGGAGAACGGATCTGGTGGGGCGGCCGTGCTACCCGCCATGTAGATCGCGTTGAAGCGATTGGATCTGGCGCGAAAATCCTCAGGGGATTCCGAGCCGGAGTCAGAGTCAAAGATCCCCAGAATGGAGGGATCCTCGAAATCCTCGGGGTTGGAGACTCGCGTGATGGAGTCCTCCCGTGACGCGGCGGTGATGGATCCGTTGGCCGATGTAGGGGTCGCGGAGTCGGCGTCGTCATTTAGGGCGTCGTCGTTGGTGGCGATGTTGGTCTCGACCGCGTCGCTAACGGCCGAGTCATACTCAGCGACGAGGCCCCTGATGGAGCGGACCTGCTCCTCCGAAAGCAGATCGCGGTGTGGAGGCGACCCGCCGACGATCACCGTCGCGGCTGGGTCGATCGCGCCGGTGAAGCCAACGAAGAGGTTGATGGAGCCGACCGGCATCACCGTGGCATGTGTGACCGGGTGCGACACCGGGATGTAGCTACTGGGCAGGATCTGCAAGATCCCGCCGAAGGCGATCATGCGGCCGGTGGCGAACGGCCACTCGATCGGCGAGTAGGGTCTCACCGCAGAACTCAGGCCAGTCCCGCTATGCCACACGGTGGGCGCCACTGTCGTGGAAATGGCCACGATAGTCGGTGCCATAGGCAGCGATTGAGAGTTTCGTGAGGAAGAGTTGGCGGCCATCTGTGGTGCGAGATGGGGGCAGATGCACAAGGGTTTACCCAGGTTCGGCCCCCCGGAGCCAGTCCCGCTATGCCCCACGGTGGGCGCCACTATCATGGAAATGGCCATGGCAGTCGCTGCCATAGGCAGCGATTGAGAGTTTTGTGAGGAAGAGTTGGCGGCCATCTACGGTGCAAGATGGGGCAGATGCACAAGGGTTTACCCAGGTTCGCCCCCGGAGGGTAAACACCTACTCCTGCTAGATTAGATTATGAGAGAGCGAGTTACAGGGGTGGCGAGCTCGGCGGCTGGGCAGCGAGTCGCTTGAGGGGGTGTATGATGGAACGCAAGTCTCTACGATACCCTAGGGAGGTTTATATATGAAGCACCTCGCTAGGGTTTACAAGCTGTCCCCGAACAAGATAAGGATCCGGGGGCTTTTGACCTAATCCGACTGGGCTTCTGCTACGCTTCTGGGCTCCCAGTCGCCAGTCGATGGGCCTCTCCTTTCCTCAGAGTCCAGTCGCTGTCCTCTAGGCGTACTCGCGGGCCTTCCGGCCCACTCGAAACCTACTACTGAGCATACCCCCTTCGGCATATCCCCATCAGCTAGTAACACCTTTGGGGTGTTTCCTTGCTCCTACTGGTTCGATTAAACCTTGGTTTCATAACGGAGGGAAAACTTGCTGCTGTGCTCATCATACCTTCGTCTTGGGGTTCCCAACGAGCTCTACGTCGATCGTCGAGCGCATCAAGAAACAAGGGATAAGATACTAGTATGATGGAGAAGTGTGTTTTGAGGTTTATGCATAGCATTCATTATGCTGAAGACTATCAATAGAATGTTCTAGATGCTAGAATGGAAAATAAGATCCAAGAGCTAGAAAAACTAGGATTCATGAGTCTTGATCCAATGGTAAACATTCAAAGTTATTTGTACACTATATAGTGGTTTGTAATGAATACTATCAATAGAATCTTCAAGACGCTAGAATGGAAAAGAAGATACAACGACTAAAATTGTTGGGTTTCACGAGTCTTGATCCAACGGTCGATATTCAAAGTTGTTTGTACACTATATAGTGGTAAGATCATGTAGAAGTCAACAATTATTAGCTACTAGTAAGTTGCACTTGAGACTCAGATAGTAGACGTATGACATATCATCACTATATAAAATTATAATTGGTAAAGCACAAAAAATTATAAATTTGATCAACATCTATAAAGTATGGGTGTATATTTGGTCCTTATACTTTGTATCATCATGTAGAAGTCAAAAATTATTAGCTACTTAACACATGAAATTTTTGATAACATGGTCTAGAGAAACAAGGGAGATGATTCTAGTATGATGGAGAAGTTGTTTTGAGGTTTGTGCATAGCATTCATTATGCCGAATACTATCAATAGAATCTTCTAGATGCTAGAATGGAAAAGATGATCCAACAGCTAGAAATGCTGGGATTCGCGAATCTTGATCTAAAAGTCAACATTCAAAGTTATTCGTACATTATATAGTGGTAAGATAAGATACGATCATGTAGAAGTCAACAATTATAAGCTACGTGGGAGAAGATTCCAGTATGATGGAGAAGTGTAATTTGAGGTTTGTGCATATCATTCGTTATGCTGAAGACTATCAATAGAATCTTCTAGATGCTAGAATGGAAAAGAAGATCCAACGGCTGGAAATGTTGGGATTCACGAGTCTTAATCCAACGGTCAATATTCAAAGTTATTCATACACTATATAGTGGTAAGATATATCTATCTCTACTACTATAGTGGAGTAGTTTTGAATTGGATCCATAGCACCAATCCTGACCGTTGGGTTGTTAGATCCAATGGTTCAGAGAAGCTGGATTCATGTTGAATAGTACCTAGAGCAAACTCCACCATTCATGTTCTAGAACCATCATGTCACCACCCCCAAAATTTCATAGCACAGTATGCTGTATTCTCTCTACTACTATAGTGGAGCAGTTTTGAATTGGATCCATAGCACCAATCATGACCATTGGGCTGTTAGATCCAATGGTTCAGAGCAACTGGATTCGTGTTGAATAGTACTCCCTCCGTCCAAAAATATAAGGCGCCTAAGGATTAGTCAAAAGTCAACACTTTTTAAGTTTGACCATGATTATACACAAAAATATAAAAATTTATAATACTAAATTAATATCAATAGATTCACCATAAAGTATATTTTCTTAATATGTCCATTCAATATTGTAGATGTAGACAATTTTTTCTAAATATTTGGTCAAAGTTAATAAGGTTTGACTTTTGACCAATCCTTAGGCGCCTTATATTTTGGAACAGAGGGAGTACAGACCTAGAGCAAACTCCACCATGTTCTAGAACCATCATGTCACCACCCCCAAAATGCATAAATTAAGTATATTAATAATAACTATCTACACACATATTGAGAATACAACCTACTGTGCTTTGAAATTTTGGGGGTGGTGACATGATGGTTCTAGAACATGGTGGAGTTTGCTCTAGGTACTATTCAACACGAATCCAGCTACTCTGAACCATTGGATCTAACAGCCCAATGGTCAAGATTGGTGCTATGGATCCAATCCAAAACTGCTCCATTATAGTAGTAGAGAAAACACACACCTTAATAAGGCCTACTATGTGGCATCTACTAAGGTTCACCTTATACATAGTGGAAACTATAAAGTTATCTTTAAGCCTAAGGTGCACCTCAAGCTTGTGTGTTGACCATAGAGAATAGAAAAACCATTTCCCCTCTCTCCTTATTTCATGTGATCATTTTCAAAAGGGGTTCAAAATTTTCAAGATGCAAAATCTTAGTAGCTAGAAGTCGAACAGTCATCAACTGATATACTAATTGACCGCTCGATGGGTACCCCCAAAAGCTTTTTACATAAAACTTTCAAACCAACCTACAATTTATTTCTTGTAGTTCAAATTTGACCTTTTATTTTGATACATCGACATAAAGTCATTCAACAAGTGGAAGGGGTCAGCTAGGAACCTTGAAAACTCATAAAACATGGGAATCGTAAGTAAAACACATTGGTCCACCAAGCTAATATGTCTAGAATCTTGGCTTATGGCATTGAGATCCATATTCTTCGGACTTTCTTTACAGAAAAGAATCATCTCTTCATCACTCAAAAAACTAAGAATTTTCTTTCCTGATAGTTGGAAACTCACACCGACGACATTGTTTACTACAAGAAGATGCACACATCTACCTCCGAAAAGACATTTAATTCAAGAGCAATCTATCGCACTTACTTGTAGCAAAAGTTTGACTTTATTTTGTTAAATTGACAAGAAGTCACTGAAGTGCACGAAGTTAGCTAGGAATCCTAGTACTAAAAACTTGGGTATTACGTATAAGAAACCGTGGTCTAGTTTGTGTGATAATTGGGGCGGTTGCATTTTCTATGAACCTTGGCAGGTCTCGTAGGAGCGAGGTGCTTGAGATTTAACACGGTCGATGGAAGTACAAGTTACATCAAGGACCTCATAAAGAATGAAAATTGCATCCAAGTCCATGCATTTATCACAAGGATCCAGAAACTGAGCAATGAAGTACTGTGTTTTGAGGTTGGCACATACTAGCGTTCATCGTGCTAAAGACTATTAGTAGAATCTTTCTAGATGCTAAGAATGGAAAATAATATCCAACAATTAGTAATGTTTGGATTTTCCAGTCTTGATCCAATGGTTAATGTTCAAAGTTAATCCCTACACTATATGTAGTGGTATGATATTGTAAGATATAAGAGACAAGATAAACATAAGATAAGAAGTACTGCGAATGGCAGATCTAATAGTAGGTCTCGTAAAAGTGAGGTGCTTGAGAGTTAACATGGTCGGTGGAAGTACATGCTACATCAAGGACCTCATAAAGAATGAAAATTGCATCCAAGTCCATGCATTTAGCACAAGGACCCTAAAACTGAGCAATGAAGTACTGTGTTTTGAGGTTTGCACATACTAGCGTTCATCGTGCTAAAGACTATCAGTAGAATCTTTCTAGATGCTAAGAATGGAAGAGAAGATCCAACGGTTAGCAATGTTTGGATTTTCAAGTCTTGATCCAATGGTTAATGTTCAAAGTTAATCCCTACACTATATATAGTGGTATGGTATTGTAAGAGATAAGAGACAAGATAAACATAAGATAAGAAGTACTACGAATGGCCGATCTAATAGTAGGTCTCGTAAGAGTGAGGTGCTTGAGAGTTAACACGGTCGGTGGAAGTACAAGTTACATTAAGGACCTCATAAAAAATGAAAATTGCATCCAAGTCCGTGCATTTAGCACAAGGACCCTGAAACCGAGTAATGAAGTACTATGTGTTTTGAGGTTTGCGCATACTAGTGTTCATCGTGCTAAATACTATCAGTAGAATCTTTCTAGATATGATGCTAAGAATGGAAAAGAAGATCCAACAGTTAGTAATGTTTGGATTTTCCAGTCTTGATCCAACGGTCAATGTTAAAATAAGTTAATCCCTACACTATGTAGTGGTGGTATGCATGGTATTGTAAGAGATAAGCGACAAGATAAAGGTAAGATAAGAAGTACTACAAATGACCGATCTAATGGTAGGTCTCATAGGAGCGAGGTGATTGAGAGTTAACACGGTCGATGCAAGTACAAGTTACATCAAGAACCTCGTAAAAAATGAAAATTGTATCCAAGTCCATGATGCATTTTAGCACAAGGACCCTAACACTGAGTAATGAAGTACTGTGTGTTTTTAGGTTTGCGCATACTTGCGTTCATCATGCCAAAGACTATCAATAGAATCTTTCTAGATTCTAAGAATGGAAAAAGATCCAATGGTTAGCAATGTTCGGATTTGCCAGTCTTGATCCAATGGTTAATATGTTCAAAGTTAATCCCTACACTCTATAGTGGTATGGTATACTGTAAGGATAAGGGACAAGATAAAAGATAAGATAAGAAATACTGCGAGGTGCTTGAGAGTTAATACGGTGGGTAGAATTACAATTTGCATCAAGGACCTCATAAAAAATGAAATTGCATACAAGTCCATGCATTTAACACGAGGACCCTGAAACCGAGTAATGAAGTATTGTGTGTTTTGCGGTTTGCGCATATTAGTGTTCATCATGCTAAATACTATCAATAGAATCTTTATAGATGCTAAGAATGGATCCAACAGTTAGCAATGTTTGGATTTTCCAGTCTTGATCCAACGGTCAATGTTCAAAATAAGTTAATCCCTACACTATGTAGTGGTGGTATATATGGTATTGTAAGAGATAAGAGACAAGATAAATATAAGATAAGAAGTATTGCGAATGGCCGATCTAATGGTAGGTCTCATAAGAGCGAGGTGGTCGAGCGGTCAGTGGAAGTACAAGTTACATCAAGGATCTCATAAAAAATGAAAATTGCATCTGAGTCCGTGCATTTAGCACAAGGACCGTGAAACCGAGTAATGAAGTACTGTGTGTTTTGAGGTTTGCACATACTAGTGTTCATCGTGCTCAAGACTATCAGTAGAATCTTTCTAGATGCTAAGAATGGAAAATAATATCCAATGGTTAGCAATGTTTGGATTTGCCAGTCTAGATCCAATGGTTAATGTTTCAAAGTTAATCTGTACACTATATGAAGTGGTATGGTATTATACGCAAGATATAAGACAAGATAAAGAGAAGATAAGAAGTACTATGAATAATGGCCGATCTAATGGTAGGTCTCGTAGGAGCGAGGTGCTTGAGAGTTAACATGGTGGGTAGAATTACAATTTACATCAAAGACCTCATAAAAAATGAAGATTGCATCCAAGTCCATGCATTTAGCACAAGGATGATCCTGAAACTGAGCAATGAAGTGTGTGTTTTGAGCTAGAGGTTTACGCATACTAGCGTTCATCGTGCTAAATACTATTAGTAGATTCTTTCTAGATGCTAAGAATGGAAAATAATATCCAATGGTTAGCAATGTTTGGATTTGCCAGTCTAGATCCAATGGTTAATGTTTCAAAGTTAATCTGTACACTATATGAAGTGGTATGGTATTATACGCAAGAGATAAGACAAGATAAAGAGAAGATAAGAAGTACTATGAGTAATGGCCGATCTAATGGTAGGTCTCGTAGGAGCGAGGTGCTTGAGAGTTAACATGATGGGTAGAATTACAATTTACATCAAAGACCTCATAAAAAATGAAAATTGCATCCAAGTCCATGCATTTAGCACAAGGATGATCCTGAAACTGAGCAATGAAGTGTGTGTTTTGAGCTAGAGGTTTACGCATACTAGCGTTCATCGTGCTAAATACTATTAGTAGATTCTTTCTAGATGCTAAGAATGGAAAAGAAGATCCAACGGTTAGCAATGTTTGGATTTGCTAGTATTAATCCAACGGTTAATGTTCAAAGTTAATCCTTACACTATATGTAGTGCGTGGTATGGTATTGTAAGAGATAAGACAAGATAAAGATAAGATAAGAAGTACTACAAATGGCCGATCTAATGGTTGGTGTCATAGGAGCGAGGTGCTTGAGAGTGAACACGGTCAGTGGAAGTACAAGTTACATATCAAGGACCTCATAAAAAATGAAAATTGCATCCAAGTCCATGCATTTAGCACAAGGACCCTAAAACTGAGCAATGAAGTGTCTATTTTGAGGTTTGCACATACTAGCATTCATCATTCTCATCAAGACTATTAGTATAATATTTCTAGATGCTAAGAATGGAAAAGAAGATCCAACAATTAGCAAAATGTTTGGATTTATGAGTCTTGATCCAACTTGTCGTTAAAACTCTTGTTGGATGGTTTCTCATATATTAGTTGTGACCCCCCGATGGGTACCTCCAAATGCTTTTTCGTAGAACTTCCACAGTAACCTAAAATTTACTTATACTC
Organism: Avena insularis; assembly: GCA_023614405.1. Lineage (NCBI taxonomy): Eukaryota > Viridiplantae > Streptophyta > Magnoliopsida > Poales > Poaceae > Avena > Avena insularis. The sequence continues at coordinate 150,820,571 of CM042690.1, forward strand.
GTTCAAATTTGACCTATTTTCGATAAATCAACATAAAGTCATTTAAGTGTGCGGAGTTAGGTAGGCAGTTTTGAATTGGATCCATAGCACCAATCATGACCATTGGGCTGTTAGATCCAATGGTTCAGAGCTGTTGGATTCGTGTTGAATAGTACCTAGAGCAAACTCCACCATGTTCTGGAGCCATCATGTCCCCCTCCCCCCCGGCCAAAAAAAATTGATAGCACAGTAGGTTGTATTCTCAATATGTGTAGATAGTTATTATTAATATACTTAATGTATGCCTTTTTCTCTAACAAGACTATTGGTTAATAACAACTTAATGTTCATTAAATCACATTTCATATAGTATATACGAGTGTGGCACGTGCCTGTGTGTGTGTGCGTGTGAAAACTTTGGCTTGTGGCATTTATTTAGATCAATATTCTTTAGACTTCCTTTACAGGAGAGAATGATCATGACATCACTCGGAAAATTGAGAATGTTCTTTCCTGGTAGTTGGAAACTCACACCAATGACATTGTTTACTGCAAGAAGATGCACCCATCTACCTCTGAAAAGACATTTAATTCAAGAACAGTCTATCACGCTTACTTGTAGCTCAAGTCTAACCTAATTTCATTAAATTGATGCAAAATCTTAGCAAGAAGTTGAACCGTACCTATATATCATCAAAACTCTCGATGGTTCCTATATATTCATTGACCCCTTCCCCCGATATATGGGTACCTCCAAGAGATATCTTTCGTCAAACTTTCAAAGCAACCTACAATTTACTTGTGGTAGTTCAATTTTTACCTAATAATTTTGAGAAATCGGCATAAAATCAGTCAAGTGGGCGAAGTTAGCTAGGAAGTTTGAGAACTCATAATACATGGGAAATCATAAGTACAACATGTTGGTCCGCAATATATGTCTGAAAACTTGCCTCGTGTGTCATTCAGATCCATATTGTTTGGACTTGCTTTACGGGAAAGAACAATCTCGTCATCACACTCGAAAAATTCAGAATGTTCTTTCCTGAGATAGTAGGAAACTCATACTGATGGAATTGTTTACTACAACAAGATGCACCTATAGACCTCCAAAAAGACATTTAATTCAAGAGCTATCTATATCGCGCTTACTTGTAGCTCAAGTTTGACCTAATTTCGTTAAATTGTCAAGATGCAAAATCTATCTCATCAAGAAGTTAAACCTATTGTCGAAACTCTTGGTGTTTTGTGATATATTAATTGACCCCCCGATGGGTACCTCGAAAAGCTTTTTCGAAAAACTTTCAAAGCAACCTACAATTTTCTTAGACACAAGGCTAGTAAATTTATAAGCTACGTATAGTAAGGGCATGTGAAGTGTCTAGAAGTAGCTATGAAAACTACTTTTGCTCCAGCGTTTAGAACTGAAGTGGGTCCACACAACCATGCTAAAAAGAAAAACAGATTGTTATCCACTAACTAGTGGGCCCTCCCAATCGATTCTCTTAGACATAAGTGTAGCACTAGAATCACCTTGAAGAATCTTTTTGTTAGCACTACCCACTCCACCGTTAAGACATATGTTCCATGATAACCCACAAGTATAGGGGATCGTGTGTAGCCCTTTCGATAAGTAAGAGTGTCGGACCCAACGAGGAGCTAAAGGTAGGATAAATGTTCTCTCAAGTTCTATCAACTATTGATACAACTCTAAGCACACTAAATGTTTGCATTATCTTGGAAATAAAACTAGAGAAACAATACGAGTACTAGAGATAGCTTTGCATGATAATAAATAACAAGAAAGTAAAGCTAGTTGCTGCAGCAATAAAATACACTAAACTAACAGAACCATGAGTGTGGAATAGTGGTGGTAATTGTGGTGGCTTTGTCCAAGTTTAAATAGCGAATAGATCGGGTTCATTGTCTTCGATGCAGTTTTCTATGTGGGAGAGGCTAAATATACATGCGCTTCACTACTTGGAATTACATGTACTATATGATTGGATTGTTAGCAAACATCCGTAACTACTAACAATGCATTAAGGTTTCCCCAACCATAGCCTTAAGTTTAATGGTCCTCTTACTCCCATACGTGCAATGTTCCGGTTCGTGTACTCAGGTTTCTGTCACTCTGGCAGAACTCCCGCTTCCTTTTACACATACTACAAACCCTATGATGTTTAATCCATGTGCACACAAATATAATGGACACCAAAGGACTGTACCATATCAACATACAACTCTAATGAACCAAAGATGTTCAACCATTCAATCTAAGAATAAAGAAACTACACAAACATAACATATATCATAGGATTATAACTTATAGCATCAAACACCATGTTTACATAGGACGGTAAAGAGGTGTGTGGGAGGATGAACCACTCATACTAGGAGGATTAGGTGATGGAGATGGCGGTGAAGATGGTGAAGAGGGCGGCGGCGGCGCTGACGGTGGTGCGGGGGACTCCTTCCCCGCTGTCGGTATCATGGGGGAGCACCGCCCCTTAGCCCCTTCCTTCATGGCTTCTTGGGAGCCCTCCCCCATGGAGATGGGATCCATGTGGGAGGCAAAAACGTGGCTTTGGTGGCTGCAAATTCGTGGGTGGAGGTGTCTTGGGCGAATTAGGTTTCCTCCCTTTATATAGCTTCTCGGATTCCTGTCACCCCATCTTGGGCTGCAGTAAATCAGGCCTAGCGGGCCCGTCCGGACTCAGAATCAGCTAAAAATTTTTATGTCCATAACATTTGTCACCAAATTTTCGAAAACTTTGTAGTTGAAGAGTTTTACGTTTGACTCTGTCTTCGACCCGAAACATGACCATCTTCAAAAAGAGTTCTAAGACAGATTTCTAGAAAAATCCCAATTTGACTCCAACAAGGTTTCCACTTGTATTCTTGGTAATTCCTACACATCAAAGTGTAAAACAAGAACATTGTGCACTTTTGCAACTATTAGTAGGTTAGTCCAAATAAATCATAAATTCCATACAAAAAGGAGTGTCAAAAGCATATTATTAGCATAAAACCATAAAAAATTATAGATACGTTATGGACGTATCAGGCCCTATTGTTATTAGTGGTCTAGTTATATCATATAGCATCCAATTAATGTTAGCTCTAACTCCTCTAGCTCTTCCTTCTCGTTGAAGCCTCGACGCTTGGCTTTGAAGGATGGTTACGAGGGAAGTAGGAGGTGACGTTTCCTTTGATAGCAAGGTGCCTATGGTGACTTTGTCAAGCTCAAGCCCCCCACTGGACAGTCTGAAGACACAATCTTTCGGAGGTGCTCATAGTGGTAGGATGTGCGTTCATGCGTTCATAGGGGTGAGTGTGTCTATGCATGTGTGAGCGTGTGCGTTTTGTAGTGGATTTTCGCAAAAAAGAGAGAGATGGGCCTTCTGTTTATATTAAGTTTTGCTCGGTTTTTCCAAATTAATTGTAATGGTCCCTCGTTCCTAGGGTCTATGGGCTCACTACCAGGGGGCCACATTATTAGTGGTTCAATTACATCCCATAGCAGCCAGCGAATGTGAGCTCCGATCCCCTAGCACTTCCTTCGCCACGAAGCCTCGACGCTCAACTTTGAAGGATGGTAATGAGGGTAGTGAGAGGCTACGTTCCCGTCAATATATAGCGAGGTGCCTATGGTGACTTCGTTAAGCTCAAGCCCCACAGGACCAGTCTCAAGATCCAGTCTTTCTGAAGTGCTCATAGGTGTTGGGTGTGCGTACCTGCATTCATAGGGGTGAGTGTGTGTACGCATTTGTGAGCGTCTCTGTTTTGTAATGGGTTTTCACAAAAAGAGAGGGGGCATTTGGTTTATTTATTTATTGAGTTTTGATCTGTTTTCCAAAAGTACTCCATGTAATGCAAGTCAAACTAGGTGAGTGATGTTTGGGGGCCCACAGGCTCTCTAGCGTGGGCCCTAGTTATCAGTTGTCGAGTTAAATCCAATACAGAGTAGTAGCCAACGAATGTGAGGACCGGCTCCCCTACCTCTTCCTTCTCCGTGAAGCCTCTGCGCTAGGCTTTGAAGGGGTTCTCTTTTTTCGAGCAATGTCGGCGGATTCTATCATGCCGGTCTGGCGAATGATGGGGGATCTTGATGCACAAGGCGGCCGGGTTAGGGTAAGTACGCCAGAGTTCACGGTCTCAGTTTATTTTCTCAAATTCAGCTTATGGGTTCTCTCCTTTTGGGGTTTTTCTCTATTTTGCCCGTCTTGATCGATGATGTTTCTTGGGTTTAGATACCGGCACAGATGGTAGACGCGGAGTGGTACGGCATCGTTACCGATGTGGATCTCCGGCTCTAGTGCGACTGCACCCTGGCGCCCCGTCATCACGTCGCGTTCGAGGGAACAAACTTTGGCCGAAGGTTCTTAGGTTACAACTACGAATGTGAGCACTTAACATTCGTCCACTGGGTAGATCTACTGCACTCACTTTTGCTGCAACGCGTGATGATGTCGATGTGGTTACAACTCGAGATCCGCAATGACCTCGAAGAGGAGGAGCAGGAGCGCCATCAGATGCATGCCAAGGAGATGGATACAGAGTTAACATATGTCTCCAACTCAATGCGCTCAGTTGTAAATAGGATAGATGCTCTTAGATTTGGGTAATTTGAGCTGGACATTAGGTTCCTAACCAAGTATGGTCTACAATCTAGATATTTAGCATGCTCATGCTACTTTTGGTGGCTTGCTGTAGATTCCACTAATAATTAAGTAATCCCATTTTGTTTACTAGTACTCACCATCTCATAGTACTACCACATTAAATTACACTAGGTTAATTAATATGGGAGTAGTTGACAGTCTGCTTACAACCTGTCTGGAGTTTGTGGTTACTATTAATTGATTTGGTTTATGTGTTACTGCTATCTCTATATATATACAAGTATCGCTACATTTTTTGCACATTTGTGCACCTCCCCCGTCACGCACCTTCTTTACCCAACAGCGTCCACCTTTCCATTGCATCAGTGCAATCTCTGGTGAGTCCGCAACCATCCGGATAGTTTTTTAGGTGATTGCTATTTGAAATAGTAGATCTATATGCCACATTAGGAAGCTGGGATCACCATGGATGTAGCCATGGAATTAGTTATAAGGTCCACTAGAAATAGGTAAGTATATGCTACTAAGAAGAGTCTTATGAGGATGGGAAGCTTGCCCCCTGGCTTTATTTCACAGAACGGTCCTCTGCTAAACAATGCAGATGTAATTTGCTGCATATCGTTCATAAACTGATTGTTGTTTGTTGGTGTCCTGCATTGCCGAGTTCTTTAAATTATATTTCCGTTAAAGGGGAACATGCCCAATCCTTGGCATCAGATTAATGCACATATCCTTCTTTGCATTGCGAAGTTGATGTGTTCTTTCCTAAAATTTACTGGTTTTGCTGCATTTCATTTAGCAACATGCGCATGTCCCACCCGTGGAGGAGGCATTATCGAGTGACAAGTGTTTTTATGTATCCAGCTGCTTTGCTGGAATTTCAATAACCTATGCTTTGTCCCTGAAAACATTTTTTCGATAAAGAGCGCTTTATTACTTAAAATGTCCCCTAAAATATACTGATCATTTTTGTTGCATCATGATTTACAGAAACAAAGTCATTCTGATCCGTGGCCACTTACTAAGGCTAGGACTACTCATGTGCCAGCTAAGAAGGCAAACCCTGAAGTACGGCCCTTTTCATGTCTGTAACACCCTCGAATCGGCCCTATGCAAGTTTTAGCGCTTTCCGCCAAACCCGCATAGAAACGATTCAAGGACGCCCACCAGACACTTTCGTGCGGATGGAAAACAAAGTAATACCATTACACAACAGTCCTCGATGGGATCCACAGAACAAATATATATAACAACGACTCAACGAGTCAAGAATACAGATATACAATACAAAGATCCAAATCACCTTGAAAACAATTCAACATCCGAGTACGGATAAGATGCAAATGGGGTTAAGAGCCCTGAAGAATAACCAATGGCGTCCATAACCCTTCCCAGGCCAAGCCGGAAGGGTAACCCTGCTAACGACGTCGATCTCAAACCTGCTAAAACAAAAGGGGTGCTGACAAAGGGCAAAGGAAAAAGAGGAGCGTCAGTACTGAGGCGAGTACACGACGAGGCTAGAATTCGGCGGCTCTCGCCTACATAGGTATGGTGGACTGAAGCGGCAGCGCAGTAGCACTAAACAACCTATAGAGACTCAGTAAAACTGGCGGCTATTAGAGAGAGATAAGGAAGACCTATTCGGATCCAACCCGATACTAACACCAAACATACCCATCCTGCTATTCCCCTTCGAGACCAAACGAGGAAGTCAAACCGAGGAACTCACACAATTGGCAGTTTTATTCATTCCATTATAGTTGAAGCACTTACTAGTCAGACATAGATAGCATGAGTCATCCTGATAGCATAAGTAGTGGGCAGTTTTAGTTAACAATTCAATTGTAGTTGCAGTACTTACTAGTCAGAGACAATTAGCATGAGACATCCCAAACCTAGCCATTGTTGGCACTTTTATTTCATTCCATTGGAGTTGCAATACTTACTAGGTAGGTACAGCATGTCACAAAACAACACCAGATCCACCAGTTGTTGGCATTTTAATATACATTCCGTGATAGTTGAATCTGATTACTAGTCATATATTAAGTCAAGTTTATAGCACTACTTTAGTTATGCTTGTCTATGATCAAGATACTGTGCTCCAAGTCGTCCATAACCGCGGACACGACTTTTAGAAAGATTTACCCTGCAGGGGTGCACAAATAGCAACACACACACGATCAACCTCGTAAAAACCAAATCAAAACCCAACGAGGCTTTCACGACAAAGAAATCACAGGTTTCATAAACTATTTCAGGGGGCCACCCCATTAAGCTACCCGCAACGAAGTTGGCCGGCTCCGAGATGGACCCAAGGTTTGTGCCAATGGCAGTAAACGACTGGGAACCCGAAAGTGTGACTGGGCTTATCGATACCGCAAAAACACTCCGCAATCCTAAACAGTACAGGTGCTCCACGCACAATCTTAAATAAAGCAGTAAAACATGGCATAAGTACAGGATAGTAATAAAGCCCCAAACTACTTTGTGGCCCCAAGAAATAAGAAATGAATCAAGCTCTGGCTAAGGGGGATTCATAGAGTCTCCCGTATGTGGATAGTGCGAATAGTCAAGGAACAGGTATCAAGTACTCGGGGCCTACGGGACACAAGTGGACATGAAAAACCAAATAGCATATATTGTCCACCGGTGCCTCTTTCATTAGTTATCCCATCAATTTAATAGTTGTATTTTGAATCATGATCATGTCCACCATAAACATCTGCCAGCATACCAACAACTATGGTATTCGACAACACGAGATCGCACCTGAACAAGCAACTACAACTCGCAAGACCAACTATCTACCAAACAACAGGTATTAGGAGGTGTCCATGGCAATATAGCGGGATATAACTGGTGCACGGAAACTAAGCATCGTGACACGGATAGCAATAGATCAACAGGAGGAAATAAAGACTATAAATGCAAAATAGGTAGAAGGGGGAGAGATGCTCGCCTGGGAAACACTGCCGGAGATTCATCCGGAGAACTTGTCGATACTCGCATCCACTCATCGTCCTAGTCCGTGAAGAAGCAAACACTAGAAGAAACACCGGATGCAATATTTAATGCTACAGCAGAAGGATCGGCATGTTCATGGTATGATGCATGGCATGGAAAAAGTGCGGTGCAATTAGGCAGTATTAAGCGGAACCGGGGTCCCGACAATTAATTATATGGTTCAAGTTATTTATCTACCCTGCAAATTAAATGTTGGATTAGCAAGAGAAAACATGGCATCAGTTTGCTACACCAATTTAAATGGAGGCGATATAATATAAGTATATCCCGCATATTGACTCCATATTTAATTATGAGGTGAATCGGCATAATGCCCCCAAATCCACAGACAAGTATGCATGCATGAACAATTTAATATGCGACAATTGGTAATGTCATATTATAAAAATAGGGGCTTAGGGTCACACATCTGGGTTTGGAAGATCTTGGGTTCCGGGGGTCCGGGGTCCGGTCTCAGGGTTCGACGGGAACGGCGAGGTTCGGATACAAGATGGAGAGCTTGGCGTTTCAGGAAGAAGGACTTGGTTTGGCATCGGAGGATCATCGGATTCGCCCTAGTCGGTGTCGATCTCGTCGTCGCAAAGATCTTGTCGGGTCCACGTATCGGGTCGGTCTTGGCGTCCGGGGTGAAGTACTTGTCGTTCCCATGGCGATCTTGGCGTTCTTCAGATTCGGGTCTTGGCGTCTGAGAGGAAGTACTTGGTGGTTCTGAGAAGGAGGCCTTGTCGCATCCGATGGATCAGTCCTCGGGGTCGAAGAACTTGGCGCACCCGTGTTCGGTCTTCAGATCCCATCTTGATCATCGGTCATGGACTTGCATCGATGTTCGTTGGTGGACTTGGTGTCGGTGGTCTTGGAGTGGTAATCCGGGGTGCTTCGGGTTCCTGGCGATGGTATGATCATCTGGGGGACGGAGAACTTGGGTTTCCGCTTGGTTTGGTGGTGTCGGACTCGGTTATGTAGTGGAAGTCGAGCTCGTGGACGCTCGCCATCTCCCTCGAGGTACTTGTTTGCCTTGTCCGCGGAGGGTAGCCAAAGATCTTGGCGGCCAACCTTGGTACACAAAGGCATGCACTGGAGCATCACCACATAACACCATTAACATGGACAGGAACCAACATCGGAAGGCCGTCGTGGAGCACTAGGGCGGTAGAACATAATAGGTGGCCGAACTTGTTGAGGCAGCGCAGGGCAACGCTGGCAGAGGGCACCAGGACGGCGTTGGAGGAGCGGTGACCGGGGAGCACTGCATGTCGGCGAGCACGGGAAGAGGAGGCAACAGCGCATCTGGGCCGAGGTAGACAGGACGGTGGCGGGCGGCGCTGGCCGGCGGCCGACGCACGCGGGGAGGACGGGTCGCAGCGGGGAGAGAGCACGGGTCGCGCGAGGCGAGCGAGGGGGCGCCCTCGGCCGCCGGCAAGACGGTCCTGGCAGCGACAGAGGAGGTTGCTGGTGACGGCGTCGAGGCCGAGGCGAGCTTGGGCAGGGCCGAGACGGGGAAGGAAGACTAGGCGGTGCAGATGAGGCGAGGGCCGGTGCTCGGGGCGGGCTCGAGCGGCCAGACGCGAAAGAGGAGGCAGGCCGCGGCGGAGCGATGAGGAGGAGGGAGCGAGGCCGATACGGGAGGAGACAGGAGCAGGGCGCGTCGGTGGGCGTGGGGCCCGTGACGCGGTAGGTGGGGGGGGTAACCGGTGGATCGGGATGGGAGGATGGGAGCGGGCTGGCGTGCGTGTGGTGTTGGGGCAGGTGTGGGTGGCTGTGTGATGTGTGGCGTGTGTGGATGGGAGACAGGGGGTGGGGCCAGGAGGTGAGTTGGCGAGCCAGGAGTGGCCGGAGTGAGGTGGCAGGGGTGGAAGTTTGGGCAGGTGTGCGCGGGGTGGAAAGGCTGGTGGGATGGGCGCGGTGGTGTGTGCTAGCACGTGTGTGCGTGTGTGCTGCTGCTAGCTTTGTGCAGCGGCGGCAGGTTAGGGAGAGGGGTGTGGCAGCTGGTGGAGGGAGTAGGTGGGGTTAGGGTTTAGGCTAGGAAGGAGGTGGCCGGCTGGGCTTTGGGCCTGGCTGGCTGCCTCCAAAAAAATAACTTAAACTTTTATTTTTATTTTAAAATAGGCCTTTGTAAATAACTTTAGACAAATAAAACTATCCGGAAAAGACCGGAGTTTTTATTTGAAATAAAGACCGGGCGTTTAGAAAACAAAACCAGACTTTTCGAAAATAGTTTTTAAAAAAACCATGCATGATGATGACGATGCTCAAATGCAATGTGGCATGATGACATGAGCATGCAGTCATGATGATGCAATGCACAAAACACAACGATTTTCTAGTAGTGGTTTTAGCGGGATGCCACAATGTCGGTTCTGTTTCCCATGTTTGGGAAATATGCCTGTATGGTTCTTTGCCATTTGGATTTTTTTTGAAAATATAATTTGGTTTAATTTTTTTGAAATGAGAATCTGGTTTAATTTTGGATTTGTTATCCGCAGTTTCCATATTACTCATATTGCTCATGGCGTAATGGTGCTGGTCACTACAAGGATTTGACAATTGCCTGTCTCCAAGAGAAAAACAAAGCTCATAAACACATGATTTCGTGCCTTCAAGAGAAAGTGAAACACCAGGATGAACATATTAGGCGCCTGAAGGAAGAAGTGTCCACATCCACTAAGCGGATAGCTGATTTGACTGCAGGATGGAATACATCAATTTCAGTTGCTCATGATGCTGCTGTTGATTTTCAAAAGTTCGTGGCTGACAACTTAGTTCCTGAGTCACCTGATGTGGATGGCGACGAGCTGATTGGCCAGATGTACGACCGGATCTTGGAACAGGTGGGGATGCAAGATGACAATCTTTTCAATCTGGCTCTAGAAGAAGATGAGACCCTGACAGAAATTCGAGATTCTCCACACCCATACAATCCTGATCCTGCAAAAGATGAGGAAATCTGTAAACCATATTGTCCGCTCTACTTTCATTTTTGAAGGGTTTGGGTCTCTTGTGAGGATGACTGTTTGTTAAGTCAGGTACTATAACTATTTTTTTCTCTGCTGGTGTGTGGTGTCCATGAATCTATATATTTGATGTACTATTATGACATATATATTGGACCTGGCTTTATGTGACTATATTTGGTAACAACAGACATCTTATTCGAACTTGTTGTGGTTTTTTATCTTTCAATTTTTCCTTCTGAGATCTGTTAATGATAATGTTAATGCCAGTTGCGAGTGATTTGTTAGCATGTTTTTGGTAGTAAACCAAAACTTGTAGTTGTAGATTGTGGAATTCCAGGTTGATGTTTAAACTCTAGATCTTGATGTCATAGAAAGGGCAAGCTTCTACAACCTGGAATATTGTACCCAGCAATTCATTGTATCACACAGATAAGTGCACAAACTTGATGTCTGTAGGCAGGAAACTGAGCAACACAAGTGCACAAACTTGTATCAGTCGTGTGGTTGCTACTATTAATACAGCAGGGGTTTCCCCTAAAAAGAGCGGGGTTCACAAAAAAATAAATAAATATATATATATAGTGGGGCGAAAGTTAGTTTCGAGTTCGTGGAAGCTCAGTCGTGTGCCCCTCGACCCCATCATCATCTTCTCCGCCTGGCCGCCCTCCCTCGACCGGACCGTCCCCGCCGCTCCACCATGAACACCACCGCACCGCTGTTCGCTAGTATGTACGTTCCCAACCTCCAGCCATTACAGATTTCTGAAGGATAGAAAGCATTTTGGGCATTGCGAGCTAAATAAGCTGGTGGCATTTATAGGAAATGGAATCTGTGTTGGCGGATGCATTTTTTACGTCAGCGGATGCTTGTAAAGCAGAGGTGGATGCTGAAGCAGCACCAGCAGATACATGTGAAGCAGATGTGGAGGCTGATTCTTGTACCGCATCGGAGTCTTGGGCAATGTTAAGTGATGCTTGTGTAACATCCCAATTTCAGCAACCCTGACTAGTTGTCCAGAATGCAAAAATCAGGGGGAACAAAAACTTTTTCTTGTGCTTTAGTGCAGTGCTTGCTTGTTGTTTGTTTGCACTTTTGCTTATGAAGTGTATCTTAGGATACTCCTTACCTCACCCTCAGTTGTCCAAAAGCTATTTACCAAAACTATCTTGGCTTACTCTTCATATTCTCAAACGTTCTGGCATTTCAAAACAGGAGCCAAGATGCCTATGTAAACCAAAACAATCTTGGTAGTTTTTATTAACAAAACTATGGAGAGATATATACTACAATCTCCTTATGTTTTCAAGATAGAACACTCGACTACTCTTATCCCTAGTGTTCCCAAAACCTCTTTCCAAAAGCATTTGAATTCTACTCTTGGCAGAGATACCAAGAACCCTCATCTTATTCAAAACTCAACCTCTTCAAAATGCCCCAACCTTACCCCAAGATAGGCTTGATGGTAACCTCATTAGTGGTTATGCTTAGTATAAGATGAATTGCCTTGATCTGCTATCTAATGAGTTGCCTTGATCTGCTGATTGATTTGTTTGCTTAGGAAGTAGAATGAGCTACCTTAGAAGCTCATCACTAGGATCAAGATGTTCTACAACTCCTCAATCCCTAAGCAAGAAAGCAAACCTTGTTATGATCCCTAGCCACTAGGTGATCATCTAAAACCCTCCACCAGATCCATTCTGAGGACTTCCATTCTAGATGTTTCCAAGACCATGAAGACCAATCCCAGACATGGACCTCTTCTACTCACTCTACACTTCAATATCACCCACTTGTGAAATCTCTGATATCTTGCAACTCCTCCAAGAACTTTCCCTCTCATACTCTAGTCAAACTCCCCAAAACTGCCAATTTTGGCCAAGTCTGGAAACAGTTTCAGCATCACCTTTTTGATTGCCTCCTCTTCTCAAATCATGTGCATTTTTGGAAATGCACTTGAACCATCTTGTTAACCATCCTAAGGAATACCAAGGCCCACATTGGCCCCTGGTTAGATCCTCCTCCAACCCACTTGTCCATGATGGTTTTGCAGACAAGAAAATAACATTTCCTGCAAAACTAGTCATCATGCCAACTTTGCTAGAAGCTCACACCACCATCCAAACTCCTATGGACCAACTCTCTACATTGTTGTGTTCTTCTCATTAATGTCTATCTAAAACTACTTCACTTGCCCCAAGTGGATCTCTGTGCTGCTTAAGCCCACATCGTTTGTAAGGCATCATGACTCTGTTTGCATGGCAGCCTTATTTTTCAACAAAGATTGCCATCATTTCTACATCACCTCAAATGCAGAAAATTCAAAATCCTTCTGCCATGATCATATACATAACCTGGTCTACCTACCCATCTATCCCTTGCACCAAGGTGAGCTCTGAGCTCCAAGATGCAAGCATGTTTTGGTGGTATAAAAATAACATCACCTTAGATCATCAACTCCTTGCTTTCCATCCTTTTCTAGTTGGAATTTCATTCCACAAGGTTGAAAATGCTTGGTACGCCTTGTCTATCTCATCTATATTGATCAACAAGATTTACCAAATATTAACCATAATTATTATGGCCCCAAGACTATTTATTTCCCTAAATAGTCAAAATCTCCAAAACTCCCTCCCTAAAGGAAAGTTTGTTTTTTACCAAACAACTTCCCCAACTTTTAGCTCATGTGAGTTCCACCTATCATACCCTATCTTTCCATCTCAAAAATAAATATTTTTGAGAAGCTTTATTATTTCTTTTTGTCCATTTTCTCAAATGGCTGAAGTGGAATAATAATAGTTTTAAATACTTTTAATCCCCAATAAATCTTGGGAAAATTCCCCTAAGTGTGTATTAACATTGGGGACCCTCTCAAATAAAAATCCATCCTTGCCCAATGCAAATTTATCAAATAATCCTCTAGAAATCATTTCTGTCCTTTTTTAGTATTTGGATTTAAGTGGACTTAAACTCCACATAAAAATCTCAATTAAATCCTAGGAGTCTACCCTAACCTTATCTATCTACCAATACCATTTTCTCCTCTGGTCCAATGCAAATATATGGATTTCCTTCACAACCCACAATTGGATCAATTTTGGCAAACTAGCAAACCACTAGTCTAAACCATTTCCAAATTTCACCAAAGCTTGATCAAAGCTCATCCTCAGCACCAGGACACCCCACTGGTCGTCTAGCACTGTAGCACCACCCAACAATTACCCTTTTTGCCCTTGAACTAGTATTAAGAGAGAGAGAGACAACAAAGATCTTACAAGATTTGTCCCCCCATTAATTACCACTGATGCCACCACTCTCTCTGAGCTCCAGCACTAGCAAATACCAATCCTGCCCCTCTCCACCTCCCCTGGACACTTCCCTGGCCAGCATTGCTCTCCCCTTGTCCTAAAGGGTAATTTACCCCATCTAGTCCTCCCCCTCGGTATAAAGCCAGCAGGCCTCCCCCAGCCAGCCCTCTGCCCCTCATTTGCCCCCACTGCTCCCCACTCACCACCCCCTTGCTCCCCTCTCCCTCCCCTACTCTGTGCTATTCGAGGAAGAAGAAGAGGAGAGCCTCGGCCTCCTCACAAAATCGAGCAAGGCTCATCCCCCTCTGCTCTATTCCTTCTGCATGTCAGCCCATGTGATCCCCTTGCTCTCCTGCATCTAACGGTGCCCTTCTTTTTGCCTAGGACCCTCTCCCCCGCCGTTGCCGTCGAGCTCCGACGAGTCTACTCTCGGCCGCCGCCGCGCGAGCTGCTTCCCGTGGGCCTCCGCCGTCGTGCTGTCCACCGATCTACTCGCTGTCATCGATCGCGTTGTCCTGCACCGTCCCCAACCCTCCTCGAGCCCTCAGGTGAGCTCCCCGCTCCGCACCACCCTCTGCTAGGGTTAGACTCATCACCGGCAAGCCCCGGGTGGATGATGACGCTGCGCCGTCCATCGTCACTTAAGCAGACGGCCAGATCTGGCTTGCATCACTTCGACGCTCTCACGTCAAGGGCCCCGCCATCGAGTTCGGACCAAACTCTCCCAAGGTTGCCTGCCAGGCCGAATCCTCCCCTGCAGCCCAGTAGCTCCCCAGATCTGGCCCATTGCACCTCTTTTCCTTTTTCTTTTAGCTAACCTATTATTCCAGAAAAGCTCCTGTTACAAATAAATCCAAAGAAAATGTTAACCAATTCCAAATAACCAGATCTAAATTTCTGATGGTTCTCTGATGTTTTCTCGAACCTGCAGAGGCAACCCCATGTCCAAAATAATTTCCTCTAATTTCTGGTAATTAATCTGCTAACATGTATCTGGAACATTAATTAATTTCCTCAGAGAGTTTCACATCTCCTTTTGAGATGGACTCAGGCTCTACTGAGAGGTATTTGACATACCTACCCTCCAGCATATGTCTCATACCAAGGTGAACTGTATTCTGCCTTTAGTAAAAATAACAAAACTAGCAACTTTCTGTCTTAGATAAATTCCCTAGGCCTAACGAAAGGTGGTATGGACCTGATTCCACTTCCTAGTACACCCCAGTACCAATACCTACCAAATCCTGGCATCTCATAATTTATTGAGCTGTGGATGAATTTTAGTGATTTAAATACTTCTATAAATGGTATTTCCAGTAAATAAATCACTCCAGGAGTTTGGCAACTGCAAAATCAGTGAATCCAATTCCTACAGAAAGGTATTTTAAATACCTATCACTTGCCCTTGGAACCAATTCAATAACTTCTGTAGAATTACTCTGGTGAAAAAGAGAAGAATCATACAGAACTATCTCTGGGAATTTCTTGAGGGCATTCTGTTAATTCTCTGGACATGATTCCAACTCTAGGTGGTTCAGTACATCAAGTAATACCTAACCATCCAAGGAAATAATTTTTGGAGCTCCAAATAACTTCTGGTGAATTATTTCCTTAGACTAGAGTTTCTTCCACTATATAAATCTTAATTAAATATAGGAAATTAATTTCCTAGTGAAACCACTTGTGATGGTTTTGTTTTGACAAGACCTATCAGAGGATATCACTTTTGCACATCGATATCCTACTGACCATAGAACCCTAACCCAAGTCCCTTGTATCTATCCTAGACAACTATCCTCCAAATGGAAACCACTACAATGGCAATTTAGTAAATTCCACCACCAATACCCAACTTCTCCAAAACCTCCCAAGTCCAGTAGTTTTTATCATGCTTGTTTGCTGTATGATTTGATGTTGTATGCCTTGTATTGAGTGTGGTATTGTCTGCTTGCATGTTTACCCGATGACGACGATAGTGTGAGTGTCTGACGACAAGAGGAACGGGATTTCTTATTATTATATTTGGGTATTCTTGGTCATCTGAAGAAGTCCAGGGACTATTGCTAATCACAGGCAAGCCAGCATTCCTGAACTCTGTTATATGTCCTATTCTCTTTTACCTGCTTTTGTATCCCTTTTATAAATTGCATTATATACCTGCATCTCTTGTTTTATAAATACTGCGGTAGTAACTTGGGTCCTCCAAGTTATGATTTCGTGTCCTTCCAGGCACCACCCCATGAACCTACCATTTTATCCCCTTTAGACCGAGAGTACGATGATTAGCATCCTACCTCCTTGGAAACCCCGGTTTTGAGAAAATAAACTGTTTTGGGATTTTCCCCACTACAAATCTTTCAAAACGGCTTTGTAAAACCCTAGGAAGATGGAATCATTCCCAGTGGAAGTTTGAACAAAAGAAATGCTGATGAGAAGAAGTGGAAATGTGATGGGATGTTCTACACCTTAGTGGAACAATTTTTTTTATCCGCACAACCACATTACCCCAGGTTGCTGGGGCTTAACTCGTAGTTTGTCCGTATTAGCCGAGGCAACTTCTACCATGCTTATAGGGAGCAATCCCTGGAATTCCAGGCGGGCGCCCCCAGATC
The DNA here is from genome assembly GCA_023614405.1 of Avena insularis. Lineage (NCBI taxonomy): Eukaryota > Viridiplantae > Streptophyta > Magnoliopsida > Poales > Poaceae > Avena > Avena insularis. The sequence continues at coordinate 150,837,070 of CM042690.1, forward strand.
AAGGATCTGACGCCTGTCGCTTGCTTTGGCAAGAGTGAGCTTGAACTAACAGGAGCCTGGTGCAAAAATTGGGTCTCCCGCAGACGGTATGACTTAGGTAGTATGGAAGGAAGAGGAGTCACCAAATTTAAGGTATACGCCAAGCTACGGCTTGGGTATGCACGTGTATGGAAGGAAGGACTATGGCTGGGAGCCACATACTCGTTGCCGGGGAGAACAAACCCAAGAGGAAAAGCATGCCTTTGCTAGTGTAGATAAGCGAAAGGTTAGGTTTGATTATCCGGACCCCCATCTATAGTGGTAGTGGGCCGTGGTTGTATCTCGGCGGATGAATTGATTCTTGTGGGTAAAGTGTGCAAACTCTGTAGAGTATAACCTATTCGAATAGCCGTGTCCACGGTCAAGGACGGTTGTAAAGGTGTTGGATAGGAGTACCCAAACTGTGCTTGTTTGGGAAACAAGTATGAAGAGGACGAAGGTTCCGGGGGAACCCGAGTTCAAAAGCTTTGTTTTGACCTGAGGGGGGGGGGTCGAAGATGTTTAAAAAGGGATTTTAACTACAAAATTGCTTTCCAAACTCTTTTTCAACAAAGATATGGAGATGTCTTGGTTTATAAAACAGAAACATGTTTTCAAAACTCTTTTTAACAAAGATATGGAGATGCCATAATTTCAAAGTTAGTTTAGGCTTTTCAAAAGCAACCCCAGATAGAGTTATCTCGCCACAACCATAATTGTATTTCCTTTGTTCACTTACCTCGGTGGTTTGCGAGTACATTCAAAAGTACTCACAGCTGTGTCCCTGGCTATTTACTTGGCCAGACTTTCAGGATTTTTAAGGTGACGTCCAGCGACCTAGGCCGTCTTCCCAGTCAGCTGCCTGTAGGTTGAGGCACGATTGGGCTATGTGCTTGGCATTGTTCCGGTGCTAATGATGATGTAGCCATTATGGCAATTATGTAAGTCTTGTAATTCGTTATGTTTTGGATGTTGTAATGGTACCCGCCGGTTATGTTCCATGGCTCACTGATCATGGGAACGTGGATGTATGAATAACAGGGATTTCTCGGATGAATAATCCGGGGAGCCCATAGCTTGGAAAGCGGTGGAGGCGCTATCGAAATCCTCATCGACTGTTGCTAGAACAAATTCGGCTATGTTGGCTGCCACTGCCAAAACGATGGCTGCGTGGGATGCTAGGAATGCGTCAGCTCATGGTTGTGCTTCTTCAGCGTTAATGGCTGTGGCTCGTCATTTGTCGGTGACACCTGCTCCATCTTCTCAGAAGTCGTCGACCCCATTGTAAGTTCTGTGTTGGATTTTGTCTCCCTGACTTCCTCCCTCTTTTGTGTATTCTGCTCCAGGGTTTTTCTGGACGCAGTGGATATTAGTTTAAACTAGTAGTACTAGGAACATAAAAATCTATTTAATCACAAACTAGTGATCCGAATGGGATGAAACTTTCACATGATTCAAACCTAGGCATCGATGATTTACTGATTTTTTGTCAATTTTTTCGAATAGTTTTACTTTTTAGTTCAAAATCTGAGCTACTGTCATACGTTTGATCTAAGATGGAAGGTGGATCCTGGGGAAAGTCACTGTGAGACTTGGGTTCACCAAGTCACTGAAGCTGCATCCGTTTTTCTCCCCTTCTTTATGATAAAACCAGAAAATTTAGGTGGGGGCCTTTCTGTCCTCCCCGGTGACCTAAAAAAAGTTCTTCATTCCCTTTGCCCAGTTCTGACATGCTGAAGCATTTTGCGGTGCTTTCATACTACTCTTCTTGATTCCTTTTGCTATTTAGGTTATTTTGTTGACATACTCTGCTTTTTAGGTAGTTTTTCAGATGCGTGCAGTTTAGGAAATTTTGATGATAAATTTTCTTGTCAAATTGTATGATGCATTGTGGTGTTTACTTAGTTCTTTTTTTAGGGTTGTGCATTGTGCATTGTGCTATTTACTTAATTTTGATGATGCACTTGTGCTATTTGCATCATCCTACCAGCTTCGGTGGAAGAACATATGCAACAATCAACGACTTGCTAGGCGATGTATTTGGTTAGATTCTTGTCAGGCTTCCTCCGCACCCATCCTGCATACTGAGGGCATCAGTCGCCCAAAAATGTTGGATGGACTTCATGGGAAGCAACGATTTCAAAAGGCTAACCCTGTCACCCAACAGAGGAATGCCGTTACTTGGGTTTTTCACCAACAACTCCGAGGACGCTCGATTCTTAACAGATCATAATCTTGACCAATCCATCTTCCAGAAGCTGAATAGGCTGGTGGAAGTACATAAATCCTACAAACCATATGTACTCAGATGTCGTAATGGTAGGGTGTTACTTCATTATCCGCAAGGGTCTAACATGATAAAGGCCTGGGATCCAATCAGTGGAAGTGAAATAGTGATACCAGAACCACCAATTGGGCAGAGACGTGAGTATGATAGTGGCACAATTCTCTATTCGAGAAATCATGGGTAATTGTCTTCACACTGTTGCAGCAATTTCTGGGTTGTTTGGATAGTAACCAATGGTAACCAAGCACTGGTGCAGAGGTACTCATCAGAGTTAGGAAAATGGGAGGACTAGATTGAACCTGCTGAGATGCTGGCTAAGATTGATCTCAGGTCCTCAACTCTCATAGGGTACATTTTGTACTGTCCAACAATGAACTCCAGATATATAATTGCCTTCGACAACGTGACAACAAAACTATGTTATATTGAGTGCCCCCATGAGACACATGATATTTCCATACGCAATTTTGTCATCGCTAAGGGGCATAATGGAGATGTTTCCCTTGCGGTTATAAGAGATTTCACTCTAAACACGTGGTCCAGTGTAAGATCATCAACATGCAAATGGGAAGCTTGGGTGCCTCATATAAAGGTTGAGTTGGATACTCTCCTTGGCCTTGAGAAATCATGGGCATATGGTGGGAAAGATGTAGTAAGGTTACTCTGCGCATTTGAGGATAGAGTAATGGTGGTTATATGGGAGAAGGAGGGAGTATTCAAATTAGATCTCAGTAGCATGAAGTCTAAGAAGTTCAGATCTCATAAATGTTGGTGTACTTTACATCCCTACATTATAACACCTGGTTAGTGTAGTCATTCATGTGCAACCCTTGCATTTTTGTACACCTATGATTTTGTTGATCATTTTGTTCATTTCCTTTAGCAACCAGCGTGATTCGGAGTGCTAAATCAAAGACACGAGAAGGAAGTCATGTCAGCAACACAGCTGATTCAGACTGCAACATCAAGGAGATGAAAATAACACTCGTATGAACAAGCAAGGCTTGTTTGGGTAAGCATGTGTTTGCCCAGGTTGTGTTATTTGGAGCTGAAGTATGATGTTTGTTTGTTTTGGTAGCTGATGGAACTATGGCGGCACCTTTGTTTATGCTGCAGTCACAACCGCAGGGGCTGGAATATTAGAGCTTTCTATTCGTTTTGGGGGCCTATGTGTGTCTGAGAAAACATTGTTTTATATGATGAAATGGTATTCTCTATATAGTAGTGTATGCGTGATGAAATCTTGTTTTATGTGTTCTACATATAATTTAGCCGGTGTTTGTGTTTTGATAGTATGCTATAGTAGGAGTATTTGTTTCATAGCAGGCTTTTTATTTGATCTGAATTAGTACTACCATTTAGTTAGTGCTTCCTGTAGAAGAGTCTGTACCGACACCTAAATAATTAGTAGACCTTGGTTGCACACCATTTTTACATGCTTCAATCAGAGCTACTTCAAACATTTGTTTGTTGTTATGTTAAACAAACATTCTTGTATCGGAGATTTGCATTTTCATACGCGTGGTAGATAATCACTCTCCCTGACTTTGGTCCCTTAAATTTAGGGAGACCGGCTTATTTTTTTAATTATTCTTTGGACAATCTCTAAATTCAAAATCACTGTCAACCGCCAAAACCTACCGCCTACCCTATTTGAATCGGAGGCATCAGTTGTGAGTCTCGCCTTAAATTCCAGACCAGGTGGCGTTTGACGTACACAACCCTTTTTCTAGTAATAAAAACTTGGCTTACAGCCAAATTCAAAATTGTAATTGAGCGAGAAAATAACCCACCGAACCCGAAGCATTTCACACCCCTCTGTTTCAAACATTTTCAGGCAAAATCCTCCACCGAGGTAGTACTATTTTATATTATTACATGGACGCTAGCTAAATTTAAAATCTGAGTCAAGCGGCAAAATTTACCGCCTATGTTGTGTGAATGGAAGGTATCCAAGTTTCTGTGCAAAAAATGTTGATGGATGATCAGTTGATGTCACTCTTGGTCTTGAATTCCTGGACAGATAGCGTACGATCTACTACCTTTTTTCTAATAGTAGATGGAAGCTAGCCAAATTCAAAATCTCAATCGAGCGGCAAAATCACCCACCTACCTTGAAGCATTTCCCGTGCCACCGTTTCAAAAACTTTGAGCCAAAATATCCCACTAACCGGGGGAGTACCATTTTTCTATTATTATTATTGTTAGATGGGCGCTAGCCAAATTCAAATTCTCAATCGAGCGGCAAAACCACACACCGACCTTGAAGCATTTCACGCCCTTCCATTTCAAAATCTTTAGAATTTAAAATTCCAAATCTACCCATTGTTCAGACGACAAATGGGCATGCTAAAGTCGGTAGCTCGGGGGCACGATCGTAATTATTTTTTCTGCTCACCTCTATGGTCCCGATTCCCCTAGTTTTTCCCGCTGGCCCTCCCAAAAATCCCAATATCCTCTGTCCCCTCCATGACCATCGTGCGCACCGGCTTGAGCTAAGGTCTTGTGCACCGCCGTGCAGCCGCTTCACCGACGCTCACCCACCAGATCTAGGAGCTGCGGTGTCATTCACCACGCCGATGGCGTCATCGACCGCCCAAGCTCTGCTTCCTCGCTGCCAAAAGCTACCCAACCATACCAGATCTACTTCACCGGTGTCCACTAGGCGTGATCTAGTTCAAAGAGTTCCATGTACACCGCTCCAGACCAGCTGCACGGCCGTCACCATTCACTGCATCGTATCTGCCTCAGCGACCCTCTCGTCCACCATGTTCAAGCTGGCATCGACCGTCCAAGATCTGCTTCCCCGATACCAATAGCCACTGCAACCGCAGCACCCTCGGTGACCTGGACGTCACTCGCATAGTACCGACGATGCTTAGACGCCTCTCCGACCAAGGTAACCAAATCTCCAACCCGTTTTTGTTTTATCAGCGGTATAGCAGGTTCAAGCCTGTCGCAGTGAACTGCATTTTTATAATCGTGCTAGTACATACAAGTCACTGGGCACGCCTGTTCTTCGTGCTAGTACATGCAAGGTCATTAGACATGTTCGTTTGCATTCACTGCTCTACAAATTTCAAGTCATGCTCATGTCTGTTATTTTGTCATGCACATGTTCTTAGCTACTCCATACAACAGTAATTGCCTACTACCGTCTAATTCTTGCAAAATCTGAAGTTAGTGGAAAATATTAGTGTGGATTCCCTGCTCTATAGTTGCTGCATCTATCTGGTTCGTCCTGAGATCAGTTCCTGCTATTATTTCCTCCTTGGCATCATTCTACTATCCTGTAGTAGCCATTTAAACTCTTCGAACTAATTCGATTATAATTTTGTTGTTGCCATCTGGTTCTTCAAAAGCTGCATCACTAACTATTTCCTTTTTCTTGCATAGAGCTCAAAATGGAACAATGAACATGTTGGTTTGCATAGCCTATTCTACAGGTTCACAATGGATGACATTACTTCCTTATCTGGTGCTGGTTCATCCTAAGCAACATCATAACTGACCTCTACTATGTAGTTCACTCATGGTTTGCATTGCTTCTCTAGAATTTCTCTTATGATGCCATTATAATTTCTATCTGGTTGATTCTTAGCTCTGACAGTAACTACATGCCATTGTGTAGCTCACCGCAAATTCCGAGTCACCCAACGACTCTATGCATTCCAGGAGATGCCACTTCTTCCACATATATTTGCTGAAATGACCTTGCTAGTTTATATTTGCTGAAATTCTAAGAAAGACTTTGTTTGATTGCTCATTTCATTCTAGGCACACTTGTCTAATGCTTGTTTGTCCTGTTCTACCAGTTCACAAGCGACGCCATTATATCTCGCATCTAGTTCTGGATCTGGTTCGTCCTAAGGCACGACATAACTATCCTCTATAATATATAGTTCATTCATGGCTTGCATTCCTGCTCTACAAGTTCTCGTATGATGCAGTTATAATTTCTGTCTGGTTCATTCTTCGCTATGACAGTAACTGCATGCCATTTTGTGGCTCAGAGCAAATTCCGAGTCACCCAACGTCTCTTGTATTTTAGGGTATAGAACTGCTTCCATATATATTTGTTGAAATGACCTGGCTAGTTTATATTTGCTGAAATTCTAAGCCACACACACACATTTTTTTGATTGCTCGTTTCATGGTAGGCACACTTGTTTAATGCGTGCTTGCTTGTCCTATTTGTTTGACGTGTTGGTCAATAATTGAACAATTGACCAGTTGTAAACTCCAGTTCATAGCTCCTGTCATATCAGTCAAATGAGTAGTTTGTCTTGTTTGATGTATTAACTTGTTATTACTTAGTTTCAGACTGCAATTATTTATATCGCCACCAAAGAGGGGGGTGCAAGATCATGTCTCCTCCAATGTAGCTGTCACACTCAAAGGAAGATGCAGGTGATCCATTGAGAAAGCAAATTGAGGACTCTGCTATCAACTTGATTGCCAACTGAAATGCCGGATTTTCTTTCCCTTGAGTTGATAATATGTAATAATTTTAAATAGTTTGCAGCTGATGTAATTTCTAGATAACTTGCGTAGGTTGTGTAGGCATTTAGTTGACGTTGTCCACACATGACGGTAATCGTTACGGTAACTACACCAGGAAGGTCGATTAGGGAACAGTACTGTGCTTTGTTATTGACCCGTCGTGTATTCGGCCGACGATGAATAGTAAAAAATGCTGGATTTTTATATACGTTTTATGATATTGGCATGGGCTTCAGAAAGGCTAAAACAGTAAAAGGCCGTAAACATAACGGGCCGACCCACATGTGGTAACAGTACATAAGAGCAGGCCGTAATAGAAATAACCCATTACAAAGAATAGCAAGAAAGCGCAAAATCGCGAGCGATAACAAGCCAAAATAGTAGCGGGCCTCAACTGTAAAAGGCTACAACAGTAAAAGGCCAGAACTGTGACAAGCCTGAATAGTAACAGACCGAGAAATTTCTGGACGAGGGCAGTAACAAGCCGACAAATTTACCAGGCTAGAACAGTAAAGGGCCATTTGTGGGCCTGAACAGCTAAAGGCTAGAACAGTAAAAGGCTAGAACAGTAACATGCCAGAACAGTAATGGACCATCTCAGAGGAGGGCCGTCACTAGGCGGCCCACGATGGGCTACGATAAAAGTGATGGGCTGACCATAGGCCTTAAGTGTACATCAGCGACTTGGCGCAGGCTGCTAATGGGCCGCATAGTGTTGGACCAACATGGGCCTTCTATAGGCTGAAACAGAATCGGGCCTGAAAGTTCGCGGGCCGCTGCTGGCTGCAACTGGTTCGAGGGCTAGTGCCGCCCACCAACACATTATTGTGCAATTTTCCATGCTTTGTTGCAACCAGCTCCGCTTCGCTCCTCTACTCCTGCTGCCGCCACTCCGCTCAGTCATGCACCGCTCTCTTCGTCCCCTTGGGTCATCGTCCTCCCGCCCTCCCCTCCCTGCCATCCCCTCACGTCCCCTCCCCTCCCTGCCCTATCTCCTTGCCACCGCCCACCGCCCAGGCGCGTCTGGAAACGAAAACCGAGAGTCGACCGTTGGGTTAGGGGCCCAATGATGCTGGTGATCCGGATCCTGCTCGGAGATGGATCCTGCGAGGCTTGAGAGCATGGATATGGGTCCTGCGTGGCTGGAGAGCACAGAATCTCTTTCAAGTCTGGAGAGCACAGAGGACAACGAAACAGGGGGAGAGGAAGCGGGGTGCGGAGCTTTGGAGGTATGCAGCCCAGAGAAGGTACCGTGCGTCCACATTGAAGGGTAAGAACTGTGATCCCTTTTCTGCATACCCCAATTATTGTTTCTAGTCCCGTGGTGATGGCAAGGATATGTGTTGGTAACCGCAGGACGTCTGTACAGCTTGTCCTTGAGCATGATGCTTTGTCAAGCGAGCATGAAGGCACTGAAATGTGTGGCGGTGCGGATCATGATGAGAAAGCATATCCAGACGTGGCTGCTGACCCTGATAGAATGGAGAGTAGGGAATATTTGGTTGATTCGAACTTTGAGCCTGACTATGGGACTGATGAAGAAGAGGAATGTGAATATGTGGAAATGGGATGTAGATACGACGACGAAGACGTGGACAGGCCAGTGATACACTTTGACAGGTACAATCCTACAATTGGTGAGGGGACTGTCTTTGATAATGTGGAGGACTGCAGATATGCAGTTGCAACCTATGCAATCAGAGTTGGGTTCACATTTATCATTGAAAAGAGCGACCAAAAGAGATTTAGGGTGCACTTTAGGGAAAGTAATGTGTGTAAATGGAGATTACATGCATCTCCAATGTGGGGTGGACACCCATTTCAGGTTGCAATAGCTACATTTAGTTTCAGTCTTTCTCATATTTATTCTCCTGATAACTAGCTCTGAATTATTTGGATTCTTATCGAATGCAGATCAAAGTAAACACGAAGAAACACAACTGCCCTAATACTTCTTTAAGTGTTAAAATTAGACCGGCGACTACCAAGTGGATTGCTTCTACTGTACTTGACTGGGTGAGGCATGATCATAACATTGGACCTGCTAAACTCAGAGCAAAGATTAGCAAAAAGTTTAACATTCTGATTCCTTACCACAAAGTCTTTAATGGGAAGGAGATGGCTCTAGACTTCATTCAAGGCAAGTGGAATGACAATTTTCATATGTTGTATAGTTTTAAAGCTCAGGTAGAGAAAACATCACCTGGTAGTGTTGTTGACATTGATTACGAGGTTGTGAAAGGGAGAGAAAAGGTCTCGAGGGGGGTCAGGTATAAGCAGGCAGATAAGATATGCTTCAGGAGATGTTTTGTCTGCCTGAAGGCATGCTGGAAGGGGTTCCTTGACGGCTGCAGACCATACTTGGCAATAGGCGCAACTTCTTTAACAGGGAAGTTCAAGGGACATGTTGCTTCTGCTTGTGCTTTGGACGTGCATAATTTGCTTCTACCCGTAGCTTATGCTGTTCTTGAGGGTGAATCAAATGAAAGCTGGACATGGTTCATGTAGAGACTACAGGAAGTAATTGGTCACCCTGAAGGCTTGGTGATACACACCGGTGCATGCGAGGGTCTTGAGAATGTTGTTGATGCTGTGTTTCCTGGGGTTGAGCATAGGGAATGCATGCGACACCTCGCTACTAACTTCACGAAGAAGTTCAAAGGAAAGATCTTTGAAGAGGACTTGTGGCGATCAACATACACATACACCCCAAGCACGCATGCTACTTACTTGCAGAACATGTATGTAGTGCCAAAGGTGAAAAAATAATACCTTGAAGAACACCACACCAAGCTATGGGCCAGAAGCAAGTTTGGTGAGTTAAGCAAGGTGGATTTTGTTTACAATAATTTGGCAGAGAGTTTCAATGATAATATTTCGAGCATGAAGACACTTGGAATTGTTATTTTGTTTGATGCAATAAGACGGTGCATAATGGTGAAGATAGATTTAAGGCAAAGAATTTGTGCAAGAAATTTTTTAGGCCATAAAATAGTTCCAAAGGTGGTTATGTTACTAAATGCAAGAACTAGGGTAATGAGAACGATTAATATGAGGATGGTCAGAAGTTCCAGAACATTGGCTGAGGTTTATACAGAATACAAGCGTGGAAGTGAATGGAGGTACACTGTAGACATTGGAAACAAGACTTGTTCATGTAGGCAGTGGCAGATAACTGGTCTGCCATGTCACCATGCAATTTACTTCATCTTAAAGCTTAGAGGTAAGAGAGCTGAAATAGAGAACTATGTCGACAACTATTTCTCCGTGGATAAGTTTGCTGCAACTTATGCAGAAAACGTACCACCTATGGCTGATGAAAATGATTGGGATATTGTCGATCCAGGGTTCAAACTTCAACCACCAGTTCTTAGGAGGCCACCTAGGAGGCCTAGAAAGCTAAGGATCGAAGCCTCCACCAATAAAGGTTCAAGGCTGGGAGCTAGGAAAAGGAAATGCAAACGTTGTGGCAGATTCGGCCATATCAAGAGGTTGTGCAAAAACCTAGTTACACATGATATTGTCCCTGTTCACACACGGGTGGCAGAAAATGAGGCTTCTCAGTCAGAACTGGAGGAAGAGCAGTGCAAAGATGGTGATGAGCACTCGGAGGAAAACGTACGTAAGCAGCCAATTTATGAAGAAGTGGAGGTGCCAGCGAGAAAAGGGTGTGAAAAGAAACAAAAGGGTAAGCAAAACGGGGAGGAAAGAGCAAATAATGGAGGTGTATTAGAATATGAAGAAGTTGCAGGGGTGATTGAGGATGTTCTTGATGATCTTTTGGCTAACTGCAGGAGAAATAATAAATCCCTGCTAATTTCATCTTTGTACGTTTCTCTGGATGAAAGGTAATCTTAAAAATTGTTTTATTTGCCATTTTATCATTTTTTAATCCTCATCAACTGATGCTTAATGCAGCGTGGGCTAGCAGACTAATAAGAGGAGCAGAAAGATGCGGGCACAGTAACGTCGTATGTTGAATTGTATCATTGAAACTAAACTAGCTGTGTCGTCTTTATTTATATGTGGCGCGTGCAACGTGTCTATGATGGGGTCATGTGGACTAGATTACAATTTTTTAAAATATTATTACATTAATTTTTTACCTGCATTTGGACGCGGCTACTGGTTCCCATCTCCCTTGCATTCCCATCTCCTCTGGCTTACTCCAGAATTATGGCTGTGCCATCAAGTAGCAGAGTGAGCGTATTGTCCCATTAGGTGTGAATGCAATGACTTTGTTTGTTCAGAATTTGACGACTTTTGATTAGTTTGAAAGACAGAGAAACCTAAAACATGTATCTAAAACATGTTTTGAGTATAGACACATTTATTAAATATCTAAAAAAAACTAAGTCAGTTATATCTGGACAGGAGTAGTAGACTATTATAACACGCTCGATCCCTTCTCCTTTGGCGCACTCCAAATTATGGTTGTGCCATCAAGTGCTTTGAGCAGAGTCAGCGTATTGTCCCATCAGATATGCTAGGAACGCGCGAACTTTATTTTCAGGATCAGACGAGTTTCGATCGACTAGTTTCAAAGACAAAGACAACTAAAACATGGCCAACATATATAGATTATGACGATAATCGACCATGACTCAAGTGACCCAGATCCAAAGAGCGCATTAAGATACCGTACATAGATTTAATTTATGCTTAAGTGGCCCTAATCGACTATGACACTCCTGCAGTCTCGATCATTGATGACGTTGTCCGCGTCGCCGCCAGCCTCCTCCGTGTCGGAATCGATGTCGATGTTCCCGGCAGCGTTTCTCCTCCTCATGGATTCTTCACGGTGTGCTGCATCGATAACGGTGGAGGTCATACGCCCAGTTACTACCCAAAAGCGCTGCCTCCCTTCGGGATTGCGTAGATCCGGGTGGATCTCCTACCGATGGGTTCCGCATAGCTCAATCAACACAGCCCGCTCCTTCTTGAACAACTTTCGCCAGTACGCGCTCGTGCGCGAGTACCGCGCTATTGCCCTCTTCCGCTCTGACAGCTGGCGGCGGTGCTCCTCGATCTTCCTCGCCAACACATTGTCATGCAAGAGCGGCGCGACAGGAACCCCGGCGTAGCTGAGCTCGAAGCCGGCCGGAAGCCTCGCGAATGGAGGCGCGAGTATGTCGTAGTGGGGGAACATCTGAGCCTCGTGCAAGCTGAGTTTGGGCCTCTCCCTCTCCATGGCGATGAAGGAACACGATCTGATCTTTGGCCCCGAGGTTAAGGGGATAAGGGCAAGGACGTAGGCCCAGCGTCGTTTCCACTACCAATCAGTTCGGAGAACAGACTTCTCGCAGATCGCCCTCGCAAAGGACATCACTATCGTCCATGCACCCCGATCCAACGACGCCTAACAATCGGGGATCGGGTCTTCTAGAAGCCTAGAGCTGTTGCTGGTTAGCTCTGCGTCCCGATTGTTTGTGGCCAACGGCTGTAGTTGAAAATAATACACATTTCAATGACACTGGTGGATAAATATGTGGTCTCTAAAGAGAACACACATCCAATGACTCTAGTTGTGGTTAATAAGAAGAACACACATTTCAATGATACTAGTGGATCCATATGTGGTATGTGAAACGAATAGTCATTAAATGACTCTGGTTGTTGTTAGTAAAAAGAACGCACATGCAATGACACTGGTGGATCCATATGTGGTATGTGAAAAGAACACACATTTCAATGACTCTGGTTGTTGTTAGTAAAAAGAACACATATGCAATGACACTGGTGGATCCATGTGTCGTCTCTGAAGCGAACATGATACGTCCATTTTGCATCACTATTCTATGTCTTAATTCACTATTATTAATTGATATATTTCATATTGAGAGGTGATACTTATGTTATTTCATCTGTTTTTGCATGGTTGATGACTTTTGGAGCATGGACCACTGCAGTCAGGATTCTGATGGAAAAGGTGCTGTTTGGAGGGAAAATTCGCGAAGATCAGAAAATCCAGGAAAATATACGGAAAATCCTATTTTTCCAGAAGACTAAGGATGGCAGAAGATGGAGTGGAGATGGGCCACAGTGGGCCCACACCACCCCATGGCGCGGGCAGCCCTAGGTCGCGCCTGGAGGTGGTGTGGCCGCCTTGGCCCACTCCAGCCTCTCCCCTCTGGCGTATATCATCCTCCTGAAACCCTAAGACTTGGGAGAGCGACCACAGAAATATTCCGCCGCCTCTGCGGGGCAGAAAACACCGAGACATAAAGATCTCTCCAGCATACAGATTTCTGCCAGGGGAATTTCTTCCCGGAGAGGGAAGATCGTCGCCATCAACACCACCATCAAGCTGAACTTCATCGGGATCATCATCATCATCACCACCATCATCACCATCAGCACCCTCATCACCATATCCATATTGCTGTAACAATTGCGTTGAACCTTCCATAGTTCATCGGGGAAACTTTCTCGGTGTTGATTACTCTTTGTAGTTGATGCTATTGAGTGAACCATTGAATTATTGTTTATGTTCAAATTGTTATACATCATTATTCCATATCTGATCATGATCCATATGATGTCTTGTGAGTAGTTCGTTTTGTTCTTGAGGACATGGGAGAAGTCTTGTTGTTAGTAGTGGAGTTGTGTTGAGAAAGATTCAATAGATTGTTATTTAAGTTGTGGTGTACTTCTTCTAGTGGTGTCATGTGAACATCGACTACATGACACTTCACCTATATGGGCCTAGGGGAATGCATTGTGTATTTGGCTACTAATCGTAGGGGTTGCCGGAGTGACAGAAACCTGAACCCCCGTTAGGAAACCATTGAACAAGGGACATAAGGGTCTTAGAGTTTAAAGCTGTGGTTAGGTTTCTACCTTAATTACTTCCTTGTACTTACGGATGTTTGCAAGGGGTATAATCACAAGTATGTATTAGTCTTGGATGGGGCGGTACATTAGCACATGTTCACCCACACAACACTTAGCAAGCTAAAGAAGATTAATCAACTATATGAAGCGAAAGCACTCAACGGTCTTCCCATGTGTCCTCGAGAACGTTTGGTCATCTTAAGTAATACAACCGGCTTGTCCTTTGCTTCATAAAGGATTGGGCCACTTGCTGCATTTATTCCTACTATCTTTTATTTACTCGTACTTTGTTTACTTGCTTTATCGAAAACCCCTAAATATCCGTTTGCTAAGTATTTGCAGAGAATTCTTGATCCATACCACTAGCCAGCACCTTCTGCTCCTCGTTGGGTTCGACACTCTTACTTATCAAAAATACTGCGATACACCCCCTATACTTGTGGGTCATCAAGACTATTTTCTGGCACCATTGTCGGGGAGTGAAGCGCTATTGGAGAGTGGAACTGGGAAATTTCTACTGCGAGTATTGTTTACTTCTGCTAGTTGCTTTATCTTCATTATGGTTAATTCGCTGAGTTTATTATTTGGTAATGCTACTACCACTTCTAAGGTAGTAGATAAGCCACCACCTGCTGAGAATGATGTTTTCAAAATACCTACAAGAATTATTGATCGTGTTATGGATAACTACTATGTTGGGGATGGAACTGTCCATCCCAGTGATCATTTGCTCTTTATACACGAGTTATTCGGGTTGTTCAAGTGTGCAGGTATTACTATAGATCAAGTTAAGAAGAAGTTATTCTCATTATCACTGAAAGGAAGAGCTGAGGAATGGTATAAGCTGCTGAAGAATGGTCTAGCTCTGGAATGGGAGGAAATAGTGCCTCTTTTTTATTCAAAGTTTTATCCTCCTAGTGAGATTCATAAAGATCGGAATCAAATATACAACTTTTGGCCTCTTGATGGAGAGAGTACAGCTCAAGCTTGGGGGAGATTGAAGTTACTAATGCTCAAATGTCCCATTCATGAGCTCCCCAACAATATTATTATCAATAACTTTTATGCAAGGCTCCCTCTACATGATAAAGATTTATTGGATGCTTCTTGTGCTGGATCATTCACTTGCATGGAAGAAGAAGCTAAATGGACCTTCTAGACCGTATTCAAGACAATGCTGAACCTTGGGAGAATGACAAAGGTAGAAAGTCAGGTATAAATTATGATTATGAATGCATTGAATCTTTTATGGGAATTGATGACTTTCAAAATATTAAAAATGCTTATGGTCTAGACTCTCAAGCTATTGCTTCTTATTTTAAGGCTTTTGCTTCCTATATTGAAGTGCCTAAAAAGAAGTGGAATAAGTATCATGAACCTTATAAAGATATTGCTAAGAGTGTTCCTGCAAGAAATACTGAAGTTTATACTGCTAATCATGTCTTACCTGAACCTTATATTGAGAAAATGCCTTTCTCAGTTAAGATAAGGGAACATTCTATGATGGCTAGTATGGTTAATGAAAGTACGAATGAAACTGTTGAACCTGATAAACAAATGGTTGTTGAACCTATAATAGCAAATGTGAAAGACTTTGTTACTAAATATGAAAAAGAGGGACACCCTATCCTTTGTAAGGATACCTCTAATATTGTTTCACATAGTAGTGTTATGAGAGCTAGTACTCCTGTGTTTTCTGTTAGAATAAGTGATCATTGCTATGATGGTCCTTGTGATAGCTATATTGTTAAGTTTATGCATGATACTGAAAGTTACTATGAGAGAGGGAAAAGTGTTCGTATGCATCTCAATAATATCAAGTTCCCTCGTTTTATGCTGAAAGTTTTTATGTTGCACTTCTTTTGCCTTCTTATGCAAGTTGCCTCTAGTTTCAATAACTTGTTTGTTTACAAAATTCCCTTGCATAGGAAGTGGGTTAGACTTAAATGTGTGTGTGTTTTTTGCTTCTTAACGCTCTCTTTCACTTCAATTCATATCCCTATGAGAGCTTCTTCAAAATTATCATGCCCATCTTAATGGCTATAAAGAAAGAGCTTTATGGGAGACAACCCAATTTGTTTTTGCTTTCAGTTTGTTTTTTGTTTCTTTGATTCTTGGAAGTTATTACTTTGGTAATAACCGCTCCTTATCCGTTTTGTTTGGTTTTTGTGTCAAGATCAACCTCTAATGAGAGAGAAGTAAGATTTGGGGAAGTTGCTGTCCCGAAACAGATTTTTGTGCTTCACCGTAAAAATTCGTGAGAGACCTCTGTCTGTCGGATTGAGCTGTAATGTTTTGTTCTTCTGCCCCAGGGTGTTATTTAACTTTCTTTAGTTTTGCACTTTTTGATTTGAGCAATAGAAGATTTTCCAAAAAATTGATCTTTACCTGCTGGTCTGTTTTGACAGATTTTGCCACTCTTGCATTTGCTTCTTTATTCGATTTCCTTTTTGAATTCTTTTTGGGTTTTCGGAAGGAGTTGCTACAGTATCTTATGTTTTGATGGTTTTCAGTTGAAGTTGGACTCAAAAGGTTTTATCACTTCACTTATACTAATGTTGCTAATGAGAACTGTGTGAAGTTTTGTGTGAAAGAAATTTCCAGGAAGTGGAGATAATGATGTAATAAGGAAAAGAAGGGTTTTATAACTCAAGTAACAAGTGTATGAAGATGAAGATATCGATGATATTCAAGAGATGACTCCGGAAGAATCTACTAGATACCAAATTCAGAGACCTGTAGAGTCTATTTTCAAATAGGTAACAGTTCTGGTAAGAAAAGTTCCATGAAAATACAATCCAACTATATTTTTGCAGTTTTCAGTCAATAAGGAAAGCTACGAAGCGAAAAAGGGACGGAAACAGAGCCAGGATGGCTCACACCACCCTACGGTGTGGGCCCACCCTTGGCCGCGCCACCAGGTGGTGAGTCCACCCCGGACTCCGCCTCCGACTCGTTTTCTCCCAGTACCTTCCTTTTGATATGAAACTTCATAATATATAACCCCCCGGATCCCCTGAGGTCCGTATATTGTGTTTTTGTCATGTTTTTGTTTTGATCTGTTTCTGTCAGGACATACTCTTTGAAAGCTTAGAAGCACAATGGTGTCCGCCAAGGATAAAGGGAAGGAGCCTGTGGAGGAGGATATCTAAGACCCCAAGAAGGGGCTGGTACCTTTAGTCTCTTGCCCTGCATCAACGGAAGCCCTACGAGTCACTAAGGAATTCTGTGATAAGTACCGAGACTTGCAGAGGAAGGTGGACATGCTTCAATGGGAGAATAATAGGCTTTGCAAGATGCTGGAAGATTTCCTCACGTCAACTAAGAAAATATTACCACCACCACCAAAGGAGTAATTCGTCATCAAGTTTGGCATCCCCTTGGTTTGTTCCAAGCTTGGGGGATTGCCGCGGTATCACATCACTATCTTCTACCTTTTTACCTTTTTAGTAGAGTCATATCATGAATAGAGGAGTTATTATATAGTATGGTTTGCATTATGGAAGTGTCCCCTCTCTCGTTACATATGTATCCCTTGGTGTGAGTTACCGTTATGGAATATTAATGAGAAGTTATATCATTCACTCTTTTTCATAGATTATATTAGTTTTCAATTCGTGGTTATATGATTGAACTTGTTGTTATTATTGGTAGCACTCTGGGATCATTGAGTTAATTTAGTTGGTTTTGGCAAACCTGGCTCGGTCAGTAGCAACACCCTTTTTGAGAGTTGAAAAGAAAAAGATAGAAGTACTCGAGAGAAAAATAATTCCATCATCTTTCTTTCTTGATTTGCTCATAAGTCTAGTATTCTCTAGTTAAGATCTTTTGTGCTTCCAAGGAAGATTGCATGTTTGTTTTTATCACTTGTATGTTTGATTGTTTCCTTCAACTCTTATACTTGCTACCCAGCCTTGCTAGCCAAAAACCTATACCGAGAGGGTATTCTTCTCGTGCATCCACCTCCTTTAAACCAAAAACTTTGCCAATAATTCCATCATCTTTCTTTCTTGATTTGCTCATAAGTCTAGTATTCTCTAGTTAAGATCTTTTGTGCTTCCAAGGAAGATTGCATGTTTGTTTTTATCACTTGTATGTTTGATTGTTTCCTTCAACTCTTATACTTGCTACCCAGCCTTGCTAGCCAAAACCTATCTTGAGAGGGTATTCTTCTCGTGCATCCACCTCCTTTAAACCAAAAACTTTGCCAATAATTCCATCATCTTTCTTTCTTGATTTGCTCATAAGTCTAGTATTCTCTAGTTAAGATCTTTTGTGCTTCCAAGGAAGATTGCATGTTTGTTTTTATCACTTGTATGTTTGATTGTTTCCTTCAACTCTTATACTTGCTACCCAGCCTTGCTAGCCAAAAACCTATACTGAGAGGGTATTCTTCTCGTGCATCCACCTCCTTTAAACCAAAAACTTTGCCATTTGCGTCCACCATACCTACCTAGTAGCATTATTGCTATTCCAAGTAAATTCCTGTTTTGTCTACCTCCAAAATTAAACTTGTTATGTGAAAATTAGTGATTAAAGCTCTCACGAACTTGATGGCACACTTTATTTTCTTGCATTTAATAAACTTGAACCATTGGGTCCTTCTTTGTTGCGTATATGCTTGCGCTTTATGAGTTGAAGTTAGCCGAACCATGTATCATGGGGACCGCTTTCAACACTTCATTGGTACTTGTATCTAGTTGATATCATGTTCTTTTGCTTATGGATCTCGGCGGTGTGAAATAAAAGTAGAACTTGTAAGATCATGGAGTTTATATGTGTGTTAGAGAAACGCCTGGGCTGCTAGCCTAAGGATCCATATGTGGTATGTGAAAAAAAAACACATGAAATGACTCCAGTTGTTGTTAGTAAAAAGAACACACATGCAATGACACTGGTGGATCCATATGTGGTATGTGAAAATAACACACATGCAATGATTTTGGTTGTTGTTAGTAAAAAGAACACACATGCAATGCCACTGGTGGATCCATATGTGGTATGTGAAATTAACACACATACAATGACTCTAGTTCTTGTTAGTAAAAAGAACACACATGCAATGACACTGGTGGATCCATGTATGGTCTCTGAAGCGAAGACACATTTCAATGACTCTAGTTATTCTTAGTAAAAAGAACACACATGCAATAACACTGGTGGATCCATGTGTGGTCTCTAAAGAGAACACACATGCAATGACTCTGGTTGTTAGTAAAAAGAGCACACATACAATGACACTGGTGGATCCATAGGTGGATTGTGAAAAGAACACACATGCAATAAAACTGGTGGATCCATATGTGGTATGTGAAAAGAACACACATTTGAATGACTCTAGTTGTTGTTAGTAAAAAGAACACACATGCAATGACACTAGTGGATCCATGTGTGGTCTCTGAAGAGAATACACATGCAATGACTCTGGTTGTTGTTAGTAAAAAGAGCACACATGTAATGACACTGGTGAATCCGTAGGTGGATTGTGAAAAGAACACACATGCAATGACACTGGTGGATCCATATGTGGTATGTGAAAAGAACACACATGCAATGACTCTGGTTGTTGTTAGTAACAAGAACACACATGCAATAACACTGGTGGATCCATAGGTTGATTGTGAAAAGTGCACACATGCAATGACTCTGGTTGTTGTTAGTAAAAAGAACACACATGCAATGACACTGGTGGATCCATAGGTGGATTGTGAAAAGAACACACATGCAATGACACTGGTGGATCCATATGTGGTATGTGAAAAGAACACACTTGCAATGACTCTGGTTGTTGTTAGTAACAAAGACACACATGCAATGACACTGGTGGATCCATATGTGGTATGTGAAAAGAACACACATGAAATGACTCCAGTTGTTGTTCGTAAAAAGAACACACATGCAATGACACTAGTGGATCCATATGTGGTATGTGAAAATAACACACATGCAATGACTCTGGTTGTTGTTAGTAAAAAGAACACACATGCAATGCCACTGGTGGATCCATATGTGGTATGTGAAAATAACACACATGCAATGACTCTAGTTCTCGTTAGTAAAAAGAACACACATGCAATAACACTGGTGGATCCATGTGTGGTCTCTTAAGAGAACACACATTTCAATGACACTGGTTGTTGTTAGTACGAAGAACACACATGCAATAACACTGGTGGATCCATGTGTGGTCTCTAAAGAGAACACACATGCAATGACTCTGGTTGTTAGTAAAAAGAGCACACATACAATGACACTGGTGGATCCATAGGTGGATTGTGAAAAGAACACACATGCAATGACACTGGTGGTTCCATATGTGGTATGTGAAAATAACACACATTTCAATGACTCTGGTTGTTGTTTGTAAAAAGAACACACATGCAATGACACTGGTGGATCCATGTGTGGTCTCTGAAGAGAATACACATGCAATGACTCTGGTTGTTGTTAGTAAAAAGAGCACACATGTAATTACACTGGTGGATCCGTAGGTGGATTGTGAAAAGAACACACATGCAATGACACTGGTGGATCCATATGTGGTATGTGAAAAGAACACACATGCAATGAATCTGGTTGTTGTTAGTAAAAAGAACACACATGCAATAACACTGGTGGATCCATAGGTGGATTGTGAAAAGAGAACACATGCAATGACAATGGTGGATCCATATGTGGTATGTGAAAAGAACACACATCCAATGACTCAAAAAGAACACACATGCGATGACTCCAGTTGTTGTTAGTAAAAAGAACACACATGTAATGACACTAGTGGATCCATCTGTTGTATCTTAATATAACACACATTTCAATGACACTGGTGGATCCACATGTGGTATGCGAAAAGAACAGTCATGAAATGACTCTAGTTGTTGTTAGTAAAAATAACACACATGCAATGACACTGGTGGATCCATAGGTGGATTGTGAAAAGAGCGCACATGCAATGACACTGGTGGATCCATATGTGGTATGTGAAAAGAACACACATGCAATGACTCTGGTTGTTGTTAGTAGAAAAGAACACACATGTAATGACACTGGTGGATCCATGTGTGGTCTCTGAAGAGAATACACATGCAATGACTCTGGTTGTTGTTAGTAAAAAGAGCACACATGTAATGACACTGGTGAATCCGTAGGTGGATTGTGAAAAGAACACACATGCAATGACACTGGTGGATCCATATGTGGTATGTGAAAAGAACACACATGCAATGACTCTGGTTGTTGTTAGTAACAAGAACACACATGCAATAACACTGGTGGATCCATAGGTTGATTGTGAAAAGTGCACACATGCAATGACTCTGGTTGTTGTTAGTAAAAAGAACACACATGCAATGACACTGGTGGATCCATAGGTGGATTGTGAAAAGAACACACATGCAATGACACTGGTGGATCCATATGTGGTATGTGAAAAGAACACACTTGCAATGACTCTGGTTGTTGTTAGTAACAAAGACACACATGCAATGACACTGGTGGATCCATATGTGGTATGTGAAAAGAACACACATGAAATGACTCCAGTTGTTGTTCGTAAAAAGAACACACATGCAATGACACTAGTGGATCCATATGTGGTATGTGAAAATAACACACATGCAATGACTCTGGTTGTTGTTAGTAAAAAGAACACACATGCAATGCCACTGGTGGATCCATATGTGGTATGTGAAAATAACACACATGCAATGACTCTAGTTCTCGTTAGTAAAAAGAACACACATGCAATAACACTGGTGGATCCATGTGTGGTCTCTTAAGAGAACACACATTTCAATGACACTGGTTGTTCTTAGTAAAAAGAACACACATGCAATAACACTGGTGGATCCATGTGTGGTCTCTAAAGAGAACACACATGCAATGACTCTGGTTGTTAGTAAAAAGAGCACACATACAATGACACTGGTGGATCCATTTGTGGATTGTGAAAAGAACACACATGGAATGACACTGGTGGATCCATATGTGGTATGTGAAAATAACACACATTTCAATGACTCTGGTTGTTGTTTGTAAAAAGAACACACATGCAATGACACTGGTGGATCCATGTGTGGTCTCTGAAGAGAATACACATGCAATGACTCTGGTTGTTGTTAGTAAAAAGAGCACACATGTAATTACACTGGTGGATCCGTAGGTGGATTGTGAAAAGAACACACATGCAATGACACTGGTGGATCCATATGTGGTATGTGAAAAGAACACACATGCAATGAATCTGGTTGTTGTTAGTAAAAAGAACACACATGCAATAACACTGGTGGATCCATAGGTGGATTGTGAAAAGAGAACACATGCAATGACAATGGTGGATCCATATGTGGTATGTGAAAAGAACACACATCCAATGACTCAAAAAGAACACACATGCGATGACTCCAGTTGTTGTTAGTAAAAAGAACACACATGTAATGACACTAGTGGATCCATCTGTGGTCTCTTAAGAGAACACACATTTCAATGACACTGGTGGATCCACATGTGGTATGCGAAAAGAACAGTCATGAAATGACTCTAGTTGTTGTTAGTAAAAATAACACACATGCAATGACACTGGTGGATCCATAGGTGGATTGTGAAAAGAGCGCACATGCAATGACACTGGTGGATCCATATGTGGTATGTGAAAAGAACACACATGCAATGACTCTGGTTGTTGTTAGTAGAAAAGAACACACATGTAATGACACTGGTGGATCCATGTGTGGTCTCTGAAGAGAATACACATGCAATGACTCTGGTTGTTGTTAGTAAAAAGAGCACACATGTAATGACACTGGTGAATCCGTAGGTGGATTGTGAAAAGAACACACATGCAATGACACTGGTGGATCCATATGTGGTATGTGAAAAGAACACACATGCAATGACTCTGGTTGTTGTTAGTAACAAGAACACACATGCAATAACACTGGTGGATCCATAGGTTGATTGTGAAAAGTGCACACATGCAATGACTCTGGTTGTTGTTAGTAAAAAGAACACACATGCAATGACACTGGTGGATCCATAGGTGGATTGTGAAAAGAACACACATGCAATGACACTGGTGGATCCATATGTGGTATGTGAAAAGAACACACTTGCAATGACTCTGGTTGTTGTTAGTAACAAAGACACACATGCAATGACACTGGTGGATCCATATGTGGTATGTGAAAAGAACACACATGAAATGACTCCAGTTGTTGTTCGTAAAAAGAACACACATGTAATGACACTAGTGGATCCATATGTGGTATGTGAAAATAACACACATGCAATGACTCTGGTTGTTGTTAGTAAAAAGAACACACATGCAATGCCACTGGTGGATCCATATGTGGTATGTGAAAATAACACACATGCAATGACTCTAGTTCTCGTTAGTAAAAAGAACACACATGCAATAACACTGGTGGATCCATGTGTGGTCTCTTAAGAGAACACACATTTCAATGACACTGGTTGTTCTTAGTAAAAAGAACACACATGCAATAACACTGGTGGATCCATGTGTGGTCTCTAAAGAGAACACACATGCAATGACTCTGGTTGTTAGTAAAAAGAGCACACATACAATGACACTGGTGGATCCATAGGTGGATTGTGAAAAGAACACACATGCAATGACACTGGTGGTTCCATATGTGGTATGTGAAAAGAACACACGTTTCAATGACTCTGGTTGTTGTTTGTAAAAAGAACACACATGCAATGACACTGGTGGATCCATGTGTGGTCTCTGAAGAGAATACACATGCAATGACTCTGGTTGTTGTTAGTAAAAAGAGCACACATGTAATTACACTGGTGGATCCGTAGGTGGATTGTGAAAAGAACACACATGCAATGACACTGGTGGATCCATATGTGGTATGTGAAAAGAACACACATGCAATGAATCTGGTTGTTGTTAGTAAAAAGAACACACATGCAATAACACTGGTGGATCCATAGGTGGATTGTGAAAAGAGAACACATGCAATGACAATGGTGGATCCATATGTGGTATGTGAAAAGAACACACATCCAATGACTCAAAAAGAACACACATGCGATGACTCCAGTTGTTGTTAGTAAAAAGAACACACATGTAATGACACTAGTGGATCCATCTGTGGTCTCTTAAGAGAACACACATTTCAATGACACTGGTGGATCCACATGTGGTATGTGAAAAGAACAGTCATGAAATGACTCTAGTTGTTGTTAGTAAAAATAACACACATGCAATGACACTGGTGGATCCATAGGTGGATTGTGAAAAGAGCGCACATGCAATGACACTGGTGGATCCATATGTGGTATGTGAAAAGAACACACATGCAATGACTCTGGTTGTTGTTAGTAGAAAAGAACACACATGTCACTGGTGGATCCATGTGTGGTCTCTGAAGAGAACACACATTTCAATGACACTAGTGGATACATATGTGGTATGTGAAAAGAACAGTCATGAAATGACTCCAGTTGTTGTTAGTAAAAAGAACACACATGCAATGACATTGGTGGATTGTGAAAAGAACACACATGCAATGACACTGGTGGATCCATATGTGGTATGTGAAAAGAACACACACGCAATGACTCTAGTTGTTGTTAGTAACAAGAACACACATGCAATAACACTGGTGGATCCATGTGTGGTCTCTGAAGAGAACACACAGTTCAATGACACTGGTGGATCCATATGTGGTATGTGAAAAGATAACACATGAAATGACTCTGGTTGTTGATAGTAAAAAAAGCACACATGCAATGACACTGGTGGATCCATAGGTGGATTGTGAACAGAACACACATGCAATAAAACTAGTGGATCCATATGTGGTATGTGAAAAGAACACACATGCAATGACTCTGGTTGTTGTTAGTAATAAGAACACACATGCAATAACACTGGTGGATCCATAGGTGGATTGTGAAAAGAGCACACATGCAATGACTCTGGTTGTTGTTAGTAAAAAGAACGCACATGCAATAACACTAGTGGATCCATAGGTGGATTGTGAAAAGAACACACATGCAATCACACTAGTGGATCCATATGTGGTATGTGAAAAGAACACACATGCAATGACTCTTGTTGTTGTTAGTAACAAGAACACACATGCAATGACACTGGTGGATCCATGTGTGGTCTCTGAAGAGAACACACATTTCAATGACACTGGCGGATCCATATGTGGTATGTGAAAAGAACACACATGAAATGACTCTAGTTGTTGTTAGTAAAAAGAACACACATGCAATGACACTGGTGGATCCATATGTGGTATGTGAAAATAACACACATGAAATGACTCTGGTTGTTGTTAGTAAAAAGAACACACATGCAATCACACTGGTGGGTCCATATGTGGTATGTGAAAATAACACACATGCAATGAATCTAGTTGTTGTTAGTTAAAAGAACACACATGCAATGACACTGGTGGAACCATGTGTGGTCTCTGAAGAGAACACACATTTCAATGACTCTGGTTGTTGTTAGTAAAAAGAACACACATGCAATGACACTGGTGGATCCATGTGTGGTCTCTGAAGAGAACACACATGCAATGACTCTGGTTGTTGTTAGTAGAAAGAGCACACATGCAATGACACTGGTGGATCCATAGGTGCATTGTGAAAATAATACACATGCAATGACACTGGTGGATCCATATGTGGTCTGTGAAAAGAACACACATGCAATGACTTTGGTTGTTGTTAGTAAAAAGAACACACATGCAATGACACTGGTGGATCCATAGGTGGATTGTGAAAAGAGCACACATGCAATGACACTAGTGGATCCATGTGTGGTATGTGAAAAGAACACACATGCAATGACTCTGGTTGTTGTTAGTAAAAAGAACACACACGCAATGACACTGGTGGATCCATAGGTGGATTCTGAAAAGAGCACACATGCAATGACACTAGTGGATCCATGTGTGGTATGTGAAAAGAACACACATGCAATGACTCCGGTTGTTGTTAGTAAAAAGAACACACATGTAATCACACTGGTGGATCCATGTGTGGTCTCTGAAGAGAACACACATTTCAATGACACTTGTGGATCCACATGTGGTATGTGAAAAGAATAGTCATGAAATGACTCTAGTTGTTGTTAGTAAAAAGAACACACATGCAATGACACTAGTGGATCCATAGGTCGATTGTGAAAAGAACGCACATGCAATGACACTGGTGGATCCATATGTGGTATTTGAAAAGAACACACATGCAATGACTCTGGTTGTTGTTAGTAACAAGAACACACATGCAATAACACTGGTGGATCCATGTGTGGTCTCTGAAGAGAACACACATTTCAATGACTCTGGTTGTTGTTAGTAAAAAGAACACACATGCAATGACACTGATGGATCCATGCGTGGTCTCTAAAGAGAACACACATGCAATGACTTTGGTTGTTGTTAGTAAAAAGAGCACACATGCAATGACACTGGTGGATCCATAGGTGGATTATGAAAAGAACACACATGCAATGATACTGGTGGATCCATATGTGGTATGTGAAAAGAACACACATTTCAATGACTCTGGTTGTTGTTAGTGAAAAGAACACACATGCAATGACACTGGTGGATCCATGTGTGGTCTCTGAAGAGAACACACATGCAATGACTCTAGTTGTTGTTAGTAGAAAGAGCACACATGCAATGACACTGGTGGATCCATAGGTGCATTGTGAAAATAACACACATGCAATGACACTGATGGATCCATATGTGGTATGTGAAAAGAACACACATGCAATGACTTTGGTTGTTGTTAGTAAAAAGAACACACATGCAATGACACTGGTGGATCCATAGGTGGATTGTGAAAAGAGCACACATGCAATGACACTAGTGGATCCATGTGTGGTATGTGAAAAGAACACACATGCAATGACTCTGGTTGTTGTTAGTAAAAAGAACACACATGTAATGATACTGGTGGATCCATGTGTGGTCTCTGAAGAGAACACACATTTCAATGGCACTTGTGGATCCACATGTGGTATGTGAAAAGAATAGTCATGAAATGACTCTTGTTGTTGTTCGTAAAAAGAACACATGCAATGACACTGGTGGATCCATATGTGGTAGGTGAAAAGAACACACTTGCAATGACTCAGGTTGTTGTTAGTAACAAGAACACACATGCAATGACACTGGTGGATCCATATGTGGTATGTGAAAAGAACACACATGAAATGACTCCAGTTGTTGTTAGTAAAAAGAATACACATGCAATGACACTGGTGGATCCATATGTGGTATGTGAAAATAACACACATGCAATGATTCTTGTTGTTGTTAGTAAAAAGAACACACATGCAATTCCACTGGTGGATCCATATGTGGTATGTGAAAATAACACACATGCAATGACTCTAGTTCTTGTTAGTAAAAAGAACACACATGCAATGACACTGGTGGATCCATGTGTGGTCTCTAAAGAGAACACACATTTCAATGACTCTGGTTGTTCTTAGTAAAAAGAACACACATGCAATAACACTGGGGGATCCATGTGTGGTCTCTAAAGAGAACACACATGCAATGACTCTGGTTGTTAGTAAAAAGAGCACACATACAATGACACTGTTGGATCCATAGGTGGATTGTGAAAAGAACACACATGCAATGACACTGGTGTATCTATGTGTGGTATGTGAAAAGAACACACATTTCAATGACTCTGGTTGTTGTTAGTAAAAAGAACACACATGCAATGACACTGGTGGATCCATGTGTGGTCTCTCAAGAGAATACACATGCAATGACTCTGTTTGTTGTTAGTAAAAAGAGCACACATGTAATGACACTGTTGTATCCGTAGGTGGATTGTGAAAAGAACACACATGCAATGACACTGTTGGATCCATATGTGGTATGTGAAAAGAACACACATGCAATGACTCTGGTTGTTGTTAGTAATAAGAACACACATGCAATAACACTGGTGGATCCATAGGTGGATTGTGAAAAGAGCACACATGCAATGACTCTGGTTGTTGTTAGAAAAAAGAACACACATGTAATGACACTGGTGAATCCATAGGTGGATTGTGAAAAGAACACACATGCAATGACACTGGTGGATCCATATGTGGTATGTGAAAAGAACACACTTGCAATGACTCTGGTTGTTGTTAGTAACAAAGACACACATGCAATGACACTGGTGGATCCATATGTGGTATGTGAAAAGAACACACATGAAATGACTCCAGTTGTTGTTAGTAAAAAGAACATACATGCAATGACACTAGTGGATCCATATGTGGTATGTGA
Source organism: Avena insularis (assembly GCA_023614405.1). Classification (NCBI taxonomy): domain Eukaryota; kingdom Viridiplantae; phylum Streptophyta; class Magnoliopsida; order Poales; family Poaceae; genus Avena; species Avena insularis. The sequence continues at coordinate 150,865,012 of CM042690.1, forward strand.
AAATAACACACATGCAATGACTCTGGTTATTGTTAGTAAAAAGAACACACATGCAATGCCACTGGTGCATCCATATGTGGTATGTGAAAATAACACACATGCAATGACTCTAGTTCTCGTTAGTAAAAAGAACACACATGCAATAACATCTTTGGATCCATGTGTGGTCTCTGAAGAGAACACACATTTCAATGACTCTGGTTGTTCTTAGTAAAAGAACACACATGGAATAACATGGTGGATCCATGTGTGGTCTCTAAAGAACACACATGCAATGACTCTGGTTGTTAGTAAAAAGAGCACACATACAATGACACTGGTGGATCCATAGGTGGATTGTGAAAAGAACACACATGCAATGACACTGGTGGTTCCATATGTGGTATGTCAAAAGAACACACATTTCAATGACTCTGGTTGTTGTTTGTAAAAAGAACACACATGCAATGACACTGGTGGATCCATGTGTGGTCTCTGAAGAGAATACACATGCAATGACTCTGGTTGTTGTTAGTAAAAAGAGCACACATGTAATGACACTGGTGGATCCGTAGGTGCATTGTGAAAAGAACACACATGCAATGACACTGGTGGATGCATATGTGGTATGTGAAAAGAACACACATGCAATGAATCTGGTTGTTGTTAGTAAAAAGAACACACATGCAATAACACTGGTGGATCCAAAGGTGGATTGTGAAAAGAGAACACATGCAATGACACTGGTGGATCCATATGTGGTATGTGAAAAGAACACACATGCAATGACTCTAGTTGTTGTTAGTAAAAAGAACACACATGTAATGACACTGGTGGATCCATCTGTGGTCTCTGAAGAGAACACACATTTCAATGACACTGGTGGATCCACATGTGGTATGTGAAAAGAACAGTCATGAAATGACTCTAGTTGTTGTTAGTAAAAATAACACACATGCAATGACACTGGTGGATCCATAGGTGGATTGTGAAAAGAGCGCACATGCAATGACACTGGTGGATCCATATGTGGTATGTGAAAAGAACACACATGAAATGACTCTGGTTGTTGTTAGTAGAAAAGAACACACATGTAATGACACTGGTGGATCCATGTGTGGTCTCTGAAGAGAACACACATTTCAATGACACTAGTCGATCCATATGTGGTATGTGAAAAGAACATTCCTGAAATGACTCCAGTTGTTGTTAGTACAAAGAACACACATGCAATGACATTGGTGGATTGTGAAAAGAACACATATGCAATGACACTGGTGCATCCATATGTGGTATGTGAAAAGAACACACACGCAATGACTCTAGTTGTTGTTAGTAACAAGAACACACATGCAATAACACTAGTGGATCCATGTGTGGTCTCTGAAGAGAACACACAGTTCAATGACACTGGTGGATCCATATGTGGTATGTGAAAAGAACACACATGAAATGACTCTGGTTGTTGATAGTAAAAAAAGCACACATGCAATGACACTGGTGGATCCATAGGTGGATTGTGAAAAGAACACACATGCAATAAAACTAGTGGATCCATATGTGGTATGTGAAAAGAACACACATGCAATGACTCTGGTTGTTGTTAGTAACAAGAACACACATGCAATAACACAGGTGGATCCATAGGTGGATTGTGAAAAGAGCACACATGCAATGACTCTGGTTGTTGTTAGTAAAAAGAACACACATGCAATAACACTGGTGGATCCATAGGTGGATTGTGAAAAGAACACACATGCAATGACACTGGTGGATCCATATGTGGTATGTGAAAAGAACACACATGTAATGACTCCTGTTGTTGTTAGTAACAAGAAAACACATGTAATGACACTGGTGGATCCATGTGTGGTGAAGAGAACACACATTTCAATGACACTGGCGGATCCATATGTGGTATGTGAAAAGAACACACATGCAATGACTTTGGTTGTTGTTAGTAAAAAGAACACACATGCAATGACACTGGTGGATCCATATGTGGTATGTGAAAATAACACACATGAAATGACTCTGGTTGTTGTTAGTAAAAAGAACACACATGCAATCACACTGGTGGATCCATATGTGGTATGTGAAAATAACACACATGCAATGAATCTAGTTGTTGTTAGTAAAAAGAACACACATGCAATGACACTGGTGGATCCATGTGTGGTCTCTGAAGAGAACACACATTTCAATGACTCTGGTTGTTGTTAGTAAAAAGAACACACATGCAATGACACTGGTGGATCCATAGGTGGATTGTGAAAAGAGCACACATGCAATGACACTAGTGGATCCATGTGTGGTATGTGAAAAGATAAACATGCAATGACTCCGGTTGTTGTTAGTAAAAAGAACACACATGTAATGACACTGGTGGATCCATGTGTGGTCTCTGAAGAGAACACACATTTCAATGACACTTGTGGATCCACATGTGGTATGTGAAAAGAATAGTCATGAAATGACTCTAGTTGTTGTTAGTAAAAAGAACACACATGCAATGACACTGGTGGATCCATAGGTCGATTGTGAAAAGAACACACATGCAATGACACTGGTGGATCCATATGTGGTATGTGAAAAGAACACACATGCAATGACTCTGGTTGTTGTTAGTAACAAGAACACACATGCAATAACACTGGTGGATCCATGTGTGGTCTCTGAAGAGAACACATATTTCAATGACTCTGGTTGTTGTTAGTAAAAAGAACACACATGCAATGACAGTGATGGATCCATGTGTGGTCTCTAAAGAGAACACACATGCAATGACTTTGGTTGTTGTTAGTAAAAAGAGCACACATGCAATGACACTGGTGGATCCATTGGTGGATTATGAAAAGAATACACATGCAATGACACTGGTGGATCCATATGTGGTATGTGAAAAGAACACACATTTCAATGACTCTGTTGTTGTTAGTAAAAGAACACACATGCAATGACATGGTGGATCCATGTGTGGTCTGAAGAACACACATGCAATGACTCTGGTTGTTGTTAGTAGAAAGAGCACACATGCAATGACACTGGTGGATCCATAGGTGCATTGTGAAAATAACACACATGCAATGACACTGGTGGATCCATATGTGGTATGTGAAAAGAACACACATGCAATGACTTTGGTTGTTGTTAGTAAAAAGAACACACATGCAATGACACTGGTGGATCCATAGGTGGATTGTGAAAAGAGCACACATGCAATGACACTAGTGGATCCATGTGTGGTATGTGAAAAGAACACACATGCAATGACTCCGGTTGTTGTTAGTAAAAAGAACACACATGTAATGACACTGGTGGATCCATGTGTGGTCTCTGAAGAGAACACACATTTCAATGACACTTGTGGATCCACATGTGGTATGTGAAAAGAATAGTCATGAAATGACTCTAGTTGTTGTTAGTAAAAAGAACACACATGCAATGACACTGGTGGATCCATAGGTCGATTGTGAAAAGAACACATATGCAATGACACTGGTGGATCCATATGTGGTATGTGAAAACAACACACATGCAATGACTCTGGTTGTTGTTAGTAACAAGAACACACGTGCAATAACTCTGGTGGATCCATGTGTGGTCTTTGAAGAGAACACATATTTCAATGACTCTGGTTGTTGTTAGTAAAAAGAACACACATGCAATGACACTGATGGATCCATTTGTGGTCTCTAAAGAGAACACACATGCAATGACTTTGGTTGTTGTTAGTAAAAAGAGCACACATGCAATGACACTGGTGGATCCATAGGTGGATTATGAAAAGAATACACATGCAATGACACTGGTGGATCCATATGTGGTATGTGAAAAGAACACACATTTCAATGACTCTGGTTGTTGTTAGTAAAAAGAACACACATGCAATGACACTGGTGGCACCATGTGTGGTCTCTGAAGAGAACACACATGCAATGACTCTGGTTGTTGTTAGTAGAAAGAGCACACATGCAATGACACTGGTGGATCCATAGGTGCATTGTGAAAATAACACACATGCAATGACACTGGTGGATCCATATGTGGTATGTGAAAAGAACACACATGCAATGGCTTTGGTTGTTGTTAGTAAAAATAACACACATGCAATGACACTGGTGGATCCATAGGTGGATTGTGAAAAGAGCACACATGCAATGACACCAGTGGATCCATGTGTGGTACGTGAAAAGAACACACATGCAATGACTCTGGTTGTTGTTAGTAACAAGAACACACATGCAATAACACTGGTGGATCCATGTGTGGTCTCTGAAGAGAACACACATTTCAATGACACTGGTGGATCCATCTGTGGTATGTGAAAAGAACACACATGAAATGACTCTAGTTGTTGTTAGTAAAAAGAGCACACATGCAATGACACTGGTGGATCCATAGGTGGATTGTGAAAAGAACACACATGCAATAACACTGGTGGATCCATATGTGGTGTGTGAAAAGAACACACACGCAATGACTCTGGTTGTTAGTAAAAAGAACACACATGCAATGACACTTGTGGATCCATAGGTGGATTGTGAAAATAGCACACATGCAATGACTCTGGTTGTTGTTAGTAAAAAGAACACACATGCAATGACACTGGTGGATCCATAGGTGGATTGTGAAAAGAACACACATGCAATGACACTGGTGGATCCATATGTGGTATGTGAAAAGAACACACATGCAATGACTCTGGTTGTTGTTAGTAACAAGAACACACATGCAATGACACTAGTGGATCCATGTGTGGTCTCTGAAGAGAACACACATTTCAATGACACTAGTCGATTCATATGTGGTATGTGAAAAGAACACACATGCAATGACACTGGTGGATCCATATGTGGTATGTGAAAATAACACACATGCAATGGCTCTGGTTGTTGTTAGTAAAAAGAACAGACATGCAATGACACTGGTGGATCCATGTGTGGTATGTGAAAATAACACACATGCAATGACTCTAGTTGTTGTTAGTAAAAAGAACACACATGCAATGACACTGATGGATCCATGTGTGGTCTCTAAAGAGAACACACATGCAATGACTTTGGTTGTTGTTAGTAAAAAGAGCACACATGCAATGACACTGGTGGATCCATATGTGGATTATGAAAAGAATACACATGCAATAACACTGGTGGATCCATATGTGGTATGTGAAAAGAACACACATTTCAATGACTCTGGTTGTTGTTAGTAAAAAGAACACACATGCAATGACACTGGTGGATCCATGTGTGGTCTCTCAAGAGAACACACATGGAATGACTCTGGTTGTTGTTAGTAAATAGAGCACACATGCAATGACACTGGTGGATCCATAGGTGGATTTTGAGAAGAACACACATGCAATGACACTGGTGGATCCATATGTGGTATGTGAAAAGAACACTCATTTCAATGACTCTGGTTGTTGTTAGTAAAAAGAACACACATGCAATGACTCTGGTTGTTCTTAGTAGAAAGAGCACACATGCAATGACATTAGTGGATCCATAGGTGCATTGTGAAAATAACACACATGCAAGGACACTGGTGGATCCATATCTGGTATGTGAAAAGAACACACATGCAATGACTTTGGTTGTTGTTAGTAAAAAGAACACACATGCAATGACACTGGTGGATCCATAGGTGGATTGTGAAAAGAGCACACATGCAATGACACTAGTGGATCCATGTGTGGTATGTGAAAAGAACACACATGCAATGACTCCGGTTGTTGTTAGTAAAAAGAACACACATGTAATGACACTGGTGGATCCATGTGTGGTCTCTGAAGAGAACACATATTTCAATGACACTTGTGGATCCACATGTGGTATGTGAAAAGAATAGTCATGCAATGACTCTAGTTGTTGTTAGTAAAAAGAACACACATGCAATGACACTGGTGGATCCATAGGTCGATTGTGAAAAGAACACACATGCAATGACACTGGTGGATCCATATGTGGTATGTGAAAAGAACACACATGCAATGACTCTGGTTTTTGTTAGTAACAAGAACACACATGCAATAACACTGGTGGATCCATGTGTGGTCTCTGAAGAGAACACACATTTCAATGACACTGGTGGATCCATATGTGGTATGTGAAAAGAACACACATGAAATGACTCTAGTTGTTGTTAGTAAAAAGAGCACACATGCAATGAAACTGGTGGATCCATAGGTGGATTGTGAAAAGAACACACATGCAATAACACTGGTGGATCCATATGTGGTGTGTCAAAAGAACACACATAATGACTCTGGTTGTTAGTAAAATAACACACATGCAATGACACTTGTGGATCCATAGGTGGATTGTTAAAATAGCAAACATGCAATGACTCTGGTTGTTGTTAGTAAAAAGAACACACATGCAATGACACTGGTGGATCCATAGGTGGATTGTGAAAAGAACACACATGCAATGACATTGGTGGATCCATATGTGGTATGTGAAAAGAACACACATGCAATGACTCTGGTTGTTGTTAGTAACAAGAACACACATGCAATGACACTAGTGGATCCATGTGTGGTCTCTGAAGAGAACACACATTTCAATGACACTAGTCGATCCATATGTGGTATGTGAAAAGAACACACATGCAATGACACTGGTGGATCCATATGTGGTATGTGAAAATAACACACATGCAATGGCTCGTTGTTGTTAGTAAAAGAACAGACATGCAATGACAACTGGTGGATCCATGTGTGGTATGTGAAAATAACACACATGCAATGACTCTAGTTGTTGTTAGTAAAAAGAACACACATGCAATGACACTGATGGATCCATGTGTGGTCTCTAAAGAGAACACACATGCAATGACTTTGGTTGTTGTTAGTAAAAAGAGCACACATGCAATAACACTGGTGGATCCATAGGTGGATTATGAAAAGAATACACATGCAATGACACTGGTGGATCCATATGTGGTATGTGAAAAGAACACACATTTCAATGACTCTGTTTGTTGTTAGTAAAAAGAACACACATGCAATGACACTGGTGGATCCATGTGTGGTCTCTGAAGAGAACACACATGCAATGACTCTGGTTGTTGTTAGTAGAAAGAGCACACATGCAATGACACTGGTGGATCCATAGGTGCATTGTGAAAATAACACACATGCAATGACACTGGTGGATCCATATGTGGTATGTGAAAAGAACACACATGCAATGAAGTTGGTTGTTGTTAGTAAAAAGAACACACATGCAATGATACTGGTGGATCCATAGGTGGATTGTGAAAAGAGCACACATGCAATGACACTAGTGGATCCATGTGTGGTATGTGAAAAGAACACACATGCAATGACTCCGGTTGTTGTTAGTAAAAAGAACACACATGTAATGACACTGGTGGATCCATGTGTGGTCTTTGAAGAGAACACACATTTCAATGACACTTGTGGATCCACATGTGGTATGTGAAAATAATAGTCATGCAATGACTCTAGTTGTTGTTAGTAAAAAGAACACACATGCAATGACACTGGTGGATCCATAGGTCAATTGTGAAAAGAACACACATGCAATGACACTGGTGGATCCATATGTGGTATGTGAAAAGAACACACATGCAATGACTCTGGTTGTTGTTAGTAACAAGAACACACATGCAATAACACTGGTGGATCCATGTGTGGTCTCTGAAGAGAACACACATTTCAATGACACTGGTGGATCCATATGTGGTATGTGAAAAGAACACACATGAAATGACTCTAGTTGTTGTTAGTAAAAAGAGCACACATGCAATGACACTGGTGGATCCATAGGTGGATTGTGAAAAGAACACACATGCAATAACACTGGTGGATCCATATGTGGTGTGTAAAAAGAACACACACGCCATGACTCTGGTTGTTAGTAAAAAGAACACACATGCAATGACACTTGTGGATCCATAGGTGGATTGTGAAAATAGCACACTTGCAATGACTCTGGTTGTTGTTAGTAAAAAGAACACACATGCAATGACACTGGTGGATCCATAGGTGGATTGTGAAAAGAACACACATGCAATGACACTGGTGGATCCATATGTGGTATGTGAAAAGAACACACATGCAATGACTCTGGTTGTTGTTAGTAACAAGAACACACATGCAATGACACTAGTGGATCCATGTGTGGTCTCTGAAGAGAACACACATTTCAATGACACTAGTCGATCCATATGTGGTATGTGAAAAGAACACACATGCAATGACACTGGTGGATCCATATGTGGTATGTGAAAATAACACACATGCAATGGCTCTGGTTGTTGTTAGTAAAAAGAACAGACATGCAATGACACTGGTGGATCCATGTGTGGTATGTGAAAATAACACACATGCAATGACTCTAGTTGTTGTTAGTAAAAAGAACACACATGCAATGACACCGATGGATCCATGTGTGGTCTCTAAAGAGAACACACATGCAATGACTTTGGTTATTGTTAGTAAAAAGAGCACACATGCAATGACACTGGTGTATCCATAGGTGGATTATGAAAATAATACACATGCAATGACACTGGTGGATCCATATGTGGTATGTGATAAGAACACACATTTCAATGACTCTGGTTGTTGTTAGTAAAAATAACACACATGCAATGACACTGGTGGATCCATGTGTGGTCTCTAAAGAGAACACACATGCAATGACTCTGGTTGTTGTTAGTAGAAAGAGCACACATGCAATGACACTGGTGGATCCATAGGTGCATTGTGAAAAAAACACACATGCAATGACACTGGTGGATTCATATGTCGTATGTGAAAAGAACACACATGCAATGACTTTGGTTGTTGTTAGTAAAAAGAACACACATGCAATGACACTGGTGGATCCATAGGTGGATTGTGAAAAGAGCACACATGCAATGACACTAGTGGATCCATGTGTGGTATGTGAAAAGAACACACATGCAATGGCTCTGGTTGTTGTTAGTAAAAAGAAAAGACATGCAATGACCTTTGGTGGATCCATGTGTGGTATGTGAAAATAACACACATGCAATGACTCTAGTTGTTGTTAGTAAAAGAACACACATGCAATGACACTGATGGATCCATGTGTGGTCTCTAAATAGACAACACATGCAATGACTTTGGTTGTTGTTAGTAAAAAGAGCACACATACAATGACACTGGTGGATCCATAGGTGGATTGTGAAAAGAACACACATGCAATGACACTGGTGGGTCCATATGTGGTATGTGACAAGAACACACATTTCAATGACTCTGTTTCTTGTTAGTAAAAAGAACACACATGCAATGACACTGGTGGATCCATGTGTGGTCTCTGAAGAGAACACACATGCAATGACTCTGGTTGTTGTTAGTAGAAAGAGCACACATGCAATGACACTGGTGGATCCATAGGTGCATTGTGAAAATAACACACATGCAATGACACTGGTGGATCCATATGTGGTATGTGAAAAGAACACACATGCAATGAATTTGGTTGTTGTTAGTAAAAAGAACACACATGCAATGATACTGGTGGATCCATAGGTGGATTGTGAAAAGAGCACACATGCAATGACACTAGTGGATCCATGTGTGGTATGTGAAAAGAACACACATGTAATGACTCCGGTTGTTGTTAGTAAAAAGAACACACATGTAATGACACTGGTGGATCCATGTGTGGTCTTTGAAGAGAACACACATTTCAATGACACTTGTGGATCCACATGTGGTATGTGAAAATAATAGTCATGCAATGACTCTAGTTGTTGTTAGTAAAAAGAACACACATGCAATGACAATGGTGGATCCA